>CM061541.1:220290715-221780715 GCA_030864215.1 Capsicum pubescens | reverse complement strand
AATCATGATTATCCAGAACAAAGAACAAGAATGGGCATTTGGACTTCATGTCTTATTTGTCTTCCCAAGTAGCTTCTTCAAAATTTTGGTTTCTCCATAGAACCTTTTACCGAATCCACATCCATCATTCATAACCGTCAGACTTGTCGATCCAAGATCTATACCAGAACTTCCTCATAATACAAGAAATTTGAAACACCCAAACATTCCAATAGAACCACCAAGGAAGGATCGCCTACACACTTCCTCAACATTGAAAAATAAAAGACCGAGTGAATAGAACCCAAACTCAAAGGCAATTCCAATTCATAAGAAATCATACCCATTCTCATCAAAATCAAATAAGGGCCCACATAATGGGGATTGAGCTTCCCCTTCTTTCAAAACTGTATCACTCCCATCATGGGAGAAACATTCAAGAACACCCAATCGCCAACTTCGAATTCCAACTCCATTTTCCTAATGACCATACAGGACTTTTGGTGACTTTGGGCGAGATTTTAATCCTATCTCGAATCACCTTCACCTTCTGCATAGCCTGATGAACCAAATCAGAACTGAACAATCCAACCTCACCAACGGCAAACCATCCAATAGTAGATCGACATCTCCTACCATAAGAGCCTCAAATGGAGCCATCCTAATGTTAGATTGGTAGCTATTATTATATGCAAACTCAATAAGGGGTAAATGATCAACCCAACTACCACCAAAACCAAACACACAAGATCTAAGCATATCCTCCAATGTATGAATATCCTCTCCACTTGTCCATGTATCTGAGGGTGGAAAGTAGTGCTAAGGTTCACCTTAGTTCCCAAACCTCTCTAAAAAGAATGCCAAAAGTGTAAGGAGAATTGAGTACTGTTATCAAATATAATAAAAACAAGAGCATAATGCAACTTGATAATTTCCTGAATGAAAAACTTTGCATAATCCTCAGCAGAGTAATTATTTCACATAGATAGGAAATAGGTGGACCTAGTTATCCTATCCATGATGACATAATTCAAATAAAACTGATAGCAGGACCGCAGAAGACTAGTTACAAAATCTATATTAATCACTTCCCACTTATATTTGGGCAACTCAATATCTTGAGATAACCTAGCAGGTCTCAAGTGCTCCACCTTCACTTGTTGAAAAACCATATACTTGGACACAAAATTTACCACACCCAGCTTCATTACCACCAATAAATCTGTTTCAAGTCATGGTACATCTTCGTCAATCTGGGATGAATGATGTACCTCAACTCGTGAGCCTTAGCCAAGATCCTCTCTCCCAGCCCATCAACATCGGGAACACATAAAATACCTTGGTACTTCAAGATAACATCACCACCAATCTAAAAAACCATCACTTTCTGCTAGCCCACGTCACCCTTAATCTGCATCAAGATAGTATTCAAAACTACTTGTTTTTTACCTCGGCATAAAGAGATGACTTCACCCCCTCTCGCATCATAACATTACCATCCTCAGTGTCAAAGATTAAAATTCCAATATTAGTCAATCGGTGAATATCCTTCACTAATTCTTGCTTCTTCTCTACCACATGAGATAAGCTCTCCATAGATAACCTGCTAAGAGAATCAGAAACTACGTTAGTCTTACCTGGATGATAGTAAAGACTCATATTATAGTCCTTGAGAAACTTAAGACACCTCTTTTGCTAGAGATAAACTCCTTCTAGATGAACACATATTGCAAAATCTTATGGTCTGAATATATGTCAACATAAACCCCATACAAATAATGGCGCCAAATCTTCAAAGAAAAAACCAAAGCCAACAGTTCTAAGTCGTGCATTGGGTAATTCTTCTCATGAACTTTAAATTGTCTAGAAGCATAGGCCACAACCTTACCATGTTGCATCAACACACAACCCATTCCCATACGGGACATATCACAATAAACCACAAAACCCTCGGTACCCTTAGGTAGGGTCAAAACCAGAGTCGATGTGAACTTGTCCTTCAACTTCTCAAAGCTACCCTCCAAGCATTAGACCACAGAAACTTCACCTTATTTTAGGTCAACTTAGTCATTGGAGCAACAATCAAAGAAAAACTTTCCACGAAGCTCCTATAGTATCCAGCTAAACCCAAGAAGCTCTGAATGTCGGTTGGAGTCGTGGATCTAGGCCACTTCTTGACCGTCTCAACTTTCTGCAAAGCCACCATGATCCCTTCACTAGAAACAACATGACCCAAATAAGTATATACATTCAACTAGAATTCACACTTGGAGAATTTAGCATACAATCATTGATCCTTAAGGGTCTGTAACATTATGCTGAGGTTGTTGGCATGATCCCCCTCACTCTTAGAATACACAAAAATATCATCAATAAATACAATGACAAATAAGTCCAGAAACTGATAGAACACCTGGTTTATAAGATCCATAAATGTTGTTCGAGCATTAGTGAAATTGAAGGACATCACCAAAAACTTAAAATGACCATATCGGGTACAAAAAGTAGTCTTAGGGATATCCACCTCCGCAATCTTCAGATGATGATAACCCAATCAAAGATTAATCTTACAAAAGTACTTAACTCCCTAAAGCTAGTCAAACAGATCATCAATCCTCGAAAGAGGGTACTTATTTTTATCGTCACCTTATTTAGCTGGTGGTAATCTATGCATATTCAAAGGGACCCATCCTTCTTATCCATGAACAACACAGGAGCACCCCTCAAAGACATACTAGGATGAATAAAACCCTTATTAAGAAGGTATTTCAACTATTACTTAAGTTCCTTTAACTCAACCAGAGCCATTCTATAAAGAAGGATAGAGATATGATGGGTATGCAGAAGACGATCAATACCAAAATCTATTTCCCTATCAGGAGGGACACCAAGAAGGTAATCAGGAAACACTTCAGGAAATTAAAAATCATGGGAACAGATTGAAATGAAGGACCCTCGAATCTAGAATCTTTAACATGCACTAAATGGTATAACACCCTTGGAAATCAATTTTCAGGCTCTAAGATAAGATATTAACCTTTGCTTAGGCTACAAAACTCTCTTTCTATTTTATAACCATCTCATTTGAGAATTTAAAAATGACTTTATGAGTCCGACAATTAAGTGAGGCATAGCATGAATACAACTAATCCATCCCTAGGTTAACATCAAAATCTAACATATCTAACTCTATTAAATCTACCAAGGTCTCCCTACCACAAACAGACACCACCCAACCCCTAAAAATATTTTGATCCACCACAGAGTCACCCACCGGGGTAGACATAGAAAAAGGATCAAGAATACAATCAGGACTAAAATCAAAATGAACAGCCACATATGGGATCACATAAGAAATAGTAGACCCCGAATCTAATAGATAATACACATCACGAGAAAAGAGTTGTAACATACCAATGACAATATCAGGAGAAGCTTAGAATTCCTGATGAATGGTAAGAGCATAAAGGCATTTTCAGCCAATTTTAGAGCCAGAAGTAGCACCCTTTGGTGCATGAGATAAATACGTGACAATCGGAACCTTATTAGCCCTAGTAGAAACCCTGACTAATGGAAAATCCCATTATAAGTGGCTTAACTAACCACACTTAAAGAACTTATTCCTCTTTCCTCATAAAATTTGCAATTCACCTGTCCACAAAAATGGCAAGGGGGATAAAATGGGGATGGCTAAGATCCATTATCCTGAGACTGGGCACCCTATTCCCTAAACCCATTATTGCTCTGAAACGATAATCATCAGACGACTTAGTATATGGAACACTAGGTATAGAATTGGAATCAAAATTGCCCCACTTCTTCTTAGACCATTTTCTACCATCTCTACCCCTCTGTTGCTGACCTCTACCCTTGTATGAATACCAAAACTTTTTATTCTATCTTTCACTCATCTTTGCTTGCTTCTTCTTTTCCTCTTCCACTTGTTGCATATACACCGTAAGTGAAGAGATGTTCATATCCTTGTTCAACAAGGTTATCTTGCTCTCTAAAATAAAATCACGGGACAAATCGTAAGAAAATTTCCTCATTCTAGACCTTATACTAGATACTAACTCAGGAGCATAACGTGATAGTTTATGAAACTTCAACGCATACTTATTTACTGTTATCCTGCCTTGCTTAAAATTCATGAAGTCCTCAACCTTCTCCTCCTTAAACTCCTGAGGAAAGAAAAGATCAAAAAAATTACTAGAGAAGTCATCCCACAAAGCGAATAGAAAGAGTACAGATAATAAGGTGTGGGATGTAAATTTTGAACAAGTAGATAAAGTATTCTTAAAAGTGTCACCCATTAAGGGTGTGATAAATATTGGTATGAAAGGAAAATTAAATTCAAGATACATTGGGCCATTTGTTTTTTAAAATGTGATAGGATCAATAGCTAATAAAATAGCCTTGACTCCTAGTATTTCTGGGATTCACCTAGTATTTTATGTGTCTATGTTAAAGAAGTACCAAAGTTATGGGGACTACATTATTTGTAGGGAGCCCAAGCTATTTGATAAAGAGTTATCTTACACAGAGAAACTAATTACTATATTAAGGAGAGACATGAGAAACTTGAGAAATAGGGTCATTCTTTATTTATAGGTTTAATGGAGGTACTATACTATTGAACTAACAACTTGAGAGACTGAGGTAGACATGCATAAGCGATATCCACACTTGTTCATTAACTCACATATTTGTTTCTTTTTCGTAATTATGTCATTTCAAGATAGTTGTTGTTCAGAGATGAATGAGGAGTAAAGTGGTGTCTAATATAATGAACCAAATTGTAATTACACTTAAAATAAGGAGTAGGAATACCACCAAATTTTCCTTAGGCAATTTTTAAGAAATTCAGGGTTGATTTAGTGTTAGACGAATTTTAAGGTTGTAATATTCTAAGATAATATGGTATTGATATGAATTGATTGGGATATTAAACTTTATTCTTAGATAGATAACAAGTTTAGGAAGCCACAGAAACTTTTGACACGTAAAATGGATGTATAAAGCTCTGGTTATAGAGTTTAAAATATAGAGGTTAGTTTGTGATGTTATTTTTGATGGTGTGTTGTAAAATTAGCCTATTTAGGGAGAGGACTCAAGTTTCTTCCTAAGATAGTTGCAGCAGAAATTGGAATCCTTGTAGCGGAAAAAGTGTCGTTGCAGCAATAATTTACTATTGTAGAAGAACACGTAATAAAATTTTAGCTTTAAAACCCAGAAACATTTTCATTCTCTACTTTTTAAAAAATGAAACAAGGCTTTGGGAAAGGTGATTTTCTGCAACTTTTCTGAGGTTTTCATCTTTAGTGGTAAGTTTCTTACATTTTAAATTTAAATTACTTCTTATAATTATTAAGAATTGCTAGACTATCTTTCATGATAGAAATTGGAATTTAGCCCTAATTCATGAACTTATTATAAATTGATGGGAATGTGTATAAAATAAGTTAGTAGTGATTATAGGTGTTATTAAATACTATTTAGAGTAGAATTATGTCTATTCATGCTAAATAAAGTAGAATTTATGGTGTTTAAGGGGTAGAAAATCCTAAGATAATGAACCAGGAAAAATTTCTCAATAAAGTTGTTAATTATTAATTCCTAGGAGTTACAAACGATGAAATGATTGACTTGTTTTGGTAAATTTATTTTTATATATCAACAACGAAGTGAAAGAGAAAGAAAATATAAAATTATGGCTAAGGGTGATTTTGAGAAAAAAAATAGAGGTATCTTATGGTTTATTATAGTAATTACACTTACTTGACTACGTGCTTATATGTGAATTGAGTAATTATAATTTGTTTTGAGCACTACTTGTATTTATTGACTTCATTTATATATTCATACATTTTGATGCTGATGAGTTAAGGGTGGTGATTTTAATATTGAAATCATAATGTTCAACATGTCATTGATGATGAATTGATGATATAATGTTAATATTGCTATTGTTCATAATGTTCATGATGTTGATAATGATGTTGATGATATTGAGAAAGGAAAAAGATGATGCGCACATCTTTCATTCATACATTCATTATTTGTATTGAATGTACACTTGTAATTATATGTTATGATACAACTTGCTGCTGAAATTGTGTAAGTGTAAAAAGTTAAAATTATGAGTTGTACTCCCTCTAAGTGTAATATAATAATTGTGTTGTTTCTTTGATTATAGGTTTTGTGATGATCACTTTGCATTTATTTTATTTACTTATTTCTATGGCATCAGATTGAGACGATGTATGATGCCTACCAATACTTGTTATTGTACTGATGCTACTTGTGTTCCTCTTTTTATTTAGTGTAGAACATGTTCTAGCATTTGAAACTAGACCTTGACTCCAGCAGTTCCGTATTTCAACTTAAGGGTGAGAACCATAATCAGGCATCCTTTGGTTCTTCAGCTTTATATTCATGTCCCTTGTTTTGGGACTAAGACACTCTTTGGATCATTTTTGTATTTTGGATAATCTTATTGTTATAGACTTGAGTACTCATAGTATTCTTTTATGGTGATTTTAGGTCCTGGGGATGAAATAAATAGAGGATTCTACACTCTATTAGTTTTTCAATGGTAATGTTGGCTGATACTTTTTACCTTTTTATTTAGTAATGTGATTTTAGAACTTTATATGATAAGAATGGTAGAGAGTGAATGTTAACTGTCGAACTTGATTAGTAAGGGTTGGATTAAGTATGGTTCTCCTTCCATAGTTTAAGGTGGGTGTCAATCATGATTTTTTGGGTCATGTCACACAACTAAGGTAACGGTCTTGTCAAAGCAATCCAAGGTTGCATGATGGGGGGATAACCAATCCTTGCATAGAATCACATAGAAATCAACCATGTCAAGCACAATAAGATCATCCCGAGAGTCATAATCCTTAATAGTCACATGATATATGCACATGCTCCACTACTAAATAATCACCCAAGAGAGTAGATACTCTCATAGGCACAAATAATGGCACACAAGAAAACCCTAACAAAGATCCATAGTAAGTGAAAACATAGGAATAAGTAGAGCCTGGGTTAAAAAATATAGAAGTTGGTTGATGGTGCTCCAAAATCATATTATTAATAATAGCATCCAAAGTTTCAACCTCTGGCCTACTAGGAATAGCATATAGTTTATCCTCTTACCTCTCCCCTTACCACCATCCCGACTACTTTACAAAATAGCAAGAATGTCATCAATGAACACAATGTAATACAGTGAATATAAATTATCCATTTAGTGTAATACATTGTATGGGGTTGGTTAAAAAAAGCGTGACAAGCGTACAAAGTTGATATACAGGAGGAACACTATCCTAGTGTTCACCAATACCGATTACCCCAAAATTGATATCTACTCATTGTTCGATATTGCCATTTAAATCCCGTAATTTACTTTTCCAGTTTTTGCCTGTTGATTACAGCATATAAGATCCACAAGTCCACATATTCCCTTGGTATTTGACCCCAACCTTTTTTGGGTTAATATATTTGACAACGACCACAATCATCTTCAGAATAAGGATATAGCTTAGGAATTATCAAATTTTTGGGTCATTACTGGGGATTACAGTGTTGAGTTGTGAATTGAGAGTGTTGCAGTTTACGGGTTGTCTTATTTTTGGTTCTTAGTTAGGTTTAGACCGGTGTATGCCTAACACACATAGTAGAGGCAATCCCTTACTCCTAGTGAATCTAAATACAGAGAGGATCCTATAAACTCCTTGTAGGATGCCAGAGCCGAAGAGAGACAATCTTCCTAATGGAGTTCATGATGATATGCCTCCCCCTAGTCCTGAAGGAGTTCAAGATATTATTGACTAGCAAACGAATATGTTGTTAGCTAAAGTGGAAAATAAGAGAAGGGCAATAGAAGATGCTCAGCGAATAGCTCAAGAGGTAGAGTTAGCTATGTAGAGATAGGAAGCAGAGCACTGAGCAGCACTCAATAGAAACTAGCATAGAGTTTGAGATAGTCGAGGCCATGTTATCCTAGCATACCATTACTTATAACCATATGAGGATAATGAAGAGGATCTGGGGTATGTTGATGTGACAAAGACTGGTGCTATTATTACTCAAGTTTTACCCCCAGGCATTAAGTTTAATATATCGAGTGTTGTGATCCAGCTATTATATATGAAGGGTGAGTTTGCAGGTTGTCTACAGATTATGCAAATATGCATCTAGCCAATTTTACTGGAATTTGCACTTTATATACATATACAGGGGTGAATTAGGAGAATCTTAGATTGAAGTTGTTCCCTTTCTCGCTTACAGGAGAAGCATTTTTATGGTTAGGGAAATTTCCAATAGGATCTATCACTACATAGAATGAGTTACACAGACAATTATTGAATAGGTTCTTTCCTCCATCTAGGATGTTGCAGTTGAAGGATGAGATTTATAATTTCAGCAGTTGTAGTAATATAATACCACGTACTCCTACATAGATTAAAATCATCCCAAGTATGTTAGAAACTTACTTTAAAAGATGAATCCACTTTTATATACATGGAATTTTTAATATTTTCATGTGAGAAATTGAATTAGCTTTCCAACGATACCAATTTCGTCAAAATCTGGTATCGGGGTAGAAAGTTATGGTCGTTTTAAAGAAAGCAGTCAAAACTACCCAAGTGCGATGATGAGGGCCTACGGACCATCGAGCTAGCGACGTATCGTCGCCCAAACCATTGCAGTAGAGGCAGTGAGACCACCTTCTGTCTAAGGGCGATGTCTCAGGCCGACGGACTATCGAGCTAGCGATGGATCGTTGCCCAAGTCGTTGCAATAGAGATAGTGAACCCTTATTCTACCCAGGTGTGACGGTCAGGACTGATGGACCGTTGACCCAGTGATAAACCATCGCACCCACCGTCACATAGTTCATTCAATTATTTTCAAGTCATTTTTAAAAGGGGTATTTGGGTCTTTTTCACCCGTTTTAACCACTAATTATATCAGACCAAGGCTCATAAGTTCTTTATCCATCTACAACATCAAATTAAAGTTTTTCTCTCAAAGATAATTCCCAAGAACAAGATCCAAATCCTTCTTCAAGAAACTAAGAGATTCCAAGTTCTTCAAGTCCAAGAACTTCAAGAAACTCACAACTCAGGTATGTCATGTGTTGATTCATAGGTCCCTTTCACCTATGAAGCTCAAGAATCTCTTTTCAAAATCCAAGATTTGTGTATTTATGAATGTTCATGATTTAAATTGAATTGAAATTCATGTTCATGATGTTGTGGGGTTTTGATTCATGTTTTAAATTTTATATTCCAATGATTGACCCTAGTATATGAAGATTTGCATAATAATCATGATACACCCCCTTAAATTTACACGTTGATTGTTGTATCCATGATTATTAGATGTGTTGATGATTGTATAACCAAAGCATGCTCCCTATGTGTTTGATTAAATGCCTATGTGAAGGAAAAGTCCCTTACTAGTATGATAATATGAAATCCACAATCATGTACAAGTTTTTGCATGTCAAATGTTTGATGAAATGTCTTAGTCAGTGAATTATGGATACATGTATAACCCTTGTGGTTCTTTAGAACTTCAACTTCATGAAATCTCCAACTTATTGTATTATGGATTGTGATGTTGGTCATGTATTCAAGATAGTCATGCTTTGTCAGTTTTATGTTATCGAGTCCTGGGGGTACTTGTACACGACAATTAGTTATGTTCCTTGGGTCAGTGTCATGTTTTCAAGATACTCTTAGTTGATCCGTGTTCATAGAAATTCAGTCAGTCATATGACTCAGGAAAACTAAGTAAACTCAGTAATCTCAGAAACCTCAGAAATTCAGTAATCTCAGTAGTATTCCGTCAGTCAACGAAACTCAGTTAACTCAGTCCAGTCAGTTCAGTTAATCGTGTTTAGTGTCTATCCAGATGGGAGTAGAAATTATCACCGAGTGAACCCAAGGATGGGAACCCACCTGTTATATGAGGGTGTGATTCTTAGGAGCAACTCTTGTATTCCAGAACTACGTAGCCAGCATAGGTTGAGACATCATAGCCTATTATATAAGGGTAGATAAGGTGGATTAACCTGTTATATGAGGTTTTCCACCGTTCTCACTAGAGTTACCTATTATATGAGGGTTATTTACAGATTGTCCTTACCAGTGGTGCGGTATTGACTTCCTTCCAATTAGGGTTACAGATTGGACCCCAACTCAGCCATAATGGTGTATTAGAGGCATGTTGGTTAGATGAATACTTCCCATAGTTTCAGTTATAGAATCAGTACTGCCAGATACAATCATTCAGTCTCAGTAATAGAACTCAGATAGTTCTATAGTATTCAGGACTGTTAGATTCAGTCAACTCAGAACAGTATGGAACTTAGCTAGTTCTATCAGAACCTAAACTGTCAGATACAGTCGCTTAGTATCAGTTATTTTAGTTATACAGATATCAGTATCTCATGTGATCAGTACTCAGACTCAGTAATCATGTTATCACGAACTCAGTTACAGTTATTATGAATTCATGCATGTATTCTCATACTCATGTTAATCAGTCAGTTAGTATAGTTCATGCATGTGAACCATTTACATTCAGCCTACCTCACATGCATACCAGTATATTCAAATGTACTGGCGTATTTGCGCTATGGTGTTTTATACCATAGGTTCAGAAGTATGATCTCCAGAGCATCAGTAGCATTCCAATGTCAGCAGTCAGAGTTAGCAATGAGTCTTCATCCTTCGAGGACATGACCATTACTTTATTATCTCATTAATTAATTTATTTCAATAGTTAGATTTAGTTGGGGACATGTCCCATCAACTCCATATTCAGATAGTTCAGTCAGTTAGAGGCTTTTCAGACTATCATATTCAGATAGTTTATTTTAGGTTTTGTTTTGGTATTGTGATACCATATCATCAGAGATTATTTTATCAGTTTTGAACCTTATGGTCTTTCAGCCTTTATTTCCACATTTATACAATATATTATGCAGTGTACAGGTCCAGATATAAGTCATGGGTTAGCTTGTAGTCCTTCGGGGTCATGAGCACTGTGTAGCATTTCGAGTGCTAGATTCGGGGCATTACAAGTAAGAATCTATCTATAAAGCATGGTTTAGGCTCAAGAAGAAGCTAAATATGGTGCCCAACAATCGAATTTCAGGGACGAACTTATTAGTGTTATTCTATAGAGCCCTGAACATCAGCTTTAGATCCATAACAAACACCATCTCTCGAGGAGCTTATATAAGACTATGTTGGGAGGTAGCTTTTGGTATTATGGATCAGATATTTCTAACTAACCGAGGGTGCCAAACTCGAAAGGCAGAGAGAGGTTTTGACACTTATGATATTGGTTCCCCTAGTGACCAAAGAGTAGCTAATAATTTTATGGCGCAAGAGATTACGCTTCATAGGACTGATCTTGGGTTACTGGCTAAGAAGCTTGCAATAATAAATTATGAGAAAGTTCATATAGTAGGAGTATAGGGTGCAACTTCCAGAGCTTATGAGTTTGCATTAGAATAGGAGGCTAGGTATCGGATAGTTAGTTGGAGGTTTTTTTAGGCCAAGGGAAAGGAAACCAAGGTCAGAACTACTATGATGATAGATATAAAGACCATAATAAGGATAGAAAAGGTGATTAGTGATAGAGATATAATTACAATGAGAAGGGAGACAAGTATATTTCGCTTGGCAGACGAGATACAAAATCAAGAATGGAAGAAATGTTGGCCAAACTAGTGAAGTTTAATGAAAATTAGGAGAACAACCTTAAGGAGGTTAAGGCTTACAATTTAGGTTTGACCCAGAAGGTGGAGTCTCAAGCCACTTCTATCAATTAGTTGGAGCACTAGTTCGGGAAAATGTCTGCTATGATCAAATAGAAATAGCCCGTTACTCTTTTGAGTGAAAAAGTTTAGAGTCCACCAGCCATAAGTCATTGTGTAGCTATTACCACTAATTGTGGTGCCACTACTGATGATCTTCCGTACCTACTATTGAGGAGTTGAAGATTGATAGAAGTGAAAGTGAGAAGATACCTGACACAGAGTCTGAGAAGTTGAAATGAGGTAATGATGATTTTGAGTATGATAGTGGTGAGTATTGGGTCATTAAGACCAATGATCATTTGCACCCTTATAGTGTGACCCCTTCCTTATCGTTAGTAGAAATGATGGAGGATCCCGGAGCAGTAACCATTTCGAGTTCAATTGGGGCTTTTACTGTAAAATAGGCTTTATGTGACATGGGATCAGGAGTAAATTTTATGCCACTTGTAGTGTACGAACTGTTGAGAATGGGGGAACTCAAACCTACATACATAAAACTGTTGATGGTTGACTCATCTATAAAGAAGTCGATAGTTATTTTGTCTGATGTAGAAGTAATGGTTGCATCCTTTATGTTCCCCACTAATTTCATGGTTCTTGATTGTGAGGTAAATTCTCAAGTCTCTATTTATTGGGTAGACCGTTTCTATTCACTAGTAGGGTATTGATTGATATGGACTTGGGGGAGATCACCTTTAAAATAAATGATGAGCAAGTAGTGTTTGATGTGTGTATGGCAGTGAAATATCCAGATGATATGCGAGTGGTATCTATAATAGACACTATTAATGAGGATGTTGTTACTGAGGCCAGTGTACCAAATACACCAAGTGTTGATGAGAGATATATGGAAGAACGGTTTGTAGAGATTAAGATGCCAGATCTAGGATATATGATAAAGGAGGTAGATATATTATGGGCAAAGGTGTGCTCTCCCACTAAGATCCATTTATTAGACATCCCTCCAATTGTATCCCTAATTATTCAGCCATTACCTTTTTGTGCTCCTAAACACTTTGATTTATTCGCGAAAAATGATGTGGCGATCCCAATAGTTGGGACCAAGAGAGGCTGAGAGGGGGACCTGCAGAATCCAGACAGGCCATATGAGAAAGCCCTGAAAAGTGCCACCCATGATTTGATGGAGACTACATATGCTCATAGGCAGATGCATGCCAAGCAAGCTGCGGGTGCATCTTCTTATTGTGCACCGCCACCGCCATGGCCTCTGCTTGTGGATGTACCCCCATCTGGGGATGATCATGACACATTCACCTAGTCCATCCCAGGTATGTCCTAATTTCCTTTGTTTTTTTATTATCTTAGAGCATTGGGGATAGTTTCTAGTTTTTAGTTAGGGGTGGAATATACCATAGCTTACTCAGATTATTGTTGTCGGGCTTCTTTTTCTATAGGATGAATTTTAGTTGTAGAACCGGTATGTCTAGGTTAATTTGTGTCGTATTGTGTTTTGTTTCATATTGTGATATTTCTTATGTAATTAGGAGATTTGTAAGTACTTAGGGTAGTTATCATATTTTTATGGATTTTTAAGAAAAACGATACCCTTCCAAAGTTTTGTGTTTTAGGACTATGTGGATGTATATATATGTGTGAACATTGTAGATCTTGTTATGGTATTATAATTATGGATATAATAATCATTTGCTAATAATTTCATAAACCAAATAGGTAGTAGTTAGTAATATTGACCCTGTTCTATGTGTGTGTGATATACTACCGAGTTTCCTTTGTGTGTTAAATCCAGAACTTGTCTGGTTAGTCCTGCCTAGGTTGTAGGATAGTTGGTTAGGAAAGGATCATAGGTTATTTTTTATTTTAGTCCACTTTTAGCCTAAATGACCCTTCTATGTGAATAGTATCCCTTGATCCCTGTTTTGAGCCTTATAGCCTATTTTTCTTGTTACACCTTTCACCTTCCCATTTGTCTTACAATGAACCTATTTTGGCCATGTTCCTCCTTGAACATTATGCACCTCAACTCAGGCAAAATGCCTAAGTTGAGGGTGGCTATCATAGGTGTCCTAGTGTAAAATGGGTATGAAGAAGGGTAAAATAAGAAGAAAAAGTTAGTAGGGTTTGTGTGGTAGAAAAGAAAAAAAAAGAAAAAGAAAATAATAATTGTGAAAAAGAGAGAATAAAAGACCATACCTAACCTGAATATGTAATACAGAATAAAAAAGGTGATATAAGGGTGGAATAAAATAAAATTGGCTAGAAAGTGAGACCGCAAGTTAGTGTAGTGCCAAGGAGAATTAGTCACTTGATATGTCCATATATACCATACCATCTCCCAAGACTACATTACAAGCAGAGAAAAGTCCTATAGCTATCCTAACTTGACAATCTAAATGCTAAGGTAAAGAAAATAAGGGCAAACCTATGGTATTTGACATGCATTGATTGGAATTTCTCTTCTAAGTGTGAGTGTTTCTTGATCTTCCCTGCATTGACATGCATTATTTCATATGAGTGAGTGGGAAATCTTTGTTGTGAGGGCACTTAAGTTATATTGCTAGCTATTTGCTTATTTCAGGTAGTGTAACTTGTATATATGAGTGGTCATCTATTGCTAATTTAATTACCATACCTTGATCCCATGTGTCACATTGTTGTAATTCATATTCATACACAGTTGGTTTTGAAAAATAAGATTTGAGGGGTTGTTGTGTTCTGAGGTTTAAGTGTTGACTGACTGCCTTGAATTGCTTAGATTCTCCTAGTTAAGCATTGTTTTCATTTTGTTGTGTTTTGTTGCCTGAGGATATGCAAACATTCTAATTTGAGGGTATTGGTATGCTATAGAAATATAGCACTTTCAATGCTTAAAATGAGGAAAATATACAAGTTTCTGAGGTTATTTTGTTAGATATGATGCATTTTGGGTATGTTTTATAGGAAATCATGTTTTGGATGCTATGTTCGTGAAAAGATGAAAAATGTATTTTGGCTACTCTTTGGAGAAATTATAGATGTTTGAGACACTTTTCGGCTTGTTCTTGATCAAAGCATGTTTGAGAATAGAATAAGAGCTGGAAAGATGACTCCCGTCACTTACTAAGTCAGCATGTGGACCGCAAGTAGGACCTACAGAACGTAAGTAGGCAAAGCAAGTGTCAGAAATACAAAATTCCGAGAGATGACTTGTAGGATTTTTTTATCTGGCACCTGCGGTCTACACTTATGCTCACCCTGCGGTCAACAGGTACTACCTAAGCTCAGGGTCAAGGGGCATGTACAGACCGTAAGTGATACTTGCTCTTAGGGTCAGGGAGAAGGTACAAACCATATGTGGCCACCGACCCTATTTTCTTCTATTTTATTCAGGCTTTCTTTTAGGGTTTCCTCTTGTACTATAAATACCCTTTATGTGTTTTTAGTAGATATAACACACTTTTGATATTGACAAATATATTTTGATTCCAACATCCGATTTTGATATTGGGATTCTCTTGTATTGAATTTGGTTGATTAATTTAGTTACAGTTATGGATTTTTCTACTTCTTATTATTGTGATTTCATCTATGCTTTTGATTATGAATTATGTTGATTTCTTCACAAGAATGATCGGCTAGAAACCTATAGCTAGGGTTGTGAAACCCCTGGCGGATTGACGAAGTAGGGGAAATGCTATTATTGTTTTGAATAGATACCCATGCATGTATTGCTTTATCTTTAATTTAATAGTTTTTAATGGGTGACCAATGTTAGGATCCCACATAGATTATCGGTACTTACTCCAAAAGAGGAGTAGTGAGTCGGAAAAGATAAATACAATAGAAATTTAGTGTTTAACTGTCGATCAACGCTTCTAGGGTTTATCTTAGTATGATGGTTAGATTTCATCTAATAACTAGAAAGTCAAAAGGTAATAGTTATCTGGGATCAAGATAAGGGTTAGTAAGGTGACATCCTGAGACTTAAATAGTAATAGTTAACTGGGATCAAGATAAGGGTTAGTGAGGAGACATCCTGAGACTCAAAAGGTAAAGGGTGAAATCCTTCTACTCATCCAAAAGACTGTAGAATGTACATAAGTTATCAATTCTGCAGGCAAGGTATTGAGTTGGTTCAACAAAGAATGATAAGCCTACGGAGTTGAGAAGCCAGGGGAACACGATCCTAGTGTTCACCAATACTGATTACAATAAAAGTTGATATCTGCTCCATGTTCGATATTGCCATTTAAATCCCCCATTTACTTTCCAAGTTTTTGCCCATCAATTACAGTATCTAATATCCACAAGTCCACATATTCCCTTGGGATACGACACCAACCTTTGTTAGGTTACTATATTTGTCAGATTTTAGGTGACGTGTACTTAGTGTATATTTTATATAATTTATTTACTACTTTGCTTGGTCAGCTTATGATACCTACTGAGTATAAGTAAACTGTACCTATACCTACTGTGCCCTTTTGGTACAGTTCCTAGCACGAGTGCACCTCAGATTGGTTGATTTTGAGCGCTTTTAGAATACTCAAAGTAGCGGTTGGACCTTCATGCATCTGGAGTTCACCTCTATCTTTCTATAGTAGCTATGTCTTTACTTGTATTCGATGACAAATATTGACCCTATGTGGATATATCTGATGTATTAGACTCATGATTTGTATTAGTATTTCTTACACTATTGACACCTATTTTTGGGAATGTATGGTTTTGCATATGTTTCTTTCTGCACTATTTATACTTATATGGTTCAACTTTATTCTAAAAGCCTTCTATTGGGAGTATTTCTATTTCTTTCCTTGCGTCTATTAGTTTAGGTGATAGGCTTACTTGTTAAGGTGCGCCGCAACAAGTGCCATCATGACCTATCAATTTTGGGTCATGATAAATTGGTATCAGAGCAGCTAGATTTCATTATTATTAATAGTGTAAGAACGGGATGTCTAATAGAGTCTTACAGATTGATATGTAGTTATCCGTATCTATTTTTGAGAGGCTATAAGATGTCTTTAGGAAACTTTCCTTATTATATTCCTTAGCGTGCAATGTTATTTCATATCTTGTGTTCTTAGTTTTGTTTAACTCTTTCCTCGTAGATGTGTTGACTAGGTCCCATGAGGTTAAAGATATGAGCCCTACTTCTGGAGAGTGAGTTCAGTCGAGGAGGTGAGCCCCAAGTCATGGAAGGACTCAGGGGAAGGTACAAGCCTGTGGTTCAACCTCATCTAGGAGGAGTGATAGGGACTCTGTCCTAAACCTCGTGCTGAGCAGGTTGGAGGAGTTGGTTTTACTCTAGTTTTTCAAAGTTTTTCAACCCCAATTTTGATGGGGTTGCTGGTGTGTATATTGACCCGTTTTAAGGGTTCTCCTTTGGTTATACCAGGTGTTTCTGTAGTCAAGAGTGTGGACCCTCCTATTGCACCTTTTTTTTATTTTAGGTACTCCTCAAACCCCGAGTTCTATTCATATTTCAGCGTCGACATCTGAGCATGGTGTTTTGAGATTAGGAATTCTACCTTCGTCTATATTATCCCCTCAGATGGGATCTTATCCTGCTAGATTCATTATGTCTGCTTTTGCTGGGAGTATTGTGATGTCTTTTGAGGGTCTAAAGAGGTTTGAGAGAATTATTCATTTGGGACCTCCTAGGTTCAGTGATGTTATGGATGAGGATGCCTATGAGTTTTTATTGATTATCGAGATATGTTGCATAATTTAGGCTCATTGGAGTTGCATGGAGTGGCTTAGACTACTTATTAGTTGAGAGATACGGCTAGATATTATTGGAGATTAGTTGTTGGTTGTAGACCTGTTGATGCTCCTGAGATGTCGTGGGATCAATTTGTCAACACCTTTTTGGAGAGATTTGTGCCTTATAGTTTGCGAGATCGGATGCATAATGAGTTTGACCACTTAAAGAAGGGCTCCATGACTATAGCAGAGTATGAGGCACACTTCCATGCCTTGTCTAGCTTTTCCTATGCCAGTATTTCCACAAAGTTTGAGAAGATTAAAAAGTTTGTGAAGGGTTTAGATGTCTTTCTTCAGTTGGCTACATCATAAATGGTCGTATTTAGGGTATCTTTTTGGAGTATTATTGATCATTCTAAGATGATTGAAGGTATTCTTCAGGCATCTCAGGGAGGCACCAAGAAGGTGTGCTGTTTTGTTGAGTTCAAAGGTTAGATTTCTCATGGTAGAGATTTTAAAGGTTCTCATAGATATTAGGAAAGATCGGTGTAGGCAACTTTGCAGAGTTCAGGTTGTGGATCTTCTGGCTTAGTAGTGTAAGATGGCCATCAGGGCAAGTTTAAAATTCGTTATGTACATGATGAGGTTGGCTATGTGGCCAAGTACTATCCCTATCGTATGTTTAGAGCCAACCCTGTTACGACCGTGAGGGGTAGGGGTGCTACTAAAGTTGCGAGAGGCAGAGGTAGTAGAGATCGTCGGGGTGGGTATGGGGACACTCAGGAAGTTGGTAGTCGTGGGGAAACTCAGTCTGTTGGTGTTCGTGTGCAGTGCTATGCTATACTCTCTAGACCTAAGGTAGAGGCTTTTGATGTTGTGATTATAGGTATCATCCCTGTTTGTTTCACACCTGCATCTATGTTATTCGATCCCAGATCGATTTTCTCCTATGTGTCTACATATTTTTCTTTTGATTTTGATTTTATTAGTGGGCCTCTTGCCATGCCTATTCATGTATCTACCCCTTGTAAGTGATTCTTTAGTGGTGGATCAGATGCACCGATCTTGTGTTATGACTTTTTGTTGCCGCGAGACTTGGGTAAATTTGATTATGTTAGATATGGTTGACTTTGAGTTTATTTTGGGTATGGATGGGTTGGCTTCTTAACATGTTGTCCTACATTATTTTGTTAATATAATGACGTTAGCTCCGCAGGGTGTACCAAGGATATCTTGGAAGGGTGTGCTTCATTCGGGACCCAAGAGGGTCATATCTTATGTTTTGGCTCGTAGATTGGTTAAGAGGGGATGTTTAGCTTGTTTGGCTCATACTCATCATACTAGTGTTGTTTCACCTCCTTTCTTGGATTTTATTTGTGATGTTCGTGAGTTTATGGATGTGTTCCCTAAGGATTTTTCTAGTATTCCTTCGGATTATGATATTGATGTTAAGCAGGGCACCAAGCCTACCTCTATTCCTCCTTATAGAATGGCCCCAACCGAGTTGAAAAAATTGAAGAAATTAAAGGATCAGTTATAGGAGATGTTGGATAAGGGGTTTATCCGACCTATTATATCGTCTTGTGGTGTGCCTGTATTGTTTGTGAAAAAAGAAGGATGGATCTATGCACATGTGTATTGATTATCCGCAGTTGAACAAGGTTACAGTTAAGAATAAGTATCCACTTCCTCACATCGATGATTTATTTGATCAGCTTTAGGGTGTTGTGGTGTTTTCGAAGATTAATTTGAGGTTTGTTTATCACCGGTAGAGGACTAGAGCTTCGAATATTTTGAAGACAACTTTTCAGACTCGATAAGGTCATTATGATTTCTTGGTCATGTATTTTGGGTTGTCCAATTCCCCTGCCGCATTCATAGAGTTGATGAACTGAGTGTTTCGACCGTGTCTCGGCTCCTTTGTTATTTTATTTATAGATGATATCTTTGTGTATTCCAAGAGTGAGGTCAAGCATGAGTAGGATTTGCAGATTATGCTTCGGATATTAAGGGATAAGAAATTGCATGCCAAGTTCTCCAAGTGTGAGTTTTGGTTGGAGTCTGTTTCTTTCTTAGGTCATGTGGTGACTAAGAAAGGTATTATTGCTGATCTATCCAAGATTGCCACAATTCATGATTGCGCTAGGCCTATTTTTCCCACTGAGATTTAGAGTCTTATTAGCTTGGCAGGTTATTATCAGCATTTTATTAGGGGGTTTCATCTATTGCAGCTCTGTTAACCAAGTTGACTCAGAAGAAGATTCCTTTTCAGTGATCTAATGCTTGTGAGGTGAGCTTTCAAAAACTCAAGGATTTGTTGGCTTCATCTCCTATCTTGACTTTGCCCAAGAAGGGCATGGATTTTGTCATCTTTTATGATACTTCAGGTGTTGGATTGGGTGTTATATTAATGCAGGAGGGCAAGGTAATTGCTTATGGATCTCTTCAGTTGAAGCCTCATGAGAGGAATTATTCTATCCATGATTTGGAGTTGTGCACTATTATATTACTTTGAAGTTGTGGAGGCACTACTTGTACGGAGTCTGTTGTGAGATCTTCTCAGACCATTGTAGCCTTCACAACTCCTTCACCCAGCGAGATCTTACTATGAGGCAAGATATAACAAATATTATGGCTCGTTGCCTATGTTGTTTGTGGGTAAAGGCCGAGCATATGAGGCTTGGTGGTTTGCTTCAAAGGTTACCCATTCCCAAGTAGAAGTGGGAAAGGATCACCATGGACTTTGTGACTGGGTTACCTCGCACATCTCGTGGCTCTAATAGTGTTTTGGTCATCGTAGATCGATTGACCAAGTCAACTCATTTTATTCCATTTCAAGTCTCATTCAGTACTGAGAGGTTAGCCTGTATCTTCATTCATGAGATTGCGCGTCTGTATTGTATGCAAGTGTCTATTATTTTAGATTGAGGTTTTGTGTTCATATCTCACTTTTGGAAGACTTTTCAGGATGAGTTGGGTACTTGGGTTGATCTTAGTATAGCGTTTCATCCCCAAACCGATGGTCAGTCAGAGCAGACTATTAACGTTTTGGGATATGTTTCGCAGTCGTGTGATGGATTTTGGTGGCCAGTGGGAGCAGCATTTGTCTTTAGTGGAGTTTACGTATAATAACAACTACCATTCTAGTATTGATATGGATCTTTTTGAGGCATTGTATAGTAGGCGTTGTCGCTCTCCAGTGGGTTGGTTTGATATTTCATAGGTGAGACCTCGATGTACAGACTTTCTTCATGAGTCTTTAGGCAGAGTCCGGATCATTCAGGATAGACTTAGAGTGGCTCTAAGTAGGCAGAAGTGTTATGCAGATCGTAGGCTTTGTGCATTGAGATTTGGTGTTAGTGATCATATTTTCCTTTGAGTTTCACTCCTGAAGGGTGTGATGAGGTTTAAGAAAAGGGGCAAGCTTAGCCCCAGTTATATTGGTTCATTTGAGATTCTTCGAACTGTTGGTGATATAACCTATGAGTTAGCTTTGTCTCCAGATTTATCAACTGTTCATCCAGTTTTTTATGTTTCTATGCTTCGCCGTTATATTCCTAATGAGTCCCATGTAATTCATTGGGAGTCAGTTCAGTTAGATTAGCGGTTGTCTTTTATTGAAGAGTTGATCTCTATTTTGGCTAGAAATGTTAAGCGGTTGCGCTCTAGAGTTATCCCTGTGGTTACGGTTCAGTGGTGACATCGACCTATAGATGAGGCTACATGAGAGTCCGAGTCTGATATGCGTAGTTCTTATCCCCAGTCCTTCATTGATTTAGGTATTTCTTTGCCTTAGTTCGAGGACGAGCTGGATTTTTAATGGTGGATGATGTAACGACATAAAAATATGATAAAATATGTGAAATTTGTGGTTTTGTGTAATTTTTCCATTTTACCCCTCCCCGTAGTTGCATTGTGGTATTTCTAGAGTGTGGGGATGATTGGTACGGTTCTCGATGCATTTTGATATCATTTGTGTGATATTGTAATTTTTGGAGTCTTCGAGAGCCTTATTATAGACCTGGGTGGTTATCTTTTGATGCCTGTGATGGATGGATAAAAGGACTGTGTTAGTAGCTCTGAAATATCAATTTTAAGATAGGTAGACCTTTGGTTCATATCCCGATGCACCCGAGCTCATTTCGACCTGTTGGTTAAAAAATGAGAAAATTGGAAATTTAGGTATGGAACCCATATTTTGTCAAAATGAACTCAGATGGAAAATCCAATTTTACCAATGCGTCTAGAACGTCATTTTAGGGTGGTATCAAGTTTGTTGTTATTTTAAGGCTTTTAAATCTAATTTTAACCCTCAGTTTGGAAAATTATGATTTCGAGTTTTAAGGGTCAACTTTGTGAAAAGGACGTTTTTCAAAAAATTTATATCGCCATTGAGCCCCAAGCATTGAATTTAGTGTGGGTACATTATTCGTTTGCATATATCAGACTCCGAACGAGTCTCAGGTATCCCGTCGAAGTCCATTTTTGGACTTAAAAATTTGGTATTTTTCAAAAAAAACTGTTGCAGTTAAAAAACAGCTTTTACCCCTCTTTTATTCTCATTCTTTCACCTTGCGTCTTGAGAGTTAAACCCTAAACTAGTGTGAGAGCTTAAAAGTGATGCTTGTGGGAGATTAGGTAGCTAGATTAACACCTATTTTTTTATTCTATTACAGATTTAAAGTGAGATTTCATCCTTTTCTACTCTAATTCTTGATTAATTTCTCAAAAGCCCAAAAATCTTAGGGCTTAATTTTAAACCCCAATTTCACTCTTTTTCACTTAAATAATGTTTTATTTCTATAATTACTAGTTTTTAATCAATTTAACTTTAAAAACCACTTCAATTCTTGATATTAACACGGATTTCAAAGATTTTACGTGGTAAAGCTTAAATATGATTTTATTCGATTTGAACCTCATTTTTTACTCGGTTTGACTTGGGTTTTCAGCTGTAGATTCTGAAAAATATGGAAAACATGTTTCTAAAGTAAAGTTATAATTTTTTTCCTTCTTTTTTGAAAATTCATTTTGGGGATCCGTTTTGACACCGAACAAAAAGTACATTGGGTATCGTTGGATTTATATTAACACGTAGATTCTATATTACTTGGTTTTAGTTGATTTCAGGATTGTTCATGGAAAGTAAGGTCGTGGTTTGAAGTGTAGCAGACTAGTTTTAACTTTCGAGGTAGGTTATGGCTTAACTCTTTTAGACTGGGATGGGTAGTAAATGATGGTACAAAATGAATGTTAAGGATAAGAACTAATCATGAAAAATGGTTATCTATGTGTTGTGCCCATGAGGTGGACTATATGTGATGTAATTGTTTAAATTGAGATATAATGTTATATGTATGACTATGAGGGGTCCTATATGATGTTGATAGCCTTGAATACATGCGAATAATTGTATTGTGTTGTTGAAAATACCTATTGTGGTACCATTGGTGTATTGTGATATATTTATACTCTTGGGTATGTGAAACATGTGGAAATTTATGGATGGTTGGAAATAATGAGCGGATATTGACTCATGCGGTTTTGAAAATCAATCATCGTGGTTGGTTATGGAAATACATCATGTGGTTGGTTATGGAAACACTTGTTGGGAGTGATTGTGAACATTACATCCGCATGGAATCATATGCATACTTTTACTTGTTTGTTGTATGTATCGTATATACTTATTGTAGTTTTTATTCCTTATTGATTTGTGTCTCATGTTATGTATATGCTTTGGAAACACTGAAAATATTGGAAATATTAGAAATACTGAGAATACTGGAAATTCTGAAAATATTTGATACATCAGATTTTATAGACCTCTGTGAAGGATATGTGGAGAAGAGTCATGGATATTGGTTGTATCCGGGTTGACAAACCCCCCATGGGTCCTACATCAGGAAGCTTTAGATCTGTAGGTATATACGGGATAGTATATGGGTTGACGAACCCTCCATGGGTCCTACATTGGGAACCTTTAGCTCTATAGGTGTATACGGAGACTAAGCGATGGTCTCTTGCATCATCATCATTATCATATACATTGCGCTTCCTTTACTGTATTTATGTTATGCGTGAATGGCCATATTGACTTGTCATCTTTCTATTTGTTCTATATCTTGACTTGTTAATGTAAAATTATTCTAGTTTCCTTTATTTGTACTGGATGATCGTGATTATACATATTCCTCTTTTATTCTACTTGTATTTGATATTGTGTATATTTGTATCCTTATATGGTATGTTGTTATATTATTTGTGGATATTGTAGAACTGTTAGTGGAAGCGGTGTGGGCTACCATTGTGGATCATTTTCTAATTGCAAGTGACGTTCCCTTAGTGTATATTTTGTATGCTTTATTTACTACTTTGCTTTTTCATCCAATGATACCTACTGAGTACAAGTGGGTCATACTCACGTATAGTGTACCCTTTTGATGCAGGTCCTAGCTTGAGTGCGCCTCAAGTGGTTGATTTTGAGCGCCTTATGATTACTCAAGGTAGCGGTTGGATCTTCATGTGTTAGGAGTTCACCTTTGTCTTTCTATATTAGTTGTGTCTTTATTTGTATTTGAAAACAGATGTAGACCCTGTGTGGATATTTCTGATGTATTTGACTCATGGTTTATATTAGTAGTTCTTACACTATTTACACCTTATTTTGGGAATGTATGATTTTGGATATGTTTCTTTCTGCATTATTTATACTTTTGTGGTTTGGCTTCATTCTAAAAGCCTTTCCTTGAGGGTATTTATATCTTTTTCCCCTTCGCGTATCAATTTGGGTGATAGGCTTACTTTTCAAGGTACGCACACATATGCCATCATGACATATCGATTTTGGGTCGTGACACTCTTATTTGAAATTATGTGCTATCTCCATGTAGACTTCTGCATCTAGACCACCTTTTAAAATGCATTATAGATATTAATTTGATACATACACCACCTTTTGGAAACTACTAAGGCAACGACATATTTAACAGTAACCATCTTGACAACCGGAGAAAATATGTTAGGATAATCTAGCCCTTCTTGCTGACTACACCCCATGGCTACTAATATTTCCTTAAACCTCTCCACTTCCTTATTAGCTTTGTAAAATATCTTATATTTCCATTTTGATCCTATTATATTCTTATCTTGAGGCATATCAACCACCTCCTAAGTATGATTATCCTCAAGTTCTTAGATCTCTACTTTTATAGCTTCATTCCACCTTTCATCCTTAATAGCTTGCCTATAAGATTGAGGTTTAATTAATGCTGAAAAATTAGATAAAAAGTATTAATAACTTGAAGTAGTGCTAGTATCGAACAAGTAATTGGTTAAGGGATATTTGGTCCCTTTTTTCTGGTGATGTATAATCCATCAGCCAAGTAGGATGTTTAGGTACTCTAGATGATCTTCTTAGGGCAACCACTACAGGTGATGAAGATGATTCATCTGAATATGATAATCTTGGAAGGATATCAACTGGTGTACTGACTGGAATATGTGAGTGGAGTACATCCTCATCTGATGGTTTAGTATCTTAATTATGAGAATATGATGCCTCAAGAGAATCTGTTTAGGAATTTGCATTTGCATGATTAGTGGTACCTCTATTAGCTGAAGAAAAATTGCAGGTGATTCTAAAGTTGGCTTGCCTGCAAAAGGAAATAGATGTTCTTGAAAAACAACATCCTTAGTGACAAACAACTTGTTAGTGAGCAGATCCATCAGCAAATATCCCTTTGAGTGGAAATATAGCCCATCAATACTTTAGACTTGGTCGAAAACTTATCAGTTCATGGTAATACTGAAGCATAGAACTGATAACCAATAACTCTCAAATATGTTAAGGATGGACCTTGGAGAACAATATTTCATAAGGGCTTTTACCTCCAATAGATGAAGAAGGTAGTTTGTTACTAAGATAAACTGCAGCTTTGACATTTGATCCCCAAAATATGATACACATTTAAGACTAAAAGCTTATGGATCTAGCAACATTCGAATAGTTGTCTATGTTTTCTTTCAACTACACCATTCTATTGTGGTATATAAGGCAACTACTATGATGTACTATACCTGAAGATTGAAGTAACTCTCCACATTGAGAATTAAGAAATTTTTCCCCATTATTTTATCTGAGAACCTTTATCTGAGCACTAAATTGATTCTAAATCATTTCAAGAAGTTCTTAATAGCCACAATGCATTTAGATTTTAGTTGTAACAAATGAAGCCAAGTATATCTACTATAATTATCTACAATAGTTAGGAAATAATATTTCTTATCAAAAGTTGTAATTTTATAAGGCCCCTAAAGATCCATGTGTACAATATCAAAATATTTTGCAGGCCTTGAATCACTGGTAGGAAATGCTAGTCTAGTCTATTTAGCTAATGGACAAACATGACACTTATTGTAACACCCGAAATCTGATACCTGGAGCACTACACGGTGCTAGCAATTCTGAAGGACCACAAGCTAACCCATGACTAATATATGTAGCTGAGCACTGCATAATATACTGTATAAATACGGAATAAAAGGGCTGAAAGGCCATAAGGTTAAAATATCTATAAAACATAACATCTGGAAATATGGTATATCAATACCAAACTGAATTAACTATCTCAACATGTTAGTCTGAAAGCCTCTAAACTGTCTGAAAACTGTGGAGTTGATGGTACATGTCCCCAACTAACTCTATCTACTAAAACTGAAATATTGAAATAATCAAACTATCCTCAAATGATGAGGACTCACTACAAATCTACTGCTGCTGGCTGAATCTGAAGCTAAGTGCGATCGAGAACGTGAGCATCTGAACCTATGGTATAAAACACCATAGAGAAGAAGAAAAGTATGCATCAGTACGTCTGAATGTACTGGTATGCAAAGTGAGGTAGGCTGAATATATGGGGTTCATATGCATAAACAATACTAACTAACTGAATAACATGAATGTGAGAATACATGCATAAATACATAACTGTAAATAAGATCATAATAATACTGACTACTGAGTCTGAATACTGGTGACATAAGTTTCGTATAACTGATAAATTGTTAAATAAGTGACTGTGTCTGACAGTCCTGATTCTGATCGAACTAGCTGAGTTCCGTACTGAACTGAGTGACTATATCTGACAGTCCTAAATCTGAAGAACTATTTGAGTTATTTTACTTAGACTAAGACTGAGACTGTGGGAAGTAATCATCTGACCGACATGCCCCAAATCTGAACTGGTAGAGGTCCAACCTGTAAACCCAATTGGAAGGGTGTCAATATCGTACCACGGGTAAAGACAAGTTGTTAGTTAACCCTCTCTGATAGGGAGCTCTTCCGTCAACCCCTCCTAGTAGGAAAACTCAAATGAGATGTATAATCCCTAGACTCATAGAGGTACATCTCAACCTACGCTGGCTATATAGTTCTGGAATGCAAGGATTGTTTCTAAGGATCTCACCCTCTACTAGTTGACAGGTGAGCCCTCATCCCTGGGTTCACTCGGTGCTGAATCCTACTCTCAACTGAATAGACACAGAACTGATTTCCTAGTTCATACTAGGCTTGACTGAGCTGTCACTGATCGTGTTACTGACTGAACTGTACTGATTTCACTAAGTCCCATTAACTGACAAAATACTACTGAGATCTGATAACTGACTGAGATTAATGAGATTACTGAGTACTATGAAGGACTGGACTGATACTGACTTTACTGAGTTTTTCTAAGTTATTTGACTGACTGAATTCTAAGGATCATGGATGGACTGAGAGTATATTGAAAACTGATGCTAGCTCTAGGTACACAGCTAAATTGTCAGGTACAAGTACCCCCAGGACTCGATAGCATGAAACTAACAAGAATAGGAATAGGAATACATATAAACATGTCATAATTTTGGAAGTCTAATCTCATGAGCATTCCACTAAACCATTACAATGCATAACAATAACATGGGGGTCATTGTGAACATAAGGGTAAAGCATGGATTTATCAATTTGGTCACAATTGCGTCATAAAGGATAATTCTTATTCTCTTAGGCATTTTAGTAACCACCTTGCATGCATAACTTGAGGCTTAGGTATGAACATTAAAATAATACATCATAGCAACATTATTCACTTCAAATACAAGAATTCCAACCACATTCTAACATAACTTCATTATATGTATTAAAGATTTCAACTTGGTAATCATACAACAAAATAAACATAGATATGATTCAATTCATAACATGGAATTCAAAATTTATATTTTTGAAAGGAATTCTTTAGCTTCATGGGTGAAAGGAACCCTTAAATCAACACTTTACATACCTTATATGGATGTTTCTTATAGATTAATGGTGGAATCTTTTGTATTAGAACCTTTAATTGAAAACCCTAGACCTGTTCTTGAGGGAATTTGAGAGAAACAACTATATTTTGGTGAAAACCTAGCTGAATCTTGTCTTATAGGCTTATATAGGGGTAGGAAATTAACCCATTTTCCCTTAAATATGTGGACATTTAATGACTGAAAACTTGGCATCGACACGATTGGCGATACGGTGCATCGATGGCATCGATGAGATACCCGACGCGTCACGCCATGATCGCGCTAAACCTTAGTAGTTTTGACTCTGGTGACCTGCAACAATGTTAACAAATGCGATAGGCAATGTGGCGCACTAAGATCGCGTTGGTCCACTATTTTGGGACACCAAACTGGTCTAAACGAGGTCTGAAAAATCCAAAACTTGTTCGAGAACACCTATTGACCTCCCTGATAATGAATTAGCAAGAATACCGACCATTAAAGGACATTAAGGTTGCAAAATGAGATTGCCAACTTTCAAAGGTCCAAAATAAACCAAGTATGGAAACTTAGCTAGAATTTTCTAAGTCTGGGACTCCCTTGACAAGCTTAAAGGACTGAATTAAGCTTAGGAATTTTGCAGGGTCTTACAATATCTCCCCCTTGGGAACATCCATCCTCGAATGGGACTGACTGAAATGGGAGAAATGATAAGTTGAAGTACATACTGAACATGAACAACTGAAACATGAGTACATGACTGACATGACTGATAAGATAAATGTATTATGCTGAATATGCATATCTGATGCATGAATAGCTGACTCAATGAATGCCTGACTGGGATTACTGGTAAGCTTAATTTATCAATCTAAGAATGCATATCTGATACGTGAATACATGAATTAACTAACACATGAACATATGACTTAATATGCAATGGTAATTGATATCAAGTTTATAATGGGAATCTGAGCATGAAACTGAATACTAAGTTTGTATTGGAATCTAAACATGGAACAGAGTGAATTCATGGAAGACCGTTACCTTAAACCAAAAATGTTGATTAACCCAAGATCACTTACTGGGCACGCGTGAATGGGAACATGGGAACATATCTAAGCTTGAAATGTGGTATATAAACTAAATATCGTGATCTGAACTGAGCACCTTGAATACGTGGCTTGCGGCTGAGGTCAAAGTTTGAGGGTCAACTTATGAGTACCCCTTACTCCTAACTATTTCATTATAAGGAGAGAGAGTGGAATATTTATGTCATTAAAGTTTGGGGGATTATAGTGTATCTCCCCCTTAGGACACTAGGTCCCTCAAAGAATACTAATTTTGCTGAGATACTGAGGAAAAATAGGGCGATACATAAGGCACCTATGAACTGAATTGTGACTGAATATCTGGGATCTAAAACTAAGACGTGATACATGAACTAAGCTGAGCACGCAATTACCTGGTTGGTCTATCTTAGAATGATCATATTCATGAGACTCTGAATAGTGCGACTAGATGGAATGAAGGGAAACCATACCATCCAAACTTTTTCGCCTGACTGCTAAACTGAATTACTGACTGCTTAAACTACCTCATACTAAAAATTTATACTTAACTAAAGTACTTCTCTGTCAATCTTTCAACTATACTCTCCACCTTAGTACAACACGTCACTCGAGACTACTGAAAACATTCACATGGGTATTGAGCATGACTGCTTAAATATACTGCTCATCTGATTAACTGAATATTGGGTCTACAAGACTTAACTAAACTTAGTCTAAACAACTAGACTAAAACTATAGAGTATAATGCATAGAACGTAATGACTGGCTGGGTAACATGAGGTAACTAAGCATGAGTGAGTGAAAACTATATTACCTTAAGAATGCAAGATCAGGCGTCTAACATATTTTGGAAATATTTTGTAAACTGGGGTACTGAAATAATAATAACTAAGTAACTGATGTCTATATGCTATAGTCGGGAAATCATGAAACTAAACTGAGTTACTGAACCTTATTACTGGGCTAGGACTGGGACTGAGATTGTAGCTAAGATGGTAATTAAGACTTTAACCGTAACTAAGACTGTAACTGAAATTGAATGATAGTTTCTGATAACCGAGGTTTAGACTAGAATGAAGTACTGAATTTTGATGGATAAGTAACTGATAACTGAAATCCATGGTCCTGTAGGACTATCTGAGTCCTTTACTGAATATTGATTAGTGAACTGACGTTGTAACTGAGGCCTGAGAGATAGAGCATCAACACCATGGATTCACCAAGGGATCTACACTGAGAGTATACGTGACATAATCTGAGTTTGGCTGATCACTAGGAGTGGATCATGAGTCTGAGCTGCATGACCTGAGCCTGGAATTTTTGTTTTCATGGGACATGATTCGTAACACTGGATGAACTGGAACTCATCATACTAGGAACTTGAAACACATACTATTCTATGAAAAATGCGTGGATATAAGATATATTCATGGGACTGGAATGTAAAGCATGCGTAAGTATCGTGATGGTTGAAGTACAAAACTTTGCCCTGAGGTAGGAATGGGTCGGGAATCATCTTCCCTTATGAATTTCCTACACATACTGATATTACTACTGGAACTTGAAGGCCTGACTTTCTGAGATATCATAAATGGAAAGTCCCTGTATACCTGTCTGGCTATGATGGGCTGGCCTAATGGGTGGAGACTGAGAAAGGCCCTGTTAACATTTGGTCTGACCTTAAAGTTGACTGCTATGTAAAGAGATACTAAATAAAAAGAAGCTCCTGAATTTGAAGAAATGTGAACATGTAAATGAGGGATCAGTAACATACCAGTGGCTACATCAAGATGATTTTCCTAATTATGTTGGGACTGAAGAGCATAGAGTCTGTTTGGGTGTTGCCCACTAATAGCGCTGGAATTTGCACCCTACTGATTCGGGCGATCGGATTTGGCTGAAGGACGACCGTACTGACTTTAAGGGCCGGGTTTAGGACAGCGTCGGACCTTGTGACCTGACTTGTCACATCTAAAACACACATCACTACCAGCTCTACGCACCCCTTATGATACTTACCACACTCTTCGCAAAGTGGATTACTAAAACTCCTACTCTCACTACCCTGGGATTTGGAGCGTGGTGCCCCATCCCCTACAGTCATTTCTAAACTTTGGTACTAGCGCACTAGTTGAGGATGGAACTAGGACTGAAAACTTCTGACTATGCTGAGAACAGTTACCACCCTGCGACCCTGGATGAGAAAAACTATAGTTGTCTGTTCTGGCTCTCTTATTCTCTCTCTCCTTTTTCTTAATCTTCTGATCTTCAATTTGTTGAACATGGACCATAAGCCTAGATATGTCCATATACTTAATCAACATTGCAGTCATGCACTCCTTAACCACTCTACTTGATACCCTAGATATAAAATTGCTCATTCTGGATCTACTGTCTGCTACTACATGGGGAGCATACCTGGATAACTGAGTAAACTTAAGGGAGTATTCTTTTATGCTCATGCTACCTTGTCTGAGATTGATGAACACTAACACTTTGGCTTCTTTCTACTCTAGGGGAAAGAATTGGTCTAGGAAGGCAGTAGTAAACTCTTCCCACTCTATGGGCTCTGCATCTGTACCTCAGTCTACCTTTTACTGCTTAAACCACATATGAGCTATATCTTGTAGCTGATAAGCGACTAACTTAGCACTCTCACTAGAATTCACTCCCATGATATCTGTGACTTTCTGAACTTGGTCGAGGAACTCTTGTGGATCCTCTTCGGATTTAAAACCTGAGAATAGGGAAGGATTCATCCGGGTGAAGTCCGAAATCCTGGCTGCAGTAGTATTGGCCACTGAGTTGGCTAGAACAGCAGCTGGACATTCATTCTGAGTTGTGACTGACTTGGCTAGAGTAGTGAATATAGTACTGAATTATGTATGAGAAACATGTTCGTCCAAGGGATCTGCTTGGACGGGCTTAGGGGCTGACTAATTTCCGTTTCTTCTTTTGGGAGGCATGTTCTATAAATGAAAAGGGAGAAACGAATTAGACTGAAAGTTAAATTTGAGCTCATGCTTACTAGCATGACATAAAAACTAAAAGATGGAAAACTATTCCTAAAACATCTTATAGCCCCCTGTACATAAATGTGGAGCACAACACACCCATGCACAAGACTCTACTAGATACAGCTTTTCAAACTTACTAGGACTCTACTAAACCTTAGACTCTGATACCAAGTTTGTAACTCCCCAAATCTGATACCCGAAATGCTACATGGTGCTAGCAATATCGAAGGACCACAAGCTTACCCATGACTAATATTTGTAGATAAGCACTGCATAATTTACTGTATAAATGCGAAATAAAAGGGCTGAAAGGCCATAAGGTTCAAATATCGGATAAAACATAACATTTGGAAATATGGTATATCAATACCAAATTGAAATAAATTGTCTGAACATATTAGTCTAAAAGCCTCTAAACTATTTAAAAACTGTGGAGTTGATGAGATATGTCCCCAACTAACTCTGTCTACTAAAACTGAAATAATGAAATAATCATGCAATCCTCGAATGATGAGGACTCACTGCCAATCTACTGTTGCTGGCTAAATATAAAGCTAAGTACGATCGGGTACGTGAGTGTCCAAACCTATGGTATAAAACACCATAGCGCAGAAGAAAAGTATCTGTCAGTACATATGAATGTATTGGTATGCAAAATGAGGTAGGCTGAATGCATGGGGTTCATATGCATGAATAATACTAACTGACAAAATGGCATAAACGTGAGAATACATGTATGAATACGTAACTGTAAATGAGATCGTGATAATACTGACTACTGATTCTGAATACTGATAACAAAAGTTTCGTATAACTTATATACCGTTAACTGAGTGATTGAGTCTAACAGTCCTGATTCTGATGGAACTAGCTGAGTTCCATACTAAACTAAGTGACTGTATCTGACAGTCCTGAATCTGAAGACCTATCTGAGTTCTTTTATTGAGACTAAGACTAAGACTGTGGAAAGTAATCATCTAATCGACATGCCCCGAATCTAAACTGGAGGGTGTCCAACCTGTAATCCCAGCTGGAAGGGTGTCAATATAGTGCCACGGGTAAAGACAAGTTGTGAGTTAACCCTCTCTGATAGGGAGCTCTTCGATCAACCCCTCCTAGTAGGAAAACTAAAATGAAATGTATAATCCCTAGACTCGTAGGGGTACATCTCAACCTACGTTGTCTATATAGTTCTGGAATGCAAGGATTGTTTATAAGGATCTCACCCTCTACTAGCTGATAGGTGAGCCCTCATCCCTGGGTTCACTTGGTGCTGAATCCTACTCTCAACTGAATAGACAGAGAACTGATTTCCTAGTTCATACTAGGCTTGAATGAGCTATCACTGATTGTGTTACTGACTGAACTGGACTGATTTCACTAAGTCCTATTAACTGACGAAATACTACTGAGATCTGATAACTGACTGAGATTACTGAGATTACTGAGTACTATGAAGGACTGGACTGATACTGAATTTGCAGAGTTTTTCTAAGTTATTTGACTGACTGAATTCTAAGAATCATGGCTTGACTGAGAGTATAATTAAAACTGACGTTGTCTCTAGGCACACAGCTAAATTGTTAGGTACAAGTACCCCCAGGACTCAATAGAATGAAACTGACAAGACATGATGCTCCTTGAACATATGACCATAGTCAACAATTCATAGTACAAATGTTGGAGATTTTCATAGAGTATTTGTATGTCATAATCTTACACATGAATAGGAATACATGTAAACATGTCATAATTTTGTAAGTCTAATCTCATGAACATTCCACCAAACCATTCAGATGCAAAACAATAACATGGGGGTCATTGTGAACATAAGGGTAAAGCATGGATTCATCAATTTGGTCACAATTGAGTCATAAAGCATAATTGTTGTTCTCTTAGGCAATTTAGCAACGACTTTGCATTCATAACTTGAGTCTTAGGCATGAACATTAAAATAGTACATCATGGAAATATTATTCACTTCAAATACAAGAATTACAATCGCATGCTAACATAACTTCATTATATGTATTAAAGATTTCAACTTGGTAATCATACAACAACATAAACATGGATATGATTCAATTCATAACATTGAATTCAAAATTTATATTTTTGAAAGGGATTCTTGAGATTCACGGGTGAAAGTAACCGATGAATAAACACTTTACATACCTTATATGGAAGTTTCTTGAATATTAACAATGGAATCTTCTGGATTAGAACCTTCAATTGAAAACCCTAAACCTGTTCTTAAGGGAATTTGAGAGAAACAACTATATTTTAGTAAAAAATTAACTGAATCTCGTGTTATAGGATTATATAGGGGTGGGACATTGACCCTTTTTCCCTTAAAGAAGCGGATATTTAATGACGGAAAACTGGGCATCAACGCAATTGGCGATGTGTCGCGTCGATGGCATCGATGCGATACCCGACGCATCGCGCCATGATCACGCTAAGCCTCAGTAGTTTTGACTCTGGTGACCTGCAACAATGTTAACCAATGCGATAGATGATGCGTCACGCCAAGATCGCGTTGGTCCACTATTTTGGAACACCAAACGTGGTCTAAACGAGGTCAAAATAATCTAAAACTTATCCGGGAACACCTATTGACCTCCCTGATCATGAATTAACAAGAATATAGACCATTAAAGGACATTAAGGTAGAAAAATGAGATTGCCAACTTTTGAAGGACAAAATAAACCATGTCTAAAAACTTAGCTAGAATTTTCTAAGTCTAGGACCCCCTTGACAAGCTTAAAGGGTTGAATTCAGCTTAGGAATTTTGAAGGGTCTTACACTTATTTAAGGATTCTAAGTCTTTATTTTGTCTTCTCTGAGCTATAATGAGCTTTCTTGTTGGTTGTTGTCTTCTCTTAGGTACATGGAATAAAGATTCTCTGAGCTATAATGTCACCGATTTTTGAGTTTTTGTTATTTTCTAGCTACAATGAGCTAATTTTCATCCAAGCTTTGCTATTTCTCTGCCAAGTTGCTAATTTTCATCTTTGGCAAGTAATGAATTTTAGTGGGTCTTCTTCTTTGGTCTTCGTCTGTGATTTTACTTCTCTGATGAAAGGTCTTCTTCTCCAGTAGGTCTTCTTATCTATGAAAATTTTTATCCTTATGGTTTTTGTTCTCTGAATTATTGAAAAATTTTGCAATTAAGACTCAATGAACCTATTGTCTCTAATTTTCCTTGCAGGTGTTTTTTTTCATAATCAAAAGAATTTTTATGTGGGTTTTGTTCTCTGAATCAATTTTGTTGCATTTTTTCCTTTCTTCCGGTGAAAGTACTTTATAAAAGTGAAATTTTTTATCCATTTTTGGATTTTATTTAGGTGAATAGATTTGATATGGGGATTGAATTCTTGATTTTTTTGATTGATTGGTATAAGAAAAAGTATATTGTTGTGTTTTCCCCTTTCTGTAGGGAAAAGTTATGTATAAAGGTGAAATTTTAAGTCCATTTTTATCTTCTATTTGTCGAATAGATTTGAATATTTGTCAAAATTCGATCTAAGGTCTGATTTCTTGTTGCCTTTTGGTTGATTGGTATAAGAAAGAGTCTTTCTTGTTGCATTTTTTCCTCTGTACGGGGGAATGTTCTGTAGAATTAAAGGAGAAATTTTAATCCAGTTTTGACTTTTTTGGAGAATACATTTGAATTTTTGTCAAGGTTAGATCTTGGGTTTGATTTCCTATTGCATTTTTATTTATTGGTATAAGAATAAGATTTTATGAGCGTTCTACTTTTTTATTGTTTTATATTTTCATGAGTATTCTAAAGCTCCCAGATTCTTTGAATCGTTATGATCGGGTTAGCTGACGTTCTTTCTGCATTTTTTGTAGTGTGATGTCTTCATTTGTGTTTCTTGTGCACAAACAACTCTATTGGATAGTAAAGAGTTCTTAGCTCCAATTATACTCCCTTTTTAGTAATGATTTCTTTTGGAAGGTAGTACTTTGAATTCTTTTTTTATGTTTAGCGTACTCACATTTTTTTAGTGATTTAGTTATTCTGTTTTCCATAGGTATAGAAAGATAGAATTTATTTTATTGGATTCCATCATATTGTAAAAGGTCATTGCATTACGTGTAATGGAGTAGCTGAGTTGGTAATTTTTCTTGACGACAGTTCACATAGAGACTTATTGGGGGCATATACTTCTAAGAAAATGGAGTTTTTATAAGCTCTTTAGTATAAGCTGACAATGTAGGGTTTCTATTTGTGATGATGGCTCTTAACTTCCAACTAAGGCTGGGAGTTTGAGTAAGCTGGCACGGGTGGAGAATAATAAAAAAGAGTTTTAGCCTAAATTAATATTGCTTTTTCACATAGAATCTATAGTTATAGGATCCTTTGAACAATTACTACTTTCAAATCTTAATTCTATCATATAATGATGTTCAAAAGGCATCCAAGTGAAACTCAAGTCCGCACTTTGGTGTAATTTGAAATCCTTCTCTTGTGGTTTCATGACTATGACTTGAACTTCTATTTTTTCTCACTATGCTATTGTTTGATCACTTCCTTGCTGCATATTGAATCTACTAGAAATTCTTCATCTATTTACTTTGAAATATCGAGATTCTTGAATTTGATTTATGATAAAGGCTTCTTGTTCTGATCACTCTTTTTCTGCTTGACTGAAACCATTGATGTTATTCTTAATATATGCCATTTATTTTTGCAACATCAGTCCTATATGGTGAGATGTTGAGTATCTAAACTTCAATCCTATATGGTGAGATTAGATAATGTGTGGAATCTTAGTATATCTGTTTAACTTTGATTTTGGTCTCTAGTATATATTTTGGTGATATAGGTTTAGTAATGTTCTGGTATGCGGTATTTTAGTTCAGGTTTACTAATGTTTTGGTATTTTTATAGGTTAGTCTTGTATAGGTTTTTACTAATATTTTGGTATCTCGTATTTGGTATCTAGTGACATAAATTTACTAATATTTAAGTATCTGGGATAGCTCAATCCTGTAAAGGTTTACTAATGCTTTGGTATCTGGTATCTTCTATTTTAGTATCTGTTATTTTGGTGATATAGGCTTACCTTTAATTTTAGGCCAACTTATTTAAGTTGGTTATTAGTAGTGTATACTGATAGCAAGGATGGATCCCCATTTCAGAAGGTCTCTTGATTCATTCCTTCACAGGTGCGCAAGTTAATTTTACGCATACAAGATGTGCCCATCTAGACTTGTTAGTTCTAAAATTGGTTTGTGAGTAAAGATAGTTGCCCTTATTTTTCTTTTTGTGGGCATATACTCTACATGAAGTTCATTAATTTTAAGGTGGATGCCTAATCTTTTCTTTTTTGTAGCTGACAAACATTTTCTTTTTACTTATTGCAAAATATTTTGTCTTTGTCAATTGTTTTTTCTAGAATTTAGTTGTAACGACCTGATTTTCTTAAACCGGAATGTCACACGGTGCTCATGATCCCAGAGGACCACAAGTTAACCCTCTACTGTTATCTATACTTGTACACTGCATAATATAGATAATAAATGCGGAAACTAGCCATAAGGTTCAAAACATCTAAAAATACTCAAAATTTAAAACTGAATATTAATACATCTGTTCGAAAAGACTCTCTAAACTGTCTGAGCTATGGAGTTGATAGAACATGTCCCCAACTAACTCCGTCTACTGAAAATAAATAAAAATTGATGCAATAATGATAAAAGGAGCATCCTAGAATGAAGAGGATCCACTGCTATGTCTACTACTGCTGACTGGGACTGAGCTTCTAAGGGTACTCTGGATCTCGTGCCTCTGAACCTATGGTGTCAAATAAAATACCATAGCATAAAATGCATCAGTACGGGAATGTACCGAGTATGCAGACGAGGTAAGGCTAAATGCAGGGTCTTATGCATGAACAATTACTTAACTGAATAATCATGAGAGTACTAAATGAGAACATATGCATGAATACACAAACCATAACTACAACCATCACGACTCTGAATACTGAAACTCAGATACTGCATTACTGTCATCTGAACTCACTACTAATACTGAGAAACTGAATGAACTGAATTATCTAATACCGATAACTGAGTACTGGAGTTGAGATCAGTCTTATCTAGTGAGTGATCTCAAAATCTGAGGATACTAAAGCTAATTGACTAAATATACTCACGTCATTGACTAAATTTTAGACTTTCTTCTCTTGACTGACTGCACATAGATCAAACCTCTCTAACGGATGATTTTGTAATCTACTATCAATGATAAGAAAAGATCATGTCCAAATCTGACAAAAAGAATACTCCATTAAATCTGAGACTGAGATCAAGCCTATCTGATGGGTCTCTAGATCTGATCACAAGAAAACTGAATCTGAGAGTGAGATCAACCCTATCTAACGGGTGATCTCTAGATCTGATAACAAGAATACTCAACTGAATCTGAGACTGAGATCAAGCCCTATCTGATGGGTGATATCTAGATCTGATAACAAGAATACTCAACTGAATCTGAGACTGAGATCAAGCCTATCTGACGGGTGATCTCTAGATCTGACAACAAGAATATTCAACTGAATCTGAGACTGAGATCAAGCCTATCTAACCGGTGATCTCTAGATCTGATAACAAGAATACTCAACTGAATCTGAGACTGAGATCAAACCTATCTGACGGGTGATCTCTAGATCTGATAACAAGAATACTCAACTGAATCTGGGACTGAGATCAAGCCTATCTAACGGGTGATCTCCTAATCTGATACTGAATAAATTTATATGAGACCAAGCCTATCTGATGGGTGGTCCATGAATCAATGGAACTATCTGAGTTCCTCACTGAGATAGATGACTATATCTAACAGTCCTGATTTTTTAAGATTGATACTGAAACTGTAACTATGGGAAGTAGTCACTTAACCGATATGCCCCAAATCTCAACTGGTGGGGTCCAACCTGTAAACCCAGCTGGAAGGGTATCAATACCATGCCACGGGTAAAGACCTCTCTGGTCAAGCCTATCTAACGGGTGACCCTCGCAGGAAGTCAAGCCTAAGGCATATAATAGTCAAGCCTATCTGACGGGTGACCAGTCTTTCCTGATGGGTGACTCCTGCATCCTGCGCTGGCTATGCAGTTCTGGAGTTCAGGGATTGCTCCTAATGACTCTGCCTCTCTGACGGGTAGCCGCCATCCCTGCCTTCGCTCGATGCTAGATCTTACTCCTAACTAAAAGACTCTGAACTAATTCTTGACTGAACACAAACTAAGTTGAATCTGATATTGATCATGTTTCTCGAATGATCTGACTGAGTTAAGATTATTTCACTTAGTTTCATATCTGACGGAGTACTACTGAATCTCATTATCTAACTGAACGACACTGAGCTTTGAATAGAGTACTCGATTACTACAGAGGTCAGAACTGAACACTTGAATACTACTAGATCTGAGCTGGGTACAGAATAGAGGCTAGATTACTAGCGATACTAAGATTACGGCAATTACAGAGATTACTAAGATTTCTTGAGTTTGTAACTGTCTGAGAATACAGAGTTCTATAACTCGCTGAGTTCTGAGAATCATGGCTCAACTAGAATTATCGTGAAAACTAACACGGGCTCTAGACAGCAGCTAAATTGTTGGGTATAAATACCCCCAGGACTCGATAACATAAAAGTAAAACATAACCATTCTTGAATAATCAAGACCATGGACAATCATTCACCATCACAATCACTAAGGCATCACTTCAAGTATTTAGGAATCCTAAACATGTAATAACATAAGGGGACATGCTATTGGATCATACTTTATTCAACAAGGTATTGCATCAAACACTTGGCATGTATTAAAGTCTTAGAATGTATCAAAGAGAACATAATTGGGGAATTTCAGGCTATCATGTCACAATTCATTCACTAAGGATTTTCAACAAACACTTGACATGCATGGGCTTGCATACAATTGGGGATTTCTAGTCAACATGCTATAATGGCTCTAATTCCTTCACACAAGCATTTTATCAAACATATGGGGATCATGTTTTGCTTATTCAACAATTTTCTTTACTTAATTGACATGAACACATCACTTAACAAGCAACTTGAAGAGTTTTTATCATGAACATCACATGAATATCACATACTAGGGTCAAAGCTTGAAAACCTTGCAAACAAACATGAATCAAAACTCAATAATAGCGTGAACATCAATTTCAAATCACATGAATCATGAAAACCCACAAACATAAGATCTTTGAATTTTAGAAAAGGGTTCTTGAGCTTCTTGGATGAAAGGGACCCAAGAATCAATATCTACATACCTTAGAGAAACTCTTTCTTGAAAGATCTTGGAGAGATTGTTGATTTCTTGATTTCTCTTGGTTTTTATTGAAGAATAAGGAAGCGTTTTGATTTTTAATAAACCCTAGTTTTGATGTTGAAGATGAGAAATAAAGTTGTGAGCCTTGATCGGATATAAATAGGGGCTGAAAAGAGTGGGGAAAAGACCAAAGAGCCCTTTTAAAAATGCTGAACGGGGTCTGTGACGGTCCATCGCTCATTCTGACGGTCCGTCGGATCATCCGTCGCACAGTGGTCGGAAAAAGAACACGCTACCTTGATGCGATGGTCTTAGCGATGGTCCGTCAGATTGTCCGTCGCATGTTGTCCAGGATGAGGCCACACTGCCTCAGCATGACGGTCCCAGCGATGGTCCGTACAGCCTCGACGGTCCATCATCCTGGACGTCGCACTTGAGCGTCACTTCCTTGATTGCGACGGGATGGGAAATAGTCCATCGTAAGCTCGACGGTCCGTCAATCCTGCCATCGCACCTGGGCAGTTCCGACTGTTTTCAGTAAAACGGTCATAACTTCTTCGTCCGATGTCGGATTTTGATGAAATTGGTATCAATAGAAAGATTATTCAATGATCTACATGACCAAAATTCAATATTAGTGAAATTATATATGTTTCAAAATATTTCTCATTTGGGAAGACACTTATCAACCTTTTTGGATCGGATTTATGCTTCACTTGACACGCTCTAAGGCTCAGACTATGAGAGAAATTTGCGGGGTCTTACATTAGTGGGAGATTTTCATATATCTGGTAACATTGATTTGTATTACATTATTTGTTTGATTTATTTTCTCACAGTTCTATTTTCCCTATGTTTATGGCATATTGGTTTCTATCTATTTGACTGGGTATAGCTGAGTGGTAAATGGAAGTCTCAGCAAGCCAAGAAAGATATTTTTTGTTAATGCATTGTACTACATCTTATACTTTGCTATTATTTATTTTGATGTTCTTAATGACAATAGATGATTTGTTATTAACCTGTACCTCTATTGTGGGGATTTGGTATATCTTTGCAACATCAGCTAGGGTATAAGGCCCATTTATTTAGTTTAAGTCACATTGAATAGATGATGGTCTAATAAATGTACTCATTAGTTGTATAATCGATTTGTAATATTTGTGATAAGTTTGTAGTTATTTAACATGAACATTGGGTGGAACTGGATTATTGATTTGTAGATTTTGATAAACATTTTCATTCAGTTTGCGGAACATTTATCCAATTATTTATTTCCATCCCTATTTGATCTAACTTTAATATTATTTTATCTTCATTTTGTTCATAGAAGTTGATATTTTTAGGACAAGCACTAGCTAAAGTCAGTACGAGTGATCCAAAAGTGATTTCTTACATCATTAATCACTTCTCCGACATACCAAAGTTGAAAGGAAAAAGTTCCTATCACAAGTGAGTTCATTCAATATATTTGTTAGGTAAATTGTTCTTGTGCTGATATATTAGACCAAATTTATTGACATCCCGAATGTCCTATATTACTATTCAAATATTGAATTCATATAACGCATGAATATGTCAAAGATTGCAACATCTAATATAGAAGCCATAGATATTAACTTAGTTGTGCAAGTTATCTATTAGAGTTTGAATATGTTTGGGTGCATTGATTATGTGCTATTAAATGGTCTCCTTTTAATGGAAAAATTAGATAGATAAAGTGAGAGAGTAGAGAAATTGTTGATGGTACATATGTGTTTTAATATGTATATGTTTTCTTTCTACTAATAGTTTGATCATCAATCTTGTCTCTTTTATGGTTTTGATCATAGTAAAAAGCTTATATGTACAGTAGCATGTCTCTAACATTTGAACTAAAAACTATTTAATTAAAACTTGTTTGTTGTCTGTTTAGGAGTCTATTAGTAAGAATTTTTTGTGTTTGTTGTTGTTTTTACTACTGTTGCTAAAATATTTACAAAAATATATGACTATCATTTTTTTGTTTTATTCTTTATTAAATATATGTTGTACAAATTAGTTCACATACCTATTGATACTGTTTATACGTTGATATGGTTGTACTTATGATTTTTTTCTTCAATATTTTAAATATGTAACATGGGGTATTTGATGGATATTGGAGATAAAAGTTGGATGTATCTCCTAAAATTCAACGATGAGTACGAAAATGGAGTCAAGGATTTTCTCAATAAGGCATTTGAATGAGATTCTCTAAGAAATGAAATATTATGCCCTTATAGATTACGATTTAATTACTATTGGCATTATCGAAATATGGTGAAGGATCACTTATTTTGTCATGGATTTGCTCCAAATTACACTCAATGGGTTTTCAATAGAGAAGGGGTTTCGTCAAGAAATATTCAACATCCACGCAGTGTTAATCAAACTTTTGACCAATATGATGATATTGATAAACTACTTCATGATACTTTTAGAAATGTAGAAGATGACCAGAGGCATAAAGGTCATGAAAGAGTAAGACAGGGACTATCTGAAGATGTTAAAAAAAATTAAAATTAGTGGAGGAAGTGAAACAAGATTTATATCTGGGGTGAAAGAGTTTTTCTAAGTTGAGTTTCACCATCCGATTGTACTTGTTTAAATGCATCCACGGGCTGAGTAATGTATCTTTCTCAGACTTTCTAGACTTGATAAAAGTGGTTTTTCCATTAACTCAGATTCACGAGTCTTTCCAAAAAGAAAGAAAGATGATAAGATATTAGGGTCTTCATTATGAAAAAACCCATGCATGCCCTAATGATTGCATGTTGTTCTGAATGACAATGCAAAGCTCGATAACTATATTTTGTGTGGGTCTTCTAGATGGAAGAATGGTCCTGATGAGTTGACTAATAAGACCACTAAAGTTCCTGGGAAGTTCTTAAGGTACTTTCTTTTAAATCTTAGGCTTCAAAGGATATTCATGTGTTCTAAAACATTTCTTTCTATGAGTGGCCTGCTACTGAATGACCCAAAGATGGAGAATTAAGACATCCTGTTGATGGGGAAGCTTGGAAATGTTTTGATTCTATGCACCCTCACTTCACTGAAGATATTCATAATGTTAGATTGGGTCTTTCAAGTGATGGTTTCAATCCATTCACAACAATTAGCATTTCTCATAGCACATGGCTGGTTATATTAATAAACTATAACTTATCACTGTGGATATGCATAAAGCTAGTGTATATAATGTTATAAATGATTATTTCAGGTCCCTCGTCCCTTGAAAATGATATTAATGTATACTTGAAGACAGTAATTACGGAGTTGAATGAACTATGGAAGGTGGGAGTGGAAACATTTGATTTTGAAACTAACCAAACATTTTATATGTGTGCAGCTTTATTGTGGACAATTAGTTATTTTCCAACACTAACAATACTTTCTGGATGGAGAACCAAGGGGAGATGGGCAAGTACCACTTGGAATCATAATACTTACTCTCGATATCTCAAACATAGTCATAAGATATGTTACTTGGGTGATCGAACATTTTCCCCCTAATCATTGATATCAAAGAGATAAAAAATTATTTAATGGTAAAGAGGAGCATAAAGGTGCACCTACACCCTTATTAGGTGAAGAAGTCCTTGAAGAACTGCATGAAATTAATAATATTTGTGGAAAGAGAAAAAAAAGAAAAACAAAACAGTTATGGTCCCTGGAAGATAATATCCATATTTTTTGAAGTGTTGTATTGGCCGAAAAATAGATTACAGCACAACCTTGACCCGATGAAAATAGAAAAGAATTTCTGTGATAGTTTTCTTGGTACTTTGTTGGATATAATGAGAAATTCCAAATATCATGTTAATTCTCACTATGACTTGTATAATATGGGGATACGCAAAGAGCTTTAATCAATAGAAGATTATAATAGTGGAAAAGTTCATCTGGCTAAAGCTTATTTCTCTATGAAATCGGAGGAGAAAAGGTTGTTTTGCACTATTTTAAAAGATGCCAAAACCAATAACAACATACCCAGTATATTCCCACCAAGTGGAATTTGGGGAGGATAAGTGTACACAGTCTATACCACTACCTCAAAGTGAGATAGAAAGGTTGTTTTTGATAGACTATTTTAAAAGATCACAAATTTTCAAAAGGGTACATCTCTAATATATCAAGTCGAGTGCAAATAGATGGGATGAAAATATCAGGATACAAAAGTCACGATGCTCATTTTCTAATGCATCACTTGCTCCAAGTTGCAGTTAGAAAAGTGTTACCTAAGAATGTGTCTTTGGCCGTGATTAGGTTGGGAAATTACTTTAGAGCCATGTATAGTAAGGTTATAATAAGAAGTAGTCTTGATAAAATAAAGGTTGAAATCATAAATATAGAATGTGAGCTTGAAAAGATTTTTCCTCCAACTTTTTTTGATATAATGACACATTTGCCTATCCATTTAGTAGAAGAAATTAATCTTGGGGGCCCGACTTATTTGCATCATATGTATCCTATTGAAATAAATTTTTGTAACTAGAAGGAATTTTTTCATAATTGAAATACCACTGAAGCATCAATAGCAGAGGGCTTTTTGGATGAAGAATGTTTGAACTTTTGCTCGAGATACCTAGATGATGGGGTGAAGGTAAAATGCAGTAGGTATCCAAAGGGGTATGATGAGGGAATTCAAATAGAGGAAGATGATTTTTCACCTATATTTATTAAGAGAGGTCATCCAATCGGAAGTAAGAAGAAAAGGAAAGACAAGACTTTTAAATTGGATAATCATCACTGATTTGAAGCACATTGATATTCTTTGTTCAATACCCGAGAAGAACAAGTAGAGATATTTATCATGAAAGATAAAATAGTTATTTTTATTTTAACTTCCTTGATCATAATCCATTTAAATTTCATTTATGTATATTATTATTGATTTAATTGGAAATACATGCTGGCAGGGAACATAAGGATTTAGTTGATAATTGATCTGTCGTAGAAACATGGCACATTCAATGCTTAAAATGATGAAATTATTCATTAACTTAGGTCTTTTTGTTGGATATGATGTGTTTTTATGTGTTTTGTTGGTAAACTAGGTCGAAAGGGGTGTTGGACTAAAAAGGAGAAAAGAAGGTGCTGAAAAGTTAATCTACTGGTCAAGCTATGAGTTGTTAAGTCACTCACCACTCGTAGTCAGACTCGTAAGGATACCAATAGCTAAAGCTAAACTGAAGAAACCAAGTAAGGATGGACCATGACTCGTAAGGAGTGACTATGAGTCATGGTGTGTAACCATAAAGATAACAATGCACAAATCGGAAGCACATGAAAGAAGTAACAGAAGGCTATGAGTCGTGACGTCAGACTATGACTCATAATCAAAGTTCGTTCTATGACCAGTGTAAAAGGTTTTGAAGATTGATGACCAGTGGTAATGAGTAAAGACCACGAGTCATAAGGACTGACTACGACTTATGGTAAGTAGTTGTAAGGAGAATAGATTCAATTACCCTTAAAGTTAAAAGCTACAGGAGTAACTATGATTAGCAGCATATGACTCATAGGGTGACACTAAGAGTCATAACCACTGAAGCCTGAAGAGAGATACGACAATAGGAAATAAGTCATAACTAGACCAAATGACTCATTGCCAGAGGCATAACCACTGCCGACAAAGTTTTCCTAGTTTGTTTTAATTAGGTTTTCTTTGTTATTTTGAGAAATTAAAAATACCCTAGGGTTATTTCTTTATTATGTTACACACTTTTATACTTTTTGCATACTTTGAATTTTTAATACTCGATACTTTGGTTCGTGGGTTTTTGGTTTTTGTAGTCAATTGGAGATTTTGGATTTTACTCTTTCACCATTGTACAGTCAATTAAATGTCTTCTTTATTGATTTTCGTGCATAGTTGCATAAGCATTAGTGGCTAATTTCCTTGACTAGGGTTGTAGGAACCTTGGTGGATTAACAATGTAAGAAAAATGAGACATTCATTTATTGTGTATTGGTTATGTGTATTGTGATCTCCTTCATATTACTTGTACCCCAAGCTACAGCAGAAGCTTGGGGATCGTCTGTATTTATGATTATCCTTACAAGGGAGTTTAAGATTGGGAAAAGGAGGTTACGACAATGATTCGAGGCTATCAACCCTCATCTGATCAACTTAAGACCCAAAATATGATAGTTGTAATGGGTTCAAGGACAAGGGATAGTAAGGAAACACCTTGAGACTCAGAAGGTAAAGGGTGAGATTTATCAACATGTTCCTAAGATGGTTGATAATACATAACTTATCAAACTTCACATGCAGAGCAGTAGGATAGGTGAGTTGAACACGAGAATCTTATTGAGTTAGATGGTAGGTGGAACATAGTCCTAGTGTTTGTTTTCTATTATTTACAATCTTTATCTCTTAAGCTCGGTTACTGGTTACTATTGACTTTAAATACCCCTATTTACCTTTCTGCACTGCCTGTGATTTTATCAAGTTCGAGATATAATTCAACTCATTCCTTGTGGGTTAGATCCCAACCTAGATTGGGTTACTATATTTGACATCGACCACAACATACTTCTTTGGAGGTTAGTTTTTGGCGACATCAAATTTTTGTGTCGTTGCCAGGGAATACAGTATTGAGTTGTTAATTTGATTTGTTGAAGTTGGGTTTTTATTTTCTGATTTAGTTGGTCATACACTATTATAAGTCTAACACTAGGACTCGAGGAAAGCCCTTTCTCTCATTGAATCCTAAACCAGAGAGAATGCTACAAATGAGTTAAATGATGACTGAACCAACACGTACAAGAAATTTAAAAGGGGTTGGGATGACTCACTTGTCATAGCTCCTGCTCCAAGTGATCCATAGAATATTTCTAATAGACAAACAAATTAGATGCTAAAATAGGTAGATGAATAATGGAGAAGAACGACTGAGGAAGTCCAGTTGGCTAAGCAAGTAGAACTAGTTACGCCAAGGCCGGTAGATGGAGCACGAGATGGAAGAACCCAAGTGATTCCAGCTTATTATTATGTACAATCATATGATGAAGACATGGATATGGGATAAGTTGAGCCTACTAAAATTGGAGCCATTATTCCTCTTGCTTTACCGCCAAATGTTAAGTCCGATATTACTAGTGCAATTATCCAGCTATTGAATTTAAAGGGTGTATTTTTGGGGTTGTCAACACATGATGTGAAAATGCATCTTGCCAATTTTACTGGGATTCTCACTTCGTATACCATTTCTAGGTGGATCAGGAAGCATTGAGATTAAGGTTGTTACCATTCTCGTTGATCGGAGAAGCATCATTATGGTTGGGGAACTTCCTAGAGACTTAATCACGACTTGGAACGAGTTTCATAGATAGTTTTTGAACTGCTTTTTTTCGATTGCTAGGATGCTACAGCTGAAATATGAAATCTACAACTTTAGGTAGTTGTCTATTGAGTCCATGTATGAGGTATGGTTTCGGTTCAAAAAGAAGTTAAGCATGGTACCTAATTACAGAATTCTAGGGTCCAATTCCCTGGAGATATTTTATAGATCCCTGAGTATCAACTCTAGGGCAATGGCAGACACTATATTTGGAGGCATATTTATGCGTCTACATTGGGATATTGCATAGGAAATGCTAGATAAGATCAATATCACTAACCAAGGATTGCAAACTTGGGAGGCTAATAAGGGTGCTTGTACGTATGCCATTGGAGCCACTAGTGATTATAGATATGGTGATGATTCAATAGCATAGCTCAGAATGGATATTAGGCTACTTACAAAACAATTTGTAGAAATGAACGCTGAAAAAGTGAACGCATGCATGGAGATCTGCTTCCAGGGCTTATGAGCCAGATGTAGAGAAGAAGATATATATTTGACTCGAGAAGTTGAGGATTTCCGAGACAAGGGGAAAGGAAACCAAGGTCAAAAATATTATGGTAAAAGTTATCGAGACAAAAATAGGGAGTGTAATGGTGATTTAAGGTGTAAAGATAAATATAAGGAGAGGAGTGGCAGATATGTTCCACTAGGAAGCCGAGATACCGAGTGGATAATGGAAGTAATGTTGTTGAAACTAGTGAAAGTCCAAGAGAATCAAAATATATGACTTGAATCAGAAAGTTGAGTCGCATGTTACCACGATAAAACAACTAGAGCAGCAATTTGGACAAATGACTTCCACATTGAATCAGAGGCAGCCTAGCACTCTTCTCCATAATACAGTGCAAAATTTGAAAAATGATAGTCACTGCCATGCCATTACCGATTAGAATGGGAATACCACCATAGACCCCCTCCCCCCATACCTACTGTGGTTGAGTCAAAGAATGATGGTGATAATGCTGATATTGAGGAAGTACCTGAAGTTGAAGCTGGAAAATCACCAGGTGTTAAGTGCAGTAATAAGAAGGATAAAGTTAAGGGTAAGGTTGATGAACCTGTGATGAAGACTATTCTAAGACCTCTCCCTCTTTTTCCTCGGAGACTAAAAAAAGTAGGAAAAGAGAAAGTATCAGAAGTTCTTATCAATATTCAAGGAATTTACTGTCAACATTCCAATTGTAGAGGCATTGGAGCAGATATATAGTTATGCAAAATTCATGAAAGATGTGGTTACTGGGAAGTGGACAATGAGCTATGAGCCCAATGACAATATGAATCATCGTAGTGCCATTATTTCTAGATCATTGGTAGAGAATAAGGAGGACCTCATAACCTTCACCATTTGATATACCATCGGTTTCTTCAACTTTTCTTGAGCTTTATGTGATCTAGGAGCCATATTAATCTTATGTCGTTAGTTTTTTTTAATCAGTTGGGGTTGGGGGAACCCAAACCGACATCGATGAGATTGTTGATGGATGACCACACGATGGAACGACCAATCAGTATTCTTTGTGGTGTGTTAGTAAAAGTTGCATCCTTCATCTTTCCAACCAATTTCATGATACTTGATTGTGAGGTGGACTTCCAAGTCCCCATCATCTTAGACAGATATTTCCTAGCTACAGGTAGGGAATTAGTTGTTATGTAATTGGGACAGATGAGGTTCAGGCTCAATGATAAACAGGTGGTATTCAACGTATGTCAATCTATGCGACAACTAGATGATATAAGAGTTGTGTCTCAGATAGAAACCATTGATGACAAGATTGATTCAGTGAGTGTTCCAATTAAGGAGAGGTTGGGTGTTGAATCATTATCAACAGTGATTATGAATTTCAGTAATGATAGAATTTAGGAATATGAATATATGGTGGGATCTCTATATGGGAGAGGTTCTTACACTTATGCCCCAAAGAAGCTTGATCTGGATCTAAAAAATAGAACCACTCTTCCCGCTCGTCTATCGATTGAGGAGCCACCATTCTTGAAGTTGAAGTACCTCTCATCTCGCTGGTGCTATTCATTTTTAGGGGTTGGCAATGCCTTGCCAGTGATTATTGCAGCTTACTTCGGTGAGACAGAGGTAGAGGCATTGTTATCGGTGTTGCAGAGGTTCAAAAGAGCTATAGGGTGGACCATTGCAGGTATTGTCGATATTTCACCAGGCATTTATACTTAAAAGATCCAGCTTCAACAAAATTGTGTCCTTAGTATTGAGCATTAGGGCCGGCTAAATCCTTCTATGCAAGAGGTTTTCAAAAAGGAATTCATCAAGTGCTTGGACGCTGGTGTAGTTTACCCCACTGCCGATAGAAAGTGGGTCAGTCCTATTTAATGTGTCCCAAAGAAAGACGGAATTAGAGCTTGCAAGTCTTTTACCTTATGTCATATAAACCATTAAACCAAATTAGACTCCATCATTTTCAATTAACCAAAACCATTTATAATCAAACCATGGCCACCAAGGCCATTCCAAAACCATATGAAACCAACCAAAACCAATTCATGATTATTTAACCATTTATGCAATGCAAAGATTCCAAGCATAATCAAACTATGTCACAAAAATTATTCTCATTGACAATTTCACAAACAGGTTGAGGGCATGCCATTATCAAAGCCAAGATTATCAAATTTGGGGCTCAAACATGACCCCTCAATTAAATATCCATTCCCATGCACCCACATTTAGAAAACCATAATTAAAACATGAAAATCCATAATTAAGTCGTGAGGAAAATTAATCAACCATGAATATCCTAAAACCCCTAACCTTTATTTCAAAACCATAACAATACCATGAAAACCATACATTAAAACATATGCCTTTAGTAAAGTAACAATGAGGGAAGAGTCACATGCCTGGATTATAATGATTCACTAAGAGAAATTGATCATTCAAACCTTAGATGACCACTTTGGAGAAACTCTAGCCAATTTTACTTGAGAGGATTTTAAGAGAGTAAAGAGGATATTTAATCTTGTAAAGGGTGGAACGAATGACCAAAAAGTGTTATAGGTATGTTGGGTCTTGAGGGTTGTAAGTGGAAAATGTATAAGGTTCCCCCCAGCTTAAAATATAAAAAGACCGCAGGTGGTTACGAGTTGACCTCGTGACTCGTGACCATAACATACAACTCGTACAATTGAGTCATCACCAAGATAGTAAGTTGGACACCCACAAACTATCCACTATATGACTCCATGACCCCACTCGTGACCTGACCATACAACTCATACAGTCTAGTCGTGTCCATGACAGAACCTAAGGGATTGGATGTTGGACAATATATGACTCAATATTGCCACTCGTAACCTATCCTTATGGCTCTTAGTGAGATACTCGTATCCAAAGCCAAGTCAAGTCAATAAGTTACTAATTTCATGAAAGATGGACCAAACGACCCATCACCAACCCTAACATCCCATACCACCAAGTCGTAATCATAACAGAACCCCAACCACCATTCACTAGAAACTTAATGACTAGGGTCACCCGACCCATACACACACCATACAAATTTTATAATAGGTCATTAATAGGATAGTGAACTCAAAGATCAGGAAATTTCCAAAGGCCAAAACCCAGGGTGTTTCATATAGGTCATTCATTATGGTGAGGGTGTTCCCATATGGTGCTATTGAGATGAAGCATGATGGTGAAGCCCCTTTCAAAGTGAAGGAGCAGAGGTTCAAGCACTCTATAGGTAATACTAAGGAAGTAAAGGTGGTTGATGACTTAAGCCTTGGTGAATTTTGAGTAACCAAGGCAACTTAGTCGTGTCATGATGTTAAATTAGGCACTGCATGAGAGGCAACCCATGGGGCTAGTTGGTAAAATATGAGTATCCAACCTAGACACGTCATGTCTCGACGTTAAATCAAGTGTTGTGCAGGAGGCAACCCATGTTTTGAACTTATTTAATTATAGGGTAACTTGTGTGTTTAGTGTACAGGGTTGGAGAATGAAATAATAAACCAAAAAAAAATTTTACTGCCAAGCCATACGACCCATCTAATGAGTCATAATAAGGCATTACGACTCGTGACCAATACTTGTAGGGACTTGAAGCTCAGACCACTCTTAGATATTGGGTTTCTGGAATTATTACAACTCTCAGAACTAGTCATAGTAAGTGACACGACTTGTCACCTTGAGTCATAATGACTGGAGACCCAGGTAAGGTTCCAATCATCACAAAGGGAGTCTACGAATCGTAATCATAGGTTACAAGTTGTTAAGTAGACTCGTAACCATACTCGACATCACTGGCCTAGCGGGTCAACCCGGTCCAAGTCGCATGAGTAATTAAAATAAAACAAAGAGGAAAAATGATTGGTATTCTAATCATTCAAAATTGTGACTCCCTCCATTCTTATAAGCTACCAACTCAACTCAACTAAACTATAACTTTATCCCAATATCAATTACATATAATCTCCCAAGAATCAAACAATCTCAAAGGGTAGGGCTCGAAAATCATTAAACTTAAGCTCAAAAAGAATCCAAGGCAAGCAACAAGTAAGTATTTTGCGTTTAATTTTGTAAGTGTTAAAGTGAGTCTTCAATGAGAAATAGTTTCTTGGTCTTCTTGTTCAAACTATGTGTACATATTTGTAGACGAGCCATAGTCCTGAGAAATTTGTAAAATAAAGATACAATAGGAGTAAATCGCCTAATGTGCACTAATTTATGTTAATAGGGATGAAATAGGGATGCTTGATATTGTTTAAATATGTACATTATTGTGTTGGGATTGAAAATTGGATCCAACTAATCTAATCATTCATGTTATAGTGGCTACGGGACTCTTAATGACTCGTAGGGACACCTAACGAGTCATTACATAACTCATAACCACTGGTAATATGATTGATTAGAAAAGTGTGGGTTTTATTGACATTACAACTCATCCCAACGAGTTGTGGTCACATTATATGACTTATAGTCAGGAGTCATAATAACTGGAAAGGGTATTGCACCAGGAATATATTTTTGATCAGCTAACGAGTGTTGGTAATGAGTCATTGTATAACATTGTGACTCGTTAGGAGGACTCATTGTGTAACTAGTGAATACTGATTAGGCATTCTTCCACCTTACGAGTCTCACTACGCCTCTTAAGCAGAGGCAATGTCTTGTACCTTGAGTCGTAGTATGCCCAGGTCTTGCCACAGTGATACCTTATTTTCTTATTTCTCTTCCCTTTTATTAGGAATAACTAATGGATATTGTTTCAACAGGTAAAATAGCTCTGAAAACTAATTCCTCAAAAAAGATGACCTCAATAAAGAAAACACAAAATAAACCTACTCTACAATCCACTATTCATCTTAGAAATGAGGACACCAATGAGTCAAGCAGTAACCTAGAGAAATATCCAAAAGTCGGGAAGGTAGCACCAAGAGAGAAGCAACCTTAGAGGGTGAAAGCAACAGTGGAGGACACATCCCCTAGGTCTATACAAAGAATGAAGAACCCTAGCACATCACCACCCCAATAACCATCATCCTCTAATGAGGACAGTGACGGTGACGATGATGAAGAAGAAGAAAATAATGAGGATACTGGTGAGGATGAATTAGGATCCAAGGAAGAGAAATATAAAAATAGGGGTAACGATGAGAATGACAATAATGATAAAGACGAGTCTGTATCTGGAAAAAGATAGTAGTGAAGAGAGTGGTAGTCCGATCAAAGAAATAACACCACCACGAGTACCTCCCACTTCACTTTCCATTGAGGCTACTTCGATGCCCATCGTTGAATGGTGGGAGTACCCCAAAATACAGGCCCTATATGAAAAAAGACAATTCCATAAATCTTGCAACTGGAAATCCCCTAAGATGTATTTATCTTGAGAAGAATTTGACAACTCCAGGAAAGTCTGAGATGCTTGCCTTTGATGCCAGATTCAAACAATACATTTTGAATGGATGACTAGGGCATCGATTTAGTATAGTGCAGCATTGGTTTATGAGTTTTACGTTATATAGAAGATGGAGATAAAAAGTCAAAACCCTCAGGGCCGATTATGAAAGGGTGCAGACTCATTGTCAAATTTAGTAATTCGAGGTGTTTGGGTGAACATCTCAGCTCAAACGATCTCTCGAGACTAAGTGGCCCAGAATTTATACTTCTAACCACCACTGCAGAGATAGACTTCTGAGTAGAGAAGGTGAAGAAAGTGAAGGTAAAATAAATAGGGTCAGATGATAAGCTTGTTTAGTTCTAGTGGATGGTCGGGATCATTGCCACCAATCAATAGAAAGCTCTGTGGGTAGTTCATGGTATAAAAAATTCATCATCAATTAAGAAAAGTAGCCTAAACTTTCAGGCTAAGGTTTATTGGTCCTTAATAAAACACGGGTTGAGTCCCAATGTGATAGACAATGTTGTGGGCCCAGATAAAGTGACCCTAATCGTAGGAATTATGGTTGGCTGCGAGATTGATGTGTCCAAATGGATTGTTTGAAAGATTAGATTTAGGGAGATGAATGTGAATATAGTGATGTCCTTCCCTTGTCTCTTGGTGTAGATACACATAGATACAGGGAGTTTTAAAGCTCCCAAGGATTGACAAGTTCTTGAGTTTAAAAATTGTGATATATTTGGGTCTAACCAGAGATGTTGTTAATACGATCTCCAGGTAAGCTAAGTTGGGCTCCACTATGATCCAAAGGTCTTTTGAAGTCGGTGGGCATGAAAATAACACTATAGGGTTCACCGACATAGGTGACACCCCTACTGAGACCGGCCTGTCCGAGCCCTAGGCCTATAATACAACAAATACACCCCAAACTCATCCTCTATTTTCCTTTGCAGTGCCTCGACCATCTACTTTTAGTTCGGCTCCAGTCGGCTATAAATTAGTGTCACAATTATTTTTATCAGAGGTATAGAAAAGGTTGCATACGGTGGAGACAAAAGTGATACTTAGGGAAGGAGGAGTGAAACCATGGGTTGACATGAGGATAAAAAATAATTGAGGTCAATGTAGGCGAGGTTTGATGGGTTCGATAAGCATACTAGCCGGTAACTTGAGGGTATTTAGTCCCCAGACTTAATTGGTGTATAGGCCGAGCTAGATACACTGCGGAAGTAAGTTGAAGAGCTACATAATAGGCCCATCCTCTTGATGCCTCGTATTAAGAAGGTCCAAAAAGACGAGAAAGTCAAAAATATTTTAGGTGTTGAATATTCAAACCCACATCTGGTTAGAGGGTGAAGAAAAGCAAGAAATGAAAGAGAAGAAGAATAGAGGAACAAAATGTTTAGGCCATAAAAATAGTTAGTATTTAAATTGACCTAGACTGCGAGGCGAGGGTCCGAGAGATGGCGTTGGGGCCTGGTAATTCGAGATCTACTGATTCTACTGAGTTGAGCAGTAGTACAGCCCCACCACTTGAGCCACCTTTGAGAGCACTGGCCACCACCAGTGCCACTATTGCAGATAGATTCTCGACAGCTGTTAGGACAACTAATGTTAAGAGTGGGACCCGATCAGAGGTTCCACGTGTTGATCTTACTTGATCTGGTTCCTAGGTCATCCAGGTATGTCTTCACCCTTTGTTTTATATTTTTTTTATATGCACTCAGGATAGTGTATAGGTATTTAGTTAGGGGTAGGGTTGTACTGTAGAGCCATTATATGTTATTGTTGTCGTATTTCTTTTCTCATCGACTGTGGTTTAAATAAGGAACCGGCAGTTGTGTTGTGTTTTTATGTTTTGTGATGTGTTGTGTGATATTGAATTGGGAGGAAACATGGTATCTAAGGCAATTAATATTTTTTATATGAGTGTGCTCCCATGGTATCTAAGGCAATTAATGTTTTTTATATGAGTGTGCTGTAATTTTTAAAAATGTTTGAGAAAATATGTGCTGTAATTTCTGAAAATATTTGAGAAAATGGTACCCCTCCTAAAATTTTGATAACTGTGTGATCTGGTATGCGTGTGACTGTTGTGAATCTAGTAATGGAATTAGAATTAGGGACATAATAATTGTAACGTTGTACAATGTGTGTGAGGCGTTGCCTAGTTCTCGATGTGTATGGAATCTAGAACTTGCCCGGTTGCTCTTGCCTAGGTTTTAGGATGGTTAGTTAAGAGATTATTATAGGCCATTTTTTAATAAGTCCACTTTATCCCAAATTGCCTAACTAAATGAAATAGAAATCCCCCGATCCCAATGTTGAGCCTTAAAAGACCCATTTTTTATTCACACCGATTCACATTCATGTTAAGCTACAATGAACCTATTTTGGCCCTAGTCCTCCTTGGACACTGCGCACCTCAACTCAGAAAAACTGCCTAAGTTGAGGGTGACTATTATAGGGGTGTGTAGTAAAAAGTTTGTTTGAAAAAGGGTGTAGATGGAAAAAATGATTAGAGTTGGGTGTGGTAGATAGAATGAAAAGAAAAGAAAAAGAAAGTAAAAATAGAATTGAAAAATTAGAAAAATAATGAATAAACGAAACCAGACTGAGCCTAAATAAGCAGTAAAGGAATAAAAAGGGACAAATAAGGGCAGACTAAACAAAAAGTTGGTAAAAGAGTGGACCCCAAAGAAATCATAGTGCCAAGAAGGCTAAGTCACTTAAAAAATCCTCAATTGTACAATGCCAGCTCCAAGCCTACATTACAAGCCTAATAAAAGTAAACACAGGTAAAGAACATACAGGGAAACCTATGGCATTCTGTTTGCACTGATTGGAACTTCTTTGTGAGTGAGAGCATATCTTGATCATCCCTGTAGGAATATGCTGATCTAATTGAGTGATAAGGACCTATTTGATTGTAAGGGTGCATGGATTGCGTTGTTAGATTATTTATATGTCCAGGTAGTGACCCAGTTTCTTATTACTAATGTAATTCCATCACCTAGATCTTGTGTGTCACGCTATTGTACCAAAAAAATGATCTTCGTGTTTTTTCCTGAGCACTTGCAAACTTTCTAAGTCGAGGGTGTTGATGTGCCATAGAAATATGGCACATTCGATGCTTCAAATGGTGAAATTATGCATTAACTTAGGTTGTTTCATCGGATATGATGTGTGTTTATATGTTTTGTAGGTAAACTAAGTTTGAAGGGAAGGTTGGACTAAAAAGAAGAAAAAAAAGTCCTAAAAAATTCAAGTACTGGTCAAGCTACGAGTCATTAAGTCACCATACGACTCGTAATCAGACTCGTAAGGATACGAGTAGCTAAAGTTGAACCGAAAAAAACCAAGTAAGGACTGACCACGACTCGTAAGTAGTGACTACGAGTCGTGGTGTGCCACCATAAAGATAATAGTAAGCGAAGTTGAAGAACGTGAATGATATAATAGAAGGCTACAGGTTCTAAGGTCAGACTACGACTTGTAGTGAGAGGTCGTATTATGACCAGTGTATAAAGTTTTTAATATTGATGCCTCAATGGTAACGAGTAAAGACCATGATTCATAAGAACTATCTACGACTCGTGGTGGGTAGTCGTAAGGAGAACGAATTCAATTGCACTAAAAATGAAAAGCTATGGGAGTGACTAAGATTAGCAACATACGACTCGTAGGGTGACACTACGAGTCGTAATGACTGAAGCCTGAAGAGAGATACGACAACAGGAAACGAGTCGTAACCAGACCTAACGACTCATTGCTAGAGGCATAACAACTGCCGACAAAGTTTTCTAAGTTTTTTTTAATTAGTTTTTCTTTGTTATTTTAAGATACTGTAAATACTCCAGGGTTATTCCTTTATTATATTATGCATTTTTAATACTTTTTTGCCATACTTTGACTTCTTGATACTCTGGATATTTTTGTTCTTGGGTTTTTAATTTTTGTATTCAATTGGAGATTTTGGATTTTACTCTTTCACCATTGTGCAATCAATTACATGTCTTCTTTATTGATTCCATAGATTGTTGCATAAGCATGAGCGGCTAGTTTTCTTTACTGGGGTTGTGGGAACCCTCGTGAATTAACAATGTAAGGGAAGTGGGAGATTCATCTATTATGTTTTGGTTGAGTGTAATTTGATTCCTTTATATTACTTGTACCCCAAGCTACTGCTAAAGTTTTGGGATTTCCTGTATTCGAGATCATCCTTATAAAGGAGTTCAAGATTGGGAAAGGAGGTTACAACAATGATTCTAGGCTATCAACCCTCATATAATCAACTTGAAACCCAGAAGGTAATAGTTGTACAGGGTCAATAAAAAGGGATAGTAAGGTTCCACCCTCAGACTCAAAAGGTAAAGGGTGAGATTTATCAACGCATTCACAAGAGAGTTGATAATACATAACTTGTCAGGCTTTCCATACAGAATAGTGGGATAGGTGAGTTGAACATGAGAATCTTATAGAGTTAGATTCTCGGGGAACATAGTCCTAGTGTTTGTATTCTATTATTTACAATCTCAAGCACTCAAGCTCAGTTACTGGTTACTATTGACTTCAAATCCCTCCATTTACTTTTCTGCACTACCCATGATTTCACCAATTTTGATATATTTTCACACATTCCCTATGGGTTCGATCCTAACCTGGTTTGGGTTACTATATTTGACATCGACCGAAGCATACTTCTTTGGAGGTTAGCTTTGGGCAACATCAATAATCATACTAGAGAAAATGCATGAGTAAAAGCACAAATTCATAGTCGAGAATTTGGTGATTGGTTTAAGGAAAAAGTTTTAAATATTGAAGTGCCAAATCATTTAAGATGGCTAGCTATAGGGCCTAATTTTATGGCTAAAAGATATACTGCATATTTCGTTAATGGATATCAATTTCATACAATGACATGGGATGTCTCAGTTAAGACTGAAAATAGTAGAGTGACTTTGTCAGCATCAATAGATAGTTTTGCTGGTACTAGAGACCCGAATCCTGTTGATGGAATAGTTATCTATTATGGAGTTATTTAAGATATCATCAACATAGAATATTGGGGTTGTTGTAGTGTTGTAATTTAGATGTGATTGATTTCATAATGAAGTAGATGAATATCGGTTGACGCACATAAATTTCAATAGAAAATGCAGTATAAATGACCTTTTTGTATTAGCATCACAAGTGCATCAAGGGGTTTATATGGAAGATCCAATTTATAAAGGGATTTATTGTGTAAGAAATAAAGTCCCTGTTGATTTGTATGATTTGGAGGAAGAAAGTTATCCTAGTATTGAAGAAACATTTTAGAGGGAGCCTAAAGATGAAATTGGTTCATTAAAAAAAGTACTCGATGTTGATGTCAGATGATCAAGAGAAGATCTCCCTGTTGACAGCATTGATGTGTCTTCCCATACATAACATCAGAATATGTAATGAAAATATCAGAAGAGGAGGATGACATTGATGATACCGATTGGGATTGGATGGAAGTTGATGATTGACATAAAAGTTTCTTCGTAATGGTTAGTAGTTAATGTACTTGATTTTCCTTAATGTCTTTAATGTGCTTGACTATCTTTTCTTTTGTTTCTTTAATGTTCTTGGTTTTCAAAATGTCTTAAATTAGTGGAACTTAACAAATACACATGCGCTAAGAGTTGTTGAACAGATTATGAATTCTTTCTTTTTGGTACCTTTTTCTTCTCGTGGGATTAATATTTTTGCTAAGTCTTTTTATTTCTTCTTCAATTTTAGTATTTATCTTTCTGCATAGTCTTTGAGAAATCTTTAACTTCCAATTGCACCAAGGAAAATTTAGGTTCCAATCTCTCTCTCTTTCTCTATCTCTATCTCTCTGATATTTATAATTGATATTTTTTGTTGAATATACATAAAGAAGATGTGTGTCTCTAGTTGATAATTTTTGCTTAATGTATATAATAAAGTCGAATGTAAAACCTAAAAAAATAGTTGATAATTGCCACTACTCTTGTCCCTTCTCAAATTCTATAGTGCTTAAGCTATGGTTTTAGTAAATTACGGTTATTGGTTAGGCATGCTAATTGGTCATTATTATATTTCTTGCGGAGGTTTATTAGCTCAAGGGGCCTGTAGAACTTTTAGTTTCACCTTATATTAGCAGTTTTATAACATATACTAGTTAAAATTTCTTTTGAAAATAACCTCACTACCTCATAGATAAGGTCTGTGACACTCTACCCTTCCCAAACTCCACTTGTGGGATCACACTCGGGTTGTTGTTGTAGCTGAAATATACTTTTACCCTATGTGCCTTACTACCTTTCCAAGTTCAAAATTTATGTTCATAGGTCAATCAATAAGCATACATTTTATTCTATAGTAGGTTCAAGTCATTGTAGCTCTATATTTTTAACAATTAGCTTTATCAAAGAATATTAATGAGATAGCAGTAATACGAAAATATGATGAGACAATGAGCAGATTTAGTCATCTGAAGCAAAATTATTTGCTTTTTTAGCTCAATGTTGGATTGCTGGCTGACTTTATACAGCTATTACCTCTCTATGTTTCCATTCTGAAACTGGGGAAAGAAGATAATTCTTTGTAGTAATACACTAAGAAAGCACCCTTATTTGTAAACCTTCTCTGCTACTTACTAGGAGTTAAGTTCTAAACAATCTCTCTTTTGTGAAGTTAGATTAGTAATGCTGATAATCTTGTTTATGAATTTTTTCTGTACCTTTTTGTGTTGTTCTGTTTGACCAATGATGTGATTAGTAGCAAAAAATAATGTGTATGGTTATGTTTGTTTGTCTAATGAATATGTTTCTTAGTATTTCTATTGATCGATTTCAGTATATGCCTACAAAGTCTAGCAAGTAGTTTGTATTTTTAATCTATTCTACTTATTGAACTCTAAGTCAGTAACTAACTTCCTGTTCTTGAATTCTTTTTCCTTTACTCTACTAATTGTCAGAGTGCACTGTTACAGTGGTTATGGTGCTGAGCAAGGAGAAAAAGTAAGTAGGGACTTCTTACATATTTATGTAATTTTATATTATTTCTATCCCTTGTCGTCCATTTCTTATTTCTCTTCCTTCTTTTAAGAATAAACGATATTTGGCATGAGCACTGGTAGTTTGTCTTAAGCTATGATGTAACGGTCGACACTGTCGCTTAAGCTATGGTTTTAGTAAATTGCAGTTACTGGTTAAGCATGCTAATTAGCCGTTATTATATTTCTTGCGGAGGTTTATTGTCTCAATGGACCTATAGAACTTTTACTTTCACCTTATATTGGCAGTTTTATAACATATACCAACTGAAATCACTTTGGGAAACAACCTCTCTACCTCATAGATAAGGTCTATGACACTCTACCCTTCTCAAACCCCACCTATGGGATCACACTAGGGTTGTTGTGGCTGAAATATACTTTTACCCTCTGTGCCTTACAACCTTTCCAGGTTCTAAACGTATTTTCAAAGGTAAATTAGTATGCATAGATTTTATTCTGGAGTAGGTTTAAGTCATTGTAGCTATATATTTTTAACAATTATCTTTATCAAAGAATCTTAATGAGATAGCAGTAATGTGGAAATATGATAAGACAACAAGCAGATTTATTTATCTGAGGCAAAATTATTTGCTTTTTTAGCTCAATGTCGGATGGTTGGATGATTTAATAAAGCCACTACCTCTATATGCTTCCATACTGAAACTGGGGAAAGAAGACAATTATTTATAGTAATATACTAAAAGAGCACCCCTATTTGTAAACCTTCTCTGCTACTTACTAGGAGTTAAGTTCTATACATCTCTATTTGGCGAAGTTAGATTAGTAATGTTGATAACCTTGTATTTGAATTTTGTATGTGCCTTTTTGTGTTGTTCTGTTTGACCAATGATGCGATCACTAACAAAAAATAATGTGTATGGTTACGTTTGTTTTTCTAATGAACATGTTTCTGAGTATTTCTATTGATCGATTTCAGTATATGCCTACAAAGTCTAGCAAGTAGTTTGTATTTTTAATATATTCTTCTTATTGAAATCTAAGTCAATAATTAACTTCGTGTTCTTGAATTCTTTTTCCTTTACTCTGCTTATTGTCAGAGTGCACTGGTTACAGTGGTTATAGTGCTGAGCAAGGAGTAAAAGTAAGTAGGTGATTCTTACATATTTATGTAATATGATATTATTTCTATCACTTGCCGTCCATTTCTTATTTCTCTTCCTTCTTTTAAGAACAAATGGTATTTTACATGAGCACTGGTAGTTTGTCTTTCCTTTATTTGTACTAGTTTCTTTGTTCATTTTGTCCTTTCTTTCCTGACATACATTGCAATGTTCTTTATCAAGTGGTCTCGGTGATAAAAAAAGGGGAAGTTTCTCTTTTGTCATAATGTAAAAAAGGGATGTACAGCTGAAATTTCTGAAGCGCTTAAAATCATTTCCATATACTATATCAACAATGATCTATTACTGTGTTGTAATTAGCATTTTATAAATAATTTCTTGACTTGCCTACCAATTCTTTAAAAAGAAGGAATGAAATGCTTCATGTTTAGGTGTTGTCAAGTATGGTTATCTTGGACCTTATTTAATATATGCATAACAGAAAATAACTCGTTGGTCACCATATCTTTCATAGCAGTAATCTGTTAGAATAATTCTGAGAATAGCCATTAATTTTTTCTGCTTGAGCAGCAACTAAGAGCCTCCATTGCTTCTACCTCCATGTCTCTTGTGTAGCCTGTTTGCTTGTGTGATTCAATATTTTTGTTTTCTTTCTTTTCTCTTTCTAGATTTTTATCAAATTTTACTCTTATATTGGATGCTATACCTTATAGTCAATTTCTAGAGGCCTACTGAATGCACTAATTGTGATATCTCACTGCAATTAAGTTGTTCTTGGTTAATTGGTTAGTTGTTCTTACAACAGTTAAGTTATTCTTGGTTGACTGGTTAGTTGTTCTTACAACAGTTAAGTTGTTCTTGGTTGACCGGTTAATTGTTCTTACTGCGGTCAAGTTGTTCTTGATTGTCTATTTAGTTAAGTCTGAAATCTTACTGCAGTTAACTTGTTCCATCTTAAATTTACACATGTTTAGATAAAAATTAATCAAAAAAGGTCTTCAAAAATAACAAAAGAGCAAGAAATAAGGCATTTACTAAACTTGGATCGTTATCAGCCATGACAAATAGAAAATAATGATTATTGACAACAAATGAAACTGTTCAAGCTATACGAACAGAGAAAGAGAATCGTCTAAAATTAATTGAAGAACAGCAACCACCAGTAGCACCACCATCTCAAGAAATTGAACAATCTGTAGTGGAGCATCATGTTGCAGAGGAGCAAACATGCAGAGGATGAGCGATATGTAGTGGACCAAGTCCAAATGGTTGATTCAGCCACTCTTGTAACAACTGAACATTTTGAAGAACAAGGTAACATAGAGCTTAGAAACTTATTGAATTCATTCATGACCTCTATTTTTTTCTATTTTCTTATAGCTAAAGGGTCTTCGACTAGAAAAACAAGAGGTAAAATACAAATGCACAGGGTACATGGCCGATAAGAGAAAAAACTTATCATACTAAATCAGGAAAATCAACCTATTGGTCCTACAGATGAAGTTGTAACCGAGTTAAGAGGCTTACTAGGAACATTGGAGAGGAATGCGACTCTTTTCCCACTGGATATATTTAATTGTCTCATGGATACTAAAAAGGATTTATGGGATTATACCCAGGTTTGAGTTGTCAGTATTTAATATATTTTTAGTTGAATTCTAAACTTTTACTGCTGCTTCTTCTCCTCTACATGGTGTCTGTCATGCGACTCTATTATGTTATTTTCAATTCATAATTATGTTTGTCCATGTTTCTTAAATGAACTCAATTTGTAGAATAATAAAATAGATTGGAGAGGAAGGGTTCTTATTAGCTGATTCTAACTAGCTTGCGATAGAGGCTCAATTGATTAGTATCCTGAAGGTACATACATAATTACACATAATATATATTGTATAGTTGATTATATATAAGTTGTGTGGTTCAATATACAGTTCAAATGTTATGATACAAAGTATATTCATATGTCCAGGGGAACACTACCATAGTATAATAGAATCAGTATCCAGCGCTGGACCCTTATTTTTTGGACTGTTATGTTGGTGGTGGTGGTGTATAGGGTTAATATATGCCATATAGTTTGTTAATGATTCTTGGTAGTTCTACCCTTTCATTTCTTTAATCTAAAATTTTAGATTTTTTTATTAATGAGCTGAATGTTTGTTTGTTTCTATGTGCTATAAGAGGTAAATATCGTAGGTAGCTATTTTGTAACAAGTAGGATGACAAGGGGATTATTGTAACGCCATCAAAGAGTTAGCAGATCAATAAATGACCAAAATAATGATATGTAACTAGAGAGTCAGATAATTGTTAAATAATTGATTTAATCAACTTTCAAATAAGAAAAAATCAACATGAATAACTAAAAAGGCAAAAAATAGACAAACAAAGTTTAGTAAAATTACTTGTAGTGATATGAAATATTCTTGATAGGTATCACATCGTGTTTATTCAGCTCATTGATCCTTGGCCACTTCTCATAACAAGCAACTTGTCTTCATCATTTTCTATTGATCTCCTCCTAACTAAATCCTCAATTGAACAACTTCCTCTTTCAAACCGACCTTTGTTTACGTTGTTCGCCCAATATAAACACCATCCTTCTCACAATTTTTCTTACACTATAGAAGCTACACAGTTTTTCTGTGCTAATGTAATAGCTCCTACTCTTCTTCTGTAGAAAAATAAGCAAAATTTGCTTGGGCGTTGCTACTATAGAAAAGGTCTTTTTCCCGTTTACAAAAAGTAGACAGTGCAATAAATAATTTTTTCCTTTCTTTCATTTTATTCTTTCACTATCACTGTCTGTTTCATTCTTTTATTCAAATCTTTGTGTCATTAAAAAAAATAATCAAACACTTTTTGAAAATCACTACAACTTTATCAATTGATAAAGTACAATTGATAAACTTTATCACTACAACTTTATCAAACACTTTCTTAGAGTAAAATTCTTAAAGTTTATCACTACAACTTTATCAATTGATAAAGTACAATTGATAAACTTTATCACTACAACTTTATCAAACACTTTGTGAGAGTACAATTGATAAATTTATCACAATAACTTTGCCAAACATTTTGTGAGAGTATAATTAATAAAGTTGTAGTGATTTTCAAAAAGTGTTTGATTATTTTTTAAAATATGAGAGAGATTTGAACAAAAGAATGAAAGAGACATTGATAGTAAAAGAAAAAAATAAAAGAAAGGAACAAATTGTTTACTGCACTATTTACTCTTTGTAGACAGGAAAAAGGATCTTTTCTATCGAAGCAGCACACAATAAAATTAACTTGTTTTTCTAGAGAATAAAAGTAGGAGCTACTGCATTAGAACAAGAGAATTATGTAGCTTTTTTAGTTTAAAATAGATTATGAGGAGGACGACATTTTTTGTTCGGCGAACATCGTAAATAGAGATGGGTTTAGAAGAGAAACTTATTCAACTGAGGGTTCAATTAGGAGGGGATCAATGGAAAATTATGAAAGACAAGTTTGTTATGCAAAGTGACTAAGGATCAATGGGCTGAAAAACACGATGTGATACCTATAAATTAGAGAATAAGAACAATAGTAATACTACTATTGTCATGATCAAGAATATTCCATATCACTACAAGTAATTTTACTAAACTTTGTTTGTCTATTTTTTTGCATTTTTACTTATTCATATTGATTTTTTCTTTTTTAAAGTTTTATTAAATCAACTAGTTAATAATTATCTGACTCTCTAGTTACATATCATTATTTTTGTCGGTTAGTAATTTGCTAACTCTTTGAAATTTGATGGCGAATTAATTTTACTAAACTTTAATGTATGATAATTATAATTGTATGTAACTGTCATGTAATAAGTAGAATAACAAGGGAATTCTTGAAACTTCTACCCTTTACATTTCTTTAAGATATAATACCCAATTACCCCCTGAACTATACCCAAAAGGGCTATGACACACCTCAACCTAAAGGAGGTTCTATTACCCACCCCTCTAAACTATTTAAAAGTGTAATTTTAATACCCTTAGTGCCTACGTGGTACAACACGCTGAAGTGTCCACGTAGGTACACGTGTGTTCCACATATGTGCCACATAGCTACTAAGGGTGTCAAAATTATACTTTTAATTAGTTTGGGAGGGGGGGGATAATAGGACCCCCTTTAAGTTGAGGTGTGTCATAACCTTTTTGTGTATAGTTCGGGGGAGGGTAATTGGGTATTTTCTCTTTCTTTAATTAAAAGTGCATGTTCTTTTTTTGTTGTTGTCCTAACTGAGACACCAACTGATAATCAAAATATGATATTCTTGATGCCACAAAAGGTTGGGTATTGGAAAGAATTCGATAATCTTGGAGAAAAAATAGATTTGATTTGAAGGAGCAACATCACGGTCCAAATAAAAATAATGAAGTTCGAATGGCCAACAGGCCTGAATATGCTCTAGAGTGTCAATTTAAAGAGAGCCTCAAATATTGAAAGTCTAAAATATTTCAGGTTAAATATATTTCAACATCTGTGATCATATTACTTTTATTTCTACAAATCCCTTATTACTTTAGTTAATGTTATTGATTTATTTTACAGTGAATGTCCAAAACAAATACTGAGAATTGAAAGAAGCTAATGGATCCACACATTACTGGCAAATTTTTTTTTTCTTTAATTCACAATAAATTGGTGTGTTCTCATATTTATTATTGAGTTATAACTTGTCATTTAAGTAATTTTTTATATTCATTTTCATATGAATAGGAAAAAGAGAAGGGAGAAACTGTGTTGTTAAAGGATATTTTTATGGCCACAAGAACAAGAAAACCTGATCGTACATACAAGGCGTTAAATGAAAACAACACTAGAAAAATTATATGAAACTTACCTATTTCAAGTTTATAATGATATCAATGATCAGTTCTTAATTTATAATTACTTGATGTACTTTTGAATATGATTTATCAGGCTGAAATGAAATAAATTAAAATGCAACTGGATGCAAATGATCAACCTGTTGATGAATTTTCAACAATCATGGGTGTTGAATATCCAGGACGTCTAAGATTGTTTGAAGGAGGGGTTAAAAAGACTTCTTTGGAAATAATAAATGACACTTCTGAACCAACTTTAAATGTCACCAATGATGTCATGCGACAAATGCAAGAAAGGATGGCAAAAATAAAGGATCAAATCGATGAACAAAATAGAATCATTCGATAAGAAGTTATTGCAGATGTAATTGCTCAACTTCAGATTGCGGGATTAATTGATCCTAAGATACTAGCGGCATAGTCCACTCCTTCATCAAGAGAATCTACCTCTACACTAGAAGCTACAGAGAGAAACAGTCAAGGTTAGTGTCGCTACCTCCGCCTAGTATATATACCTCTATTGTTGTTGTTGCTTCTATATATTTAAATTTTTGTTGTTGCTGCTTCTCCTCTACAACTTCAAACATGGTTAGATCTATTCAATTTCCCTTTTAACATGGAAGAACGAGCAAATTGACTTTTTTTGCCTGATCATGAGAAAAATTTTATATGAAGCTAACATTTTTAATAATTCACAAGTCATTTAGTTCTTTTGGGCAATTTCAATTTCCCTTTGATATTGCTGTTATTATTGGACTGTATAGTCTTCTGTTGGTGATGCACCAGGCTATAAATATTTGGTTATTATGATTTAAAAATACTTCAAATGTGTATTCTATATATGTGAATAAAAGGTGTTGATGTTATTATGATATAGAAATACTTTAAATGTGTATTCTATATATCTAAACTATTGTTGTTGCTCCTCTTCTTCTTCTATAGTTGTTGTTTCTCCTCTTTATAGTGTATCTCACGTGTCTCTCATGTGACTCTATTGTATTTTCCTTCTCTTTTAACCTATTGTTTATATTATTGTTGTTGTGGGACTGTATTATTGGATGATTCCTGCGTAATAACATGAAAAATATGAATAATATCGGTGACTGGACTATATTATTGGTTGGTAACTGGACTGTATTAGTAGACTGTGTTATTGTTATTTGTTGATGTCTGTTGGTGCTGTATTATTGGACTGTAAAATAAAAACATCTTGTGTATTATTATTGTTGTTGCTGATATTGTCGTTGTTGTTGGACTGTAATATGAAAACATCCTGTGTATTATTGTTGTATTATTGTTGTTGTTGCTTATATTGTTGTTATTGTTGGACTAAATTAAAGTAGTGTAATTAAAGTAGTGGGATGAGTTTCTAGTATGTTTTCATTTATATCGGCTTGTTTCCCTGACATTCTATACTACATCCTTGACACCTTCCTGAACTTGGACTACATTTTGCACTTATCAAGGAAGAGTGTTAACCTTTTGTTGTATTCCCTGATCTCGTACCTGACCTTTATGTTTCCATGTCTTCACTATTTAATTAGGATATTCTTTCCTAAGTTTAGGAGGTTGTTTAGGGATTTCAAATGGGCAAATATGAATAATAGTTTGACATTACTGACAACACATGGGCTTTCCGTCATATGCAATAATTTGACTAAAAGCATGGCCATCAGGGTTCCAACAGCAACAGAATGATGCAATGGCATAATGATATTCACCTCAACTAATATTTTAGCAAAATATATGTTGGTTTGTTTGGTGTGCACTCATCCACATACATAGTTGTGCCCACAGAGCTTACAATGCTACTAAGGGAGTCACAACAACAATCCATAGGAAGTTTAGGAAATTTTACCCACAAAAGTATATCAATAGGATGTTTTTCATTACAATAAAATAAGAAAATCCAAGTCTTAAGAATAATTAGTTGATTATTGATAGTGTACATCCTTTGGCAAAGTACCTCTTGAAGATCTTCTTGTGAATGAAATTTAACAATGAAAGAGCCTTCTTTATGTATAAGTTTGCAGTATGTTTTTTATTCTAGTTTTTGGTTCAATCAATGTCCTCATATGAAAATTTTCATTTCTATGCAATTGAAACTTAACTTTTGTGGACATGCGTACATGCATAGGTCTCATATAAGGACATTTGAAAATTTTCAGTTTATATATCAACAAGTTGCCTGTACAGTTTGTGTCGCCTTAAGGCCCAACATCCCTTGGTGTTGGTGTTGTTATTTTTCTGGACACAACATCTGTCTGAGGAGTTTGTTTGCTACTTAGTTTTCCTATAAGTTTCTGTTCATGATCTAACCCTGTTCTGGTCACTATGTCGTTATCCCTTATTGATTTTGTATTCCTCATTTTATTGCTTGGAATTATGGAAAGCCTCTTTATGTATTGGTGTTTGTAAAATGTTACTCTATTAACATCTTCTTTGTTTTTTTTATTATTGTAGGTTATGACATAGAAGATGGAAATGAAATCGATGAACTAGACCTGACCTAAGAGATCGATCACATTGGTTTCATTCATTTTACGCTATTGGAACAATTGACCAAGTTTTAAACATCTTTTAGTTTTGAACATTCAAAATTTGTGTATATATGCTTTACTTTTTTGAATGGTCAAAAAATATTTGGTGTCTTGATTGAGATTTTGAGAATTAATAGTACATACTCTTGATCGATTTATATATACATTTTGTGTTATGCTTTAGAAAAATATTTCAATCATATAGTACTGTTGGATAGTCAAATAATAATTGTTGCAATAGCCTACCAAATAACTATCCTAGTAGATTATTAATAACTATTACAATTGCTTCTAAACAACTGTTACAATAACCTATGATAACAATTGCATTAGCCTATAAATGAATGTTGCAATAACTTATAGATAACTATTGCATCACCATTTGAAAAAACGTCCCCATAGTTATGACATAACGGTAAACACTGTCGCGTTAGAGATAAATAAGTGTTGTAATAGAGAGAACTTGTCATCAAGGTAAAGAAGCAAATGTCGCAATAGCAATATATAACCGTTGTATTAAATATTTATAAGGACGATTTTGTAAACTGTCTCCACATACCTTAAACTACCGGAACACTTGTCACTAATGTAAATAAATGAATGTTGCAATAGAGTTTTATAACCATCGTATAAAGATTTATAGAGACAAGCGTGAATCGTCCCCATAGACCAGAAACCATCATAATATTTTATAACAAGAACCGTCGCGATAAGTGTATGTATGGAGATGGTTTAAGCAACTGTCGTAGATAACTTTCGCATTAGAGATACTATAATGCGATCAGTTGCAGCGGCTGGGCTAACCGTCGTCATAGATATACAGGGATGGGTTTGGCCTTTATGGAGATGGTAATTGAACTGTCGTCATACACCTAGTTTCTAGTAGTGAATACATAACGCAATTAGCACAATATTTATGAAAATATGATTAATGAATCCCTTAAAGTTAGTAACATCTTTTCAATTTAAAATTTTTAAAACATCAAATCTGTCACATCCCATTTTTCAGCGAGGTCAAAGGATTTTTTTCTATTAAAGTGAAGGTTTTGAATAGACATTATTTTATCTACAGAGTCATCACTTGAAATTGAGTTATGGTGTTCTAAGTAACCTTATTGAATCCCAAGTCAAAAGAAAATGACTCTTTATTTTTTGGTCTGCGAACTAGAAACCCTGATAAGGAATTCTGTTGACCTAGGAAAAAGTGTGAGGCATCCCTCGAGTCCCATGGTTCTAGCATGGTCTCTTTATTAACTTATGTCTGGCTTAAATTAAATTCTTGAATAAATTATATTTGACTAATTGCTTTATCTACTAAGGATTATGAGAGAAATTGTGACTTATGTTTTCGACTGAGAAGAGTAACCACACACGTAGCCTTGTAATTACAGAAGTTGAACCAGGAGCGTAACCACACACGTGATCAACCTCAACATATTAAGTTAAATTTATTCTTATATACTTTTCAGATTTGAACTTAAAACATAGGAAACTCTATTGTTTAATATCTAGACCCAAAGTTCATTATTTTTAATGTTTTGCATGGCCTATTTTATGGCATTTAGCTCTTATATGTCTTAAATGGTTTATTAATTGATATTTAGGGGGAAATCAATTAAAACGTCTTCCCTTTCTTCTTCTTATCAAATATGATGGGTCTTAAATAAGTCCGTAATTCATTTCCCTCAAGCTTATACTAATAAATTAATTAAGCCTCAAACGGAAGATTAAGCCTAAAATTTAATTATCGAGAGTTTATAATGATTTAATAGTCTATCACTCAGATTACTTTCAAAATCAATAAGGAACTATACATACGGAACAAGATGAACCTAAATTTAACTGACTTATATTCATAATAACATATTAAGTATCAAAATCAAGACATATCAAGAATGAGAGGGATGACCCAGCTAATAAAAATAATATAACAAAAGAATGAATGAGTCATGCATAAAAACTAATTTCCTTAACCACCCATTTTTAAATTATAAACTCTCTTTTTAGCATATAAAACTTAAAGAGAAATCCACTAATTGAAACTAATTTTAAAACAAGTTACGTAGTGAATTTTGATATTAATTATCTTGATCATATTGGCAGGGTGGCTCTACCTCATTAAAAAAATAGGCGGCCGCCTTAGGCCCCCAAATTTGAGGGGCCTCTTTTTTTACGATAATATATTAGGGATAACTACACAATTTAGCAAACATACACTCATAATTATCATATTTAGCCTAATTTTTAATTAATTACAATTCATAGCCCCTCTCTTTCCTATTAATAATCCCTAATTACAATTCATAACATCTCCCATGTATTTTCTCTTTTTCTCTATATTCTATTACTCTCCTTTTTTTTTTATCCTTTTTCATCTTTTTTCTTTTCCTTTTTTTGTTTTCTCTTTCTTTTTTCTTTTTTGTTTTGTTTTTTTCATTTTTTCTTTTTTTTCTCCTTCTTTTTTTTTCTTTTTTTTCTTTTTTTCTCTATTATCTATTATTCTCCTTTTTTTGTATTTTTTTCTCCTTCTTTTCCTCATTTTTTTCTCCTTCTGATTTTTTTTCTTTTCATTTTTTCTCCTTTTTTTCATTTGTCCAAACTAACAAACACAAATACAATTGCGAACTATAACATAAAAATACAAGTGCGAACTATAAAATGCAAATACAAATGCGAACTATAACATACAGATACAAGTGTGATCTATCATTTGTATTTTTTAATTATTGAAAAAGAATGATTGATTTTCTTTCTACTGATACTTGATTGTATTTATTGATACGAGTTGTATTTATTGATACAAATAAATATAATTCTAATTTTTATACAAATACATATTGTATTTGTAAAATTATTTATTTTATTTGTTTGTAATGTATTTGTATCAAGTGATATTAGTTTATTTACAAATACGAATGATAATTTTGACATACAAATACAAAATGGTACATTTGTATCAAATGATACGTTACATATTTATATATTTTAGAATCAAGAAAATACAATTAATACATTTACTTGTTTGTATACAAATACAAATGATAAACTGTACATAATCACGGCTAAATGCAATATGCAATCAACTTACAAATACAAATACAAAATAATTTTTAAAAAATAAAAAGGCATCGATGAAAATAGAATACAAATATAAATATAATCTAAATATACAAACACAATAAAATCACAATACAAATATATCTAATATAATATACAGCCAATTATGAAATACAAATATAAAGCAGTTCTTTAGAATACAAGTGTGAATTATATAAAATATAAATGATGGTATGTACTAACAAATACAAATACAAGTGCGAACTATAAAATACAAATACAAATATAAATGCGAACTACAAAATACAGATACAAGCGCGAACTTTAAAATACAAATGTAGTTGTATCAATGAATACAAAAATATAAATGACGGTGTGACTACAAATACGATAAACAATTATGGTATTTACATTATCATCCATGACTTATGCTCGAGTAGTCATATTTTTCAAAAATACAAAAATATAAAATAGAATAAAAAAATAATAAAGAAAATAAGTACATATATATATATATATATATATATATATATATCAAAGAAGAAAAGAAAAGAAAAGAAAAGAAGAAAGACAAAATAGAAGATAGAGATAGAAGAGAAAAGAAAAAAAAAAGGAAAAAAAAAGAAAAAAAAAGAAAAAAGAATAAGAAAAAAAATAAGAAAAACACGAAAAAGAAAAAAAATGGAAGTGATTTTGGCGAGACTAAATGTGTAGTTTATTTATATTTTTTTATGAATACAGACCACTAAGTAAAAGTGAATACAACGGATGTGAATCGAATACAGCGGCTAAATAAGTACAGTATTTATATTTTATATGAATAAAAACTATTGATAAAGCGAATACAATGGGCGTAAATTGAATACAACGACTATAAATGGTAATTATGTAAAATATGGCAATGAAAGGTGAGTTTTACAGTAAAGTGTAGCTATTTCTGAAAGATCCCCAATATATTATAACTTTTTTAAAAAAAATTAGATATTATTTATAGAAAAAATAATTTTGTTTATATATAAAAAAAAGAATTAGTAGAAGAAATTCATATATCTAGAGTACTATGTCTAAAGAGAGACTAAATGCATTGATTATAATATTACTTAAAAAAGAATAATTAGAAAAAAATGATTATATAATTTTGAAAATAGAGTTCATTAAAAAAGATTTTTTTTCTTAAAAATTGGCCTCCGTTTGATTTCGCCTTAGGCCACAAATATGTTTGAGTCGCCCCTGCATATTGGCCTATTTACGCTACGGATTATCATATTCATTTTATCCTAAATCAAACTATATGTAAATTCAAAAATATTAACAAATTAAACACATACAAAATCCGAGCCATTTCATAAAATCGTAACCACATCCCATACAATCATGACACTATACTATTCAAAAGAGATTAAGGGGTACCTTTTACGAAAATTGATTAACGGCAAAAGAATAAAGAAGCTGTGAACTCGAAATCACAAACCAAAACCTCGAACTCTAATCTTTCCCTATTTTTCTAAAATTTCTTTTTCTCCTTTTGTTACTGTGTTTTGTTTTTTTTTGTTGTTTTTTTTCCTTTTTTTTCAGCTTTTTTTTTACGTTGTCTCTAACTTTTTCTTTTCTTTGTTTTCTCTATCACTCACTTTTAGTTTCTCTCAAGTTTTCTCCTAAATTTTCTTTCTTCTTCCACCGCTTCTATCTCATTTTTTCCTTTTCACACTTAAGTCTTGTTGTTTTCTTTCCTATATTTCCTCTCTTTTGGGGTTCAAGTTGTGGTACTCAGGTAGTGAGAGGCGTCAGAATGGAGTAGACATCTTAATGGATGAAGAGCTAAGAGAGCAGGTGGTGGAGTTTATAAGGGTCAGTGATAGGCTGATGACGATTAAGTTGGTCATTGGGAGGTTTACACAACATGTGTGTAGTGTTTATGCACCGTAGGTGGGCTTGGAAGAGGAGGTGAAAGCAATTTTTTGGGAAGATTTGGACGAAGTGGTGAGAAGTGTGCCTAGATCGGAGAAGAATGCAATAGCAGGGGACTTCAATGGGCACATTAGGGTTTTACCTGGAGGTTATGATAATGTGCATTGAGGGTTTGGTTTTGGCGACAGAAATGGTGAGAGGGTTGCTCTGTTGGATTTTCTGAGGGCCTTTAGGCTGGTGGTTGTGAATTCGAGCTTTTCGAAGAAGGAAGATCACCTGATTACCTTCCGAAGTGCATCATCCAAGACTCAGATTGACTTTCTGCTGCTTAGAAAGAGGGATAGGGTTCTGTGTAAGGATTGTAAAGTCATTCCGAGTGAGCATCATTCGACCCAGTACAGGCTTATGGTGATGGACTTGTTTAGCAAGAAGAGCAAGAAGAGTAGGGTCGGAGAGGGTCGACCCAGAATTAAGTGGGGTGGCTTGACACCAGTTAGTGCACTGGAGATAGGAAAGAAGATGGCGGGAATAGGGGTGTGGGAGTGTAGGGGGGACGTGGATATTATGTGGGATAAGGCGGCCAGTTGCATCAGGGAGACGGCTAGAAAGGTGTTTGGTATTTTGAGGGGTCGGGCAGGACTCCATAAGGGGGACTGGTGGTGGAGTGAAGAAGTTAAGAAGAAAGTGAAGAGTAAGAAGGGGGCGTATGTTAAGTTGATTGAGAGTAAAGATGAAGAGAAGAAGCGGGTGAATAGGGAGGTCTATAAAGTTTCAAGGAAAGAGGCTAAGTTAGCAGTTATGGCTACTAAGACAGTACCATTTGAGAGCTTGTAGCGGGGTTAGAGGAGAAAGAGAGAGAAAAAAGGTTGTATAGGCTTGCTAAGGCTAGGGAGAGGAAGGTTCGTGACCTTGATCAAGTGAAGTGCATTAAGGGGGAGGACGATAGATTTTTGGTGGAGGATGTTCACATTAAAAAGAGATGGCAGGAGTATTTTCATAGACTTTTAAACGGGGAAGGGGACAGAGGCATTGTGTTAGGGGAGTTGGAGCGCTCGAAGAAAAGCCGTGATTTCAGTTACTGTACATATTTTGAGGTTGAAAAGGTCAGAGAGGCGATTCATAGGATACGAAGAGGTAGGACAACGGGGCCTGACGAGATTCCGGTGGACTTTTGGAAGTATGCTGGTAGGGCAGGCTTAAGGTGGTTAACTGATTTGTTCAATGCAATTTTCAAGACTGCGGGAATGTCTGAGGCTTGGATATGGAGTATGATTATGTTATATAAAAACAAGGGTGACATTCAGATTTGTAACAACTATAGGGGTATAACGTTGTTGAGACACACTATGAAGATTTGGGAGAGGGTGGTTGAGCGGAGATTGAGGAGGGTCGTGTCCATTTTGGAGAATCAGTTTGGTTTTATGCCTGGTCGCTCGACGAAAGAGGCAATCCACCTGGTGAGAAGATTGGTGGAGCAGTATAGGGAAAGAAAGAGGGATTTGAACGTGGTGTTCATCGATCTAGAGAAGGCGTATGACAAAGTCCCTAGGGAGGTTCTTTAGAGATGCTTAGAGGTGAGAGGATTTCCGGTGGCATACATTAAATCTATTAAGGACATGTACGATAGAGGAAAGACTCCGGTGAGGACGGCGGGAGAAGACTCAGGTCATTTTTCGGTCGAGACAGGTTTGCATCAGGGATCGACTCTTAGCCCGTTCCTTTTTGCTTTGGTGATGGACGTATTAACGCATAGTATTCAAGGCGAGATGTCGTGGTGTATATTATTTGCGGATGATGTAGTGCTAATTGATGAGACTCGGGGGGTGTAAATGAGAAATTGGAGGTTTGGAGGCAGACCCTTGAATCTAAGGGGTTCAGGTTGAGTAGGTTCAAGACGGAGTATTTGGAATGCAAGTTTAGTGACTCGAGTCAGGAGGACGGTGTGGTGGTGAGGTTGGACTCTTAGGATATTTGTAAGAAGGATAGTTTTAAGTATATTGGGTCTATGATTCAGGAAAATGGCGAGATTGATGAGGATATCTCTAAACGTATTGGAGCAGGTTGGATGAAGTGGAGGCTCGCCTCAGGAGTGTTGTGTGATAAGAAGGTTCCCCTTAAGATTAAAGGCAATTTCTATAGAGTGGCAGTCCGTCCGGCCATGTTGTATAGAGCAGAGTGTTAGCCAGTCAAGAACTCCCATATTCAAAGACTGAAGGTGGCGGAAATGAGAATGTTGCGTTGGATATGTGGCCTTACTAGAGGGGATAAAGTTAGGAATAAGATTATTCGGGAGAAGGTGAGAGTGGCTTCGGTGGAGGACAAGATGCGAGAAGAAAGGTTGAGATGGTTTGGGCATGTGATAAAGAGGGGCACGGATGCCCTAGTTCGGAGGTGTGAGAGGCTAGCTCTGGATATCTTCAGGAGGAGAGAGGTAGGCCAAAGAAATACTGGTAGGAGGTGATTACGTATGACATGGAGTTGCTTCAGCTTACTGAGTACATGACCCTAGACAGGAAGGTGTGGAGGTCGCAGATTAGGGTAGAAGGCTAGTGTAAGTATGTGGGTTGTGGCTAGGTGTTAGGAGAGTTTAGATGTGGTGGGTGTCTTAGGTCTGTGAGTGTATGTTACTACTACAAGGGTATCCGGTTTTCTTTTCATATTTCGTATTGTTTGTATTTCTTTTATTTCTTATTTCTCTGATATAAATTGTTATTGTTTCTTATCTCTTATTTTTGTTGTGTTATCCATCCTGTTTCATGTTTCATTACAACCTTGGTATACTATTCTCTATCTTGAGCCGGGGGTCTATCGGAAACAGCCTCTCTACTTCCTCTGAGATAGCGATATGGACTGTGTACATTTTACCCTCCCCAGACCCCACTTTGTGGGAATACACTGGGTCTGTTATTGTTGTTGTTGTTATCTAATGCATGGCTATCCACAGACAGTGCATGTTTTTCTTCCTCTCTTGTTTTCTTTCTTATTCTCTTTTCTCACTTTTTCTCTGGGTTTTTTTTTGTTTTGTACTCTCATTCTCTTCTCTTCTTCTCTTTGTTTTCCCTATCTTTTGGTTTTTTCTTTTGTCATGTGTTTGTTATTATGTACCGTGATTACTTAACAAACCCAATTACATAATTTCGGCTTCTAAAGAAAACAAATTAAAAGAATCAGAGGAGGTGGATCTAGGAGTAAAAGTTTGTGGGTTCCCCATGTTAGATAAAAATAAAATCAAATAATAAACTAAGGAAACTTTTACAGGTTCCTCTACTTCACTATACCAACAATACACTTAATTTGTTTATGGATTCTCAACTTATAATTCTTATATATTTACTAAATTTCTCTTTATAAATACTAGATCCGCACAAAAGTTCTGAGTTCCCGAAAACCCAAACCCAGGCCCCTAGATCCGCCCCTGAAAACAACAACATATTCATATAATTATAAACCTAAGCAACCAACTATTATCTAAACAAGGATTATTTTTTCTCTTAAGTTTTCCCCTTTTTGTTAAGTTTGCATCCATGCATGCATGCATGGGTCACACATATTATGGTTTATTATAACTACACCCTATTTACTCGTAAACTAAACGTAACTTCGCTTCTTATAGGATTATTAACTTAAAGATATTATCTCATCTAATCTTCACAAAGAATTTGATTAACATTATGTCAAAACAAAATTACAAATGAAGACGTAGACCATAAATTTCATATAAATAATAAACTTTCATATTAGTTACTACACAAAAATCATTTAAACATTCGACCAAGCATTTTAAAAGAAAAAAAAAATAGAAAAGCATTGAATAAGAACCTCTGAATGAATTAAACCGAGTAACGAAGCAAGAAAGCCGTCGCCGAAAACTTCAAACGAAACTCCGAACTCAAACTCTAACTTTTCTCTCCTTTTCCTTAGTCTGCTGCGTCTGTTTCTTCTTCTTTTTACTTTGTTTCCACTCCTGTCCCTCCTTTTCCTTAGTCTGTTTCTTCTTCGTCTTATTTTGTTTCCACTCTTGTTCTCTTTTCTCACCTTTTATTTTTCCTTTCTTTGTACGTGTTTCTTCTTTTCTTCCACTTTTCTTTCTAACTCTTCTTTTTTCTACTGCTTTCTTGTTTATCTCTTTTTTTTAATCCATTCTCTCCTCGTCTGTGTGTGTAAGTTCTTATATAGTGCATGTATCTGTGTATGCGTAGTGGTGTGAGATTAGTAGTGGGGGACGTGGGTGTGCTGGTGGGTGTGGGTAGTTTTAGGATCTATTCTTTTTTTACTTCTTTTTTTTTAAAGATAAACAATACTAATGATAAAAATTGTTGACTGGTTGATTTTTATATTAAGGAAATATAAGGGTAGTTTATAATTAGCCTAAAAATAAAATATAATTTAGAGAATGATAAAATTACTAGCTTATTTATTAAAATCTAAACTAAATGAAACACATATTTTTGAAAACTTTCTTATTATTTGAAAATAAAAATAAAACATATCCTAAAATGTAACTTTATTTTTAAAGAAAATATTTTTCACGATTTTTCAAATAAAACCTACTAAAAATAAAAATAAAAACTGAAATAAGCAATAGACAAAAAAGTAAATTTTTTATGCTAAAAATAGGTAAAAGTTAGGGGAGGTTAAAAATTAGGTGTCTACATTTTGTCCCACTTTGACTGAAATCACGAAGAGTTTTTCAGACAAAGAAGTATACAACGAGACAAGTTTTGACCCTCTGATTTTTTGAAAGGGTGGAAGGAAGAAAAGGAGATACAAACGAGTCCTAGTTTAGGACCGCCTACATATCCCGAATTTTAAGGAAATCGGGTCAGGTGTAGTTCAATAAAATGGAATAGCGAGACAATGGGTTAGAGGTCGAGTAAGGTTGTCGAGTTTTCGGTCCACGACTTCTGCTTTTACATTCAAATGAAATACAAAAATTAAAAATGAAAATAAAAGTGAAAGCTCCTATCTATGCAACTTTTCTAGAATCTTGATTTTGATCTTCATGATTTCTGAAGTGGTGAGATAGTCACTACTTTGAGTTGAACATGAAAATTTTCACCATATTCTCCAGACGGGTTCCTGAACTTGCAATTTCTTCACCCTATTCTCCAAGCGGGCTCCTAACTTGCAATTTCTTCACCCTATTCTCCAGGCAGAACCCTGACTTGTAATTTCTTCATCCTATTCTCCAGGCGGGCTCCTGAATTACAATTTCTGCATCCTATTCTTCAGGCAGGTTTCTAACTTGCTATTTCTTCACCTTATTCTCTAGGTGGGCTCTTGACTTGCAATTTCTTCACCCTATTTTTCAGGCAGGCTCCCTGAGCTTCAAAACTGAAAGTAATTTCCATTCTCCAAACGTGTTCCTAAACTCTAAGTAAATAATGAACTAAAAAATGTAAAGTCCTATTATCCAGGAGATTTTTGCCCCAGCTTGTACCAGAAAATTTTTTGAATGCCACCAGATCATAAGTTTTTGAAAAGTACAATAAAAATAGTGAATTAAGGTCTTTATAAAGAAATGTGTCGCTAATGAGTAAAACTAATGACCAAAATTAGAAAGTGCATCTCTTAAGAGTTAACAAGGAGGTCTCTAACTAGAAAGTGCCATCTAGGAATGAAGGTTCGAGTTAGGAAGTGTGTCATCTAACAAACGAAAATTAAATTACCCATATAAGGAAGTGTGTCTCCTAGTTGTTAAATGGAAGGGCTCAATTAGAAAGTGTGTCTTTTAGGAGTGAAGTTTCAAGTTAAGAAGTGTGTCACCTAACGAATGAAAACTGAAATACCCAGACAATGAAATACTTCTCCTAAGGGTTAAATTGAATGACTCAACTAGAATGTATGTCTTCTAGGAGTGAAGGTTCTAGTTAAGAAGTATGTCACATAATGAATGAGAACTAAAATACCCAGACAAAGAAATGTATCTCCTAGAGGTTAAATAGAATGACTCAACTAGAAAGTGCATCTTCTAGGAGTGAAGGTTCCAGTTAGCAAGTGTATCACCTAATGAATGATAACTAAAATACCAGACAAGGAAGTGCGTCTCCTAGGGGTTAAATAGAATGACTCAATCAGAAAGTGCATCTTCTAGGAGTGAAGGTTCAAGTTAGGAGGTGCATCACCTAACAAACAAATTTGAAATACCTATACAAGGAAGTGCATCTCTTAGGGATTAAATGGGATGACTCAACTAGAAATTGCATCTTCTAGGAGTAAAGGCTTAAGTTAGGAAATGCATTATCTAACAAATAAACTTGAAATACCCATATAAGAAAGTGCGTCTCCTAGGGGTTACATGGGATGACTTGACTAGAAGTTGCATTTTCTAGGAGTAAAGGCTTAAGTTAGGAAGTGTGTCGCCTAACGAACGAAACTTGAATGACTTAGAAAAGAAAGTGTGTCTCCTACGGGTTAAATGGAATGACTCGACTAGAAAGTGCATCTTCTAGGAGTAAAGGTTTAATTAGGAAGTGTGTCACCTAACAAACGAAGCTTGAATTACCCAGATAAGGAAGTGCATATCCTAGGGGAATAGGTGATGAGTTTTTACCATGATTATGATTGCCAAACCTGTGTAGCAATATTTTCTCTTACATTTGCAGAAGTGATGAGTAGTTTTTGATTTTTAGGCTTGGAAGTCCTTGATTTAAATGTAATATGTGTTCCCATTTCTTATGAAGAAAACTTGTGAGTTTAAAAAATTGGTGGTTGGTTTGTGGCTTTAGCTTTCGAGGCAATCACTCTTGCACTTGTTACATTTTACTTGTTTTAAACTGTTGACATGTGTCAATGACTTGTTTCATAATTAATTGAATCTCAGGCTATCAAGAATTACTCTTATGCAAACACTATAACTCCATCTCACGATGTTTTCATACAAACTCTGTTGAAATATGTATTTCCATGAGTTCACAACCCGCCAGTTGATAGGGTTCTTTGCATATTTTTCTTCACTTTAGATCATTTTACCATCATGTTCATGGGCTTTGGTCTTGATTTGTATAATTGAAGAAGTTGGTAACAAGTTTTGACATCCTTTCTTACTTGTTTTGACATAGATTTGACTCAAACACACTAGAACAGTGATAATGACTTTAACTTTGACAATAGACATAAGAAAACAATATTCAAAAAAAGAAAGAAAATAAAAAAACAATGTGTGTCCCATTAAAACAAAATAAAGAAAAACATATCTGAGTAGGACAGTCGGATCCAATGATTATGACATGTATTTTGGATTGAACAACTCGATCTTTCAAGCCCAACTATTCATTAACTCTTTCCAACTTTTTTATCTTGAGATGGATTTCATTTTACCAAACTCATTGCATTCCTAGACCTCGTTCAATTAGTGACACCCTAAAGGGTTTACGCCAACGATTCCTCTCTTATTTTTGTTTCCCTGAACTTACCATCTTGTGAGAATTTTCACCAATAAAACTCTTTCATTTTTTATTTCTCTCTACTCTCCATCATCTTATGGTGCTCGTGCACCAATAAGACTCTTTCATTTTTATTCTTCTCAATTTACCATTGATGATGAAGAAAAGTAGTGCCAAAAATACAATGTCATATATTCATCGCATGTTTAGCCTTAACATTCTTAGAGATTGATCTAAAGGTCTTTGTTTGGTTGTAATGTGGCTTTGGGATATGATGAGAAGGAAAAAATGGCATGAGGCTAAAACGACACTTGAAATGGGGTGAGACTTACCACTTTTAAAATCAACTAAAATAATGAAAATTAACGTTTGCCCCAGTTTCTTTTGACTGGATAATTTTAAATTATTTATTTGATTGGACCACACTCTAAAGTAGGGCTACCTGTGTATCTTTTCGTAGCAATAATCAAGTCAAACATAGTTCAGGCATCTTGTTTCGTTGCTTGATTTTATTTTTTTGCTTCTTTTTTTTACTCTAACTTTGTCTCCACTTTTTCCTACTCTATTTCTTTTTCTTGGCCCTCTTTCTGACTCTACTTTTCTTGCAACTTTTTCTTTCTTTTGTTTTGGCTTTTTCAAACTCTTACTTTATTTCAAATAAGGGATTTGAAAGAAAATAAAACTAAAGGTCAAAGGGGGTAAAAAATAATGACACAATATTTGGATAGCAGAATGAAATGTCTTCGTCATATCAATCCTTACAAATGCAAGTACATAACATGCAATCTGAGAGTGGAACATAAAAATCATGCACATCTTTTTCAACATTGACCTTGAGTAAGCACGTGTTCATGTGTCACTTCTTTCATGCTTGTGAAACAGAAAGGTCCACTTGTTTTGTACCTTCCTCATAACGGATGATTCATGACTTTTGGAGCTAACTTTCTTTTGCTTCTCCTAATAATGAAGAATATACATCCTCAGATTGATTCTATTCAAAATATTGGAAATGGATCTTCGTATTGAAGATCAAGTCATTTTTCATTTGCAAAGCGTTTGCGTCAATCTATTGAAGTAAGGTTGTAATTCGATCACCAAACATCTCAACGTTGTACTTATTTTCTTATATGCTCTTTTTCAACTCTAACATCTTGGTTCTATGTTTTCAAGACTAGGTCAAATTTTAAGACTTGGCTGAAAATTCAACATATCATATCATTAGAACCAACATAAAATGTACTTTGTAAGGAAAATAAATAAACATATATTAAAATAAAAGGTAAAAGGGATACTATATTTTTTTGAAAGAAAATATAAAGAGTTTGAACATAAACGGCAAAGAAACAAGAAAAGATAGACTCCGAACTATAAAATAAAACAAACTACCACAAATCTTTCGTAGTAAGGAGAGGAGTGACTTTCCAATTGTTGTGCTTGACATCTTAGACACTGAGTTGCACATCAACATGACTAGAGCTTTCACCACTGTCAGGTACATTTCCCTCAAAAAATAAGTTATGGGTCCTCCTGTTTAACTATTACTTCCCACATATTATGCATTATTGTTACCTGGCAAAATGTTTTGTGCGACACTTGTAGCGTTAATGTCCTGCACCATAATCAATTTATCTTGAATCATCCTTTCTATTTCTCTTTTCAAAGTACGACAATCTTCAAGTAATGTGACCCTGAACATCAGAATGATATGCACGTCATATATTAGGATCAAAACTTCTTGAATGTGGGTCTAAAGCATACCCAAGAAGGGGAGTGATCATGTTCCCATGTCTCAATTTTTAAAATAAATTGGTATATGTTATTCTCCAATGGTGTGAAACTATCCCTTGGCTTTTGCCTTTCTTCATTGTTTGGCATGGATAAAAGATCATGTCTAGAGAGGGTTTGGTATGTTTGGGGAGGTAGAGGATGATTATAAAGGGTTGGTGCATGCCATTATGAGTAAGAAGGGGCTCGGGCATATGGTTGTTCATTATAAAGAGGATACTAAGGAGATGGAATAGAATATAATGAATTTTGGGGAAGAAAATAATATATTGGATGATTATATGGGTCTTGAATATAGATTTGTGATTGAGATTGAGTGTATGGGTGATGCAGACCTCTTGAACTTTGTTGTGTTCCTAACACATCAGTAACCACATCCTCCTTTTTTTCTTTCCTCCAAAACTTTATAAACCATTTTGAATTGCATGTATTGTTTCTTTTAAAAGTATCTTGCATTATAATTTATCGAACTTAATTTCATTTCCTATCATTTAACCAATCTTAAAGACCTCAGCAAACGTATTTTCGATAGTGGAAAACAAATGATAGAAGTTACCTCGTTCCTGTGCCTGGAAAAAAATATCAATCATCTCAGATTCCTTTATTGATGGCTTAGCTCTAGCAACTTGCTCCCTCAATCTAATAGCATATTCTTAAAAAAAATTGGTGGTCTTTTTTCTCATGTTGGTATGTGTGGTATGATCCGTTACTATATCAATATTATACTAAAATTGCTTGACAAAATTCTAAGCCATATCATTCCAAACATGCCAACAAGAGATATCTTGATCAATGAACTATCCAAAAGTTATTCCCACCAGACTCTCTCCAAAGTAAGCCATCAATAACTCTACTTTCCCCCTGCTCCTGTTAGTTGATTGTAAAACCTTTTCAAATGAGTCAGAGGATTGCCATGCCCCTCATATTTGTCAAACTTAGGAATTTGGAACCCTAGAGGAAAATAGACATTGGAAACATACATAAATCTTTATATGAAATGCTCTTTTGCATAGTCCTTGAATATTTCTCATGTTTTGCTCCACACTTCTTACTTTCTTGGCCATCTCTTCTTGTTCATCATTCTTAATAATCTTCTCAATCACAATAGGAGAATCGTGCTAATGAGTAGGATAACATAAGTTTGAGGGTTTGAAAGTCAATTCAAGAGGATAGAATTGATCATGGTGTGGCTTATCGACAGGCTCCAGTATCATCGATTGAGGGCCTACATTTGGCACTACAGGAATAAAAAGCGGGTTGTTTGTGAGAGATGAATTTGTAGGGTGCATGGTAGAGGTCCCAGTTGTGTTAGACACATTAGTTTTGGGCTGAATCCAGGTGGGTAAAGTGGATTGCTAGTTTGGGCTTGAGTAAAACTTGGACCATTCATGTTCGAAAGTCTAGAGATTGAGGAAGACGGGGTTTGCCCATTCATCCAATCTTGATACATTTCCGATAGATGTTGTTTCAATAACTTATTATCCTCCATTGAAGCAAATTCATATGAACTTAACTTATTTTGGTCTTCTTTCTTGTCAGTCTTTATACCATCTTTGTGGGTCATCTTTCCTTTTTCTTCGGACCTGATATCGTATGGATGAGATGTCAGCTTAACCACAAACCAACAACCTTAATAATATTTTAACTTTGGTGATAATGAATGTGTCAGGGTTAATATTTTAAAACCTTTCCTTGGGAATATCACTAAACTCAGTAAGGGTTGCCTACATATCTAATTAAGGTGAGAATCAGGTGTGCATAGTTCGTGAAGTTTAAAAGTGTAGACACCTATTTCGCCCCTCCCCAAAATCAATTCAACTCGATTACCTTATCACGTACCCCATCCACGTGGTAATTTTCCCATAAGAAAAAACAAAATAAACAATCATCTCATCATATTTTTTATCCTTATCCCAAATAATAATTTCTCAAAAAAAAATAACAACTTGATAACAAATCAACCACTTCCCCTAATAGAATTGGACAACTAACCACTCCACCTAATCCCCTACCCCATGTGCCCCCACACCTCTACCCTTATCATATTTTTTCACTCATCCTTACTAATAGAAACTCACACACTCTCACACACAAGAGATATACATACACAACACACAAAATATGGGGTAGATATATAGAAAACAATACACACATAAGGAATACAGAGAGCAAACTGTAAGAGATGAGAGAGGGGAAGATTGATAACATTCAAACTACACCTCTCAATGAGAATATAAGTGAGCGTTGTCAATATAAAACTCAACTAGGTTGGGTTCGAATCCCATGGGGAATATGGTGTGAATGTAAGTCGTTTACGATTTAATCAACTAATAGTTGGATGTTTCCAGAAACAGGGGGGTTTTAGTTAACAAGTAATTGTTGGTCACTTTAGTTTAAATGTTTGTAATCAAGAGTTTATGAAAAACTAGAATTATGTTCACTAGGGATTTTGGTACTTGACAGATGCTACTAGTGGTTCAAGATTCTCACGGTAGGTAGGACAATAAGTTATCTTTAGCGAAGTTATGCTTAAATGTCTCTCGACCTACTTAAGCATTTAATTACCTAATCCTCTCGGACTTAGGGAATTTATATTCACTGCCTAGATTTTAACTCAGGTTAACCAACCTTGTTACAACGCTGATTATTAAACGGAAGTTTAGTGTTTCCAAGTCCCTGTTGATAATTCACTTCCCACTATATTTGATTTCTTTCTCAAGAAAATCAAAGCAGGTGTTATCTATCATTTGCAACCAACAAACAATAATTAAAACATCAAAATTATCAAAGAGTCCTACCACCTTTCAAATCTTGAACACTCAACACCTTATCAAGACCTACCCCTTGATCCCATAATTCAAGTTAAAGAAATTTAGCTGCTCATGACATAACAATGAAGCAACTAGATGAATTCATGCTTTGAAAGATGAACTTACCAAAAGATGAATAGAAACTAGAGATTCTCAGATTAAATCACCAAAGAAAATCCCAAAATAATGATGATAGTCTCTTTAAAGTAATTGTTTTTTCAATCCAAAAGAAGAGAGAGAAAAATATCAAAGTATCATCTCAAAACTCAAGGTTCGGAACTCTTAAGAAAACCCTGAACAAGGATTTAAATAGTTCACCCTAATTATGGAAACAAAATAATAAAATTCAAAAATTCCTCGGATTAGGTGACGCCATTTGTGATAGCCTATCATGAGGCTGACGACTTATCACAAATGTTGTCAGCTTCCTTTATGCTTTTGGTACTCATTTCCTAACGCTGACGACAAACAGTGAAACTCCATCATCTCCTTGATGACCTATCACAAATATCGTCAAGGATTTTCCTCAGTTCTCATGTTCTGCCTTAGGCTGACGGCAATCTTGACGAATTATCAGCTCCTTGACGTCCTATCACAAAATGTCATCACATCTTTCAACTTAGGTCAATTATCTGTCTACTGATGACGATGAAGTTGATAGCTTATCACAGGGATGACGACTTATCACAAATGCCGTCATCCACACTTCACCTTTATTTACTTCAGATTTCAGCTCATTTACTTCTATTCTTGTTGGTTCTCTAGCATCTTAGCTTTTACTGCAAAATCAAATATAAAGTAATCAAAAACGACAAAAGTTGCTTAAGACTTTGCAATTATTCTTAGTTAAAGGCCTCAAATGTGGTAGCACTAGCTCACACATCAACACCCTCAACTTAAAAAAATTGTTTGTCCTCAAGCAACTCAGCACAACTAAGAGAATACAAAGCACATTTGGCAGTCAATCATCCATATCATCTCAAAATACTTCACCATATCCAAAGTCAGTCAATTTAAGTACAATGAAGAACACCAATGTAATACAAAGGAATTAAGATTTGGCATCAATTTAGCTATAACAACCATGCATAGACCAGTATTACACTACCCGAACAAGTTAGTAACTAGCAATGTAACCAATGTGCCCTTACAACAAAGAAATCCCCCTTATCTCATATCAGGATTTATATATGTAACCATGCAGACAATTAAAACACTCACTCTCAGAATGAAGTTCCAATCAGTGTATGTAAAGTACCATAGGCTTGCCCTTATTTTCATTACCCAGATCTTCAGATAGGTCATCTAGGATCATTATAGGACTTCTCTTAGGCTTAAAATGTAGGATAGGGGTTGGTATGATACTCGATGGTATTTAAAGTGACTAAGCCTCCTGGACACTACACTAGCTTTTTGGGGTTTCACTCATTAGCCTTTTCCTCTCTTCTCTTTTCTTGATCACAATTATTTTGGATGGGTGCAGTCTTTTCTCAATTGCTTATTCTTTTTCACAATTTTTCTTTTTCTTGCTCTTTTCCTCTGTACCCAGTTTCTTATTCTTTTCTTTTATGCTACTTTTATTCATACTCATTCTATTTCAAGCACCCCTATGATAGTCACCCTTAACTTAGGCTATTTGCCTAAGTCAAGGTGCACAGTGTCCAAGGAGGACCAGTGCGAAAACAGGTTCATTATGATCTAAATGAGAAGGTGACAGGTGTCATACAAAGAACTAGGCTAATTTGGCTCAAAACAGGGATCAAGGTATATGATACACATAGGGAAGGTTATTTAGGCTAAAGTGAGCTAATATTAAAACGGCCTATGATCCTTTCCTAACCCCTATCCTTCAACCAAGGTAAGACTAATCGGGCAAGTTCTGGCTTCAGCATAGAAGGAAACTGAGTAACATCTCACACACACACTTAGCGCATAGGTATATCGCACTCGACTACTCATTCAGTTCGTGCAGCTTCTTAGCAATGATTATTATATTACTAGATTTAATGCCATACAAAGATGCATGATGGTCACACTTAAATGCAAATCACTTAGTTTAAAGTAGTATACCACTTAAAGAGGTGTACAAAAATCATAAAAACAACTCAATTGCCTTAAGTACAAGTATTTCTCCTAGTTGACTACAAAATTTTACAACAACAAATTTACCCTACACCCTTAACTTAAAATCAAATAAAATCTAAACTAAGGGTTAGAGTATATCTGGAATAGATCAATCCCGGGAGTCATGGGTTCCTGACCCTGCTGACGCATCTCCATCAGGAGCCTCTTTCTATTCTCATACAGCTGGTCTATTAGTCTCTGAAGGTCTGCTAGTAATGGCACTTGCGGCTCTCGCTCGGATGGCTGCCTCCAATCTCTCATTGTCCACTAAAGACTCAATTCTTGCCTATTTCATCTCCTCCTTTTTAGACTTCTTTCTTGCCCTCATTTCTACTTTTCTTTCTTCATCATTGTCGGGCCTTTCTCTCATTTCTTTTTATTTCTTCTCACCCTTCTTCTTCTTTTTCTTCATTGGCTTCTCCGTGATATCAAGCATCAGGATTTTTCCCTCAGACTCCTCAGCTACTGGATCTACTAACACCATAAAGTGGTGCTGCTGTAGCTTTCCAACCTCCATCTTTACTTTTTCTAGGTCTGATCTGAATAATGCCATATCTGGAGCTGACCTCTTTCTCGACTGCGCATTAAAGTGGTTCTCTAATTCATCAATTCGGCCCGACAGAGCCTTGTAAGGCTCAAGTGCAGCCTTAACTCTTTTGTCAACTACAGCTGCGAATTGCTTGGTAAAGAGTTTAAGCTGAGACTCGCACCATTTGGACTTCTTTGCTACTCTCCTAAAATTCATAGGGTTGAAGGAAAATTCTGTTGTAGGCACTGCAGCTGGAGGAATTATCTCAGTTCTGGGCACTGATGATTCTGCCATTGTTGCGGATATTGGAGGTATAGCTTCAGAATCAAGCACCTCTGCATTAGGTGCTGAACTAGTACCTGTAACCGGTGGATCAGTTGGAATCTCTGCGCCCCTGTCAAGCATTAGCCTTGGTTGATTTTCCTCATTTCGGATCGGATTGTAGGTCTTCCTGGTAATGAGTTCTTCTTCTAACCCTACAATCTTCGGCACATTTGCTACCTTACACAACCTTGTAATTAAACAAGGGAAAGGATATGTTGTATCGGACCTCGAGACCCAATTTTTTATCTCTTCAGTGATAATCTCTCCAAAATTCAATTGAAGGTTAGCCACAAAACTTGCGACTAATATTGCTCTGTCATCCCCGAGAATATTATCACCATCTGTGGGCATCAACCACATACGTACAATACCCCACCAAAATCTTGCCTCTAAAGTCAGGGAGGCCTTGAAGATCCTTTCACTCAAATTTGTTAGCCAATTCTGTTCTCCATCGGCTATGAGTGTGGCTAACCAATTCCGCTAATTTTCCCGATGCTTCAATCGGGCATAAAAAGTATGTTAAGTGGCGAGATGAGTAAAGTTCGGGCCATAAAGAAACCTGTTGATTATTGCTTCAGAAACATCCACCATTGCGCGCCATACCAGAACTTTATCCAACAAAGGTTGGTCAGCTGCTTTCTCTCCTTCTCTACACATGTTTTCCAAGCGAGCTTGGTAGTTTGCATAGAACTCCCTTACTAGTGTAGGACAAAATGAATCTCCTCTTCGTGTAGTCCATCCTAAATCATAGCTATGAAATTTCTGCTCCATCTCTGAGTACCTGCTCAACCCCTTAGTGATGATTTTCTTCTCCTCAAAGATTGGCCTCTTGACAGCCCTTCTGTTGGTTCTGTGAAGCCCATCAAAGAATACTTTTTAAGCTTTGGGAATTTGCCATCTCAGACTTTAGGATTCTTGCATTTGACCATTATTCCCCGAATCGGACAGTCTTCATCATCTTGTGGCTTAGCAGAAGGGGACTCAGTTGATGGTCCCTCAGACTCATGCCCCTCGGAATCAGGATGATTTGAATTATGCTCTTTAGATTCTGCATGTTCAGACTCTTATTGCTCAGAGACCGTCTGCTCAGAAGTTGTATGATCGGATGTTGTGGGCTCAGTGTCACTTTCTTCACTCTCCTCCACCTCAACTGGTGGGGGCAGTGGAGTCTTTTTAGTGCTTTGCTTCTTTTTTTGCTTCCTGAGCAGAGGCTCTTCCTCTTCATAATCAGACTTTTCGTTTAAGAGTCTCTAAGGTACACTTCCCTTGGTCACTTTCTTTATGGATTTTGAGTTCTTTCCTTTGAGTGCCATTTCAAGACCTGTAGCAAGAGAAAAACCATTAGTTGATCCTCAAGAGTATAAACACAAACACATTAATCATTGAAATTCCATGCCCCTTCAAAGGGTTTAGTAATACTTCAGGTCCTATGTGTGACGACATTTCTAATAAGCCATCACAGTTGTGATAGCTTATCATGAATGTCGTCAGCCCTAAACAAAACCCACAAAATTCTTATCGACTTTTAACGATTATTCTCACAAGTCATCACAGTTGTGATAGCTTATCACGAATGTCGTCATCTATAAATAGAACCCCGAATTGATTTTAACTCGATTTTTTATCCCATTTTTTCTTAAAATCCACTCAATTTTCATTTTTGAGCTGAACTTTTAAACCTTAAGCTTGCACAGCAAACCCTAATTCTGATTTTTAGCCATTTTTACAAGTTGAACTTGGTTCAAGCTTCTTGGGAACTTAGTTTTTCATCAATTTATCACTTACCAATTGAAAAGAAAGGCTAGGTTTCAAGTATACCTGATGGGAGCCTTCAATGTGGTTACACAAGCAAGAGGAAATAAAGAGAGGTTCTTGATTTTGATTGCGAACCCACACATACAAGGAAACTTTCTTTTGTTTTAGTTGGAGAGACTTTGAAAAGGGAGGAAAATAAACCAAAGATGGAAAGATATTAACTTAAAGGAAATAAAAACTAAGTGGGAAGGTGGAAAGGCCAAGCTGTGGGCCGGGCTAGGTCTTATTAATTTGGCCCACAGTTTCAGCTAATGCTGGGCATTTTGTGATGACATTTCTGATAAGCCGTCATAATTTTGATAGCTTCTCCCAAATATCGTTGGCCTTAACATAAATTGCCTCAAAGCTATTGTTTCTAACGACAAAGCTGACGGCTTATCACAATTGTGAGAGCCCGTCAAAAATGTTGTCAGGAGCACTTGGCTGGATATATCGATTCCACCTTCTTTGAACTAGAACCTAACTACAAAAATAAATAATTTTCTGGGATATAAACAATTTTGGTTGCCTCCCAAGAGCGCCTAATTTACTGTCACGGCATGACTTGGTTATCTTGACTACTCAGACTTTGCCAAGATAACTTGTTGATACCCCTTTACCATCTTCATAGAATATATCAACGATTGAGAAAATAATCATCTCCTTTGTCGGTGTCATGGATGAGTGTATTTTGAATCTTGCTTCCTTGTCATTGAACATGAACTTCAGCTCATTTAGTTTCATATCCACTATTACTCTCCCAGTTGCAAGGAATGGTCTACCCAAAATGATGGGCACTTCGAAGTCCACCTTACAGTCCAGGACTACAAAATCAGCAGGCAGAATAAAGTCGGCCACCTTTACCAATACATCGTGTAATATACCCACTGGCCGCTTTACAAACCTATTTGTCATCACTAATCGCATGTTCGTCGGGTTAAGATCACTCAAACCCAATTTCTTGTACACAGCGAGTGGCATTAGGTCTCTACTGGCTCCCAAATCACATAGTGCTTTTGTGAAATTCAGGGACCCAATAGTACACGGGATAGTAAACGCTCTCGGATCTGCATTTTTCTGCACTAAAGACCTTGTAGAGATAGTGCTACAATGAAAGAGATTGCCCTCCGGCTCATGGCTAACCTTCTGTTTCTTAGTCATAAGGTGTTTCATAAACTTTGCATATCCTGGCATTTGCTCAAGTGCCTCAACCAAAGGCACATTTATTGTTAATTGCTTGAGCATTGCCATAAATTTGCTGAATTTTGCATTATCAACCTTTTTCTTCAACCGCTAAGTAAATGGAGGTGGTGGTCTTGGGATAGTTTTCAGCACTACCTCCTTCTTCTTATTTTTGTCTTTATCCGGAGCATCATCAGAATTATCCAGCTTCTCAGACTCCACTGGACCATTTTCTTCCGATTCAACATCAACTACCTCATCACTTACAGGTTTGCCCACAGAAAGGCCAGGTAATATCTTACCACTTCTAGTGATAATAGCCATGCATGATACATCATTCCGCGGATACTGGACCGTATCACTTGGTAACACTCTGCTCTTCCTCTGGTTGAATATTGTTGAGAGTTGGCTCATTTGCTGCTCCAACTGTTTGATTGTGGTGGAATGTGAGTGCACCAACTGACTGATGGATGTCAGATCGTTCTTCATAGTGGTCACATCAGAGTTGGTAGCCTCCACTTCCTTTAACAACTTAGCCATCATGTCCTCCATGGATATCTTTTCAGAACTTGTTGAAGCAGTCTCACGATTTCCAGGAGGAACATATAACCCACTCCTATCATTGTTATTCCTCCAATTTCCTTACTCTCTATCTTTATAACCAGGCTTATCATAGTAAGTCCGGCCTTGATTCCCTTGTCTATTGCCTTGGAAACCCCCCTGATTATTAACATAGTTAGCATTTTTATCTGCATCAGCCTCACTTCTATCCTTAGATCCCACAACTTTCACCTTTACAATCTTGCCTGATAGCAAGTGCTTGGTTAGTAAGTCCATCTGTGTTTAAGGTGAGCCATGTCTTGGTCACGCTCTTCTTCTCTTTTGCGTTGTTCCGCAGTAATACCTACAGAAGCAGTGGGGATGGCCACCACAGAGTCTCTGGTATGCCATGCCTAACTCTGTTTGGTCATTCTGTCCAGTATCTCTGAAGCCTCTGGGAATGTAAGATCAACAAACGAACCACCACCAGCATTGTCTACAATTGGTTTTGTAACGGAGTTAAGAGCCCTATACAAAGTCTCCATCAAATGTATGTTCGTCATGTTTTGGCTCGGACACTGTGTCAGCTTTTTCTTGAATCTTTCCCAGGTTTTATGCAAGGCTTCAGTCAGGAGCTTCCTAAAGTTGCTGATCTCATCCCTCAACTGTACCCTCCTGGAAGGCGGAAAGAACCTTTCTAGGAAAGCTCTTTTCAACTGTATTCAGTTAGTTAAAGAATTAGGTGTCAGCTTATTTAGCCACAATGTTGCCTCCCTAGACAGAGACAACAGAAACAATCTCAACCGGATAGCATTCTGGCCCACTCCTGAGTAATCAAAAGATTTGCAAATGGTGACAAAATTCACCAGATGCAAGTTCGGGACATCCCCAGGAAGGCCACCAAACAAACCCTTAAGATTTAGGAGTTGAATCATAGTACTCGTAATGTTTAATTTTGCCCTAGGTTCCAACGGTGGAGGAATAATTGCACCCATTGCACCTGCTCCGTCCATTCCATCATCATTATCATTGAGATCATACTGGACCGCCTGGTACTCTTGACTTTCTTGAAATGGATGGTTCCTATTAACATTACGTCGTACTGGTACATCTATTTGCTCTGCACGCCTTGGGTTACCAGGATTCAGCAACTCCTCATCTCCCAAATCTTGGTCCTCCAAATTTGGATGTCATGCTTGTTGCCAAACATTTTGCACATTCACCTAATCTCTAGCTAAGGCTGCCAATCTGTCAGCCTCTTGCTGTTCTGCCATTCTTCCAGTTCATTGCGGTTTCGAATTAGATGGTAATAATGGTTCTCCAGAACTTCTGGTTCTTGCCATACACTAAAAAGATCCTGCAAATAAACAAAAACAATAAATAAACGTAAAACTAGGAAACTTGATTAACAGTCAATTAGCACACAAAAACTTCAATTTTCAACCGTATTCCCCGGTAACGATGCTATTTTTTATAACGTTCAAACTACACCTCTCAATGAGAATATAAGCGAGCGTTATCAATATAAAACCCAACTAGGTTGGGGTCGAATCCCATGGAGAATATGGTGTGAATGTAAGTAATTTTTTATTTAATCAACTGATAGTTGGATGTTTCCAGAAACAGGGGAGTTTTAGTTAACAAGTAATTGTTGGTCACTTTAGTTTAAATGTTTGTAATCAAGAGTTTATGAAAAACTAGAATTATGTTCACTAGGGATTTTGGTACTTGACAGATGCTACTAGTGGTTCAAGATTCTCACGGTAGGTAGGACAATAAGTTATCTTTAGCGAAGTTATGCTTAAATGTCTCTCGACCTACTTAAGCATTTAATTACCTAATCCTCTAGGACTTAGGGAATTTATATTCACTGCCTAGATTTTAACTCAGGTTAACCAACCTTGTTACAACGCTGATTATTAAACGGAAGTTTAGTGTTTCCAAGTCCCTGTTGATAATTCACTTCCCACTATATTTGATTTCTTTCTCAAGCAAATCAAAGCAGGTGTTATCTATCATTTGCAACCAACAAACAATAATTAAAACATAAAAATTATCAAAGAGTCCTACCACCTTTCAAATCTTGAACACTCAACACCTTATCAAGACCTACCCCTTGATCCCATAATTCAAGTTAAAGAAATTTAGCTGCTCATGACATAACAATCGAAGCAACTAGATGAATTCATGCTTTGAAAGATGAACTTACCAAAAGATGAATAGAAACTAGAGATTCTCAGATTAAATCACCAAAGAAAATCCCAAAATAATGATGATAGTCTCTTTAAAGTAATTGTTTTTTCAATCCAAAAGAAGAGAGAGAAAAATATCAAAGTATCGTCTCAAAACTCAAAGTTCGGAACTCTTAAGAAAACCTTCAACAAGGCTTTAAATAGTTCACCCTAATTATGGAAAAAAAATAATAAAATTCAGAAATTCCTCGGATTAGGTGACGTCATTTGTGATAGCCTATCAGGAGGCTGACGATTTATCACAAATGTCGTCAATTTCCTTTATGATTTTGGTACTCGTTTCCTAATGCTGACGACAAACAGTGACACTCTATCATCTCCTTGATGACCTATCACAAATATCGTCAAGGATTTTCCTCAGTTCTCATGTTCTGCCTTAGGCTGACGGCAATCTTGACGAATTATCAGCTCCTTGACGTCCTATCACAAAATGTCATCACAGCTTTCAACTTAGGCCAATTCTCTGTCTACTGCTGACGATGAAGCTGCTAGATTATCATAGGGATGACGACTTATCACAAATGTCGTCAGCCACACTTCACCTTTATTTACTTCAGATTTCAGCTCATTTACTTCTATTCTTGTTGGTTCTCTAGCATCTTAGCTTCTACTGCAAAATCAAACATAAAGCAATCAAAAATGACAAAAGTTACTTAAGACTTTGCAATTATTCTTAGTTAAAGGCCTCAAATGTGGTAGCACTAGCTCACACATCAACACCCTCAACTTAAAAAAATTGTTTGTCCTCAAGCAACTCAGCACAACTAAGAGAATACGAAGCACATTTGGCAGTCAATCATCCATATCATCTCAAAATACTTCACCATATCCAAAGTCAGTCAATTTAAGTACAATGAAGAACACCAATGTAATACACAGTAATTAAGATATGGCATCAATTTAGCTATAACAACCATGCATAGACCAGTATTACACTACCTAAACAAGTTAGTAACTAGCAATGTAACCAATGTGCCATTACAGCAAAGAAATCCCTCTTATCTCATATCAGGATTTATATATGTAACCATGCGGACAATTAAAACACTCACTCCCAGAATGATGTTCCAATCAGTGTATGTAAAGTACCATAGGTTTGCCTTTATTTTCATTACCCAGATCTTCAGATAGGTCATCTAGGATCGTTATAGGACTTCTTTTAGGCTTGAAATGTAGGCTAGGGGCCGGTATGATACTCGATGGTAATTAAAGTGACTAAGCCTCCTGAACACTACACTAGCTTTTTGGGGTTTCACTTATTAGCCTTTTCCGCTCTTCTCTTTTCTTGATCACAATTATATTGGATGGGTGCAGTATTTTCTCAATTACTTATTCTTTTTCACAATTTTTCTTTTTCTTGCTTTTTTCCTCTGTACCCAGTTTCTTATTCTTTTCTTTTATGCTACTTTTCTTCATACTCATTCTATTTCAAGCACCCTTATGATAGCCACCCTTAACTTAGGATATTTGCCTAAGTCAAGGTGCACAGTGTCCAAGGAGGACCAGCACGAAAATAGGTTCATTATGATCTAAATGAAAAGGTGACAGGTGTCATACAAAGAAATAGGCTAATTAGGCTCAAAACAGGAATCAAGGTATATGATACACATAGGGAAGGTCATTTAGGATAAAATGAGCTAATATTAAAACGGCATATGATCCTTTCCTAACCCCTATCCTTCAACCTAGGTAAGACTAATCGGGCAAGTTCTGGCTACATCATACAGAGGAAACTGAGTAACATCTCACACACACACTTGGCGCATAGGTATATCGCACTCAACTACTCATTCAGTTCGTGCAGATGCTTAGCAATGATTATTATATTACTAGAACTACTGTCATACAAAGATGCATGATGGTCATACTTAAATGCAAATCACTCAGTTTAAAGTAGTATACCACTTAAAGAGGTGTACAAAAATCATAAAAACAATTCAACTGCCTTAAGTACAAGTATTTCTCCTAGGTTACTACAAAATTTTACAACAACAAATTTACCCTACACCCATAACATAAAATCAAATAAAATATAAACTAAGGGTTAGATTATACCTGGAATAGATCAATACCGGGAGTCATGGGTTCCCGACCCTGCTGCCGCATCTCCATCAGGAGCCTCTCTCTATTCTCATACAGCTGGTCTATCAGTCTCTGAAGGCCTGCTAGTAAAGGCACTTGCGGATCTCACTCGGATGGCCGCCTCCAATCTCTCATTGTCCACTAAAGACTCAATTCTCGCCTATTTCATCTCCTCCTTTTTAGACTTCTTTCTTGCCCTCTTTTCTACTTTTCTTTCTTCATCACTGTTGGGCATTTCTCTCTTTCCTTTTCATTTCTTCTCACCCTTCTTCTTCTTTTTCTTCATTGGCTCCTCCGTGATATCAAGCATCAGGATTTCTCCCTCAGACTCCTCAACTACTGGATCTACTGACACCATAAAGTGGTGTTGTTATAGCTTTCCAACCTCCGTCTTTACTTTGTCTAGGTCTGATCTGAATAATGCCATCTCTGGAGATGACCTCTTTCTCGACTGCGCGTTGAAGTGGTTCTCTAATTCATCAATCCGGCCCGACAAAGCCTTTTAAGGCTCAAGTGCAGCCTTAACTCTTTTGTCAACTGCAGCTGCGAATTGCTTGGTAAAGAGTTTAAGCTGAACCTCGCACCACTTGGACTGCTTTTCTACTCTCCTTAAATTCCTAGGGTTGAAGGAAAATTCTGTTGTAGGCATATTAACTTGACATTATGTACTATAACATATTGGGCGTATTAATTTGACATGTAGCATATCAATGTACTTTGGCATGTTAGACTCTAAAACATGATAATGCATCTTTAGAACATTTGTATGTTAAGTTAATTTCTAACATATTAACGTATTGTAAGCATGTTAAACAATAGAGGTTTAAACGAGTTAATCTATTCTTAGCATGATCATGATTTTAAGCACGTCTATCCATGAATATGTTAACAATTAATATAATTTTTAGCATGTTTAATACAATTTTCAGCATGTTTAATACAATTTTCAGCATGTTTAACAATATTTTCAGCATGTTTAATTGATTTTCTTGCACATTGTAGTATTTTTCTGCACATTATACACCCTCGGAACACTATAACATATTACTGCATAATTAAAATAAACTTCAGCATGTTTAATAATATTTTCAGTATATTAAAATAAATTCCAGCATGTTTGTCGTGTCTAATAATGTTTTCAACATTTCAGCATGTCTAAGTGTAATTTCAGCATGTTAGTCTTAAATTCTAAAACATGTTAATCTTTAACTCCGGCATTATTAACATTTTTTTTGTGCTAAAACATTAGTATTTGGCATTTCATCATATCATTGCACTATATTTTTTGACACAATTACCACACTTTTGACACCCCTCATGAATGCACATCACATTGTTGCATACACGAGTCATAGTCGTCTTTTATCACTACTTGTTGAACATTTAGACACCATGCTAATAGGCTAAACACATAACCAATAATTATTTTTCTCTGTATGTAATCACATTAATTAACGTTAAATAATCAGGAGGTTAACTTGGGATTCTTATGTGCTACTTGTTGTCCAAAGTGTTACGCGCTTTGAGTCCTAGGCAACATAACTTTCTTTTAGTCAAGAACACAAATCCAAAATAGAAAAGTTCAATGCCTCTTGGATGATAGGTGGGACGATAAGTATTACTAAAAATATTAGTTTTATCCTTGTCATAGAACGCCCTTAGACCTGACATCCAATCTAGGTGGGTGGGATGGGTAGTCATTCGGAAATAATGATCCCAACTGATATTAATGGCGAGGCTAATGAAATTATTACTTGTCTAAGAGTTCGGCCCTCTTGGGTCGGATGATGATTAGCAAGTTGGGTTTCTAATCCGAATGAGACCAAAACATTTTTTTTGTTTGACTTGGACGATTTCTTTCTTTAGTATTTTTATTTACTTTACATGTTTATTTGGGGTAGTTAGTTTATTACATAAGCAGTCCCCATTATTATGATTTTGTCATTTCTTTCTCCTCGCTTATCTTATTTACAGATTTTTATTGATTTTATCACTTAGATGATTAATAGATAAAATAATTAAATTAAATATTTGTTAATTACTTTATCACGTAGTCAAACCTTAAATTAATAGTAAAACAAGAGACCTTTATTTGACCACATAGAATCCCCACGTAAAGTATGAATTCGACCGGTAACCACTTTTGTGGACCTTGGAAGGTGCCTAACACCTTTCTTTCGAGGTAATTTGAATCCTTACCCAAACTCTGGTGAACTAAGACATAATAACAAAAGTAGTTTCGTAGTATCCTAGATCGGTGCCCTAACGCACCTTAATTCGTTAGGTGGCGACTCTTTACACCCTACCTTAAAACGCATCCCAAAAAGAGTTTGTTAAGTTGAATCCCGCCTTCCGCAAGGAAAATGGGGCGCGACAATTGTCATCACTTGTTACCTACATTAAGTAAGCTATTTATTAAGGTCCTCAAAATGGGGAGACGATAAAGGATAGAATTAATACCGGTCGCATTGTGAGTTTTGAAACATTGAAAGCAACTACTCAAGCAATTTAAAAGGGTTCAGGAAATGTTGGAGGGAAGAAGAATGAGAAAGATGTAGTTGTTATTGTTGTTGGACAATGGGCACGTCCAAGAAGACCACATCACCGTTACCCTCAGTCTCAAGCCCAAGTTCATACCTAAGCTCTATATAATCACTCCCAGAACTCATTATATTTTATTTCATCATCTCCATATCCAGTATATAGCACTCAACCATATGTTCAACCTCCTTCTTAACCATAATGACGCACACCAACTCCTCAGATTTATCCTCTGACTCCACAAACATACCAAAGCCCTTCAAGGTACGATCTTTGATCTAAGCCAAACTATGAAAAGAGGCAAAATCCTAGGAATATTTTCACGCCAATTGGAGAATCGTATGTTAGTTTATTCAAGAAATTATTAAAATGGGGAATGATCAATCCCCTCCTTGGGTATACTCCTGACCTGCATTTAAGAAATTTTTATCCTAGTGTACGATGTGCATATCATTCAAATATTCAGGGTCAGAATATTGAAGATTGTCGTGCTTTGAAAAGAGAAATAGAAAAGATGATTCAAGATAAATCGATTATGGTGCAGAACATTAACAGTGGTGAAAGCTCTAGTCATTTTCATGTGCAATCCAGATGCTAAGATATTAGACTCGGTAATTGAGAAGTCACTCCTCTCCTTACTAGGAAGCGGTCTAGTAGTTTGTTTTATTTTCTTTTCTGTTATCCAAACTATTTCAAGGTTGTAGTTCGGGATCTATCTTATTTTGTCCCTTTGTCATTTATGTTCAAACCCTTCTATCTTTTATTTCAACTAAATGGGGTGTCCCTTTTCCATTTGTGTTTTAAATCTGTGTTGTTTGTTTGTTTTCTTTACATAGTACATTTTATGTTAGTTCTAGTGCTATGACATGCTGGAAATTTTTTTAGCTAGATCATAAAATCCAGTTTAAGCATGACCTTTGAATCAGAATGTTATATTTAAAAAAGAGCATCAGATAAAATAGGTAGAGTGTAAGACATTTGGTGACTAAGTTGAAGCCTTCTTTAAAAATTAAGACAATTATTTTGAGAATCATAAGAATAACTTGATCATCAATTAAAAGGCATATGTCATTTAGATCAAACGGTGGATACAATCCTATATCAAGATAAATAGAAAGAAAATTAGCTCTACGGAAGCATGGGTCATTCGATGTGAGGTATGTACAAAAAAGGTGGAGTTGTATGTTTGATAAGTGTAGAAAAAGAAGTAAAACCATGCTCAGGTAAAAAAGTCATAAATGATTTTCATTTTTCACTTTCATATTGCATGTTATGTACTTGCATTTTAAGGATTGATATGACGAAGACATTTTATTCTGCTATCCAAACCTTGTGTCATCCTTTGTTTATCCTGTTTGACCTTTAGTTCTATTTTCTTTCATAGCCCTCTTTTGGAATCAAAATAGTGTCGGCAAAGTTCAAAAGAAAAGTGTCGAGCAAAAGAATAGAGTCAAAAAGATGTATCAAAAAGAAAGAAAAAAGAAGAGTGCCAAGAAAAATAAAGCCAGAAAAAGTTCCAAAGATAAAAAAAGTCAATAAAAGAGAAAAAAATAAACCAGAGTCAAGCAAAAAAACGAGTTGCCGAAACTACGTTTGACCTGATACTCCTTTTTTGGGGGTGATATATGTAGCCAGCCCTACTCTGTGTCCGGTCCAACCAAATAAATAATTCTGAATTACCCAGTTAAAGAAACTGGGGCATGGGTTAATTTTCATTGTTTGAGCTGATTCTAAAAGTTGTAAGTCCCACCCCATTTTAAGTGTTGTTTGGGCCTCATATCATACTTTCTTTCTAACCTTATCCAAAAGCCAAGTTACAACAAAAGAAAGTCCTTCAGATCAATCTTTGAGAATGTTAAGGCTAATCATGGAATGGATATGATGAGGCATTTGGGTAATACTTGTCTTCCTTAGCATAAGGAATCAGGAGAGATATACAAATGAGAGATTCTTATGGGTGAAAACCCTTACGGGCACTGTAAGATGATTGTGAGTTGAGAAAATGAAATGAGAAAGTCTTATGGGTGAAAACTCTTATAGGCACCGTAAGACGATTGTCAGTTGAGAGAATGAAATGAGAGAGTCTTATTGGTGAAAACCCTTACGGGCAGCGTAAGACGATTGTGAGTTAGAAAAACAAAAATGAGAGAATTTTTTTGGTGAAAACCATCATGAATATCGTAAGCGATGGTGATCTGAGGAAAATATAAACAAAAGAGGATTGTTGGCGATAACCCTCAAGACATCAATAGTGGAATAAGGTCTGTGTCTGTGAGTGCAATTGGCCTATGGAAGCAACTCAATTTTAGGGTCATTAACTCAACAACAATTGCTGAAAGATTGGATGGAAAGATCAGGTATCTTAATCCAAAATGCATGTCATAATCATTAGAGTTGACTGTCATTTTCAGATAAATTTTTCTTTTTTCTGTTTCAATAGGGATATTCATTGTCTTTTCTTTCTTCTCTATATTTCTATTTTGGTTTCTTGAGTCAGTTATTCAAATAAAAATTTATTTTTCTTCTGTCTTTGAGTCAAATCAATGTCAAAACAAGTAAGAAAAGATTTTAAAACTGGCTACCAACTTCTTCAATTGCATAAAGCAAGACAAAAGGATAGCACATGAAAGAGACATGAATGTGAGCCGAAATAAGGCATGCCGAAATTTTCGTCAACAGACAAGTTTAGGGGATTTGTGGAAATACCAAGGTTCAAAGGATCTATCTAAGGAACTTAACAATAGAGATATTATGTTTGTTTTAGAGACAATCTTAATAATCTCAGTTTGGATTAATGGTACAAAAAGTCAAGGCCATATGCTAATGATTGGAAGAAAGATTAAATATGAAAAGTGCAAGAGTGATCTCCTCGAAAGCTAAAGCCACAAACCAGCCACCATGCTTAAACTCACAAGTTTTCTTTGTATGAAATAGGAACACAGGTCACCTTCAAATCAAGGACTTCAGAGCCTAAATATCAAAGGTTGCAATGACTCATTTCTACAAATGTAAGATTCAATGTTGCTACACAGGTTTGGTAATCAAAATTATGGTAAAAACTTATCATCTTATATCCTAGGAGACACACTTTCTTGTCCTGGTATTTCAGTATTCAATTGTTAGATGATGCACTTCGTAACTTCAACCTTCACTCCTAGAAGTTGCACTTCTCTAGTTGAGTTCTTTCGTTTAATCCTAAAATTTGCACTTTATAGTCGAGTTATTTTAGTTAACTCTTAGGAGGCTCACATCCTTGTTTGGGTATTTTATTTTGCAGTGGTTAGGTGATGTATTTCCTAACTTGAACCTTCACTCCTAGAAGCTGCGTTTTCTAGTTGAGTTCTTTCATTTACTCTTAGTCTACACACTTTCTAGTCGAGTCAATTTAGTTGACCCTTACGAGACACACTTCCTTGTATGGGTAATTCAAGTTTGTCTTGTTAGGTGGTTCACTTCATAACTTAAGCCTTGACTCCTAGAAGATGCACTTTCTAATCGAGTCATTTCACTTGACTCGTAGAAGTTGCACTTTCTAGTTGAGTCCTTTCATTCACTCCTAGAAGACGCACTTTCTAGTTGAGTCATTTCATTTACTCCTAGAAGACGCACTTTCTAGTTAAGTCATTTCATTGACAATGACTCCGAGAAGACATGTTTTCTAGTTGAATTATTCCACTTGACTCCTAGAATTTGCACTTTCTAGTCAAGTTCTTTCATTCACTCATAGAAGACACGCTTTCTAGTGGAGTCATTTTATTTACTCGTAGACGATGCACTTTCTAGTTGAGTTATTTCATTGACTCCTAAAGGACACACTTTCTAGTCGATTCATTCCATTTGACTCCTAGAAGTTGCACTTTCTAGTCGAGTCCTTTCATTCACTCCTGGAAGACGTATTTTCTAGTTGAGTCATTTCATTTACATCTAGAAGATGCACTTTTTAGTTGAGAAATTTCATTGAATCCTAGAAGACACGCTTTCTAGTCAAGTCATTCCACTTGACTCTTAGAAGTTTCACTTTCTAGTTCAGTCCTTTCATTCACTCCTAGAAGATGCGCTTTCTAGTTAAATCATTTTATTTACTCCTAGAAGACGCACTTTCTAGTTGAGTCATTTCATTGACTCCTAGAAGACACACTTTCTAGTCGAGTTATTCCACTTAACTCCTAGAAGATGCACTTTCTAGTCTAGTCCTCCCACTTAACCCTTAGGATATGTGCCTCCTTATCTGGGTAATTCAGGTTCATTTATTAGGTGATGCACTTCCTAAATTTAATATTCACTCCTAGAAGCCATATTTTCTAGTCGAGTTATTCCACTTAACCCTTAGGAGACGCACTTTCTTTTCAGGGTATTTCAAGTCTCATTTGTCAAGTGACACGCTTTCTAACTTAAACCATTATCTCTAGAAGACGCACTTTAGAGCCGAAATTCCTCATTTTTACTCTTAAAAGAAGCATTTGTTGGTCTTGTTCATTTAATTGTATCCTCAAGAGATACATTTATTAATCAGAGTCTTGATTTACCTTTACAATATGCATTTTCCGAGTAGTTGTGATTGGGTTCGACGCCCATAAGAAAATTTTGATGATAAACTAGTGAAAAATTTAATTCATGTTTCTTGGAACTTCATTTTAGGACCTTCCTAGAAAATGAGGCTTTATTCTTTTGGAAAATGAAATCTTTCTTTATCATAATCTTTGTTTGGGATAATTTTCGTTCTAGATTTGATGTTGATTTCAGGAGCCCGCCTAGAGAACAGGGTGAGAAAATTGCAAGTCAGGAGCCCGCTTAGAAAACAAGGTGATGAAATAGCAAGTCAGGATCCCGCCTGGAGAACAGGGTGATAAAATAGCAAGTCGGTAGCCCGCCTGGAGAATAGGGTGATGAAATAGAAAGTTAGGAGCCCGCCTGGAGAACAGGGTGATGAAATAGAAAGTCAGGAGCCCGCCTGGAGAACAAGGTGATGAAATAGCAAGTCAAGATCTCTCCTAGAGAACAGGGCGATGAAATAGCAAGTCAGGATCCGCCTGGTGAATAGGGTAATGAAATAGAAAGTCAGGAGCCCACCTGGAGAACAGGGTGATGAAATATCAAGTCAAGAACCAAGGAAAGCTACATAGATAGGACTTTTGTAATTTCATTTATGTTTTAAACTTTTAATTTTTACTTTTGATGTAATGACAGAGCAACGAACTGGAACCATGACAGGGCCCCACTCGACTCTCCAACTCTATATGGACCCTCCTTTTCACTCCTTGAACCATATGTAAATTGATCCCCACATAACTTGGGATGGGTAGGATGTCTAAAATAAAGACTCGGTTGCGTCTGCCCTTCTTTTTCTTCCTTTTGAATAGTGGTCGGGTCAAAATTTTATCTCGTTGTCTACTTCTTCATCTGCAAACACTTTGTGTGCACAAATAAAGAGCGGCATGATGTAGACACGTAATTTTGTCCCTCCCCAAAAATCAATTCAACTCGATTACCTTATCACGTACCCTATCCACATGGTAATTTTCCCACAAAAAAAATAAAATAAAAAACCATCTCATCATTTTTTTATCCTTATCCCAAATAATAATTTCTCAACAAAAAATAACAACTTGATAACAAATCAACCAGTTACACTATTAGAATTGGACAACTCACCACTCCACCTAACCCCCTACCCCACGTGTCCCTATTACCTACCCCTATCATGTTTTTTCACTCACCTTCACAAATAGAAACTCACAAACTCTCATGCACTGGATATATACATACACAACACACAGAATATGGGGTATACATATAGAAAACAATACACATATAGAGAATATAGAGGGAAAATTTGGAGAGAGAGGAGGATCGAGAAAAAGATCGGAGATGATAAACTGAGAATCGATAGAGGCAAGAGAAATAACAAATAGTTTTTCTGAAAAACTCTCTCCGGAATACACCCAAGCCACCAGCTCCACCATCACAGGGAACCCAGCGAAATCAGTATCAAACTCATCGAAAAAATGCTAATGTGGCCCTGAATTGGATTTGTTCTCTATTTCCCGTTCCTTCTGAGCTTGTTGGAGCTCCAGCGAGACAAAAATAGTGACCACAGTCTGTCAAACTCGCCGGAATAATGCAACATGGTCAGGTCCCATTAATTTTGAGATTCATTGGGATTGATTTGTCATTTAATTAGTGGTTCAGGTTTTGACTAATTGATTTAGGATTCGAGTTGGTGGATTGAGATTCGATTTGAGGTTTTTGGATCTGTCTTCGTCTTCTAATCACATAATCTGACATGATAAAAGTTTCAATTGAGGTCTATTTCTCATCTCATTCTCGATTAATTTTAATTATATGATACTTTGTGTGGTAAATTCATGGTGTGTGGACTTTATTTTTGTTGATTTTGATATGTTTGGACCATCGTAGGAGATTGTTAACATTGATTGTTTGAATTGAATAATTTAATAATTTAAACTCAATTGCGAATAAGTAGGACGAAAATCAAAAGTTGATGAAGTGAATATTGTTCTGTTTTGATTCATCGATTTTTGTTGGATTTGAAATGAATGTTAATTTTGTCGAACTCGATAGTGTCATATTTTAGGCCAAGAATTGTTAGGCAAATCTTAGGTTTTAGGTAGGCAACTCGTAGGATTCTATATCATCGAATGTGTAAATGTTTGTGTTGAATGATTTCTCTACTTTTATCACATTTCATCAAATGTATTCATTCGCCGGGTAATGTCCCGTGGTCACATTGTACTTATTCACCGAGGAATGCCCCGAAGTATCATGTATATGAAGGAGGTCCGTGATCAAGGACTAAGGCACCGGGCAGAGAGTAGTTTAGGATTAGCATAAGTTAGCATAGATTTACATTTCAGTACCTTTTTATTTTGGGTTTGTAATAAATTGGGTTGGACACTGTTTTTGAGTTTTGAATTGTTTGGTTGTTTGTTTTCTATTTTTGTGTGTTTTGTTGGTTTATATATTCCATAGTGTCATACTAGCCTATATACTCTACGAAGCGATCGTGGTCGAACCACGAGACCGAGGGATGCCTAACAACTTTTCTTCGGTCAACAAAATTCCTTAATCAGAATCTCTATTCGTGGATCAGATTTTTAGAGTCAAACCATTTTGAAAAAGAATTTCCAAAGGTGACTTGGCACACCCGATTTTCGCCGAGTGGTGACTCTGAGTTTAAACGTAACAATTCTTTTTGGAATAAATTTTCCTTTTTGTTACCTAATAATAAAAACCCTTTCAAACTTAAAATCAATTCCTTTTTTGGGTAAAAAGAGGGTGTGACAAAAAGAAACAATTTGAATTTTTTTTACGAAGTCAAAAAATAAAAGTAGAAAATCAAAGGATTTTTGGGAGATTTTGCATCAAACTTTTTTTTAAAAAAAAATGAAAGGAAAAATGACTTCTCTTTTCCTTAACCAAATGATCATCTTAAAGCCGGTCAACAACCAAAAACCTTCTAAATAAATGCATTCCAAATAGCACATAAAGATGAACATAGTGGTTTTTATAATGGTTACCTATCTTAGACAGACCCAGGCCCTATGTTGAGTTTCACTAGGCCGAATGTGCCTGATGCAGAAAAGCAGAGCCTAATAGGAATAGCCAAGTCTAAGTTTCAATTTTACTAGGTTTACCCCGATAGAGATAGGTGTCTAGATTGACTTATTCGAGCAGACAACTCGAATCAGGGAGGGCCATTTTATCGATAGCAGAAGTATTCGGGTTTCATTGGTGATCCACCCCGCCTAACATGTGTGACTAATATTCCTTAAACTAGGAGCATTGCCGAACACTGGTTCATCTCAGATAGAAGGTTTTGTGGATCATAGCTACATATACAATAAATAGTGGTAGGTATAGTTAGAGACTCAAAGGAGTTCGCGAGAGAAGACAATTACGATTTTTTGTTCGAGGTTCAATAGGAAGGAGAGGAACCACCGCCCAATGGTGCTTTTACGAAAGTATGGTCACCGGTGGCTTACTTTTTGCTATTTCTCCCCTGTCTGTTTCCCTGCTTTAAGCCGAAACAAGTTTCGAAGGAAGAAGTAGGGAGATAGTGGCTCTCGTTCCTTCACCTATGCCTGAGTATCCCTTCTAGAAGCGAAGGTTAGCAAGGAAGACTATGAAATTTCTGAGAGGTCAACCGGGGTACGGATGCTTTATTTATCACAAAGTAGGCCAATCCAGCAGCAATAAGGGAAGCGGCAGAAATCAGTGGATTCATGATGACGTTCCTCGTACCAAAAAAAAAGAAATGGTTAATGATACAATCAACAAATGAATTATGACTATATTTCAATTCAAATAATATCAAAACGGTAAGCATGTAGACAAATAGGACATTTAGGCAAAAAATATGATATTCAAATATTAAATAAAGTCAACCAAGTCAATATAAAAGCTCAAATTCTATTCCCAGCAGAGTCGTCAGTGATGTCACACCCCTTTTTTGGCGAGGTCAAAGGATTTTTTCAATTAAACTGATGGTTTTGAATAAAGATTATTTTATTTACAGAGTCACCACTTGAAATTATGTTATGGTATTCCAAGACACCTTATTCAATCCCTAGTCAAAAGAAAATGATTCTTTATATTTTGGTCTGTGAACTACAAATCCGGATAAGGAATTTTGTTGACCGAGAGGAAGGTGTGAGGCATCCCTCGAGTCCCGTGGTTCTAGAACGATCGCTTTATTGACTTATGTCTGGCTTAAATTAAATTCTTGAATGAATTATATTTGACTAGTTGCTTTGTCTACCTAAGAATTATGAGGAAAATGTGACTTATGTTTTCGGCTGAGGAGCGTAACCGCACACGGAGCCTTGTAATTATAAAAGTGACCAAGGAGCGTAACCACACACATGATCAACCTCAATATAGTAAGTTAAATTCATTCTTCTACACTTTTCAGATCTGAACTTAAAACATAGGAAACTCTATTGTTTAATAACTAGACCCAAAGTTCATTTTTTTTTATGTTCTGCATGGCATATTTTATGACATTTAGCTCTTACATGTCTTAAATAATTTATTAATTCATACTTAAGGGGAATCATTTGAAACGTCATTCATCTTTTTTCTTTTATCAAATATGATGGATCTTAAATAAATCTGTAACCCATTTCCCTCAAGCTTATACTAATTGATTAATTAATCCTCAAACGGATGCTTAAGCCTAAAATTTAATTATCTAGAGTTTATAATGATTAAATAGTCTTATCACTCGGATTACTTTCAAAACCAATAAGGAACTATACATACGGAACAATATGAACCTAAATTTAACTGAGCCTAAATTTAACTGACTTATATTCATAATAACATATTAAGTATCAAAATCAAAACATATCAAGAATGAAAGGGATGACACAGCTAATAAAAATAATGTAATAAAAGAATGAATAAGTCATGCATAAAAACTAATTTCCTTAACCACCCATTTTTAAATTATAAACTCTCTTTTTAGCATATAAAACTTAAAGAGAAATCCACTAATTGAAACTAATTTTAAAACAAGTTACGTAATGAATTTATTTATTAATTATCTTCATCACATTGGCCTATTTACTCTACGGATTATCATATTTATTTTATGCTAAATCAAACGATATGAAAATCCAAAAATATTAACAAGTTAAACACATACGAAATCCGAGCCATTTCATAAAATCGTAACCATATCCCATACAATCATGACACTATACTATTAAAAAGAGATAATGGGGTACCTCTTATGAAAATTGATTCACAGCAAAAGAACAAAGAAGCCACGAACTCGAAATTACGAATTAAACCTCGAACTCTAATCTTTTCCTCTTTTTCTAAAATTTCTTTTTTTTCCTTTTATTACTGTTTTTTGTTTCTTTTTGTTGCTTTTTTTCTTTTTTTTCAAAGTTTTTTTTATTTTTTTTTACGTTTTCTCTAACTCTTTCTTTTCTTTGGTTTCTCTGTTACTTACCTTTCTCTCAAGTTTTCTCCTAAGTTTTCTTTCTCCTTCCATTGCTTGGAAGAGGCTCCTCTCCAGTGCTCCTAATGTCCAGTTCGTCCAGTGATATGTTTATCTACTTACATTTGTCCATTTTCTAATCTAACAGTCTATAATTATTTAAATAAAATATCCCCTTTAAACCATGGTTAAACCCATTTGTTATTTGTTATATCCTTCCTTTATTGATAACATATATACAACATATATACAAGAAATTCTTCTTTTGTTGTTCTAATAAATATTTTTAAATCATAATTTAAATTTAATTTACAATATAAATCGATAATATTTTGGAATTTCTTGTGCAATATATCTCTATTTTAATTAATTGATATTATATTTTGTGCATTGAAATGTGTTTATAAAGTTATATACATATATTACATGTTATTCGCACTAGTAACATTTTTCTTTTGATATATTAAATTTTGATTATTATTATAAAATAACAGCTTTATTCTGCTAATTTATTATATTATAAGATATTACTATTAAAATATATACTTGATTAGTATTTCAGATTTTACTTGGCCTTTGTTGACTTGATATACCGCTTAAGAAAATTTTATTAGAATGTATTTTACTAAATTAATCTTATAATAATGAGAAACTCTAAATTTGAATAATACTTCATCTATTTATTTTTACTTGTCACATTTTAACTTGATACACTCATTAAAAAATTTATTATTAACATGGTTATTTTATCAAAGTACCACTATTAATTGAAAGAACATAAGAAAATTCTTATTTTAGTTGACCCTCTTTCAATACTACCCTTATCAATAAATGATCAAACAAAGTGTATATAGTAAAATTTATATTTTCAAAGCATAATTAATAAGACTAATTTGATAAAATAGACCTCTAATAAATATTTTCTTAAGAGATGTGCCAAGTAAACAAGGGTCAACTATTTCGAAACGGAAGAAAGTACTTGTCATTTCACAAAATCAAGACATAATAAGTTAGTACTATTTTTTTCACTTTTGCCCTCAGTAATAAATAAGGAGAGATATTAATAGTGCAAAAACAAAAAACATTAAATAAAGATGAGTTATAAATAATGATAATTTAGTCAAATTACCTTTCAATTTATGCTTTTTTTAAGGGGTGTACAACTTAAAAAGGTGACAAGTAAATAAGAATGGAGGAAGTATTAAATAACGACATAAAAAAAATACTTCCTTCATTCAGAATTACTTGCCATTAATTTTCTAATTGAATTTTCACTTTTACTTGTCATTTGTAAAATATTAAAGCAAACTTCTTTTTTTTTTCTATTTTACCTTTAGCATTAATTATTTATTCTCCAAACTAATTTCAAAAGATAATAATAACCATCAATTAATAGCGATACATTGATAAAATAATCATGTTAATAATAATTTTTTTAATGAGTGTGTCAAGTCAAAATGTGACAGGTAAAAATAAATAGATGAAGTATTAATCAAATTTAGAGTTTCTCATTATTATAATATTAATTTAGTAAAATACATTCTAATAAAAACTTTTAAGCGATATATCAAGTCAACAAAGGCCAAGTAAAATCTGAAATACTAATCAAGTATATAATTTAATAGTAATATTTTATAATATAATAAATTAGCAGAATAAAACTGTTATTTTATAATAATAATAATAATAATAATCAAAATTTAATATATCAAAATAAAAATGTTACTAGTGTGAATAACATGTAATATATGTATATAACTTTATAAACACATTTCAATGCACAAAATATAACATTAATTAATTAAAATAAAGATATATTGTGAAAGAAATTCCAAAAGATTATCGATTTATATTGTAAATTAAATTTAAATTATGATTTAAAAATATTTATTAGAACAACAAAAGAAGAAATTCATGTATATATGTTGTATATATGTTATCAATAAAGGAAGGATATAACAAATAACAAATGGGTTTAACCATGGTTTAGAAGAGGTATTTCATTTAAATAATTATAGACTGTTAGATTAAAGAATGGACAAATGTAAGTAGATAAGCATATCACTGGACGAAATGGACATTAGGGGCACTGGAGAGGAGCTTCTCCCCCATTGCTTCTGTCTTTTTTTTTCTTTTCACACTCAGGTCTTATTCTTTCCTTTCCTATATTTCCTCTCTTTTCTTATCTAATGCATGACTATCCACAGATAGTGCATGTTTTTCATTGTCTTCTCATTTCTCTCTTTGTTTTCTCGATCTCTTGGTTTTATCTTTGTCGTGTGTTTGTTGTTATGTAACGTGGTTACTTAACAAATCCAATTACCTAATTTCGGCTTCTAAAGAAAACAAATTAAAACCACAACATAGTCATATAATTATAAACCCAAGCAATCAACTATTATCTAAACAAGGATTTTTTTTTCTTTTAAGCTTTCCCTTTTTTTTTTTATGTTTGCATGCATGCTGGGTCACACATTATGGTTTATTATGACTACACCTCAATTACTCGTAAACTAAAGTAAACGTAACTTCACATCTTTTAGCATTATCAACTTTAAGAAATTATCTCATCTAATGTTCACAAAGAATTTGATTAACATTATATCAAACAAAATTTCAAATAAAGATGTAGAGCACAAATTTCATATAAATAATAAACTTTCATATTAGTTACTACACAAAATCATTTAAACATTCGACCAAGTTTTTTAAAAGAAAAAATAGAAAAGCATTGAATAAGAACCCGTGAATGAATCAAACCGAGTAATGAAGCAAGAAAATCGTCACTGAAAACTTCAAACGAAACTCCGAACTCAAACTCTATCTTTTCTCCCCTTTTCCTTAGTCTGTTGCGCCTGTTTCTTCTTCTTACTTTGTTTCCACTCTTATTCCTCCTATTCCTTAGTCTGTTGCGTCTGTTTATTCTTCTTCTTACTTTGTTTCCACTTTTGTTCTCTTTTCTCACCTTTTAATTTTCCTTTCTTTGTACGTGTTTTTTTTCTTTTCTTCCACTTTTCTTTCTAACGCTTCTTTCTTCTACTGTTTGCTTGTTTATCTCTTTTTTATAAACAACAGAAATCTCACCTTTTATGAACTTAATTATATAGTATCTCAAATTCTTTTTCTCTCTCTCAGATTTGGAAAAATACATATACATGTCGACCTTACTTTATACATTACTTGAATGTATAAGGTAAACCGTTTCGCCTATATTTAAGGAAATAAAATCACACACCATTATTCTCTAACTTAATGAACAACAGTCATTAATTTACTGATTAGGTGGAGCCTTGAAAATAGTAACTGTAATTCAAATTGAAAAAAATTTTAAAACTTCCCAACAATTGATTTTATTGAAATTGAGATTTCTCCACCAATAATTCTTGGCCAATTTTTTCAAGATCTGGTTTCTTCTAGCTGCCAACATCAATATGAACATCGCTATTTTGTTGAGGCATTCCGGTATTTGGCAATCTGAAATTGTATATGAAAAATACAAAAGTGATGGTATTGTTGTTTCAGAAAGTATAACATTTTTTAGGTTGATCTTAACGACTGTTAAAGAATTAGATATTGATGAAGGTCGAAAAAAATAGAAGTAAAGTATATCGTGGGAGGTAATTCTTCACTAATTATTATAAGGAATGATAATGGAGTGAGGATGTATGCTGAGTTGAAGAAAAGTTTTTCATGATTTGTCAATTATCCTTTGCGTATTTCGACTTCTAATAAGTCATATAAAGAGTTAGAGTTTGATCGCGAAACTGGAGCTGTTCTTTGTATTGAAGGAACTGAATCTGATGCTCTTGCGTTAACAGTAGTTGAAATGCAAAATCAGTATTCGTTATACGTTCCAGAATTTGGAGTAAAAAACTTCATTACTGAATGCAAGAACACAAAAATAAAGGTTGATCAGCTTTACAAGGATAAATCAACTCTGGTTGTCGTAATGGAGAAATATGCATTAGCGAGAGGCTTCAATACCAAAGTTAAACGATCTGACAAACAAAGGTATGAACCGACATTAGATTTAAAATTTTCTATATGTTAAATTTTTTTATAAGTTAATAGTTTTAAAATTTACAATTTGTTAATACAACTTTCCTATACTTTATTAGTTAATATAAGTTCTTACATAAGTATACTATAAATGGAAATAAACGTTTGACCCTCAAACATCGCATACATAGGAATGATATGTATGAGGGAACTGTTAAAAGTAATGATATGATATGTATCGTAACAACTTATACATAGATATCTTATGTATATGGAAGTTTCTTGTTTTATTTTGGAGAGTTTCTTATACATTTGATTTATTGCAGTAAACGTTGTCACTTCTGTATTATAACTGCTTATACATAGAAGTGATATGTATGGGGGATCTGTGACTATTTGAGAATCATATTAACTTTTTTTTGTATTGTAATTATATGATATGTATGGGGGATCTGTGACTATTTGAGAATCATATTAACTTTTTTTTGTATTGTAATTATATGATATGTATTGTAACTGCTTATACATAAATATGTTTAAGTATAGGGAGTTGTTGCTTTTAGTTACCGATATTTTTTATACATTCAATATATTGCAATAATACAAAAACTAATGTATTAGAACTGCTTATGTTGACACCTAATTTTTGCCCTCCACAACTAAGTTTAACTTTAAGTTTCTTTTATTTTAAATAAAATTACAACATTTATTTTATCCGAATAAAAAGCTTTTTGAAAAATACATCTGAGTAATTTTGTCATTTAAGTAGAGATTATATTTCAACGTATTTAATCATACAAAATTATATGATTTTGTTACTTAAATATTTATTCTAAGGAATATTAAATTTTAATCAAAACTTATCTTGAAAATTAATTCAAATAGTTAAAGTCTTGATTTAATTATAATTTATTCTCAAAAAGAATTTGGAGAAATATGATACGGGTGCCAAGAGCTCAAGGCCATTCACACGGAGTCAAGATCGAGAATTACAAAGTCTACAAGCCATGTTCATGAAGATGGATGCTTGTGAGTGTGTCATGAATTCACCCAAAGGAGTGCATATACTAAAGTGTGAAGAGGGACCTTGAAAACACTCCACGGCCGCCTCTTACTCACACTCCAATAGCGCCTCTTCTTCAAGGCTCATTAAGGGCATTTTGGTATTTATATGTAATAGCTATAAATAGACTTTTAGACTTATTTCCTTCATTAGTTGTTGCTTGATATTGAAAGAAAACATTGAACTCCTCTTGTGAGAGTGTCAAACCCGAAACTAGGGCATCATAGGTGTGGATTCACTTGTGTTGCAATTTGGCTTAGAAACGTTGGCGCTTGTGGAAGATTGAATTCCTCTTGTGTCAACGTAAGATTTTGGTGTTACTCATATAGGTCATTTGGGTCTTAGGATTTGATAAATCCTTTGATTCTCTTAATTTGTATATTTCTATGTCAAGATATCTATCCTTTTCTTTATGTTATGTTGAGTTTTGATTCTTGTTTAGGTATTCTTGGCTTCATCTCTCTTCTTTAGACTAGTTTTCTCTTCTTTTAGTTTGAATCTATATCAAATCATGTGTTTGATTTTATTAAACTAAGAAACTCGAGATTAAATTAGTCGTTAACTTGTTTCAAATTTTGATTAAATTTAGTCAATTTATTAAATTTAACCTTAATTGAAATCGACTTGGCCACAATTGCAAAGCAATTGACACATTGATTTTCAACTGGGTTAATATTTAAATCCTATTGACTAAAACCATAAAATTAGGCTATTTAATAAATAGTCTAAAACTAATTTACCCATTTCCCTTATAATTTCAACACCCCCACCCCCCCTAACCAGCCCAACAACAACAACTCCACCAGCCCACTCCAAAATACCCTAAACCGGCCCAATTTTGGTATCTCCTTCAAACAAACAAAAAACGACGACCAGCTTCAACGGCATCGACCAACAGTCATGCCCAAATGGTGAACCAGCTCCGATAACGGAAAAACCGACCCAAACCAGCTCCGATAACTGCAAAATCCGATCCGACTCAGTATACACATGTCTCACGCGATAGTATGACGAGAAAGGTCTGATAATCTTCTAGAATACACTCAGGTGTCTCCCCCAACGGCTAATTCCACGAATCTCGGGTGCAATGGTACGAATTCGTACATATTTGGAATAATTTCATTGGTTCTTGAGCATGATTAATTTTCCCCCAATTTCATTGGTCCACCCATTTCAAATTTTCTCAAGAAAAATCTGAATTTGTACAAGTTATTGGCTGGAAATCTGGTCCTCAGCTGGAATTTCAAAAATATCCTTGTTAAAATTCCCCAAAATTCCCTCCTATATAAGGCTCATTATAGATCTAAAATGGCCAAATCTGGAAGGTGGAAAAGCTTTCGAGCAAAAAAGTTCCATTTTTATAGTATAAATTTTTTTCCGTGAAAAGTCGATGGCTGCACGGAGTTTTTGGAGTCGCGGCAAAGTTTTCCCGGCGGTAATCGAGATTCCGTTGAAGGCTCGAGTCCCATTTTATTTCCCCGGAAAAGGTAAACACATGTTTCCTTTCTAATTTATTATCGTTTTTTCTTCATCCCTTTCTCCGTAGTTTCGCAATCGTAGTGGCTAGGATTGTTTGCTGTAGAAAGCCTCGAAGGCTATTGGATTTTTGTGATTGCTATGCTATTTCCATCGATTCAATATTCTCCCCATAGTCGTTGGGTTTACTATTTAGTTTCTTAGTTATTGGTTTAGCCGTCTGTTCGTCCACTGTTTCATTATCCATATTAAAGTCTAATATAGGTTTTGATTATTGGTTCCCAGTTTGCTGTAATTAGAGAATTGGTGTCTATGATTGGATAATGTTTGTGTTTAATACTCATTCCGCGCCTTAAAATAATCGCAGTAATAGTCTAGTTTGGATTAATCTCATTATCGTGATATGTCCATTTCCACAGAATCATGTTTCTACCTAGAATGTGAACTTATGTATGAGAATTTGGTGCTTGTTTCTCTCTTGGCAGCGCCATTCTATTTAAATATCAGCTTTTCTTCGGGAAAAGCTTGCAATGTTGATCTTTTCCGTTGCCATGTTCTTTATCATGATTCAACTAAAATCTAGGTTGATCAGTTATCTTAGTGATATTTGATGAAGTAGTAAAAAGAGTTGGTTTTGGTTAGATTTTAAACTGTGAAGTCTATTTGCCTAATATACCTATTGTCTGTAAGTTGTTCCTAATTATGTCACTAATGCCTTAACACATGTATTAGGGGCTTAATGATATGCCTACTTCGTGAATCCTATTGTTCGAACTAGATCTTTAGATTTAGTTTCTCACAGGGCATTTAGTTAGTTCCTTTCAAAAGTGCATTAGGCCTTTTGGTTCAATTTTATTTCGATATATTGTTTTGAACTACTTTAATCTTCATAGCGATGTACATCGTTGAAATTTTTATTTCTATCTGGTATGTCAATTTGCAGTGCTTCAGTTGTCAGAACTATGCATAGTGTCCATTTTTTTTAATTCTAGTTTGATCTGTTTATTTGAAGTGCTTTGGTTGTAAAGACTGCATACTTTAAATTTTTTTTTGTAGTTACTTTAGTCGTAAGGGCTATGTTTATTGTCAAATTTTATTTCAATCTTGGTCTTTTGATTTGTAGTGTTATAATCATCAGAACCATGTATAGTGTTCAATTTTGATTTAATTCGTTGATCTATTTTCCAGCCGTTGAATCTTTTAAACTAACATTAGAATTAAAATTGGATGTGTAAGTTGGAACACGTTGTTTGTTTATAGTTAACATTATGTTTGTCTCATTTGAATCTATAAAATAGTTGTCTCTTTGGTTCTATCTAGCATTTAATTGTAAGATGGTTGGAGCTTTATCCACTAAAAGCTGGCATGATTTTGCGGAAAGCTCTGCCTTCCTCAAGCTTAAATCATGTTGTTAAGTCGGCCAAGCTTGTTAAAATGTAAATCAGGTTATATTATAGCTTTTCACTGTTGGCCAACTTTTTCGAGAATTTTTAGGATGTGCCACCCCTTGATTACTGATTGCCCTTTTGCTATACTTTTTATCTATCGTGAGCTAGGTGTCTATCGAAAACAGCCTCTCTACTTCATCTGAGGTAGCGGTAGGTACTGCGCACACTCTACTCTCCCTAGACCACACTTTGTGCGAATACACTGGGTTTATTATTGTAGTAAAGTATGAGGATCTTAGAAATTAGAAATTTATTATCTCGTTGATTTTTCCTTTTAGAATTGCATATGAGTTCTCTTTGTAAGAGTGATTGCATCTTGTTGCATCCCGATTTTTTTTTTGTGAGTTCTTTTGAAATTTTGATCGCATTAACATGTAAAGATTTTGAGACAATCATGTTTTGATCCTTCGAAATTATAGTCTCTATTTCTTTCTTAGAAATTTCAATCTGTATGTCTTATTTTGGATGATTAGGGATGTTAGTTTTCTAGACTATCATTTGGCTTGGGTGATTTATTTCGATAAATGTGTACATTTAGTCTATAAGATTAGTTGTTAAATAAGTTCTTACTGGATGGATGGATTCTAATCCTTCTCTTTTTCCTTTTTGTTTGACATGCAAAATGTTGAGTCCAAAATGGACTCTTCCCATGTGCATTTCAATGATGGGCCAATGTGGCCTATTTCCCTTTTGAGTCATCCCTTCGAGCCCATCAAATTAGCTTGATTCTTGGAGAAAGGAACTGTTGCCGATGGAAGAAAAATAGGTCAGGACCCACTGATGAATTGGCTAAGATTAGGAGACTTGAAAAGTCTCACTCTGATTTCTTTTATTGATTTGTATTTATTTATTTATTTATTTATTTATTCATTCATTCATTTGGGCTCGAAGCCAAAGTTGTAATCTAATACAGGTGAAGCAGATTTTGGGCCAAAGGATCTGATAAAGATAGTTTAGGACAGGTGCAGGTGGGCCAAGAGTCCAATTAGATTTGGACAGGGTTGATAAATTTGGGCCTACGAGCCTAAGTCTTCTAATTCTCCCCTTCCCCTTTTTACATGCTATTTGCCTTTGATTTGCTTAGACTTAGTTAAATTCCCTACTAAGTCAAAATTTATTTCACACACGTCTTTTCCTAAAACCACTTTCTTTTCAAAAACCAACTTTTTTTTTTAAAGTTAGTCAAATGTGATTTTCAAATAGTCCGGATAATCGCAAGTTAACGAATATTTTAGGTGCCTTTAAAACTTTCATAAGATGTTAATAAGAACCTCTTATCTTGGATTTTCTTAAAAGCCTAAGTCATTTTTCTGTTTTGAGACTTGGGATTTTATTTTAAAGTTTTCTTAATTACTTTTCAAATAAATTAAGTGGCGACTCTGTAATTTGTTAGGTTGTTTCGAAATAGTTTTAAAAGTTGAAATCAATATTTTACAACCGTTCGAGTTAAAAAGGGATAAAACAGAAATGATGACTCTGCTGGGAAATTTTAACTGGATTCTAACTAAATATTTAAATTAGCATCTTTTGACTAAATTTTATATTATTCAAACTGTGTATGTGTTTATGCATTTAAATTTTGCAAAATTAAACTATTGCATTTCATATCATACTTCCCATTTGAAATTATTAAACTGTTTTGGGTTTTCGTGAATGTCTCGGTCCCTGTTGATCAACTCCAAATCAACTGTTGGAATACTACAGTTTATTGGCACGTTAGGCGGTCAGAGAGTATTCGTACTTCCAAACCCAAGTTGTCCACTTGGAAAACTGTTTCCAAACCCACTCTCGACACACAGGATAGAGCTAAACCAAAACCTTCTTTTAGGCATGAGCCTAGGACGACCCAATACCCGAGGGGGTGTTGGTCTTATTAGAAAACTTGTCCTGCGTCTATTGACCTCGAGTCAATTACAGATGAACTATGTTTATGTGTTGATGAAAATATATGTTTGTTTAAACCAATCCATTATTCTTTGGGGGTTGGGGGATGGCTTGTCTTTGTTTTGATGAAAATATATGTTTGTTTAAACCAATCCATTATCCTTTGGGGGTTGGGGGATGGCTTGTCTTTGTTTGCTTTTATGTAGGAATGACTCAACCAAACCCTTGCAAAAGGTTCGAGATGGTTACCTGACCTGCCAACTTCCTGAAAGTATGGTGGACACATATGAGCGGAGAAGATAAAAAGATTGTTGGTACGCATATCGGGCACCTGTCTTCGCTCATAAAGATGGATACCTAGCCCAAAATGATTCATGTTCTAATGACATTTTGGGATGACAACAACATGGTGTTTTGCTTTGGGGAAGTAAAGTTGGCACCCACTATTGAAGAAGTTTCGACTTGTTATAAAAGCCTTGATATGTGCAGAAAGAGAAGGAGTACATCAGACAACAATGTTCTAGTCCCTAGCATGATGAATCGTCAAGATAGTCTTTGCAATCAATGATGACACTTGGTTGGGATATTGTGATGGGGAAAATATATATTTTCGTGAGTTGTATCGCTGATTTGGAAAGTATAACACTTTTGAGAAGTTCGATCATAAATTCGAGTCAGAAAAAAATGAAAGGAAAGAAGAGCAATTGCTTTTGTGGTAGGTTTACTTGGACCAATGGTGTTCCTAGGAGGAGAAAATGGCACCATCAATCCGAGGGTTATTATGGTAATGGACACTCTTTTCAATGGAATGGATTACGGTCAAACTAAGGTGTTCCATACCTTAGACCTTATGATAGTCACTAAAATATATCGAGCGTTGGGAATGTGCCAAAGCGGTGATCGTTTCTTTCAAGGTTTCAACCTTATCTTGCAATGGTGGATGATGACTCACTTATTGAAAAAGCCTAGAGTGGGGCAGTTGGACCCTCGGACAAGGGTAAATCTTCTATCATCACAAGACATGTGTTTGTTACTGCATAGGTTTAAAAGGAAAGAGTCACCAGAATTTTGGTTCAAGATTTTTGGGGAACTGAATGATGATGACATTCAGTGGTCAATCATCTATCTTCGACCAGGAAAGTACATTACTCGGGGAATGAATGGCCTTTCCTAGTACTTCCAGGACTTAGGAGTATTCGTCCTTATAATCCCATTCGGGTTCTTAGACAATATGAAATCAGGCAGGTAATAACACAAACGACGCCTATGCTTAGATTCTTCATTGAGTATGAAAAAATCGAAACTCTCCTAAAAAAATACATGGTAGATTGGTTGAAGAGAAGAAAAACAAAGGAAGTCTCCTCCTGTATCGGGTATGAACCCAAAGTTTCCTCTTCCTCCTCCTCCTCTTCTTCTTCTTCTTCCTCTTCCTCTTTCTATTCCTCTTCCTCTTCCTCCTCTTCATCCTCTTCCTCTTCCTCTTCCTCTTCTTCTTCTTCCTCTTCTTCCTCTTCTTCCTCCTCCTCTTCCTCCTCCTCCTCTTCCTCCTCTTCTTCCTCCTCCTCCTCCTCCTCCTCTTCTTTCTCTTCTTCCTCTTTTTCTTCTTCTTCTTCTTCCTCTTCTTCTTCTTCTTCTTCTTCCTCCTCTTCCTCCTCTTCTTCTTCCTCTTCTTCCTCTTCTTCCTCCTCCTCCTCATCTTTCTCTTCCTCCCCCTCTTCCTCTTCCTCTTCCTCTTCTTCCTCCTCTTCTTCTTCTTCTTCATCTTCTTCTTCTTCTTCTTCCTCTTCTTCTTCTTCTTCTTCTTCTTCTTCTTCCTTTTCCTCTTCCTCTTCATCTTCCTCCTCTTCTTCTTCCTCTTCTTCTTCCTCTTCCTCTTCCTCTTCCTCCTCTTCTTCTTCCTCTTCTTCTTCCTCTTCCTCTTCCTCTTCCTTTTCCTCTTCTTCTTCATCTACATCTTCTTCCTCTTCTTCTTCCTATTCTTCTTCTTCCTCCTCCTCTTCGTTTTCCTCTTCCTCTTCTTCTTCTTCTTCTTCTTCTTCTTCCTCTTCCTTTTCTTCTTCTTCCTCTTCCTCTTCCTCTTCTTCTTCCTCTTCTTCCTCTTCTTCTTCTTCTTCTTCCTCTTCCCCTTCTTCTTCTTTTTCTTCCTCTTCTTCTTCCTCTTCCTCTTCTTCCTCTTCCTCTTCCTCTTCTTTCTCTTCCTCTTCCTCCTTTTCTTCTTCTTGTTCTAGCATCTGTTTTTTCCTTAAAGTTGTAAGTAATCCAGCTGAAACAAAGTTTTTTAACTTTCTGATGATTTCTTGAACACCCTTTTAGATTCATGATTGTTCAAGTCACTGCAAGTTCATAAAATAAAATATCAAATAGGTTCTTCTTTTTCTTCTTCTTCTTTCTTCTTTTTTCTAGCATCTGTTTTTTCCTTAAAGCTGTAAGTAATCCAGCTGAAACAAAGTTCTTTAACTTTCTGATGATTTCTTGAACACCCTTGTAGATTCATGATTGTTCAAGTCACTGCAAGTTCATAAAATAAAATATCAAATAGGTTCTTCTTCTTCTTCTTCTCCTTCTTCTCTTCTTCTTCTCTTCTTCTTCTTCTTCTTCTTCTTCTTCTTCTTCCTTCTTCCTCCTCCTCTTCTTCTTCCTTCTTCCTCCTCCTCCTCTTCTTCCTTCTTCTTCTTCCTCCTTCTTCTTCTTCTTCTTCTTCTTCTTCTTCTTCTTCTTTCTTCTTCTTCCTCCTCTTCTTTCTTCTTCTTCTTCTTCCTCCTCCTTCTTTCTTCTTCTTCCTCCTTCTTCTTCTTCTTCCTCCTTCTTCTTCTTCTTCTTCCTCCTTCTTCTTCTTCTTCTTCTTCCTCCTTCTTCTTCCCCCTTCTTCTTCTTCTTCCTCTTCCTCCCTCTTCTTCTTCTTCCTGTTCCTCCTCTTCTTCTTCTTCCTTCTTCCTCCTCTTCTTCTTCTTTCTTCTTCTTCTTCTTTTTTTTTTCTTCTTTTTTTTTTCTTCTTCTTCTTCTTCTTCTTTCTTCTTCTTCTTCTTCTTCTTCTTCTTCTTCTTCTTCTTCTTCTTCTTCTTTCTCTAGCATCTTTTTTTTCCTTAAAGCTGCAAGTAATCCAGCTGAAACAAAGTTCTTTAACTTTTTAATGATTTCTTGAACACCCTTGTAGATTCATGATTGTTCAAGTCACTGCAAGTTCATAAAATAAAATATCAAATAGGTTCATAGTAAGTTCAGATAGCATGTTATCACTATAGACAAACAAATAACACCCTTGTTATAGACAAGGAAAAGCCTGAAGTCCTTGAACTTCAATAACCTGTTGCTTAAGAAAGCTTCTCAACACAAAGAGATGAAGCCCAATTAAAACAAAGAGAAATAAGATGTTCCAATTCAGATTCAGAACTTGAAGACACTATATAAGAATAAAATGGATTTCATCAGTTTGAAGAAAACTCAAACCAAAAGGGACAAAATTTATAGGTTTTACCTGAAGGTCGGGATGCTCAATAATTTTGGCGGTATAGGCCCAGAGAAAAAAATATTCTCTATGTTTCTGCAGAACAAGAAAGAGACCAAATTTTAAGCACAAATAAGCAGATGAAGACCTAGTTGACATCATTATCTATATATTATAATGATGAAAAATTCATCAGTCCAGACGATTACAAATCCGTTATAGAAAGATCTTGCAAAACATCAAGGATCCCAGTGAGCTGATTGTTCTACAAGTGTCTGCAAATTTCCAAGCATACATATTCAAAACTGGATATAAGAAATCACCATAAGTACTATATTCACAAGTTCAATTCAAGAATTAAGTTTAATATATGCAAATTGAGATACTAGACAAAATCAATCAGCTTTGCAAAGTACTATCCTTGAATAGAAATCATCTAGCTTGTTCACATGAAACACATCTTGATGAACCAATATTCCACAACCATACAATAGTTCCATATGCATCGTAAAGTCAAAAACTATATTTACCTTTATAAAGCCTCTCATTCTAAATTATGTATGAACAAAACTTTTGTTAAACTTCTGAAGGAATTAACAACTTATATAAACTTCAATTCAGTGTCTCGAGGAGGAAAACACTCATTCCTTATAAACAGAAAAGTAGTTTCATCTACTTATATTTCCCTAATTACCATACCAACAAGGGGAAATACATACAAGGTAGTAAGTGATGACAAACTCCCCATTGAAGGAGGAAGCTGACCACTTAAATTGTTCCCAGATAAGTCCCTGCAAAATAAGAACATGAAGGCATAAATATAAACAACACCAAGAAAAGTAGTTTCATCCCTGGCGAAAAAGTAGAAGGCTAAAAGAATTATGAGTACATAGTAGTCAAAGTCTTAAGCTGCAAAAAGGCATCTGGAATGACTCCCTTAAGATGATTGTTGTTCAACGACCTATAAGGAAAAAATTAGATGTAACGAAAACAGAAATATGGTCCGAAAAGGAGAATATAAGGATACGTCAAATATATCTTACAAGTCTGATAATTTCCCTAACAAGGATATGCCGTCTGGAATGCTTCCAGTAAGATGGTTATCGGACAGAAACCTGTATAAACACAAATGCCACAATAGGATAAAAATGTGGATCTAGGTTGAGCAAAAAAACTATAAACTGGTGAAGAAGCTCAATGAGGACAAGGCTTAATAACTTACAAGGTTTTGAGGGTAATGGGCAAATTGGATGGTATACTGCCTCCAATATGGTTGTTACTGAGATCTTTGGTTTTATCATTAACACAAAGCTTAAGCATTTAATACATAATAGTTAACTAAAGCCATAGAATAAAAAAATGCAATGGTAGAGCCAAATGATGCAGGGAAGGACAAAGTGCAGAGGTGAGAGGACAAAATAACTAGGAAAATTTTTTGAATTTAAATCAACAACAACAACAATATATGTTAAATCAATTCATTGATAAAGATAAAGATGGCACCAACATTTGTATGATTGAAGCAAAACTTCCAATGCCCTCACTTAATTCACCTCCCAAATTTGAATCATTGAGTACTCTACCAAAGAAAATAAAGAAATATATCATAAACTGTCATCTAACCAGTTGAGAAACGACTAAGGCGAAAAAAGAGAGTTCTTACATTCCAGTTACATTGGAGTTGACACAAAGTACACCATGCCACTGATCACCACAAGGTTCTAATCCATATGGTACCCATCCAGGAAGCAAGGGGTAGCCCAGACTAGTTTATAACCTATTTATGGCAAATACTGAAGAGCAAGAAAAGAAAACAATGTCATGAACTTCACCTTTCTTTTACACAAAAGTTCCAGCAGAAATTTCACTAAAGTTAACAAAAATGATAATAAATTTAAACCAGTAAAACATTTTGTATAATACACAACACAAACCACTGAGAAATTATTATTACCATCACGAGGATCAGTAAACCCTTGGCAATTTTTAACAACAAATATTGCAAATACAAACAAAATCTTCACATATAGTCCACTCATACTGTGACTCCAAGAACATATGTTTTCTGCTTCCTCTTCCTTAGTCCTTTTTTTTTCAAATCTCAGCTTCACAGTTCCACCAATAACAAGAACACTCTGCAACCACCATAAAGATATTCACTTTAACATAAACAATAGACAAATCTCTAACCAAAACCTCAAAACTACATTTTCATGGATTTTCAAATAGAAAAAAAAACATAGTACTAAAAAGAAAAAGCTCACCCAAGTCAACGTCTCTATCCATCTCATACTCGACAACAAAACCATGATGGGAATCAAGTGTGGATCCACCAACATCAGAAAAGAAAATTACACAAAAAATTCAAAGTAGAAGATCAAAACAGATCCAGGCAAAACTTCTCAATAAGCTCATCTTTGTTTCCTTTGCTACATCCTAGTAAAATATCCAAGTTCTTACCTCTTGAAATGGGAAGAATGAAATCTTCCATCAACTTCTCCAATATATTTTCATGGCCAAAGTCATCAAGAACAACACCAAATTTGTTCATCATATTGGGACGCATTATTCTGAATTTCGTCTCACGAACCCACCTCTCAAATTTTTCTACCTAATCAATCAGAACTTGATAAGAAAATAGAAAAGGTAAACTACAAAAAAGTGGTAACCTTAAAATCCCCAAATTGAAGTAATTGAAGTGCACATTTGAGAGAAATTGAAGTGCAAATTCGGTCTGACTTTCCAACACAAATTGAGAGCTCAAATTCGGTCGCAGTTTCCAATACTAAGAGAAATTGAAGTGTAAAATTAACCCTAATTGCAAATCGAAGTGCAAATTCAGTATGAAACTAAAATGCAAATCAAATATGGTTTATGTTTAACTCACCAAAATGCACTTCTACAGTTGGTCCGAAGCTTACCAAAACAACCTAATCCCAGATATCTTGGTCCAAATATTCCTCGCACCAGTAAATTAATTTTTGAAACTGCACCAGTAAATCCCACTGAGCTCACTACCAAATCGTAGTAATTGTAGCGATTGTAGCGAAAAGAAGCCGATTCCCCTAAGAAATAACAACCATTTTAATAAGAATTGAACCATTGGAAACTATCTCGTCAACATAACGGAAGGAAAAAGGGTTCTAGGAATCTCTGCAGCTTTTTCACATTCCTCAACATAACCAAAGAAAAACTGACTACCAATTGTCAGTTTTTCATGGACAGCAGAGAACTTACCTTTTGGAGCGCGAACGAGATCGAGATCGAGAACGCGACCTTGACCTATGGCTAGATCTTCCCCTTGAGTAAGATCTATGTCCATGCCTTTCCTCTTGATCTGTGTCATAGGATTTTGACCTGTGTCTATCCCTTTTCTCTTTATCCTTGTCATATGATTTGTACCTGTGTATGTGCCTTTCCTCCCGCTCTCTCTCATAAGATTTTGACCTATGTCTGTGCCTCTTCACCCTGTCTCTATCATAATCTTTCTACCTGCACCAACAAATAAACCATACAGACGTGAATTGTCAGTAATGGGAGTGAATTGAGAACATTTTCCTTATATATTTTTTTTATTTATTATTATATATTTTTAAAAAAATTGGCAGATTTTGTAAAAAAATAGAGAGGGAAAAATTGAAAATTGATGCAATAGTTTTTTTTTTATTTAAGCATTGCCATTGGTGATTTATGGCAACGGTTCAAGTAACCGTTGTTATAGGTCACCCTATTGCAATGGTTATACATCAATAGCAACAGTTATAAAGCTAATACGGTTGAAACCGTTGCAATAGACCATCTATCGCAACTCTTTTACAACCGTCACCAAAAAGTCTGTTGCCATGGGTCCGATTTCTGGTAGTGAAATAATAAAAATACTCTGTGTTGAAACAAGCTGGCAGGATATCCTTACTTCACCCGGTCAAAAGTTCATAAAATCCTATCCCTTAACCATTATTCAAATATGACTGAAAGCGACGAAAATAATGTATTGACCACCAGGGACAATGTGATAGCCGAACAAAGTGAGATGATTACTGAACTTGCGAGAAAATTAGAAATGCTTCAAGAGGAAATGAACCGCAGTAGAGATTTTGCTAATCTAGCCATCACCGTCAACGCTCCTGCCCCAGGAGGACACGGACCTCCCCCTCAGTACGCCCATTCTCGGAAACTATCCAAATAACATATCGTCCTCCTTCGCTTCCCAATTTCCCACAGATCCTATAATCAATAATCTTTAAATTCATGTTGTCCAAAACACCAATCAAAAAAATAACCTAGATGCCTACCATCCAAAAAATCCATCCCTAAACCCACAAAATCCGTCTCCAAATCCACAAAATTCATTCCCATATCCCCAAAAACCTTTTTCAAACCCGTAAAATATTTTTCCAAATTCGCAAAATCCATCTCCAAACCCATAAAACTTGTTTCCAAATCCACAAAATCCCTCTCAAATTCTACTAAATTACTCTCAAATTCCACAAAATGTACTCAATTTTCAAAACATCCTCCCCACCTCCTCTCATCCTCAAAATCAAGTTACTTTTTCAAATCTTTCTCAAGTCATCATATCCCCTAACATCTACAACCCCTTTCCCAATCTTGAGGTAGACTATTACGAAGAGAAGAAAAAAGAGTGGAGGACTGAGCATAAAAAAAGTTGCTGGCCATGAATAAAGAGATTATGAGGATCAAGGAATCTCACAGGGAAGATGATTATGATACTTTGGGGTATAATGATTTGTGTGTACACCCCGGAGTAGATCTACCAGAAGGATACAAGGTCCCTAAATTTAAAGTGTTCAATGGTATCGGAAATTTAATGGCCCATCTAAGAAGGTATTGTGATCAAATGGTTGGGGTAGGTAGAAATAAAGCATTATTGATGCACTTATTCAGCTAAAGTTTAAGCTGCAAAGCCTTAGATAGGTACACGTCTCAAGAACTGAAAAGATGGTCTAGTTGGAGGGCATTGGCTAAAGGCTTTCTTGATAGGTTTGAGTTTAACATTGAAATAGTCCCTGACCGATACTCATTAGACCGGATCAAGCAAAAGAATGATGTGTGTTTCTGAGACTATGCCTTTCGTTGGAGAAAAGAAGCAACTAGGGTACAACCTCCCATGTCTGAGGAGGAAATGGTATCGGTTTTCTCCCTTGCTCAAGAGGGAGAATTTTACACTTGGATGGTATCCGCAGCCAGGGTAACTTTTGTATATTTCGTTAAAATTAGGGAATATCTAGAGGAAGGCATTCGAACAGAAAGATTGTTAAAACCCTAACCTCATCTGGTACTTCTGTGTTCACAAAGAAGAAAAAGAAAGATGTGAGTGCGGTCTCTACTAATTCTATTGCTAAATTGAAGAAGAAATTTAAGCCTAGGAATGTTCTCTTCTCTCCACCGTCACCAAATTTTTAGCATGTATTCTACACCCAACCCCAGCACCAAGATCCACGTCCAAATATCCAATCCCAATACTAAGATCCACTTCCAAATATCCAATCCCAATACCAAACTCCACTTCCATATCCAATCCCAATACCAAGCTCCACTTCCAAATATCCAATCCCAATACCAAGCTCCACAATAAAATATTTTACTCCAACTCCAAGTTCTGCAGCCAAATTATCAGTCTTATGTTCAAGCTGCCCTTCCAAACAACCAAATGAACGTCAAGAACCTCTAAATTATTGCCAAGTACCTCCTCCCTCTAATCAAAACCATTATAACTTCCCATGTCCAAACCTCTAAAAAAGACCTCCCTAAAATTTCACGCCATTGGCTGAAAGTCGCACCCAACTCTTCGAAAGATTGAAGGACGCCGGTCATTTACAGCCAATCCAATCGAAACTTATCAATCCTATTCCCAATTTTATCATGCCGATCAAAATTGTTCCTATTATTCGGGAGCGATGGGGCACAGTACCGAGGATTGTATTGGCCTAAAGCATGAGATTCAAGATTTGATTGTTCAGAAGGTCATCACGCTTCAGTCGCAGACACCAAATGTCAACAGTAATCCATTGCTAATCATAGTAGATCCACATTTAACATGATCAAAATAGTAGGCAAATAGGTATCTAAAAAGACCATCACTAAGGTGGATTCAGAAAATTCCAAAAGGACAGAAGGAGTGGAGAAGATAGAGAGAGTCATAACTTTTTTAAGTGTCAATGAGAGCCCCCCATTTATAATGATGATAGTCCCAATTCATGTATACACTCCTCATCCTAGGAAGGAATTTATTGTAGAGACTGCCACTGCCCAAAGGATGACATAGTCTGGACGATGTTACATTCCTGAAGATTTGATGTAAAGCCCCGGTAGTACACCCTGGATGCCACACGGTGCTTACGGTCCCGAGAGACCATAAGCTAACCCATGTGTCGGTACCTACTATGAGCACTGAATAAAGCTGATAAACAACATGTGCGGAATTTCAACTGAAATGCCATAAGGTTTTAACAACTGAAATCAATACTGAATCATAGTTTAAGACATTTGGAAACATACTGGCAATACTAATAAAATGACTAATAATCACAACTGAAAACTGACCAACTGTCTATACTGATCTGAAAGCCTCTAAATTGTAGGACTATGAAGTTGATGGGACAAGCCCCCAACTAAATTCGACTGACTAAATAACTGAACTAGTGACATAACTGAATATAAGATAATTCATTCTCAAAGGATGAGGACTCACCACGGCTGATGATGCTGATGCACTGGAAAGTCTAAGTACGATCAAGAATTCGAGCGTCCGAACCTATGATATAAGACATCATAGCATAAGAAATGAGTATGCGATCAGTACTTTGAATGTACTGGTATGTTAAATGAGGTTAGGCTGATATGCATGGGTTCATATGCATGATTAATAACTGACTGAATGTATAGCATGAGGTACTGAGTTAGAATGCATAAAAACTGTAAAGACTGAGAATGCATGACCAAGCATAAAACAAGTTCTGAAATAGCCTGTAAACTGAAATACTGAATCTGATAACTGAATAACTAATAAACTATATGCTATGGTCAAGCAAGTCTGAACTGAATTCTGAACTGAGTACTAAAACTAAAACCGTGGAACGTATCATCTAATTGACATGCCCCAGTCTGAGCTGATCGGGGTCTAACTTGTGACCCCAAGTGGATGGGTGTTAGAACTGTGCCACGGGTACTAACAATGTCTATGGAGTCAGTCCTAATCTGGAAGGTGACCCCTAAGATCAGTCCTAAACTAGCGGGTGATCCCTAAGAGTGTCATTTCTAAACTGGCTGGTGACATCTCATAAACTACGGTGGATACGTAGTTCTAGAACTTAGGGATTGCTCCTAAGGACCCAGTCCTAATTGGCAGATGATCCCTCATCCTTAGATTCGCTCAGTGCTGAATCCTACTCCCAACTGAATGACACTGATTACTGGATTGAACTAACTTAACTGAACAAGTAACTGATCATGACAGCTAACTGAGTACTAATGTTCATGATTTATCTGAAACTATTCTGATATTGCTAAAACTAAGTAAACAGCTAAACTTTGGGTATTCAAAAACCCCAAGACTCGATAGCAATAACAATAGGACCATATGAAAACCTTGAAACCATGGAAGGAAATCATTGTTCACAATTATTCACTTAAGCATTTCATCAAACACATAGGGACTAAGACTTTAACATAGGATGTTTTTTAAACATGAAAGGATGGCATAATCACATGACCTAATCATAAACTGAGGGTTTTATTCTGTATGCATATGAACATGATATGGAAGTCACAATATTTAAAACATACTATAATAAATTCCACGTGAAAATCAATTGAAAACATAACTTGAAAATTGAATTGCCAAGATATAGCTAAACATACTTCAACTTTCGACGTGTAACATAACAAGAGGTCATTATTTAAACCCTAATCATTTAGACATTTAATCAAAAACTTGAAATTCATAGACTTGAGCATGGGAATAGTCAAAACATGAGATGCTAACATAATTGAAATACTACAAATCATGGATTTAGTGAGTTGACATGGGAATAGCACCATTTAAACATGTAAGGTTTAATTTCAACAACCATTACTTGTAAATGTCATGTAAAATCAAAATTTATAGGAGTTCATGGATAAAGTTCATAATAACATGTAAAGATCATTCTTTTAAACTTAAAAATTAGATTCTTAGACTCCATGGGTAGAAAGGACCTATGGAAGAAGATCTAACATACCTCAAAAGCTTAAATCTTGAAGGAGAATAACTTTTCTTGAAGGTTCTTGAATGGTGACACTTGGATTTTATTCATGGGAATGGAGGAGGGTTTCTTGAGAGAAATTTGGAGTGAAAGGGGCAAATAATGTCCTTTTGGGTGTTATATTCGTGCTTTGGACGTTTGGGGTTGAGGGTAAAGGACCAAAGTAACCCTTGAACCATAAGAAGCTAAAATTGTGGGGGAATAGCCCCCGCGGTGTGAACCCTTGTTGGGTTAAGAAGCCCTCATGATGCGACCCCCAGTTGGGTTGAATAGTCATTGTGGCGCAGGGCTATCGCGATCTATTACTGCCTCTCACGAAAAATGCCATAACTTTTCACTCGAGTATCGGATTAAGGCAAAATTGGTATCGTTGGAAAGCTAATTCAATTATCTACAATTTGGTGGGTCTTAATCTGCCAAATTACATATATACATAAAGTTATACTCATTCAAAGATGACCCTTGTGAAATCAAACACCAAAAATTGGCCGAATCAAAGGCTCTTAGCTCACTTTGCTCTAACTAACACTTATGAACATCTTTACCACCTCATAATCTTTCTTCACACTAGGTTAATGATCATGAATCATGGATTAAATATGAATCATGGGACTAGAGTTTACAATCGTAGGAACAAAGGTCCAATTTCTAGCTTAGAAGGGTGCGGGGTATTACAATATCTCCCCTTTGGGAACATTCATCCTCAAATGAGGCTAATTTGACTGAGAGTTCTGAACTAAGGAAACTGAGATCACATATTAAACATGCATCACATGGAACATGACTGCATAAATGAGTTGAGCATGATACATGAACTGAATATCATAAACTGAACTGATTTCTTGAATACATGCAATGACATGAGAAGGGTTATAAGGCTGAGATAGAAATGAGATAGTCAAATTATGAGTACCCATTACTTTAAGATGGATCCTGTTACGTGAAGAGAAGATGGAAGTTTTAGGACATGAAAGCTCAGGGGATTACAATACATCTCCCTCTTGGGATATTACGTCCCCCCGAAAGATACCGACTTGGCTGAAATACTAAGGAAAGATTGAGATGATGTATGAAACACTTACGAACTGAATCATGACTGAATATCTAGAATTTGAAACTGATGCCTGATGCATGAACTGAATTGAATTTATGACTTGCATGGTCGTGAAGGAATTTTTTCATGAATAGGAGAGACGAAAACCATAGAAACTTGTTTGTCTGACTGTTAAACTGAATTGTTGGATATACAGACTGAATCATAATAAAAGCTTATACTTAATACGAGTATTTCTTCGAAACACTTTCTATGGAGTTTTAATGAATTTAGGGAGCAAAGAATCTTAGGAATGGTTGGAATAAGACATCTGAATAAGAAATCACAACAAGGCTAAAATTCTGTAATATGGAACACATGCCTACAAAACATAAGCTAGGATAGAGCTACTAAGCCTTATCCACTGCAACTACTAACTTTCAAGCTTAGCCACACTTCTCCAATGCTCCCTTAACTATACTTTCTACCTTAACACCGCACATCACTTGAGGCTACTGAAAATATTCACATGGGCACTGATAACTCTACCTACTGAAGTCTGAGCTGAACTGAATTTCCTAACTATGATTAAGCCTACTCAAATCTATAAAGTGCCCACATAACACTAAAGTACTTTTCTGAGTCATGAGTTCGATACACCCTTCTTTTTCCCAACTCCTTATTTCATGAATAATTCTTATTACTTCTTCAACAACTACATCCAACCTCTTACTATCCATTCACAAATGCATAATACTTTTACCCACTTACACACCAACATGACATTCAAGCCTATCTTCATAACTATATATGAACTTCTAAACAACACCCATAAAAATATCCTTCTCATATTCTCTAATACCTCTAATAATAATAACTTCCAGGCGTTGTCCCCAAGAAAACACACATAAAATTTTAACTTGCCATGACATGTATTAAAACTTAGCGTCAATTTTACTTCACACTTACAGCCTTAGCTAAAAAAAACATACCACAATTTTTTGTCAATAAGAAATGTTTACTCTCTTCCAGCTAAGAAATTGCTCATCACTACCATCATTTAAGGAAAGGTCACTGAAAGGTTAAAACATGAGGACCTGAAATATGAGTGAACACTATACATAACTTGACACTTAACTGAGGCCTGAGGAATGGAATATAAACATTAGGGATTCATCAAGAGATCTAAATTGAGGATATACATGACATAATCTGAATTCCATTGATCATTAGGAGTGCAGCATGAGTCATGGGAACTGAGCATACTCTAGAACATGAATACATGATTCATGAGCTACATAACCTAAATTGGGAGTTCATGTATTCATGGAATATGATTTGGACTGTTGGGTGAACTGGAACTCCTTATACTAGAAACTGGAAGCGTATATGATTCTATGGAAAGTGCGTGAAGATAAGCTATGATCATGGAACTGACATGTAAGGCATGAGTAGATTTTGTGATAACTTAAGTATAAATACTGAAATAAGAATAGGTTAGGCATCATCCTCCCTTACTGCTATTCTACAACATACTGACATCCCTACTAGAATCTGAGAACCTAACTTGGTTACTTGTTTTATCATCCCCCCTTAGCTTAGAGACATCATTCTAAGTCTGGGAACTACTTAATCAACATCTCTAAACTGAACTGCCACTACTTTACTCTAGAATCTGGGGTATAATAATGTGCATAAATGATAAGCTCACCCTGAAAGAGTACACCTGATAATGTAAAATCCACTACTAGTACTTCCTTTTGAGATACAACTTTTGGATTTCTATAGCCCCTAACAATCATTATACAACAACTTAACCACTGACTAACTTAGAATTCTTAACTCTTCTTTCTATTAGTTCAATCCTCAAATATTCAAACTTAGATTCTAACACTTAACATGGATATCGCCAAACCTTGAATGAACTATACTACTTTCATCATAGCCTACAATTATCACTTTTTTAAACTTATATTTTCCCTACACCATGAGTATTTCCATTACACCAACAACATATACTTTCAAATCAACAAACTTAAATTCTATTTTTGTATACACTGTTCCAAGCTTACTGATTCACCTTTCATGCAACTAGCCCCATGAATGCAAAATCTACTGAATTCAAATAACTGCTGCTAAACTTTTGGGTTCATACTTCTAACTCTAGGTCATATGCTATCATAGTATTCTGAGGATGGATCTAAAAGCACATCTGACTTTGGATAAATGCACAATTTTCATGAATCATAAATGAAATCTTTCATACTTTGGAACATAAAGGCACTGATGGGATACTTTCAAGCCAGCATACAATCCCATAACTGTCTGTGGGAGCTGTCTAGGAAAATCTCTATCCATAAGGATTTAAGCTTGATTATTTCTGTTACCTTGAAAATAAGGCAGGGTTGGCATAAATAAAGTAAGATGAGAATTTGTATAACTTTCTTAGAAGACCTTTCTATAGCATGATCCGAGATATGAAACAAGGGGAAATTTTCCTAAAAATCTTATATCCTCTTGTCCATAAGTGTGGCGCGCTTCACACATATGCACAAGACGCTACTCAACATGGCTTTCAGACTCCCTAGAATATAATAAAACCTTAGGCTCTAATACCAAGTTTGTAACACATCGGTAGTGCACCTTAGATGCCACATAGTACTTATGATCTCGAGAGACCACAAGCTAACCCATGAGCTAGTACCTATTGTGAGCATTGAATAAAACTAATAAACAACATGTACAAAATTTTAACTGAAATGCCATAAGATTTTAACAACTAAAATCACTACTAAATCATGGTTTAAAACGTCTGGAAACATACTGGCAATACTAATAAAACAACTAATAATCACAACTGAAAATTGACTAACTGGCTGTACTAGTCTAAAAGCCTCTAAACTGCCAGACTGTGAAGTTGATGGGACAAGCCCCCAACTAACTCTGACTGACTAAAAACTGAACTACTGACATAACTGAATATAAAATAACTCATCCTCGAAGGATGAGAACTCACCACGGCTACTGATGCTGATGCACTAGAAAGTTTAAGAATGATTGGGAATTCGAGCATCCGAACCTATGATGTAAGACATCATAGCGCAAGAAATGAGTATGCGATCAGTACTTTAAATGTACTGATATGCTAAATGAGGTTAGGCTGATATACATGGGTTCATGTGCATGAGTAATAACTGGTTGAATGTATAGCATGAGGTACTGAGTAAGAATGCATGAAAAATATAAAGACTGAGAATGCAAGACTAAGTATAAAACAAGTTCTGAAATAGTTTGTAAGCTAAAATACTAAAATCTGATAATTGAATAACTGATAAACCATATGCTATGGTCTAGTAAGACTAAACTAAATTCTGAACTGAGTACTGAAACTGAAATTATGAGAGGTATCATATAACCAACATACCCCGGTCTGAGCTAATCGGGGTCCAACCTGTGACCTCAGTTGAAAGGGTATATTAGTATCATGCCACGGGTACTAACAATGGTTGTGGAGTTAGTCTTAATCTATTCGTGAGATCAGTCCTAAACTAGCAGGTGATCCCTAAGAGTATCAGTCCTAAATTGGCAGGTGACATCTCATAACCTACAATGGCTACGTAGTTCTAGAACTTAGGGATTTCTTTTAAGGACTCAGTCCTAACTGGCGGGTGAGACCCTATCCCTAGGTTCTCTCGGTGCTAAATCCTACTCCCAACTAAATAACACTAATAACTGGACTGAACTAACTTAACTGGACAAGTAACTGATCATGACGGATAACTGAGTATTAATGTTCATGATTTATTTGAAGCTACTGAAACTAAGTAAACAACTAAACTTTGGGTATTCATAACCCCCAGGACTCGATAACAATAATAATAGGACCACACGAAAGCTTTGAAACCATGGAAGGAAATCATTGTTCATAATTAATCACTTAAGCATTTTATCAAACACATGAGGACTAAGACTTTAACATGGGGATATTTTTTAAACATGAAAAGATAGCACAATCACATGACCAAATCATACACTGAGGGTTTTATTTTTTATTCATATGAACATGATATGGAAGTTACAATATTTAAAATATACTATAATGCATTCGACAAGAAAATCAATTAAAAACATAACTTGAAAATCAAATTACCAAGATATAGCTAGACATACTTCAACTTTCGATGTGTAAGGACTCTTTCTATGAAAAACTCTTGGAAATATAACAAGGGTCATTATTTAAACCCCAATCATTTAGACATTTCATCAAACACTTGAAATTCATAGACTTGAGCATAAGAATAGTCAAAACATGAGATCCTAAAATAATTTAAATACTACAAATCATGGATTTAGGGAGTTAACATGTGAATAGTACCATTCAAATGTGTAAGGTTTAATTTCAACAACCATTAATTGTAAACGTCATGTAAAATTGAAATTCATGGGATTTCATGGATAAAATTCATAATAACATGTAAATATCATTCTTTTAAACTTAAAAATTAGATTATTGGACTCCATAGGTGGAAAAGACCCATGTATGAACATTCAACATACCTAAAAAGCTTAAATCTTGAAGAAGAATAACTTTTCTTGAAGGTTCTTGAATGGTGACGCTTGAATTTTTGTTCTTGGGAATGGAGGAGGCTTCTTGAGAGTAATTTGGAGTGAAAGGGGCAAATAATTCCTTTTTGGGTGTTATAATTCGTGCTTTGGATGTTTGGGGTTGAGGGGGAAGGACCAAATAACCCTTGAACCATAAAAAGGTAAAACTGTGGGGAAATAGCCCCGGCGGCACGATCCCTAGTTAAGTTAAGTAGCCCTCACGATGTGACCCCTAGTCGGGTTGAATAGCCATCGCGGCGCGGGGCTATCGTGACCCCTTACTGCCTCTCACGGAAAATGCCATAACTTTTCACTCGGGTATCAAATTAAGGAAAAATTGGTATCGTCGGAAAGATAATTCAATTATCTACAATTTGATTGGTCTTAATATGCCAAATTATATATATAAATAAATTTATACTTGTTCAAAGATGACCCTTGTGAAATCGAACACCAAAAATTGGCTAAATCAAAGGCTCTTAGCTCACTTTGCTCTAAGTGACATTTATGAACATCTTTCCCACCTCATAATCTTTATTCACACTAGGTTAATGATCATGAAACATTGAATCAAGTATGAATCATGGGACTAGAGTTTACACTCATAGGAACGAAGGTCCAATTTTTAGCTTAGAAGCATGCGGGGTATTACATTTGACCAATAGGAAGGATTCACAGAAAAGGCCAATCACTGAAGGGAAGGCTGAGGAATTTTAGAGGTGTATGCAAACAAAAGAGTATTCAATTGTCAAGCATTTAGGGAAGACTCCAGCCTAGATTTCTATTTGGGCACTATTAATAAGTTTGTAATACCACCGATAAGCTTTATTGAAGGTCTTGGATGAAGCATATATTCCCGCAAGCACGGGCGTTAAGAATCTAGCCACAATGATAGGGAATATTGTAGGAAGTGATCGCATACCGTTCAACGAGAAAGAGTTTCCATTTGAGAGGGTGATGCATAACAAAGCCTTGCAGGTCACTGTCAGTTGTCGGGACTATGTGATTAATCAAGTATTGATAGATGACGGATCTGGTTTGAATATTTTTCCTTTTTCCATATTAGTTCAAATAGGCTATGACTTGGGAAAAATTTGCCAAAGTCATGTAAATGTGCGGGCATTTGATAAAGGACAGAGAGATGCCCTAGGTGAAGTTGACTTGTACATCCATATGGGACCTGCTTAATTCAAGGCTAAATTTCATGTTATGGATATCCATACTAGTTAAAACCTTCTCCTGAGGAGACCATGGATCCATGGTGCAAAGGCAGTTTCATCGACCCTTCATCAATTATTGAAGTTTATTTGGAAGGACCATGAAATAGTCATTCAAGAAAAAAGAAGCCATTTGAATTATCCTAATGGTTATATGACTGTGATTGAAAATATTCCGAAGGGTAGTAGTTTTTATACAGTGGAAATTGTGAGTGCTGCAAAGAAAGATCTGGCGCCCAAAGCTCCAATGCCTTCTGTCTACAAAATAATAGAGACCGTGATATTAAGATATGGGTTTGAGCCCGATCGGGGCTTGGGTAAGAATTTGGAAGGAATTATTGAGCCCATTATGGTCCCATAAAAAACATCTAAGTATGGGTAAGGATACCAGCCAAAAGAGGAGGATGAGATTGAAGATAAGTTAAAGATGAGTCTGTCTAAACCGTTACCGATCATGTACCAGTTATTTCCCGTACGTGAGATGTCAAAAAATAATGGTATTGGGGATGAGATAGGAAATTTGTTCGAGGGATGCTCTACTATACTAGAGGATTTTTTGAAGTCCAGTGGGGTGAGGAAGGTTGCGCTAAGAGAGGCTTTGCAAAAATGGACCTCCACTCCACTCATAACTCATCGCCCATCGTGGTAGATGAAAGGGAAATTACTAGTAGTTTTAAAAATCGATGATGATCCGGAGAAGGCCCCGTGATCTATCCTTTCATGTCTCAAATTTTCTTTTCATGTTTTACTGCTTTCAAAAAGGCATGAGCCCATATTTGTGCGGGTCATGAGCCATAGTTTGTAATTATTTCCTAAATTTTAATGAAAAGGCCTCCCTTTATTTAAGAAGTTATTTTGAAATATGATTATATTAGTGTATTTTGTTATCTTGTTATCATCTAACTTGGTTTGTTTGTTTATTATAGTAGCAGTAATTTAAAACCTGTCAATGTCATGCCATGTCATGTCGAGGGATAAACGAACAAAGTAAGAAAAATGATGATGATTGGAAAAAGGTAATTAGGAGCATTTAGTGGAAGATATAGAGGAATTTGAAAACTGATAGAAGTCCAACTTGGAGGAAACTGAAATAGTCAACCTGGGTGATCATGATGAAATCAAAGAGACAAGTGTCAGTGTTCACTTAGTAGAAGCATAAAAAAGAGAGCTCATTCACTTTCTGAGGAAGTACATTGACATATTTTCTTGGTCCTACAATGATATGTCGGGATTGAGCACCAACATCGTGTCACATAAGTTACCAATCAATCCCGAGTTTGATCCAGTTAAGCAAAAAATACAAAAATTCAAGTCGGACTTAAGTTTGAAGATCAAAAAAGAAATGACGAAACAAATTCAATCTAAGGTTGTGGAGGTCATAGAATATCCATCATGGTTAGCCAATATTATTCCAGTGCCGAAAAAGGATGGCAAGATCCGAATTTGTGTTGACTATAGAGATTTGAATAGACCCACTCCTAAAGATAATTTTCCGCTACCCAAAAACCACACCTTCATCGATAATTATGTGAAGCATGAAATGCAGTCTTTCATGAATTATTTTGCTAGGTATCATCAGATATTGATGGATAAAGAAGATGCAGAAAAGATGACTTTCATTATGCCCTGGGGTGGTTATCATTGCAGGGTAATGTCGTTTGGTCTCAAAAAATTAGGTGCAACATACATAAGGGATATGATGATGATTTTTCATGACATGATTCATATAGAGATTGAGGTATACGTGGATTATATAATTATCAAATCCCATGAGAGTTCGGATAATCTAACATACCTGGAAAAATTATTCAACAGACTAAGAAAGTATAACTTGAAGTTGAATCCTGCTAAGTGTTCTTTCGGTGTGCCAATCGGGAAATTACTGGGGGTTTTAGTCAGTAGAAGGGGAATCAAGCTAGACCCATCCACGATCAAGAAAATGCAGGATTTACCGCCGCCAAGGACTAAGAAAGTGGTTATGAGTTACCTGGGTCATTTGAATTCCATTAGCAGGTTCATTACCCAATCAACGGTTATTGTGAGCCAATTCTCAAGATGATGAAGAAAGATGTATTAAATGAATGGACAGAAGAATGTCAGAAAGTTTTTGACAAAATCAAGATATATCTGTCCGCTTCGCCTGTTTTGTTTCCACCAAGGGAAGAAAGTCCATTGTTTCTTTACCTGTCAGTCTCAAAAAATACTTTTGGGTATGTCCTCGAGAAACATGACAAGATCGGTAAGAAAGAGAAAGCAATCTACTACTTGAGTAAAAAGTTTACTCCATATGAGGATCGTTATACTCTTTCAGAAAGGACGTGTTATGCTTTGACCTGGGCTGTACAAAAGTTGAGGCCTTATCTATCTTTGTAAACAACATATCTCATTTCCAGAATGGACCCGCTGAAGTGTAAATTTCAGAAAGCTATGCCTACGGGAAAGTTAGCTAAGTGGCAAATGTTGTTGAGTGAGTTCGACATCGTGTATGTGACTCAAAAGACAATAAAGAGAAAAGCCTTAGCGGATCATTTAGCTGAGAATCCAATTAATAATGAGTATGAGCCACATCGAACTTACTTCCCAGATAAGAAGATTTTATTCATGGGAGAAGATATTCCATAGATCTATCCCAGATGGAGATTGTTCTTTGATGGAGCGGTCAACTTCAAAGGTTCAGGAATCAAAGCAGTTTTGGTGTCAGAAACAGGCCAACACTATCCAACAACCGCTAAATTGTGTTTCCCGTGTACTAATAACATGGTTGAATATGAGGCTTGCATCCTAGGTCTTAAGTTGGCACATGATATGGTTGTTCATGAATTTCTAGTCATCGGAGACTCAGATTTGTTGATTCATCAGGTACGGGAGAAATAGGCGGTAAAGAACTCCAGGATTACTCCTTATGTAGAGTTAGTGCAGGATTTATGTGGAAGATTCAATAAATTTGATTTTAGACATATCTCGAGGATACAGAATGAGTTTGCTGATGCTTTGACTACTATATCCTCCATGATTCAGCACCTAGATTAGAGTTACATTGATACTTTGGAAATAAGATTGAAGGAACAACCTACATATTGTGCGCACGTCATAGAGGAGCCTGATGGAAATCCATAGTACTATGATATTAAAAGATATTTAAAATATGGAACATATCCTGAGGAGGCGAGCAACAATCAGAACAAGACAATCTGGCGTTTGGCAAAGAATTATTTTCCAAGTGGGAAAATCCTTTTTAGGAGAACTCAAGACTTAGGATTCTTAAGATGTGTTGATGTAGCGGAAGCTACGAAATTAATAAAGGAAGTACAAGCCGGAGTCTGTAGGGCCCACATGAATAGGTTTGCCCTTGCTAGAAAGATCCTGAGAACTGGTTAATTCTAGATGACTATGGAAAATAATTGGAGCAAGTATGCGCAGAAGTGACCAAAATGTCAGATACACGGAGATTTGATTCGAATGCCTCCAAATGAGCTTTATGTGATGAGTTTACCTTGGCCTTTCATATCTTGGGGTATAGATTTTATCAGACAAATAGATCCACCGGCGTCAAATGGGCACAGATTTATTTTGATTGCTATTGATTACTTTACTAAGTGGGTCGAAAATACTTCATATAGAGTCGTCACCAAGAAGGTAGTTGCATATTTTGTAAGGAACAACTTGATCTTCCGATTTGGAGTGCCAAAATCAATCATTACTGATAATGGGGCTAACTTAAGCAGTCACTTGATGAATGAGATTTGTGATCATTTCAAGATTGTTCATCACAACTCAGCCGCATATCATCCACTGATGAATGGAGTCATGGAAGTCGCCAACAAGAACATCAAGAAGATCGTAAGAAAGATGGTAAAAAATGATAGATCATGGCATGAGATGCTTCCTTATGCTCTAATAGGGTATCGTACAATAGTTCGAACCTCAACTAGGGCAACCCCTTATCTACTTGCTTATGGGAATAAAGTTGTGATACCTGTCGAGGTTGAAAAACCTTACTTAAGGATTATTCAAGAAGCCGGATAAAATAACGAAGAATGGGTCCACTCTCTCTATGAACAACACATGTTAATTGATAAGAAGAGAATGGTTGTCGTGTGTCATGGTTAGTTATACCAATACAGGATGATTTATTCCTTCAACAAGAAAATAAGAGATCGAACATTTAAAGTTGGGAAATTAGTCCTCAAATGCATATTCCCCCACCAAGAAGAGTACAAAGGCAAGTGTGCTCCAAATTGGCAAGGACCACACATAGTTCGCAAGGTACTATCCAGAGGAGCTCTGATTCTATTTGAGATGGATGGTCAAGAGTGGACCAAACCAATCAATTCTGATGCAGACTAGAGATTCTATGTTTGAAGGATGTTTTAGTTTTTGTTTCCTTGATTTATTTGTAATCTCTTTTATGTTAGTATTTGTTTTGTTATATGTAATTGCTTAGAATATCTTTTCTTTTATGTATGAACTACGTGATGACCTGAATTCTCAAGAAAGGGATATGTAGGAGGCCTATGTCAGCTTCGGTCAACTCATTAAATTTTTCTATATATCCCTAGCGTAGATCTAAACTACGTTTGACCTAATTCATGCTTCAACGGGATACGCAGGCACCCCAATAACTCAATTAAAAATCCCAGGAAATGGAAACTGGGGACGAGTTTTCAAGAAGGAATCTCAAAATATCACAAGAGGAAGATCATCATCCAACAAAGAGAACGAAGACCCTCGAAGATTTCAGGTCCTCTCAAGACAAGATCATCTCCAATAGTATTAAAATGGGGCAAAAATTTTGAAGAGGGCCTCAAAATTTCCACTAAACACTGGAATATATTTCAAATCCCCTAGCACCGGAGGTCAGAGTCACGTGTTGGAAATCACTAGCTGTGACCAAGTCTAGGTAGACTAAATCTCCAACTATGACGGAACTTCTGGTAGAAACCATCAGAGACAATGATGAATTTCGGGAATTCCTCCATCAAATGTCAGATATAGTCAGAATCAAGAAGAAGACATTTTTTTAGCTAGTACATGACATGACTGGCAGAGATTTTCTAAAGCTTTTACAGAATTTTTTTAAACTAGTTTCTAAAAATTAAGACTACTTTCGAAAATCTATACAAATATTTTTAGTTAGTGATTGCCTAGACATCTATGGGAATGGGGAGTCAGGGTGGAATTCCCAACATGATGGGGCACCCAAAAGATGGAAAGGAGCAAATCAGGGATCGAAGAAGGTCAACCCAGAGTAGTTTCACTCAAAACTAATCACTTTTCTGTTGATGTAAGGATCAATACACAAAAATGAGAGCCTTTTTCAAAAAAATATCCAAGCAAGTTGGGAGCCACACCAAAGCATATAATGCTCAAGAACGGTATTATTAGGTAACCCTACGGACAGGTTCGATACCCATTCAACAAGGACCTTTTGAATTGTCTATCTCATTTCAAGAGATCGTGAATGACAAACAAAGGTGTCTTATCCTCTTTATAAACATTTTATTTAGAATTCTTTATTTAAAAACAGTCGCTAGCATAAGAGACTTTGTGTCTACTAAATATTTACTTTGAGCGTAGGTGCATTCAAAGGAGTCGGCACAGTAAATATAATAATCAAAAGGATCACTCAATAGGAGTAAGAGCGGAAATTCTTCCTCAAAATTCACATGAAGTGAAAAGTGAGTGACACCAAAAAGGGATTTTTCCCATTCATATATGTCTGGTACATGTGGAAAGAAAAAAATGCAGACAAACGGACTCACGTGAAACTATTTTTATTCCCAAGAGGGCCATTGCATATCATTTCATCGCCAAGAGGGCATTTCATCAAATATCTGATGACACGCAAGATAGAATAAGCTGACATCGAGGATATCATCCACATTAAATATCTGAATACTCTGGCGTCGAGGATATCATCCGCATTAAATATATGAATACGCTAATGTCGAGGATATCATCTGTATTAAATATCTGATGACATGCGAGATAACATACGTTGGCATCGATGATATCATCCACATTAAATATCTGATGAAACTCGAGATAGCATATGCTGGCATCGAGGATATCATCCTTATTAAATATCTGATGACACGCAAGACAACATATGCTAGCATCGAGGATATCATCCGTATTAAATATTTGATGATATGCGAGATAACATACGCTAGAGTCGAGAATATCATTAACATTAAATATCTGATGACACACGAGATAACATTCGCTAGCATCGAGGATATCATCAGCATTTAATATTTTTTGACAAGTGACAGAGCATACGCTGGCATTGAAGATATCATAGCATTTAATATTTGTTGACACGCGAGATAGCATACGTTGGTGTCGAGGATATCATCAATATTTAATATCTGTTGACACACGAGATAGCATATACTTGTGTTGAGGATATCATAGCATTTAATATCTATTGACACGCGAGATATCATACGCTGGTGTCGAGGATATCATCAATATTTAATATTTGTTGACACGTGAGATAGCATATGCTAGCGTCGAGGATGTCATCAATATTTAATATTTGTTGACACGCAAGATAGCATATGCTGGTATTGAGGATATCATAGCATTTAATATTTGTTGACACGCGAGATAGCATACAATGGAATCAAGTATATCTCATCATGAATCAACATCTGAATGTATCAAAAGCATTTGACCCAAAGGGACGTCCTTAAGTTGTTATCTGGAGACGGATGACATGAGATTTCCTAGAAATTGACAATCTGAGGGTCATATATAAGTTACATTATTTGAAATAGAATAGTGTGCAAGATTACCTATGAGTTGATAGTCCATAGTTCATCCGTAAGCCGCAACAACATCCTAACCGAATAGTGTGCATGGTTACCCAAAGATCGATAGTTTGAAGACTATCCATAAGTCGCAAATAAATCCTTACTGGAGAATATGCGAGGTTATCAAATTGATACGTCCAAGGTTTCTCTATAAGTCATGTCATAGTTAAGATTGGTTATCTGCAGGATTACCCAAATACTACCAATTTGAGAAATATTTGTAAGTCATATTGTATCCAAGGTCGGATGATATGCAGAAATACCTGAGAGCTAGCGATTGGAGGGATATTTGTAATACATCTCTTATTCAAGGTCGGATAATATACCGGATTACCTAAAAGCTAGAAATTCAAAGAATATCTGTAAGTCACCTTGTATCCAACATCAAGTAATGCGCAAGATTATCCAAAGATTGTTAATTCAAGGGAAATCCATAAGTCGTATCGATACAAAAGATGCGCAAAACTTACTCGAGGTCACATGCAAAGAATCATTATCAATAGCTGGAGAGGTTATCATTCCACATACAGAAAGCATTATAGGTGACCAAAATAGTTGCCACATCAGCATAAGATTACACGGTTGTAGGGACAGTTCTGCATAAAGTGTCGTTGGTATCCAAAGGAGTCACCCTGCTTTAAGAAAATATTCAATTGACAAATGAGATAATTATGCAACAACCACGAGGGTTGTTGTATCTATTTTCGCAAGTTATTTTCTTCTAAATAGGTACATGAGAAGATGACTTTGCTTTTTAGGCAATGACTCACATGGAGATATGGTAAAAGACTATATACCCCTTTCGTGAATTGTGTTTATTACTAACGATTTTTGTTTGAGACATTGTCGAGAGCATCCGAGAGGATGAACATCTCAAATCAAAACCAGAGGTGTGGATGACTCCCAAAAGGATACAACACAACGTGAAACTCTTTCTTAGAAGCAAAACGAGACATCGCCTAGAGAGGAAAGTCAAACTCTTTGGACATGAGCTAAAGTATTATTGTCACTACTATCAAACCACACCCCTATTAGAAGGTATGTGTCTATTTTGGGATATTCTAGTTTTGGCTTCACCTTTGGGATATTTCTAAACTCATACCGAGGGTAACTTTATCTTTCTTTCAAATTCGAGTAATGGGACACCTAGAGTTTTGGAAACTATATCTAGGTAAATTCTTAACTATGGATATGAAGAGCTCTACGTTCATGGTTAAGAGATTACAAGCCTCTCTTTCATAACTCAAAAAACTTATCACTCATCCCGAGTCAAAGATCGTCAAAAATGAAAAACTATCTTTTCTACCGATCAAGTCGAACTACAAGCAATCTGATTCCTTGAGTCTTGGGAATATGTGGGCTGGGCTCTATGTTGAAAACTTGAATGCATTTCAACTCCCCCCTCCTCAATCTGCTTATTCCACAGGTTTTTAATTTCACTAAAATTCAAAAATCGAAATAGCTTGTGATTTCTTTAAAAATCGTTCTTTAAGTCAAACTTTATGAACTACAAGTGACCTGAATTTTAATGTAACCCGAGTTATGTAGGAAATCCGATATACTGGGGTCCAGCCATAACTACATGAAACTCGTGCAAAAACCAATCTTTTTTAGAAATAAATTTATGGTCCGACAAAAATTAGGAACGTCAAACTCCCTTTGCCCAAGGTTACTTGCATCCACCCTGCCCAAAGGGAGGGGCAGTTGTTGACACCTAATTTTTTCCATCCACAACTAAGTTTAACTTTGAGTTTCTTTGATTTTAAATAAAATTACAACATTTATTTTATCTGTATAAAAAGCTTTTTGAAATATTCATCGGAGTAATTTTTTCATTTAAGTAGTGATTATATATCATCGTATTTAATCATACGAAATTATATGACTTTGTTACTTAAATATTTATTCTAAGGAATATCGAATTTTAATCAAAAATTATCTTGAAAATTAATTCAAATAGTTAAAGTCATGATTTAATTATAATTTGTTCTCAAAAATAATTTGGAGAAATATGTGTTTGATTTTATTAAACTAAGAAACTCGAGATTAAATTAGTCGTTAACTTGTTTCAAATTTTGATAAAATTTACTCAATTTATTAAATTTGACCTTAATTGAAATCGACTTGGCCACAATTGCAATGCAATTAGCAAATTAATTTTCAACTGGGTTAATATTTAAATCCTATTAACTAAAACCATAAAATTAGGTTATTTAATAAATAGCCTAAACTAATTTACCCATTTCCCTTTTAATTTCAACACCACCCCTAACCAACCCAACAACAACAACTCCACCAGCCCACTCCAAAACACCATGAACCGGCCCAATTTTGGGATCTCCTTCAAACAAACAAAAAACAATGACCAGCTTTAACTGCACGACCAACAGCCATGCCCAAACAGTGAACCAACTCTACTAACGGCAAAACCGACCCAAACCAGCTCCGATAACGGCGAAACCTGACTTGAGTTTGTACACACGCGATAGTATAACAAGGAAGATCCGAGGATCTTCTAGAATACGCCCAGGTGTCTACAGCTAATTCCGCGAAGCTCGGGAGCAATGGTACGAATTCGTACATATTGGGAAGAATTTCATTAGTTCTTGAGCATGATTCATTTTTTTCCAATTTCATTGGTCCATCCATTTCAAATTTTCTCAAGAAAAATCCAAATTAGTATTAAGTTATTGGCTGGAAATCTGGTCCTCAGCTGGAATTTCGAAAATATCCTTGTTAAAATTCCCAAATTACCCCCCAATATTTTATTCCTACATCGATGGGAGTTTGGAGTTGAGCCCAGGATTTACCTCTATATAAGGCTCATTATAGAGCTAAAATGGCCAAATCTGGAAGGTGGAAAAGCTTTCGAGCAAAAAAGTTTCAGTTCATAGTATAAATTTTTTTTCGTGAAAAGTCGATGGCTGCACGGAGTTTTTGGAGTCGCGGCAAAGTTTTCCCGGCGGAAATCGAGATTCCGTTGAAGGCTCGAGTCCCATTTTATTTCCCTGGAAAAGGTAAACACATGTTTCCTTTCTAGTTTATTATCGTTTTTTCTTCATCCCTTTCTCCGTAGTTTCGCAATCGTAGTGGCTAGGATTGTTTGCTGTAGAAAGCCTCGAAGGCTATTGGATTTTTGTGATTGCTATGCTATTTCCATCGATTCAATATTCTCCCCATAGTCGTTGGGTTTACTATTTAGTTTCTTAGTTATTGGTTTAGCCGTCTGTTCGTCCACGGTTTTATTATCCATGTTAATGTCTAATATAGTTTTTGATGATTGGTTCCCAGTTTGCTGTAATTAGAGAATTGGTGTCTATGCTTGGATCATGTTCATGTTTAATACTCATTTCGTGCCTTAAAATGATCGCAGTAATAGTCTAGTTTGGATTAATCTCATTATTGTGATACGTCCATTTCCACAGCATCATGTTTCCACCTAGAGTGTGAATTTATGTATGAGAATTCGGTGCTTGTTTCTCTCTTGGCAGCGCCATTCTATTTAAATATCAGCTTTTCTTCGCGAAAAGCTTGCTATGTTGATCTTTTCTGTTGCCATGTTCTTTATCATGATTCAACTAAAACCTAGGTTGACCAGTTATCTTAGTGATATTTGATGAAGTAGTAAAAAGAGTTGGTTTTGGTTAGATTTTAAACTGTGAAGTCTATTTTCCTTATATACCTATTGTCTATAAGTTATTCCTAATTATGTCACTACTACCTTAACACATGTATTAGGGGCTTAATGATATGCCTACTTCATGAATCCTATTGTTCGAACTAGATCTTTAGATTTGTTTCTCACAAGGCTTTTAGTTAGTTCCTTTCAAAAGTGCATTAGGCCTTTTGGTTCAATTTTATTTCGATATATTGTTTTGAACTACTTTAATCTTCATAGCGATGTACATCGTTGAAATTTTTATTTCTATCTGGTATGTCAATTTGCAGTGCTTCAGTTGTCAGAACTATGCATAGTGTCCATTTTTTTTAATTCTAGTTTGATCTGTTTATTTGAAGTGCTTTGGTTGTAAAGACTCTGCATACTTTAAATTATTTTTTTTAGTTACTTTAGTCGTAAGGGCTATGTTTATTGTCAAATTTTATTTCAATCTTGGTCTTTTGATTTGTAGTGTTATAATCATCAGAACCATGTATAGTGTTCAATTTTGATTTAATTCGTTGATCTATTTTTCAGCCGTTGAATCTTTTAAACTAACATTAGAATTAAAATTGGATGTGTAAGTTGGAACACTTTCTTTGTTTATTGTTAACATTATGTTTGTCTTATTTGAATGTATAAACTAGTTGTCTCTTTGGTTCTGTCTAGCATTTAATTGTAAGATGGTTGGAGCTTCATCTACTAAAAGATGGCATGATTTTGTGGAAAGCTCTGCCTTCCTCAAGCTTAAATCATATTATTAAGTCAGCCAAGCTTGTTAAAATGTAAATCAGGTTATATTATAGCTTTTCACTGTTGGCCAACTTTTTTGAGAATTTTTAGGATGTGCTACCGCTTGATTACTGATTGCCTTTTTGCTATACTTGTTATATGTCGTGAGCTGAGTGTCTATCGAAAACAGACTCTCTACTTCATATGAGGTAGCGGTAGGGACTGCACACACTCTACTCTCCCCAAACCACACTTTGTGGGAATACACTGGGTTTGTTGTTTTAGTAAAGTATGAGGATCTTAGAAATTTATTATGTCATTGATTACTCCTTTTAAAATTGCATATGAGTTCTCTTTGTAAGAGCGATTGCATCTTGTTGCATCCCGAATTTACTTTTTGTGAGTTCTTTTGGAATTTTGATTGTATTAACATTTAAAGATTTTGAAACAATTATGTTTTGATCCTTCAAAATTATTGTCTCTATTTCTTCCTTCTTTGAAATTTCAATCCTTATGTCTTCTTTTGGATGATTAGGGATGTTAGTTTTCTTCACTATCATTTGGTTCGGGTGATTTATTTTGATAAATGTGTACATTTAGTCTATAAGTAGTTGTTAAATGAGTTCTTACTGGATGGATGGATTCTAATCCTTCTCCTTTTCCTTTTTGTTTGACATGCAAAATGTTGAGTCCGAAATGGACTCTTCCCATGTGCATTTCGATGATGGGCGAATGTGGCCTATTTCCCTTTTGAGTCATCCCATTGAGACCATCAAATTAGCTTGATTCTTGGAGAAAGAAACTATTGCCGATGGAAGAAAAATGGGTCAGGACCCACTGAAGTTGCTAAGATTAGGAGACTTGAAAAGTCTCACTTTGATTTCTTTTATTGATTTGTATTTATTTATTCATTCATTCATTCATCTGGGTCTAATACAGGTGAGGCCAAAGTTGTAAACTAATACAGGTGAAATAAATTTTGGGCCAAAGGGTCCGAAAAAGATTATTTAGGACAGGTGCAGGTGGTCCAAGAGCCCAATTAGATTAGGACAGGGTTGATAGATTTGGATCAACGAGCCTAAGTCTTGTAATTCTCCCCTTCCCCTTTTACATGCTATTTGACTTTGATTTGCTTAGACTTAGTTAAATTCCCTACTAAGTTGTCAACATTTATTTCATACAAGTCTTTTCCTAAAATCACTTTCTTTTTTAAAGTTAGTCAAAGGTGTTTTTTAAATAGTCCGGATAATCGCAAGTTAGCAGACATTTTAGATGCCTTAAAAACCTTCCAAAGATGTTAATAAGAACCTCTTACCTAGGATTTTCTTAAAAGCCTAAGTCTTTTTTCTGTTTTGAGACTTAGAATTTTATTTTAAAGTTTTCTTAATTTCATTTCAAATAAATTAAGTGGCGACTCTGTAATTTCTTAGATTATTTTAAAAATTTTGAAGTTTCAAAATAGTTTTAAAAGTTGAAATCAATGTTTTACAACCCTTCGAGTTAAAAAGGGATAAAAATGTTATGTATGAGGAAACTGATAACATGATAATTTTCATGTAAATCAAACATGAATTTTATATATATGTTTTCATATTTTGTGCTTTGATTATTTTTTATGCAGTTATGTCCTTCATTGTCGTAACAAAGATTGCAAATGGATCCTCAAGGCATCTTGTATGAATGTATCAGATGTTTTTGTGACTCGGTGATTTGATTCCAAACATACTTATCGAGTTAGTGGTAGAATTCTAAAAAATTTAATTACTACAACAGCTTTTGTGAGTGAATTTACAACAATAAAGTTGGTAAATCACAAGAGAATACACACACCGGTGGACATAATTGAAGAAATGAAGGGCGTTTATGGAGTTGATATTAACAACATGAAGGTATGGCGAGCAAAAGAGAGGGCAATAGCGATGCTTTGAGATGGTCCAGCTGATGGATATCGATAAATATCGCGATATATTTATATGCAAAATAAAGTGTATCCTGCCTCCCACATTAGGATGCATAAGGCAGCGGATAATGAGTTTAAATACTTGTTTATTGCCTTAAATCCCACGATAAGGGATTTTCAGTTTTGCCAACCTGTCGTAGTTGTTGATGGTGCTCATTTAAGCGGTCCATACAAAGAAACTTTTCTTTCGGCAAGCACACTTGATGGTGTCGGTATTAGTTATACTTTTTTACCCTTTTATATAGTGTTATTTAAAAAGTTCATTAATTTTTGTGGTCTATAAGTGTTTAATTCAAAATACATATTATAGCTTCAAAATATTTGTTGGGTTATAATGTATTTTTTTTTTGTTAATTAGGTTGTATTCTGCCATTAGCTTACGGGGTTGTAGATTCTGAGAATTACAGTTCGTCGACTTGCTTTTTCCATCAATTTAGGAATGCTTTTGACGAACGTGACAACATGTGTGTTGTATCGGATCGAAACAAAAGTATCATAAAAAGTTTGAGCATTGTGTATCCTAATGTCCCGCATCCAACATGTATTTGACACTTATGGAAAACATTTGCACTAATTTTAGGAAAAGCAAAGATAGACTTAGTGATCAGTATTATTCTATGGCTAAAGCTTATAGAAAAGAAGATTTTAATTATGTTATGTCAAAGGTTGCTAAAGATGATCATAGGGTTAAGGATCACCTGAAAGAAGTTGGATATGAAAAATGATCTCAAAGTCACTCGCCTGTAAATAGAGGTAGGATCATGACCTCTAATATAGTTGAATGTATTAATGGTTGCTTGGTAGAGGCGCGTGAACTGCCTATTTTAGGATTTCTCGAAGAAGCAAGAATTTTGTTTGCAACATGGAATTGTAAAAATAGTAAAATTCCATCTTATACCAAGACAGCCTTATCATATGTATTAAAGATTGTGTGTGTAACAAGTTAAGGCAGCCACAATTATCTTTACTGTGTATATGAATTCGGAAAAAAATACATTGTCGATATTGAACGTGGCACGTGAAACTGTGGCCGGTATCAAAGTGATGAAATATCTTGCCCTCTCGCAATTGCAGTATTGGAGAGTAAATATGTAGATGATTATAGTCCTTACTGCGTAGATTTATACAGGCCAAATATTATTGTTAAGACGTATGAGTTTCCGATAATTTCAATGCCAGACATGAAGGATTGAAAAGTGCCTCAATTTGGTGAAGATGTAGAAGTATTACCGCCAAGATACATAAGACCGCCAGGAAAGAAAAAAAAGGCAGGCATTTAAAATCAAGTAAATCACTTGCTTCAAACTCAAACTGTTGCGGCAAATGCGAGTGTGCAAGTCACAACCAGTGCACCTGCATTTTTTTTTTCTAAAGGACACTTGAAAAGATAGTTTGTTTATCTATATGATGTCCCAAATATGTTGGCTCATACTTTCCATGTTCATCTGGTAGAATCTTCTTTAACTTTGAATAACCAGCTTTCTTTATCATGTAAAGAATCTGAAAAATGTATGAACTAGATTTAATAATGTTAATTCAAGATCAGTTCATAATATTTTAAAATTTCTTATATTTCAATAAGATTATTTAATTTTATATTGATTCATGATCGTTAGTTCATACTTTCATTGATCCAGTTATGTATTTAATAGTACATATATTTAGTGGTGTTTGTTTGTTTCACATATATTGTAGATTGTATGTTTAATTGGATTGATAAGCGGATGTAGCCCAGAGATGTATAAGATCATTGTTATGAAAATGTATAATGATCTAGCTAATGTATAATGTTATAATATTTAATGGTTAATAGATGTTAATTTTGACTGAAGTATGAAATTTGATAACATAATGTTTAAGTTAAAAGTTCATTTATGTAACAAACTAATGTATGAGAGTTTCATTATACATTTATGTTAAGCTATGAGACTTTTAATCTACCAATTTAAAGCTTGAGAAATAAGAATGTCTTATAAACCACTTAATGTATAATGGTTTATTATATACCAGGGAACATGCCGCGCTTCGCGCGAGCGTTTATGTGTTTTAATCAATCTTTTTTTCTATTAGTTATGCATTCGGTATATTGTTTGAATAATATTATTATCTTTTGTTTTTATGTTATTAAGAAGATTATAATGATGATAGATAATGAAAATTATCAAGTTGTGTATCTATTAAATAATGGATAGTATATTCTTAATAAATAAGTCAGAAGTAATCTCTAACAAAAAAATTATTTTACTTATATTGTAGTTTCAATCGATAGTTATAGAAAGCCAACTACCAAAGTTTCTTTAAAACTTTTAGTCACATTTACATAGTTTTGACAAGAACATTTGACTAAGCCTGGACATGATATTTAAGAATCAATAACCATATTTACAAACGACATATCGAAGATCAATCAAAAATACGAAAAAAATATTAAAAATAAATTGAGATACAAAAGATCTATTATTTCACGATAATTATAAGAGTACCCCTCATGAAATGTATCGTGAAAGCCCCTATTTTTTCATGAAGAGACACTATTAAATGAACGATGGCACGTCATGAGAAAAAGAACATAAAATGATACAATTTTATATGTATAATATAAAATTAGATAATGGGGGTTATGACTTATGAACATAAAAGTTTGTTATGGATATTATTAATACTAATTATGAGTAGAATTTATAAAAATGAATAAAACAATTAAGTTTTACATTGAAGAAATTTAAAGAAATGACCTTTTAGTTTCTTAACATTGAAATATTTAATATAATTAAGAGAGTTAAAAGAAATGATTTTTACATAACATCTAAATGAAGGAAAAATAGAGAAAATGAGAAAAAAAATAAACATGAATGAAGGCTAGAGTAAATTCCCTAGATGGTCACCAATGTTTAGGAAATTACCTTCAAATATCATTTTTGTTTCATTTAGAACAAGAATATCACCCAACTCTTTCTATTTTCCTTAAAATATACTTAACACCTCAAAAACCTTCTCTCTCCTACTTGGAATGTCATGTCATTAAAATTTTTTTTTTTTTTTTTTGATAAATAGATCTATTTAACTTATCAAACTTATTTAACTAAAGTTTATCTTAATTCTTTCTTTTAAAAAAAATTACACATGATATACTAATAATTGAAGATTAATTTAATTATACCAAAAGCTTGAATTATTTTATTTGATATATACTTTTCAGAGTTTCTTTTATTTACTTATTTATTTCACCACTTAATAATATTTAAAACTCAAGTACTTATAAAATTGGTCTCATTTAATTTTTTTTGTTATTTATTTTATATATTAAAGATTCTTCAAATGTAAAAGAAATAAAAACGACGAATTTCATATTTTAGATATTAAATTTGTTATTTATATGAGGATAAAAGAATAAAATTCACTTTTTTTATTATGCAAAAGAATTTTTGGATTAATATAATCCAAAGATATCATATTGCCTTCAAATATAGAATAATAGAGAATAAAAGAATATAATTTGTTATTTAAAAGCATTGATGGAAAATCTACGGTATTTTTTATTGCCAAACAAAATTCAATAAGAAAATTTTAATATGTATTATTACCTAAAAAATTTAATTTGGACATAGATTACTTGCAACTTTTCATGCAAGATAATTTTTGATAAATATATCGTGAAAAGATGAAAAAATTTTCTTGTAGATTTTTTACAAGTAATTGCCCTTAAATAAATCAAGTAAATATGTAAGATAATACATAAAAATTTAGAAAAAAAATTACTATTTTTAATTTAGTTTCTTCACTTATTTTATGATCATTATATTTATATTTTATTTTATTTTATTAAATAATTAAACACTAATTTATATTTGTACTTCATTCTAAATCCATCAAAAGCAAAGAATAATTGATTGAGTAATATTTTAAAAATCCATTTATAGTCGTACTGAAGAAGGTATCATTTTGTTGATATTTCTTAAAAAATTTAATTTGTTTCAAGACTACATATTTTTTCTTTCCTTCGAAAAAGGAGATTTAATTCTTTTATTCTCATATAAATAACAAATTTATTGTTTAAAATATGAAATCCATCGTTTTATTTCTTTTACATTCTAAGAATTTTTAGTATATAAAATAAACGACAAAAAAAATTATTATATCAATTTGTATAAGTATTTGTATTTTAAAACTATTATTAAGTGGTGAAATAAATAAGTAAATAAAAGAAACTTTGAAGATTACATATCAAATAAAATAAACCAAGCTTTTGGTGCAATTAAATTAATCTTCAATAATTAATATATCATGTATAATTTTTTTCTTTAAAAAAAAAATTAAGATAAAACTTTAGTTAAATAAGTTTGATAGGTTATACATTTATCCAAAAAAATAAAAAATAATGACATGGCATTCTAAGTAGGAGAAAAAGATTTTGAGGTGTTAAGTATATTTTAAGAAAAAAAAGAAAGGTTGGATGATATTCTTGTCCTAAATAAAACAAAAGTGATATTTGTAGGCAATTTTTCAAACATAGGCAACCATTCAGGGAATTTACTCATGAAGGCTATAGAGAGATTGTCATATCACCTCTTTTGAATTTTGGTTGATTTTAGTCTGTATGCATATAAGTGAATCGACTCACATAATTTTTTTCTCAACCTGTTGAATTGTATATACGTTATCCCAACAAATTAAATATTAAGAAGAACTACTTTTAATAATCTGTAGAGATCACGTATAATATAGATAAGATTAATTACTTCTAAAGAAAAATATAGCAAAAGATAAATAACTCGTAACTTTAATTTAAATTTAAAAAATAAAGTACTCTCAAATCAAATATGCATCACGTTGATTTAAGCTTCATAGCCGCATTTTTAAGGGTAAATTAAATTATTGTAGTGCTGCCTGATCCATGATTCCATGATCTTGATGTACCAAAATTTTTTGAGCGATAGCCATGAAGGCAAAGATGACTTGAAACAGTGAGATGCCAATATCAATATCCATATTATGTATCCCATACGAAATGACTCATTCATCAAATAGTGCCTAATGCTAATTATGCATTTGCACAGATCTCCAACCTAATTTATATACCCTTTTGAATTCATTAATTATAATTAATTATTAAAAGCTGTTACAACTTATCATTTCTCGGTTATAAAACTGAAATAAATGTTACTAATTGAGAAAGTTATGTTTTTTCTTTTAAAAAAAAAAAAAGATGAAAGAAGGTTGAAGAAATGAAATAAATGTCAATAATTAATGAGTCAAGAAAATATATTTTTTAAAGTTTTTTTTGGTCAAAATATTAAGAAAAAAGATAAATGCTAATGGAGGTTTTAGAGATGCTAATGACCCTTAGTAGCAATCCCTGAGTTACAAAACTACGTAGACAGCATAGGGTAAGTCATCCTCCTGCCAGACTAGGGTTGACGTAATCATATATACCTTTCATGAGTCTTCCTGCCAGATTAAGGTTGACACAACTGTTAGTATCCCGTGGCAAGGTGCTAACACCCTTTCAACTGGGGTCACAGGTTGGACCCCAAATCAGTCTATATCGGGGTATGTTGGTTAGATGAACACTCCCACAGTTACAGTTTTAGTCTCAGCATTCAGTAAAGAACTCAGTCTGTTCTACAGAACCATGTCTATCAATTATCAGATACTCAGCCATCAGAATTCAGTACTCAGTTTTAATATAATCTCATATACACAATGTATCTCTATATGTGCAGTATTGCATGTTCAGTATGTTCAGTAATTATAGTTTTGCATGTACTCTCATCCAGTTACTTCATGATGTTTATTCAGTTAGTTATCATCTCATGCATATGAACCCATGCATATCCGCCTTACCTTACTTAGCATACCAGTACATTCCACGTATTGACACATACTCTTTTTTGTTCTATGATGTCTCATATCATAGGTTCAGACGCACAGGTTCCTGACCGTACTTAGCAGCCTAGGCTATCAGCAGTAATTATAGTGGTGAGTCCTTATATTTCGAGGACAAAGTTTACTTATTTCAGTATTTCAGTAGTTCAGCAGTTATTTCAATCTAAGTTAGTTGGGGGTTTGTTCCATCAACTCCATATTCGGACAGTTAGAGGCTTTCAGACTAGCATAGTCAGTTATTCAGTTTTCAGATGTTATTATCAGTTATACTCAGTTATTATTTCAGTATTTTGAGAACCTTATGGCATTTTCAGATTTCTTCCGCATATATATTCCAGTATTATATTCAATACTCACAACAGGTACCAGTCATGGGTTAGCTTGTGGTCCTTCGGGATTGTACGCACCTTGTGACACCCAGGGTGTAGTCTCGGAGCGTTACAATTTTATTTCTAAATCACCCAAGAATTTCTTTCCCAAAATAGTTCTTTATATCTTCTCCAAATTTCCGGTTACATGAACTACCAATATGCAACGGGTGAGCTGAAACTTTGTCAATACGATATTTGATCCCCTTGATAATAGTATATATTTGCAAAGTTATCACAACCATCACAAAAAATTAGGTTATGGAGAAAAAGAATAAAATACAAAGACAAAAAGGAAAAACATAGCAGTAGACTGTCAAAACAAGAAACAAAACCTAATACATCGGGTACATATGTTGTGTACAACCTTATACATAATATACCTATGTATAATGTTGTCATGTTAATGTTAACTTATGTATAATGTTATCCATCAAATGTATGAGGTTAACTGGTTATATAATGTAATCCGATCAAGGTAAGTTATCCAGTCAAGGTAAGTTATGCTACCATGTTTTAATATATATTGTTACCATTCTAATTTATGAGGTTAAGACATTCAACTTAAGTCATTTTTTCATTCTAATGTATGATGTAAAATAATGTATAATGTAAACTATCCAATGTATAGTTTTATCATTCTAATGTATGAACATATGGTTGTGTATAATGTTATATAGTGAATGTATAAAGATAACACAGTAAAGGTAAGTCATGCATCTATTTTTAACATATAATGTTACCAGTAATGTATGAGGTTAACACAATCAAGTTAAATGGTTTTATCATTCTATTATATGAGGTTACAATTCTAAAATATAATGTAACCAATCTAATGTATGAATTTAACACCGCTAAGGTAAGTTATATTACCATTCAACTGTATAATGTCACCATTATAATGTATGAGGTAACACTATGTATACCAACGTATAAGAAACCATTTAGTGAATGAAATAAAAAATTAAAAACACTATACCTTTGGAAGACTTGGTCGTCCTGATTCATCAACTTTTTTCTTACTTACCGATTTTGCAACTGTCTTGTTTGAACTTGTACGAGCAACTTCCCTAAATTTCTTCATTTTGACTAGGTCGTTTGATGCTTTGATCTATTCTCTGCGAAATTGGGATCCTCATAATCAAATGTTCCAGGAACAAAATCAACAACATAAATTGTTTGTTCTTTATCATCCAACGGACTAAGTCCTAAACTAAAGCTCGGACTAAACTCCATTACAATGCTTAAAATTTACGGATTAAGCACTTGAAATATAGAGCAAAACACGAAGATCTGATTTGAAATAGATGAAAAATTACGAAATAAATCAAATCTCACAATGGTATGACATTACAAAAGCAAAGAATTTGAGAACTACATACATGCAACAATGAAAAGATCGGAACAATTTTTAATTTTTTGGTAAAGTAGAAAAAAAAAAAATAAACCTCAAAATTAATTGAAGAAGATGATGAACTTAATCACTTTGTTCAGTTAATGCCTGAAATTTGAAAATTTGGAAACCCTCCAAATCACGTATGCTTGATTTTAGGCGAATAATAAGGACCACTAATAGGAGAAAAACCGTGTGTTTGGAATATATCAGAACTCAAGAGAGAGAAACAATAAAAGAAAGCGATATTGTGTAATTAATTTGAGATATTTATAATATTTTTGAAAAATAAGATATTATGTAATAATTAATAGTTAAATTTATATAAATTTTAGTTTTTTTTAACCCGTTCTCTCCTCGTCTCTGTGTGTAAGTTCTTATATAGTGCACGTGTAGTGGTGTGAGATGTGAGATTAGTAGTGGCGGACGTGGGTTGTGCAGGTGTGTGTGGGTAGTTTTAGGATCTCCTTTTTTTTTTAAAGATAAACAATACTAATGATAAAAATGTTAGACTAACTGATTTGTTATATTAAGGAAATATAAGTGTGGTTTATAATTAGCCTAAAAATAAAAATATAATTTAGAGAATGGTAAATTACTAGCTTATTTATTAAAATTTAAATTAAAAAAATTATTTTTTTATTTGAAAATAAAAATAAAACATATCATAAAATGTAACTCTATTTTTAAAGAAAATATTTTTCACAATTTTTCAAATATAACCTAATAAAAACTGAAATAAACATTGGACAAAAAAAATAAATTTTTGATGCTAAAAATAGTTAAAAGTTAGGGGAGGGTAAAAAATTATGTGTCTACAAAATCAATTTCAACGATCAGAATTAGAGATTGAGGAATCTCGAATTGATTCCAGCAATTGCATCCCCTGTAATAATATATAGTGCAAACCAATATTAATTTAATATGCAACAAAACTTAAATTTTTTTTTTCAAAATTTACAAACATAAAACAATGCTTAATATTCATGCCTAGTATTTTTTCATATACATAATAATATTATATATATAGAATGAAATAAACACAACTCAGTTTGTCTAGCAGAGTCATAGACATAACTGTATTACGTATAACATTATCAATGCATAACATATGCATGACCCTGTAATGTATATGTTCTGAAAATACAATAGTCCAGCAATGTCTGTCTCAACACATAGACATAACAGAATTATGTATATGAGTTGATATACATAATTGTGCTATGTATAGCACTGTTAGGAGTCGTTTGATAGAGTGTAGAAGAATAATGTTGAATAAGGGTAATGCCTGCATAAGTAATGCACGTATTAGTAATGCTTATATTAGTTATGCAAACATTATTTCTTACGCAGTGTTTGATTTCATGTACTAAAAATAATATATATTTATATAATTTCTATAAAAAGATATTTGTTTACCAAAATACCTTTCTTTCTATTAAAAGATTCACAACTCATGACAATGGAACCACCAATTTGAATTCTTCATCTTCATCCTCCAAAGCTTTCCCCTCCTCCGAAAAAGATCCTCAAGTATAAAAATTTCCAGAACTTCATTAAAAATAGACATTGATTCCAAATTCTCCAGTAAATACGGTAATTCACTTTTTCATCGAAAGTGATAAAGTTGAAAGAGAAGGAGAATTTTGATACTAATAGGAGAAGTTTAGGAAAGTTGTCGAATATCTTTGATGGAACAATATAAGTGAACCAAATAATAGAACAAAATAATAAAGCACAACACTTTGATGGAAAAAGCAATTATTGTATGATTAATTGAAAGGAAGAAGAAGAGGTGGAGAAAATCATTGTTGCTTTTCTATGGCAAAGTGCAGAAAAGAGAAAGAGCGACAATAATTTGAAGAGTTATATTGTAATTTATCAAATTAATGCATGTGTTATTGAAGCCTTTGTATTATTAATACATGAAAAATGGGTGGTATTAGTAATACACACTTCAATACACAATAGGTTGTATAACTAATACAAGCATTAGTTAAGCATAGGATGAAAAAGTGAATCAAACAAAGTATTAGTAATACACAAGGCTAATACATGCATTATTTTTGCTAATACACTCTACCAAATGACCCCTTAATGCATAACATAAATATAACTCTGTAATGTGTATGTGTTGAAATAAACAGCCTATCAGTGTTTGTTTCACCACATATATTTAACAAATTAAAGTATATGGGCTCATATACATAATAATGCTATGTATATGGGATGATGTAACAATAAATCTCAAACGATTGTCTCCAAACATGTACATAGCCACGATATGTATCAGATTAAAGTAACAACACTGATACTTTGTAGCTATGTATATGAATATAAAAATTAAGCAAAATAAACAGATTTAGACACCAAATACTCTACCTTGAAAAGACGGGAACGTGATGTTTCTTCTTTTATTTTCTTCCTTGAAGATTTACCAACGACCTTTTATGAACTTCTACAAAGGAGTTTTTGAGTGAATCTAAGGGTCGAAGGAGTGTCAATTTGGGGGAGGAGATACAAAATCCACCGTCGCTGGAGTTTTGCTCCAAGATGGGATTTTTCAATTTTCTTAAAACTGTGGAATTGTGAGGATAGAATTCGAAAAGACTGAATTTTGAGGATTCGAAATGAAGGAATTCTTTGAATAGAGAAGATTATTAATGGAGTTTGTTATTAAGTAGAAAGATGATGATGAGCAATTTGATCTAAACATGGTTGTAAATTCAAACTTGTTAACCTCTTGAATGTGGCTCGTTAGATTGTAGGAACTTTTAAAGGCAAAAAACGTAGAAATAGGAGGGTAGAGTTATGTGTATGAATTATAGAGATAGAAATTATAAAAATGAGATATTTGTAATTAGTTTTGGGATTTGAGATATGTAATAATAAAAAGTAAAATTGTAGTTTTAAGTAATTTAACCTTTTTTATAATCAATAATGTCAAAAATACTGAGTTTGAATGTAATCCAGCATCGTAAGATCTACCTCTGAGTCGGATTGAAAGAATTTTATGAAATTGCCTCGTTTAGAAAACATAGTGGGCCAAACAAAGGTACAAATAAATTGTTGTTACGAGAAAGCCAACTAAGTAGCGGATGGTTTAGCCAAACATGCTATCACTCTGGCTAGGAGAGTACTACAAATCTTATCACCATCTACCTAAGAAATCAAAAAATTAGAGACCTTAACTCAAGTGCTTTATGCCAAACTGACTCTGAGAGTTTGGGCAAAGTGCACGGATACTCGAATTTCACTCTGTCATTTAACTTTTAATTTTATTCTTTTGAAATTCTTTTGCATGCATTGTGCTATCATGGTCTACTCCATTTTGGCATGTTTTTTTCATAGGCGGCAAAGGCTGAAATGATGTCTTCTTTTCTATAAGTTGGAAAAAATTATACAATTCCTATGCATTTATCCTGGCTTGTACATAATATATTCTAATAATTTTCAATTTAGGGATGGCAACGGGATGGAACGGTTGGCTTGAAGCCTAGGCGGAGCCGGGCGTGCTCAATTCAATGGTATGTAGGATTTTCACTTAGGGCGTGTTTGGAAAGTTATTTAGTAAATTGAATTTGGTGTAATTAGGTGTAATTACACATTTGACCTATTTAATTGGTTAGGTAATTACTCAGTTAGCAAGTAATTTGGTGTAATTGGCAGGGGTAATTATATCCTTCAATTCTCAAGGGGCTGTGAATTGCTGGTAATTATATGATGTAATTACAAGCTATACTTTTTAATTTCTTTTTATTTTATTTTTATATTTTATAAATTTATTTTTATTTTTATTATTTTAATTCTTTTTTTTTATTATTATTTTAAGATTTTTAAATAATATATTTTTAATTTATATTTCATTTCCTTGTTTCTCATTTTTCAGCCTTTATTTTTTAGGGATTCGATACAATTGTTTGTATTATCTATTTTTAATTAGTTTATGTTTATTTTTTTTTTTCATTTAGCATAATTGTATTAGTAGTTTAATTTTAAAATTACAATAGAATTCATTGTTGAATAAGGTCAACGACTTATGTTTCTCTTTTCTTTCGCATTATGTTTATGTAAGTTAAATTACAATTTGACATAAGAATATTATGTTAACTATTTTATTTTGAATTTTGAACTTATGTTATATTTTCAGTTTCAATTATTTGTTTTAGTAGTACTGACGTTGTGTTTACATTGTAAGCCATTCAATTTTAATTAGAAATGATAGATTATATTTTTGTCAAATGATTTAATAATTTTATAATATTATATTTATAGTATTAATAATTTTGTCAAACATGTATTTCTTGATGTTCTTAAAAATTCCGAACTTCCATTTTTATGAGTAATTTGATTAAATATAATAATTTAAAATACTTGTATCAATTGTTTTTTATAAGATTAGTTAAGAACATATGTTTATTAATTAATATATTCTTCAGAGATAATATATATCTTAAATGATAAATTTTTATTTTAAAAATTTAATATAATCATGAAATTATACTTGTGCAATCAAACATCACACTTATAATTACACTATAATTATATTGTGACAAACAAACAGGTTATTATAATTACTAGATTGTGTAATTACTAAATTAATAATTATTACCCTATTAATTACACAAATTCCAATTACCTGGTAGTTTTTCAAACATACTCTAAGGCAAGTTAAGGGTTGAGGTAGAGTTGATCATAATTATAAGCATTTTTTTGAACTAGATATTATCTTGTATCAAAATGAGAAATTAGAATCAACCAATTATTTTTTGACCAAATTTTCTTGGTTTCCTTTATCCATCCTGGAGGTGGGGTATAGAGCATAAGAAATTGGAGAGAAGAAATTATTTGATTGGGTCAAACAATTTTTTATCAATTACGTTTATATTAGATGTAATCAAAATCTTTTGAATTTATTTTTTACATGTAAAAGATCTTAAAATTAAACACAAGAAAAATTTGAAAGTTCATTTCTTCTTTCGAAACTGTAAAAGAACAATGTTAAATATGTACATTTCTTCTTTTGAAATTGTAAGAGAACAATGTTAAATATGTTCCTCTTTTTAAAGTTACAAGGATGTACATGTAGAGGGATTACAACTTTTTAGGCCACAAATGTTTGAGGTAATAACATAGTTGTGATGCCCTTATATATGTTTTAGGACACACACACTATCAAGATCCAGAATACGAGATCATGATTACACCTATCCCAACCTAATATCAGTAGATAAGTCCAACTCCAAAGAGAGTATATAACTAAAAGAAGATAAATAATAAGCAAAACGCAAGACTTTAGAATAAAGTCAAGCAAATACAGTACAAGGAAAATATCTGAATAATATAACTATAATTCCTAAAGATCTAGTGTCATGAGTAAGAATAACTCTAAAATGCGAAATACATAATATCTGTCTCTGAAGTAAAGTAAAGCTATAAAAGAACTAGATGAAGTCGGGAAATAGGCTCTGAATGAGGAGCTCATCCTAACTTCAAAATCTCAAAACTGAACTAAATCACGATACATGGATAACACTCAAACTAGTTGCACCAAAAAGGTACAGAAAAGTAGGAGTGGGTATGCTCTATTTGTACTCGGTAGACTTCATAGACTGACCAAGCAAAATAGACAACTATACAAGAAAAGTAAACTACGAGTAACGCATTCTCCCTGCAAAAAAAAAGTCCCAATGGCTCAAGTCGTACAATTCATAACAATATAATAGTTCAATATCAACATCGGAATAAGAATATTAGCACCACATATAAAGAAGTTCGATTTACATCATCATTCACATAAAAGAGATAAAAAGTAGTGCAGCACAATAATATGGTATTGTATGCAATGCTCAAATATTCTTTTCGTATACATCCTCCAAGCCTAAACTTTCAAGAAGGACCCATGAGGGGTTCACAACCCATATATTAATCACAATCTCATCAATCAATCTTGACGAAACTTTCATTGGCTAAGATATTTTATAAAATAATAATTTTATGTTGCAAAGAAAGTCCAATAAAGAGAGGTGTCGAGAATCCTATTACGATAACTTGTAGATGTGAAATGATAGAGGTCACAGACAATTCATAGGATGACATATAAATACAAAATAATTTCAATTAAAAGATATATATACTAATCTTATGTCCTTAAAATTGTTGTTGTGGCTTAGTTCTTGAATATTAATTTCATTAAAATATGAATCACCAAATAAAGTCATTGCATCATCATTATTTCAGTTCAACATCTTAGACAACTCAAAACTCTGTGAAAAGCCAGTACAGTAGTTCTGATAGTTATTTATTGACATTGATGCATTTTTTAAGAGGATATTCATTGAAGAATTCATTTGATTCATCGTTGGATAATATATTGGAGCAGACATTGTAAGAGTAATTGTTGCGCCCAAGACATACGCAAGTGTACATTGTCTCACCAAGTAATATAGTGGTCTTAAATAAAGTCGAATATCGATCCCTCAGAGACTTGTTTCAATGACCATTCAATTCTAGTTCATAATTTAGATTAATTGATGCAAGCGTAACCAAAAGAGAGTTTTTAATTTGTAACTAAGGTAAAGAAAACAATGCGTAAAATAAAGGTCTTGAGACAATCAATAGGAGAAAGCCCAGGGTTAAAGCACTTTGAATAATCCTACTACATTATTGATCTTCATTTGTTAAATCGTTTATCTTGGTGTACATATGGGATCTAATCAGGGAGAGTGTACATACAAAGAGTGTATGTCATGCTACCAAAGGTGCTACACAACTATCCCTCTGATTAAGCTACGATCATACCCAACATCTCACAATACCTCAACCTCCTAACCAATATAAAAGGATATAAGATAATGTAAAACAGTGAAATGAATGCTTAAATACAATATCAAAAATAAGATCCGAACACAATATTACAATACAAGAGTAAATAATAGCACAGTATCAAATCATACCAAAGATAATAATGCAATCCAATCCAGTGATAATGATGAGATAGCGGTAAAATGTTTTCGAAAGTTCTCGCATAAGTTTCTGTATGCAACCACCAATCTTGCAGCTACCAGGTAGGAATCATAGGGGTTCGCAACTTATATACTCATATAATCCCAATCTCATGTATCAAATCAACCTTACCAGCACATTCCTTGGTATAGGTATTTTATAATGTCTCATTTTCTTAAAAAATAGAATGTCTTAGTGGTATTAATATCTCATGAATATGCATGTATAATATAAGGATATAATGTTCACAACCAATTAATATGAAGATCAAAATCTATTCAATATAGTATAAGTGAGCTCAAAATCAACTCAATATATCAATAATTCATGCTATCAGTTTTTACTTGGCACCGCCAGAATAAATATCCATGTAGTCATCTATATTATCATCTCCATCCCCTCACTCGGGCATCACTATAATGATAATGCAATTAAATTCTCAATTAAGGCCTAAAATGTCAAGTCAAGCTCTCAATCGATGGCACAATGATAGATAAGACATTCTAATACACAAAAGGCCTATGATAATAAATCAAGCTCCCCCTCGGATGACATAATGATAAATAAGGTATTTAATGCACAAACATGACCAATAAAATCAAGTCAAGGCCATACTCGGGCATCACAATAACATATACTCTCAATTCAACAAATATTATGCATATAAGCCCTTACTCGGGCACACAATCATAAATAGTTACCCAAGTCTATAATGAGGCTCACATAAGCCCCACAAGGGTAACACAAAATAATCTACATTTCGAATAACAATAAATCGCGGACTATCCTAATCTAACTTTGTTCATACATTAAGCCTCAACTATTACAAGTCTACTCATACTTTATGTAGTCTCTAAGCCTCAATCATTCTATCAATAATGATGATAATAATAACATAACTATTCCCTAACAAGGCATTAAACCACAACCATCACAATAAAGTCTCTAACAAGATTCATTTTGTAAAATAGGCATTTCAATAACTATTATTCGAGATTACTAGGTTATCTATCTACATTGTACTCAAAGAATAATTTTAAGTAGTAATACTAACTAATAAACCACTTAGTCTAACTACAATCCATCAAGGACTCTGGTACCCACGGAGATGCTCACTATTTTACCTAAGTGGGACCCCCAATCCTTAGCGATAAATAAAATACAATAAACAAGCATATAACACATAAATACTTTGAAAAAAGTCAAGGTACATCTCAACTTCCTTTAAATGATGATCTGCAATTTCAAGTGCAGTCTAAAATCTCAACCGAAAATCCAACTCTCTAAAATCAACACCAAATGCATTCAATCTAGTAAAATATGTCATCTACAAGTCAAAAAAAGCTAATGGTACCAATATTAACCCTATTTAAGACGGATTTGAAATGGACCTTGAAAATAAATTCAAAAATTAAAGGACTAAAATTGAGATTTTATTCTAGAAACACTTTCCTTAAGGTTGTAGAACTCTACAGTAGAAATCCAAGCAAAAACGAGTTAAAAACAAGATTCAAGTTAAAGAAAAATTATTTTCAAACTTTATTGGTGTAAATCCCAAATTACTTGAAAATCGTAATCCTCAAGTGAAAAAGATTCTATAGGTGAAACTTCAAACAAAAACGAGAAAGAATCGAAGCTCAAATAAAAGAAAAACCAAATTTTCAATTTGAGGTAAAACCCCCAAAAATTCTCTTTTGAAATCTTTGATTTAGAAGAATTTAGATGATAAAGTTGCTAGAAAATGATTTAGAATTGAGCTAGGAACTTACCCGCGTGAACTTATGCAAAAGATCTCTTCAAAAATCTCTCTCCCGAGCTCCCAATATGATAAGAATTGTAAAAATAAGCAAAAGGGAATAGATTCCAAAATTGGGTTGTTTTCATCAATCAACAATTTCAAAAACTTATTTTTGATCCTCATAACTCATCTGGACCCTATGAACATGAACCAATAGTGCAAATTGATCGTAAAATACGTTTCAAATTTAATGAAATTACTGAATTTATGAAAAAAAATCATTTACAACAAATTAACCCTTGGAACCCATTTAGGCTGAAATATACTATTTTCAAAAGGAGGTTCGAAATACAAAATAAAGATTTCGAACCCGAATCAACCACGCTACCAACCCAAATCGATGTTCCATAGCTAATGGAACTGTTAGAGTCCTCATCCGATGCTCAGATCACTACTAAAAAAAAAGAAAACCGACCACAAAAATCGACCACAAGTGGTCGGCTTTCCTCAAATTTCGACCACAAAACCGACCAAATAGTGTGGTCGGTAAATTAGTGATAGCTTTTCAAGTGGTCGGTCTTTTTAAAAATATATATATATTTTTAAAATTTATTATTATTTTATTAAAATTGGAAAAAATAATTTTTAAAAAAATCAAAATAAATCGATCACAAGTGGTCGATTTTGATAAAATTAATTAATTAATTAATTTTATCAAGTGGTCGGTTTTGTTTTAAATTAATAAATTAATTTCATTAAAATCGACCACTTGTGGTCGATTTTCTACAAAAAAAAATTAAAAAACCGACCACTTGTGGTTGGTTTTCTGGGATTTTTTTTAAAAAAATAAAAATCAACAAATGGTCCAACATGCAATACAACAACAATAACAACAAACCAAATGAAAAAAACTACAACACATACAAAATGTACAACAAAGGTGTAAAAGTGTAAAAACTACAACAATACATACAAAAGTGTACAAACTACAACAAAATGTATAAATCCAAAGTACAACACATATAAAAATAAAAAAACTAAAACTCATCTTCATTGAATTCGTCCTCGTCTTCCACATCCTCATCTGTGCTGATATCATCCAGGGGGAGTAGACCTTTTGCAGCCCAAACTGCATCGCCAGGACACGGAGGAATAATCTCTGCAGTCTGAATGAAAGATCTGAACTGCTCCTGCAGCATCCTGATTTGTGATGATGTTTTCTCCTCCTTCTGCACCCTCTCTCTCTGATCAGCAAGCTCTTCAGTGAGTTTAGAAATCGTATTTTCTAGTCTTTCAGTGGTTTCTCTATCAACTGAAGAGTTAGAGTATGTAGGGCCGGACGAACACCAAATATTCTCGCCAAATTTTTTTTTGTGGTATCCGTAGTAATGGTCTCTAACTGCAGGACCCACAACTTTATCCCATAACTCCTCCTGTACATGTTGGGGTAGTGGGTCACCCTGACTTTCAGGAGGCTGAGTACTACGATACTCACTAACGAGCTGCGTATATTTGTCCTATATTAAAGTAAAGTTAAAATTAAAAGTCAAAAAATATTAAAGTACTTATACTTGAATAATATCAACTTTTAGAAAAAGATTCATAAATTCAAAATTTGATTCTTACATGGGCAGCTTTTGCACGAGGTTCAACCCAGACATCTTCATCAGTCGGGTTTTTTTTATTTTTCGGATGAGTCTCCTCGAATAGCTCACCCTGTGGTATGCTCCTACCCTTTTCTTTTTCTTGCATATGAAAAAATTATCAATGTTCAAATAATTAAAAATGTAAATAGAAACAAATAATTAAAACTGTAAAAGTTACATACCAATTTTTCCTCTACAACAATGATACTTTTGGCACCCGCAGTATGTAAGGAGCCACCCCTGGATGATGCCCGAGATTTTTTTCCTTTGTCCCTCAGCAATTGGTATTCTTCGCAATTCCAATAGAGAATATACTGTTGCTATAAGGGTTCACTAATCCAGTAAGGTCGTACCAAGTTGGTTCGGACATAATCCAACAGACTGTTAAATCTGAATCTACATCTTCTGAAAAAATTTCTCTTTACAAGACATGCATTCACATCATTCCACCAGTAAAATTTCTACAACAAAAATAAAAATATAATATTCAATCTTTTGTTCTAACAAAGTGTTAAGTAGTCGATAAGTTAAATCCATACATTTAATTCTTGAAACATTCTTTCCCTATCAATTTCTAGAACCTTTTGCCAACTGGTCCAGTAGACGTTAAAGTTCCGACAAATGCATTTTCTCGTAATTTGCCCAACTCCAGCATCCGGCCTAAACCTACATCACAAGATCAAATAGTAATTTCATAGAACATAATAATATAGTAACGAAAAAAATGAATAATGTTATTATATTTAGAAATCTTACCCTGTCACATATGGAGTAAGATAACGCCTACCAAAATTATCTCTGTCACCTGGCTGCGGAGTAAGTGATGGTGGATGTACTGGCGTGGGCAGATCTGAAGCACCAGATAGAGTACCTCCAAGCTGAAGATGCAACAACTCAATAGATCCTGCAGAACCACTGTACGAAGCCGCGTGACTGCTACAGGAGGGTACTAATAATGGTAGTACTCTGAATGGGCCAACGGTCGTCCGATAGTACTGTGATGGCGGTGGCACGATGGTAGGAGCAGAATGAGTAGGTATAGACCCATGAAGTGGCCCCACATGTGTAGGAGTAGGAACTAAATGCTGAGACGACCTAGAATATGAGGGTCGTGATGTTGCGTCAGCAAATCGACCCTCAGATATATGAATACCTATCGGTCATCTATACGGCAGAGGTTTTTTTCTCATTTTTGTTTTCGTAAAATAACTTTTTCCTTACCTTTGTCACCCCTGCCTGACATCTAAATAATGTAAAGTTAATAAGTAGTTAGTTCCTAAAAAAGTGAATATATAAGAAAATATTACAAGTAACTAATTTCAAGTTACTAATTCACATTTCAAATTGCTCCAACAACACGAGATAGAAAAGAATATTTTTATTACTATATAAATCATGGAAAAGCGAAAACAACAATCTTAAATAGTATATTACATATCAATCTTAAACAAGAAACATAAAGATAAATATATAGTACAAAGCATAAAGACATGATCAATACATAATAAATACAACCTACACAAACTAATCCTCATCTTCTGGAGACTCACTACTAAACCATTCACCATCTTCGGAAGTTTTTTCATCTCCTACCTACTCATCCTCTTCTTTCACAATATTAACTTCTTCAAATATATTTTTCGGGTGATTCAAAGTATCTTATAAGTCAACATCCACTAGCTGGTGATCAATCTGCATTTTATTTTGATACGCAGTCTCCACCACATTCTCAACTTCCACCCGTACTATAGGCTTTGTTTTGATTACAGTCCACCAATCAGACTTATCACTGCACAATGGATAAGGAGCATAATAAACTTTTTTAGCATTTTGCGCTAGAACAAATGGATCGTAAACAGGATATGACCAATTGTGATTCACTTCAATGATGTTATTCTCCTTATGTACTCTTATGCCTCTTGTGCTTGGATCAAATCACTTACATCGAAAGACAACAATTTTTTTTATTGGGAAACCAGCATACTCTAGTTCTAAGATCTCGTGTATGATGCCAAAGTAATCAACATCATCATCACCCTTAACCCAAACACCACTATTGTTTGTTTTTCTTGTTCTAAAGTGTTGTTCGGTAGAAAATTTGAACTCATTTACTGTGTAATGGGATATTGCATGAGCTTTAACTGGACCCAAAGAAATATCTCTCAAGAGTTGATCGTATGCGGCTGCATTTGGTGACTGGTGTACCTAAAAATATTATACATATATATATTATATATATGTTAGTTAAGGAATGTGTAAATGTTTAAAATTTATAGAAATATTAATACACTTATGAATCTCATATGTAATCCATGTTGCAAAGGATGCATACACTTGATTTTCGTGGAATTGAGTCTTAAATGAACTGAAGATCCAGCATGCGAAACACATTTAGTTTCTTTAAGGGAATGAGTAAACAAATAAGATATGTTAAAATTTTTATCTCCTTACTTCAGAAAGGGCTCAACTTTCAGGCAATTCAGCAAGATATATAAAGTTGCTGATTTGTGCTCCGTGGGAGTAAGTCGGCGACGTATGGTCTTTTTAGCCTTCCAACCAGATTGATTGAAATTGATATCGGTTGTAAATGAGTCTCATTCACATCGTCCTGATGACAATTCGGTTGGTTTCTTGAACAAGCAACTTCATCATGAAAGTAGTATGAATAAAATTGAGATGTTTCTCTTGCAAGATATGCCTCAACTATAGAGCCTTCCACCCTATGTTTGTTTTTGGGACCCCTTTCAATTTTCCAATTGCCCTGCACAATCTTAAGATTAGATGTTTACTATATTTAAAAAGATATGTATGAATTTAAATATGTTATAATTGCTTACCGTTTGAATGGATACATCCACCTAGTTTGAACTGGACCGCCTAGCCGAGCTTCGCACATAAGGTGAATGGGAAAATGTTCCATCACATCGAAGAACGCTGGCAGAAAAATCTTCTCCAGCTTGTTGGTGATAACAACAATATTAATTTCCATTCGCGTCAGATTTTCTTCTTTTAATGTGGTGGCACATAAGTCTTTAAAGAACAAACTGATCTCTGCTATTGGTTTCCATATGTTTTCAAGTAAACCAATAAACACAATTGGAAGTAATTGTTTCATGAAAATATGACAATCATGGCTTTTCATTCCATGTAAGATTCTTTGTGCCATATCAACCCTCTTTCCCAAATTTGAGGCATATCCATCGGGCATCTTCAACCTTTGGACCCACTCACATATTTGACGTTTTTGGTCCAACTTTAATGTAAAACTAGCCTTGGGCTTAAAAATATTTCCATTGGGCCCCTCCTGTACGTGTAATTCTCTGTGTTTGCAATATTCTGGTAAGTTAAGTCTGGCCTTAGGATTATCCTTTGTTTTGCCGGTAACATCCATAACTGTGTTGAACAAGTTGTCAAAATAGTTCTTCTCAATATGCATGACATCAACATTATTTCTAAGTAAATTATCAGGCTAATATTCTAACTCCCAAAATATACTTTGCTTAGTCCAGTTATACGAAACGCCATATCCATCAAGCCTGTACAATGGTTCCTCATTGGCTTTAGGCAAATCTTGAACTATCTCCTAGATGTCATGACTAGACAACCTTGGAGGTGGACCATCATGTTCCCTTCTATTCCTTCTAAATGCATTCTTGAGTCTCCTAAATTCATGATCAGGTGGCAAGAAACAACGATGACATTCAAACCATGAATTTTTCCTGCCATGTCTCAAGGTGAAAGATTTTGTTTTTTCCATCCAGTATGGACAAGCCCGCTTTCCAGCTATCATCCACCCAGACAACTTTCCATAAGTAAGAAAATCATTAATAGTCCACATTAGATATGTACGCAGATTGAAATTCTGTTTAAGTGAGATGTCCCAAGTTTCAACCCCCTCATGCCATAAAATTAGAAGTTCATCAATCAAAGGTTGCTAGTAGACATCTATTACGCTTTTTAGATTACGCAGGCCAGGAAAAACATAATTCAGAAATATATAGGGACTAGTCATCAACATTTCAGGAGGAAGATTATAAGGGGTGATAAATACATGACAACATGAATATGGCGCAGCACCAACTGAAAAAGAAGAGAAGTCATCCGCACATAATCCCAAACGAATATTTCGTGGCTGAGTTGCAAAATTTGCATAAGTTGCATCAAAATGCTTCCAAGCCTCTCCGTCAGATGAATGACACATAACACCAGTGGGCCTTCTATTTTTACTGTGCCATCTCATATGAGGAGCTGAGCTGTTTGAAGCATGCAACCTCTTCAACCTTGGTATTAGAGGTAAATAATACATTGCCTTAATAGTAATTTGATTTCCACTAAAACCACGCTTATATCGAGGGTGCTGACAAAACTTACAGGATTCTAGGTTAGCATCATCCTTAAAGTATAACATACAACCATTTTCAAAACAATTAATTCTAACCGAGGAGAGACCTAACTTTGACACCAATCTTTTTTCCTTATAGAAAGAATCAGGAACCTCCACTCACATAGTTGTTATTGTTGTTGTTGTTATTGTTTTGTTGTTGTTGTTGTTGTTGTTTTTGTTTTTGTTGTTGTTGTTGTTGTTGTTGTTATCAAGGTAAGGGTTAGTATGGTGATATCTTGAGACTCAAAAGGTAATGGGTGAAATTTGTCAGTTTGTCCAAAAGACTGTTGATGGTACATAACTTATCGATTTTGCATGCAAGATATTGGAATAGTTCGACAGTGTATGATAAGTCTACTGATTTAAGAAGCCAAGGGGAATACAAGCCTAGTGTTCGTCTTAGATTGTTTACAACCAAAAACTACCAAGCCTTGTTCCTTTTAGCTAGTTACAAAAATCCCCCTTTCACCAATGCTAGATGTTGCTCCCACTGACCTCCAAAGTCTATAATACAAACGCGGGGTATATCCTTCAAAACCTAAATAGTCTACTCCAACTCCGACTAACCGTCGGTCTGGGAGTTAAAAGTTGTGCTAAGATCAACCCGGGTACCCAACTCCTCATGAAAAGTCTTCCAAATGGAAATGTGAACACCGAACCCCTGTCTGAGGTAATTGATACTGCTACACCATAAAGATGAACTATCTCATGAATTTGAATATGGGCAAACTTTTCAGCACTAAAAGAAACCTGAATAGGAATAAAAATGAGCAGATTTGGTCAATCGATCCATGATGACCCAAAAACTATAAGAATCACAAGAAGTACGAGGCAACCCAGTTATGTAGTCCATAATGATTCATTCCCATTTCCACTTGAGAATGGGTAACCTCTAAAGCAAACCACCAGGCCTTAAATGCTCGACCTTTACCTGCTGACAACATAGGCAATGAGCTATAAAATCTGATACATCCTTCCTTATACCACCCTACAAGTAGTGCTGCCTCAAATTTTGATACATCTTATTCACTCCTAGATGGATGGAATATCTAGAACAATGAACCTTCTCCAATATCAATCTCACCCAATCACTTACTCTCAGCACACAGACTTGACATCCAATTCTCAAAACACCATTTAATTCAAGCGAGGATTCCTTAGCCTCACCACTCCACACCTTATCCTAAATTTTTCTCCACCCAACATCATCAATATGATGAGTCTGAACTACTCCATCAAAAAAGATCTAGCCTCTACGAATGCGAACACACATCCTTGTGTCAAAAAATCAATCCAAACCATTTGGTTAGCCAAAGACTGAACCTCTAAGGCCAAAGACCTCTCCTAGGTCAAAAGATGTGCCAATCCACCCATGTTAGTCGACTTTCATCTCAAGGCATCTGTAACCATATTAGCCTTGCCAGGATGATAGAGAATAGTAACGTCATAATCCATAAGCAACTCAAGATAATAGAGCTTCCTCATATTAATATCTCTCTAGGTGAAGAAATATTGAAGACTACATCCGAGAAGATCTCACAACGGAATCCATACAAATAGTGTCTCCATATCTTTAAAGCAAAAACAACCGCGCACAACTCCAAATCATGGGTTGGGTAATTCTTCTCATGGGGCTTTAACTGATGAGAAGCATACACAATCACCTTACCTTCCTGCATCAACACAACACCTAATTCGACACCTGAAGCATCACAGAAGACAGTAAAATCCACGTTTTGAGCAAAGTCAAGCAAAGTAAAATCATCTATAAATACAATAATAAAGAAGTCAAGATACCATTGAAATATCTCGTTCATCAACTCCATGAACACGGATGGGCATTGGTCAAATCGAAGGACATTTCCAATAACTCATATTGTCTGTACCGAGTATGAAAAGCTGTCTTCAAAATATCCAAAGCTCTAATCCTCAACTAGTGATACCTGAACCTCAAATAAATCTTTGAAAACACCGAATCACCCAAAAAATGATCAAACAAGTCATCTATATGAGGAAGGGGATACTTATTCTTAACTGTCACCTTATTTAGATGTCGTTAATCAATACACATACGCATAGACCCATTTTTTTCTTCACAAACAACGCAGGCACAACCCAAGGTGATACACTAGGTCAGATAAATTCCTTATTGAACAAATCTTGGAACTGATCCTTCAATTCCTTTAACTCAGTTAGGTCCATCCTATAAGGAGGAATAGAGATGGACTTAGTTCCCGACTCAACATTAATAGGAAATTCAATATCATGATTCAGAGGTTTACTAGGAAAATCCATAGGGACAACATCCATAAAATCACATACAATACAAATAGAATCCAAAAAAGTTGGTGAAGAAACACTAGTATCACGAATATGGTCCAAATAAAACAAACAACCTCTCTCTACTAAATAACGAGCCTGAAGAAAAGATATAACTCTCTTGGGACCCAAATGAAGTGCGCCCTTCCAAGATATCCTTGGCATACCTAGTGGAGCTAAAGTCATGATCTTAACAGAACATTCTAGGATAACATGATAAAGAGCTAACCAATCCATACCAAAGATGACATCCAAATCTACCATATCTAGGAAAATTAGATCTATCCAAGTCTTACAGCCCGCGATAGTCACAACATAGGATCGGTGTACCCGATCTACCACTAAAGAGTTTCCTACGGGGGTAGATACACGGATAAGCATGACAAGAGGCTTACTAGAAAAATCAAAACCCAAAGAAAAATTTGCAGACACATAGGAGAAAGTCAACCTCGGATCAAATAACATAAATGGAAGTCTAAAATAAATAGGGACGACACCTATGAGAATAGCGTCGAAAGTCTCTGCTTTTGGTCTAGTGGGTATAGTATAGCACTATCTATGTCCACCGCCTGACTGATTAGCCCCGTGACCACCACTACGGAAACTACTACCTCTTCCTTAGAAGAACCTCTACCTCTCAGTGCTGATATAAGAGTAGGCCTAAAAACACAGTGGGGACAGTCCTTCATCAAATGGACAACCTCATCACACACAAAGAAAACTCTGTGTCCCCACTTAATTGAGGGAGGTATGACTGAGCTAGAATGACCACTCAAAGTTGCTGAACCAGAAGACCTACTACTTGAACCCTGTAAGGCTGCCTGCATCGGTCTGCCATGATACCCGCGGGAGCCTATAAAATATATGCTTCTAAGAGCCTGATAGCTTAACTTACCCTGATGGTGCACCTCTTGAAGCTTCCCTGAGATGCTTAAAAAAGTAGACTCAGTCATCTTTGCATGTTCTACTATACTCTAAAATAATTCCCCTGACACTACCATCTGAGCCGTAGCTAGATAAAGTGAAGCATCCAACCCCTTCACGAACTTTTGAATCTTCTCAAACTCAATGGCAATATTGGCAAAATAATATCTTGGCAAAGCATGAAAATATGCCTCATACTCTACAACAGTCATGAAACCTTGCTTCAAGTGATCAAACTAATCTCTCATCTGATCCCTCAAACTAAAAGCCACAAACCTATCCAAAAAGGCCTCAACAAACTGATCCCAAATCATCTATGGTGAACCAAGAGGTCTGAAACTAACAATTGAGTTGCACTAATCCCTGGTGGAATTTCTTAACTGATAGGTAATGTACACAATCTCATGCGACTCAATCCATCCAGGTTTATACAACTTCTCCCTATAATCAATCGAGAATTCATAGGCATATTCGCCCATAACATCACTGAACCTGGGTGGACTCTAGCGAGTTAATATCTCAAACCTATCTGATCTTTAGAAAACATAACTGCACTTGCAATAATAGGAGACATAGTGAATCTGGTTGGCTGAGATCCCACCTGAGGAGGTAACATAGATAAAGGCTGAACCCTTGATCTTGTAATACTATACTCGGATACTGGAACTGAAGAAAGCAAAAAACTCAGAGTCTATGAAGTACCATAAGCAGATGTCACTACCACTGGAGGATCCACACTCAAAATCAGAGGAACACCATAGACAAACTCTGGCACCACTGAAAGTACAATACTCAAAGCTGGAGGAACACTAGGTGCACTCAAAGAAGCACCCTCCATACACATCAGTAGATAAATTAGCAACCTTTCTAAAATTAAGGTATAAGAACTCTGTGGGACCAGAGTGGGCCTCATATCTAGCATGCTCAACTTGAGGATCAGGGAAGAGTCTCCTATTACTACCTCTGGACGGGGCAGATCCTCGTGCCTACCATCTACTTCGGGATCGACCATGACCCGCAACTCGCCCCCTATGCTGGGTTCTCTCCTCAGATGATGGCTCTACATCTTTAGCCTCACGAGAACTAGTTCTCACCATATGCAAAAAAAGAGTGAAACTCAATTTAGAATTATAGAGTATGGAAAAATATGCATGATAAGGAACAATATAAGAAAAGTTTCCTAAATATATCTTATAGCCTCTAGAAGATAGATACAAATGTCTACGTATCAATCTGCATGATTGTCACACCCCAAACTAGGGCCTGACCGTGACTGGTATCTCAAGTCCACCATGGAATTGAGCCACCCCCTTTGCCTAGTCAAATAGAACAAAATATACTAACAATGTTTGAATTTTGAATATTTAACAAGATAGATAAAGATAAGCTTAAGAAGTCTAGGATACATCAACAACCAATACCCAGTCCACAGTAATCCACAAAGCCTTTAAACTGCACTGAAGTAAAAAATCAATCTAAGTCGTGACATGCCCCCGATGATATCCAAAATAGGTCAAAAGAAAAGTCTATGACCAAACAAAACAAAACCATGAAATAAAGCTATTCTAGAGAACAGAAGCTCACCACTTTGAGTCGAATGACGATAACCCTGAAATCCTGTCACTGCGTAGGAAAAATAAAAGTGTCTCCGTGTTATGCATCACGTGGGAATACAACGTCTAGAGACGGTTAGCGGGCTGAGATCTAGCATTTAACTCAGGATAGGGGATAAAATAACGCCATGGTCAACAATTTAAATCATTTAAATTAATACACATATTTATATATATATATATATGTCATGCTGGGATAAGGAACAAGGATTAGCATGAGAGTAAGACATTAGCCTGGACTGTGTAGCTTAACCATCACAATAGTACTCACGGGATATATGGGCCTCATTTCTCACCCCCAGGTCAGTCCCAGTGTGTGTAGCCACAAGAATAAGAGAATAATCATCATATATTCATGGGGGACTCGAACCTCCCAATCATATACTAAGGTGATTCAAACACCCGATCATGTAATAAGGGGGACTCAAACCACCCAGTCATCTATATCCCCACGCTGGCAAATGCGGTTTCCAATATTAATCCCTTCAGAACCTCTATTTTCACGACCTTGATAGACAACCACCTTTAAGCCCAATTAAAGCATTTAGCACATAACTCATTCAATCATTCAAGGAGTCATTCATTAAGGCATTATCAAGTGGTATCGTCATACCGACTATAGCTTGCAAGCTTATTATTTTGCCAAACCAAACCATTAAGCCAACTAGGACACTAACCCACGAGCCTATGGGACTCCAAAATTCTAAGATTTGAAGACCTATTTTGAAATTTCTTCAAGCTCAACTCTTCAATGGTTAAACCTTCAAATCAACTCGAATTAAGCTGAAATTTGAGATTTAGACTCTAAGTGTTAGGGAACAAGTATCTAACACCAAAAACACAAGAAAGCACAAGAATCAAAAACTAAAAATTTGAACTAGGAAAAAAATAGAAATAGTGATTTTTTTTGTAATTTTTCAATTTTTCAACACAACGAGACCTAAGATTGACTTCATGGGAACGATATCAAGATTGGCTCTGATGCCAGATGATACGAACCACAATACAAAAATGAAAAACATATGAGAACAAGGAAAATTTTATGGAAATTGTGACAAACAAGTAAAAGGATAAAAGAGATGAAAGATAGCTAGATTGACACAAATCGATAAAGTGAGGACAATCAAAGGGTATATTAAACCCTAGGCCTTTCTATCATTCACCAATAACCACCAATCTTCTACGAGGGCCTTACGGAAAGGATTCTCGAGCAACCAACGTTTCTCAGAATCTAAGAAAGCTCTCAACAAACTTCGATAAAACACTCACAAGTGCATACAATCATCCAAAATCATCGAAACCTAAAATAAAGAGAGTCCTATCTATTTATAGGACAAAGGCCATTTATTACAACTTGGGCCCAAAAGTGACCCTAAATGCAAATTGTGCCCAAAAGTGACCCAAAAGCCCAAAAACTCAACATGGTGCATCTTTATTTTTCTAACCTTCTCATGGGGGATCACAATATTCTTCTTCATCGCTAAATCTTGGTCATGCGGTGCTTTCACTTGCATAAAAATGTGTACATTAAAGTTATTAGTTTACAACAAAATATAGCCATGTTTTTATTTACTAGTTTAGGATACTTCTGTTGCACGTGTATCTCGTGTTAATCACTAAAATTGTATATAAAAACTAATTACTAAGAAGTAGAAATTGACATTTTAATAAATATTTTATTTATTTAAATTATATAAATAAATACTAATGGTATATAATTAATTTTAAAGTTCTAAATATTAATAATATTTTTTTTACATAATTTATGTGTAAGGAAAGACTAAATAAATCAACACACTTTGCTCCTCAATCTCCTCTGAAATCTCCTTGTAACTCGACAAAAGGATTACTCTATTCATTCCCTATTCTCACTGCCCTTACTGACAGCCTTTGCACTCTTCCTTCCTCTCCACCTTTGCCTTTCTCCTTAAGATCTTTTATTCTTTGATAGACCTTATTGATTTTCATACGGGTGATGGGTCATGGGTTGAAGGATAAAATGTTGGAAAAAATACATAAAGTAGCATATTTAAGTAATAAATTACCAAAAAAGTAACACTTTTATCAAATTACATTTTGTAGCATATGTATTTGTATGTATTTGTATTTTTGTAGCAATAGTTTGCAAAAATACAAAATACATATCGATCATAAGAACAGTAAAAATCATATGTATTTGTATTTTTGTAGCAACAGTTTGCAAAAACACAAAATACAACTTGCTATATTATGTAATTATGAAACTGTTGTTATGAAACTCATAATTAAGGAGAAAAGTATGCTATTTCTGAAATTTGCCCTAAAATGTTTTCCACTATGCAACTTGAAAGTTGCAATGAAAATAATAAAAAATTGTGTATTAGAAAGTTAATAATACGATAGTTTTACCACTAACAAATTTAAATTTCTAAAAATGATAATATCAATCATATTAACAGGTTTTAGATCCCCTCCCTTATGAATCTTTGGCGGTCAGTTTGTTGTACTCCCTCCATTTACTTTTATTTATCATGTTTTACTTTTTAAGAATTAAACTACTTATGAAGTTTGATTAATATTTTAAGATGTATTTTTCATCATAATAATATGAGAATGATTGCATCTTATAACATTTATCGTATACTTTTCAATCATCTAAATTTTAAATTTAAAGTATTTAATTAATATATTAAATTATTTCATGAAGTTTAGTCAAATTAACTTTTGTAAGCAAGATGTGACAATAAAAATTAACGGAGAATTATATATATTTATTTCATTATTGCACAAAATGACATACAAAAAAATTTACCAACATTTCACTCAGTTTGTATAGGTGCCTTGCACATAATATTTACTTTAAAAATATACGAAAGTCTTACTAATATACTCACAATGCACGTGTAGTTCATCTCAATCACTACAAAACCGTCAATAACTAATTAAATTTTAAAAATTGTTAGTTATCACATGTAAAAGAGCTATTCCCTGAACTTTTTTTTTAATTGTTTGTAACTTTAGGAAATGATAATTGGACTTCTCCATTTTTTTTCTTCTAAATTTATCACTTTCTATACCTTTTAAATTTTCGTATAAATAATTTGTGCACCTTTTAAGTAAATGCTGTATAAACACGAAAGACTGGTAGAGTCATTTAATGACACTATTACTTCAAAAGAGTTTAAGAAAATCTTGAATAACAATTTCTGTAAAATAATAATTCAAATAAGGAAAGGATTAGCGCTTATGTAAGTAGAATCTTATTTGATATTAAATTTCTAAATATTAGGAGATCTTATATAGTTTATTTAAGGAAAAAACTATTAGTCACAATTTTATTTAATTTGAAAGTACTAAATGTTAGAAAAATAAGTAAATGAATATTTTGTATAGTGTAAAGCAACAAAAACTACAACATAATGGGTATCGTTTGTTTCGTTTAACAGGTTTGGACTACTAAATTTTGTTGACCTCAGTTTTAAGAATGTATCAAGTGCTTCTTCATTACCTTCTTGGCAAGATTTACATGAGATCCTCGAAAAACCACCTGAGAATTCTCTTGGACCTACAGTTTCTGCAGAATTGAGCTCAAATCGGAGCTAACATTTGTATACTGGTCTATGATTAATGTTACAAATGCCTAACATTCCACAATACTTATACAGATTAGACGTATCTTTTGACACTAACCACATCAAAGGTCATTCTCTAATCTCTTTATACCAACTGTAGAATTGATAATGTCATTCTCAGTGAAGTTGGATAGCATGTAGGAGACGTAACCACACATCTCAGCGAAGTTGAAGTGTCCAGAAGTAGCTAATTTTGCAGATCCTTTCTAGTGAATTACGCCCTACTTCAGAAGTATAACATAATTCTTGTCACTTGATTGATCTAATTGGAATGTGTAGTTCCCACTTCTTGAGTAAGTCAACTTCAATCTGTTGTCCATTTTCATGCCAGGAAGGAAAGTATCTGTTGGATTCAGAATACTCTGCCAAATTTTACCGTCTGATCCATCAACTAAGTTCCCTATATCCAACAACTCAAATGCCCTGTTAAAAGCACTGCGTAATTATGTGGAGAAATAAGTGTATTTACTATTTAAGCCAAAATTGAACTATTCCAATTAGCAGCCCATATAACAGTTTTTGGACTCAAATTGTAATACTATATGCCTATTTAATTATTTAATTGATCTACGTCATCAGGAAAGAGTTCCATTGCAAAAGTTTTAAAAGACTAATACCAATTTACAGCTTATAGAACAACCCCTAATTAAAAAAAAGAAGAAAAACCTGCCACAAAAAATCGACCACAACTGGTGGTCGCGAAAACCGCCCATAAGTGGTAGGCTTTTAATAATTTAATTTTTTTAAAATCAAAACGTGACCACAAGTTGTCGGTTTTGTATTTTAAAATGTGGAAAACAAATTAAATTAACCCGCGAAAAATAATTCACTAAAATCGATCACTTGTGGTCAATAACACCAATAAATAAATAAAATAATTATTTAAAAATTCTTTTTAAATTTTTAGAATATTTTGTTTTTTAAAAAAGAAAAGCTGACCACATGTGGTTGGTTATGTCAAAATAAATTAAAAACAACTAATATTAAATAAAACCGACCATTTGTGGTTGTTTTTTTTTTCAAAAATATTAATATAAATAAAATAACTAAAAAACGTAAAACCCAATATATTTTTAAAATATATTATTAATTATACCAACCATATGTAGTAAAAATAAAAATCAATTAATATTATAAAATTGACCACTTGTCGTTGATTCTTGTAAAAAGAATTAAGAAAAACCTACCACTTGTGGTCAAATTTTGTTTAAAAAATATTTAAGAAATTAAGAAACATTAAATGCATTATATAAAATAAATAAATAACATAAAACATAATCTTTATTTCTTACTTATGCTGCACTAAAATAAATATATTGTTCATCTAGTATATATATACACACACAAACACACACATATATGTCGTGTAGTTATTTACGTGGTAGCCAAAAGCTAACCGAACGTAGCCAAGTATATTGAATAATATGTTTGATCTCATACGATCAAGGTAATAATATACTGTTGAAGTTATAATAATCAAGTTAAATTAAAAAATAATTCATCAGAGTATATATGTATGTATGTATATCTCGTGTGATGATGTACGTAGTAGTTAAAAACTAGCTAATTGAATCTATCTAAGTATATTAAATACATTGATATCATACGATCGAGGTAATAATATATTGTTGGAGTTATAATAATGTAAACTAATATTAACTGATAATCCATTGGAGTATATGTAATGTGTTGTATTACGAGATAATATACATAATTGTTTATGTGATCGTATCTAGTACGTATTCAGAAGTTGATAGTCAATCGAGTATATGCATATATATAGAGATGTATCTCGTGTAGTGATGTACGTAGTAGTCAAAATCTAGATAATTGAATCTATCCAAGTATATTGAATAATATGTTGGTATCATATAATCGAGGTAATAATATACTATTGAAGTTTTAATAATATAAGCTAATTAACCGATAATTCATCAGATTATATCTAGAATATGTTGTATTGTGAGGTATGTAATACGTATTCAAAAGATAATTAACAAAAAATCCATCCTAGTATACGATATACAATGATATTATTATGCGATTGAGGAAATATACTATTTGTATTAATGTGATAATGAATTAACTAATTATCCGATTTATATACATTGTATTAAATTATATTTTATGTTATTAGAAATATTACACAATTGGGGAATCTTAGTAGCTTAGTTGGTTAGTTACCTGAACTTCCACCTTGTTGGTGAGGGTTCGATTCCCCACATTGTAATCCCCTCTCCCATTCCCCTTCCCCTACCCCCAATTAAAAAAAAAATACTACACAATTTATTATACTTTATTATTTAATTTTTAATAAAAATCGACCACAAGTGGTCAGTTTTTGAATATTTTTTTCCCCAGAAATTGACCATTATGTTTTCCCGGCCCAAATACCGCCTTACCCGATCAACCCATCACCCTTATTACCCTTTTTCTAATTACCCGATACACCCTATAGGAGCAAAGACGATAGCAACAACAATGTCATCAACCCAACCGCAACAGAAACAACGATAGCACTCCGTACTGATGTCATACTCCGCCACTGACGTCATGAAAACAACAATGATAGTAGCAACAATACGTCACGGTAGTAATAACAACCCAACAACAACAAGCCAATAACATCAACAACAACATAAACTCCAATGATAGCCATAGAAATACTCCATCGCCGACGTCACTTCTCCAAAGTTTAGTCCCAGGTATGACTGCTTCCCTGCTTAATTGTTGTCTTTGCCACCTGTCACAAACCAAAAACTTCACGATGGCACTTATCGCAGCAAGACTTGACAAGTAAACCTATCACCCAAGATAATATGAAATGATAACAACACTAAATCCCAAGACAAGACTTCTAGAACAAAAATGAACTGCACAATTGCAGTAATAGCAGAAAAATACATAACAACAATACTATAAATCACCCCAAAATCTAGTGTCACAGTGTAAGAACCAACTAAGTACTTCTCGAAAGTCAACATATAGAATTGATTGTGTAAAACATCTAATTTGTCTTAGAATACAAAGATAGGACATAAACTAAACAAGAGGAGCTACTAGATCAACTGTGGAAGCACAAACCGACCGCTACCTCGAAAATACTCCAACACCGCCTAAATCATCTATCGTGCAACTCACTAGTACCTGGATCTTCACCAAAATGGTGCAGTAGGGGTGAGCACGGTCGATATACTCAGTAGGTATCATAGGCCGACTGAGCAAAGTAGAAAATAAAGTATATAAACACAAACTATGGCCAAGGCACCTACAATCAGAAAATGTCCCAAACGGTAGCTCACACTGTCTCCACTAACAGTTATAAAATGTACACATGTACCTAATACAAATATGAGAAAGAAACACAAATAGATAGATATCAAGTCAAGAACAAAAACACAACACGAAATATGAACAATATATGGAGTGCAATGAAAATGATGATGATGATGATAATGATGATGTGATGCACAAGGTCGTTGCACAACAACTGTATACACCTACCAAGCTATGCTCCTGATATAGGATCCATGGGTGGTTCGACAACCCATATACAATCAAGTATCTAATACCAATGTAATATTTGTAACTCCTCTCCGGCACATATATCAGTAGAGAGTTTTTAAAGATGTCACATTTTCTTTCAGAAAAACTAGTATTTTTATTTCCGCGGTGGTACCAATGTTTCATGAATGTATATGATATGAGGATTTAATGCTTACAACCAACCAGAATGAGAATTTCTAAAATCCAACCAATATACCAAGTACGTGAGACAAGTTCCATTCAATAAGCCAATCATCCATGATCCAACATAATCCATGTACCAATAGAGTAACATATACCATAAATAGCCATTTGATACAACATAATTTCAAATTTAGACAATTTTTACCAAGAAGAACAACCAATTGCACAAATACTTGGCCAATAACATCATATAATATCACACATGGTCACACATAGCAAATAATGTCTCAAATCCACCAAATAACAACAATAAAGGCCTCCACGTCATAAAATAGTAATAATAATATTTTCATGATTGGTTCCCTTACGGATAACATGCTTTTATACTAGTATTAACTATCTAGTCCAGTCTGAAGAAAGTTAAGTCAAAACCTACCTCAAATATAGAAAACTGAGCCTTCCCCTCACGTATAACTTCAAAATCTACTAAAACATTCAAATGTAGAATCTACGCATTAAAAGAAAGCCAATAATACTCATATTGGCCATTTTCGAGTTGGGGTCAAAATGACCCCCGAAATAGGTTTTGAAAAAGAAGGGTAAAATTAGAATTTTAGTTCATAAATATATCTTCCATGATTAAAGAAACCCATAGAAGATAATGATACTCATATTTCCCATTTTTGAGTTGGGTTAAAATGACCCCCGAAATGGGTTTTAAAAAAGAAGGGTAAAATTAGAATTTTAGTTCATAAATATATTTCCCATGATTAAAGGAACCCAAAGAAGATAACCCAAGTAAAAATGGGTTGAAATCGAGGTTTAAATCGAAGAAATACTAATTTAGGCCTTACGAGCAATAATTTCCAAATTCCACATTTGAAATTGAGTTTTAACAAGCTTTAAACGACAAGAATAAAAAAAATAAATGAAATAGGGATTTGAAACTTACCCAAACTTGAAAATGGAAGAAATCGCCAAATAATTCTAAAACTCAAACTCCAAGTCTCAAAAATAGTAAAAATCGAAAAAAAGGTAGCGCTAAATTGCCCAAGTGCCGCTAAAGCGGTGCTCGTGCTATGCTGGCAGACAACTAAAGTGGACCTTGGGCCGCTTTAGCAATCCGCGCTAAAGCACCCAGGTGACCGCTAAAGCGGTACCTGTTGGCTATCCAGGGCCGCAAAAGCGCCTAATGGGCTGCTAAAGCGCCCTACGCTAAAGCGCCTAAAGGGATACTTTAGGGGTCACACCAACTTTCATGCACCAGCTTCGGAGACATAGAAAATTCCAAGTCTCCGCGGACCCCTCGAGATTTATTCAGAATTTTGAGAATGCAAACGAATTATGCTACCCTATAAGATTCGATGCTCTGGACTCAATTGTTATATCAAATTTTTGAAAAGATATCATTTTCATAAAGATGACCCCCGAGACCTAATTTCACAATTTTCCAAACCGAGGGTTGAAATGAGATACAAAAGCCATAAAACCATACTAAATGTCAATTAATAAGCCTTTTAACCACCAAAAACTATAAACTCGCACAAAACACATCGAGATGCATTAGAAATCGTGTCAATCATCCATATACCTCAAAAATACCACAAAGAAACCATGAGGAGGGGTAAAATAGTCAAATCACACAGAAATGAATAATTCACAAAAATCACCAAAAATTAAGTCATTACATCATGCACCACTAGAAATCTAGTTTGTCCTCGAACTAAAGGCACGAGAAATATCCGAATCAACGAAAAGTTACAGATAACTACCACATATATCGGACTCGACCTTCTAAGTAGCCTCATCTACAGGTTGATGTCTCTACTGGACCTTAACCACCAAAATATCTCTAGAATGCATCCGCCTAACATCCTTGGCTAGAATGGAGACGAGATTCTCAACAAAAGACAACCTCTCATAAAACTACACTGAATCCCAATGAATAATAGGAGATTCATCTAAAATTTAATGCTAAAGTATGAAAACATGAAAAACTGGATGAACAACTGATAAATCAGGGGGCAATGCTAATTCATAATCCACATCCTTGGTAGTTAGAAGAATCTTAAATGGTCTAATATACCTGGATCTAAGCTTGCCACTCTTCCAAAACTTCATCACGCCCTTCATGGGCCACACATGAAGAAAGATTCTATCACCAATACTTAATCTCAAGGCACGAAGTCTATGATCCACATAGCACTTCTGCCTACTCTGAGCCACTCAAAGTCTCTCCTGAATGACCCAAAATCTATCCTAAGACTCGCGAAGCAAGTCCGTACCACGAGGTCTAATCTTAGAAATCTTAAACCAACCAATTGGAGCAATAATGCCTACCATACAAATCGTCGAAAAGAGCCATCTCAATACTAAAATAGTAGCTATTATTATATGCGAACTTTGTAAAAGCTAAATGTTACTTCCACTAACCTCCAAAGTCCATAACACAAGCAAAAAACATATCCTCCTAAACATGGATAGTCTGCTCTGACTGGCCATCGATTCGGGTGTTAAACGGTGTGCTAAGATCAACATGGGTACCTAACTCCTCGTGAAAAATCTTCCAAAAGTGAGAGGTGAACACTGAAACTCTATCTGAGATGATAGACATTGGTATTCCATGAAGATGCACTATCTCACAAATATAGATATAGGCCAACCTCTCAGTATTAAAAGAAAACTGAATAGGAATAAAATGAGCAAATTTGGTCTATCAATCCACGGTGACCTAACTATTAGAATGACAAGAAGTACGAGGCAACCTAGTCACGAAGTCCATAGTTTCCATTCCCATTTCCACTCAAGAATGGGTAACCTTTGGAGCAAACCAGCCGTACTCAAATGTTTGACCTTCTCCTGCTATCAACATAGTCAATGAGCTACAAAATCCGCTACATACTTTCTCATACCACCCTACTAGTTGTGTTGTCTCAAATTAAGATATATCTTAGTCACTTTAGGATGGATGGAATACCTAGAACAATGGGACTCCTCAACTATCAATATCTCCCAATCACCTATTCTCGACATACAAACTCGGCCTGCAGTCCTCAAAACACCATATGAATCAAGCGAGTCCTTATCCTCACCACTCACCACCTTATCTTGAATCACTCTTAACCCACCAGCATCAAACTAATGAGCCCGAATCTGATCCATCAAAGAAGATCTAGCCTAAAAAAATGCTAACACATGACCAAGTGTCGAAATATCAAGCCTAACTATCTGGTTAACAAAAGATCGAACCTCTAAAGCCAAATGCCTCTCCTAGGTTAAAAGATGAGCCAACTACATATGCTAGTCGACTTTTAACTCAAGGCATCCACAACCACACTAGCCTTACTCGGATGATAGAGAATATAAAGATCATAGTCCTTAAGAAACTCAAGCAAACGATGCTACCTCATATTAAGATCTCACTGGGTGAAGGAATACTGAAAGCTATGATGATCGGAGAAAATATATAGAAGACTTCATACAAGTAGTGCCTCCACAACTTCAAAGCAGATACAACAACGTACAACTCGAAGTCATGGATAAGGTAATTTCTCTCATGGGGCTTCAACCAATGAGAAGTATACGCAATCACCTTACCCTCTTGCATCAACATAATACCTAACCTAACACCTGAAGCATCCCAAAAGACTTTAAAACCCATGCCCTCCTTATGCATAGTCAAGATAGAAGCTGATGTTAATAAATCCTTGAGCTTTTGAAAGCTTTCCTCACAAGCATCGGACCTTTGGGAAGAATTCTTCTTCTGAGTCAACTTGGTTAATAGAGCTGTAATAGATGAAAAACCCTAAAAAGCACTGATAGTAAACTGGCAGATCAATAAAACTCTGAATCTCGATTGGAGAAATAGGCATAGCCCAATCATAAACCGCTATAATCTTGCGTGAATCGACCATAATATCATCCTTGGTCACTATATGACCTAAGAAAGAGACATACTCCAACCAAAACTCACACTTGAAGAACTTAGCATGCAACTTCTCATCCCCCAATATCTGAAGCATAATTTACAAATGCTCCTTATGATCGTCTTCACTCTTGGAATAAACAAAGATATCATATATAAATACAATGATAAAAAAGTCAAGATACAGTCAAAATACTTGGTTCATCAACTCTATGAATGCGGCTAGGGCATTAGTCAACTTGAAGGACATAACCAAGATCTCATAATGGTCGTACCAAGTCTGAAAAGAAGACTTCAGAATATTCAAAGCTCTAATCCTCAACTGGTGATACCCCACCCTCAAATCAATCTTCAAAAAAAATTGAAGCACCCTCAAGCTAATCAAACATAGCATTAATACGAGGAAGTGGATACTTATTCTTAACCGTCACCTTGTTCAACTGTCGATAATTAATGTACATACATATAGACCCATCCTTTTCTTCACAAACAACACAGGCGCACCCCAGGGTGATACACTAGGTCAAATAAATCCCTTATCTAAAAACTTCTGCAGCTGATTCTTTAATTCCCTCAACTCTGTTAGGGCCGTCTGATAAAGAGGAATAGAGATGGGCTTGGAGCCCGGGTAAACATCAATAGCAAAGTCAATATCATGATCCGAAGGCATACCATGCAAATTTATAAGAAAAACATCCATGAACTCACAGACAATACGAACAAAATCCAAACAAGGCGGGGAAGAAACATTAGCATTATGAATATTTGCCAAATAAAACAAATACCCCCTCTCTACCAAATGATAAGCCTAAAGAAAAGATATAACCCTCTTAGGACCCGAATGAAGCGCACCATTTCAAGACATCATTGGCACACTCGGTAGAGCTAAAGTCATGGTATTAGTATAACAGTCTAGGACAACATGCTAAAGAGCTAACCAATCCATACCCATGATGATGTCAAAATCTACCATATCAAGAATAATTAGATCTACCCAAGTCTTATAACCCATGAAATTCACAACACAGGATCAGTGTAACCGATCCACTACTAAAGAGTCTCCCACAGGGGTAGAGATACATGGATAGTCATGGAAAGAGGCTCACTAGAAGAATCAAAACCCATAGAAAAATATGCAGACACATATGAGAAAGTTGACCCCAGATCATATAACATAGATGTAAATCTAAAACAAACATGGGCGATACCTGTGAAACAACGTCAAAAGCCTAATCCTATAATCTGGATGGTATAGCATAGCACTATCAATGTCTACCACCTGACTGAGTATCCATGTGACTACCACCACAGACACTACTACCTCTGTCTCGTACACCTCTAATAAACCCTCTACCTCTCACAATTGATATAGGAGTATCTCTAAAAACACGACGGGGATATTTATTGGATAAATGGCCAACCTTATCACACATAAAGAAAACTTTATGGCCTAACTTAATAGAAGGAGGTACAATTGATCTAGATCGACCACCCAAAGCTACTAAATTAGAAGAACCATTACCTGAACCTTGTAAGGCAACCTGCATCGGCCTACTGTGATACCTACAGAAACCTCTAAAACTTTTTTCTTTAGTAGTATAACATCTGAACTTGCCCTGATGGCACACCATCTTGGTGCCTCCCTGAGACGCTCAATGAATATACTCAGTCATATTTTCTTGATCCACTATATGCTGAAATGATACCCGTGAAACTACTGTCTGAGTAGTAGATAGCTAAAGAGAAACATCCAACCCCTTTATGAACTTTTAAATATTCTCAAACTCAATGGAAATACTAGCATAAGAATATCTAGAAAAGGCATGAAAGTGTGCCTCATGCTCCTCAACAATCATGGAGCCTTGATCCAAGTGATAAAACTTATCTCTCATCTAATCCCTCTAATAGAAAGGCATAAATATGTCCAAAAATGGCCTCAACAAATTGATCCCAAATCATCTCTGGCAAGCCAAGAGTTCAGCCACTAACAAGTGACCCCTACCAATTCGTGGCTGTATCTCTCAACTGGTAAGTAGTGTAAGAAACCCTATGCAACTTAAGCGATCTAAGGTTATGAAATATCCCAATAATCAATCAAGAACTCATAGGAATCCTCGCCCACAACGCCACTGAATCTAGGTGGACCCAAATGAGTGAATCACTCAAACCTCTTCTAATCCTCAAAAGACATAAGTGTACTTGTAATAATAAGAGGCAAGGTGAATCTGGATGGCTAAGACACCATATGAGGAGGTAATATAGATGAAGGTTAAACTCCTAATCTTGAGATACCATACTCGAATATCGGCACAGAAGAAGGGACAACACTTAAAGTTCGTGGAGTACCATAGGCAGAGGTCAGTACCATTGGATGATCCATACTCAGAACCAGAGGAACACCATAGGTAGACTCTGGCATAGATGGAGCTATAATACTTAGAGCTTGAGGAACACCAGGTGCACTCAAAGAATCACCCTCCATACGCTTCAGCAGATGAATAATAACCTCTCTAAGATTATGGTAGAAGAACTCTGTAGGACTGGAGTATTCTTCATATCTCCAACATGATCAACTCAAGGCTCAGGGGAGAGTCCTCTAGTGCTACCTCTGGATGGGGCAGATCTTCATGCCCATCCTCTAGCCGAGGCCCGTCCATGACCCATAACTTTCCCTATAGACTAAGATCTCTCCTTATATAAAGACTCTGTATCTCTAGCCTCACGAGATCTAGTCCTCACCATCTGCAGAGAAAAAAGAGTAAAACTCAATTTATAACACAATGTATAAAAAATCCCCATCATATCAACAAAATAAGAAAAGTTTCCTAAAGGTATATTATAGTCTATCAAAGATAGATATGGACGTCTACGTATCAATATATAGGACTCTACTAAATATCCTATTCTTACACTGATAAGACCAATGACCCTGGTTGTTTTGATACCAATTTATCACAACCCAAAAACTAAGGGTTATGATGGCACTTGTCATGGCAAGCCTTGACAAGTAAGCCTATCACCCAAATTAATATGAAATGATAAAACAACACTAAATCCTAAGGTAAGGCTTTTAGAACAAAATTGAACCATACAATTACAGTAATAGAAGAAAAATACATAGCATCAATAAATTAAATCACCCCAAAATATGGTGTCATAGTTTAAGAACCAACTAAGTACTTCTCAAAAGTCAAAATATATAATTGATAGTCTTAAAGATCATAATCTATCTCAGAATACAAAGATAATACCTAAACTAAATAAGAAGAGGTAGTAGATCAACTCTGGAAGCATAGATCGATCACTAAAATACTTAAACACTACTTGAATAGGCTACTGTACAGCACACTCGTACCTGGATCTGCACCAAAAGGTTGTAGTAGGGGTGAGTATGATCCACTTGTACTCAGTGGGTAATATAGGCCGATTGAGCAAAGTATATAAACACAAACTACAGGCATGTGACTTGCAATAAGAAAATGCCCTAAACAGTAGCCTATACTATCTCTACTAACAGTTCTATAATATACAATTATACCAAATACAAATATAAGAAAGAAACACAAATAGATAGATATGAAGTCAAGAACAAAAACACAACACAAATGTGCACAATGTATGAATGCAATGAAAATGATGATGATGTGATACACGAGGTCATCACACAACATCCATATACACCTACCGAGCTATGCTCCTGAGGTAGGATTCATGGGGGGTTCGTCAACCCATATACAATCCAATATCTAATACTAATCCAATATCTATAACTCCTCTCCGGCACATACATCGGCAGAGGTTTTTAAGGATGTCATATTTTCTATCAGAAAAATTAATACTTCCATTTCCACCGTGGTACCAATGTTTCATAAGTGTATATGATATGAGGATGTAATTCTCACAATCAACCAAAATGAGAATTTTCTAAATCCAACCAATATACCAAGTACGTGAGCAAAATTCCACTAAATAAGCCAACCATAATCTATGTACCAATAGAGTAAAATATACCATAAATTGCCATTTTCTACTATATAATTTTTAATTTAGAAAAATTCCACCAATAAGAACAACCAATTGCACAAATACCAAGCCAATAACATTATATTAGACCCACATGATCACACATAGCAAATAATGTATCAAATTCCCTAATTAACAACACTATAGGCCCCATGTGGGGAAAGACTGCAATAAAAATATTTTCATGATTAGTTCCCTTACCCATAACATGCTTTTATACTAGTATTAACTATCCAGTTCAATTTGAAGAAAGTTAATCCATAACCTACCTCAAATGCAGAAAATCATGTCTGAAAGTCTTCAACACGGATCCTTACCTACACGTATGACCTCAAAATCAACTAAAATATATAAATATAGAATCTATGTGTCATAAGGAAGCCAATGATATCCATATGGACTATTTTTAAGTCAGGGTCAAAACGGATCAACGAAATGAGTTTTTGAAAAAAAAAGTAAAACTAGAATTTTAGTTCATAAATATATTTTCCATGATTAAAGAAAATCATCTAATAAAACTCAAGTCAAAATACGTTGAAATAGGGGTTAAATCGAAGAAGTACTAATTTAAGCCATTCGGGTCAAAATCCCCAAATTTCATGTTTGAAATCGAGCTTTAACAAGATTTACACGACATGAATCAATGAAAAAAAATTGAAATAGATATTTGGAACTTACCCAAGCTTGAAGATGGAATAAATCTCTTAAAAATTCTAAAATCCAAAGCTCCAAGTCTAAAAAATGATGAAAAATCAAGAAAAAAGGGTATTTATATACTAGGTACCACTAAAGCGGTATCCGTGCTATTCTGGCAGGCCGCTAATGCTGACCCTAGGCTACTTTAGCAGTCTGTGCTAAAGCGTCCAAGTGACCACTAAAGTGGTACCTGCTAGCTAGCCAAGGTCTTTAAAGCACCCAATGGGTCGCTAAAACGCCCTACGCTATCAAAGGGCTGTTAAGCAGTCAAACTAGCTTTCTTGCACGAACTATGGAGACTTGAAAAATTTCAAGTCTCCATGGACCCTCGGAATTCATCCAAAATTTGATAACACAAATGAACTATGCTACCTATCAAATTTGATGCTTCAAACTCAATGATGATATCAAATTTTTGAAAATATGTCATCTTTACAAAGATTACTCTCGAGACCTAATTTTATAATTTCCCTAACCGAGGGCGAAATGAGATATAAAGAAATAAAATCATACCAACCATCTTACACACCTAAAATTGACGTTCCAAATCTGCTGACACAATCCGTTTTACCTTCCAATCCACAGAAAAATAAATATTTACCAAAGTTAACTAATGAGCCTTTGAACCACCAAAAACCATAAACTCACAAAAAATACATCGAGATGCATTGGGAACCATGCCAATCATCTCCACACCCCTAAATACCACAAAGCAACCACAAGGAGGGGTAAAATGATCAAATCACATAGAAATAAATAATTCACAAAAATCAAGTCCTTACACCACCTCAATTCATCTTTTCTCTCATTAGAAAGATTCATAGATGTGAAATTTGTGATGTTTGGATCTGAATTTTTGTTCGATTCCTTTTATTTAGTGCTTAGCTATCCTCGTGTATTGTTATGTATGAAAAGCCCTAAATTTCATGTGTTTTGCTTAGAATCTAGTTTAGCAGCTCTATATTTTGGTTTAATTCTGCCATTTGACGCTAAATATGTTGGCTCTCTGCGATACTCATTGGTAAAGTGATACTACTGTATTATAAAATGATACTTTGGTCCAAAATAAAATTCTTTAGTTACCAAAGGGTGGTTGTATTAAGAGTATCAATTAAATTTGGATAATATATGACTGAAGGCAGTGTTAAGCAAGTCAAACTGTGGCACAAGAGCTATACCATTACTAGTTATTACCATTTTCTATAATACTTGTGTGTTTTCCTTTCTAGTAAGGTTAAGTTTAATTCATGAATGTAGACATGCTGCAATGCTTGATATAGGCCCTTATTCTCAGAAAGCTGTAAAATGACTCTAATTCGATGTCCTTTTAAAAAAGGAGATGCAATATAATTTAATTTTTTTACTATAACCATATGTTATTTTTATCCAAAATAGGGGGAATGATATTTATAAAGCATAAGAAATATTAGCTTTCATCTCTTATTCTGTGTTGCTCATTTACAATGTATTTGCAGTCAACTGCTCATTGAGTTAATTTTAAAACATTAGTTTATTTGAAGATTGTCTTTAATTTAAACTTTTGGAACATTTTAGTTGCTTTCACTACATCTCGAGTTGTTTTCTACTTTTCGACGACCACTTGTCTCTTTCTCTTCAACTTAGGCCAAGTAAAAAGCTAAGTTGATTTCTCTCTATTTTCTTATATTGAAGTATTTAAATGTAGTGTTATGGTGGAATTATTTATAGGACTTATGATGAAATGTAAGGGGGTTGCACCACACTCTAAGGGACCAGGTCTCTTAGAGTCAGTCATAGGAAATTAATCAGTAAGGCATTACAGAACCTAAAACTTTGCAGGAATTAAAGAACATAATGATTTAATGTGGAAACCTCCTTGCTCAAGGGAGGAAAAACCATAGCTAGCCCTCACAAGCACTCAACTGTCCACTATAATCAAACTCTTGATTACAGACTCCAATGAACCTAACTCTAGTCTCCATCAGATTTGCAATAACTTTATTACAAATCTACCTTGACAACTCTACCAAGAACACACCTCAATACTGATTAACTTTAACCAATATTAAACTCAGGTAACTCTACCTAAGCACTCTCAAGAACACAAGAAAAATTATTACTCTTATTACATGAGTAATTCGATTACATACTCAAGACTCTACTAAAGAACACTCATTATTTCAGTACATACATATGTCAAGAACATGAGCAATGTTGCAAAATTAAGTTTTCGCCTCTTTTCCCTTTCTATATTCTGATCTTGCAAAAACTCACCAATTGAGAAGTATTTTTTATAGTATAATAATGATTAGGGAAGAAATCTAATTGGGCCAGGTGTAGTAGGGGTAAACATCTCACCTGTGCAATTTTTTACACTAGACGACAAAACTTGCTGGCCATGTGATAGTTATATGTTTCTATGAAGACCCAAGGACCTGGTACCTTGTTGTCAGCTGATCATCATTAAAACCATATATAGAAATTTCCCTCCCTTTTTATGATGACAAACCACAGAACATGACCATAAAACTTCAGAGCATCAAATTCATTAACCTTATTTAGTCATAGTGATTACCACTACTATCCGTGAATGTTCCCCCTATCATTATGCACTATGCTCCCCCCATCAACATGTCATGCAACTTAGGGACCTTGTTCCTTGGTATCAATGGACATTAAAATTTATTCACTGTATTTCAATGTTCCCCTTTCAATATACTTGTACTCATCAATGTTCCTTCAGTTCATTTTTCCACCTACATTATTCAACATTCTTCCCCCTATCAATATACCATCATCATTACCATCAACATTCATTCAACACATAGTTACCTGGTACTTGGTCTTTAATATATCATTATATTATGCAACATACCTGGTCCTTACCACATAACAACTGGTCCCTACCACGTGAATCTACCACATGAATTAGGCCCCTTTTTGGTGTTATTGAAAAGTGATAACAGTAAACCAAGAATAAAATAAGCACAAGTTAGTTAACTCATGGCCACTGGGGAAACACTATCATGAAGAAAAACTTTAAATATAAACAAAAGACAGATAAAACATAAAATTAGAGGATTCAATCATTGTTAAGAGAGATCAGCACCATTACATCATACTAACATAAACATAAAAATTCTGATTCATCAAAAGCCATACTAAGAATCAGAACTAGAAACTGACACACAAGGATGACAAAATAATATAGGGATGACAGGACTTAGGTAGAGGGGGGGCTTAGGGGAGAAGGATTTTAGCAACAACTCTATTCTAGAACTCTCTGTAGCATGAGCATTTAGCAATTGCTTTGTTAGGTCTTTAACTTCTGAATTTTGACCTTGAACCTCCTGAGTGAGTTCTGCAATCATGGTCTGGAGCCTTGTGTTTTCTGCTACAAGTTCCTCAGTAACACTTAGTTTCTCTGAGGATAACTTCTGATTTTGCATCTTCAAGTGTACTATCTTAGCCTTCTTAACATCTAGCTTAATCCTTATCTCCTCTATTTTCTTGCTTAAATTCTCCTAACCATCCAATAGCTCTGACACACAAGAAATAGTTCTTACCTTTCTTTCAATGCACTCATTTTCCACCAATATTGTTAGACTAAACTTTTGTTTGACTATTTCTGAAGTCCCTTTACTCTCAACCACTCCAAAGTGATCAAACACCTTGTTCGAGAAGTACCCATAAAGTATCCTATGTTTGACTTCCTTCTCATGAATGACCTTATGCATGTGCTCTCACATTAGAGAAGGTAGACTTATCAACTAAAATTTTCTCAATCACTTAATCAGGAATAAATTGACAGCAGAGGCAATGGTCTTTTCCTCTGATATGGGAAAAAGAACCTTGTTCAAAAATTTAAACACTAACTAAAACTCACTTGTAAGGAATTTCTCTCTCAAACCAACTATTGATGTTCCTTCTACCTTAGAAACAGCTATCATGAACTCAGGTGAGGCTTTTTTCTTTACAATAGTCCTCACCCCTATAACAGGCACATCCAAGATCTTACCTAGAGACTCTTTATCTAGTATAATTTGTTTTCCTTGCACTTAGGCAGTCAAGATTAACCCATTATCTGAGAAATCCATTATATAATAGAATTCTCTTACTTCCTCTTCAAAACAATGGGAGTTGGTTCCTTAAGAAGGTGTAGCCATCCCTATTGTTTAACATATTCCACCAACTCAACCATGCCAGGTTTCTCATAAATTCTGGGATCAAACACTCTTCTAGACAATACTTTCTGAATTTTCAAAATTTCGTTCCTTTTCTCTCTAGACCTATCCTTCTTTTCTTCATCCTTTCTTTTTCTCTTGGAGTCATGACTTAATTTTTTTTAATAATTTTTCTCTTCTTGGGACCAGGTCCCTTTGAGACTTTTTTTTTTTTCATAACAATATATTTCTTTTTACTTCCTGCTGGGATACCAGACTTTGAACTGGAGGATCTTGTCCTTCCTATAATATAAATTTCTTTTCTTCTTTTCTCTGATGTCGCAACAACATCAGGATCAATGTTCTCATTCTAGTTAACCTCTAAAACTTTGATATTCTTTTCCTCCTCCACTACAACAACTTTCTTAAGTTTTCTTCTCTTAGTGATCGAGGACTTGCTTGCCTTTATTGCATCTGCTAACAGCTTCTTTTTAGATCCTCTAGTAGAAAAAGATCTAGCAACTTTTACACCAGAATCAATCACTTTCTCCTTTCCTTCATTGCCTCTTTATTTTTTTGAAGGCTACCTCAGAGGTGGTTCATCCTCATCCTTCTCATTTGGAGGTAGCAAAATTTCTCCATCCTTTGTCATATTATTCTTTTCACATACTATTTTCTTTTCTAATCTAATGGAACTTTCCTTGGAATTATATACAAGCAAAAGTAAATTTTCAGCTACCAAATTTACACTACTGGAAAGATTAGACCACTTCACTAATATTTCTTTATCACATAATTTTGCAAAGATGGGGTTTAGCTCAAAGAGAGTAGGAGAACCAGGTACTTGTAGGGTTTCTGAGAGTTTTGTATTTTCTGGTTCTTTAGAAGAAATAAGATTTGAGAGTCTTCAGGTGATTTTAGTTCTTTCGAGGAAGGAGAAATTTTGGATTGAGAGATTTCTTATTCAATCGGTGAACTAAAACCGTTATTTAGATCCTCTACCAAGGTCAATTCAACAGAAATTTTAGTGGTTGAGGATGTATCAACAAGGACAAACTCATTTAGGGGTTCTAGAATTTCTTGAGAGGATTCAGAAAGTAGAGTTGACATAGTTTCTTGTTGAGGAATTAAGGAGATGTCTTCTATGGTTTTGGGTGTTAAAGGATCAGAAGGTTCGATTTGGGATTGTTCTAATTAATTTCTAGAGCTTTATTGACTTCAGTATCTTTAACGAAGGTTGAGGAAGAGGGAATATTATCCATTTTAAGATTTTGTGAGAGAAAGAAAAAGAGACCAGTTTAATTCAAAGATGAAGGACAATTGGAAAAGATAATTTGAGTTATTTTTTGGAAGAGAATAAAAAGAGATAAATTTGATTTAGTGATTTAAGTGAGGTGACCGTTGTCATTAAAAATGAGCCTTTTTGAAATGACACATTTGAATTTAATAAGTTTGACTCTTCACATTACTTATGAAATGACAACTTTTGCTCAGATAAGAAAAGATACGTGGCTTTTTACACAAAATTTTATGATTATTAAAGAACATTGTTTTGGTACTAACCTTGAGAGATAGGACCAGGTCCCTCTCTTTCTTGAGAGAATCCTTAGTTTTGTGTAGGTCATATTTGTCCTCTTCCAAAGTTGTTCCCATTGGTGTATACCTACAAAGGTATGGTACTGAGTTAGACCAATATGTACTTACCTTACCAAGGATACTTGTTTCCTGATCATAGCCAAATTTAGTAAGAGAAAGTGATTCATTTAGTAGGCCAGGTTAATTTGATCAATCATAGCCTCAACTTGTTTGTTTTAATACACCACTTTATTCCAGAAATTGTTCTAAAAATGAGTCTGTGGACCAGGTCCCAGACATAACATCTTTCAAGTTGTTGAATATCCTCCTTCATTGTTTTAATCTAGTCAACATTTTTCGAGCTTCTTCCATATTTTTGGGCTCAATTTATGACGGGAAAGCTGAGAATGTCCAGAAATTTCTGGTTTGAGCTCTTGTTTGGACTCCAGTCTTTAGAGGTGAAGTTAGATTGTCATGGGGGTAAGAAGATCTGTGTCTCCAGTTTGACCTTCTGACATGAGTTCTGCAGGGACCAGGTCCCTGAAAAACTTGTCTGAACCCTTCTTAGTATTCTTTCAGCTGGAGAAGAAGTTTGTCACTAAGATCCTAGATCACCATTACCTTCAACATTCTTATTTATATCATCCCTTTGAACAAAGATGAGATCTTTAATTTTAGAATCATCACCACAACCTGGATTTATTAACGTTCCTAACTTATTAAAAATCACAAGCATATTTTCTTCAACATACAGAGTTCTTCAGTTAAAATTTTTGTATGCTTTACTTGTTGAGGAATAGCCCACGAATGTTGCTTCATCATTTTTGCACTCAAAGTTTCATTGTTCATTCTTCTCATTGTTTATCATAAAACCCTTACACTAGAAGATCTAAAGTAGTCTAGCTTAGGCTTTCTATTGAACACAGGTTTATTTGGGTTCTTGATTAGGAGAGATCTAATCAAACACCTGCTTCTTCAGCTTAAATGAAGACCTGATTTATTTACCCTTAGCACAGGAATTACAAACCTTGTTGTCTGGTAATTTTAGCCTTGGCATGCCACGGACCAGGTCCTTTTAAATTAACTTATTTAACAAAGGGAAACTTACATGTCCCAGCCTTCTATTCCATAAATCTGCATCTTTATTTTGAACACTTAAGTAAGCTAATTCCCCATCAGCCACAGACTCTAAATCATCCACATACATATTTTTGATCCTCTTAGATTTGAGAATAACTTTACTAGACTTCAATCTTGATACAGTTCTCCAATCAGATGAGAATTTAACCTTATTACCTTTTTCAAATAAGACACCTTCATGTTGAAGTGTTTTAAGAGAAAGAATACAGTCATACCTTCTAGTCATATGCTTCAAACATTTACTATCAATGACCCAGTTTTGAATGCAATCCCTTTCTCCCACCTACAAATAAAGTCATTTGTTAGATTTGGGAACCCACTTGAGTTTGAGTTCCCTGTAGGAAGACAATGATGTGATCAAATATTTCTTGGCCCATCTAGGTAGTGAGAGTTTATTCATATTCTTAAAAGGTTTGGAACCCTTAGGATAGGTATTCTCTTAATGGATATATATACACTTTCATTCTAGCTCTAATCCAGCTTTGACAGTTTTCCTTCATTGACCATCTCTTCCATAATGAGTGCATAGAGGTTTTTGACCCTGTTTCTAATACCATGAACAACTTTACCTTGAGACCCAAGTGATTGGGTTTGATACTGATATCCAAGACCTTTACCATTATTGACACTCTAACCAATTAAATTAGAAAGGATTTTAGAGAATGTAGTCCATTGTAGAGATTTGTTAAGCTCTTCTCTCAGACGAATCAGGTCCGTTTCTAACTCTTCATTCTTATAAAGTGCAGTCATAAGACACTTTTGAGAATACTTCAACTTTTTTTCAAGCTTAATTTGAAGCCTTGAGGCTTCTTTATTCTCTCTACTGTAAAAATCATTTACTTTCTCCAGTTGACTCACTAAATTCAGATTTTCAGATTTCAACTCAGTAACTTGTTCCGTAGTTTTAAATATTTAGAGAGTTAAAGCAATTAATCCAAGCTTTTGATGCTCTACTTTCTCTTTTAGAGCATTTTTCTTCCCTTTATTATTAGTATCATTTACTTTCTCCAGTTGACTCACTAAATTCAATTTTTTAGATTTTAACTTAGTAACTTGTTCCTCAATTTTAGATAGTTGGAGAGTTAAAGCTATTAACTCAAGCTCCTGCTTTTATACTTTCTATTCTAGAGCATTTTTCTCAGTAGTCAGTTCACACAAAGAATCAATCAACACATTTGCTAGCTTCTTTATCTTTCTAGCAGAGTAGTTATCCAAGTTTTCCTTAATGTCAAAAAGAGTTACCTCATTTTCTTATTCATCTTTAGTGTTGATCAAACAAGGAACATAGGTAACTTCACACTTCTCCACATCCAGTATAGACATATCTCCAACCTTTTTAGCTTTATTAGAATCACTAGAAGAATCTTCCCATTCTGCTAGGGCCTGCTTCACTGCATAATCAACTGTAGCCTTTCTTTTTGATTTTACAAAGACCTGGTCCCTATTCTTTCCTTTGTCACCTCTAGTCTTGAGATATTCTTGGTAATCCATTTTGCACATTGGACATTCCTTAATGAAATGCTCAACACTTCCATATTTGTGACAAACTTCAACAGTGCCTCCCTTCTTGATGCTTCTTCTTCTTCTTCTTCTTTGAAACTGACCACTTTTCTTTATTACTCTAACAATTATTTTTGCCAAATAGGCAACATCAATGTCTTCTTCACTTGAATCTAACTTAGAAGCCTTCAATGCTAGATATTTTTACCTTTTTACTTCCTTCTTTTTTTCCTTTGCTGCTTCTTGTGTTCATGTGTCTTCAGATTACTAATAAGTTCATCCATAGTGAGAGTTTTCAGGCTCCTTGCCTCAATGATATCATCCATTTTTCTTTCCCAGGATTTAGGTAGAACCCCCAAAATTTTTCTCACCAGTTTGTATAAAGGAATGACTTCTCCTACGCAGTGTAACTCATTGGTGATTGAAGTTAATTTGGTATGCATATCTTTAATATTTTCTCCTTCTTTCAAGGTGAAGGTTTCATATTTAGTAGTCAGCATATCAACTTTTAAATCCTTCACATCAATGGTTCCTTCATGAGCAGTCTTCAAATAATCCCAAATTTTCTTAGCATTTTCTCAGGTAAAAATCCTGTTGTATTCATCAGGACCTATGCCATAACTAGAAGTTTCATGGACTTGTAATTCTTCTCAACTTTCCTTCTATAGTCATTATTATACTCTCTCCTGCTTTTACCAACCAGTCTAGTTATGTCTCCTTTTTTACCTCTTTAATTGGCATATAAGGACCATCAAGTATTACATCTATCAGCTCACTTTCCTCGGGTATAATAAAGTCATACATCTTTATTTTCCACCACCCATAGAACTTCCCATTATATCTAGGTGGTTTAGTGGTAGATTTCCCTTCTTCCAGATTAGGTAGAGCAGCTATGATAACCAAATCACTCTAGGTATGGACCTTTTAGAATGTTCTAGCTCTGATACCAATTGATGAAATGTAAAGGTGTTGCACCATACTATGAGGGACTAGGTCCCTTAAAATTAGTCACAGAAAATAAATCAATAAAGCATTACAGAACCTAAAACTTTGCAGGAATTAAAGAAAACAATGATTTAACGTGGAAACCTCCTTGGTCAAGGGAGGAAAACCACGACTTGCCCTCACAAGCACTCAACAGTCAAATATGATCAAACCCTTGATTACAGACACTAATGAACCAAACTCTAGGCTCCACCAGTTTGGAATAACTCTATTACAAACCTACCTTGACAACTCTACTAAGAACACATCTCAATATTAATTAACTCTAACAAATATTGAACTCAGGTAACTCTACCTAAGCACTCTTAAAAAAACAAAGAAAATAATTACTCTTATAACATGAGTAATTACAATACAGACTCCAGACTCTACTCAAGAACACTCACTCTTTTAGTACATTCATAAGTCAAGAACTTGAGCAATGTTGGAAAATTGAGTTTTTGTTTCTTTTCCCTTTCTGTATCCTAATCTTGCAAAAACTCACCAATTGAGAAACATTTTTTTTCTTTTATAGTATAATAATTATTAGGGTAGAAATTTGATTGGGCCAGGTGTCCTGATGGTGAACATATCACCTACGCAGTTTGTTACACTAGACGACAAAATTGTGCAGGCCATGTGACAGCTGTATATTTCTATGAAGACCTAGGGACCCGGTACCTTGTTGTCAGCTGATCATCATTAAAACAAGATATAGTAAATTAGAAAGTCATTAGTTTTTTGATGATTATATGGTGTGAGAGGGAGATGTGACACCTTTAATTATTTGATTTATAAATTTGTTGAATTGTTTAACTTATACTAGAATAAAAAAATTGAACAAGTGATTTGGAATGGTTAAATATAATGACTTGAAATTGTGAACTTGTGACTTAAAAATAGTTAAATGTAGTGTCATGAAATTGTGAACTTGATGTTGAAAATGGTAAGTGTAGTTACTTGAAAATGTGAACTAATAACTTGTAAATAGTTATTTATATACCACTTAAAAATGTGAACTAATGATTTGAAAATGGTTAAGTGTAGCTACTTGAAAAGTGAATTAGTGACTTGAAAATGGTTAAGTGTAGTGACTTAAAATGTAAATTAGTGACTTGAAAATTATAAGTGTAGTGACTTAAAATGTGAATTAGTGACTTGAAAATGGTTATGTGTAGTGACTTAAAATGTGAATTAGTGAATTAAAAATGGTGAAGTGTAGTGACTTGAAAAATGAATTAATGAATAGAAAATGGTTAAGTATAGTTACTTGAAATGTGAATTGGTTACTTGAAAATGATTAAGGGTAGTGACTTGAAATTTGAATTAGATGACTTGAAACTGGTTAAGATAGTGGCTTGAAATGTGAATTAGTAACTTGAAATAGTTGTGTAGTTTCTTGAAATGTGTACTATTGACTTGAAAATGGTTAAGTGTAGTTACTTGAAATGTGAATTAGTAACTTGAAAATGGTTAGGGTAGTGACTTGAAAATGATTAAGTGTAGTTGCTTAAAATGTGAACTAATGACATGAAAATGGTTAATTGCAGTTATTTGAAATATGAACTAATGACTCAAAAATGGTTAAGTGTAGTGAATTTAAATGTGAATTAGTGACTTAAAAATAGTTGAGTGTAGTTACTTGAAAATGTGAACTAGTAAATTGAAAATAGATAAGTGTATCTCACTTGAAAATGTGAACTAATGACTTAAAAATGATTTGTGTAGTGACTTAAAAATATGTACTAATGACTTGAAAATAATTAAGTGTAGTTAATTGAAATATGAATTAGTGACTCAACTACTGAGGTCATTCACCTTATGATAAAATTAGTGGAGCTATTTTGGGAGAGGAAGAAGGACTTGCACATGGTGTTTATTGATCTTGAGAAGGCTTATGACAGAGTTCCCAGGGAGATTCTATGGAGGTTCTTGGAGTATAGAGGGGTGCCCATGACGTACATTAGGTTGATTCAAGACATGTATGGTGGTGCGAAGACTCGTATGAGGATGGTAGTTGGAGATTCAGAGAACTTTTTAATTTTGATAGGGTTGCACCAGGGATCGACTCTTAGATCTTTTTTGTTTGCCTTAGTGATAGATGTTTTGATGAAACATATTTAAGTATATGTGTGGGGGGTAAACGCCTTGGTGTATGTTATTTGCTGATGATGTGGTATTGATTGAAGAGACTCGGGAAGGAGTTAATGAAAAGTTGGAGATTTGGAGACAGACCCTTGAGTCTAAAGGATTTTGTTTGAGTAGGACCAAGACGGAGTACTTGGAGTGTAAGCTCAGTAATGTGTCGCATGAGGCTGACGTGGTTGTGAAGTTGGACTCTAAGTCCATTTAGAAGAGAGAGAGTTTTAAGTATCCAGGGTTTATGATTCAGGGCAATGGGGAGATTGATGAGGATGTCACACATCATATTAGGGCAAGGTAGTTGAAATAGAGTCTCACTTCGGGAGTTTTTTTGTGATAAAAAGGTCCCCCCAAAGCTTAAAGGTAAGTTCTATAGAGTGAAAGTCTGATCAGCTATGTTGTATGGATCAAAGTGTTGGATAATTAGAACTCCCACATTCAAAAGTTAAAGGTGGAAGAGATGAGGATATTGCGTTGGATGTGTGGTCATACAAGGAAAGATAGGGTGAGCGATCAAATTATTCAGGAGAAGGTGGGAGTGGCTTCAGTAGAGGACAAGATGTGAAAAGTGAGGTTATGTTGGTTCGGGCACGTGACAAGGAAGGGTTCTGATGCTCAAGTTTGGAGGTGTGAGACACTAGCAAATGATGATTTTAGATGGGGTAGGCCAAAGAAAAATTAGAAGGGGGTGATTAGGCATGATATGGAGCAGTTACTGCTTACGGAGAACATGACCCTTGATAAGAAGGTGTGGTGGATGTAGATTAGGGTAGAGGGTTAGGGGGTGAGAGGGCGTCGGTCGCAGTAGGGGCGTTCCTTATTCTTGTATGAAATTTCTTGTTCGTGGGTTGTGTGTTGTCTATGGTTTTGGATATATAGTTTATTAGTATCTTATTGCACTTGTATTATCTTGTGGCTAGCGGTAGTTTATATTTTCCTGTATAAGTTTATATGTATTTATGTTTTGTTGCTATACTATTATTGGTTCTAAGTTGGGGGTCTATCAGAAATAGCCTCTCTATATCTCCTGAGGTAGTGGTATGATCTGCGTACACTCTACCCTTCCTAGACCCCACTAGGTGGGAATACACTGGGTATGTTGTTGTTGTACTTGAAATGTGGATTAATGACTTGAAAATAGTTAAGTGTAGTGACTGGAAATGTGAATTAGTGACTTGTGGTTAAGTGTAGTGACTTGAAAATGGTAAGTGTAGTGACTTTAAATGTGAATTAGAGACTTAAAAATGGTTAAGTGTACTGACTTGAAATGTTAATTAGTGACTTGGAAATGGTTAAGGGTAGTGACTTGAAATGTGAATTAGATTAATTGAGAATGGTTAAGTTAGTGACTTGAAATGTGAATAAGTGACTTGGAAATGGTTATGTGTAGTTACTGAAAATGTGTACTAATGACTTGAAAATGGTTAAGTGTAGTGACATGAAATGCGAATTAGTGACTTAAAAATGGTTCAGTGCAGTTACTTGAAATGTCTACTAGAGACTTGAACTAATTAAGGTTGTGATTACTTGTATTGATAGAATCTGATTATAGCCGGATATATCAACCAAATAATAATAATAGAGTGGGTATGATGTAGGAATATACTGAAGGTGTTAATTGATTTGCTTTACATGTCAAGACACTTTATGATTGGTTAATTTTTCTGTTGATTCGTTAACCCTTATGTAAAATGTGATAGTTTAAGCATTCTAAAAGAAGAGGTTGTGAGGAATCATCTTTATAAAAGGGGTTTCATTAAGACTATTTAAGATTGAATACTAGTCATGGAGAAGTTGGGAAAAATAACTTTGTTGCTAGTAAAAATAGTGTGTCTACAAGGCATTACAACTATCAAGATACTAGGATGACAGAAATGGTGCATGATGCTTTTGGGATGTAACAAGGGATTGAATTCAGGGAAAGAATGCAACAAGGGATTGAATTCAGGGAAAGTGTAGAAGATGCTCTCAATGTAGGAGCACACCATTTTTATGAAGTTTGATGGGAGTTTGCACTCTCAGTTGTCTGTTGTTGTTAGATTATTAAGTATCAAATCTAATTGGAATATTTCTAAAGGAGGAATGGACTCTATGATATACATTAAAAAGTTAGTTTACCCTGCTTTAAAGGTTCCTTATTCTTTTTTTAAGGAAAAAATAATGATGTCCAAGTTAGGTCAATCCTCAATTAGAATTGATTGTCGTAAAAATGGTTGCATGTTATACTTTAAGAATAATGTTGAATTAAAGTCTTGTAAGTTTTGTCAACACCCTTTCTATATGCGTAATTGTACAAGAAGTAAAATTACTATTAAGGTGGTGTATTATTTACCTCTTATACCAAGTTGAAGATGTTGTATGCATCAAATAGCTTAGCTTCCCATGTGACATGTCATAGTGATAATGGAAGGACCCTTGGTGTCATGTTTCATCTATCTGATGGAGAGTCTTGGAAGTATTTTGATGCAACTTATCAAGGTTTTGCAGACGAACCACAAAATATTTGGTTGGGTTTCTGTGTGGATGATTTCTCTTCTTTTACTATTAGCATTGCGCCATATTTATGTTGGCCTATATTTATCACATGGTATAATATTCCTCTTAAAATGTCGATGACTAGTCCATATATACTTCTGTAATATGTTATTCCTAGCCTGTGTAATCCAAAAAGTGGGATAGATATTTACTTACAACCTTTGATTTTGATGAGCTATAACTATTATGGCATAAGGGGGTTAAAACTTGGGACATTTTACTTAAAAAAATTAATTTACGTGCATATATAAATGGACTATTAATGATTTCCCTACTTATGGAATGTTTCCTGGGTGGATGACAACTGGAAAGATAGATCATCGATACATGGAAAATACAAAATCGTTCACATTGAAACATGACCGGAAAAGTTCATAGTTTGATTTTCACCGTTGTTTCTTGCCACCTGACCATGATTTTAGGAGACTCAAGAATGCATTTAAAATGAATAAAACTAAACCTAATGGTACCTCAAAGATTAAGTGGTTATGACATTTGGGAGAGAGGTCAAGATTTTTCAATGGTTAGTGGGGAACCATTGTACAAGTATTTTTGGTACAACGTTTCACATTATTGGACTAAGCAGAACATATTTTGTGAGTTAGAATATTTGCCAGATAATAAACTTAGGCATAATATTGATGTCACACATACTGAAAAGAACTATTCTGATAACTTGTTCAAAACAGTTAAGGATGTGACTCATATGAAAAAGGATCATTCTAAGGCTAGACTTGATTTACCAGAATATAGCAAGCGCAGGGCATTACACTTGCAAGAAGTGCCCAATGACAATTGGTTAAGCCCAAGGCTATTTCTACAATCAAGTTAGATCAGAAGAAGAAAATATGTAAGTGGATCCAAACTTTAAAGATGTCGGATGGATATGCTTCGAATTTGAGAAAGGTGGTTGATATGGAATGTGGAAACTTACATAAAATACAAAGTCATGATTGTCATGTTTCATCAAATATTACTTTCAATTACTTTTGTTGGTTCGTTTGGAAACATATTGAAACCAATAACATAAATTAGTTTGTTCTTCAAAGGCTTATGTTTCACCACATTAAAACAAGAAAATCTAGTTCGAATGGAAGGTAATATCGTTTTTATCACCAACAAGTTAGAGAAGATTTTTCCACCTGGGTTCTTCGATGTGATAGAACATCTTCTTTCCACCTTATCCACGAAGCTTGACTAGGTGGTCCAGTTCAAACTACGTGGTTAATCCAGACGAATGGTAAACAATTGCAACACATTTAATTTATTTCTAATTATTCAAGTATATATGTATATTTATATATTAGACACCTAACATAAAATTATACTGGTCCATTGGGAAATTGGAAAAAGGTTCTACACATAAATATAGGGTGGAAGGCTCTATAGCTGAAACATATCTTACTAGAGAAACATCCTAATTTTGTTCTTACTACTTTGGTGATCAAGTCGCTTGTTTGAGAAATAGACCAAATCGATACTAGGATGATGAGAATGAGTCATATCTACAATCAATATCAATCTTCAATCAATCAGGTAGTAGCAAAAAATGGAGAAATTTTTGTCGGCTTACTGCCATGGAGCACAAATCAGTAACATTATATGTCTTGCTAAATACCCAGAAGTTGAGTCCTTTTTAAATTAAGGATATTAAATATTTACATATCAGATTTAATTACTCGTTTCACTATGGAAACTAATTGTGTTTGCAATGTGAATATTCAATCATTTAAGGCTCAATTCCACCAAAATCAAGCGTATGCGTCATTTGCAACATGGTATACATATCAGATGCGTAATTATAATAATATCAAAATTAATTTAAAGCATTTACACATTCTTCAACTAATATATACACATACACACACATGTATGTACACACACACATATGAATGTATTCTTCAACTAATATATACACATACACACACACATATATGTATATACATATATATGTATATATATACACACATATATATGTATATATTTATATGTATGTATATATATATATATGTATGTGTATATACATATATGTATGTATATGTTTATATATGTGTGTGTGTATATATATATGTATGTATATACACATACAAATATATATATATATATGTATGTATGTATGTATATATATATATAGGTATTTCATTCGCCAAATGCGGCCACATATAACCTGTTCTTGAAGGATATTTCTTTCAAGCCAATTGAAGCTCATACAATATCCTACTACACAGTAAATGAGTTTAAATTTTTCACCGAGGAACACTCCAAAATAAGAAAAACAAAGAATAGTGGTGTTAAGGTTAAGGGTGATGATGTTGTTGATTACCTTGGTGTTATAAAAGCGATTTTAGAGATGGAGTATGTGAGTTTACCAATAACAAAAATAGTACTCTTTCGATATAAGTGGTTTGGAATAAGAGTACTTAAGGAGCATAACATCATTGAAGTTACATACACTAGGATGTATCCTATCTATGATCCTTTTCTTTTTATATACAATACTAAGAAAGTGTACTATGCTCCTTATCCACTGTGTAGAGAAAAATATGATTGGTGGGATGTAATCCAAACCAAGCCTATAGGGCAACTAGAAGTTGACAATGTGTTGGTGATTGCATATAGAAATGAAATATAGACTGATCACTAATTATGGACAACGACTTAGTGGATAATTTGAACCATCTGAAACACATTTTAAAAGAAATTAATATTACAGAAAGACTGAATGGGTAGAAGAGGAGGAACATTCCAAAAATGGTGAATTGTTTAGTAGAGAATCTTCAGGAAAGGAGGGTGAGATCTTTATTAGTTTTATTAGTTTTTTTTTAATTATTGATGTCTTTATGCTTTGTACTACTTAAATTTTATGTTTTTTTGAATTTTGATATGTAATAGACTTATTAAGGTGTAACGATCCGAGATTTCCCCCTAGTCGTAACATGGTTCTTAGAGTCTCAAGTGACCCCAAGTTAACCAAAGGCCTGGGAAAACACTAGAATGGTAAAGAGAATAATGAAGTACTGAGCAAAAACTAAACTGAAATAACGAGGATGACATCTATGAAGACTATAACAAACATGTCCAAATATTGCTTGAACACCCTGTTCATCAAGTCCATAAAAGTTGTAGGATCATTTGTTAGTCTGAAAAACATAACAACCAATTCAAAGTTACCATACCGGGTTTTGAAGGCTGTCTTTGCACCGTAATATTCTCTGACTCAGAGCTGATGATAGCAAGATCTAAGGTCTATCTTAGAGAAACAATTGTCACCCTAAAGTTGGTCGAACAAGTCATTAATCCTTGGAATGGGATACTTATTCTTGACTATGACCTTGTTCAACAGACAATAATTGATGCACATTCTGAGAGAACTATATTTTTTACGCATGAAAAGAACTGGAGCATCCCATTAGGAGATACTAGACCTAATAAAACCCTTGTCTTTGGGATCTTTCAATTTTCCATTAATTCCTTAAGCTCCGATGGAGACATTCTATAAGGTGGAATTGAATTAGATTGGGTATCTAGAAGGAAATCTATTCCAAAGTCCATTTCCCGCTCAGGAGAAACTCTAGGTAGATCTTCATGAAATACTTCTGGAAATTATTTTACTACAGGAACTAACCCAAGACTTCGGGTTTTGGACCTTGAGTCCTTGACCCAAATAAGATAATAGATGCACCCTTTGGAAATCATTTTCTTTGCCTGAAGGAAATTTACAAACTAACCTATAGGCACTGAGGTACTACCCCTATACTCTAAGACTTGCTCATTTGGAAACTAAAACTGGACTACTCAGTCTCTATAATCAACATTGGCATATCAAGAGTGGAGCCAATCCATGCTGAGAATAATATCAAAATCTATCATGTCTAACTTTACAAGGTTGATTGAGGTGACTTTTTAGGATACTATGACTGGGAAATTTCTATACCCACCTAGCTATGATTGAACCACCGACTTGATAAGAAATTGAGAAGGGTTCTATGAGGATTTTGAGGCTGACACCAAAGTCTACTGCTATGTAGGGGGTCACAAAGAAAAGTGTGGCTCTAGGGTCTAACAATGCATAAACATAATAAATAAAACTTGAAACGTATCAGTGACCACATTAGGAGAAACTTCGTGATCTTGTAAAGTCTAAAGGGCATAAAACCTACCTTGAAGATGTCCCGTAGCTGCACTAGATGTGGTACCCTGTTGAGTCGGTCGACCTGCTGGAGCTGCTCAAGAGTTAGATTGACTTTTATAATGAACATACTTACCTCTCTACGAAGCCATTAGACATTCCCTCAATCTGTGGCCTAACTTGACACACCCAAAACAAGCATCGCTACGTGCCATACACTTACCCTTGTGGTTCCTACCACATTTCTTATAGACTGGGTTAGTCTGAATACAATTCACACTACCCTTGGACTTAGAGCCTGTAAATATATCACGAATATCCTACCTGATTTATAGGCTCTCCAGTCCTTAAGTCATGAGGACTCACCAAACACTACTACTAATATGGAACCAAACCACACTAAGCGCGATTTGGATACTGAGCGTCAGAACTTATAATATAAGAAAATATAGCTCCGAGAAAGTATGTGATCAGTACTTGGAATGAGCTGAGTATGTGAGACTGGAAATAACTAATATAGACTGAACATGATACATGTAACTATGGGGAACTGATGCAAGACCAAGTAAATAACATTTACTATAGGATAAGCTGAACAACTAAATATAAGGTCATGCAAAAAATCTAAAACTGAACTATGAACTGTGGACTGTGGTAGTTAACATTAATCGACATACCCTAGTCTGTGATAACCAGGGTCCAACCTATAACCCACTTGGATGGTTGTTCAGTACCTTGCCAAGGGTATGAACACTAACTAATGTGGATCCATTAAGCTAATGTCTAGAATGACTAAAGTGTCAATCCTAGTCTGACATTTGACCCTTTATAACCTCAGGTGGTGTCGTAGTTCTTTAACCTAAGGACTTCTAGTAAAGTTCTCAACCTAACTGGTAGGTGATCCTTCATCCCTGACTTCGCTCGGTGCTAAGTACTACTCCCAAATGAATGAGACTGATAACTGAAATGCTCAATATAATAACATTCTAAAAATCAACAATAATGCATAATCTGAAATACTTAATAACATATAAAATGAATAATATGGCATTCACAAGTGTATGCATGAATTCCTAGGTATCGGGTGTTCATATCTATTGCGGTCTATCGCACACGCAAGTGCGCGTGATCGTATCAGTAATATAGTGCCTGAAAGAATCGAATATCATACCCACGAGGACTACTTTATTAGTAATTTAATTAATTTCAGTTTCGATAATAATGTATTCAAGTGTTTCAGAGTATCAAAATTGGTGGAACAATTTAATGAATAATTTAACAACTAAACGAATAATAAAGTATGAGAATTGGAATGTAAGTTAGGTTATAAACAATACGAGAGAAATTCCAGGGATAAGGAACTCCTAATAATCATATAGATCTCCATTCTTATCATGGTCGTGTTGATTATTAGGTTATAGATGCGCAGGGTTTAGATTATGATCATGGTCTTTCGAGCCTCTAATCTTTTACCTAAAAGGATATTGCAACTACATCATTGATCGGGGATGTAATAATCTAATTAGATGCTTTAAGTTATCTTCTTGCAATTAAACCAAAGAAGGCTTCTAGGTATATTCTTATCCTAGCAGCTACTTCACATTCTTCATTCTGTAGAAGAATATGAACTTGCTTCTTAAACTCTTTGATCTATCCCTATGATTCTCCTTCTAGGTTCACAAAAGGAATTATAGATGTATTCCAATGGTGGTCAATCATTAAAATAGTATAGACAAGAGAATAAGAATAATCCATAAGATAAATCAACGTTAACCACTCTAAGAATATCAAAATATAATCATGTTCTTAGACTTAATCATAGAACAAGGGTGTTTAGCCACTCATGTTCATAATCAACATCAAAGAAATAAAATCAATCATACCAAAGCTAATGTTTGAAAGATGAAGGTTCAAAGAACCCTAAGATAACTCACCAAATTGTTTTTGCCTTTGATATACATATACCTAGATGTTCCAATTATTGTTTAAGTGTTCCTTTTATAGTGTGGAACAACTGCACTCATTTTTCTCTTCTCCGTGATGGGGAGGTAATTGCGAACACTAGCGTCTGTGGTGCGGGGATATAGCGGACCCTTACTGGAATTTGACTTTTTGAATCAATCACACTCTATGATGTGGATGTCATAGTGGAGATCAGGGTTCGCAATACGGGGTTATCGTGGACCCTCACTGGAAATTATCATTTGATGCTTATTCTTCACCACTTCATTCCATGTTGTCCGAATTTTTTTCTAGTGTCTTTGTGTTCAATATGTCACTCCAAATGCTTTCATAGTCCAAAATCTCCTCATTATTACATCAAAGCATGTCAAATTGTACCAAAATCAAGCCCTGCAACACTAGTCATGTCTATTAGCTCAAGAATATATTTTTAGCTCAAACAAAATACAATTTACAAGTTTTAGCTTATTGAGCAAGTATAAATATTGGAAAATATTGGGATTTGGACGTATAAATATGCCCAAGATCATCCCCCCCACACTTAGAATCTTGTTGGTCCTCGAATAATCCCACGCAATCAATATACACAAACATAGGCTTCATACCATAATCTAAATAGGACACTTTTGTTGGGCACACACAAGCTACACATAACATTGGTTTTCACCTCAAATATGTCATATAGCATATGAAAACCATAGGATTATAATTTTCAAACTCTCTAACCTTACAAATAGACTCTAGCATGCCAATAAACTTATACACATCGTTCAATTAGGCATTCCTACAGGTCACCTAACTATCCTCTACATGCACCCTCATAATAAGATGATCATCCAATTCACTCAAAATTTTGCAACCTATAATAATCATGGGCACATAAAGGACAATTTTCACTCACTCTCGCAAGGAATTCACCCATGATAAATGATGAACCATAGGCTTGACCTTAGTGTACTACTCGACCAATAGTCGAATGTTAAGATTAAGGATCAAATAGGTCTTCAAAGGGTGTAATGTAAGCTAAGGGATAGGTAGGAACTATTTGGATAAAAATAGTGGCTAATATCCCTCAGATTTTTAATACATCACACAGACACTACAAACACTCAATTAACAACTAATTCTTCACCCATCTACCTTCCCTTTTTCTTTCATTTTGGCCCCATCTCATTAAGCTGATTTAGATATACTATGGAAGGGAATCTACTTGTTCAACATAATATTTAATTTTTTTCTTGAACTTTCTTTATTCTTTTTATCACCTAAATCCCATCCTTATTGTACCTCAATTCTTACACCAATAGCTATATTTTGGGCTTCACTATCACCTATTCCCTACTTTTTTACAACTCCTTACTCAATTGCTTTTTTTCACTGAAGTTCCTAGGAGTTTTGGATCAAATTAAGGTAAAAAAAAGAAGGGGTATAAGCTGCATGTGAAGTTGCTTAAGAAAATAGGCTATAGAGTCAACAAGGTTAACTAAGGATAATTACAATGGTAGGTAAAAGGAAGGTCTAAAACATGGCTATCAACGAAATGCCTACATCATCTCCTAAATCCAACACCCTTTTATTTCAATTCGTAGATACACCACGCAAGTTCTAGACATCACTATGCATGTGGAATAACTAGAAAATCTCACTTACACTTGGTTCATGCTCGATTCAAGTAGGATCCCTATGGACTCTCAATCTAGTAATCACACAAATTCAGAATTAAGCTGATAGACCAAGATTTACACAATTGAGAATAGGTGTCTAAAACTAGCATTCCTATTTTAAATTTGACATGCTTTTCTCTTAACACAAATGTTTTTAGTGTAGTGTAACCAAATGGCCTAACACAAAGTACCTTGACATAGAGTTGTGGTTGGGTTCTTCTCACTTATTTATTTCCTAAGACCAATCCCCTTAGGATGGTCGTCATCCATACATCATAGAGGGAGGCACCTAACTATGATGATTTATTAAAGCTACCTTAAGGGAAACACATTTACTCCATAAGATGAATTAAACTTATATAACCAAACAAACATTATGAAATAAGATTAATGAACTAAGCAGAGTAGAGAAATTTTGACATAATTACCAAGTCGACCAATATCATAATTACTAACTATTACAGACTAAATGGTTAGAATGTCAAATAAACGCAATATCAATAGCAACAACAATAAAATAAACATCCACGAATAGCAAAAAATAAAAATCCATAAATAACAATAAATGAGAGTGTGAAGAACGAGAACCACCACTTCACACTTAAAATGTAGCACCGTCCTCAGTGCTTGCAACATAACCAAGTAATGACTGGTGTAGCACTCCCTGATCAGGCATCCCCGACTCTCAACTAGAGCATCTATAGAGCATACATACGGGCAGTAATCTCATCATTCTAAGCATGATGCTCTGACGTAGTCACCACTAGACTATGAGCCATATCTAGTCCACTGGTCTTGGTCACATCTATAAGGAGCGTGTATAAAACTGGTCTACAATCTAGAACCTCCTTTTCAACCCCTTCACCCTCAAACCCTTATCTGCTCCCCTAATAGTACCATGCCTTCTTCATTGCAGATATGATAATAACACCAACATTGATATAATTGTCGTCCCACATCAAAGCATAAATTAGATATACCTTATCACGAGTAACATCCATTATGTGTTTGCCCAGAATCATGCGATGGTAGATAATCTTTATCCACATGCGTGACTCTCTATTTATTTGAGCATACGAGAATGATAGGTGAAGGACACTATCTCTATGACGAGTCCATATAGTTGTAGACCTATTTTAACACAATAGGTGTCTGATGTCTGCATATGGAAGGATAATGTTTAGTTGCTTTAGAGGAATTGCATCTACCTCGGGGATGCCTAAAAGTCTATTCACAACATGGTCTAAGAAAGTGACTACCTTTCCATGGATTTTCACTTCAGAATTAGGATCCCTGGGGTCCCAATTAGCATAAAACTCCCAAATGAGGTGAAAGTTGCACTCCATAAGTTGCTAAAATATGAAATTCATATGCAACTATTCCAGTCTTCTCACTATACTAAGGTACTTTTTTTAGGCGTATTAGAATACCATTTTTTCCAGCCTCTTCCACCCATCCGGTCCTATATCTCTGTGACTGAACACGGGGAACTGCAGGAGCTCTCGGTACCCTGCTAGTTTGCCTGTTTCTTTTGTTTGAGGGCTTAGATGGCCCAGTAATATACTTTCTTACTTATTGTTGATGGTCTATAGTACTCGTTAGTTAGAACAATGCAACAAAAAAGTTAGATAGGGCATCTTTTTTATCTAGCAAACACTAAGTGTGGAAGGATGTAGAAACCACCCCACACTTAGTTGCTAGCATAGGTGCATGGTTTATAAACTAGGTTACTTAGACTTCCCCTATTTAACATTACGATCTCATTTTCACAACACCAGGGTATACACATGCACCCACTTAGGTATTGCTTTACTTAAACTTCAAGCACACATTTCAGCTTTACTTCCACAGAATCTAACAAACTTATTATTTGAGTTCAAATGTGACTATGTCCAATTGACATTCTTGTGAATACTTTAAGATAAATGATACTATGCAAAACCACAGACATAATTCACTTACTGTTAGCCTCACATCTCTTTAAGAGCACACCATGCTCTACAACATGGTCTACACAAAACTATGAAAAATAAAGGTGAACATAGTGCAATTTTAATAGTTCATTAAAAGTACATGGTCTGTCACTCTACACTTATAATTTCACACACAAGTCAAAAGGAGGCAAGGCATCTAACACTTATAATCAAAACCCAAATTTTAACTCACATTATGTGGAATGTATTTTAGTGCATCACAGAATTATCGAGTGGCCCCTATGTGCATTAATCACATTACTATCACTTCTGAGAAAGTCTACAAGTACTCTTCATCTTCATACACACCCTACATGTTATTACAGTACCAACATACAAATAAATACATTCACCATAATTTGACTCAACATACTCACCAAACAAAAGTTCAACTTAAAATTCAAAGCACATGCCATTTGTATAGTTTAACAAATGTAAAATGAGTAAAGCTCCTAAAGTCATACATTATAGTGTTTATTTATGGACCTATAACTCAATGTACTTAACTCTCTATACCAAACATCAACCGTTTTACTTATTCACCCAATTTCAAGATGATGAGTATTTAACTGTTAAATTCTGGTATAGAAAATTTAACAAAATTTAAAGTGCTTACACAAAATGAAAAGATGGAGAAGAGAGGATAGAATTCTTGGCACTGCACACTTGTGTGAGTTGATAAGACCTAAGGAGAATTTTAAAGAGGGGTGTCACATTAGGTTTAGAAATAGGGAATGGAATTTGGAATTTGGGGTATTTTAAAGGGGGGTTTTGGGTTAAAAGAGTTGGGTCAAGTTAAAACCTGACCTTTTAAAATTAAAATGCCGAAAAAGAGCCCTCCCTGTCATGGAGGTTGGTCTCTTTGATAGTCTCCGCGATACGGGGCTATCGCGGAGGCTTACTGGAATTGGCCTCCACAAAATTTAATACTTAATACTTCTTTTACGTACCTGATAGCCTCCCAAAGCACAAAATTTACTCAGTTATTGTTCTTCCCCATGCCCTGAAGTTTCTCATCCATGAACTCTCAACAAAAACAACATAAATAAGTAAGAAAAAGTAGGTTGCGTCCCACCTATCTCCTTAGTTTTGGTCGTGGCTCGATACATCTGTTTGTATTTTTGATTTCTTTTTTCTTTTAAAATAATTAAGAAATAAACAAAGCTATTGCATTACATTTTTTGGTTGCCTCCTATGCAGTGCCTTATTTAATATCGCGACATGACCCAACTTAGCTTTATTCATCTTCAAAAGTGATAGAAATCTTATGCCTATCCATATGATCCACCCAATAATTCTTAAATCTCTTCCCATTCACCAAGAACGTGGCACTTTTGTTCTCATGCCAAAGTTTGACAGCCCTGTGAGCAGTTGTTTTCGCAACCTCAAAGGGTCTAGACCGCTTGGACCTCAATTTACATGGTAACAACTTCAACCTCAAATTGAATAGAAACACTTGCTGGCCATTCTCAAAGATCCGAGTCATAATTTCCTTATCATACTATCTTTTTGTCTTTTCTTTATACAATTTTACATTTTCATAGGCATGTAAGAAAAACTCATTGAGCTTACTAAATTGTAATAGTCTTTTCTCTCCTGAAATCTTCGTATCAAGATTTAATTTCTTCACTTCCCAATAACCCTGATGCTTAAGCTCTACGGGAAAGTGACACACTTTTCCATACACTAAATGATAAGGAAAGGTCCCAATAGGTATTTTATAGGCTAGCTTATACGCCCATAGTGCATCATCCTACTTAACCAACCAGTCCTTATGCTGACCATTAATAGTCTTCAGCAGAATCTGCTTGATCTCCCTGTTAGAGACTCCACTTGACCACTCGTCTATGGATAATATGAGTGTCTACCTTATGTCTGACTCCATACTTAGCTGACAAGTTCTTGAAACAATGATTCACAAAATGCATTCCTCCATCACTAATGATTGACCTAGGTATGCCAAAATCAGAAAATATATTCTTTTTCACAAATTTTATCAGTACCCTTGCATCATTAGTGAGGAGTGATACAACCTTTACACACTTGTACACATAATCTACATCAACAAAAATATACTATTACTATTTGATGGTGGAAACGTGTATGAAATCAATCCCCCCACACATAAAAAATCTCAACTTCAAGAATAATATTCAGGGGCATTTCATGGTGCCTAGAGATAGATCCCATCCTCTGGCATTGATCACATTCTCTCACATAAGCTATCACATCTCAAAATAATGTAGGCCAAAAAATACCAGACTATAATACCTTTCTTGCTATCCGTTCACCTTCATGAGGTGATAAATTAAAAGTTTCCAGTACCTATTTAGATTCAGCTTCGTAAATACATCTTATCACAATTCTATCAGTACCTTATCTGAACAGATATAGATCATCCCATATGTATGAGTGGCAATCATGGAATAACTTCTTCTGTTGACTTTTGGTATTTTGAGGATAAATACAACTAACTAGAAAATTCATTATATCAGCATACCATGGAACCTCTGCTATATCCAATTCCATCAACTGATTATCCGTTAACTCCTCCAAAATACATAGTGTATCATTAGTAACATGAGTATGACTCTCAAGCCTCGTTAAATGTTCAGCCACTTGATTGGTCCCTTTCTGTCACAATCTTCCAAATCAAATTCTTGGAGTAGAAGAATCCACCTAATTAACCTTGGCTTTGCATATTTATTTTTGAATATAAACCAAATAGAATCCTGATCCATATGAATAATTACCTTTGTGCCCACCAAGTATGCTCTGAATTTATCAAATTCATAGACGAGTGTCAGCTTCTCTTTCTTTGTAACTGTATAATTAACCTGGGCTACATATAAGGTTTTACTTACATAGTAGATAGAGTGAAATACCTTATATTTATGATGACCCAATACTGCCGCAACAACCATGTCACTTGTATCACACATCAACTCAAACAGTCTACCCAATCAAGAGCAATCAGAAGGGGTGCTTCTGTCAATATTTTTTTCAAATTCTCAAACGCTTCCTGACACTAAGACCCAAAGTCAAACTTTACCTTTTTCTCTAGCATCTTGCACATTGGACTTTCTATCTTTGATAAATCTTCAATAAAGCATCTGTAAAACCCTGTATGCTAGAGAAAGTTTCTCACACCTTTTACTGGAACCAGATATGGTAGCTTTTCAATGAGTTCCACTGTAGCTCTATCTACCTTAAGTACTCTGTGAGACACCTTATTAACAAGGATGATACCTTGCTAAACCAAAAAGTGGCACTTCTCCCAGTTTAATACGAGGTTAGGTCTGTTCATAGCAAGACAAAACCCTGTCTAAGTTCTGCAAGCACACGTCAAATGAATTACCAAAAATAAAAAAAATCATCCATAAATACCTCAACAAAATCCTTCATTATATCATAGAATATAGCCATTATGCATCTCTGGAAAGTCGTTGGTGCATTGCAAAGACCAAAGGGCATATGCCTAGATACATAAGTACCAGAAGGATAGGTAAAAATGGTCTTCTCCTAATCTTCTAGTGCTAGGGCTATCTGATTCTAGCCTGGATACTTATCCAAAAAGAAGTAATATTCTTATCCTGCCAATCTGTCCAGTATTTAATCAATAAAATAAATGGGATAGTGGTACTTTCGAGTGGCATCATTCAAATTCTTGTAATCTATACAAATCCTCCACCCAATGACTATACAAGTTGCAATCAACTCATTATTCTCATTGATCAAAATAGTCGTCCCTCCTTTCTTTGGAATATATTGTACAGGGCTGGCCCATTTACTATTGGATATGGGATAAATTATCCCAGCATCAAGTGACTTCATGAATTTTTTTTCGACTACTTCTTTCATCATAGGATTTTGTCTTCACTGGTGTTGCATACTTGCTTTATATCCTTCTCCCATCAGTATTTTCTATATATAGAAAGCAGGATTAATTCCTATGATATTCGACATTTTCCATCCAATTGCCTTTACTGTCAATGTTTCTTCACTGTCAATGTTTCTTTCACCTTCACATCAGATAAATTTGCAGACAAAATCACAACTAAGTATTATACTCGCCAAGGAAAGTATATTTCAAATGAGAGGGTAGAGATTTAAACTCTCGCTTTGGTGATTCATCAACAAATGCCTTGGGAGAGGGACCAATTGGTCTATTCAAAGGCTCAAATTTGGTATTCCTAGTAATAATGCTTGCCACATACAAAAGCTATACCATTTTATCTACTTCAATATCACCAAATAGATCATATCCCACTAATTCTCACTTTAATAGATCCTTTGACATAATAAGGTGAAAGTCCGACTCAAGATCCAAGATAGTGATAATGTATTATTCTTCATATACTGTAGACAACTTCATTTCCTTGTACACATCGAACACCTCAACTTTGTCATGAGCACGCATGGTAAACTATCCTGCAACTACATCAATCAATGAATTCTCAGTTTCTAAAGAGGGACATCCCAAAATAAATAGGAATTCTAAATAAACATCAAATCAAGAATAATGAAAACCACCAGGAAGATGAATGACCCCACTTAAACCAATACATCTTCAATTATTCTATATGGTCTGGCAAGAGAATGGTTAGATAACTGCAAAACAACTGTGATAGGTCTTGGGATGCCTAGCCCTATTTTTCTAAATAATGATGTTGGCATAAAAGTTATGCTCGCCCAAAGATCACATAGACCCCGAGCGCTTATTTATTGCCCGATTGTAATCTGAATGGTAAAACACCCTAAATCTTTCAGCTTTGTAGGAAACCTATTCTGGATTCATTATGTGCACTCCTCAATGAGTTCCACAGTAGTATATTCAGTTATGCAGTTCTTGTTAGACACGATAACCTTTATGTACTTAGCATACTCTGAAACACTCTGCAAAATATCAACGAGAGGCAAGATAATATGAACCAGTTTCAATACATTAATAAAATTCTTATAATAAGCTTCCTCTTGATGTTTTTGAATCCTTTATAGGAAAGTTGGAGGTGGCATCACACTTTTCACCCTGGTTCCCTTGCTATCAGCTATGCCATCTACAAATTTCTCTTCATCCCTTACTATTTCACCATTAATAGCCTTATGATTAACCTGAGTAGGTTGTAACTCCTTTAGCTACAGCCCACTCTGAGTAGTGACTGCCTTTATCTATTTTAGATTTGGCTCAGTATCACTGGGTAGACCTCCCTAAGGCCTAGTGTTTAGTGCTCCTGCAATATGACCCATTTGAACCTCCAGGTTCTTTGTAATCATCCACTGGTTCTTCACATCTACAATAAACTGTGCTTGAGTAGCCATGATCTACCTCAACATCTCTTCAATATTGCTAGTTTGAGACATGGCTTGATTCCCTGGAATATGCTGCTACTGATTCTGACCTACTGGCCTATAGTATTGATTAGTATTATGTGCCTAATATCCACCCCAGGAGAAATTAGGATGATTTTTCTAGTTAGGATTGTAAGTATTTACAAAGTTCTATTGTCCTTGACTATTAGAGTTTCCCACATAGTTAACAGACTCTAGATTAGCTTTGCAAGCATCTGCTGTATGATCACTGCTTCCATAAACCTCACACTAAGTCTGAGCTTGATGAACTATATTTGTTATTATTGGTGTAGACTATGCGACTCCCAGATTCATATTACTGAGTTGTGTAGTTAGCTGATTCAATAATGTAGCAATATGGGATGATATAGCCATAAACTGATCAACCTCCAACAGACCTACAACCTTTTTTAGAGAACTTCTTAGGTCAGCATGCCACTCAGGATTCCCCTGTGAAATATAATTCAGCAGTGTGTATATTTCATTATATATCTTGTCTAGAGCCTGCCCATCTGCTTCTTAATCCAGGAGAATCTTGGTGTTTGGCTCAATAACCTCAATGAAAGTATGTACCAACATATCATTAGTATGATGATGATGAGGGAAATTCCCGATCATAGCCTTGAATTTTTCCTAAACTTGGTAAAGATTCTCCCTATCTCTTTTCCTAAAACTTAGAATCTCACTTCTTAAATATGCTATCTTCCCAAATGGAAAGAATTATATAAGAAATTTCCGAGAAAGATCATCCAAAGAGTGATGGAGTTTGGTGGTTCAACATGTAACCACCTTTCCGCTTCTCCCAGTAGAGAAAAGGGTCAGTAGATACCCCAACAGAAATGTAGGTATCGCTGATCTAAAAAAAGTTCTGTATGCACTTGTAATACCCCAAACTTTCTTTAAGTCAAATCTAGTCTCCAAAAGCGTTAAAGATTACTTCCTAAATGATTAATCTTTAAATCAAATAGAATTTCTCCAATTTCAACTTTTTATCATATGAGAAATTGAATTAGCTTTCCAACGATACCAATTTCGTCCAAATCCTGTATCAGAGTAAAAGGTTATGGATGTTTTACAGAGAATTGTTGGAACTGCCCAGAAGTGATAGTTAGGACGACGGACCAGTGAGCTAGCAATGGACCGTCGCCCAAGCCATCGCGACTAAGGTAGTAAACCTGACTTTTGGTCAAGTGCGATGGTCAGGATTGATGGACCGTTAAGCTAGTAATGGACCATATCCCAAACCATCGCAGAAGAGGTAGAAAGTTTAGGTTCTGGACAACTACAATGGGATGGAACGACGGACCATCGTACCAACGACGGACTATTTCCCAGACTATCGTCACTTCTGATCAGCGATTTTAATCCATGTTTAAAAGGGTATTTGGGTATTTTCCACCCATTTTAACCCCTAATTATACCAGACCATAGCTTATAACTTCTTTATTCATCCACAACATAAAATTAGGGCTTCTCTCAAAGATCAATCCCCAAGAACAAGAAACCCTAGGTGTTTAATCCCAAGTTAAGAATTCAAGCTTTCCTCCACCAATATTTAAGAAATCATCCACCCAAGTTTGTAAAGTGTTGATTCATGGGCTTCTTTCACCCATGAAGCTCAAGAATCCCATTTTTTAAACTCATGAATTGTGATTTCCATGTGGTGAGTTGATTTTAATTATGTTGATGTGGTTGTATGAATCCTAGGTTGGAGTCTTTATGTACTTTTCATGAAATTATGCTAGTATGTGGGTTTGGAAAATTTTAAATTAAGTTGATTAAAGTAACCATGATGTATGAACTAGTGTATATGACTAAGCCTAAGGTTATGCATGCAATGTGTTTGATAAAATGCCCAAGAGAATAAGAATCATGCTTTAGGACTCAATTATGACCAAATTGATGAACCCATGCTTTACCCTTATGTTCAAAATGACTACCATGTTATTGTTATGCATTGAAATTGTTTGATGGATTGTTTATGAGATTAGACCTATGAAATTATAACATGTTTATATGCATCCCTTTTCATGTACCAAACCATGATAATCAAGTGCCTCATAAAATTCCCCAATGATTGTATTAGGGATTATTGATTATGGTCGTGAGTCCAGGAAGTGTCATGTCTTGTCAGTTTCATGCTATCGAGTTCTGAGAGTACTTGTACTCGACAATTTAGCTGTGTTCCTAGAGCCAGTGTCAGTTTTCAATAAACTCTCAGTCAAGCCATGTTCATAGAATTCAGTCAGTCTCATGACTCGAGAAAACTTAGTAATCTCAGTGAACTCAGTCTTGTCAGTTTAGTGTAATTAATATAGTGTCTAATCAGATGGGAGTATAATTCATTACCGAGTGAGCTCAAGGATGGAAACTCACCTGCAAGTAGAGGGTGTGATTCTTAGAAGCAATCCTTGCGCAACAGAACTACGTAGCCAGCATAGGTTGAGACACCTAACCTGTTAGATGAGGGATTGATGATATGACTTAACCTATTAGATGAGGGTCCTACCGTTCTCGTTAGAGTTCCTATTAGATGAGGGATTACTCACAACTTGTCCTTACCAATGGCGTGGTATTGAAACCATTCCAATTGGGGTTACAGATTGGACCCCAACTCAATTATATTATCTTAATTGGGGCATGCCGGTTAGATGATTACTTCCCATAGTTACATTATCAGTCTTAGTCTCAGTAATGAAACTTATATAGTTCTATAGAATTTAGGACTTTTTGATGCAGTCACCCAGTTTAGTATGAAACTCAGCTAGTTCTATCAGAAATAGGACTTTCAGACATAGTCATTCAGATAATAGTATATCAGTTATACGAAACTTATGTTATCAGTATTCAGATTCAGTGATGCCATGATCTCAGTCAAAGTTCACATATTTATGCATGTATTCTTACGCTCATGTTATTCAGTCAGTTAATATTGTTCATACATATAAACCCCTTGCATTCAGCCTACCTCACTTGCATACCAGTACATTCAATCATACTGATGGATTTGCGCTATGGTGTTTTATATCATAGGTTCAAAAGCACGAGATCCAGATCACCCTTTGTAGATCAGACGTTCAGCTGACAGACTAGAAGTAAGTCCTCATCATTTGAGGATGTTATTATTTAATTATTTCATTCTTTTAGTACTTAGTTTATTTCAGTAGTTGGAGTTAGTTGGGGACATGTCCCATCAACTCCTCATTCAGACAGTTTAGAGGCTTTCAAACTATAGTATGTTCAGAAAGTTATTTCAGTTTTGTTTTGGTATTGATATACCGCATTTCCAAAGTTATGTTTTATCAGATATTTGAAACTTATGGGCTTTTAGCCTTTTTCGTATTTATACAGTATATTATGCAGTGCCCAGTTACAGATATCAGTCATGGGTTAGCTTGTGGTCCTTCGGGGTCATGAGCACTGTGTAGCATTTAGGGTACTAGATTTGGGGGTTACAAACTTAGTATCAGAGCCTAAGGTTCAATAGTGTCCTAGGAAGTCTGAAAGCCGCATCAAGTAGAGTCTTGTGCATGGGTGTGTTGCGTGCCACATTTATGTACAAGAGGCTATAAGATGTTTTAGGAACAATTTCCCTTCTTTTAGTATTCATGTTGTGCCAGTGAGAATGAGTTCAAATTTAACTCTCAGTCTAATTCATTTCTCCCTTTTTTTTACAGAACATGTCTTCCAAGAGAAAAAACAGAAATTAGTCAGCCATTCAGTCTATCCAAGAAGATCCCTTGGACGAACATGTTTCTCATGCAAAGTTCAGAGCTGCATTCACTACTCTTGCTAATTCAGTTGCTGCCCAGAAGGAATGACCAACTGTCGTTTCGGCCAACCCAGTGGACAATTCAGCAGCAACCAAGATTTGGGACTTCACCAGAATGAATCCTTCATCCTTTTTTGGGTCTAAGTCAGATGTGCACCCTCAAGAATTCCTTGATCAGGTTTATAAGGTTACAAATATCATGGGAGTTACTGCTAGTGAGAGCGATGATCTAGCTGCATATTAGTTGCAGGATGTGGCTCACACATGGTTCAAATAGTGGAAAGCCGAGAGGGGTGTAGATGTAGGACCCATAGAGTGGGAGGATTTTGCCACTGCTTTTCTAGATAGATTCTTTCCCCTAGATCTGAGGAAAGCTAAGGTGTTAGAATTTATCAACCCCAGCCAGCGCAGTATGATAGTGAAAGAGTATTCTCTTAAGTTTACTCGACTAGCTAGATATGCTCCTCATGTAGTGGTAGACAACAGGGCTAAGATGAGTAAATTAATTTTTGGGGTGAATGATAGTGTGGTTAATGAGTGTAGATCTGCAATGTTGATTAGTGAGATGGACATAGCCAGACTTATGATCCATGCTCAACAGATAGAAGAGCAGAATATTAAGATGAGACAGAAGCAGAATAAGAGAGCAAGGATAGGTAGTTTCAACTTTTCTTAGCCTAATTCAAAGGGTGGAAGTCTCTCTCAACTCCACCTAAAGTCATTTGTTCCAGCTCCTTTCTCAGACAGTGATCCAATGCCGAAATTCAGAGACGGCAATAGAGATAGGGTGCTAGGCTCTAAGTCTCAGGGAAGTGTTAGCAGTGCCCGAACCTATCCTATTTGTCATACATATGGAAAGCACCATCTGGGTACTTGTAGAGATGGTAGTGCTATTTTCTTCGAATGTGGCACGCCAGGCCACAGAGTCAGGGATTGTCCCCAGCCAGGTCCTCAGGGTCAGCGTAATCGCCCTCCTACTAAGTCTGGTCACCCAAATCAGCAGGGTGCCTCTTTCAGTGCTACCAGTGTGCAATGCCCAAACAGACTCTACGCTCTTCAGTCCCGATAGGATTAGGAAAATTCTCCTGATGTGGTTACTGGTATGTTATAGATCTTTCATGTACATATTTATGCCTTGCTAGATCCATGAGCTTCTTTGTCTTTTGTTACTCCCTATATAGCAGTTGATTTCATAGCCAGTCCCAAAATTCTAGTAGAGCCCTTCTCAGTCTCTATCCCAGTGGGTAAAACTATCGTAGCCCGACGAGTATACATGAACTGTCCGATTATGGTATCTCAGAAAGTCACTTCAGCATACTTAGTCAAATTAGAGATGACTGATTTTGATGTCATTCTTAGCATGGATTGGATTCATTCCTTCTATGACACAGTCGACTGTAGAAACTGAGTTGTCCAGTTTTAGTTCCCGAATGAACTCGTCCTAGAGTGGAAGGGTAGTACTTCAGTTTTCAGAGGTTAGCTTATTTCTTACCTTTGGGCATAGAAAATGATATCTAAGGGATGTGTCTATCATCTTGTTTGAGTTAAGGACACTAGTTGCGAAACTCCCAGTCTCAAATCAGTCCAGTAGTGAATGAATATTTAGATGACTTTCCCGAAGATCTTCCAGGAATTCCGCCTGAAAGGGAAATAGACTTTGGCATTGATCTTCTTCCAGATACTCGGCCTATATCTATTCTGCCATACAGAATGGCACCAACAGAACTCAGAGAATTAAAAGATCAGTTGAAGGATCTCTTAGATAATTCATCAGACCTAGTATGTCCCTGTGGGGCGCACCAATCTTATTAGTGCGCAAGAAAGACGGTTCTCTCAGAATGTGTATAGACTATCGTCAACTCAATAAAGTCACCGTCAAGAACTAGTATCCACTTCCCATAATTGATGACTTATTGACCAACTTCAGGGTTCCATTTATTTCTCAAAGATAGACTTCAGATCAGGCTATCATCAGCTCAGAGTTAGAGAATGTGACATTCCAAAAACAGCTTTCCGAACTTGGTATGGTCACTTTAAATTCTTAGTCATGTCCTTTGGTCTTACCAATGCCCCAACAACTTTCATGGACTTGATGAACTGTGTGTTCAAGCAGTACTTGGACATGTTCATCATAGTTTTCATAGATGATGTTCTTATCTATTCTCATAGCAAGCAAGATCATGCAGACCATCTAAGAATAGTATTGCCGACTTTCAGAAATCATCAGCTCAGAGTTAGAGAATGTGACATTCCAAAAACAGCTTTCTGAACTTGGTATTGTCACTTTAAATTCTTAGTCATGTCCTTTAGTCTTACCAATGCCCCAACAACTTTCATGGAATTGATGAACCGTGTGTTCAAGCAGTACTTGGACATGTTCATCATAGTTTTCATAGATGATGTTCTTGTCTATTCCCGTAGCAAGCAAGATCATGCATACTATCTAAGAATAGTATTGCAGACTCTCAGAAATCATCAGTTGTTTGCCAAATTTAGTAAGTGAGAATTTTGTCTAAGGACAGTAGCATTCCTTGGTCATATCATCTCTGGTGATGGCATTAGAGTTGATCCTCAAAATGCCGAAGCAGTGAGAAACTAGCCCAGACCCATCTCTCTATCAGATATCAGGAATTTCTTAGGTTTGGATGGCTATTACAGACGGTTTATTAAGGGATTTAATTCTATTGCATCCCCTATGTCCAGATTGACTTAGAAGAAAGTCAAGTGTCAATGGTTAGATCCTTGCGAGGAGAGTTTTTAGGAGTTGAAGACTCGACCTACCTCAGCCCTAATTTTGACTTTTCCAGAAGGTTCAGATAGATTCGTAGTGTACTGTGATGTATCCAGAGTAGGTTTGGGTTGTGTCCTCATGCAGTATGGTAAGTTCATAGCCTACGCCTCCAGATAACTTAAAACCCATGAGAATAATTATCTGACTTATGATCTTGAATTAGCAGCCGTAGTTTTTGCCTTAAAGATTTGGAGGCATTACTTGTACGGTGTTCATGTAGATGTATTCACAGATCACAAGAGCCTTCAGTATGTATTCTCTTAGAAAGATTATGACATGAGTGTCTTTTATCATCCAGGCATGGCTAATGTAGTGGACGACACCTCAGTAGACTGTTTATGGGTAGTGTTGGTCATGTTGAGGACATTAAGAAAAAGTTAGCTCAGGAAGTCCATCAGCTTTACCGACTAGGTGTCCTCTTAGTCGATTTAGCAGAAGGTAGTAAATGGGTTCAAAATAGTTTAGAATCATCTCTAGTAGCTAAGATAAAAGAAAATCAAGAAAGAGATCCCAGTCTTGTTAAGTTGAAAGAGTCGGTCTGAGAGATCAGAAGGTAGAGGTTTTCTCCCAAGGAGGAGATGGTGTTCTCCACTGTCAGGGTTATCTGTGTGTTCCAGGTGTAGATGACTTGAGGCAACAAATTCTTGAAGAAACGCATGGTGAGCGCTACTCTATTTATCTAGGGTTCACTAAGATGTACAATGACTTATGAGAGATCTATTGGTGGGGTGGGATGTAGAGAGATGTGGCAGAGTTTGTGGCTAAATGCTCTATATGTCAGTAGGTCAAGATAGAGCATCAGAAGCCTAGTGGGTCCATGCAGGAGTTTATTATTCCTACTTAGAAGTGGGTAGAGGTAAACATGGACTTTGTGACGGGTTTGCCTCGTACCCGTCGTCAGCATAATTCAGTGTGGGTCATTGTAGATAGAATGACCAAATCAGCTCATTTCCTTCCAGTCCATACCTCTTATTCAGCTGAGGATTACACCAAACTCTATATCAGGGAGTTGGTCAGATTTCATGGTGTTTCATTGTCTATTGTCTCAGATAGAGGTACCCAGTTTACCTCTCATTTTTGGAAAGCATTCTAAAAGGGTCTTTGTACCCGAGTTCATCTCAGTACAGCCTTTCATCCTCAGATAGATGGTCAAGAAGAAAAGACCATTCAGACCTTGGAAGATATGCTAAGGGCGTGTGAAATTAATTTCAAGGGTAGTTGGGGTGACCACTTTTCTTTGATTGAGTTTGCATACAATAACAACTATCATTCCAGTATTCAGATGGCTCCATTTCAAGCTCTCTACGATAGGAGGTGCAGATCTCCAATCGGTTGGTTCGAAGTAGGTGAGGCCATAGTTGTAGGGCCTGACTTGGTATTCAACACCTTAGAGAAAGTTTAGTTTATCAGAGAACGGATCAAGACAACTCAGAGCCGACAACAATCATACACAGATGTGCGCAGAAAGGATCTCGAGTTCAAGATTAGTGATTCTGTGTACTTGAAAATCTCTCCCATGAAGGGAGTGAAGTGATTCAGCAAGAAGGGAAAGCTCAGTCCCTGATATGTCGGTCCCTTCAAAATTCTCAATCGTTTCGGCAAGGTAGCTTATGACCTCAAATTTTCTTCAGATCTAACCTCAGTTCATCCAGTGTTCCATGTGTCCTTGATAAATAAGTGCATAGATGACCCAACAGTTGTAGTCCCGGTAGAGGGCTTAGACATTTAGAACAACCTCTCTTATGAAGAGATTCGAGTCAAAATTCTTGACTACCAGACTCGTAGACTGAGGAACAAAGAAGTCCCTCTAGACAAAGTTCTTTGGCGAAATCAGTTCATTGAGGGAGCTACTTGGGAAGCAGAAACAGACATGAGGACCAAGTATCGTCACCTCTTCTTTGCAAACTCAGACTCAGCCCAAGGTAATAGCTTTCCTTAAGATTATTCCGTTTCATGTTCAGATTTTAGTTATAAACTTGGTATCAAATACCCTTGTATATCCAGTCATATTTTCATGTATCATGTTAGTCATGTATTTATGCATCAGATATACATTCTTATCACGAGTAACTTAGCTTCTCAGTAATTTCAGTCATGCATTAATGAAGACTTCCATCACATATCCATGCATCAGACATGCATATTCAGTATGAGATTTTAGTATATCAGATGTTCCAGTCATATAGTTATGTTCAAATGTTCATGTCCCTTAAGTAAGATTAGTCTATTAGTTTTCCCAGTCTAGTCAGTCCCATTTAAGGATGAATGTTCCCAAGGGGGAGATATTGTAATACCCCAAACTTTCTTTAAGTCAAATTTAGTCGACCGAAGAGTTAGTGATGATTTCCTAAATAATTAATCTTTAAATAAGATAGAATTTCTCTAATTTCAAGTTTTTATCATGTGGGAAATTGAATTAGCTTTCCAACGATACCAATTTCATCAAAATTCGATATTGAAGTAAAAAGTTATGGACGTTTTATAGAGAATAGTCGGAACTGCCCAAAAGCGACGGCCAGACCGATGGACCATCGAACTAGTGATGGACCGTCGCCTAAGCCATTACGACTAAGGTAGTAAACTCGGCTTCTAGTCAAGTGCAATAGTCAGGACTGGCGGACCGTCAAGCTAGCGATGGACCATTGCCCAAACCATCGCAAATGAGGCAGAAAGTTCAGGTTCTGGACAACTACGATGGGATGGACCAACGGATCATCGGGCTAGCGACGGACTGTCTCCACTTCCAATCAGCAATTTTAAGCCATGTTTAAAAGGGTATTTGGGTTTTTCCCACCCGTTTTAACCCCTAATTATACCAGACCATAGCTCATAACTTCTTTATTCATCCATAACACCAAATTAGGGTTTCTCTTAAAGATCAATACCTAAGAACAAGAAACCCTAGGTGTTTAATCTCAAGTCAAGAATTCAAGCTTTTCTCCACCAATCTTCAAGAAATCATCCACCCATGTATGTAAAGTGTTGATTCATAGGTTTCTTTCACCCATGAAGCTTAAGAATCCTATTTCTTAAACTCATGAATTGTGATTTCCATGTGGTGAGTTGATTTTAATTATGTTGATATGGTTGTATGAATCCCAGGTTGGTGTCTTTATGTACTTTTCATGAAATTATGCTAGTATGTGGGTTTGGAAACTTTTAAATTGAGTTGATTAAAGTAATCATGATGTGTGAACTAGTGTATATGCCTAAGCCTAAGGTTGTGCATGCAATGTGTTTGATAAAATGCCCAAGAGAATAAGAATCATGCTTTAGGACTCAATTTTGACCAAATTGATGAACCCATGCTTTACCCTTATGTTTAAAATGACTTCCATGTTATTGTTATGCATTGAAATTGTTTGATGGATTGTTTATGAGATTATCCCTATGAAATTATAACATGTTTATATGCATTCCTATTCATGTACCAAACCACGACAATCAAGTGCCTCATGAAATTCCCCAATGATTGTATTAAGGGTTATTGATTATGGTCGTGAGTCCAGGAAGTGTCATGTATTGTTAGTTTTATGCTATTGAGTCCTGGGAGTAATTTTACTTAACAATTTAGCTATGTGCCTAGAGCCAGTGTAAGTTTTCAAGATACTCTCAGTCAAGCCATGTTCGTAGAATTCAATCAGTCTCATGACTCCGAAAAACTCAGTAATCTTAGTGAACTCAGTCTAGTCAATTCAGTATAATTCATTCAGTATCTAATAAGATGGGAGTAGGATTCAACACCGAGTGAGATCAAGTATAGGAACTCACCTGTGAGTAGAGGGTGTGATTCTTAGAAGTAATCCTTGTTCTCCAGAACTACGTAGCCAGCGTAGGTTGAGACATCTAACCTGTTAGATGAGGGATTGATGAGGTGACTTAACCTATTAGATGAGGGTCCCACCATTCTCCTTAGAGTATATGTTAGATGAGGGATTACTCATAGCTTGTCCTTACCAATGGCGTGGTATTGACGCCCTTCCAATTGGGGTTACAGATTGGACCCCAACTCTATTATATTATCTTATATGGGGCATGTCGGTTAGATGACTAATTTCCACAGTTACAATATTAGTCTTAGTCTCAGTAATAGAACTTAGATAGTTCTACAAAATTTAGGACTGTCAGATACAGTCACCCAGTTCAGTACGAAACTCAGCTAGTTCTATCAGAAATAAGACTGCCAGACACAGTCATTCAGATAATAGTATATCAGTTATACAAAACTTATGTTATCAGTATTGAGATTCAGTAATGACATGATCTCAGTCATAGTTTACGTATTCATGCATGTATTCTCACGCTCATGTTATTTAGTCAGTTAGTATTGTTCATACATATAAACCCCTTACATTCAGTCTACCTCACTTGCATACAAGTACATTTAATCATACTGACTCATTTTTGCTATGGTTTTTTATACCATAGGTTCAGAAGCATGAGATCCAGAGCACCCTTAGTAGATCAGATGTTCAATAAATAGACTAGCAGTGAGTCCTCATCATTCAAGGATGTTATTATTTGATTGTTTCATTCTTTCAGTACTTAGTTTATTTTAGCAGTTGGAGTTAGTTGGGAACATGTCCCATCAACTCCTCATTCAGATAGTTTAGAGGCTTTCAGACTATAGCATATTCAGACAGTTATTTCAATTTTGTTTTTGTATTGATATACCGCATTTATAGATGTTATGTTTAATCAGATATTTGAACCTTATGTCCTTTCAGCCTTTTTTTGCATTTACATAGTATATTATGCAGTGCCCAGTATAGACATCAATCATAGGTTAGCTTGTGGTCCTTCGGGGTCATGAGCACCGTGTAGCATTTTGGGTGCCAGATTCGGGGTGTAACAGTACTGTTGTGGGTCCTTATGAGATAAACTTGTGAACTTCCCACTTGAGTGTATGAGTTGCACCATACTCTGCTTCTATTCAAACCTACCACCCACATCTGTCTTGCGGATGCTATTAGTAGTATTATTCGTAAGTGGGGTCTAGCTTCTTCTCTCGTAGGGGCAGCTGGAGCCACCGGAGACAAGAGTTGTAGAAATTGGAGCCTTAGTATTAGGATTCCTTTGATCTCCCATTTGAATTTGCTTAATTGGGTATTGAAGTGCTGCTACTATTCACCTTTGATACAATATCTGTTCAGGTTTTGAATAAGGCTCAACCAATTCTTTCACTCTTGCTAGTCCGATACTTCACTTTTCCTGCAAAAGTCAACCGCTAAGATCAAGTTTTTAACACTTAAATTTATCATCAAAAGCCAAAAATTTAGAAAATTACTAATTATTTGAGTCCCCAGCAACAACGAAAAAAACTTGTTGTGGTCTATCGCACACACAAGTGTACATGATCATACAAGTAATATAGTGACTCAAAGAATTGGATATCATCCCCAAGAGGATTACTTGATTAGTAATTTACTTAATTTCAGTTTCGACAATAATATATTCAAGTGTTTCAAAGAATCAAAATAGGTGGAATAATTTAATGAATAATTTAACAACTAAACAAATAATAAAGTATGATAATTTGAGTAATCTTTGGGACTCAATGGTAGGAATAAAACCCATTAATGAAATTCCACATACCTAGAGAGGAAACCTTGAAGAACTCTATGGAATTGGAGTTTGTAAATGAAGAACCCTAATTTTGTCTTTGGAGAAGAAAATCACATCTTTTTCTCTATTTGAAGCTAAGTGTCATTTTAATTTAGAGTTAATGAGACATTTAGGGTATTTTTCACTTATATTCCATCCTTTAAAAAGCTTAAATAATGTAGTTTTAAGGTTAAAAGAGTGTGAAAAGATCAAACAACCCCTCCAAAATCATTGAGAAAATCCCTGAAAGCAGTCGCAATGACTTAGGCTACGACTTGTAGGGTCTAACTACGATTCATGGCCTGGAGTCGTATCTAAAGGATAGAAATTTTGGTTCCTCACTGTTATGACGACGAGTCCTCCTGATGACTCATTGTGTCCTAATAAAGATGAGTCATTAGAGTCGTCGTTATTGGCAGCTCAAACAGTGCTTTAGTAAATTGGTCATAAACTTTTTGCTCTGATATTGGTTTAAGGCGAGACTTGTGGCATTGGAAAGTTTATTCAATTATCTATCTTTTTTGGATGTTACATAAGGTTACTGCAAATGAATCAAAGTCTTTTACCTATTGAAATTTTATATGAAATTTAAGTGTTGTTTATTTTAATCTTGCAAAAGAATTGGTATTCTGTGTTTAATTTTTATTTAGTGTACTTATTAATTGATTGATTAATTAATTCCATAATCTTAATAAAGTGACATTTGACAAACTATTTTTTTAACTTTAAATAATTTAGATGGTAGGTAAGGATTACATGGGTAAGGAGAAAGCTAATACTAGTAGCCAAAAAAGAAAAAGGTATCTCCATATTATAGATAACCCACAAGGATTCATAAATATGAGGGTCGGTCAGATGACATTCCAGTACGACCCTCTTATTCTAGGTAATCCTATTATTCATATAGTGCTCCTATATATGTAGGTCCACTTTATGGATATATCGAGACTCAGTTCACCACCATCACCACACTACCATGTTCACAGTACTACCAGACGATCGGTGGCACTTATAATCCTCTACCATCATCTGCCCTACCGTCTGTTAGCAGTCAGTCAGGTACTCATAGTGATTCTAATGGATTGATTAGGCTGACCGACCTTTGTGTTAGAGACACACCATCCATTGCTTTAGATACACCCATGAAAGTGCATTCATGAGAACCTATTCCATAGCTAGGATGGAAAGATGCTATTCAGAGGGAGTACATTATCCCATATGGAGTAGGGTATGATTTCAAAATATAACAACTCTATTTATTTTTCATTTACTATATTATGTGGTATGATATTATTGTTTGATCTTGTATTATAGGTTTAAGCTCGATCATAGAGTCACCAAAATAGCCTACAAATGCATCTGTCACAACTACAAAGGTCATTTGACTAGTTGGCAAAAGGTATCAGAATTTTATAGAGAGAAAATTTTTAAAGAATCTTAGGTAAAGATTTATCTTATCAACTACTTAACACTATAGAAAAAATTAAATATTGAACTATTATATTTGGTGTATAAATATTTTTAGTATGATCCAGCGGATCATTTTGTAATAACGAAGAATTTTTTTAGAAGAATCAGGCTTATAGACTTAATGGTCTATTGAATTGTGCAAGAACAAACAAGAAAATTCCAGATTTTATAGAGCCAAAAATGTGGCAAGATTTTCTTTATTACTAGAAGAGTGAAGAATATCAGAAGTTGATGGAAAATGGAAGGAAAGTCAGAGCTTCTGTAACGCCCCGTAAAAGGCGTGCATAGATTAGTCTTTAATATTGAGCTCTTAGACTTAATGACTTAAAATTTTTTAAGTGTAAAATGAGACTTAGTCATTTTAGCTGGCAATCTTCGGGATACAACTTTTCAACCTTCCCGACATTCGTTTTTAGATTTTCAAGTTGCGTTACGATCGGAAAAGCTCATAGTTCATCTCGGATAAGTTTCGGAATTTTTCGGAATACATAAGGCTGCGTTTGGATTTCAAAACAGTAGCAAAACGCATAGCCTATTGCCCAGTTTTCAGCATTTCAGGGTCAACTTCAAATAATCATAACTCCCTGTATATAATGAACTGTGTGAGCTATAATATATCAAACGAAAAATATTTGAGTCCTCTTTTAAATTCAGTTTGTTTCATCCAATTTTATTATATGATTAAAAAGTTATAATCGATTTACTCCAGACTATCAAACTGTCAACTGAGAGACAGATTTGACCTTAATTGTTCCTTAGGGGTATTTTAGTAATCTTTCACCCCTATATATACCACCAACACGGAATTTAATCCCTCAAACACCAAAATACACCTTCATTCATCAAAATTGCTCAAGAACACTCCTTAGGGTTTCAAAATAAAAACCCAAATAGTTCAAGATTCGACCGTAGGTTTTCGAAGATAATTACATATTCGGAATCACAAATCCGCTAGCTTGAAGAAACATCTAGTATTTTCGGAAATAGAGGTACGTGGGGTTATCCTAAAATCTCATGGATGTAGTTTTTATGAACATGCATGCTTTTAAATGAGGGTTTTCAATCAAATGCTAATAACTTGCTTTCAATATGATTTCTAAGTCATTTTTCTTTATGTCATGGGAATTGTTTGCGTATATACTTCAATGGTTGAAACCATGCATATGTGATTTGAGATTTTTCATGGAAGTTTAATAAATATGAATGATAAATTGCTTTCAAATTCCCATGATAATGTCTTGATACCCCATATCATATTGTGACCAACAAAAGAGAGCATGAATTTGAAATAATTATTGTTCACCACTTGTAAATGATGAAGCACCTTAGTTTTTACATGATTATGCATATGTGGATGTGATATTGATGGCTTGCAAGTCGGGTATGACGGTACCCTACAGAATATGATACGTGATTGAATTAAATAAAGTTTGAATGCATTAATTTTACATGAGATAGGTGGATGCCCGAAGAAGGCGTTTGAGTGTAAGGGCTCATCGCTGGAAACCGTGTTTGCCGACAAAGGAATTTGGTACCAAGCTAAGTGATCTTGTGTACTTGACTTTATGTCATTCCCAAATTGGGACTATAGGTAGGAGCCCGGGCTAAGTGATCTTGGGAACTACCATTGGGTCGAGACACCATGCTTCGTGGTCTTGTGTGTCTCTCCCTCACTTATGCTCTAATTTCAGCGGCAACCGAGGTTTGACAATTGGTGTAAATTATGTAGGGTATTCCACCTAGCTCAGTTGCATTTCATTGTTGTTGAGAAACTATTGCATTATGCCCATGTGTTTTCAAATGATTTGATATGAAATTGCTTTATAATGGCTCTCAACTATATTTTGTAAAAATATTATGTTTTGTTTTGATATCTCTGCGTGCCAGTACTTTTGTGCTGACTCCCTCCCCTCTCCAACCTCTCAGGTTCAAAGGCCTAGTCTAGTGGTCAAGAGAATCAGTAGATCATTCAGACAGAGTTGCAGAGATAAGTGGTGAGCCTTCTATGTTTCGGAAGGTCTTATGTCCTGCAGTCCTTTTATCTTATATTTAGTTTTGGGGTCTACTGGGGGCCTTGTCCCAGTTTATATACAGTTACTTGACTCAGTCATTCATTAGAGATTTTCGCAGACAGTTGTTTAGAGGTTGATTAATGTTGGAGAAACTTTATTTCCCCGTTATTGTTTCTTTTCATATTTATGACCATGTTTTCAAATTATTGTGTTTCTTCCGCATTACTTTGATCATATGAATTAGGTGCATGATTATCAGACAGATAGGGGTGTTTCGGGCCTCCATGGTTCGAAATGCTCGTTACGGCCAGGCCCTGGTTCGGGTCGTGATAGCTTCTAAGAAGGGTGACTCTCTATATACTACGGGAGCTATCAATCAGATTGTTGTTGAGGATAAAATGGTACATAAATTTTATAAATCTAACTTTTTATTTCTCTATTAAATATTTTTATTTTAGAAGATTAATAATTTTATCATATGCAACAAAAAATTAAGAAGGAAGATAAAACAACATGAGTTATTCATGGAGACCCACGTAAAAAAGAAAAAGAACCCAATGAATAAAGATGTGGGGGTTGAGCCACGTGCAAAACCTACCCATGTAAGAACTACATTCGTACTTATGATTTTTTTTCTAAAGATGATATTATTTAAGTATGAATAGTTTAGTATCTTTTTATTATTAATATTCTTACTTTACCTTAAATATTGGACAAATATATGTTGAATATTAAGAAAATATTAGGTCTTCACATTGTGGATCCTCCTTGACCCCACCAGTTGATAGAGAAACTGCTATTTTGTTATAAAATATGGTTTCTAAACTCACTAAAGAATTGCTGCACAGGCTTAGAGGGCGAGGAAAAAGAGGAGAAAACTGTTGCGTAAATGAAAATGATGCAGGAGAAGATTAGTAGTTTTCTTCATTCTCCATGAGTTCTTCCCCCGTGTCCGGTGATGCACCTCGGGTTGTGAGAGGTCTTGTCCCACTTGAGGATTACACTACGGGAAAAGAGGTAGAGGATGGGGATGGGTATGAGCACAATGAGAATGAGTTGTAGCTTACTCTTTTATATGTTTGGTGGTTTTTAGTTTATTTTTGATTTGTAAACTTTGATGTTTGAATGTTTGGGTTTTGATGTATTAATTTTTTGATATTGATGTTTCGATGTTTGAATGGTTTATATCTTAATTAGTGTACTGTAATATTTGTATATAGAAGGTTTATTTTGAAAATTTAATATATATGCTGCAATAATTTTTACAAAATTACCAGAGGTCGATTTTTGAAAAATTACCAAAAATATCGCTCATATGAGGCTGTTTTTTTAAAAATTACCAAAAAGACCAACCACTTGTAGTCACTTTTTGAAAAATTTACCAAAACACCCACCACTGGTGGACATAAACTAAAAATTATCAGAAAATCGACTATATGTGATTGGTAAACTGGTAACTTTTTGCCAAAAATTAAAAAAATGATCACTTATGGTCGATTTTATTAAAAAAATAATTAGATAACGATACAAATATTGACCACATGTGGTCGATTTTTCTTAATTATTAATTTTTTTTAAAAAAACTCGACCATAAGTAGTAGATTTTTATAAAAAAATAATTAAATAATTTAAAAAACCAATCACATATGGTCGATTTTATTTAAAAAATTAAATAATTAAATAAAACAACCTCAAGTGGTCAATATTTTTTAAAAATATTTAAATAAATAAATAAAAACGACGTTATTTTTTAAAAACATATTAACTAGTTAAACCAAATCGACCACATGTGGTCGATATCTCAAATAAAAAAATGAAAAAGAATAATATTGGCCACACATTGTGGTCAGAAATTTTAATTTTATTTTTCTTGTATATAAAAAATTATTTTTGATAATTAATATCAATTTATAAATAAATAATTTTTTTTTTTGTGGGGGGGGGGGTGGGGGGTTCAAAATCCACCACTATATTACCGACCACAGCTTGTGGTTGGTTTTGTAGTAGGTAAATAGGAAAACCAGACCACATGTGGTAGTTATTTGTGATCGGTTTTTCCATTTTCTTTAGTGGTGGACAATAACAGACTTGACGTGATCCTACATGTCAGGTTCGGGGATGATGGAATATATACAGACCTTACTTCTAACTTATGTGAGGTAGATAGATTATTTTTGGTACATCTTTGACTCATTTAGGAAGCCTTTTCAACAACAGATTTGACAAATACAAGAGCAAAATTTATGAAGAAAATGCTATTGAAAAAAATTAGAGCTTATAAAATTCTCTAGATCGATAATACAAAGTAATCAAGCTAACATAAGTAAAAAAAGTTTAAGAAAATGAAAGCAAATAAATGATTAAACTCAAAATTTAAAGATCAATTAAAAGAAAGAGAAATATGATTGTAATGACCCTCACAGTCATTTTTTTCTGTTTTCATACACTTTCGATGTCTAGAGCTTTTCTATAATTGTCCAAGTTATTTGTAACTTGCTGGGACTAACTGTTTGATTTTCGGGCGGTTTGTTTGAGAATTTTAATAATATAAAATATATTGTGGAATATTTAATCTAAATTATCATTTGGTAGAAATATAATTTATTACACTTCTAAAATATTTTTCATATTGATAGAGTTCTTTCGTTATGGTATATTTATATTTACTTTATAATAGCTTTAATAATTTATTAGAATTTTAAGCAGAGATTGTGAATTTAGATATGTTAAAATATTACTATTATATAATAGAGGTTTTACAAGAAATATTTTTGGCAAAATTCACAGACAGACCCCTGAATTTTTTGGACCTTTTCTGTATTGGCACCTCAATTAGGCCATGTACCTATTGATTCCTTTAGTTATTCAAAAAATTTGTCTATTAGATACAGTTTACTAATGTGACATAGTGCGTGCATTAAACTGCATTTGGGAGCGTGAAATGTTTAATTTTTATTTTTTTACTTAAATCTCTTTTTCTTTTTTCATTTTCATTAATCTCTCCTTTCTCATTAATTTTCTTGTTTTTAAAATAAAATTTCTCTCTTCTTCCTCTTTACAAGTGGCTATTCTTTCTCATTTATATTTTCCATTTTCTTTTAATCTCTTCTTTCTCTCTCTCCCACCATTTCATTACTAATCTACATTACTCCACCACCATTTCACCATTTTCTTTTGTACTCGATACTGCTTGTATATATTTTGTATAATTTGGATTTTGCCTAGTACTCTGGATATATTTTGGTAGTGTCTCTGGTAACTTACCAGGTCTTGGGAGGAATTTTCATTGTATAGTTTGGTACATTTTCTTCTCTCATTTTTATATACTTTATATGTTTCCTTTTCATTTTTATTTATTATTACTATTTTTATAATTATATGCCATATTTTTCTAGTTTCTTCTGATTATCATTTTGGGATATGTCTTAGTTTGCCTACTAGTGGAATAAAGTAGGCACAATCATGACTCGAGAAATTGGGTCCTCACAGCTTTCTATCAGAGCTTAGGTTTCACAGGTATTATTGGTACTAAAGCTGATATTTAGTAAAGTCCCGTTGATTGGTTTGGAGACGTTGGTATTCTCTCTTTGGGAGGCTACAAAACATTTTTAGGTAAAAATCTCATTCTCCTCATCTATTTTCGTGTGTTGGGTCTGAGTTGGTTGCTAATCTTTATTGGTTCATTCTTTACATAGATCTAGGATATGGGGTGCGGGAGCGGAGAATCAAGACCCTAATACAATTGCTAGAGTTCTGGTTAGGGGTAGAGGTTGACCCAGAGGTCGGGGTAGGATAGAGCAGCAACGCCAGTTTTAGATTAGGCCAGACATTCATTACCTGATCCTGACATAGCTTTTGAGGTTGAGAGATCCCAAATATTCTGCTACCGCAATAGTAGCTAGGCCAGGGGGAAGGCCAGGCTCCACTTAATTTTATATCCATTTCGGTCCATCGATATTTATCAATATAGTTATTAGGGTTAGTTGTTAGTCCGCTGACCGAGGAACTCAACTAGTAGCATAGGGTGGTGTTGATTTAGGGGCACAACCAACGACGACGACGCTTAGGGTAGAGGTTCCACCTGCACCAATAGTCTCATAGCCAATAGTAGCCCAACTATTTATGTCTTCATAGGAGCAGAAGATGTTGAGATGAATTTTGAGATTGACTCCACCCAGGTTTGTAGAGACCCCAGGAGAGAATGCTAATGAGTTTCTATCCAGTTGCGAGAAGCGGTTATGGAATTTGGGATTGGTTGAGTCGCGAGGAGTGGATTTTATTATTTATTATCTAGACACGGTAGTGAGGAGGTGGTGGAGATTTTATCTTGATTATCAGCCAATCGTATCTCCACCGATGACATGGGCTTATTTCTCTAAGGCTTTCTTGAGGAAGTATATGTCTCACAGCATGCGCGTCTTTGAGATAAGTTTTCTTCTTTAAGATAGGGTTCTTTGTATGTCATTGAATATAAGGCAATATTTGATGAGTTATCCAGACACGTCACTATGACTCTGTCTACGGAGTATGAGTGGATTCGATGCTTTGTCAGGGCATTAAGATTATCACTTTATAGGGATACACAAAGTTTGGTGACTTTAAGGAAGTCTTTTTTCTGAGATAGTTGAGGATGTTTATTCTATAGGGGAGATGTATTGTGAGCCCTAAGGGGGAAGAGATAAGATACCTCATTACAAAGGTAGTTCCAGTAGGAGCTACAATGGTTCATAGTCCATAGGCTGAGGGTTTCAAAGTAAGCAGCCTTATCAGCATTACGATCAGCCTAGTCAGCCAGTTCAAGCATTACTTCAGATATCAGATAGGGGTCAGCCCAATTATAGTGGTTCCAGTGGTCAGAGTAGCAGTTACCCACAGAGGGGTATTCAGTCAATGTCATCAAGTTGGGGTGGTCATTCCAGATCCATCGAATATTCTAGACAAAGTAGGGTGCATAGGGCATGTTAAGACTGTGGGATTATTGGTCACTTTGCTTTCGAGTGTCACTAGCATAAGATTAAGCCTTTAATTTAGATTGCACAATCTATCATATCAGTGATGCCTCAAGAAAGGGTGGTGCACAAAGTCATGGGGTAGTCCCAAGGTTCTAGAGGTGGTCCATAGGGAGGTAGTATAGGTGGTTGGATAGACACCCAGTCAAATACTGGACAAGGCGACTTGTATGTTATACTAGGTAGATCAGAGGCTGAGACATCGGATGGTGTGAACACAAGTATGATTTTCATAAGCCATCAACCAGTTTTTGCTTTGTTTGATATCGATTCCACATTTTTTTATATGTTTTAGCTTATTTTGCATTGCGACTGAGTTTATTTTTAAAGTCCTTATCTGTACCATTGTATATAGCTACCCCCATGTGTTATTTTTTAGTAGTAGATCGGGTATATAAATCTTGTTTGGTGATTGTTTAGGAGTTTGATACTCAGGTTGATCTCATTATCCTAGATATAGTAGATTTTAATGTGATTCTAGGCATGGATTGGATATCTCCTTACTATAATATCTTGTATTAATTTTCTAATACAGTTACCTTTGTCTTAACTAGCATATCCCCAATTATGTGAAAGGGTTCTGTTAGCTGCGTGCCAACAGGATAATTTCTTACGTTCGGGCTAGTAGATTGATATTGAGGGGTTGTGGGTCATTTCTTGTATATCTTTGGGATGTTAGTGCTATGAGTCCATTGCTTGACTCAATCCCTATTATTTGCGAGTTTCTTGATATATTTCTGATCGACATACCTAGCCTTTCTTCTGAGCGTGTTATAGAGTTTATTATCTACCTCAAGCCAGGAACTCGACCTATTTCGATGGATGATCATCATATGGTACCTGTAGAGATAAAAGAGCTAAATAGTCAGCTTTAGGATCTTTTGGTAGGGGTTTTATTAGATCATGTGTATCATCGTGAGGTGCTCCAGTTCTATTTGTGAAGAAGAAGGATGGCCCTATGCATTTATGTATCAATTACTAGTAGTTGAATAAGGTGACCATGAAGAATAAGTACCTTATGCCTCATATTGATGATTTATTTAACCAGCTCCAAGGTGAAGTAATGTTTTGTAAGATATATTTGAGGTCTGGTTACCATCATTTGAGAGTTAGGGCTACGGACATCCCTAAGACAGCCTTCAAGACTCATTACGGTCATTATGAGTTTCTGGTGATGTCGTTTGGGTTGATTAATGCCCTGATAACTTTTATAGGTCTGATAAGCTGCGTGTTTAGGACATATTTGGAATCTTTCATAATAGTATTTATTAATTGCATTTTGGTATATTCGAGGAGTAGGGAGGAGCATGAGCAACATTTGAGGCCTGTGCTCCATACTTTGAGAAATTGTCAACTTTATGCCCTTAAAGTGTGAGTTTTGGATTTATTTTGTATCTTTATTTGGGCATGTAGTGTCCAAAGAATGGTATTATGGTGGAACTAACAAAGATTGAGGCTATTCATAGTTGGGCTAGGCCTACGACACCAACTGAGGTTCGCAGTTTTATCGGGTCGGTAGGTTATTATAGATGGTTCTTTGAGGGTTTTTCTTCTGTTGTAGCCCTTATGACTATATTGATAGGAAGGAGGTTTCATTTTAGTGGGTTGTGATTTATGAGGTGAGCTTTTTGAAGCTCAGGCATTTGTGACTATATTGCTTTCCAGTTAAGGGAGAGGCTTTTACTGTCTACTATGATGCATCTAGTCTTGGTTTGGGTGTGTTCTGATGTAGCACGACTGGGTTATTACATATGCATCAAGGCAGCTGAAGGTGCATGAGAACAACTACCCTTCTCATGACTTGGCATTGGCAGCAATAGTATTTGTGCTTAGGATTTGGAGGGATTATTATTATGGGGTTCACTGTGAGATCCTTACTTACCACCATAGTCTTCAGTATATTATGACCTAGAATGAGCTTATTTGAGGTAACATAGATAGATTACGTGGTGGAGGACTAGCATATCTCTATTATCTATAATCCAGCCAAGGAAAATATGGTAGCAGACGCCTTGAGCTAGAAGTCAGTGAGTATGGGTAGCTTAGACTTTATTTCAGTTTCTCAGCATCCGTTGTCTCTTGATATCCAATCCTTATCTAACTTGATGGTTCATTTAGATATTTCTAACCCTCAAAGGATCATTGCTAATGTTGAAGCTAGATCTACATTTTTGGAGCAAATTTGGGGTCATCAATTTAAGAATAGCAGGCTTTGTTGCATTTGAGGGTAGGTGTTGAGAGGTGAGTCTAGGAGGGATACCATAGATTCTGAGGGTGTTCTTAGGTTTGATGGTTGTATTTGTGTTCCAAGGGTTCGAGATTTGATTTAGTTAATTCTTCTCGAGGCTCGTTACTCTAAATACTCTATTCACCTTGGTACAACTAAGATGGATATGGATTTGAGGAAATATCACTTATAGGGTGGTATAAGGAGAGATATAGCAGGGTTTGTGGCTCGATGCCTTTGTTATTAGCAAGTAAAGGATAAACATCAGAGATCTAGTTGATTCTTTCAACAACTACCTATTCCTAAGTGGAATTAGGAATGAGTTACGATGGATTTCATAGGATGGTTTCCTCGCACTTCCCGTGGTTTTGATAGTATTTGGGTTATCGTGGATCAATTGACCAATTCAGCATATTTCATTCCTGTTCGAGTTTTCTATAGTGTCGAGAGGTTAGCCCATGTTTATATTAAGGAAGTGGTTCACCTACATGGGGTACCTTTGTCCATTATTTCAGATAGAGGCTCTCAATTCACTTCTAGCATCTGGAGGACATTTCAAGAGGACTTGGGTACCCAGGTTGATCTTAACATTGCATTTCACCCCCAAACTGATGGACTGTTAGAGTGGACTATCTAGGTTTTGGAGGACATGCTCTCTGCTTATGTTTTGGATTTTGGGGGTCAGTCGGACCAATTTCTACCTTTGGCGGAGTTTGCATATAATAATAGCTTTTATTCGAGTATGCATATGGAACCATTTGAGACATTGTATGATAGACGATGTCGATCTCCTTTGTTTGGTTTGAGACTTCTGAGGATAGGCCTTGTGGCATAAATTTTCATTGTGAGTTATTGGACCAAGTTTGCCTGATTCACGATAGGTTTCAAACAACTCAAAGTAGACCGATGAGTTATGTTAACCGCAGATGTCATCCATTGAGGTTTAGAGTTGGTGATAGGGTCTTCCAGCGATTATCGCCCATGAAGCGTGTGATGAGGTTTTGGAGGAGGGGAAAGCTTAGCCCCATATATATTAGACCCTTTAAGATCCAACAAACCATTGGGAGGTAGCATATGTGTTGGCATTGCCTCTTACCTTCTCATCCATCCATCCAGTGTTTCATGTATCTATGTTGCAGCAGTACATTCCAGACGAATTACATGTGTTTTGGTGGGACTTGGTTCAGTTGGATGGGAGGTTGGATTTTGTAGAGGAGGCTGTGTCTATTTTGGCTAGATATGTTAGATGGTTACGCTCCATGGACATTCCAGTAGTTAAGGTTCAGTTGCTTCACCATCCAGTGGAGGAGGCTACCTGTGATATTGAGCGCTAGATGCGGGCCCAGTCCCTACCTATTTAAGGCCTTAGGTATTTTCTTATCCTTTACTTTTGCGGATGAGAATTCTTTTAGTAGTGGATATTGTAATGACCCTTACGATCATTTTTCTTGTTTTCATACACTTTAGGTGTCTAGAGCTTTTCTATAACTGTCGAAAGTTATTTATAACTTGATGGGACTGATAGTTCAATTTTTGAGTGGTTCGTTTGAGAATTTTAGTAATACCAAATATATTGTGGAATATTTAATCTAAATTCGCATTTTGTAGAAATATAGTTTACTATCCTTCTAAAATATTTTTGACATTGATAGAATTCTTTAGTTATGGTGTATTTATATTACTTTATAATAGCTTTTAAAGTCTATTAATATTTTAAGCGAAGATAGTTCATTTAGATATGTTAAAATATTACTATTATATAATAGAGATTTTATTAGAAATAATTTTTTATTAAGTATGGTGCATTTAAAATATAATAATTATTTTATCACGAATCTATACAATACCCGAGTAGGTACGTAATAGAATTAAATGGATTAATAGTGGGGTGCCACCACATAGCCACGTGGGACCTTGGAAAAGGTGGGATGGTGACTAGTAGATTGGTAATTGTCACATTAAATAGGTGGCATCAATTGCATATGTTAATGATTAACTAGGTGGAATTGATCTCTTTTCTTGTCGGTTAAGTGTTATTTGCCAATCATATATATATATGACTATTACTATGATTATTCTTCGTATGTTTCTTTCATTCCACTACACAATTATTACGTACTTTCTACTTATATTTCATAAACACATTGAATGAGAATTTTTAAGTGTTTCAACTGGTGTGCAACATTATTATTGAAAAGAAAATTAATTATCTTCATCAAGTTATTTAAGCTTGTGTTCTAGTAGAAACTATTTGGAGGCTTCTCAGATATGTATTTTTAGCTTTTAAGTAGGCTAGACTTACCCTATCTTTAGATTAAGCTAATTTAGAATAATTGTGTACAATTATGTGAGTTTTGGATAAGTACTTGTAGTTTGGGTACCATTTGATATATACACACACTCACACACATATATATCTATCTCTCTCTCTCTCTCTATATATATATATATAGATACATATAGATATACATGCCTTATTTATCCGGTTAGGACCCCATTCTAATAAATTTTGGTATCTTATCTTTTAGTATGATATAACATCTATCACTTTAGGACGTGAAATTAAGTTGCATAACCTTAAATTTGTCTCTTTTTAATTAAGATATGTAGTGGTTACTGAAATATATTTTAGTTTTTATTTAGGTTTAGCATGTACTTATTTCTGTCATTGAGTGTGAATTTTGGTATCACTTTTGCATTGGTTATGATATGGTTTGGGTTTTAGTTTTACAGTTGGGTATGGTTTCTATGTTATTCGGTTTGTGTCCAGCATGTGGTTATGATGATTTGGGAGTTCTGGTATTGATTATGGTTGTTCAGGGAGTTGTGGTTCCTCTACGTTTTGGTTCGAGTCAGGCATATGATTATGAGTTTCGTGGTATGCCATGTATGTGGTCTCTCCTTATTACCCACTATTCCTAATTTGAACTCAGCATATGACCTGTTGTTATTATCCACCACTACTGGTTCAAGTCCGGTCTCTGGTGTCTCATTACTACCCATTGGGTCCAGTTCAAGCCCGGTGAACATCTGGATATCTACTATGATTTCGTGGGATGGGTTCAGTTATGGATTAGTTATGTTTATTTTTATTAATTGCTTCTTAGGTGTCCTACAGGCTTATGGGGGCACGGTTGAGTTAATTGTTTTCTTCAGTGTGCCTGACCGGCTTATGATGGCCCAGATAGGTTATGTTTGGTTTGACTTTTATTACTGTGTTATTTATTTTTCTGTATTGCTTTTACTTATTCCTGTATCGCACTCGTGTAGGTTGATAGTTGTTTACCTTTCTATCCCTATTTATTGTTAACTTAGATTACACCCTCACATTTTAGTTATACTTTTTCTGTATTGAGCTCATACTTTCGATGATGTCTATTGAGTACTCGTAACTTTGGTACTCATACTACACTGCATCTTTTTCCTGATGCAGATCTGTGTACTAGCAGTCGATGTTGACGTGGTTCCTACCTTTCAGTACTAATTTGGAGTAGGGCAAGCTTGATGTCGTTCGAGATTGATCCTTCTCTATTTGTTCTAGTTTCTTCTTTTGTACTCGAGATTGCTTTTATTTATTGTGTATAATTTAGCTTCTGTCTAGTACTCTGGATATCTTTTAGTAGTGACTTTAGTACCGACCTTACCAGATATTGGGAGGGATTCATTTGTATAGTTTGGTCTTTTTCCTTCTCTCGTTTTAATTACATTATATGTTTCCTTCCTATTATTGGTTATTATTACTACTATTATAATTATATGTGGTCTTTTTTTAGTTTCTTCCCATTATCTATTATTTCGGGCTATTTCTTGGCTTGCTTATTGGTGAAATAAAGTAGGCGACATTATGACTTGAGAAATTGAGTTGTGACAGCGATAATACCCTTTCCTTCCTTAAAACTTGGCATCCTATTTAGTTAATTGATAACTACCAAATATTAGTTCTTGGAGGAAAAAATAATTTTAATATCTTAAAATAAATACAAATCATAGTTATTAACCTTAATAAGGTGACATTCAATTGGTATCAATTTGGTCAAAAGTTACTGTTGCGAAACATTTTTTATTTTCTCTACTTAATTATCATTTATTACCCTTTATGGCCTTGATTATTCAATATTTTTTTCTTCTCTTTAATGTTGGCAGCATCACGTTTTTCAAGATATATAAGTTTGTTCTTATTGTGTTTTAGGGAAAAACAAATGGAGAGAAATAGACAAAGAAATAGTTTCTTATTATTTTGTGTTGCTGGGTTTACTAAAAAAAAACATTTGTTAGTTTTTTGCTCCTAAATACGAGAAGAACTTGTTGAATCCTAGGGGATATACCTGTGGGTGATGAAATTTTATTAAATTTAAATTCGTACGAAATTCAGATTATATTAAATTCAAAATATATTAGTCCCAAATAAATATTGCATATTAATATAATTTAATTAATTATTTAAGTCCAAATATGTTTGGATTTAAATAAAGTTCAATATTTATTGGGCTAGTCCATTAATTTAGGCTACAAATGATGAGCACACCATACTAAGCCCAAGATATTGTCATATTCTAGAGGCCGAAAGGAGCGCCACATGTCGAATGATGTGGAATGACAAGTCAAGTGAAGGAACCAATAGAACCGTGCCACCTGTAAAAATGATGCAGCAAGCCTAGTGAAATCAAAAGCCCATAAAAGGCTCCATGTCACTTAAATTTGATTGGTCAAAGGAAGTTCATCTTCATCATGACTCTTCTCTTTCCACAACTATAAATAGGGGTCTCATAATTCAGAAAAGGGACCAAGAGCTCCAACAATAAGCAAGAAAAAGCTCGCAGATCAAACACTATAATTTCTCTACAAAGCTCAAGCATTCAAATCCAGTTCGTCAAGATTTAAGAATAAGACCGCAAGATTCAAGAACAAGCTCAAAAGCCCTTGAATTCAAGCGCAAGTCAAGATCAAGTCCATTAAATCAATAAATCAAGTTCAAATTCAAGATCAAGCTGTAAGACCTTGAATTTATATTTGAAAAGGAGAATCAGAGGATTCATAGAGATTGTAACACTCACTTATTGAAATCAATAACACGATTATTGCAATAGTTTTCTCATTCCGATTATTTAGTTTTCCGATCTCAAAATTTTATTGTCCAATAAATTCTAGCACGCCTAGTGGGATGATCTCTACCTCTCATCTCAACTTATGTAACTTCAAAGTTTAAGAACAATGAAATGACTTCCAAGAAGGTCAATTCTCAATCAATGACTTCCAAGGCTGCTGATTCCAAATTTTCTGCTGAAGTAGAGAGCATTCTGGGCATTACTTTTGGAAGCATTAGATCTATCACGAGGAACAAGGTGAGCATGCTAGGATAGCAAACATATCAAGTGTCGTCTTCTCTAATTCCAATCTTCAAATTTTCAATTCCAATAGGAACGAAGTCCAATGCAAGTGCTTCAGAAGGAGGAAAGCATGTGGCAGAGTCACATAAGAAAACTCTAACTCTACTTGAGCATTCAGGTTCTAAATACTCTGGCATAAAGAACAATGACCGTTCAACCAACTCATCATCTACAATTACATCGCATAAGCTGAGCACTTCAAATATCAACTTATGCGATAATCCATGTTACTCTCCGATGTCTCCAGTGATCATGCAAGAAATGGTGACTGATACCTCGTTTATGGAGGAGCAACTTGCAAATTTTACAAAGAAAATTGAGGGTCTCACTCAGTATATGCAAAATCAAGATGCCTAGATTGATAAGTTGGTGGACAGGATGGATGGCTTAAAGATAAAGAATCTAGACATGCACCTGGGAAAGCTTCAGAAGGTCACGAGACAGAGAATCCCATAAAACAAATACCACCTACTAAGGAAGTAAAAGTCTCTTTTGAGAGATTGATCCTGATGGATCAATTGAGGGAGTTCATTGAAGAAACGCTAAAAAACAAGTATGATGAGTTCACCAACTCTTCCCTGGCATATGCTAAGCCTTACATGGAAAGGGATGATATCCTCCAAATTCTTGTTGTCTATCAACCCCCAAAATTTTAATAATTTGAGGGAAAACGGAACCCAAAACAACATGCCACATACTTTGTTGAGACATGTAATAATGCTGGAACTTACGGTGACTATCTTGTCAAATAATTCATTAGTTCCCTAAAGGGAAATGACTTTGATTGGTGTACGAACCTTGAGCCTAACTTCATCGATAGTTGGGAGCAATTGGAGCATGAGTTCCTAAATAGTTTATATAGCACAAAGCATGCAGTGAGCATGGTAGAGCTCATTAATACTCGACAAAGAAAGGTTGAGCCGTTATGGACTTCATCAATCGATGGACAAATGTGAGTCTAAATTACAAAGACAGGCCCAGCGAAACTTCTGTAATAGAGATATGCATCCAAGAGATACATTGGGTGATTTTTTATATCTTGCAAGTAATTAAGCCTAAATCCTTTGAAGGGTTAACTACTCGTGTTCACGATACTGAGTTGAGCATGTTTTCTGCTAGAAAAGTAGTAGCTCCTATCCATGACCCTTGAAAGGGAAAGAATAAGCAGGAACTCAAAATATGGGGAAGTTTGTCCCTAAAAATGACAACAAGGAATCCATAAATGTTGATGTGTCTCCTATAAAGTTCACTACAAAGGTGAGCAAGAAGCAAAGTGTGAAGACTACTTCTCGAGCAAGTCCAATTCAGAAGTTAAGTTTAAAGGAGATGCAAGAAAAAGAATACCCTTTACTTGATTCTGATGTTGCCAAGATTTTTGATGAACTCCTTGAGCATAAGATCATTGAACTTCCAAATATGAAGCAGCCCGATGAAGCTGGATGGACCAATGACCCAAATTATTGCAAGTATCATAGGCTTGTGAGTCACCCTCTTCAAAAGAGCTTTGTCTTTAAAGACAAAGTCATGCAATTGACAAATGAGAAGAAGATCTTCTTCGATGATGAGATGGATAGTTCTTATCAAATATCTATCACTTTTGGCTCATCCAATCTAATTCAAATATGCATCAAGGAACATAAAAAAGAACCATTAGAGAATGATAAGTCTTTGATTAATGAAGATGATGACGAAGGTTGGACTTTGGTGACTAGGCAAAGATGTAAGAAAATTAGTCTACAAAAAGAGTCATTCGAGCAGCCAACTAGAAGAAATATGGTGAAGAAACCAAGAAAATATAGGTTGGTTGAGCATCCGAAGATGACGAGGTTAATGGAGCTTTACCACCAAAAACTATGATGTCCAGTGACTTTGGAAGAATTCTTACCAAGTTGGTTCCGTGCAAAGACTGCTCAAGTCAACCTTAAGGCATCATGTTTTAATACTGGAGAAGAGGGGGCAAAGGGTGAAAACCCTCCCTTGGAAGTTCGTCCATCTTCTGAAAAGTCTACAGAGCCATTTAGCCAAGAAGCACATGTATGTGATACAAAAATCACATTTACAAATAACGATCTTCTTCTAGAATAAACCCTACACAACCGTCCCTTGTACATGGTGGGTCAAGTTCTAGGAAAGAAAATAAATAAAATCTTGATTGATGATGGATCCGGAGTCAACATCCTTCCTAGTTGCACAAGGAATTTGGCATCGCTACTGTTGAATTGGCCTAAATTCATTTGATGATCCAAGGCTTCAACCACGTGCGCCAGAGGGACATGGGTTCTGTCAAGTTGGGGATTCATATGGATGATTTTTGATCAAAAGCATTGAAGCATGCGATCGATGCCAAAATTCATACAATATATTACTTGGTAGGGCTTGGGTACAAAAGAACAAAATTATCTCGTCCTCTTACTATCAATTCTTGAAGTACCTCAAAGACGGAGTAGAAAAAAAAAATAGTTGCTGATGATAAGCCATTCACTGAAGCTGAGTCACACTTTGCCGATGCAAAATTCTATTTGAAGAAATATGTTGTGAATGAGAAAAGGGTTGATGATGTCACCGAGACAAAGTGTGATGATCTTTCAGCCAAGAAGGTCATGGTGACTATCAAAAAAGCTACCACTAAGAAGTCTCTCTCAACTTCGAATAAAGAAAGCATAATATCAACAAAACAGAAAGCAACTCATGTTCTCCGCTATGTACCCAAGGTAAAGAAAGAAAACTATCATTCATTTGATGTCAAAGATAATGTACTAAAGGGGCTAACTCCACCTTTCTAAAAAATTGACGCAATAAGTCCATCCTCAAAGCTACTTGGAGAGTCTGTGGCTCAAAATTCACTACAAGATATGACACTTCCTGTAAAACATACAAAAGAAGGCTTTGATCCAAATTCTTACACGTTATTTGTAAAGGCTGGTGTAATGCCTTGAAAATGGGTCTCGAGATATCACACGGTGATCAAGACTACGAGTAGTCTCAAGCTAACCCTATAAGTCTTCTACTAAATCTGGATACTCATAAATAGAGAAATATGAACATAATATCAATGCGGAAGTCTGTATGATCTAAGCTAAAATCATCTGAACATAATGTTTGAAAATATTAGACTTAAAGTCTAGTAAAGAAATACTAAAAATCTAAACCATGCCTAGAAGTTTGACAAGCCTCTACTACTACTAGCTAGAGAGCCACTGGGATAAGTCCCCAGCTGACTCGGACTGGATTAAAATACCGAATCAACTACTATAATAAACTAGAAAATCTGAATGACCGGGTCCCCAAACTATGAGGACTCCCCAACTGTCAAGATGTAGATGGAGGTTCTCGAAATCACTTACGGTTCTGAAACTGAGCACATAAACCTACATTATGAGAAAATGTAGCACATAGACGTATATGTGGATTAGTACTTCTGGAATGTATATATCAATGTTTTTATAAACTTGTAAAGTAATGCATGCTAAGTATCAATGACTCACATTGGCTGAAATAATTGAAAGCTAAAAAAATCATGAATCATGAGTGATAAAACATACTGTATAAATCTTTTGAGTCATAACACTTAGTTCTAAAAGCCGTGCCGGTATTCTATCTTTAAATTATGCGGTCTAAGTGTATAAAAGACTCACTTTTATATCTGTAACCTAAAAGCTAAAATATAGTAGATAATGACTTATGTAAAGCAATGTCTGAATAAAACTATGAGCCTTTAAACTTAGTTTCTAAAACTTTTCTGTTATTCTTTACTCTTTTCTATAGGCTTTAGGGAAGTTCTTCTAATCAACATAAACCATGTGAGCTAACATTGAGTCCGACGTTTGTTCTCTTATAGGAAAACCTCACATTGGGGAGAGGTGTCATACTCTTGCAACGGAGTATAACCTAATCTAAGTAATCACATCTGTAACTGTCATCCATATAGAAATGGAAATAATCTGATAATATGAACCTACGTTGGCTCATATTTCTGGGGTATTAGAACATACCTAACTCGGTGCTAAGTACTACTCCCTTTAATCTGTGTGCTCATTTTGTTGAAAATCCACTTTTAAAACTAACATAAAAGTTTATAATGAAAACCAATTATGCATCTATCTGTTTCAAACTATAAGCAAAGCTAAATTTGTTTTTTGTAAACTGTAATAAAATTGTGTAGTGGATTTCATATCTTAACTGAGGATCAAAGATCAAATCTTTATAAAAATCTAAAAATAACTAATTATAGGATGCTTAAAGAATTGTCACTCTTAAAATATCAATGTTCAACTAGGGTTAACAACCCATGCATGAAATTCATGTCAAATCATCAATAAAGTTCATGCTTGATATTGAAAATATTGATAATTCAATTTAAAATCTTAAAATTTCAGCAATAAGCATAAAAATATAAAAGTAGATATGCAATTCAACATCTAATTCAATTGTAATCTCATAATCTTTAAATAGTAAAGAGTGGGTATAAACCCAGGACTGGATTTCATATATTTTCATATAAAATTCAACTTTAAAACTAATTTTGGGCACAAGGATGAAAGAATTATCCTTGTTGAAAAAACCCACATACCTTAATTGATGAAATTGATAAAGAATCTTGAACTTGGATTCCTATTTGTGCTTTTGAAGATGATTTCTTGAATTGCAAATCTTGAATTTTGGGTTATCTTGGAAAAAAATGGTGGAATTTAGATTTCTTGAGGTTTAAGATTTGAGGTTCTAGGGTTTCTTGGTGAGTAGTTTGATGAAAACTGAGCATATAATGCTTAGAATAGGTTAAATCTTGTGTTTTAGACGATTTGGGGGCTTGGAAAATGACTAGGTTTCCCTTTGTAAAAATTAGTTTGGAACTGGAAATCCTGATCTTGGGTCTTAGTGTGATGCGCCACAATCGCAGTGGCTTACTAAAAAAAGGACAAGTGCCATTTTGGCCTCAGGTACGACGCGGCGTAATCGCGTTGCATCACTGTAAAAGTATGAGTGCTATTTTTCACTCTACCGCAACGTGGTGTCTATCGTTTTAAGAATTTTGATGTGATATGATACGCCTAAATTACAACTCTCATTAGAAAGTGTAAGCGGTCGCTGTCAAATATAGAACCCAACTGGGTTGGGTGTCGAATCCCACAGGGAATACTATGATCACTAAGTATTGCAATTATTATTAGACTGTTGGTCGAAGATTCCAAGATAAGGGGGGTTTGGTTTAAGTGCACAATAATATTATCAGTGTAACGATGAGATGATATGCGTAGTTATATTTGATCACAGAGAATAACAAGTTAGGGTTATGTCCACCTTGTAGCTTCTACTTCTATATTAACTATGGGTAATACGAATTTTATACGTGCATGCACTTATAGAGAGACGTATTCTAATTCTAAATCCAAGTGTTTTTCAACCATCAAGGATTTATTCACCTTAGTTCTCTCGAACCTAAAGTGTACAACAAATTATACGAACTCTCCAAGTAGTTAATCCTGCTAGGGCATTAACGCGTAAACTAGAGGTTGAAAACCCTAATTTCTTGTCACACTCTCTTTTCCAAACAACAACTTTTCTACCGAACAAGTTATTGCTATAATGGCGTATTCCCTATGTTTGCAACCACGAGAATTCAATTATAATGAAGAGAGTAATGATATAAGTGCATTACACATCATAAATTCACAAACCCATAGTAATAGAGAGTATACTACAAGGTTTCCATAACCCTAACAGATAAGTTTAGCTACTCATGAATACAACGGAAATCAAAATAGACATAATCATCATACCAAAACTTAGAACAATCTTGGCGATGGAAATGACTAGCGACAATAAGAGAGGAACGTGTTTCTCTCTCTCCGTTGCTCAAGCTAAGCCATTTTCTTCTTTCAAAAATATTACAGAATCTGAATTATGAATAATCCCTAAAAATTCAGAAATAAGGCTTTTAATAACATCCTTCTCTAATAAATTGCTACTGCATCCTTAACTATTTAAAAATATTGTGTTTTCCCGAGAAAAAGTTCCCATGCATCACATTCAGTCCAAAAGCTGCTTTCCCTTTTATGTGAAGTTTTCCTTTGCTGTCCACAGGTCCCCAAAGTGCTGAAATCTTCTTCATTAGTACCTGAAAAGCATGCTAATCACATAGGTCAGCTCACTTACTTAAAAATGGACTAAAAGTGCAAGAATTATGTATTTTATCCTCAAAACTTAGCTAAAACATGGGTAAGTTATGGTGCTTAGACGTATAAATACGCCCAACATCATGATACAGGCAAATCGCTGTGAGCTACAGGAAAACGGACAAACAGGAATTTGGACTTCACCGCAATGTGGGCTAATCATGGTGCTTCACTAGAAATCGGACAATTGCGATTCTGCACTTCACCGCGATGTGGTACTCTACTATTTTTCACTAAAATCACTATAACTTCTAAACTAAGTATCATATTAAGGCAAAATTGGTATCGTTGGAAATCTAATTCAATTATCTACAGTTTGGTAGGTCTAGAACTGCAAAATTCTACTCGTATCAAGAGTTATTCATTTTTAAAGTTGACCCTTCACCTTCTAGAAATTAAACTGAGCTAGGAAAAGTACGGGGTATCATAATATCTCCCCCTTGGGAACATTCGTCCTCGAATAAGACTAGTTAAAGTTAGGATTCTAGGGGGCTGAGGCTATATTCTAGCATGCACAACTTAAACAAATCTGAATGCCTGAATCTAAATCATATTGAGTGACTGAACTAATCTACAAATGCATGAATTTACATGAAGATAACTATATGGCTGAATATGAGACTGGAAAAGAACTAAATTAAGGAAGACTGTCACCTCAGGCTGAATTTGAGGTCGTAGAGAAAAGGTGAGGATACGTGGTACTCATGTTAGCTTCTGCTTCCCATGTAGCACCCTCAACAGACTGATTTCACCACACAACTTTGACCAAGGGAACTTCTTTGTTCCTTAGTCTATGGATCTGATGATCAAGAATCTCTACTGGAACTTCTTCATATAAAAGGCTATTCTAAATATTTGTGTTTTCTAGAGGGACTACAAGAGTTGAATCGTCCATGCACTTCTTCAATAAGGATATGTGGAACACTGGATGAACTGATGACAAGTCTATAGGTAGCTCAAGCTCATACACTACCTTCCCCAGATGACTCAAAATCTTGTAGGGGCCTCCATACCGGGGACTAAGCTTCCCCTTTTTGCAATATCTCTTCACCACCTTTATGGGTGAAACCTTTAAATACACAAGATCATCTACTTCAAACTCAAGATCTTTCCTTCTTACATCTATATAAGATTTCTAACGACTCGAATCTTCTTTAAACATCTCCCGAATCAACTGAACTTTCTCCATTGCTTCAAATGCCATATCTGGCCTAATCAAAGTGGCCTCACCCACTTCGAGCCAACCGACTGGTGATCTACATATCCGCCCATAAAGAAACTTAAATAAGGCCATCTGAATACTAGAATGGTAACTGTTATTGTAGGCAAACTCGATCAATGACAAATGTTCATCCCAACTACCTTTGAAATTAATAACACATGCCCTCAACATATCCTCTAGAGTCTGAATAGTCCTCTCTACCTGACCATCTGTTTGTAGATGAAAAGATTAACTGAGATGAACTTGGGTAACAAGACCCTTCTAAAAGGATTTTCAAAACTGAGAGGTAAATTGAGTACCCATATCTGAGATAATGGACGAGGGAACTCCATGCAATCTAACTAATTCTCTAACATATAGCTTTGCATAATCTTTATTGTGTAAGACATATGATTTGGCAATAAATGGGATGATTTGGTCAATCGGTCTACAATAACCCAAATCGAATTATGCTGACGACGTGAATGGGGTAATCTAGTCACAAAGTCTATAATCACCTCTTCCCACTTCTAAGTGGGAATACTAAACTCCAGCAAAGTGCCACCAAGTCTTTGGTGCTCTACCTTAACTTCTTGACAGGTCACACACTTGGCTACAAATTTTGTGATATCTTTCTTCATACCAGTCCACCAATAGACTTCCCACAGATCGCGGTACATCTTTGTGGCTCCTGGATGAATAAAATAACGTGCACCATGCACTTCTTCCATAATCTTCTACCTTAAATCATCAACACATGACACACATAATCTACTCTGATATCACAACACTATATATCCCCCTCAGGAGAAAAACTTTACCTTTTGGTATTTGACTGAACCCTTCAGTTTGACCAAGTTAGAATTCTTTTTCTGCTTTTCCTTCACTCCAGAAACTAGAGAACATTTTGAACTACTCTTAACCCAAACATTCCCCTCAGCTGAGTCAACAAACCTCACACCCAATCTAGCTAATCGGTGAACTTCTCGAACTAATTCTCTCTTATCATCCTCTACATGAGCAACACTTCCCATAGACAATCTACTAAGGGCGTCTGCCAATACATTGGCTTTGCTCGGATGATACAACACACTCATATCATAATCCTTCAACAATTCTAACCACCTTCTCTAATGAAGATTTAATTTCCTCTGAGAAAATACATATTGCAAGCTTTTGTGATATATAAATACATCAACATGCACCCCATAAAGATAGTTCCTCCAGATTTTCTATGCAAACACCACAACAGCTAGCTCAAGGTCATGGGTGGGGTAGTTCTTTTCGTGAGACATAAGCTGTCTAGAGGTATAGGCTATAACCTTACCTCTCTGCATCAAAACACATCCGAGACCAATTCTAGAAGCATCACAATATACAAAGAACCCATCTGTACCATCAGGTAGCGCTAAAATTGAGGCTGAAGTGAGTCGAGTCTTCAACTCCTGAAAATTCTTCTCACAAGAATCTGACCACTGAAACTTAGCTTTCTTTTGAGTTAATTTAGACATAGGGGATGCAATAGAAGAAAAACCCTCAACAAAGCATTTATAATAGACAGCTAAACCCAAGAATCTTCTGATGTCTAATGGAGAGATAGGTCTAGGCCAGTTTCTTACTGCTTGTATGTTTTGGGGATCAACTCTAATGCCATTACTGGAAATAATATGACAGAGGAAAACTACTAATCTTAGCCAAAATTCACATTTGCTAAATTTGGCAAACAACTGGTGATCCTTAAGAGTTTGCAACACAGTTCTAAGGTGGTATACATGATCATCCTCACTACGAGAATAGACAAGAATATCATTGATAAATACTATGACAAACATGTCTAAATACTATTTGAACACTTGGTTCATCAATTCCATGAAAGTTGTTGGGGCATTAGTCAGCTCGAAGGACAACTAGAAACTCGAAATGATCGTAACGGGTTCTGAAAGATGTCTTTGGAATATCATATTCCCTTACTCTAAGACGCTGATAGCCGAATCTAAGGTCTATCTTGGAGAAGTAACTTGCACCATGAAGTTGGTTGAATAAGACATCAATCCTAGGAAGAGGATATTTGTTTTTGACTATGACTTTATTTAGCTGATAATAGTCAATGCATATTTGCAAAGAACTATCTTTATTTCGCACGAATAGGACGGGAGTGCCCCCAGAAGAGACACTAGGCCTTATAAAACCTTTATCTAAGAGGTATTTAAGATTCTCTTTTAACTCTTTAAGCTCAGCTGGAGCCATTCGATATGGAGGAATGGAGATGGGCTGAGTATCTGGGAGAAGGTCAATACCAAATTCTATTTCCCTATCAGGAGGTACCCCTGGCAAATCTTTGGGAAAAACATTAGGAAAATCATTGACTACATGAACTGACTGAACTATTGCAGTCTCAGACTTAGTGTATTTGACTCAAACTAGATGATAGATACACCCTTTTAAGATCAACTTTCTGGCTTTAATATAGGATATGAAATGACTCTTGGGAGACACTGAATTACCTTCCCACTTAAAGACTGTATTATCTAGAAACTAAAACTTCACCACTTGGGTGTGAAAATCTATGGATGCATAACAGGAATGGAGCCAATCCATACCAAGAATAAGGTCAAAGTCAACCATATCTAACTCTATTAAATCTGCTAACATGATCATATGAAGGACAATGATAGGACACTTTCTATAGATCTGTCTAGCAACAATTGACTCACCTACTAGGGTAGAAACCAAGAAGGGCTTAGGGATCTTTTTAGGACCTCTTTCAAAATTTACTACAGCTAGTGGGGTCAGATAAGAGAAATTTGACCTAGGGTCTAACAACACATAAACATCAAGATAAAAGACACGAAGCATACCAGTGACAATATCTGGTGAACTCTCCTGCTCTTGATAAGATGATAAAGAATAAAACCGATTCTGGCGCTAATCACCACCGATACTAGATGACGCACCCTAAGGAGACATTGGGCAACCTAGAGGAGCTGGTGCGCTAGTAGCCTGAGTCTGGGGAAGAGTATCTCTGTTTCCCTGCTTAGTATGCAGACACTCTTTGATTCCATGACCCAACTTACCATAACCATAACAACCTTTTTGTCCTAACGAACACTCACCTAGATGATTCTTACCATACTTAGAACATGGAGGATAACTGGGCTTTCCACTCACCTGGGCTTATCCCACTGCTACTATCTAGCTCTAGGGGAAGGAGCACTAGCTGAAGATGGCACTGGCCTAGATGAACAATTCTGAAATTGTGAAAAATTTCCCCTCAAAACTTTGTCTGGCCATACTCAAACTGCCCAGTTCTAGCCTTCTTATTTCCCTCCTCTCTTTTATTTAACTTTTCTGCCTTAATCTTTGGGCATGAATCATCAACCTAGCAAGATCCATATCCCCGATAAGAATGGAAGTCCTATACTTGTTGACTACCAAACCAGATACTCCAGTAATAAACTTACTCATACTCATCCTAGGGTCAGCCATCGTATCAGAGGCGTACTTAGACAACTGGTTGAACTTAAAAAAGTACTCCTTCACTATCATCGAGCCCTGTCTCAGGTTTACAAACTCTTCTACTTTAGCTTCTTTCATTTCACGCGGAAAGAACCTGTCTAGAAATGCATCCCGAAACACCTGCCAACTCATAGGAGCTGGATTTTCACCTCTACCATTCTTCCACATAACTACCCAATCATACGCCACATCCTTCAGACTATAGGATGCCAACTCTACACTCTCTTCCTTAGTAAAATGCATAATCTAGGTGATCTTTCCTATCTTATCTAAGTAAAGCTGTGGGTCCTTACCCTTTTTTTATCCAAATAATTCAAGAAGATTCATTCTCATGAAGTAACGAATTATGCCTACTACTAGATCCCCTTTCTACTGAAGTGGGACTACCACCTGATGGTTTACTTGAACATTAACAGTCATAGCTTGGGCGAACGCCTGAAAGGTAGCCTAAAATTCAGCATGGGATACATTCTCATTCAGAGGGTTAGTGGGCTGGGGTGGATGGTTATCATTTCTGTGTGCATTAGCTTAGTGAGGAGGCATATTTAACTTTCACATAAGAGAAAAAGTTAAAAACAGATAGAGAAACTATAAGCACAATAGATCATGAGAGAAAGAGATGATTTCCTAAAAATGTCCCATAGACTCTTGCTCATAAATAAGGCACGCTTCTCACCCATGATAAGGACACTAAATAACGTAGCTTGTATGAATCCCTAGGACTCTTATAACCTTAGGCTCTGATATTAAGTTTGTAATGCCCTAAAAATGGGTCTCGAGACGTCACACAATGCTCAAGACTATGAGTAGCCTCAAGCTAACCCTGTAAGCCTTCTACTAAATATGGATACTTATAAATAGAGAAATATGAACATAATATCAATGCGGAAGTCTATCTGATCTAAGATGAAATCATCTGAAACTAATATCTGAAAATATTAGACTCAAAGTCTGGTAAACAAATAATGAAAATCTGAACTATGTCTAGCAGTCTGATAAGCCTCTACTACTATTAACTAGAGAGTCGCTGGGACAAGTCCCCAGCTGACTCGGACTGGCTAAAAATACTGAATCAACTACTATAATAAACTAGAAAATCTGAATGATTGGGTCCCCAAACTATGAGGACTCACCAACTATCGAGATGCAGATGGAGATGCTCGAAATCACTCATGCTGCTAAAACTGAGCACCTAAACCTACATTATGAGACAATGTAGCACATAGACGTATATGTGGATCAGTACTTCTAGAATGTATTGAGTATATGAGGGTGAATGCATAAGTAAAACAATATCTCAATGTTCGTATAAACTTGTAAAGTAATGCATGGTAAGTATAAATGACTCACATTGGCAGGAATAATTGAAAGCTAAAGCAATCATGAATAATGAGTGATAAAACATACTGTATAAATCTTGTGAGTCATAACACATAGTTATAAAAATTGTAATGTTATTCTATCTTTAAAACATACGGTCTAAGTGTAGAAAGGACTTACTTTTATATCTGTAACCTGAAAGATGAAATCTAGTAGCTAATGTCTTATGTAACGCAATGTCTAAATAAAATTTTAGCCTTTACACTTAGTTTCTAAAAGCTTTTCTATTATTCTTTACTCTTTTTTGTAGGTTGTAGGGAGGTTTTTTTAACTAACATAAACCATGTGAGCTAACATGGAGTCCAACTTCTGGTTCTCTTATGGGAAAACCTTACGTTAGGGAGAGGTGTCATACTCTTGCCATGGAGTATAACCTAATCTAAGTGATCACATCTGTAACTGTCATCCATATAGAAATAGGAATAATCTGATAGTCTAAACCTACATTGGATCATAGTTCTGGGGCATGAGAACATACATAACTCGGTGCTAAATACTACTCCCTTTAATCTGTGTGCTTATTTTGTTGGAAATCCACTTTTAAAACTAGAATATGGGTTTATAATGAAAACCAATTATGCATTTATCTGTTTCAAACTGTAAGCATAGCTAAATCTAGTTTCTGTAATCTGTAATAAAACTGTGAAGTGGATTCCATATCTTAACTGAGGATCAAAGATCCTATCTTTATAAAAATATAAAATAACTAATTATAGGATGCTTAAAGAATTGTCACTCTTAAAATATCAATGTTCAACTAGGGCTTAACAACCCATGCATCAAATTCAAGTCAAATCATCAATAAAGTTCATGCTTGATATTGAAAATATTGTTAATTCTATTAAAAATCTGAAAATTTCATCAATATGCATAAAAATATGAAAGTAGACATGCAATTTAACATCTAATTCAATTGTAATCTCATAATCTTCAAATAGTAAAGAGTGGGTATAAACCCCAGACTGAAATTCATATAATTTCATATAAAATTCAACTTTAAAACTAATTTTGGGCACAAGGATGAAAGAATTATCCTTGTTGAAAACCCCCACATACTTAATTGATGAAATTGATAAAGAATCTTGAACTTGGATTCCTATTTGTTCTTTTGAAGATGATTTATTGAATATCTTGAATTTTGGGTTATCTTAGAAAAAGAATGGTGAAATTTAGATTTCTTGGGGTTTAAGTTTTGAGGTTCTAGGGGTTCTTGGAGAGTAATTTGATGAAAAGTGAGCATATAATACTTAGAATAGGTTAAATATTGTGTTTTACATGATTTGGGGGCTTAGGAAATGACTAGGTTGCCCTTTGTAAAAATTAGTTCGGAACTGAAAATCCTAATTTTGGGCCTCATCGTGACGCACCACAATCGCGGTGGCTTTTTGAAATAAGGACAAGTGCCATTTTGGCCTCTGGCGTGATGCATCATAATCATATTACATCACTGGAAAAGGATGAGTGCTATTTTTCTCTCCACCGCAATGCGGTGTCTATCGTCTTGAGAATTTTGACGCTATACAGTCAAACCGCGGTGAGCTACTAAAAAAACTGACGAATGAAAATTTGGACTTCACTGCAACGCAGGCTATTTGCAGTGCCTCACTAAAAATCAGAAAATTACAATTCTGCACCTTACCGCGATGTGGTGCTCTCGCGGTGCTCTACTATTTTTCACTAAAATCGCCATAACTTCTCAACCGAGTATCATATTAAGACAAAATTGGTATCCTTGGAAAGCTAATTCAATTATCTATAGTTTGGTGGGTCTAGAGCTTGAAAATTCTACTTGTATCAAGAGTTATTAATTTTTAAAGTTGACCCTTAACCTTCTGAGAGTTAAATTGAGCTTGAAAAAAGTACGGGGTATCACAGCTGGATACAATCCTAATGATCCATCGAGGTTAGGTAAACTTCCATTAGAAAATACAACCAGGAAGGCACATGAATTCCTAGGGTATACACCGCCACCTTTAGTTTACATCTCTATAAGGAGGGCAATTTACAACTATATCACCATTGAAGAAGACTCCACTGCTTCTAATAAAAGTCCTTCTATCTTTGATCGTCTTGAAGATTTAAATGCAAGATCTTCTGTGTTCGAATGGGTTGTACCTATAAATAAGAAGAAAAGAAACAAGCATCAGAGAAGTCATCAAAGAATGATGATGCACTCTTCACTCAAAATCCAGAAGGATTTCCAAAGTTTTATTCCTTCTAAATTGAGGAGGTAGATAGAACTGGTAGTTTCATGCAATGAGGTGTTAAAAAATAAGGCTCATACCGTGGTTTATACCAAGAAGTATGAGGAATATGAAGAAAGTGTTGGCTCTTTATATCATATTACAATCCAAAATAAGAACAAGGTTTTATCTCAAATGAAGTTTTATGAAGGGATGGAAGATACTTTCTGGTGTTACCATATATCCATCAACAAAGATGATCCTGAAGAGGAGGAAGACACTGGAGACGCTCCGTTGCAACTTAAAGAAGGAGTGAAGGATATGATAGATCCTTTGAAGGAAGTTAGTCTTGGAACCGATAAAGACCCAAGACTAACTTACCTGAGTGTATTTCTAGAAATAGAGGAGGAAATTGCTTATATGGACATACTCAAAGAATATATGGATTTCTTGACTTGGAGTTACAAAGAAATGCCTGACTTAGATCCAAAGGTAGCAGTCTATCAGTTGGCGGTCAAGAACGGGGCTCGTCCTATTAAGCAAGCCCAAAGGTTCTTTAGGATCGAGTTGGTTCCATTGATAAAAAATGAGGTCAATAAACTCATCGAAGATGGATTTATTCATGAAGTTAAATACCCCATGGGGATTTCAAGTATTGTTTTGGTACAAAATAAGAATGACCAAGTTCAAGTTTATGTTGACTTTCGAGATCTCAACAACGCCTGTCCAAAAGATATTTTCCAATCCCCATATCGGAATTGATGAATAATGCCACCACTGGTTATGAGGCAATGTCCTTTATGGATGATTCATCCTGATATAATCAAATCTACATGGCACCAAAAGATAAAGAACTCACTGCATTCATTACGCCCAAAGATATTTATTGCTATAAGGTGATGACTTTTGGTTTAAAGAATGTTGATGCCACTTATCAAAGGGCTATACAAAATATCTTTGAAGGCCTACTCCATAAAAAATGTTGAATGCTATGTAGATGACCTGGTAGTGAAGTCAAGAAAGAGAGACGACCATTTAAAAGATATAAAAATGATATTCGAGTTGCTTCAAAGATATCAACATAGGATGAATCCATTAAAATGTGCCTTTGGAGTTACTTTTGGAAAGTTTCTTGGCTTCTTTGTACAAAATCGAGGGATTGAAATTGATCAAGACAAGGTTGATGTGATTTTGAAGATACACGAGCCTCGAAACATTCATGAGTTAAAAATCTTACAAGGAAGAATAGCATATTTAAGGAGGTTTATCTTAAACCTAGCCAAAAATGTCAACCATTTAGCCATCTCATGAATAAGGATACTCCTTTTGAATGGAACCAAGCTTTTAGCAAGGTCTTTGAGAGTATCAAATCATACTTAATGAAGCCACCAGTTCTTATGGCACCCATACCTGGGTAACCGTTAGTACACTACATCACGACATAAGAGAGGTCAGTTGGAGCACTACTGGCTCAAAAAAATAGTGAAGGCAAAGAAAACTATCATTATTATCTAAGCATAATGATGACACCATATGAGATAAAGTATTCTCCAATCAAAAAGTTGTGTTTGGTATTGTCCTTCTCAATTCAAAATATGAAACACTAATTTCAAGCTCATGTTGTCTGTCTTATGTCTAGCGTAAATCCCATCAAGTTTGTAATGTTGAAACCAGACCTTAGTGACTGACTTGCAAGATGGTACCTTTAATTTCAATAGCTTGAGATTGTGTACGTTCTCCAAAGATCTGTAAAGAGACAAGCATTGGTTGACTTCATGGCAGACCATCCGATACCTAATAAATAGGAACTGAGCGATGAACTTCCTGATGAAGATGCAATGGTTATTGAAGCCAGACCCCATAGAAGATGTACTTTTATAGTGTCACACATCGAGATGGAGTAGGTGCTGGTGTGGTGTTTGTCACTCCATAAGGAGAGATCATCCCATACTCTTTTACCCTAATAAACTATTGCTCTAATAATATTTCTAAATATCAGGCATTAGTACTTGGACTTGATATGGAATTTGACATAAAAAAACTACAATTATAAGTCTTTGCTGACTCCCAATTGGCGATCAAGCAGCTTTTGGGAAGCTATGAAGTCAGAAATCTTGAGCTACAACCATATCATGATTATGCGCAGAAGTTGATAGTCTGGCTTGGAAAATTAACCCTCCAGCATATGCCAAGGAAAGAAAATAAGCAAGTTGATACCCTATATGCTTTGGCTCAACCCTAACTCTTCCGAATTAGACACAAGTTAGTATCCACCAACAATGGGTAGTGCCGCCATCGAATGAGGATGTAAAAATAAGGTTGAATACCTCATCGCCGTATCTAAAGCAGTAAAGAAGGATTGGTGACAACCTATCATTGATTATTTATGCTATGGGATACTTCTAGAAGATCTACGAATAAGGACTAACATCTGTCATCGTGCACCTCGCTTTTTTTACTATAAAGACACACTATACAGAAAATCATTTGAAGGAGTACTCTTGCAATGTCTGGGTGAGGAAAAAACAATTTAAGCTTTGCAAGAAGGACACTCAAGAGTTTGTGGATTGCATCAGTCTGGACCAAAGTTCCATTTTAACATTAAAAGGATGGTATACTATTGGCCAACGATGGTGAAAGATTTCTTGGACAATGCTAGAAGATGAAAAGCTTGTCAACTCCATACGAATTTCATACATCAACCTCCTAAAGTATTACACCCAAGAGTAGCATCCTGGCCTTTCAATGCTTAGGGAATGGAAGTTGTCGGGCCCCTACAATAATTTTTTGGAGGACACTTGTGTATCTTAGCCGTAACAGACTACTTCTCAAAATGGGCCAAAGTTGTTGCTCTCAAGGAAGTAAAGAAAAAAAATGTTGCAAACTTCATCCAAGTGAATATCATCTATCTCTTTGGAATTCCTCAGTACATAATAACTGACAATGTCAAACCATTTGATAGCAAACTGATGAACAAGATTTGTGATCTCTTTGGTTTCAAGCGACACAAGTCTTCTATGTACCATACTGCTGCCAACGGTCTAGCCAAAGCATTCAATAAGTCTTTATGCAATCTATTGAAGAAAGTCATCTCCAATTCCAAGCGATACTGGCATGAATGAATGAAAGAAGCTCTATAGGCATATAGAACGGCTTACCGCACACCGACGCAAGTAACCCCATATTCGCTTTCTTTTGGAGTTGAAGCAGTCCTTCCACTTGAGCGTCAAATACCTTCTTTAGGACTGGGTATTCAATAAGAGCTTACTGACAAAGAATAAGTTACATCTTATGGAGTTAGAAGCTCTTGATGAGAAGAGGATGGAGGCTCAGCAAAATTTTAAATGCTATCAAGCCTGTCTATCTCGTTCTTTGAACAAAAGAGTCCGCTTGAGGTGATTACAACTTTGAGACCAAGTCCTTGTAGTAAGAAGGCCCATTATTACTTCTCATAAATCTGGGGGAAAATTTACCTCAAAGAGGGATGGACCATATATTGTACAAGAGGCATATTCAAATGGTGCCTACAAACTTGTCGAAGCAGATAGAGTAAAAATCGGCCCTATCAATACCAAGTTCTTGAAGAAGCACTATCCTTGGAGAAATATGATATTCCTTGAGGCACAAGTATAAACTGCATGTCCACTCCTGGACTACAAGAGCATAAACTGTGTACGGCTTAAAAAATTCTGCTAGGTTGAAAACCTCAAAAGAGGTGGCCTAGACAAAAGTTAGGATAGGAAAAAAACACTCACCCAGAACTACGTTGTGACTTTATCCTCTTCACTGAGGTACATTGGCACTTGGAATCTCATTCAGAGTGCAGTTGCATAAGAGTCAAAAAATTATGTTTCTTCAGTATCCGCCATATGGATACCAAGTATAAAAATATTCTAATTAAATCTTGGACTCACTCCAAGTATTGGTGGATCAATGGGGGTAAACTCCAATGAAATATGAGCTTTATTCACATAAGATGAAGTCTCCAAACTCCCTAAATTTGTAAGTTGAACCGCTCAAAATGGCAAATTTAGGAGTGAAAGTTGACAAAATCTCTAAGTCTTCAAATGAAGGCCTCCAAAATTTCCATGTCTTAAGGTGAGAAAGATTTATCCTTTTTCACCTTAAGCTGGTCTCTGTATGGATTTATCTTTAAGACGATATAAAAAAGTTTTCATGCCTTAAGGTGAATAAGATTTTTCCTTTTGCACCTTAAGCTGGCTTCTTACGGGTTTATCCTTAAAAGAATCTCCAAAACTTCCATGCCTTAAGGTGGATAATATTTGTCCCTTTGCACCTTAAGACGGTCTCTTTCATGGAATTATTCTTAAAAGAATCTCAAAATTTCCATGTTTTATAGTGGAAAAGATTTGTCCCTTTGCACCTTAAGCTGGTCTCTTTATGGATTTATCTTTAAGAAGATACAAAAAAGTTTACATGCCTTAAGGTGGACAAGATTTGAACCTTTGCACCTTAAGTTGGCTTCTCACAGGTTCATACTTAAAAGGATCTCAAATTTTTCATGTCTTAAGGTGGAAATTTTTTTCCCTTTGCACCTTAAGATGGCCTCTCATGAGTTTATCCTCAAAAGGATCTTAAAATTTCCATGCCTTAAGGTGGAAAAAATTGTCCTTTTGCACTTTAAGCTGGCCTATCATTAAAAGGATCTCAAAATTTTCATGCCTTAAGGTGGAAAAGATTTGTCCCTTTGCACCATAAGCTGGACTCTCATGGGTTTATCCTTAAAAGGATCTTAAAATTCCCATGCCTTAAGGCAGAGAAGATTTGGCCCTTTGCACCTTAAGCTAAAATTTGATCGAATTTGTTATGGGACCATATTTGAAGTCAAACTTGTCAGGTATCAAGGTGATGGAGGCAAAGTTAAACTTTGCACCTTAAACTGACCATTGAAAAGGGCCCATACTTAAATAAGACCATTGCATAAGTGCATCGGTGAAAGGGCCCATACTTAAAAAAGACCATTGCATAAGTGCATCGGTGAAATGGCCTATATTTGAATAAGACCATTTCATAAGTGCATTGGTGAAAGTGCTTATACTTAAAGAAGACCATTGAATAAGTGCATCGATGAAAGGGCCCATACTTAAAGAAGACCAATGCATAAGTGCATCAATAAAAGGACCCATACTTTAAGAATATCATCACATAAGAGCATAAGTAAAAGGGCCCATACTTAAAGAAGACCATTGCATAAGTGCATCAATTAAAGGGCCCATACTTAAAGAATACCATCGCATAAGTGTATTAGTGAAAGGGCCCTTAAAGAAGACCATTGCATAAGTACATCAGTAAAAAGGCACCATCTTGAAGAAAAATTTGTCGGGTCTTAAGGTGACGGAGACGAATTTAAACTCTCGCACCTTAAGCCGATGGTTACCGTCTTCAAGCAAAATTGGTCGGATTTTAAGGTGATGAAGGAGAAGTTAAACTCACGCAACTTAAGATGATGGTCTCTATCTTCAAGCAAAATTGGTCGGGTTTTAAGGTGATGGAGGGAAAGTTAAAATATTGCACCTTAAGCCTATGGCCACCATCTTCAAGAAAAATTGGTCTGGTCTAAAGGTGATGGAGGTGAAGTTAAACTCTCGCACTTTAAGCCGATGGCCATCGTCTTCAAGCAAAATTATTAGGTCTTAACATAACGGGGGTAAAGTTAAACTCTCGCACCTTAAGCAGATTATTGCATATTGCTATCTACTCCAACCCTACAAAAAAAGAAAAAACAAGAAAGAAAGTAAAAACACAAATAGAAGAAATGTTACCTGACAGAGCATCACGACCTTGAAAGTCGTATATCGCGAGACAAGATGCTTTGATGAGAGTTAAACCCTCAGAATCTAGTTTAAAGTAATAAAAATGCTCTTTGATGGTGATGGTCCCACACCAAGATATAAATTATCTAGTGAGGAATGCAAATCTGAAATCCTCTGCTGAATAGAATATAGTATCAACTTCAAAATTCATATAAAATAATTCAAGAAGTTTTAAAATCCAAATCTTAAATATGTTATATATTCATGTTTCTGGCATCTATATGACCAAGCGGATCATGATTTTGATACTCCCCTATTGAGATATATATTTTTTGGTGTCATCGCACAAATCTAAAACTGTTGGTGCATCAGAACTCAATGCGGATTTCGGGATAACACCTGAAAATATCTCAATTGTAATAAATTATGAATTTTGGATATGTTATAGATCTTTGTGTATAGTTTTACAAGAACAACTGGCTTGTGATTTCATCCTTCCCACTTCAAGATATGAAAGTTTTAGTAAAGACGATCAGATCTGAAATTTTCAGCATGATAAAATTCAGGGCTAATTTTAAAAACTTATCGAGAATTATATTGAATGAATTTAAAGCTAAATTTTGGATATGTTATAGATATCAAAGTTTATTTTCTAGAATATCAAATGGTTTATGATTTTGATATTTCCACAATGAGATATGAATTTTCTACCACTAACATGCTGTGCTGAAAAAAAGTTAAGAAAATAAGAAAAAAGTAGGAGGGAATGAAATTACCTCAGTATTATTGATGGCTTGAAAACCCCAAAATTGATATTGAAAAAGTGGAGAAACTACATTCTTCTATAGAGTTGTAGGATGGATGTTTCCTTCTCCAATATAAATTTAAATTGGAAGAGCTTCCATCCCCAAATTCAAATTGGAGGTTGTTTCCTTCTCTAAAACAAATTCAAATTGGAGTTTGTTTTCTTTTTCAATATAAATTGAACTTGGAAGAGCTTCTATCTCCAATATAAATTTACATTGAAGGTTGTTTCCTTCTTTCATACAAATTCAAATTGAAAGTTGTTTCCTTCACCCATACAAATTCAAATTGGAGGTTGTTTCCTTCTCCTATAAAATTCAAATTGAAGGTTTTTACCTTCTCCAATCTAAGTTCAAATCAGAAGAGTTTTATTCCTGGTTAAGTAAGGCGATGAAAAGTCTTCCAAAATCTATTTGAAATCAGATATCATGCCTCACCAATGAGTTTTATGTGTTGAGATTCATGAAAAAATAAGAGAGTTTTTGAGAGGCAATACCAATATGGTTCAACTTTAAATATTCTCAACAAATCAATGGGGTGTTCATATGTGTGGAAATCGTTGAAGCACGAAGAAAATATGTTTAAATAATCATACTTTAATGCTAGTCTTCAAAATGTTAAATGTCTCGACAAGTCTCGAGTAGGGGGCATTTGTGGGCAATAAAATTTTATTAAATTTAAATTCATACGAAATTCAGATTATATTAAATTAAAAATATATTAGTCCCAAATAAATATTGTGGATTAATATAATTTTATTAATTATTTAAGTCCAAACATGTATGAATTTAAATAAAGTCCAATCTTTATTGGGCTAGTCTATTAATTTGGGCTACAAATGATGAAACGACTTTACTAAGCCCAAGCTATTGTCATATTCTAGTTTCCAAAAAGAGAGCCACATGTCGAATGGCGTGGCATGCCAAGTCAATTGAAGGAGCCAATAGAACTATGCCATGTGTCAAAAATGATGCAGCTAGCCTAGTGAAATCAAAAGCTCATAAAAGGTGCCACGTCACTTAAATTTGATTGGTCAAAGAAAGTTCATCTTCATCATGACTTTTTTCTTTCCACAACTATAAATAGGGGTGTCATAATTCAGAAAAGAGACCAAGAACTCCAACAAGAAGCAAGAGAAAGATCGTGCATCAAATGCCGCAATTTCTCTATAAAGTTCAAGCATTCAAATCCAGTTCATCAAGATTTAAGATTAAAACTGCAAGACTCAAGAACAAGCTTAAAAACCCTTGAATTCAAGTACAAGTCAAGATCAAGTCCATTAAATCAACAAAATTAAGTTCAAATTCAAGATCAAGCTTTAAAACCTTGAATTTATATTTGAAAAGGAGAATCAGAGGCTATATAGAGATTGTAACACTCACATATTGAAATCAATAAAATGATTATTTCAATAGTTTTATCTTTTTGATTATTTATTTTTTCGGTCATGAAATTTTATTTTCCAACCTCATAATTTAATTCATGGAAAATAAACTTCAACCACAAATAAAAATATGAATAAATAATAATTTTAATTGATAAACGATGTGGGAACACATTTGTTCCTCCTTTGATTCTTATCTCTTGATTTTATCCGTAATTCGAGGGTCGTCAGTAGAGTATTTCTCGAATGTACGAAGATTTGGAAATGAATTTCTCCGTAATTCATGGGTCGTTAGTGGCGTCTTTCTCAAATATAGAAATATGTGGATTTGAAATGGGTTTTATCATAATTTGAGGTTGTTAGTGGCGTATTTCTCAAACGTAGGAATATTTGGATTATTTGGATTTGATCTCTATCAAAGGAGAGTTTGTAGATCTTCTTGATGTATTTGATTATCAAGAAGATAGGATTTTGATATTTTTATAAATAACCCATAAATTTACGATGTATTGGAGATCTTGGAGATGCCTTTTTAAGAGAATATATGCCCCCTTATATAGGCATAATCCAATGTTTAGGTAGAGTAGCCTCCAAGCTAGGTTTAGGGTAAAGTAACCAACAAGAACTCTTACAAAATTTGAATTCTTCTTGTAGAGTCTCACAAGTTTTATATGTCTACAAATTCCTCCTACTTCAATGCTTGTTGAAGTGTAGACTTGATGACGAGTCTTGAAGTACCCATAAAGCTTCCATCTTTATGGAGAGGCTATAGATTTGCAGATCTGATTTATGAGAGAAGATATGAAAGAAAAATCTGGTCTCATTCGGCATGCCAATTTGTTTGCAGTATAAATTAATTCATGAAAATTAAACTTCAACCACAAATAAGAATGTGGATAAACAATAATTTTTATTGATAAACAATGTGGGTACAAATTTGTTCCTCCCTTAATTCTTCTCTCTTGATTTTTTCCTTAATTCGAGGGTCATCAGTAGCCTATTTCTTGAATATAGGAAGATTTGGATATGATTTCTCCATAATTCGAGGGTCATTAGTGGCGTTGATAATGCCCAAACTACAGCACTCGTAAGAGTGTAAGCGGTCGCTGTCAAATATAGAACCCAACTGGGTTGGGTGCCGAATCCCACACGGAATACTTGGTCACTAAGTGTTGCAATTATTAATAGACTGTTGATCGAAAATTCCACGGAAAAGGGGGGATTGGGTTTGGCGTGAATTAATACTATGGATGTAACAACAGAATGCTTGATTTAGTAAGATTTAATCACAGAGAAAAATAAGTTAGGGTTATGTCCACCTTATGAGTTCTACGTATCTATTAACTATGAGTAATGCGGAATTCAGACATGCATGCACTTATAGAGATTCGTATTCTAATGGTAAATCCTAGTGTTTCTCAACCATCAAGGATTATTTCACTTTAACTCTCTCGAGCATAAAGTGTATAACTAAAGGTACAAATTCTCCCAGAAGTTAACCCAGTTACGGCACTAACGTGTAAATAGGGGTTGGTAGCCCTATTTCCTTATCACACTCTCTTTTCCAAACATGTAACTTTTCTCTCGAACAAGTTAATGCTATAATGGCGTATTCTATATGTTTGCAACCACAAGAATTTAATTAAAACAAAGAGAGTAATGATATAAGTAGCATATGCATCAAGAATTCACAAACTCATAGTAATAGATAGTATATCAAAAGGCTTCCATAACCCTAACAGAGATGTTTAGCTACTCATGATTGTAAAGGAAAACAACGAAGACATCATCATCATCATACCAAAACTAGAACAATCTTCGCGAGAGGATGCTTTTAACGTCAAAGAGGGATGACGTTTTCCTCTTAGCCGTCTTCCACAAATATGTAGCATTTTTTCTCTCTGTCTAAACTTACAGAATCTGTAAACTGAATAATTCTAAAAGTGTCGAATGAATCAATTCATGAATGCTGAAAAATTCATCAAATAGGGTTTTTATAACATCTTTGTCCTAGTCCTACTAGGTTACTGCTGCACCCCTAAGTATTTAAAAATACTGCTTTTGCCCGGGACAATTTCTCCATGCATCACATTCAGTCCATATGCTTCCAAAAGCTGCCTTCCCTCTTCTGTGAAGTTTTCCTTTGCTGCCCAAAGGTCCACAAATTGCTGAAATCTTCATCATTAATACCTGAAAACATGCTAATCACGTAGGTTAGCTTACTTACAGGAAAATGGACTAAAAGTGCAGGAATTATATATTTTATCCTCAAAACTTAGCTATAACATGGGTAAATTATGGTGTTTACGCGTGTAAATACACCCAACATCAACACCCCACACTTAAAGCTTTGTTCGTCCTCGAACAAAATATTACGTCCATGCAAACATCTAACTAGGATTTCACAGCAGTAACACAAAATATTCATCAAGACATGCACGACAATTATTAACAAAGAGTAGTTTTCTGGATCACTACTAGAAACCATTCAGCCTCCAACATAGACTCGTGATGATGTCTAATTCGTATCCACATGTTAAGGTACCAAGAATCATACAAATCTACCCAAAACTCATCAACCATGTGTGTCTCACACAAGATATCACCCATAATTACTCACAAGTTTTGCATTTTTCGGAACATGGGTATAAGATTCTCCTTGCTCTCACTATCACAAAGAATTCATATGTTGCAACTGATGACCATAGGCTTGCCCTTAGTGTATTTCTCTACTAATATCAGAATGCTAAGCTTAGGATCAAATAGGTCTTTACAGGTTGTAATGTAGGCTAAGGGACAGGTAGGATTATTTTGGCCAGAAATAGTGACTATTTTCCCTAAGCGCTTTAATACATCACAATATGCCATTAACACTCTCTTTTAAACAACCCTTCTACCTTTCTTTTCATCTAACACCCCTTTTCACCTATTTTGTTATTCAATTATAAACACAAAGATGAGAATATACAACTTATTTTTTTATTTTTCTATTTCTATTTTTTTTTTATAAAACACCTCTATGATAGCCACTCTTATTCACAACAATTTCAAGTACCAATACACTCTGAGACATCACTCTCACCCACTTTCCTCTTATTTTGTCACATGACTCTACAATTTAAAGCGCTTAGGAATTTGGATCAAATTATGGTCTTGAAAAAAAATGGATTAGGTTACATATGAGTCTGTCAAAGAAAATAGCTAAAGGCTCAAAGGGGGTTAACTAGGATAATGTCCACGGGTAGGTAAAAAGAAGGTAAACAATCACAGGCTGCCAAAGAAATGCCTAAATCATCTCCTAAACTCACACTCTTTATTTCGCTTTACACACACACCAGGCAAGTTCTAGCATCAGTCACAACATAGAATATACTATAACCTCACACACACAAGGCACATGGTCAACTTTATTGGGAGCAGTATAGACTCTTGACCCAACAGATGAATGAATTAAACCACACACTTATCACACAGTGAGTCACACTTAGAGCCTAAACGTCTCAATAGTAATAATTTTGGCACAAACTCTTGTCATAATACCATGCCGCCTATCAGAACAATTTCATGCAAAATCTAAAAAAAATTCAAAAATATTACGACTAATAACGATGGGTTGCCTCCCATGTAGCACTTGATTTATTGTCGCGGCACGACATAGTTACCTCGATTACTTAGACTTCATCGAGATAGATGGTGGCCATGCATTTTATCGAGTCAAGAGGACCGATATATGGCTTCACACGTTGGCCATTCACCTTGAAGACACCACCATTTTCATCTTCTAACTCTACTACTCCAGACGAGTAGACTTGGCTAATTCTGATCGGACCAGACCATTTAGACTTCAACTTACCTGGAAATAGCTTCAGTCGGGAGTTGAAAAGAAGTACCATATCACCCTTCTGAAAGTTTCTTTGGATAATCCGCCGATCATGGTACTTTTTTATCCGTTCCTTGTAGAGTTCTACCCTTTCATACGCATGTAGACGGAATTCATCCATCTCATTCAGCTGTTCCAATCTCATTTTAATAGCATCATCCCAATTCAGGTTAAGCCTCTTCAACGCCCACAATGCTTTATGTTCGAGCTCAATAGGCAAGTGACAAGCCTTCCCATAAACTAGTTGGTACGAGGACATGCCAACTGGTGTCTTGAATGCAGTCCTATAAGCCCATAAGGCATCATCCAGCTTTCGGGACCAATCCTTTCTACTAGCATTTACAGTCTTAGCAAGGATCAGCTTGATCTCCCGATTAGAAACCACTACCTGCCCACTAGTTTGTGGGTGGTAAGGTATAGCTACCTTATGTTTCTTGACCCCATATTTCACCAATATAGCTCTGAACAGCTTGTTACAAAAGTGTGATCTTCCATTTCTTATGATGGTACGTGGTACACCAAAACGAGAGAAGATATTTCTCTTTAAGAATGCTACAACACGCTTACCTTCATTATCAGCCAATGCTACTGCTTCGACCCATTTGGATACATAATCCACAGCAACTAGGATATATTTCATCCCAAACAAACACACAAATGGGCCCATGAAATCAATACCCCATACATCAAATATCTCCACTTCAAGAATTTTAGACATGGGCATCTCGTGGTGCTTCGAGATAGAGCCTTGCCTCTGACACTGATCACATCTTCTCACAAAATCGTAAGCATCCTTGAATAATGAAGGCCAATAATAGCCACTTTACAATACCTTCCTGGTTGTCCGATCACCTGCATGGTGACCCCCAACTTGGGAAGCATGACTTGTTTCCAAGATGCTAGGCACCTCCACATCAGAGATGCATCGCCTAATAACACCATCAGCACATCGTCAAAAAAGATACGGTTCATCCCAGAAGTAGTGTTTCACATCATGCATGAACTTTATCTTTTGATGAAAGGAGAGATTCTCAGGCATCACTTTACTTACCACGTAGTTCGCAGAGTCTGCATACCACGGTAAGTCTTCCACCATAGCGGCTAGGATCTCTTCGTCGGGAAATGCATCATCAATCTCAAGGTCGGGTTGCTCTATGTGCACACTCTCAAGTCTAGATAGATGATCAGCTACTTGGTTTTCACAACCTTTTCTATCCTTTACCTCGAAATCAAATTCTTGAAGCAATAACACCCACCGAATTAGCCTTGGCTTAGCATCCTTCTTTGACATTAAATATCTCAGAGCCGCATGATCTGTATGAACCACCACTTTGGTTCCCAACAAGTAAGCATGAAACTTTTCAAAAGCATAAACAACTGCTAGAAGCTCTTGTTCCGTGACGGTATAGTTCTTCTGGGATCCATTCAAGGCCTTGCTCGCATAGTAGATTGGATGAAATAGTCTTTCTCTTTTATGACCAAGTACAACACCCAAAGCTACACCACTTGCATCACACATCACTTCAAATGGTAGAGACCAATCGGGTGCTACAATAATAAGAGCTTCAACTAGCTTCCCTTTGAGGCATTCAAATACCTTCAAGCAATCTTCACTGAAGTCGAACTTTGCATCCTTATCCAAGAGTTTGCATAATGGACTAGCAATCTTGGAGAAGTCTTTGATAAACCTTCGATAAAAACCTGCATGACCGAGGAAACTACGAACTCCCTTTACAGAAATTGGAGGTGGTAGTTTCTCGATAACTTCAATTTTGGCTTGATCAACCTCAATTCCTCTTTCGGAGACTTTGTGCCCAAGAACAATGCCTTCCTTAACCATAAAATGGCAATTCTCCCAGTTTAGCACCAAGTTGAACTCAACACATCTCTGTAACGCCATACTCAGATTCGCCAAGCATGATTCAAACGATTCACCCACGACTGAAAAATCGTCCATGAACACCTCCAAGGTGTCTTCAACCATATCAGAAAAAATGGACATCAACAACGCTGAAAAGTGGCAGGTGCGTTACATAACCCAAATGGCATATGTTTGAAGGAAAACGTACCATATGGGCATGTGAAAGTGGACTTCTCTTGATCCTTAGGAGCAATACAAATCTGATTATAATCGGAATAACCATCTAAGAAACAAAACCATCCCTTTCCTGCCAATCGATCAAGCATTTAGTCCATGAATGACATTGGGAAGTGATCCTTAAGTGTCCACGAATTCAGCTTCCGGTAGTCCATACACATTCTCCACCCTGTGACAGGTCTGAGTGGAATCAGCTCATTCTTTTCATTCGCAACTACCATCATGCCCCCTTTCTTGGGCACACACTGTACCGGACTTACCCATTTACTGTTGGAGATTGGATATACTACCCCAGCATCTAACCACTTAATAATTTCTTTCTTCACCACCTCCTACATGGGCGGATTCAAACGTCATTGATGCTCAATGGTAGGCACACAATTTTCCTCGAGCTGAATCTTGTGCATACATATCCCAGGAGGGATACCAATAATATCAGTAATAGTCTAACCGATGGCTCTCTTGTATCTTCTCAGAACAGAAATAAGAGCCGCAACTTGCTGCTCACCTAAATCAGCCGCAACAATAACTGGAAGTGTATCACCACTTCCCAAAAATGCATATTTCAGGTGACAGGGCAGCTCCTTCAATTCTAGCACTGGTGGTTCTTCAATGGATGGCTTTGCTAGTGGTGAAGGGCGATTTTTAAGATCCAGATCCAGCTTCTTAGGAGCATGAGAATAGGAACCAATTCCTGTTAGAGCACAAATAGTTTCTTCATACTCTTCAACATCCTCACGCTTACAATTCATAAGCACAACAGCTAATGGATCAACAATAAGCTTCTTCTCTACAGATAATTCTTTCTCATCATCATAATAAACATCAGCTACAAAGAACACATTCATATCTTTGGGCTGCTTCATTGATTTGCATACATCAAAACGGACCACTTCATCATTCATCTGAAATAAAAGCTCATTTGCTCTTAGATCAATAAGCACACTTCCTGTTGCAAGGAAATGACGCCCCAAGATTATGGGAACTTCAGAATCCACCTCGCAATCCAAAATAACAAAGTCTGCAGGAAAGATGAAGGTGGAAACCTTCACCAACACATCATATAAGATACCAACAGGCCGTTTTACTGACCTATCTGCCATCACGAGCCGCATATTGGTTGGTGTAGGATCACCCAACCCCAACTTTCTGTAAATAGATAGTGGCATAAAATTAATTCTAGCTCCCAAATCGCACAATGCCTTAGCAAAATCCAAAGATCCAACCGTGCAAGGAATAGTGAAAGCACCAGGATCTGCCTTCTTCTGAACTAGCGATCTTGTAGCGATTGCACTACAATGATGAACATTATCTGCCAACTTATAGCTTGCTGACCGCTTCTTTGTCAAAATGTCCTTCATGAATTTAGCGTATCCGGGCATCTTCTCTAGCGCCTTCACCAAAGGAACATTAATAGTCAGCTTCTTCAACATAGTCATGAATTTACTGAACCTGGTGTCATCGGCTTTCTTCTTCAGTCTCTAAGGAAAAGGTGGTGGTGGAAGGGGAATAGTTTTCTCCGCCACTTCCTTTTTATCTTTCTTCCGATTGTCGATCTTTTCAGGCTGCAGACGTCTAGGGGTAACGTCAGGAACACTATCTTCAGCTTCTGCGACATCTTCACATTCTGCATCAATAATATTATCTGCTATATCATCAATCACCTGCTTGCCTTTGGATGGATTTTCCAATGCTTTACCACTCCTGGTAGTAATAGCCATACATGATCCATCATTCCTTGGGTTTTGCACAGTGTCACTAGGTAAGGTACCAGCCTTTCTTTGATTGAATGCCGCTGATAGTTGACTCAATTGTTGCTCCAGCTGTTTTATCGCGGTAGAATGCGAATCAACCAATTGATTTATTGATGAAAAATCATTCTTTACCTCAGTAACACCCATATTGGTTGCCTCCACCCCTTTCAATAGCTTAGCCATCATATCATCCATGGACATCTTTCCAGAGCCAGACGCCACAGCCTCACGGTTTCCAGGAGGAACATACAAACCACTCCTATCAGTCTTATTCTTCCAACCACCTTGATCGCGGTCCTTGTATCCAGATTTATCATAATAGTTCCGACCTTGGTTTCCTTGGGCATTGCCTCGGAAACCCCCCTAATTATTCAAGTAGTTCGCTTCTTCCTCAGAGTCGGATTCATCTCTTCCCTGTGATATAACGGCCTTAACCTTTTCGGTCTTCCCTGATAATAAGTTCTTGGTAAGAAGATCCATATGCGTTTTCATGTGAGCCATATCTTGGTCACGTTCCTCTTGTCTACGCCTCTGCTCTACAGTCAAGACAATAGATACGGTAGAGCTTGCTACCTCAGAATCCCTGGTATGCCAAACTCTACTCTGCTTTGTCATACGATCTAGCATATCACTTGCCTCAAGAAAAGTGAGGTCCATGAATGACCCACCTGCAGCATTATCAACCACTGGGTTTGTCACCGAGTTCAAAGCCCTATATAATATTTCCATCAAGTTGATATTCGTCATCTGATGGTTTGGGAACCGCATAAGATTCTACTTGAACCTCTCCCATGTTTCGTGGAGAGCTTCAGTTGGAAGTTGTTGAAAATTGCTGATCTCATCCCGTAGTTGGGCTCTCTTGGATGGCGGAAAGAATCTTTCTAGGAAAGCGTCTTTCAGTTTCCTCTAATTAGTAATAGAATCAGGAGTTAGCCCGTTCAGCCATAGAGTTGCCTCCCCAGACAAAGACAATGGAAATAAGCGCAGTCGAATTGCATTCTGCCCAACTCCTGGATTGTCAAACGACTTGCATGTTGAAATAAAATTGACCAGATGCATATTCGAATCATCTCCTGCAAGTCCACCAAATAACCCCTTGAGCTACAATAACTGAATCATGGTTCTAGTGATATTGAACTTAGCTTCGGGTGCCAAGGGTGGAGGAATAATAGCCCCTGTGGCACCAGCTCCATCCAGATCGTCATCATCAAAAGGAGCCTGCACAGCTCGGCGTTTAGGTCTCATTCTAGCTTGATGATCTCTTCTGTGCATAGGTGCTGCCACTTCATCAGTACGCCTGGGATTCAGTAACTCATCATCACACAGGTCCTCATCATCAGGATTTGTTGCTTTCCCTGGGTTATCAATATTTTGTTGATGTACTTGAGCAGCTGCCAGTGCAGCTAATCTAGCCTGCTCCTGTTGAGCCGCCCTTCTATCAATGTCACGCTGTGCATCCATTCTGCCAATAAGTTGAGGTTCAGGATTTATGGGGAATAACGATTGACCAGAACTACGAGTATTTGGCATGCACTCAACAGAACCTGAATAAAAAAAAACAACAACTAAAAGTAAAATTCGAGAATCTTTGACCAAAGGGTCTAGTAACTATCACAAACTTAGTTGACAACTGTATTCCCCGGCAACGGTGCCAAAATTTGATAACGCCCAAACTACAGCTCTCGTAAGAGTGTAAGCGGTCTCTGTCAAATATAGAACCCAACTGGGTTGGGTATCGAATCCCACAGGGAATACTTGGTCACTAAGTGTTGCAATTATTAATAGACTGTTGATCGAAAATTCCACGGAAAAGGGGGGATTGGGTTTTGCGTGAATTAATACTATGGAAGTAACAACATAATGCTTGATTTAGTAAGATTTAATCACAGAGAAAAATAAGTTAGGGTTATGTCCACCTTATGAGTTCTACGTATCTATTAACTATGAGTAATGCGGAATTCAGACATGCATGCACTTATAGAGATTCGTATTCTAATGGTAAATCCTAGTGTTTCTCAACCATCAAGTATTATTTCACTTTAACTCTCTCGAGCTTAAAGTGTATAACTAAAGGTACAAATTCTCCAAGATGTTAACTCAGTTACGGCACTAACGTGTAAATAGGGGTTGGTAGCCCTATTTCCTTGTCACACTCTCTTTTCCAAACATGTAACTTTTCTCTCGAACAAGTTAATGCTATAATGGCGTATTCTATATGTTTGCAACCACAAAAATTTAATTAAAATGAAGAGAGTAATGATATAAGTAGCATATGCATCAAGAATTCACAAACTCATAGTAATAGATAGTATATCAAAAGGCTTCCATAACCCTAACAGAGAAGTTTAGCTACTCATGATTGTAAAGGAAAACAACGAAGAAATCATCATCATCATACCAAAACTAGAACAATCTTCGCGAGAGGATGCTTTTAACATCAAAGAGGGATGACGTTTTCCTCTTAGCCGTCTTCCACAAATATGTAGCGTTTTTTCTCTCTGTCTAAACTTACAGAATCTGTAAACTGAATAATACTAAAAGTGTCGAATGAATCAATTCATGAATGCTGAAAAATTCAGCAAATAGGGTTTTTATAACATCCTTGTCCTAGTCCTACTAGGTTACTGCTGCACCCCTAAGTATTTAAAAATACTTCTTTTGCCCGGGACAATTTCTCCATGCGTCACATTCAGTCCATAAGCTTCCAAAAGCTGCCTTCCCTCTTCTGTGAAGTTTTCCTTTGCTGCCCAAAGGTCCACAAATTGCTGAAATCTTCATCATTAATACCTGAAAACATGCTAATCACGTAGGTTAGCTCACTTACAGGAAAATGGACTAAAAGTGCAGGAATTATATATTTTATCCTCAAAACTTAGCTATAACATGGGTAAATTATGGTGTGTAGGCGTGTAAATACACCCAACATCAAGCGTATTTCTCATACATAGAAATATGTGGATTTGATATGAATTTCTCTATAATTTGAGGGTCGTTAGTGGCGTATTTCTCAAATATAGGAATATTTGGATTATTTGGATTTGATCTCCATCAAAGGAGAATTTGTAGATCTTCTTGATGTATTTGATTATCAAGAAGATATGATTTTGATCTCTTTATGAATAACCCATAAATTTTTGAGATATTGGAGATCTTGGAGATACCTCTTTAAGAGAATATTTGGCCCCTTATATAGGCATAACCCAGGGTTTAGGTAGAGTAGCCTCCATGATAGGCTTAGAATAAAGTAACCTCCAAGAACTCTTACAGAATTTATATTCTTCTTGTAGAGTCCCACAAGATTTAGATGTCTGCAACACCTTAATCGGTGAATTATCCTTAAGGACAATGACAGAAGCATGCCTCAAGCTAGAGAATTTTTGTGCTTCATTAATATTTTATAGCAATCTTAAAAATATTTTTATGATTAGCGTAGACAAAAAAATGAAGTTGGTAATGTGGTAACAAATCTAGAACAACAAGAAGCATGTGGATTCTGAAGTTCGTTCAATCGGTTGGTGGAGATAAATGACTGCACCACTGATACAACATTAAAAACTTAGGGGTTATTCTCAGTGAGCTTTATTGATATAATTTTGTTACTATTAATTCTTGTAAATGCAACAAAACATGTGTTAGAAATAATAAGATGTAAGATAGAAAATTATTATTTTGAGTGTGAAAGATCACTACCTTTCAAGGGTTATTGTTCATAGATTTTTTAGGAATTACAAGTAATTCTCTATTAAGATATAACAAAGCCCGAAAATATATTTGTAAATTAAATACACTACTTCTGATTTTTCATTCGTATTTATTAAGTCTGAACAAGCACAACTTTTCTAAACAGATTCAACTATATTGAATAGATGCAAATTTTCTGAACAGACACAATTATTTTATTTTAACAGAATTTTTTATTATTTTTAAAAATAAATACAAAAATAAAATCTTTTATTAATGATCCGATACGGCCCACGCCCAAGCCCTAAGTACAAGTCATTTAGTTTTTTTTATAATTAAATATATACATGTACAAATACAGTTATTTAACTTATTAGACTTAATGGGCTTGAACTTCTATTGCCTTAAGGATACCTTTAAACCACCAATATAGGAGAACCCACATATTACAACTATACTTTACAACATGTTGGGACTATCATTTTTTTCAAGAACAAATCAGACATTTCTTTAGGGGTTACTCTAGATTTAGCAATGTAGATTGCCATGTTTCTTGTTTCGTGGAGTATAATTTGAGATGGATGGTTGGCGTCAAGTTGAATTTTGGAATTTGACGAGAATGAATTTTAGGGTCGATTTAGTGGCAGCTTGGGACCACACGACACATTATCAAACAACAAAGTAACTTTCTAAGTTATATAATTACTTATCCTGCACCATGAGGTAATATCATACAATTCACATTTCAATATCAATTATCACTATAGCATTGTGAGTTACGTCGATAGACAACAAATTCTTTGTGTCAAGAAAATAATAATTAAGACAGGAAAATTAAAATAACAAAATATAATATTTTATTTCGAATGTAGTAAGTGTTACAATCTATATGATAATCCTCTGATTATTCAAAGTAATATGAACTTGGACTTGAACTTGATTTGGATTCAAGGGCTTGAGTAGCTTGATCTTGAATCTTCGTCTTCAAACTTGAATTTTGATATTACTTTGTCACAAACACTTGGATGATTGCCACAAATGATGAATATGAACAAGTAACTTGATACTGAACAAAAATTCCTTCGTTCTTGCTCTTGAACATAATCTTGAGCTTGAAACTTATTGCTTGCAGAGAAATTATGGTTTTTGATCCACGAGCTCTTTTATTGCTTGTTTTTCAAAAATCCTCTCTTTATGAATTGTGAGGACCCCTATTTATAGTTGGAGGAGTAAGGAAATTGTGTGATTTATTTGGTTAATTTGAAGTTGACCAATCACATTTTTTTGGCGATGAGCTTTAATTTGATTAGCTAGAACATGTTATTTGCACATATGGCATGATTTTAGTGGATCATTTTAGCTAACTTGGATTACCACATAATATTGACACATGACATACTTTTAGTGGCTCATTTTATTTAACAAGGATTGCCCCTTCATGTGATACGAGACAAGTGCTTGTGATACAAGTACGACCTCATAGATGGGTATTTTTGATCATATTGAATGTAACCGAGAAAGTGCACACATTTAAGTGTGAAGGAGGCTCCAAAACCGCCCATAAGGTGCACTACACAGGCTCCTATTGCTCACTTAGTCATTAAAGGGCCTTTTTGTCTTTTCATCTTTTATTTGTGATGTAATATAAATAGAAAAACTTAGGGTTTTTGGGACTTTTTTTGATTATTGTTGATACTTACAACATTGTAACACTTTAGTTCTCTCTTGAGAACCTCCAACCATAACTAGGGCTAGGCAAGTGAAGCTTCACTTATATTTGCATTGTTGGCTTGATACGTTGGTGTTTAGAGGAGGTAAAGTCCCTCTTGTGTCAACATAAGAATTAGATGTTTGTCGTGTGCAGTGTTAAGGGTCCAAGAGTCGATCAAATTTTTGAGTTCTTAAGATTATACCCTTACTTGTCTAACTATCTATCTTGTATCTCGTTGTAAGTTTCAGTTTTCTTGTGCTTGTTAATGAAATCGTGAGTCATTGTTGTTGTGATATTGTTGTTCTTGATTTCTTTGTTGCTAATATAGTTTGGGTATTGGCTGATTGGTGTGTTAATCATGTTGTATTCTCCGCTTTCTTGTTCTACATAGTGAATCCAAGAGTGGTCACCAAAGGGTCCTCGATTCTCTTGAACTTGTGAGATATTTTTTGTGTATGTTTTTATGTGTTCTTGGTCATTCTTCTATCATTTGGTAGCAGATCGTGGCTTGATCTTGCTCTAACAAGATCAATCTTGGGCTTGAAATTTGAAAAAAAAAGTGAAGAAGTTGTTCTTATTCTTGGCCGAGAGTTGATGTTGTTGTTACCTCTTGGCGACTTATTTATGTGCCTATATTTGGTAGTATTTTTATTTTTTTAGAGTGTTTCAAGTGTTGGTTTATTTTTCACCAACACTAAAACTGTCTAGATCTAAAGTTTGAGCTTAAAATGATGACATTGTTGATGTGAACTTGAAGTTGGCCGAATCTTGAAGTTGTTGTTCTTGGCCATATGGTGATGTTGTTGTAGTTCTTGAAGGTTATTGTTGTGATATTGTTGTTCTTCACCTCATCTCATATATTGACCACTAAAAGGTGTAAAATATATCCAAAAAGGTTTAAGACAAAGTTGTAAAACTTGTTGGTGAAAGAACTTGAACCGATCACTTCCTAGACTTGAGATCAACTTTTTCAACCACTTACTATGTTTCAAGGAGCCTTGTTTTGTGGAACTAGTACTAGTCAAATCTCACTTTTTGATTTGAATTTGAACGAGTTTCAAGACTTGTGTTTTCCCTCCAATACTAATTGTCTTCTATTCTAATATTGTATAAGGACTAAACTTCAAGTTTGTGACTAAAAATTTGTGTGGGACCACGACCAATTATATGCTGCCACGTTACCTTTTCTACTGTTCATGTAAATATTAAGCTCAAAAATTGTATCTTCTGGTTTCTAATAGCTGATTCTTGGTTTCAATTAGTTGAGCCCAGAACTAATTAACAAACTAGTAAACTCCTACTAGGTTGTCAATTAGTCCTTTGAATTCATTGTTCGTGTCTACATTTCTATTGTGCTTTTGATGTTTTTAAATCGTAGTACTTCTTGGTTAAAGTTCGAACATTACTTCCTTAAGTCATAAAATAAAGAATCCATTCCGACTAAGGATTAGAATTACTCTTCAGCTCACCACGAGTTTCAAGATGACTTACAAATATTTGTGAAATCAAGTGTGAGACCAAAAAGTGTGTGAGAGTGTAGTGAGGTTGTTTTGAACTAACATGTGTTTTGTTTTATAGGATTTGTGTTGTATTATTGTGTGTGACATTGTGGACTGAATGGGTGTCTTGTTGGACTGTAAATTGAAGGGTTATTTTTGGTACAACAACAATGATACCCGAGGCTTCAAATGCTTAAACAATGGACAATAATACCATCAATCTCATTTTGGCTCGCCTTGAAACTATGTCCCAATATGTGGCTAGGTTAAATGTTGGTCTTGAGAAATTAGAAACGGATGTGGCATTACTGAGTGGGATATTAGAAGGTGTGGAAAGCCAAAGGAGTCTACCTTCCACCCCTCAAAAAAATTCCCAAACTAATACTCCTGAGACCTTGGACCAAATGCTATATCCACCAATTTCCACAAATCAAACCAATCTTTACTCCCACATCCAAGAACAAGATAGACAAAACCATCCTCCACTCCACCATTCCAACAAGAAGGGCTTGGAACCCAAATACCACCACCAAACCTGAACCCTCTCATCCAAACTCCACCTAACCAAAGACCTCACTATCTAAATCTAATCCCGCCAATACAAGCTCCACTTAAACCAAATAGACCTATCCATGTTGAGGGATATTTTAGAGGGGGTCAACATGATAATTATGGTCCGTATGATGATGCTTATATGAGAGGGGGATAGATAAGGGGAAGACATGGTGATTTGAGGAAAGTTCATGGCTGAGAATGTAGAGTTGATCATTGGAACCAATAAGGGAACCAAAACCATGATGTAGGGATAAATACCATCAAGATAGGGATTTCAATATTCTAGGGTGAGAGTGATCCCGAAGAGTTTTTTGTATAGGAATCCACATGTGAGAGGGTCTTCTAAGTCAATGATCTTACTGAGGAGAAGAAGAGTTGCTATACGATTGCTCACTTTGAGGGTTATGCTACTACATGGTGGGAGTATGTTAAGCATTTTAATAATGTTTTGGTTGAGGTGCAAATCCCTCCTTGGTTTTGGTTAAGGTACCTCATGAGACAAAGATACCTACCTGAAAGATATCAACAAGATCTCCTCGTCAATTTGTATAACTTTAGGCAAGGGAACAAGAACATCGTGGCTTACTATGATGAGTTCCAACAACTCATTTTGAAACTTGATCATCGAAGAGAGAAAGTGAGTCACGATATCATCCGATTCAAGGTGGGATTTAATAGAGCTATTGCCTCGCGGTTAACACTTCACAAGTTTGACACCATTGGTGCCATCTTCCAAGCCGCCTTGGAGATTGAAAGAGAGTTATGGGAGAAACCAGGGTATAAGTTTAAGGGACAATCACCCTCGGGTTGGCACAGGGACAAGAATGACTCATCCAATATGGAGCAACCCGAGGCCAAGGCTACACAAGCGGAAACAAGGCTCACCAAGGGTACCCTCTGATAAATGAAGGTAAATCACATTCCTTCCCTAATGCTAAGGGTTTTCAATGTTTTAAATGCCAAGGTTGGGGACACAAGGCTAATGAGTGCCCAAATAGGATAAATATAATCCTAATGGAGGGGAAATTGTACTTTTTTGGAGAGGATATGGTACTTGAACCAATGGAGATTGATGATCAATCTCAAGATGGAGAGAGGGCCCAAGAGGCCAAAGAAAAAAGAGGAGGAAGATTTTTGTCCATGTGATGGTGAGCTTGAGGTACCATGTTTTGTATTAAAAAGGTCCATGATTAGTAAGGCTTTGGTTGATCCTAGTCAAAGGGAAAACCTTTTTAGCACCAAATGCCTTATTAAGGGAGTTGTGTGTTCCATGACAATTGATGGAGGTAGTTGTGCCAATATTGATAGTAGTACCTTGGTTGATGTCTTGAGGTTTCCCACTATCCGTTATTCAAACCCATACAACCTTCAATAGTTGAATGAGTGTGGGGAGTTAAAGGTAAACAGACAAGTGGTGATATAGTTTAAGGTAGGCAACTATTTTGATGAGGTGTTGTGTGATGTTATTCCTATGCAAATGTGCCACTTCTTATTAGGGAGACCATGGTAATATTATAGGGCTACAGTTCATGATGGACGAACCAATAGCTATACTTTGGAGCTCCATGGCCGAAGGTATACACTCCACCCTCTCTCACCGATACAAGTGGTCGAAGTTAATCAATAAGTGAGGGAGTTAGAGGAAAAGAGGAATAAGTAGAGAAAGGGAAAGACTTAGAGTTGTATTAGAGGAGAAGAGGAGGGAACCAAGGAGCAAAGAGGAAAGGGTTCCTCACTTTTGGGACTTACTCTCGGGGATTATTTATTTCTCACTAACGTAGGTACTAGCATTTTGCCTAGTACCACCTTTTCCTATGTGAAGGTTCATGATCATTTTATTTCTAGGGGGATACCAAGAATATTTCTCACCAACACATGAATGAAGATCTCAAGGATCCCTTGTCTAAGATCCAAGCTCCGGGACAAAAAATGAGGAAGTGATTCTTTGGAGAAGCTGTGAGTTTGAGGTCAAACTCCTTTCAAGATGGAGAGGATGATACAAGTACGACTCATAGATGGATATTTTTGAGCATGTTGAACGTAATAGAGAAAGTGCACACGTTTAAGTATGAAGGAGGCTCCAAAATCGTCCATAAGGTGCACTACATAGGCGCCCATTGCTCACTTGGTCATTAAAGGGCCTTTTTGTATTTTCACCTTTTATTTGTGGTGTAATATAAATAGAACAACTTAAGGTTTTTGGGACTTAGTTGATTATTGTTGAGGCTTACAACATTGTAACACTTTAGTTCTCTTTTGAGAAGCTCCAACTGTAACTAGGGCTAGGCAAGTGAAGATTCACTTTTGTTTGCATTGTTGGCTTGATACATTGGTTTTTAGAGGAGGTACGTCCCTTTTGTGTCAACTTAGGAGTTAGGTGTTTGTCGTGTTTAGTGTTACGGGTCCAAGAGTCCACCAAATTCTTGGGTTCTTAAGATTATACCCTTACTTGTCTAACTATCTATCTTGTATCTTGTTGTATGTTTCAGTTTTCTTGTTCTTGTTAATGAAACCGTGAGTAATTTTTGTTGTGATATTGTTGTTATTAATTTATTTGTTGCTAATATAGTTTGGGTGTTGGATGATTGGTGTGTTAATCACCTTTTATTCTCTTCTTTCTTGTTCTACATTGTGAATCCGAGAGTGGTCACCAAAGGGTCCTCGGTTCTCTTGAATTTGTGGACTGTTATTGGTGTATGTTTTCTTATATTCTTGGTAATTCTTGTATCAACTTAGGCTTTTAAGGTGGTCTAGCACCCATTTGTACTTTGGGTTAATAAATATGGGCTCATCATTTCAATTGAATTAGCCTAATGTACTTGAGATTACATGATTAACATAATCATATCACTCATATTATTTGGACTATTTTCATGAATTTAATATAGTCCAAATAAATATATGAATTTAAATTTAATAAAATTTCAATACTCATAAATGCCCCCTACTTCAAGACTTGCCAAGTCCAAACTTTTCTAAAAGTTAAAGGACTAGACTTGAAGTACGATTAAGACACCACATAAATTTTTTTGTTGTCTTGTACGTAGTAAATATTTGTTTTATGGATCCTAACTCGGCTCCCGTAGTCATGAGATCCCACAATGATATTTTTCTTTTTCTTTTTTAACTTTGTGCCCGATCAAAGTATGTCATATAAAATAGAATTAAGGGAGTAAATAAATGTCCATGGTGAAAATTTTCACGTGATGCAAGAGTTTCACTAGTAGTGAAATGGTGATTTGTTGCTTGTAAAGTGGGACCCGCATTATCATGAAAATTTATGGACTATTATCCTTATAGTTCTTGATAAATTTTATGTAAACTCTTAGACTTTTGATAGGAAAAGGAATTTTTTGTCCTTATCTAATAGAATATTTGATTTAACAATGTTGAATTTGTATCGTATTAGGAGACTAACATTATCTCTGCCCCCTCTATAAATATCATCCCACTGTATTGAGTTTTTATTTGAAAAAATAATTTATTAACTTAATTGTGGAGCATCTTTAAGAGAAATACTCACGTTTACCAAGTACATTGTGCGACACTTTCATTTTTTTCCGACTGCTACCAAGAAAAGGAGTCAAGTAGAATATTTGCCCCCCAAAAATGAGAAAGGCGTCACTTGAAAGCACTGAGGCAACCCCTTTTTTGACTTTTCAAAAAGATTTTTTCTTAAAAAAAGGTGAACAAAGGAAACAAAAGGTACTACTTTGGTTACTTCACCAACCTTTTCATTTTTCCTTGTTTTAAAAAATATTTTTGTCTTTCAAAAGTAGCAATACTTTATCTGTAGCATTGTTATTTAATTTATCAGCAAATATCTCCTTTAATCAATGAATTGTATTTATTGGTCACGTGCACATTCATCAAATTTTTTTTCCATGCCTGCTTTAAGTTTGATGATTTGCTAACGTAAGATCATTAGTCACATTTAGGAAATAATTTGACAAAGTACATAATTTTGACATCATTATTTTCCTCTCTTTTTTTTGAGCATAAATTGACGTCACCATCTTTGACAATGAATATACACCAACATTAAAACAATTTTCCTTTTCTGTTTTGTGCATTCTTTTGTTTTCGCCTCCTTTTTGTAGGTCACCAAAAATAATATTTATATTATTGATGTCAGAATTTGAAAAACTTTACCATAGCACAACTTGTTGATCTTATGGTGTGAAAGAATGTGCTTAATATCTTTGCTTCAACATTGTAAATTTGAGGCTTTAGAAACACAAAATATTTGAGCATAGTTGTAAGTGTCGCTTTATTCGAGCCAAAGTCTGTACACCATCTAAGGCAAAGACTTTGTATGGTCTGCGACTAAGAGTTTTACATTGTTTGAGCCAAAGACTTTTTGTGGCCTGAGGCAAAGATTTTATACAGTTTGAGCCAAAGACTTCACACCGACTAAGGCAAATACTATATATGGTCCGCAGATAAGACCTTTGCACTGTTCAATCCAAACACGTTACATTATTTAAGGCAATTAATTTACACTATCTGATCTGATGGCCACACATTGTCCAAGTCAAAGACTTTATATGATCAATACTTAACTGATGTTGATCACATTTGAATTTAGAATTCATAATTCATAATTATAGAACTATCGAGTAAGTGTTAATGAAATACTTTTCTTCTTTTGCATTTTGAATCATGGTTTACTTTAGAGACTCGGTATCTTCTTCCTCCGAGCCGCAATGTATTATAATATCATATCATAAGGATAGAGAGGTGAAGAGAAACTAGTCATTTGTATGCCATTAGCTAGACAATATGTTTCTCTGTGGCCACCTTTGGAGAATATATCTAGTTTAGACCAATGGAATCTTGAATACCATATTCATCCACCTAAGAGATGGGTACTTCGTTCTTCCAATCACCAGACCAAAAATATTTCTATTACTTTTCCATGTTTGGGACGGCGAACCATAAATGGAGAGAATAGGTGGGGTGACACTTTTTATCTTAGTAGAGAGTTTCACTATATTCCTAGATATTGGAAATGAGCTAAAGATGTTCTTAGTAGGAGTTGCCAGACTTTAAAGGATGCAAAGGTTTACATGTTGTATAAGGTTCAATCTATACTTATGACAATAATACAAACATCTTACACGCCTTCTGTCAAGATTGATGTCATGTTACGAATACGTTGCTTACCTCGGCTGGAGAAATGTCCCTATACCTTTGGGATTTACACATAATTAAAGGACAAAGTGGACAAAGTTTAGGTTTAAGATTTACCCTAGTGATAATCTGAGAGTTCCCATGAGCAAATGGACAAAGTTTAGGTTTAAGAAAGCTTCTAAATATGGACCACCTCTGCTAAGAAGATAGAATAAATCCATTCATCTGAAATCATTGCATAACCCGATTGAGGAACTAAACAAGGTTGTTAACTGGTCATCTGATGAAGAAGGCTTATTTCATAAGCTAGGAGTTATGAGTGACAAGAAGGGTGATAAATACTTGGCTACCTTTTTATGTTGCAGATTGTGTGTATTTGTGTTTCCTATAAAGAATGAAGATGTTATCCATCCAGGAGTTTTCAGAGTTTCCTGTCACTTAACAAGTGGATGAAGAGTAAGCCTTGCAGTTTTGGTCTTGGGCAATATCTATAGGGGTCTAAACACGATATCAGAATTCCTGCGACTTGATCTTGTTTAAGTATACCTCCCAGTTCATTACATATATGGTTGGTTGGCCTACTACTTTAATACTCATTTTCATTGACAAATAGACCAACTAATCCTCTCACGGATGGATATTCTGGCGAAGGTTCTTTTAGGTACTACAGTTAAGAAGAAGAAAGAAAACATATACATGGAGGAGGAAATATTTCTTGGGATGGTACATTGCTCGAGAGGCCTCAAGACTATCACTACTGCGATAATGGAAATGCTAAGAAATTCCAGTCAAATTTCTTCATGAGCATTCACATCTTATTTTAAGGGATGGGAATTCCTTTATTATTGAGCCTTATAGTCTCTACAGATTTAGCCGTCAATTTTGTTTTTTTTAAGATTCTCCTGGCTTACTAGACCAAGATTTTCGATAAGCTTCGTTATAAGAGGGATTGATATTTGCACGAATTTGTGTGTTGGCTAAATCCATGGCCAAGTGATAACGCTCAATCTACAGCTCTCGTAGGAGTGTAAAGCGGTCGTTAGCAAATATAGAACCCAACCTGGGTTGGGTATCGATCCCACAGGGAATAGCTTGGTCAACAAGTAAGCAACGATTACTAGACTTTTAGTGCAAGTCTCGTAAGAAGGGGGGTTTGTAATGTGTAACCAAATTATTAAAGCAAAAACTGAAAATAGCAAAGTAAAAAGAAAGAATGTTTAGTAGTTTGTGAAACAATGAGAATTGAGGAGTTGGGGTTATGTCCACCTTCTGAGTTATACGTCTCTATTGACTATGAGTGTGTTGAATTCAGACATGCATGTGCTTATAGAGAATTGTATTCGATGGTAAATCCAGGTGTCTTTCGACCTATTCGAGGATTATTTCACTTTAACTCTTTTGATCTTAAAGCGTGTCTAACGGTATGAATTCTCCAAGAGGTTAATCCAGTTACGACACTAACTTTTTAATAGGGGATGGGACCCTACTACCTTGACATTATCTCTTTTCCAGACAGATAACCTTTCTTTCAAACAAGTTAAATGTTATACTGGCGTATTCATGCATTTGTAACCACAAAGAATTTAGATTAAGATGAAGAGAATAATGATATAAGCAACATACGTGTCACGAACTCACAAAATCATAGCAATAGATAGTATCTCATTCGGCTTCCATAACCCCAACAGAGAAGATTAGTTACCCATGAGTGCGAAGGAAATCACAATTGACATTGTTGTTATACCACAATAAAGATTTCACGTTTGTAATGGTGTGGTAGGCGTTAGGCGTGAATCCCTTAGCAAAGTAACGTTTCTCTTGTTATGGAATTTAAGAATAGATGAATAGAAGAAGAAAAATAGAATTAATGGAAGAATAATTGTTTAGAACTAGAATGTCTTAGAAGTAGAATAGAATAGAATTGAATGTCAGAAGATGTCTCAAAATCTCTAGCAAGATAGGGTATTTATAATACCCATATCCTATTCCTACTAAGCTAATGAAATGCTTAACCAAATCCTACTAAGCTAATGAAATACTTAACCCAATTGTACTAGGTTAATGTATCATTATCCTAATCCTAATAAGCTAATGAAATAATTAACCCAATTGTACTAGGTTAATGTATCATTATCCTAATCCTAATAAATTACTGCTAGTCCCCAAAGTCTTCAGAAATGTTGTTTTAGCCCGGGACAGAATTTCCATGCGCCATCTTTAGTCCTTGGCGTCCAAGATTGGCTTTTCTCCTTTCGTGAAGCTTTCTTTGGTGTCAAGTTATCCATAAAATTCTGAATTCTGCTTCATTTATACCTGAAACTTTGCTAATCATGTTCGTTAGCTCACTTACAGGAAAAAGGACTAAAAGTGCATGAAATATATAATTTGTTCTCAAAACTAGGCTAAAATATGGGCAAAATATAGTGCTATAGGCGTGTAAATTCGCCTATCATCAACACCCCACACTTGAAGCTTTGTTTGTCCTCGATCAAAATATCATGTCCCTCTAAACATCAACTTAGGGTTTCACAGCAACAACACAAAATATTCGTCAAGACAAGCACAACAATTATCAACAAAGAGTAGTTTTCCGATCATTAGTAGAGACCATTTAGCCTCCAACATAGACTCGTGATGGTGGTCAACTTATATTCAAAAGTTAATGCACAAAGAATCATACACAACTACCCAAAACTCATCAACCATGTGTGTCTCACAATATATTACCCATAATCACTCACAAGTATAGCATATTTTTCAAACATGGGTATCAAAATATCCTTGCTCTCACTTTCACAAAGAATTCATATGCAGCAACTGATGACCATAGGCTTGCCCTTAGTGTAATGCTCCACTAAATGTCAGAATGCTAAGCTTAGAATCAAATAGGTCTTTTGATGGTTGTAATGTAGGGTAAGGGACGGGTAGGACTATTTTGGCCAGAAATAGTGACTATGTTCCTAAGCTCTTTAATACATCACATTGTATTATTAACACTTTTCTTTCAAACAAACTTTCTACTTTCTTTTATTCTACCACTCTTTTCTCCTTTTTTGTTTTTCAATTTTAAACATAACTAACTTTTCAGTTTTCCTTTCCTTTTTCTTTTGATAACATACCTCTTATGATATCACTTTCTTTTTCATAACTCATTCAAGCACCAATGCATTCTAAAGCATCATACTCACCCAATTTCCTCTTATTTTGTCACATGACTTTTTCACTTTAAAGCACTTAGGAATTTGGATCAAATTATGGTCTTGAAAAAAATGGATTAGGCTTACATACGAGATTTGTCAAAGAAAACAGGCTAAAGGCTCAAAAGGGTTTAACTAGGATGATGTCCATGGGTAGGTAAAAAGAAGGTAAATAATCATAGGTTGCCAAAGAAATGCCTAAATCATCTCCTAGACTTGCACTCTTTATTTTCGTTTTACATACATACCAGGAAAGTTCTAGCATCAGCCACAAGCACAGAATATACTATTATCTCTCACACACAAGGCACATGGTCGACTTTATTGGGAGTAGTATAGACTCTTGAACCAACAGATGAAGCAATTAAACCAAACAATATCACATAGTGAGTCACAATTAGAGCCTAAATGTCTCAATAGTCATGATTTTAGCACAAACTCTTGTCATAATCTCATGCTGCCTATTAGAATAATTTCATGCGAAGCTAAGCTAAAAAAACAATTAACTACAAACAAACATAAATAAATGCAAATGTGGATGGAGAAGTATAGCATGCAAATACCAGCACCCCACACTTAGACGGGACACACTGTCCTCAGTGGAAAATAAATAAGAAGAACCTGGTTAGTCGGACTCATCCTCTATGTCTGGGGTCATACCCCTTGCATCGGAATCATCATCAGAGTCTTCATCCTCAGAAGTTCCTCATAAGTATACCACTTAATTCCAAGAGTGAGTCGAGGTATTTGCAGCGAGGAGGGTTCTCCTTGCTCTTTTCGGCCTCTTTTCTTGCCTTTTTGTGAAGTGGTAGCCTTATCTTTGCCTTGTCTTGCTTTGGGTGCCATTGTACCTGAGACTTAAAACAATGTTCATGTTAGCATCATCTCGATGGATACAATCTATAAACAAGCAGTAGTGGCACCACCCCACACTTAGTTTGTTTGTACAGACTAGTGAAGTGAAAGTGGTCGATTACTCAGACTTCATCGACATACGTTTTAGGGGCTATATTCCAACAAGAAATTCAGATATGTAACACTTCTTGCAATCTTTGCAATACTTTCATGTTAGGTATATCAAGACTTCTACATAGGGATTACATCATGGTATAGTTTCTATCAATAATCACAATCTCCTATGTCGGTAGGCAACTATAAGTCTTATTCCGATGAGCGAGACATCCCAACATGTAAGTATTCAAGTGAAAAGAGTATGCAATGTTCATGACTATAGCAATTCCGCAAGTAGTATGACAATGCATCAAAATCGAATTGAAGTCGGAAACAAGTTAAGATCATCCTAACGTATATGTTCACTCACTTGGTTGTGTATCAACAATTCAAACACATTCACATCTCCAATACTTCTTCAAGATTTAGCAATTCATAACATACATAGTAACGTAGTACTTACGAAAAATCGATGAAGAACACAAGAGTACTTACCTGATTGAAGCCTTTGGAGATGTTCTTGTGAAGTGGAAGAGCAAAAGTTTTGAGAAGATTTGGATGCTATGTGCGGCGCCTATGTTAGGTTTTCAATGTGTTTGTGCCTCAAGACTAAGTCTCCTTTATATAGGAAAAGAATGGGTCGGGTTTTGACCCATTTAAAATTGGTTTTGGAGACAAAAAGTGACCATAGGCGGCGCCTTTAGCTTTACCTATGGTGACCATAGGAGGCGCCTAATGCAAAGCATTTGCTAGCATAGGCGGCGCCTAGTTCAATGACTTTAGTGACCATAGGCGGCGCCTTTAGCATGGAATATGAGATTCAGAGACCAAATGCTTTAGCATAGGCGGCGCCTATGCTATGGCATACTTGAGCATGGGCGGCGCCTATGCTATAGCACACTAGATTCCGAGACCTTGGGCTATAGTATAGGCTTTGCCTTGTTCGTGGCCTAGTTTTACCTAGGCCTAGCCTTTCTCGATGCCTATATTTTCATGAGCAAGGCTCAATCCATAGCCTTTTGCATCTTCATTCCTAACTTACCACCTTTACCATGCAATACGTCCAAATCAAAATTTGAAACCGATCTCCTCGTTGAATACCTCTTGCACCTACATTTGCTAAAAACCAATAAAAACGATTAGTACGATGGGTTGCCTCCCACCAAGCGCCTTAGTTTTGGTCATGGCACGACTCTTATTTTTGTATTTCTATTTATCAAAAACAAAACACGTATTAGAACGAAAGAAAATAATGAAAAACGATAAACGATAAATGAGGGGTTCCCTCCCATCTAGCGCCTTATTTATTGTCGTGGCTCGACATAGTTACCTCGAGTACTTAGACTTCGTCGAGATAAGTGATGGCCATGAAGTTTATCGAATCAAGAGGACCGATATAAGGTTTCACACGTTGGCCATTCACTTTGAATATAACACCATTATTATCTTCCAATTCAACTACTCCAGACGAGTAGACTTGGATAACTTTGTATGGACCAGACCACTTGGACTTTAACTTACCTGGGAAGAGCTTCAATCTGGAGTTGAAGAGAAGTACCATATCATCCTTTTGAAAGTTTCGACGAACAATCCGCTGATCATGATACTTTTTCATCCGCTCCTTGTATAGGTCTGATCTTTTATAAGCATGTAGATGGAATTCATCCATCTCGTTCAGTTGCTCCATCCTCAGCTTCATTGCATCATCCCAATTCAAATTCAATTGCTTCAGCGCCCACAATGCCTTGTGCTCGAGATCAATGGGTAAGTGACAAGCCTTCCCATAAACTAGTTGATAAGGGGACATGCCAATTGGCATTTGGAATGCAGTCCTGTACGCCCATAGTGCATCGTCTAACGTCCGAGACCAATCCTTCATATTAGCATTTACTGTCTTCGCAAGGATTTGCTTGATCTCTCGATTGGAAACCTCTACCTGTCCACTAGTTTGTGGGTGATAAGGTGTGGTTACCTTATGTTGCTTGACACCATATTTTGCCAACACGAACTTGAATAGCTTGTTGCAAAAGTGAGATCCTCCATCGCTTATAATAGTGCGTGGTACTCCAAAGCGAGAGAAGATATTCCTCTTCAAGAATGCTACAACACGCTTTCCCTCATTGTCGGCCAACGCTACAGCTTCAACCCATTTTGAGACATAATCCACAGCAACTAAGATGTACTTCATTCCAATCGAATTCACGAATGGACCCATGAAATCAATGCCCCATACATCAAAGATTTCTACCTCGAGAGTTTTTGACATGGTCATCTCATGGTGTTTCGAAATAGCACCTTGTCGCTGGCATTGGTCGCATCTTCTAACAAAGTCATGAGCATCTCTAAATATGGAAGGCCAATAATATCCACTTTGCAATACTTTTCTTGACGTCCGATTACCTACGTGATGTCCCCCAACTTGGGAAGTGTGGCATGCTTCCAATATATTTGGCACCTCTTCATGGGATATACATCGTCGGATAACACCATCCGCGCATCGTCCAAACAAATATGGCTCATCCCAAAAGTAGTGTTGTACATCATGCATAAACTTCCTCTTTTGATGGTAAGATAAATTTGCAGGTATCACATTACTCACCACAAAGTTTGCAAAGTCGGCATACCATGGTAACTCTTCTATTATCGTGGCTAAGATCTCCTCATCAGGGAATGCATCATTAATCTCGATTTCAGGTTGCGCCACATGCTCGTTCTCGAGTCTAGAGAGATGGTCGGCTACTTGGTTCTCGCAACCTCTTCTATCTTTTACTTCGAAATCAAACTCTTGCAGAAGTAATACCCATTGAATTAGTCTTGGTTTTTCATCCTTATTTTTCATTAGATACCTAAGAGCTGCATGGTCTGTATGAACAATCACCTTAGTACCCAATAGGTAGGCACGAAACTTCTCAAACGCATACACAATCGCTAGGAGCTCTTGTTCAGTAACAGTGTAGTTCCTTTGGGCTTCATTTAGGACCTTACTCACATAGTAGATAAGATGAAGCATCTTCTCCTTTCTCTGACCAAGTACAGCACCAACGGCTACACCACTAGCATCACACATGACTTCGAACGGGAGAGACCAATCTGGTGCTACCATGATAGGGGCTTCAATGAGTTTTCCTTTGAGGAATTCGAATGCCTTCAAGCAATCGTTATTGAAGTCAAACTTCGCATCTTTCTCCAAGAGTTTGCACAATGGACTACCAATTTTGGAGAAGTCTTTGATGAACCGACGATAGAAACCTGCATGGCCGAGAAAACTACGAACACCCTTCACCAAAATTGGAGGCGGTAGCTTCTCAATGACTTCAATTTTCGCTCGATCAACCTCCATTCCTCTTTCGGAGATTTTGTGCCCAAGAACAATACCTTCTTTTACCATGAAGTGGCACTTTTCCCAATTCAGCACTAGGTTGAATTCTACACATCTTTGCAACGCCATACTTAGGTTTGTCAAGCACTCTTCAAAAGTCTCAGCAACAATTGAAAAATCGTCCATGAATACCTCCAAAGTGTCTTCAACCGTATCAGAAAAAATAGACATCATACAGCGTTGAAAGGTGGCTGGTGCGTTACATAGCCCAAATGGCATACGCTTGAAGACAAACGTACCATATAGGCATGTAAACGTTGTCTTCTCTTGGTCTTCGGGAGCAATACAAATCTGATTATAGCCTGAATAACCGTCTAAGAAACAAAACCATCCTTTCCCCGCTAATCGATCTAGCATTTGGTCCATAAATGGCATTGGAAAGTGATCTTTGAGCGTCCAAGAATTCAGCTTCCGGTAGTCCATGCATACTCTCCATCCAGTGATGGGTCTGAGTGGAATAAGTTCATTTTTCTCATTCGCGACCACCGTCATGCCTCCTTTCTTGGGAACACATTGTACCGGGCTTACCCATGTACTATCAGAGATTGGATACACAACCCCTGCGTCTAACCACTTGATAATTTCTTTCTTCACCACTTCTTGCATAGGTGGGTTTAGACGTCTTTGATGCTCAATGGTTGGTTTGCAATTTTCTTCAAGCTGAATCTTGTGAGTACAAATCCCAGGTGGAATACCAATAATATCCGCAATGGTCCATCCAATGGCTCTAATATACTTCCGTAGAATAGCAATAAGAGCTGCAACTTGTTGCTCACCCAAATCTGCTTCCACAATGACTGGAAGTGTGCTTCCGCTTCCTAAGAATGCATACTTTAAATGACTTGGCAGCTCCTTCAATTCTAACGTGGGTGGCTCTTCAATAGATGGCTTAGCTGGTGGTGTGGGTCGATTTTTGAGATCAAGGTCCAGCTTCTTGGGAGCATAGCGATATGTCCCTAATCCTGATAGAGCACAAATAGCTTCTTTGCAATTTTCAGCATCCTTACTCTCTCCATTCATGAGCACAACCGCCAAAGGGTCAGCAATAATTTGCTCTTCTTTAAGTAATTCTTTCGGATCATCAAAGAAAACTTCAGCCACCAAAAATACACTCGGATCTTTGGGTTGCTTTATTGATTTGCAAACATCAAAGCGAACCACTTCGTCATTTATTCGGAATGAAAGCTCATTAGCTCTCAAATCAATGAGCACACTTCCTGTAGCAAGGAAAGGGCGTCCCAAGATTATGGGAACCTCTGAGTCCACTTCACAATCCAAAATAACAAAGTCTGCTGGAAAGATGAATGAAGAAACCTTTACAAAGACATCACATAGGATACCAACAAGTCATTTTACCGACCTATCCGCCATGACGAGCTTCATATTGGTTGGAGTAGGATCACCCAACCCCAACTTTTTATAGATAGATAATGGCATCAAATTGATGCTGGCTCCTAAATCACATAATGCTTTGGCAAAATTCAAAGAACCAACGGTGCAAGGAATAGTGAAAGCTCCGGGGTCAGCCTTCTTCTGAACTATTGATCGGGTAGCGATTGCGCTGCAGTGATGGACATCATCTTTCAACTCATAACTTGCTGCCCGCTTCTTTGTCAAAAGATCCTTCATAAATTTCGCATACCCAGGCATTTGTTCAAGTGCTTCCACCAATGGAACATTAATGGTCAACTGCTTTAACATAGTCATGAATTTGCTGAACTTCGTATCATCCGCCACCTTCTTCAATCTTTGGGGAAAAGGTGGTGGTGGGTATGGAATTGTTATCTCCATGGCTTTCTTCTCCTCTTGCTTCCATTTTTTATCTTTTCCAGGCTGCACGTCGTCAGGAGTGACGTTAAGGACGTTAGGATCGGTTGCTGCAGCATCTTCCCCTTTCTCCTTATCATCAATTTCCGCTTCTTCGTCAATCACTTGCTTGCCTTTTTCTGAAGTTTCCAGCACCTTACCACTTCGAGTAGTAATAGCCATGCATGATCCCTCATTCCTTGGATTTTGCACAGTGTCGCTAGGTAAAGTGCCAGCCTTTCTTTGATTGAGTGCTGCTGAAAGTTGGCTCAATTGCTGCTCTATTTTCTTGATTGAAGTGGAATGAGAATCAACTAATTGCTTCATAGAGGATAAATCATTTATTACCTCTGTTACTCCCGCGCTAGTTGCTTCCACTCCTTTCAGTAGTTTAGCCATCATGTATTCCATACTTCCAGAACTAGATGTGGTGGTGTCACGTCTTCCAGGGGGTACGTATAAACCACTCTTTTCATTGTTTTTCCTCCAACTACCTTGGTCCTTGTTTCCAGACTTATCATAATAGTTCCGACCTTGGTTTCCTTGGGCATTGCCTCGGAAACCCCCTGATTGTTCAAGTAGTTGGCTTCCTCTTCCAAATCAGATTCGTTTCTTCCTTTTGATGCAATAGCTTTCACTTTTTTGGTTTTCCCTAATAATAAATTCTTTGTAAGAAGATCCACTTGTGTTTTCATGTGCGCCATATCTTGATCACGTTCTTCTTGTCTTCTTCTTTGGTCTGCAGTCATGCCAATAGATAAAGTGGGGCTTGTTACCTCAGAAACCCTGGTATGCCAAGATCTACTTTGTTTCGTCATACGATCTAGCATATTGCTTGCTTGACCAAAGGTGAGATCCATAAAGGATCCTCCAGCTGCATTATCCACCACTGGTTTAGTTATTGAATTCAGGTCTCTCTATAATATCTCCATTAGGTGAACATTAGTCATATGATGGTTTGGGCACCTCGCTAGATTTGTCTTGAACCTCTCCCATGTTTCATGAAGAGCTTCAGTGGGAAGCTGACGAAAGTTGCTGATTTCATCTCTCAATTGTGCTCTTTTGGATGGCGGAAAGAATTTTTCTAGGAAAGCGTCTCTCAATTGCCTCCAATTTGTAATAGAATTAGGAGTCAGCCCATTCAACCATAGAGTTGCCTCCCCAGACAGAGACAATGGAAATAGACGTAATCGAATTGCATTCTGACCAACACCAGGATTGTCAAATGACTTGCATGTAGAAATAAAGTTGATGAGATGCATATTCTGATCATCGCCTGCTAGTCCACCAAATAATCCCTTGAGTTGCAATAACTAAATCATGGTGCTTGTGATGTTGAACTTGGCTCCGGGCGTTATTGGTGGGGGAATAATAGCTCCTGTGGATCCGGCTCCATCAAGATCATCATCATCATCGTCGAAAGCTGGTTGCATGGGTTGGCGATCATACCTAAACCGAGCTTGTCGACCTCTTCTGTTGGCAGGTGTTGTGATTTTAGCATCATGCCTTGGGTTTAGTAACTCGTCATCACCTAAATCCTCATCGTCAGGGTTTGTTGCTCGCCCAGGGTTATCAATGTTTTGTTGGTGTACTTGGGCGGCGGCAAGAGCAGATAATCTCGCCTGCTCGTGTTGAGCAGCCATTCTTTCGATTTCCGTTTGTGCCTCCATTCTGCCAATTCGTTGTGGTTCAGGATTGATAGGTAATAACGGTTGACCAGAACTTCGGGTATGGGGCATGCACTGAATAAAAACCTGCAGTAAATAAAAACAAAAACTAAAAGTAAAAGTACGATAATCTTTGACCAAAGGGTCTAGTAATTATTACGAACTTAATTGACACTTGTATTCCCCGGCAACGGCGCCAATTTTTGATAACGCTCAATCTACAGCTCTCGTAGGAGTGTAAATCGGTCGTTAGCAAATATAGAACCCAACCTGGGTTGGGTATCGATCCCACAGGGAATAGCTTGGTCAACAAGTAAGCAATGATTACTAGACTTTTAGTGCAAGTCTCGTAAGAAGGGGGGTTTGTAATGTGTAACCAAATTATTAAAGAAAAAACTAAAAATAGCAAAGTAAAAAGAAAGAATGTTTAGTAGTTTGTGAAACAATGAGAATTGAGGAGTTGGGGTTATGTCCACCTTCTGAGTTATACGTCTCTATTGACTATGAGTGTGTTGAATTCAGACATGCATGTGCTTATAGAGAATTGTATTTGATGGTAAATCCAGGCGTCTTTCGACCTATTCGAGGATTATTTCACTTTAACTCTTTCGATCTTAAAGCGTGTGTAACGGTACGAATTCTCCAAGAGGTTAATCCAGTTATGACACTAACTTTTTAATAGGGGATGGGACCCTACTACCTTGACATTATCTCTTTTCCAGACAAATAACCTTTCTTTCGAACAAGTTAAATGTTATACTGGCGTATTCTTGCATTTGCAACCACAAAGAATTTAGATTAAGATGAAGAGAATAATGATATAAGCAACATACGTGTCACAAACTCAAAAACTCACAGCAATAGATAGTATCTCATTCGGCTTCCATAACCCCAACAGAGAAGTTTAGTTACCCATGAGTGCAAAGGAAATCACAATTGACATTGTTGTTATACCACAATAAAGATTTCACGTTTGTAATGGTGTGGTAGGCGTTAGGCGTGAATCCCTTAGAAAAGTAACGTTTCTCTTGTTGTGGAATTTAAGAATAGATGAATAGAAGAAGAAAAATAGAATTAATGAAAGAATGATTGTTTAGAACTAGAATGTCTTAGAAGTAGAATAGAATAGAATTGAATGTCAGAAGATGTCTCAAAATCTCTAGCAAGATAGGGTATTTATAATACCCATATCCTATTCCTACTAAGCTAATGAAATGCTTAACCAAATCCTACTAAGCTAATGAAATACTTAACCCAATTGTACTAGGTTAATGTATCATTATCCTAATCCTAATAAGCTAATGAAATACTTAACCCAATTGTACTAGGTTAATGTATCATTATCCTAATCCTAATAAATTACTGCTAGTCCCCAAAGTCTTCAGAAATGTTGTTTTAGCCCGGGACAGAATTTCCATGCGCCATCTTTAGTCCTTGGCGTCCAAGATTGGCTTTTCTCCTTTCGTGAAGCTTTCTTTGGTGTCAAGTTATCCATAAAATGCTGAATTCTGCATCATTTATACCTGAAACTTTTCTAATCATGTTCGTTAGCTCACTTACAGGAAAAAGGACTAAAAGTGCATGAAATATATAATTTGTTCGCAAAACTAGGCTAAAATATGGGCAAAATATAGTGCTATAGGCGTGTAAATTCGCCTATCATCACCAAGGAAATATTTCCCCTAGTGATTCCAAACTAAAGAAATCATCAAATTATATTTCTTGGTGGGAAAAGATGCATGAGTGTTTTAAAAGATCACATACAATTATTAGTAAGTGTCGTGGGTCCTAGTACTGGCTCCCCTCAAGAATGTAAGAATAGGGCATTAGTTGTGAACGTTCCTCTTATTTTAAAGCCCAAAGAAGTCTTTGAGAGGACTAAGGAACCTTCGCATAAAGAAGTTTGAGAAGAACATACGTCAATCTTACCTCATCAAGCTCCTAACAAACAGTTATCGGAAGATGAGCGTGCTAGTAGACATGGAGATCATTGTTGGAAGAAAGTGAGACCATCCTTAGAAGAACTATCAAATGCTAATTTACACGTGGTAGAGATTTCCAGTGACAATATTAGTTCTTCAAGGACCTTGAAAGCTATCAAAGAGGCAATAATTCAAGCTTTCTCACTTATTCTATGGTTATGCAATTACTTCACTAATTGTTATCTTTTTTTTCTTTGTGTAGCCAAAAATGTCAACATACTGGGTGCTTCCTACTACAACAGACCATAAGCCAGTGGTGAATCTATAGCAGGACCAGACTTTAGAAAAGCATGTTTTGTCTTAAAATTGGAGCAAAAGGTCATTTTTACCCCTAGTGAGAAAGCTAAAGAAAATGTAGAATGAAATTTCCACCAATAATCGGTGATAACAATGTCTATTTTTTATGGAAGAAAGGTTGTCTCAGAGCTTAGAAGGGAATTCATTATGAAAGCTTGGGCTAGCATCTACACCAAATCAGAAGGCCTTACTGCAGATCGTGCTTCTTTTCTCAAAGATAAGGTTCAAGTAGTAATTAAATACATGAGTAGAATGGGTGTAGACATTTATTCCTTACAGAACTTATTGGATTATTTCTTTGATCTCCCCACTTTCTATGACCAAGAATGATCGACCCTTATTGATAAGACTATAGAAATTGAAAAGTCAGAGTTATGTATAAAAGCCAAGGAGCATCTTGAACTCGTGATGAAGGAAAAGGATGAGAAATATGGAGAACTATCTGCTACTTTCTAATCTTTTAAGAAGGCAAGAGAGAAGGTGAAGAATTTGAAAGTTCTCAGAGATGATTCCAAGGAAGAAGCTGAGAAAATTGAATTCAAAGTCTCTCCTACTGAAGAAGAATTCACCAAGTGTGCTGATATTTCCTTGGCAAAAAAATGCCTCGAATGATGTCGAGAAGAAGAAAGGCTTAAAGGCTTTTGTAATACCACCAAAATCCAAGCCAATACTAGAGTCATGTTTCAAGCTCATGCATAGTACATTATGGTTCTTTGACAAATTTTCAAGTTAGTTTGATGTATATTAAGGTCTCAAATAACTCCCAGCTATTAGAAGAATCAAAATAATCATTACCGATTGAATTTCGTATAAGAATATAGCTTTAGTCAACTTTAAACGAGCATATCTTTTCTCTACCAAGAATTTTCCAGCTCACAACCCACCAAATGGTAGGAAATTGAATTAGCTTTCCAACGATACCTATTTTTCCCAAATTCGATACTCGGGTGAGAAGTTATGGCTCTTTTAGTGGAAAATAATAGCCCAACACAATAAGGCCGTGTCGCGGTGATGGCCATTTTCACGTTATTCCTTTTCAAGTGTGTCACCGCGATAAGCACCGCGTCGTGCCAAGGGGCATTTTTGCAATTGTCAATTTCCAGGAGGCACCACGATATCCATCGGGTCGCGCCAAAAGTCTAGTTGGAAATTGTCCGTTTCCATTGGCACAACGTGATAGCACCGCATCGCACCGCTGGGAAAAATGGGGTTCGCCAGTTTTCCAGTGGCCCAAAGCGATTGTACCACATTGCATCGGGTGACAAAATTAAGATTTTCCCTAGTTCCACGATTTAATTCCAGGGACCATTTGGTCTATTCCTAAAGCCCTAAAATCGTTCTAAACATGGATTTAAAACCTAAAAGGGAATTATATGCCCCCTTATTCACAAATTACTCTTTAATAAATTAATTCTCTTTCAAGAACAAACCTTATCTTTCAAAATTCAAGATCAAATCTCAAGAACTCACCATCAAGTCTCACGAATTCATCAACCCAGGTATGTTAAGTGTTTATCCATGGGTTCCTTTCACCCATGGATTCCAAGTATCCAATTTAAATTCAAAGTTTTGATATTTTCAAGTTATTATGATTTTAAATTTTGATTTCAACCATGAATCTCCATGAATCTTGATTTCATACCATGCTTACATGAAATTGTTGTGTTATAAGACCCCATATATTTTAATATTGCTATTTTCTAAATTAAATCACGATTAAGTGTTGTTGATGTTGAAATTAAGCTATTACTCCAAGTTTTATACTATTCCCATGTTTAGCTTAAACCATGCATATCAAGTGTTTGATGAAATACCTACAAGAATGGATTCTTAATAAATATTTCCATGTTATGTCCTCCAAACTTAAGTACTATTTTACTATTATTGTTATTGAGTCTTAAGGGTTATGAATACCCAAAAACTTAGCTTTTACCTAGTCTCAGTATCTTTAGAATAGTTTTAGAATATGTTATGAGCATTATCATTTCAGTCAGTCATCAGATATCAGTTAAACTTAGAATAGTTCAGCATTGTGAGTTAGTTCAGTTGGGAGTAGGATTTAGCACCGAGCAAGTGTAGGGATGGAGGATTCCCCGTCAGATAGGCAGAGTCATTATTAGCAGTCTCCATACTCCAGAACTATGTAGACAGCATAGGATAAGAGAAGTCACCCATCATATTAGGCTTGACTACCTCGCAGGGGTCACCTGTCAGTTTAGGCTTGACATCCTTAGTCCTTTGGGACAGTACATTGTTATGGTGGATCCACACAGCCAGCGTAGTACCCATGGCATAGTACTTACACCCTTCCAACTTGGGTTATAGGTTGGATCCTGATTAGGTCAAATTAGGGCATGTCGGTTAGATGATACCTCCCACAGTTTCAGTCCAGTAATTCAGTTTAAGTTACTTGACCATAGCATAGAGATATCAGTGATTCAATTATTAGATTTTCATATTTCAATATTTATAGATTATATTCAGTACATGTTATATGCTTGTCTTCCATCCTCAGTACTTAAAGATTTCATACATCCTCAGTATTTAAAGATTTCATATATCCTCAATATCTGTAGATTTTATGTTCATGAAACCATGCATATCAACGTACCTTATTTAGTATACCAGTATATTCAAGGTAATGATCGCATACTCTTTTCTTATGTTATGATGTATCATATTATAGCTTTGGATGCCAGTCCCCGAATTGCGCATAGATTTTCCAGACTATCAGCCATAGTAGTGGTGAGTCCTCATATTTTGAGGACACACTATTTTATTTTATGCTTTCAATTCAGTAGTTTGTTGGGGCCTGGCCCATCAACTCATATTCAGTCAGTTTAGAGGCTTTCGGACATTTCAGATAGTCAGTCAGTTTATATTTATTTTATCAATTTTAGACAGTTTTTTTCTAGATTCATAATTCAATATTATTTTTAGTTTCTAAAACCTTATGCGTTATCAATTGTTCATCTACATATGTTATTATATTATTCAGTGCTCACAATAGGTACTTGCTCATAGGTTAGCTTATGGTTCCTCAAGACTGTAAGCACTATATGGTTCCCAGGGGGTACTCCCGGGGCATTACAAACTTGGTATCAGAGCCTAAGGTTTTGAAGTGTCTTAGGAAGTCTGAAGGCCACATCAAGTAAAGTCTTGTTCATGGGTGAGAAACGCTCCATATTTATGGGCAAGAGGCTACAAGGCATTTAGGAAAAGTTTCCATTCTTTTTGTGTTCATGTCGTGCGAATGAGCATGATCTCATGTTAAACTCCCTATCTAATCTATTCTACATTCTATTTATATAACATGCCTCCCAAAAAGACAAATGGAAGAAGAAACATAGACCAGCCAGCTTCTCTACCCGTTCAGGAAGATCCCCTGAATGAGCATGTTTCTCATGTAGAGTTCAGGGCTGCATTCACTACTCTAGCCCATTCTGTAGCAGCTCAGAATGCTAATCCAACCACTGTTCTGACCAATCCAGTGGCCAATACTGCGATAGCTAGGATTCAGGACTTCACCCAAATGAATCCTCCTCTATTTTTTGGATGCAAATCTAAGAAAGATCTATAGGAGTTCTTAGACATGGTCCAGAAAGTAACAGATATTATGTGGGTAACTGCTAGTGAGAGTGCTGAGTTAGCTGCCTATCAGTTGTAAGATATGGCTTATATATGGTTCAAACAGTGAAAGGTAGATAGAGGCACAGATGCAGGGCCTATAGAATGGGAATAGTTTGCTATAACTTTTTTAGATAGATTCTTTTCATTGGAACAGAGAGAAGCCAAAGTGTTAGAGTTTATTAACTTGAGGCAGGGCAACATGTATGTGAAGGAGTATTCCCTCAAGTTTACTTACTTAGCTAGGTATGCTCCTCATGTGTTAGCTGATAACAGGTCTAAAATGAGTAAGTTTATGTTGACCATATCTGATAGTGTGGTCAAGGAGTGTAGGACCGCAATGTTGATTAAAGAGATGGACTTGTCTAGGTTTAAGGTCCATGCTCAATAGATTGAGGAGCAGAAGACTAAAGAGAGAGAAAGAGAGAATAAGAGGGCTAGAATGGGTAGCTTTAATTTCAGTCTGCCAAGGTCAGAAGGTGGTAAACTTTATTAACTTCATCATAAATCTTTAGTCCAAGCTCTATCTTTAGCTAGTGCCCCAGTACTCAGGTTCAGAAATTATAATCGGGATAGGGTGCTAGGCTCTATGTCGCAAGGTAGTGATAATAGTCCTCGTACAAATCCTCTTTGCTAGAAATATAGTAGAAACCATCAGGGTGAGTGTAGAGCGAGCATTGATGTATTCTTTGGGTATCGCAAGCCAGGCCATTAGATTTAGGAGTGTCGGGTTGTTTCTCAGAAAGGTAGGGATTTGTGCCAACAGGGCCAGTTCCATCAGTCATCAGTTCTAGTCGGTCGCCTGACTCAGTAGGGTGCCACGTCTAGTGCTACTAGTGGTCAGTGTCCAAATATATTGTATGCTCTTCAGTCCCCACAGGATTAGGAAAATTCTCCTAATTTAGTTTCTGGTTCGTTACAGGACTTTCATTTACATGTTTATGCTTTATTAGACCTTGGAGCTTCTCTTTCTTTTGTAACCCCTTATATAGCCGTCAACTTTGGAATCAGTCCGGAAGTCTTAGCAGATACCTTTTTAGTGTCTACCCCAGTAGGTGTCTCGATTGTAGCCAGGTAGGTATATAGGAACTATCCGGTCATAATATCTCAGAAAGTCACTTCAGTTGATCTTTAGGAGTTAGAGATGACAAATTTGACGTAATTCTCGGAATGGATTAGATCCACTCATGCAATGCTTCAGTTGATTGTAGAAATAGAGTAGTTCATTTTCAGTTTCCAAATGAACTAGTCCTTAAATAAAGGGATAGTACTACAGCTCTCACTGGTCATCTTGTTTCGTACCTTAGAGAGAGAAAGATAATATAAAAGGGGTGTATTTATCACCTTGTCCAAGTCAAAGACTCTAATTCTGGGACTCCTAATCTTGAGTCAGTTTCAGTAGTGAGGAAATTTCTAGATGTGTTCCCTGAAGATTTCCCCAGAGTTCCTCCCGAGAGAGAAATTGACTTTTGAATTGACCTTCTTCTAGATACCCAACCTATTTCTATTCTGCCATACAGAATAGCTCGAGCCAAACTCAAAAATTGAAAAAACAGTTGAAATATCTCTTAGATAAGGGATTTATCAGTCCCAGCATTTACCCATGGGGCGCACTAGTCCTATTCGTGTGTAAGAAAGATGGTTCTCTTAGAATGTGTATTGACTACCGTCAGTTGAACAAAGTCACTATAAAAAACAAGTATCCACTTCCCAAGATTGATGAATTGTTCGACCAACTTCAGGGTGCCAGTTATTTCTCTAAGATAGACCTCAGATTTGACTATCATCAGCTAAGATTATGACATTCTGAAAATAACTTTCAAAACTTGGTATGTTCACTTTGAGTTTTTAGTCATGTCCTTTGGTCTCATGAATGGCCCAACAGCCTTTATAGACTTGATGAACTGAGTGTTCAAGAAGTACTTGGATATGTTCGTCATAGTCTTCATTGATGACATCCTTGTTTGCTACCGTAATGAAAATAATCATGCTGACCACCTCATAAAGGTATTGCAGACACTTAAAACCCATCAATTGTTCGCTAAATTTAGTAAGTGCAACTTTTAGCTAAGATCAGTATCTTTTCTTGGCCATATTATTTCCGGTAATGGCATTAGAGTTGATCCTCAAAAGATCGAGGCAGTGAGAAACTGGCCTACACCCATCTCTCTATCAGATATCAGGAGTTTCTTAGGTTTGGCTAGATATTACGGATGGTTTATTGAAGGATTTTCATCTATTGCGTCCCCCATGTACAGATTGACTCAGAAGAAAGTTAAGTTTCAGTGGTCAGATTCTAGTGAGAAGAGTTTTCAGGAGTTGAAGACTCGACTCACTACATCCCTAGTTTTGACATTTTTAGATAGTTCAGATGGGTTTTTTGTGTACTATGATGCTTCCAGAGTTGGGTTGCGATGTGTTTTGATGTAGAGGGGTAATGTTGTAGCCTATGCCTCTAGACAGCTTAAGCCCCATGAAAAGAATTACCCTACCCATGATCTTGAGTTAGCAATCGTTGTATTTCCCTTAAATATTTGGAGACACTATTTGTATGCGGTGCATGTTGATGTGTTAACAGATCACAAAAGCTTGCAGTATGTGTTTTCACAGAAGGATTTGAATCTGCGCCAGATGAGATGGTTAGAATTATTGAAATATTATGATATGAGTGTTTTGTACCACCCGATAAAGGCCAATGTAGCGGCAGTTTCCCTAAGTAGATTGTCTATGGGTAGTGTTGCTCATGTCGAGGGAGATAAGAAGAAGTTAGTGCAGGAAGTTCATCAGCTTTCCAAATTAGGTGTTCATTTGGTTGATTCAGCTAAGGGTAGAATTTGGGGGTTCAGAATAGTTCAAAATCTTCTTTGATTTCCAAAGTGAAAAAAGGAAAGATAGGAATCCTAGTCTAGTGAAGCTGAAGAAGTTAGTTAGAGATCAGAAAATAGAGGTTTTCTCCCAAGGGGGAGATGGTGTATTGCGTTAGACTGTGTGTGCCGTGTGTTGATGTGTTGAGCACAGAATTCTTACAGAAGTGCATGGTGCACGTTACTCTATTCATCCAGGGACCATAAAGATATATCATGATCTGCGAGAGATCTATTGGAGGAGTGGGATGAAGCGAGATATTATAGAGTTTGTAGCTAAGTGCCCCTCATATCATTAGGATAAGATTGAACATCAGAAGCCAAGCGGGTCTATACATAAGTTCAATAGTCCCACTTGGAAGTGGGAGAAAGTGAATATGGATTTTGTGACAACTTTTCTTTGTACTCGTTAGCAGAATGATTCGATTTGGGTCAATGTGGACAGGATGACCAAATCAGCTCATTTCTTGCCAGCCCATACTTTTTATTATGTCAAGGACTATGCCAAGATCTATCTCAGAGAGTTAGTTAGGTTTCACGGTGTTCTATTATCTATCATCTCTTATAGAGGTACTCAATTTACCTCTCACTTTTGGAAAGCTTTTGAGAAGGGTATCAGTGTCCAAGTTCACCTCAGTACAGCCTTCCACCCTCATACAGATGGTCAAGCATAAAGGGCCATTTAGACCCTTGAGTATATGTTGAGAAAGTGTGTAGTCGACTTTAACTGCAGTTGGGATGATCACTTGCCTTTGGTTGAGTTCATGTATAATAAAAACCATCATTCAGTATTCAGATGGATCCGTTTGAGGCTCTATATGGAAGGAGATTTTGGTTGGTTTAAAATAGGAAAAACCGTGCTAGTAGGGCCTGACTTGATGTTTGATGCTTTAGAGAAAGTTTAGTTGATCAGGGAGAGGCTTAAGGCAACCCCGAGCCGACAGAAATCTTATGCAGATGTGAGAAGGAAAGATCTTGAGTTCGAGATTGGTGATTTTGTATACCTAAATATCTCTCCCATGAAGAAAGTGAAGAGGTTTGGTAAGAAGGGGAAGCTTAGTACCCTATATGTTGGCCCTTACAAGATTTTGAGTCATTTCGGAAAGGTGGCTTATGAGCTTGAGTTTCCTGTAGACTTAGCATCAGTGCACGCAGTATTCCATATATCCTTGTTGAAGAAGTGTATTGGTGACCCATCTGTAGTTTTTTCCTTAGAAAGCGTAGATGTTCAGAACAGTCTTTCCTACGAGGAAATTCCAGTCGAAATTCTTGATCGACAAGTTCATAGACTAAGGAACAAAGAAGTTCCCCTAGTCAAAGTTCTTTGGAGAAATCAGTACGTTGAGGGAGATACTTGGGAAAAAGAAGAAGATATTCATGCGGACCAAGTATCCTCACCTTTTCTTCTCAAACTCAGACTCAGCTTAAGATAATACTCTTCTTAGAATTTATCTTTTCCGTGCTCAATTTCAGCTGCATATAATTCTCATGTCAATCATGTATTCACAGAACTAGTTCAGTTTGAATCATGTTTTAGACTTATTTATGTACTTACATTTTCATCACGTATATATACTAAACATGTATTCTCAGTCCCTCAGTGTTTTCAGCTTAACTAGTCTCATTCGAGGAAGAATGTTCCCAAGGGGGAGATATTGTAATACCCCAAAAATTCAAGCCAATGCTAGAGTCATGTATCAAGATCATTCATAGTACATTATGATTCTTTGATAGTTTTGTAAGTTATTTTGATGTATATTAAGGTCTCAAATAACTCCCAGCTGTTAGACGAATCAAAATATTCCTGATCGATTGAATTTCGTATAAGAATGTTGCTTTAGTCAAATTCAAACAACCATATATTTTTCTCTACTCAGAATTTTACAGATCACAACCCACCAAATGGTAGGAAATTTAATTATCTTTCCAACGATATCAGTTTCTTCCAAATCCGATACCTGGCTGAGAAGTTATGGCACTTTTAGTGCAAAAAAGTAGCCCAACGCTATAAGGCTGCATCGCGGTGATGGACATTTTCACATTCATCCTTTTCTAGTGTGTCACCACGATAAGCACCGTGTTGCACCAAGGGGCATTTTTGTAGTTGTCAATTTCCAGTGAGGCACCCCAATAGCCATCACGTCGCGCCAACAGTCCAGTTGGAAATTGTCCGTTTCCAGTGGTGCAACGCAATAGCACCGTATCACGCCGCTGGGAAAAATGAGGTTCATCAATTTTCTAGTGGCCCAACGTAATTGTACCGCATCGCGCCGGGTGACAAAAATGAGATTTTGCCCAGTTCTGCGATTTAATTTCCAGGGATCGTTTGGTCTTTTTCCAAAGCCCTAAACTCGTCCTAAACATGGATTTAAAACCTAAAAGGGCATTATGTACCCCATTATTCACAATTTGCTCTTTAAGAAATTAATTCTCTTTCAGGAACAAACCCTAGCTGTCAAAATTCAAGATCAAACCTCAAGAACTCACCATCAATTCTCACGAATTCATCAACCCAGGTATGTTAAGTGTTCATCCATAGGTTCCTTTCATCCATGGAGACCAAGTATTCAATTTAAATACAAAGTTATGATCTTTTCAAGTTATTATGATTTTAAATTGTGATTTCAACCATGAATCTCCATGAATATTGATTTCATACCATGCTTACATGAAATTGTTGTGTTATCAAACCCTATATGTTTTAATATTGCTATTTTCTGAATTAAATCATGATTAAGTTTTGTTGATGTTGAAATTAGGCTATTACACAAAGTTTTATACTATTCCCATGTTTAGCTTAAACCATGCATATCAAGTGTTTGATGAAATGCCTACAAGAATGAATTCTTAATAAATGTTTCCATGTTATGTCCTCCAAGCTTAAGTACTATTTTACTATTATTGTTATTGAGTCTTAGGGGTTATGAATACCCGAAAACTTAGATTTTACCTAGTCTCAGTATCTTTAGAATAGTTTTAGAATATGTTATGAGCGTTATCATTTCAGTCAGTCATCAGATATCAGTTAAAATTAGAATAGTTCAGCATTCCGAGTCAGTTCAGTTGGGAGTAGGATTTAGCACCGAGCGAGTGCAGGGATGGAGGCTTCCCTGTCAAATAGGCAGAGTCGTTATTAGTAGTCTTTGTACTACAGAACTATGTAGCCAGCGTAGGATATGAGAAGTCACCCATCAAATTAGGCATGATTACCTCGCAGGGGTCACCAATCAGTTTAGGCTTGACACCCTTAGTCCTTCGGGACAGTACATCAGTATAGTGGATCTACATAGCCAGTGATAGTACTCGTGGTATGGTACTGACACCCTTCCAACTTGGGTTACAGGTAAGACCCCGATTAGCTCAGATTGGGGCATGTCGGTTAGATGATACCTCCTACAGTTTTAGTGCAGTAATCAGTTTTGTAATTCAGTTTCAATTGCCTGACAATAGCATACTAATATCAGTGATTTATTTATCAGATTTTAATATTTATAGATTATATTCAGAACATGTTATATGCTTGGTCATGCATCCTCAGTATTCATAGATTTTATGCATCCTCAGTATTTACAGATTTTATGTATCCTCAGTATCTGTAGATTTCATGCACTTATTCATTACTTCATGTTATATATATATATATTAAGATAGTTATTATTTATGTTCATAAAACTATGCATATCAACCTATCTCATTTAGCATACTAGTACATTCAAAGTACTGATCGCATACTTTTTTCTTGCGCTATGATGTATCATATCATAGGTTCATGCCCAGTTCCCGGATCGAGCATAGATTTTCCACACTATCAGTCGTAGAAGTGGTGACTCCTCATATTTCGAGGATAGACTATTTTATTTCATGCTTTCACTTCAGTAGTTAGTTGAAGCCTGTCCCATCAACTCATATTCAGTCGGTATAGAGGCTTTAGGACATTTCATATAGTCAGTCAGTTTATCTTTATTTTATCAGTTTCAGACAATTGTTTTCTAGATTCATGATTCAGTATTGTTTTCAGTTGCTAAAACCTTATGGCTTATCAGTTGTTCTTCTGCATATGTTGTTATATTATTCAGTGCTCACAATAGGTACAAACTCATGGGTTAGCTTGTGGTCCCTCGGGACTGTAAGCACCGTGAGGCACCCAAGGGGGTACTCTCGGGGCGTTACAAATTCTCTCTAGAATTTAGTTAACTATAAGTTGTGTTTAGATTAGCTTTAGGTGATGTCTTTCTTTATTTGGAAACCTTTTTGCTTTCTTTCCTTCTGTTTTGTCTGATCAGTTAAATTCAATAATATTAGTAAACCCCTTCTATTTTTCTTTATATTGCACATTCTTTTCGATACTTCTTTTACTTTTTAGCTCCCAAAATGATTTATTTATAATGTATTGATGGTATTGTATTAAGCCTCAACTTCAGCTAAGTTTTGTTATTCAACAACTTGTGTCTTTACAGTAAAAAATTCATATTTGGAGGCGAGAATATCAAAATTATGAGCTACTTGATTTTTTCAAAAACTAGACATCTCGATTTAAAACATACCCAAAATTCAGAATTTTAGAGCATTTGGATCGTTCAAAATAATATTTTGAAATTAAGTTTAACTACTGACTGTTAGACATTTTCAGGTTTGCGTGACTATACCAAAAAATTGTATCTTGATGTAGGAATACCAAAATTTAAATCCACTTAATCCTATGTAAACTAGACTCCCAAATCTAAAATATATCCAAAATTTAGAATTTTAGAGCATTTGGATCGTTCTAAATAAAATTTTGAAATCAAGTTTAAATGTTGCTAGGTAGACATTTCCAGGTTTTTGTAACTACAAAAAATTTGTATCTTGATGCAGGAGTAACAAAATTGAAATTCGCTTAATTATCCATAATCTAGACTCCCAAACCTAAAACATATCCAAAATTCAAAATTTTAGAGCATTTGGATCGTTCTAAATAATATTTTGAATTCAAGTTTAAATGCTGCCCGACAGACATTTTCAGGTTTGCGGGACTACATAAAAAAAATTGTATCCTGATGTAGGAATACCAAAACCGAAATACACTTAATTCTAAATAAACTAGACTCCTAAATATAAAATATATCCAAAATTCAGAATTTTAGAGAATTTTGATCATTCTAAATAATATTTTGAAAGTCAATATTAAATGCTGCCCAACAAACATTTTTCAGGTTTGCGCGACTACACCAAAAAAATTGTATCATGATTTAGGTAAACCGAAATTGAAATCCGCTTAGTTTTTCATAAACTAGCCTCCAAAATCAGAAACATATTCGAAAATTTAAAATTTTAGAAAATTTGAATTGTTCTAAATAATATTTTGACGTCAGCTCAGGTTCTGCTTTTGTTGACTTTTCAGCTTTGTGCGTCTTGGAATAGAAAACTCATAACTCAGTAAAGAGGATCAAGTCATAACGTAGTTATAAAGAAGCAATAAGGTTGCTTATTTATTTATTTTGGTCCTAACTTTTGCCTAGGCCGCCTCTTTTTAGCATTCCAACCTAGCGGACTTTTTTTATTTTTTTTGGGTTGTACACTATTTATACTCTTGCGGGCCAGGGTGACACACAGTTTAGGCACGTGCCTTAAGGAGCATTTTTCTTCTCTTCAAGGATAGTATCTCTTTGTGAACTTTCCATTGATGGGGCCATTCTGCAAACCTTCCGAGTCAACAAGCTTGTAAGTACCACTCGAGTATACTCCTTGTACAACATATGGACTATCCCACTTAGCTGGGAACTTACTTCTAGATTGATGAGAGGTGATAATGGGCCTTCTTACAACAAGAACTTGGTAACCTACTTGAAAGAATCTAAGGCAGACCTTCTTATTAAAAGCTAAGATAGGTGAGCTTGATAACATGCCAGACTTTGTTGAACATCTAGCCTCTTTTCATCAAAAGCCTCCAATTCTTCAAGGCATTATCGAGCATTTTCTGCATCTGTTATTCCTTCTTGAATAGCAAGCCACAATAATGGGATTTTACGTTCAATTTGCAGGAATGCTTCAACTCCATAAATAAGTGAATAAAGAGTTGTCTGTGTTGGTGTGTGATACGTTGTCCTATATGTCCAAAGAGCTTCTTCCGTTATATCATACCGGTCTCTCTAGACTTTGAAATGGACTTCTTCAAAAAGTTATAGAGTGTCTTGTTGAATTCTTTAGAAAGGCCATTGGTAGCAGCATAATTCATAGAGGAGTTGTGTTTCTTAAAGCAAAAAAGGTCGCATCTATTAGTTATCATCTTATTATCAAATGGATTATCATTATCCATCAATACATATAAAGGAATGCCAAAGTGATAAATAATATTGACTCGAATGAAGTTTGCCATATTCTCTTTCTTTTCTTCTTTCAGAGAAACAACTTTGGCCCATTTTGAAAAGTAATCAGTTGTAGCTAGGATGTATAAATGTCCACCAGAAGTCTTCGGTAGTGGTCCAATGACATCCAACCCTAGGCCTTAAATATCCAAGAAGAAATAATTGGGTGCAATACCTCTGGGGGTTGATGTATGAAATTTTCATCAAGTTGACAAGTTTTACACCTTCAAGCGTAATCTATGCAATTTTTCACAGTCTTCCAATATTAACCGATCCTTTTCATATGAAAATGAATCTTTGGCCCAGACTGATGTGCCCTACATACTCTATATGAGATTCTTGCATAGCTTGAACAAACTCATTTGTTCCCAAACAACAAAGAGTACTCTATCAAATGATCTTCTATAGAGTGTACCCTTATAGTAAAGAAAACAAGGGGCTCATCATTGGATTTCTATCCTACTTTAAATGGTTTCGGGTAAAATTCCATAACACAAGTAATCAATTATTAGTTGTGCCATTCTTTAATCTTGACCTCAGAAGCAATGATAACTTGTTTAACTTCCTCTACGTTTTCATTTGGTGGTGGTACTACCCATCTTTGGCAAATGATGACTTAAAAGAAAAAATACCAATGTAGAAGCTAAAGTTTACAATGCCCCAACCCTTTTGTTTTACATCCTATGGACGTGTTGACTGGTCACCTCTTCAAGCTAACTTATCAACTTCTGAGAGTAATCACGATAAAGAAGAAACTCAGGATTCTTGACCTTATAACTACCCAAAACTTGACTATTCACTAACTTGGAATCTCTAAAGACTTGTAATTGTAATTGTTTCATAACGATAGCCATTTTGAGTTAAAGTATGAGCACTTGATATTCGGCGACATTATTTGAGCAATACTATGTTAAAGTGAAGGAATATGGAAAAAGTTACCCATGGGAGTGATAAATACTACTCCAACGCCAGCTTCTTCATGATTGACGACACTATCAAAGTACATCTTCCAAGGAGGCTGGATTTCTATAAGCATAACATCTTTATCAGGTAGTTCATCAGATAACTTCCAATCATATGGAATCAGATGGCCGGCCAGGGAATCTGCCAGCATTTTTCCTTTTACCACCTTTTGAGAGGTATATATAATTTCAAATTGTTGGAATTGTAGGTACCTTCTTTCTAGTCTATTGCTTAAGATAGGCTTGTACATGAAAAACTTGTGAGGATTTGCTTTCGAGACAAGTCATACAATGTGAGCCTGAAAGTAATACTTCATTTTCTAAATTGGGAAAAACAAGTGCCAAACATAACTTCTCTATAGGAGAATAATTTATCTCATTTGGTATCATCATCCTACTCAAGTTATAAAGGGCATTTTCTTTCCCTTTCATAACACTCAACTTACACGTCAATTTAAGTGAAAGCCGATCATTGTCAATATAAACCCAACAAGAGTCAGGGTCAAATCCATGAGGAATAATGTGAATGGTGATTAAGAAGGATTGAAATGAAAGTCATTTGCTGAATTCAAACCTAGGGTACAAATATTTGGGGGGTTTGAACGATTTTGAAAAGTATACCAAATTTAAGGTTTCTAAAGGACTAACTTAAGGCTAAGAATAATTAGAGTATAATCAATTAGGCATGGATATTGGGGCTATGCTTTCCTAGAGGAAATTGGTGTGTGGGTACATAAAAATCAACTTCAAATCTTAGTTAAAGCATGCATGGGTAGGCTCGTTTAGGGATTTTGATACTAGCCTTTCAAAAAAGTACCAAACTATCACCCATGGATTATTTTGAATACCTCGTGGGTGTGGTCGACAAATTATCACAAAGACTCAATTTTGTACCCCTATTTCTAGGATGATGCCCAAGATATAGCACTTCAATAGTTTATCCTTATCTCTAAGACAATAAAAAGGGAATAACTATTATCTATTATTATTCACAAATACTCATGTCACCTATATTCCTCTTTCAAGGATGATGTAGGATTGAGACTACACACATCCCTCTTTCAAGGATGATGTGGGGTTTAACAAAATTGAGGCTTTCACCAACAAATTCCATTTTATAATCAAACATTTGTGAAACACAACAACAATTACTAAGAATTAAAGTTAATAATCACAACCCTCACACACTTGTACCCTATTCAAACATAACCCTAAGAGGAAGAGCTAGATAAATATAATAAACAAAAATATACCAAAATATGTATCAATTTGATTTATGATAAATAAAGAGAATGCAAACCACGCTTTAAATTCCAATGAATCTTCAATGGGATTTGCCAATTCTTAACTTAGGAGTCACTCTAATGTCTTCTTATCTCAAGATTAGTACAAATTTTTCTCCAAACTCCAAGTAATATAAAAACCCCAAGCTAATGTGAAGGATAGGATAAATATAAAGATAATGATTCCGATGAATAAGGGTTTTGAGCCCTCTTTGAGAATTGGGGTAGGCTATGTGCATTTACATTATTGCCCCTAGGATGTATTTATTCTAGGCTGCAATCGTTGGATCTTATCAGTGACCACGACTATCATGACAGTGGTAAGAACACCACGTTCACGGCGCTTTGACCTGGCTTAACTTTCCGCAATCGCAGCCCTTAGACCGAAATTGCGGTAACCGAGGCTGATTTTCTGCTTTAGGCCTTCCAGCTGCACTTCTCTTCACATTCTTAATCCTTCTCAACTAAAATCCATATCTTTTCTTCTCAATTCATGTATGCTTGCAAAATGTTGAAATTAGTGCATTAAACCACAAATTTGTCTTATTAATACGTTTAAATCATAGTAGTGTGCACGAATGTTGAGTTCCAATAAGTGGTAAATTCACCACTCATCAACACCCCCAACTTACATCTATGATTGTCCTCAAGAAAGACTACCTCTTACCATGAAATGATGCACATTTATGACTAGTTCATATGACCCAATGATCACAATGACTTCAACTTGATTTCTACGACAAATAGCTCTTCAAACATGGACAAAGCTATTCTCACGACATCCCTCAACATAAAATGCAATTTTCAAGGATGCAAAAGATTTTAAAGAGCAACCATACAACAATCACTAATACTCTAGAAGTGACTCACCTTTTTACCTCAACTACATTATACTCCATTTGCCTTGTTTTTTGGAAGGTGACAGAATCACCTACCTCAATTTATTCACATGCCTTCTCATAAGAAAGAAAATCTCAAACACCATGTTATCAAATAGGTAACAAGGTGTTTAAGTGCAAAGCTCTCTCTCTCTCACACACAAGAATTCTCGATACTAATAAGTATCGTGCAATAGGCTTGCCCCTATTTTCAATTTCCATTACAATGAATACACTTAGTTGGAAATTTCAAAGGGAGTTTGAGCTTGTAACGTAGGTCTGGGAAAGGTAGTATATCATTTAGGAATAACATAGCTATACCCTCCTTGAACATATACATCAAACTATTCTATTCAACTCTTGACCATGGACCACTTCTTTTGTTTTCACTTTTTTCACATGTGCCTACTTTTTTTTTCCTTTGTTAACTCATCTCCTTGAAAGCATTTTATTTTCATCTCTTTTCCTTGTGCACTTCATGCTTTTATTTTGTTTGTTGGGTCCTTTTTTTTTTATTCATTTGTTCTCAATGGTTAAGCTCTTAGGTACTCACTTACAACTTCGTGGCCTAAAGTTACCTCTTCCAATCACCACCACAACAACTTAGGCTTTTAGCCTTAAGTTGTATTTCTAAGTTCAAGGAGGATAGGGTTCAAAAGAGGGATAAGACTTGAAAAGCGCATGTCTTGCAATGTGTTTGCCAAAAAAAAGTGCAAAGGATCAAAGTGGTCGACTAGGGATAACATCTAAGCAATGGTAGGCTTTTTAGACTAAAGTGGACATCTAATGTCATAAAGATGACCTAGGATTATCTCACTAATTGAGATCAATCAACCATCCTTGAGAGACTAATGGGGTAAGTTCTAGATGGTACAAGTACACATGAGATTTCAAAAAATAAGCTCACCACACATGCATGAGAATTTTCCACGAAGGCTCAATTGCCCCTTCTGGTAGAGACAAAAATGGAGTATCTACCAATTTTCACAAGTAAAAAATTAGGAGTTACAAAAAGAGAAAAAGAATTGTTACAAGGTCTCTCACGTCCATTCCCTTAATTTTCAAAAAATTTTGGACAGAGGGGGGTGTTTAGCTTTGCATTTTCACCATGAATAATTTGGTAATTATGGCACCAACCTAAGCCTTTGTCTCACATTTTGTCTTTTATATGGGCAAACCATATGGCTATTCAGACTTCGCCATAGGTATAAGTGCGATCCCAAATTCAAAATGCCAAAGGTACTTAGGTTTCCAGTGCATTTATGACCTTGATGCCACAGGTACTCAGACTTTCCCTACATCCATGGCTCAAAAACCAACCACAATGATTTTCCCTTAAGAATGTTATCACTCAATATATCATAGGGAAATACTTGTTGGATGTCATCATAAATAAAATAAAATGAAAACTAAAAACAAACTAGAAAATATTCCAAAAAATGCAATTCAAAAACAAAACAAAAATATCCAAATCAACATAAAATATCGACAAAACATCAACAAATAAAAACGTAAAACCTCTAGGAATGTCTCACTACTACTGATAACATGCACACAATAGAATGCAGAGATGAGGGATATACCCCCAACTAACAGCTTGCAGTCACCTCACTGCCTAATCATGTAATCAACAAAAGGGGAAAAAGATATGCTCCTTGTGTCTGCATCATAAGTTGTTCTCTCCCTCAGACTCTGCATCAGGTCCATCATCCTTAGAACCGGACCACTCAGTTGGTTCTTCATCATCACTCTCAACTCTCAGTGAAGGCAACTACTTCTTGGGTTTTAGAACCTTGAAGATGCCCTTTACCCTTTTCCATATCTTGGTGAAGAATTTATTTATTTTATTTTCTCTCTTCACCATCTTATCATGCGACTCCTTGAGGTTCGTGTGGGACTGTGCCCATTCTGAATAGGTTCTTTCTAGTCTGGCAGTAGTAGCTCTCTGCTTCTTCTGGTCCTCCAGGTACACATCATAATCTGAATGAGCTACATAGGAATGGCGGGAAGTGGAGGATTCCCCTGGTCCTTGAGGAAACTTGGAAACCAAATCCTTGATCACCCGCATCTCCCTTAAGATCCCATCAAAGGGGTTTACTGAGAAAGGTCTATAGGAGTCTGTGTCTTCCTGGTTCTACCTAAGTCAATCTTCCTCTTTTTGCTTTGACCAGGTCTACCCTCACCCTGAATTTTGAGTGGAAAAATGTGGGGGTTTGACCCAAGTATATGTCGGATACTCCTCGACTTCAGCCCTCCTGTACAGCTCAGTAATAAGAGAAGGAAAGAGAAGAAGTGTACCACCCTTACTCTTGAAATGTCTCCATTCTGAAATCATAATCTGACCCATGTTCAGAGTAATACCACATAAGATACACGCCAAAATACGAGCTTACATATCTATGACAGCAATCATATGTGTGCATGGTGAAACCCGGTTGCAGATGATATTCAACCAAATCCTGGCCTCTTCTATAAATTCATTCATGGAGATCTCTCTCTTGGTGGTAGCCCAGGGAACCGTTTTTCCCGGGCACAGTATGCTAGCTATCTAGGTCCTTGGTTCACAACCCTTTGCCTGGAACTGATCCATGTCTGCATATGGGAGCATATTTATGCCATTTATCTACTCTTCTCTAAAGTGCACCTTCTTTCCCCTAATCTTTATTACTGGGTTTGAGAAAAAGACTACACTAAGATTAGCATAGAACTTTTGAACCCATTGTTCATTATAAAACTAGGTTTCCGACGCAAAGCATATCCACCCGGTAGCAGCGAGCCTAGTATGAAATGTCGATAATTTCTTCGGCACCTTGTCCAAGCAAATAACCCTTTTCGGGACTAGCTTTGTCTTTGAGAGGTCACTGTAGTATAGGTTGTGACATTATGGATCCATAAAGATGATATGATCACAATTTTCCATTTGGTGGCTTACCTATAAGCAACACAACAAGGACCATCATTAGTATTTCCACACCAAACTCATGCTAGGTTAATCAAATCAACTTATGGGGTGATATCATAGTAGGTTTAGGGGTGAAAATAGGCATATAGAATTTTTGGTCTAAGATGGAAACTACTCTCAGATGTGGCAATCACAGACCCTTGACTGTGATTGTGGTACCGTGATTGCGGCCCCGATGACTGCAATCATGGTATCTGAGACCAATATCGACCAAATGTGAAATAGTACCAGATACTAAATTTCAACCCCAATTTGTGTTCCACCTAACCAATTAAGCATCATGCTCACGAAACTTAAACCCTAAGTGTTTAGTTGTGCTCTTGAAACGCGAAGAATTTCACAATGAGTTCGTTGGGGCATTAAAACAAGCACATATTATACACACTAATTATATCCTATTTAGGCCAAATCTTGGGTACTCAAGGCTTCCCTGTCAGTCAGTGTGTACACTATCTACAATATCCTACCACGCAAATATTCAAATTCATGTATAGATTTAGCATTGGAAATACTATTTCAAGCCTACTCCTAAAGCACGTTTTAGACCAATAAATGATATAGTTCAAGAGAGTTACACATACCATAGTGTAGGATGCATGGGGATGCAATGAGCAACTTGACTACGCAAAACTTTCTGGTTTTGGATGTAATTTTTTGAGAGAAAAGTTGAAAAGGGAGTGTGGTGGGAAAAGGGCAGTTGGATGGTCTTTTAAACTAATTTGACCGCGATCGCGGTCTGATTTCTGTGATCGCAGGCACTCATCTACTGCGATTGCAGCCTTTATGACCACGATCGCAGTACCTGAGACCAATTTTTGGGCCCTTTGCACTCCTCTGCTTAGTCTAAAACACAATAACTTCACACTTTCCCTTTCTCGAACTTATTTAAAACACTTTTTAGCACCTCAATTTCATGGGTTATGCAAAAACAAAATAAAATCTACTCTATCATGCATAAATAAAAGGATACGTGCCACTTTCTTGGCATGATAGGATGCCTCCCATCGAGCGCTTAGTTTAATGTTGTGGCATAATACCTCTTCAACTATTGTTTATGTTTCTACTTAGAATATTTGAATCTCCGTCCCAATTTTTGCTCACTATGCATTCAGCGGCAGTGGGGAAGAAGATTCATATCTTCCAAGATAAAATATGGTAGAAATGAGGACGTGATGATGCGGCTTCTATCTCACCACTTTGAAGACTTAAACCTTTTACCCAATTTCACATCAAATTTTTTATTTGGCTCCTTAGGTATTAGTAGGAATATCAATAGGCCACTAGTTGAACATTAGAAGTTGAGCTCCTTGGCCTTCAAGTGTGGGGCGTCCATTTGTTCTTTTGGAACGTCAAATCCAAAAATGTAGGGATGGTGCTCCTTCTCTCCACAATCCATCATTTGCTTGGGTAGGTGGTTTTTCATCACATCCACTAAGCACAATGCTTAAAAATAGTTTGAATGAGGTTTATCCCTTAATTCCAGAATCGCATCCCTATAAGCATCCTCATCCCAAAATGGAATAGAGTTTTCATAAGAGATTTGCTTGGCTTCTTCTTTTGACTCTAGTACCATTTCTTTAATTTCGGCATCTTCAACCATATTAGGTTCGGTTAGTTGAGAAATCATCAAGGATTTCTCCATGCCAAGATCATTTAGAAGAGTGGGTATACTCATGGTGTTTAAAAGATCAACCTACTCACCCACTTCTTCTTTTTTTCACTCTCTTGTCTAAAAGACGCCATGGAATGATGCAAGTCATGCATGTCCTCCTCCAATATAGTTGTCCATTCCAAGAGAGTTTGAAGCATTGCTTCAACACCATTGTATTCATCATATTGTTCTTCCTTTTTCACATCATGAGACCTATCAAACTCATTAGAAAAACTAGCATTTTCGTTAGCATAATGGAGGGAGGGGGCATTTGGACAATTACTCCAATGTCCATCCTGACCACCACACAAAGAACAAATATACTCCCAATAGGATCAAGATGGTGCACACATCTCTTTCTAGGGAGCATATCTACAATCTCGCCAAAAGTGGAGTCCATCATAATATGGTCATGGATCATAAAGATAAGATTTCCAACCACCAAACTCACCTTCATTCCAAGATGCCATAGTGACAAGTAAATAAAAAAATCTACCTAACACAAGAAACAAAAGAAAATCACAAGCAAATATTTACAAGTTTGAATCCAAGCAAGTAGGCTAAAATTCCAAACTAACTCAATACACCAAATTATTCCCCAACAACAGTGCCATTTTTTTATAACACTCAACTTAAACGTCGATTTAAGTGCAAGGGGATCTTTGTCAATATAAAACCAACAAGATCCAGAGTCGAATCCATGAGGAAAATGTGAATGGTGATTGATCAAGTTTGAATGGAAGTCACTTTCTAAAATCAAACCTAGGGTACAAATATTTGGGTGGTTTGAACGTTTTTTAAAAGTATACCTATTTTAAGGATTCTAAAAGCCTAACTTGAGGCTAAGAATAATTAGAGTAAAAACAATTAGGCATGGATCTTGGGGCTGGACTTTACTAGAGGCAACTAGTATGTGGGTACATGAAAATCAACTTCAAATCTTAGTTAAAGCACACGAGGGTAGGCTCGGTTAGGGACTTCGATTATAGACTTTCAACAAAGTACCAAACTATCACCCATGGATTCTTTCGAATACCTCATGGGTGTGGTCAGCAAATTATCACAAAAGCCTCAATTTGGCACCCCTATTCTAGGATGATGTCCAAGATATAGAAATTCCATAATTTATCCTTATCTCTAGGATTATAAAAAAGGAATAACTATTATCTATCTTATTGTCCATAAATGCTCATGTCACTTACATTTCTCTTTCAAGGATGATGTAGGATCTAGACTACCCACATTCCTCTTTCAAGGATGATGTGAGGTTTAGGGAAATTGGGGATTTCACAAACAAATTCCATTTTATAATAAAATATTTGTGAGACCCAACAACATTAACTAAGAATTAAAGATAATAATCAGAACCCATACACACATGCATCCTATTCAAACATAACCGCAAGAGGAAGAACTAGAAACTCATAAAGATAATAAACAAAAATAGACCAAAATATCCATCAATTTGATTCATGAAAAACAAAGAGAATGCAAATCACACTTTAAATTCCAAGGAATATTCAACGGGATTTGCCAATTCTTCACTTAGGAGTCTCTCTAATGTCTTTTTATATCAAGATTAGTACAAATTTTTCTTCAATCTCCAAATGATAAAAAAAATCCAAGATAAAATGAATGATAGGATAAAGATGAAGATAATGATTCCTATAAATAACGGTTTGAGCCCTTTTTGAGAATTGGGGTCATCTGTGTGCATTTATATTCCTAACCCTAGGTTGTATTCCTGCTAGGCCTTGATCATTGGAGCTTGTTCGCGATCGCGGCTACCATGACCATGGTCGCGACCCTTTGACCAGGCTTGACTTACCACGATCGCGGGCCTCAGACCGTGATTGCGATAACTGAGGCTAATTTTCTACTTCAGGCCTTCCAGCTGCACTTCTCTTCTCCTTTTTAATTCTTTCAGCTCAAATCCACATCTTTCCTTATCAACATATGTATGCCTGCAAAATGTGGAAATTAGTGCATTAAACTATAGATTGGTCTCATTCATACATTTAAATCATAGTCGTGTTCATGAATGTTGAGTGCCAATGAGTGGTAAATTCACCACTCATCACCCTTATGGTTTTTATGTGCTAGAAGTTCTCCTACTAATCTTTCTTGTGCCGCAATATATAATATCAACGGCTTTCCAAGTATGGGAGCTACGAGTACTGGAGGCTTCGTCAGATATGTCTATATACTTTCAAAAGCATTGGTATTCTAAATGGACATCTTTCTTCATAAGACCACTGAATAGTTGACACCTCCCAGCTAGATTTGAAATGAACCTCCTAAGATACACTAACTTTACTTTCAAACTTTTAAGTTCGTGAATATCTTTAAGATCAGGAATCTTCAAAATAGCATATATCTTATCTTGATCAATTTTAATCCCACAATATCGAACAATAAAGCCAAGGAACTTTCTAGAAGCAACTCCAAAAGAGCATTTCAAAGGGTTCATTTTGAGTTGGTAGCTTTGAAACCGTTCAAATACCATTCTCATATTATGTGGGTGGTCATCTCTCTTTCTTTATTTCACCACTAAGTCATCAACGAACACTCAATATTCTTATGAAGCATATCATCAAAAATATTTTTGCATAACTCATTAGTAAGTAGCACCAGCATTCTTTAAACCAAAAGGCATCACTTTGTAGCAATATATCCTTTTAGGAGTACGGAAGGCTGTGAGTTCTTCATCTTTTGGTGCCATACGAATATGATTATAACAAGAAGAACTATAAAGACATTGCCTCATATCCATTTGTGGCATCAATCATAAGCTCAGGTATCGAAAGAGGAAATTCATCCTTGTGACATGTATTATTAAGATCCCTACAGTTAATACAGACTCGTATTTGACCATTTTTTTTAATACAAGTACTATGCTTGAAATTCACATAGGATACTTGACTTCACGGATGAAACCTGCTTCGATAAGCTTGTTGACTTCAGTTTCAATCAAAGGGGCCAATTAAAATTTAAATAAAATGTTGAGCCTGCTTAATAGGGAGAGCACCTCTCTTCACAACGAAGCGATGAACTGCAATTTTAGGATCTAATCTTGGCATTTCTTTGTAGCTCTAAGAAAATACATCTATAAACTCCATAATCAACTCAACATACTTGTTTTATTGATCTATATCCAGTAAGGCGCTTACAAACTGTGACGACCCAAAAGTACAATGTTCATGATGGCACTTGTCGCGGCGAACCTTGACAAGTAAGCCTATCAGTCAAAGTGATACACAAAAGGGAACAGGCAGAAATACCAGCAAGGTAAGTCTTCAAGAATGAAAACGAAGCATATAAGTATAATAAATGCGGAAAGAAACATAACAATGCAGCCATAACCCAAAAATCATGAGTCAAAAGTATAACAACGTATCTAGTACAACTCAAATCCAAATGAAATACATAGGATATCCAATTACAAAAGAAAAACTCTGCCTCCGAAGTAAAAGTAAGGACATAGTCTATAAAAAAGGTAGTAGAATACATTCGGTGCCTCAAGGTCAACCACTACCTTGAAAAAACCAAATCTTGGTCGAATCAACCAAGTTGGAGCACACTCAAACTAGGACTTGCACCAAAAGGGCACAGTAGGCGTGAGTACAATCCACTTGCACTCAGTAAGTATCATCAGATGACCGAGCAAAGTAGAAAATAAATCATACAAAATATATACTTAGGGCACAACATCTGCAATTAGAAAATGTCCCATAGCGGTAGCCTACACCGCTTGCACTAACAGTTCTATAATATCCATATATAATACAACAACACACTAAATAGGGATTCAAATATACACAATATCACATACTAGTAGAACAAAAGAGGAACATGTATATTCAAGATCATTAAGTACAATAGCAGAATATATAACAATGAGATAATAATAAGTCAAGATATTGAACAAATAGATAGATGACAAGTCAATATGGCAATACAAGCACAACATAAACACAATAAAGCATGTGCAATGTATATGATGATGATGATGATGATGATACACGAGGTTTTCACACAGCCTTTAGTTTGGCACACAACCTTAACTTTGGCACACAACCTTAAGTTTCTCCGGCACAATCTTTCAGAGAAGGTTCATAATATCCAATATCCGATACCTATATTTAGTATTTCCAAAGCACATACATGACATAAGATACAAATGAAGTACACATACATGACTACAAGTAAATATGAAGGAATAGAAAAAACAAGTGAAATGATGCATACGATGACATGAGAATGATGATGCAATGTTCACAACCATACAAAATGAGTATTTCCACAAACAATCTACATTGTGTATTTCCAAAATCAATCCATATGATGTATTTCCACAACCAACCATAATGTTACAATTTCAAAACTATGTGAGCCAATATCTACTCACTATTTCCACTATCCATGAATTTTCCACATGATTCATATGCCCATAAAGTATGAATAGATCACAATACACCTAAGGCACCACAATGTTACAATCCAACAACACAATACAATTATTTGCATGTATTCTAGGCTATCAACATCATATAAGACCCCACACGGTCAAACATATCATAATACCTCAATTTCAATAATTATATCACATATAGGCCCCCACACAGGCACACCACATAGATAGAAATTTTTCATGATTAGCCACCCTTAACATACATTTTGTACCAATATTTATTACCCAGCCCAGTTTGAAAGAGTTAAGCCATAACCTACCTCGAATGTTGAAATTGATCTGCTAACCTTCAAACCCAAAGCCCTACTTCTCACAAATGGTCTCAAAATCAACTAGAACTGAGAAATATAGAATTTATGCATCAAAACAAAACTAATGATACCCATATTACCTACTTTTGATTCAGATCAAAATGGACTCCCAAAATAAATTTTTAAAAAAGAAGGGCAAAATTGTAACTTTACTTTAAAAATATGTTTCCCATACTGTGAGGATTCTATAGCTGAAAACCCAAGTCAAATCGAGTGAAAAATGAGGTTCAAATTAAAGAAAAACCATCTTTATGCTTTATCAGGTAAAATATTTGAAATCTATGTTAAAATTAAGAATCGAAGTTGATTTGAAGGTTAAATTGACGAAAAACTAGTAATTATAGTATTAGGAACATTGTTCAAGTGAAAGAGTGAAATTTGGGGATAAATCAAGTAACAAGGTTTTTGGGGTATTGAATAATTAAATCAAGAATTAAAGTAAGAAAAGGATGAAATCTCACCTTAAATCTGTAAAAGAATCAAAAAATAGATTTTAATCTATCTTCCCAAGCACCCACAAGCTTCACTTTTAAGCTCTCACACTATTTTAAGACTTAACTCTCAAGAGGCAAGATGAAAAATGGGCAAAATAAGGTAAAAAGGGGCTATTTATACGTCACACAAGGTTACCAGGTATTTAACGCATAAATTGGGCTCCTCAAATGAGTTTTACCCTTTGTGCTCCAGGATGCAACCTGGTGCATCAGATTTTCTATGTCTAGAACAGACTTGACGGGGTGCCCAAGATTCGTTCAGAGTCTGATATATACAAACAAACTATGTAAGAACACTAAATTAGATGCTCCGGACTCAATGGGGATATCAAAATTTCAAAAAAATATCGTTTTCATAGAGTTGACCACCAAAACTCAAAATCATAATTTTTCAAATTGAGGGTCAAAATGAGATTTAAAAGCCACAAAACCATACCAAACATGTTACCACCCTAAAATTGGCATTTCGGGTCAAAAGACAACCACAAAAGTCCAAAATAAGGCTCTCGAAGCCACCAAAACCCACAATATCACATAAATGGTACCAAAATACATCGGAAATTGTTCCAATCACCCCAATATCCCATCAATACCAAAATTCAACTATAGGGAGGGGTAAAATATTCAAATCAAGCACAATACATATTTCACATATTTTATCAAATTTTAAGATTCATACATTATCCACCACTAAAAATCTAGTTTACCTCGAACTAAGGCAAAGAAATACCTGAATCAACGTAGAGTTAGGTAAGAGAAGTACACATATCAGACTCGACCTCCCACGTAGCCTCAGCTATAGGTCGATGTCTCCACTAAACCTTAATCACAAGAATAACTATAGACCGTAACCATCTAACATCCCTAGCCAAAATAGAGACCATCTCCTTAATAAAAGACAACCGCTCATCTAACTGAACCGACTCCCAACAAATGACATGAGACTTATCAGGAATATAACATCAAAGCATACAAACATGAAAAATAGGATAAACAGTCGATTGATGCGGGGACAAAGCCAACTCATAAGCCATATCACCAACTGCAAAGAATATCAAATGGATCAATATACCTGGGGCTAAGCTTGAACCTCTTCCTAAACCTCATCACTCCCTTTATGGGTGAAACTCGAAGGAAAACACGATCACAAACACCAAATCTTAAGGCACAAAGTCTATGATTAACATAGCACTTCTGCCTACTCTAAGTCACTCTAAGTCTATCATGAATGATTGTACTCTATCTAAAGACTCATGAAGTAAGTCTGTACCTCGAGGTCTCACCTCAGAAACATCAAACCAACCTACTGGAAAACGGAAAGGCCTACCATACAATGCCTCAAAAGGAGCCATATTAATACTGAAATAGTAGTTATTATTATATGCAAACTCTACTAAAGCTAAATTCTTCTCCCACTGGCCACCAAAATCTATCACACAAGCACGGAGCATATCCTCAAAAACTTGAATAGTCTACTTTGACTGACTATCAGTTTGGGGGTAAAATATTGTGCTAAGATCAACTCGAGTACCCAAATCATCCTAAAAATTCTTTCAAAAGTGATATGTGAACACAAGACCTCAATCTAAAATAATGGACATTGGCATACCATGTAGATGCACAATATCCCGAATGTAGATACAGGCCAACCTCTCAGCACTGAATGAGACCTGAACTTTAATAAAATAAGCTAACTTTGTTAATCGATCCACGATGACCCAAACACTATTAGAACCATGAGATGTACGAGGCAAACTAGTTACCCACTCTCGGCACACAAACTCAGCCTCCAGTCCACAAAAATCGATCTAAATCATGTGAGGCTTCCTTAGCTTCCTCACTCAACAACTTATCTTGAATCAACCTAAATCCAACATCATCAAACTAATGAGATTGAATCTACTCCATCAAGAAGATCTAGCCTCTAAAAATGCAGAACCATGCTCAGGTGTTGAAATATCAAGCCTAATCATCTGGTTAGCTAAACACTGAACCTCTAAGGTGAATGGCCTCTCCTGGATCAAAAGATGTGTCAAGCCACCCATGCTAGTCAACGTCCATCTTAAGGCATCTGCAACTACCTTAGCTTTGCCCGGATGATAGAGAATGGTAAAGCTATAATCCTTAAGCAACTCAAGCCAATGATATTTCCTCATATTAAGATCTTTCTAGGTGAAGAAGCACTAAAGGATACTATGATCCAAGAAAATCGCACAACAAACTTCATACCAGGTAGTGCTTCCACACTTCAAAGAAAATAGAACCACACACAACTCCAAATCATGGGTAGGATAATTCCTCTCATAGGGCTTCAACTGACAAGAATCATATGCAATTATCTTGACCTCCTATGTCAACACAACACTTAATCCAACACATGAAGCATCATAAAACACGGTAAATCTCACACCCTCCTTGGGCAAGCCAAAATAGGAGATGAAGTCAACAAATCCTTGATCTTTTGAAAGGTCGCCTCACAAGTATCAAACCACTAAAAAAATCTTCTTCTGAGTCAACTTAGTCAATGAAGCTATGATAGATGAGAAACCCTCAACAAAATACTAATAATAACCTGCAAAGCCAACAAAACTCTAAATCTCGATAGGTGAAGTAGGTCTATCCCAATAACGAATCGCTATAACCTTGGCTGGATCAACCATAATACTATCCTTACTCACCATATGATCCAAGAGAGAAATAGACTCTAACAAAAATTCACACTTAAAGAACTTCACATACAACTTCTCATCCTTTAATCTCTAAAGCACAATCCACAAATTCTCCTTATGCTCAGCCTCACTCTTGGAGTACACCAAGATATCATCTATAACTACAATAAAAAATGAGTTGAGATACGGTGGAAACACCTGGTTTATTAACTCAATGAACACAACAGGGGAATTAGTCAACCTGAAGGACAATACCAAGTACTCATAATTACCATATTGAGTCCAAAAAGCTATCTTAGGAATATTCAAAGCTCTAATCCTCAACTGGTGATAATCAAACCTCAACTCAATCTCTAAAAACACTACAGCACCCTAAAGCTGATCAAATAAATCATCAACGTGAGGAAGAAGATACTTATTATTAACCATCACTTTGTTCAACTATCGATAATTAATGTACATCTACATAGACCCATCCTTCTTCTTCACAAACAAGATAGGAGCACCCCAAAGTAATACACTAGGTCAGATAAATCCTTTATCCAACAACTCTTGCAACTGATCCTTGAATTCCTTTAACTCAGTTGGGGCCATCCTATAAGGATAAACAGAAAAGGGCTTGGTGTTCGACTCAATATCAATAGAAAAATCAATAGCATGATCCATAGGTATACTAGGAAAATACATAGGAAACACATCCATAAACTCACGAACAACACGGATAGAATGCAAGGAATAAAGTAAAACAACACTAGTATCACAAATATAAGGCAAATAATCTAAACATCCCCTCTCAACCAATCTATAAGCCTGAACATAAGAGATAACCCTCTTAGGACCCAAAAAAAGTGTAATCTTCTAAGCTATTCTTGGTACACCTGGTAGAGCTAATGTCATAGTATTAGCAAAAAAATTGAAGATAACATGATAAGGATCCAACCAAAACATACCAAAAATAACATCAAAATTAACCATATCTATCACAACCAAATATACCCAAGTCTCACAACTAGAGAAGGTCATAATACAATATCGGTACATCTGATTCACCACTAAAAAATTACCTACTGAGGTAGATACATGAATAGGCATGGAAGAAGAATCACTAAAAGAATCAAAACCTAAAGCAAAATACACAAACACGATGGAGAAAGTAAATATGGGTTCAAATAACATAGATGCAGATTTGAAACAAATAGAGGTATAGCATCAAAACCCTCTACCTCAAGCCTAGCGGGTATAACTTAACACTGACCATGACCACCAACTGGCTGAGTAGCCCCATGACTACCACCATCTTGAGTGACCCCACGACCACGCCCATAAGCTCCACTACCTCTACCCCTCACACCTCTAGTAGCATCTCTACTCCTTACATCTAAAATAGGAGTAGCCTGAATCACACGACAGAGATAGTCCTTGGCCACATGGCTAATATCATCACACATATAGCAATCTCTATGATTTGCTTCAATAGAAGAAGATACAATTGATCCCAAATGGCCACCTTGAACTGCTAGAATAGAATATCGATCACTAAAAATCTACAAGGATGCCTGCACTGGCCTACCCAGATATCCAACTCTACCATAAGAAGACTAACCTCTGAACTCACCAAAATGGTGCACCTTCTTAGATCCTTCCTGAGATGCTCTAAGAATAACCTTTGTTATCTTGGCATGATCCACAATAATAAAAAAAAATGCCCCAAATACAACCATCAAAGATACACCCAATTGAAGAGAGACATTCAGACGCTTCATAAACTTTTGAATCTTCCCAGACTCAGTGCAAATTCAAGCATAGGAATATTTGGACAAGGCATGGAAGTGTATCTCATACTCTGCTACAGTTATGAATCCTTGCTCCAGTCCGTCAAACTCATGACACATCCAATCCCTTAGACTGTAAGGCATAAATCTATCTAAAAAAGGCATTGGAAAATTGATCACACAATATCTCAAGAGAATCAACAAGTCTATGACCAAAAACCAATCTCCACCAATTGCTAGCTACATCTCTTAACTGATAGGTAGTATAAGCAACCCCATGCTACTCTAATAAACCTAAATTATGAAACTTCTATTATCAATCAATCAAAACTCATAGGCATCCTCATCCACAACACCATTGAATCTAAGAGGACCCAAACGAGTAAATCGCTCAAACCTTTTCTAATTCTCATAAGAAATCATAATACTTGTGTAAGAGGAGACATATTGAATCTAGAAGGTTGACATCCCATCCAAGGAGCTAACAGAAAAAGGTTGAACTTTCAATCTCAAAACACCATGCTTAGATGTCTGTGCTATAAGAGGACTAAAAGTCGGGGTCTGAAGAGTACCCAAAATAAATGAATATGCAATAGGAGGATGAACACTCTAAAATAGAGGAAAACCTAGTATAACAGAAGGAGAACCCTCTAAATAGGTTAGCAAATGCACCTACAATCCCTCCAACACTGGGGTAGAAGAACTTAGAAAAACTAGAGTAGAACCCACACCTCAAACCTGCTCAACATGAGGCTTAGGGAAGAGTCTACTAGCACTCCTCTTAGAAGAGGCTGAATGTCACAACTCTATTTAAAAGTCATGATGACACCTACTATGAACTTCCAATAGGTAAGTAAATACCCTAACCCAGAGTTAATGCAATGGGTTAATTAGATAAGAAATGCCCAACTAGGCTATCATACAAAAACATACAATAAACATAAATATTGTTCTAATATAAATAGATAACAAAACATGGATACCAATCCTACGACCTGGAATAATTGGTACAAGAGTATCTAATTATTATAGTAATAGGAATATAGCCGAAGAATTTTAAATAGTCAATACATCTATCTCAAATACAAAATATGGAATCAATGATAGAAGGAAATAGGTGATGCAAAACTCCAAGAGTGCACCATATCTCTGAGATATTAACACCAGCACAAATGCAACTCAACAGTGGCAGATAATACTCGGATATGCACTAAAAAGGTACAGAAGTGTAGTATGAGTACCAAAACAATAGGTACTCAGTAGACATCATCGGCCGACTAAGCTAAGTCATGATATAACGATGATTTAGTGCAAGATAAATATATCTAAGTCAAGGTACAAAATTGAACATGAATAGTCTCCATCATCACTAAGCATAATAAGTAATCAAAGCAGAACAATAATAACATAACATATCATCATATACAATATCATCGTTCATAAGAAATAAATAACTTGGAATCATAAAGCACCACAAGAACAATCACTAGCAACACAAGTACAAGGTTTGCACCTATAAATCAACTAGTGCATAAAATAAATGAACCCATCACGACGTCCCATACTATTGGAGAGTACACCTAAGGAAATAATGATAATACAACTATTTAACTAACAACATATCCAAATCTTATTATTATTTGACCATATTTCATACTTATCGTCATTCAGGCATTTTACCTACTTTCATTAGTTATCAACATCGACCAAATAATATAGTCCATACAATTTCCATCAGTGGACACGTATTAGTATATTTTCTAACTAATGTAAATTAACTATACAAGGGTCATTAACTAATCCATCAAATCTCTAGCCATCAAGTGATATGTTCATTAAATAGAAAACTAGTCACCATAAAGCTTATGCTAATAGCCATCATATCTTACTTAACCATTTTGATACTAGCATTACTCACAAGGTGAATCCTTATTTTTCAATTAGTTCCCACTTATCAACTAGTATTGATTCATCATTAAACAATAACCACCACAACCCCTTAATTACCATTAATCATTAACTACTCTCATTTATAAGTATTCATTCACTAGTGATCTATAACCGACCCCCTAAGGTCAACATTATACTCTCATTTCACATGTAGAGGTAAACATATAAAAACATGTATATATTTTCCATACATAGGGCTATCCTAAACTCGAACCGGTAGGTGCACTCATATAAACATCAAGAGTCGTCCTCCTAACTTGTGGGATATCATCATATCATCAACATATCCTCCGTCCTTATCGGACATCATTATCACATTAATATATCCTCTATCCTTACCCAACATCATCATTACATCAATATATCCACCGTTCTTATCAGGCATCATTATCACATTAGTATATTCTCCGTCCTTGCTGGGCATCATCATCACATCAATATATTCTCTGGACTTGTCGTGCATCATCATCATCACATAACTATATCCTCTATCCTTTTCGGGCATTATAATTATCATATCAATATATATATATCAATAATAAAGAACAATACCCATAAGGGATAAAGTAAATGACAAACCCCACGAAGGATAAAGTAAATGACAAACCCCACGCGGTATAAAGTAAAAGAGAAGTAAGGAGAAGCATACCTTTATATCTCATCATTTGTCTTCAAGGAAAATTTATTCATATGTATATATGAATATATATTGTATGAATATTACAAGTCATTGCCGGGTTCAACATGGCTAGAGCATAGCTTCCCATGTAGTCAATAAATATAGCTTCTAGAGCCCTTAGTATCATGACTCATAATACTAGAAACAAGAGAGCCTTCTAGCGTAATTACTAGTTTGGTTACTGGACAAAATTATAGAATGAGTAATACATAGTCTAAAGCTAAAAATAGTAGTTTAGTCAATGATTCAAATAATAACATTGTCATAGGCTTAGTTAATAATATAATACATAGATATTCTTAGCTTTATTGATAATCTAGACAACAACCATAAACATCACTTCTAATGCAATAACCATAATTCATTTACCGAGGTCAGCCAACATGCTCCAAAGGGCATCCTCTAAGCATTAACAAAAATCTATGGTCTCCAATGGAACTATATAGGTCCAAGATTATTATGGGTCAAGATCCCACTTCTAATTCCCCAAGATACATTTGAAGTCTAAATTCTACCTGGACTATACTAAAGTATCTAAACCAAGTATTAGATGTTTATCAAGCCACACTAGTCCTGAGGTAAATATATTTCTATATCACTACTCTTAACCCATCCATGGCACTAGTAAAATTCCACAAGTATAAGTAACTAGGGTCAACTTACCCCTAATCATGAGTGACAAGGCCACTCCAATATAACTAAATCAACTAGAGAATTCTCATAATATCCATGATACAATGTCCAATTAACCAAGTTTATATCCTACAAGTCAAGCATTCTATACTATGAGTTTGATCTGAGGTGGATTTGTGCACCTCAGTGTTGTTTTTCTAGCTTATTTTGCCTTGTTTTGAGGACTACTTTTGTGATTTTTGTGTTAATAATGTTATAAATTATCATATAAGTTTTTTATTATTGGATTACAATGATTAAAGGTGTTTCCAAATAAGTTGGTACTAAAATTGATCACTTAGAGTTTAAGCGAGAAAACTAGTGTTACTAGCTTGAGTTATGTGTTGTTATAGTTGATCTCGATAGACTTTAATGTATTTTATGAGTTACTAATGGTTTGAATGTTTATTTATTATTTAAAAACTTTTTTATGATGTTTAAGGGTTAATTGAAACAATCCAAGCGTCAAAACTAAGTTAAAGATCAAAAAGACAAAAACTAGCATTCTTAGCTTAAGTTTCTTGTTCGTCGTCTTCGATGTTGTGTTGTTTTGAGCTCTAATTTATGTTTTTTGATTCAATAGAATACTTGGTGGGTTGATTATTATAATATCTGAGTAATATACAAGATTTAAATCAAATTAAAACAACACCAAAAGGCGTGGAATGGATCAACAAGAGCACAAAACAAGATTTCAAGTAAAATAAACACCCGGGATGTTACTTGTGCGTATGAGGCCTTAAATATTTCCAAGTGGTGCATGATATGCTCCACAAGATTCAAAAGGGACCCAATATAGTGTGTACCTATGATTATCCCATGACACGCCCCCTATCCCGGCGGAATGAGCCCGCGACGCACCCATTGTTCCACCAATGGCAAAATTATTCTCCTATAAATAGGACACTTGAACTTGATGCTAAACCCCTTGAACGTATTTGAAACTTGGAGAGGGTAAACTACACACTTTAAATAGGGTTTTTATTTCTTTTATTTAGCTTGTTTATGGATTTTAACATGTTTTCCATTATTGCGATTACGGTTATGTGCATTAGCGGCTAAAAGCCCCATTTTTTTGGGTTAAGGCCACGAACATGTTTAATATTGCTTTGAATTAAATTGGTTTTGATTGCTTATCATATTTGGTTTTTTATTTATCCTTATTTTAACTATTTTAAGGATTCTCAACCCTTATAATACATCTATTATCATCTTTGTGAACCCAAGAGGGGGAATAAGAAGATAGAACATGAGGATGGATAGAGTAAGGTTCCTAATATTTTATAAAATAAGAAATTTGAATTAGCAACAACGATAGGGATATACCTAGAAGCCTTTCTTTGTTCAGATGTAGGATTAAATCTTAATGTATCTAAATGGATTATTACATCCCCGCTCAATGATGTAGTTGTAATGTCCAATTAGGTAGAAGGTTAGAGGTTGGGAGACCATGATCATACGATAAACCCTATGAATCAAACACTAATATAAGCAATCTAATGAATAAAGTTCACTAGTATTATGATTGTTCGTGGTGAGGATCGATACTTAGCATTTATAGGTCCACTATACTACTTGGTGAGACCACGTACACTAGCGTGTGAGCTTGGGCGCAATAAGTATTTGGCACTGTTGTCGGGGACTTGTAAATAGTCAACTATCATATTTTTAGTTTTTCTATATTGAGTTTTAAATAGTTTTTTTCTTTTTATTTTCCTTTTTCTATTTTTCTCACACTCTTCTTGACATGTCAGTCTGGGATAGATGGTTTTCGAGGGATGAAAATTCTTGTCATTTTTGTAGAGAACCCCACTACCAGGCTTTTTGGTCCAAACTTTGATCCAAGAATTTGGAGGGGACCTGCTTGTTTCCGACCTGTGCATCAGACCACAAGTTAGTATATGGTTTGTGGAAATATCTATCATTGTGCAGACATGTGTGGATTTAATCCTGATTCAGTCATGTTTGCAGGTAATGCTCAAAATACAATTAAGGATATACCACCACCACCATCTCCATAGAGAATAAGAAAAGAAATAGAGCATTCTAGAGAATTTATGGAGCAAACACAAAAATCACAATCACTTATCTGTCATCTTTCTTTTGAGACTACAATTAAGAAAGTGAATATGAGTGAGGGTGTTGTGGATAGTGTAAATTTTGAAGTGAGGTTGGTTGGTCCTCATTCAAAGAAATTTTCTACATTATGTTTAGATGATGTCTTGTCTGCGGAATTATCTAAAATAGTGGGAGAATGTGAAGATGAGAAACAAGAATTCTATATTCTTCATTTTGTGTGAGAAAAGCAACATAAAAAACGACACATCTCACTTCATGGCCGAGTGGTTTACCATGCACCATTTATTACTTGGTTCCTTCATCTTTGTACCACCCCCATATGAGCAAAGAAAAAAGATGGATGCAAAGTTAGGGGTAAAATTCATATCCTCAAGGTGGAGAAAAATTGATATGGGTCATGCCGCGACACTAAATTAGGCGCTTCTTGGGAGGCAATCCAAGTTATGTAGGTATGTTTCATTTTTAGTATTTTTAGTGGTTTTTTTTCACATAGTTTTTATTTTGTTGAGCCACAGATTGATGGTAAGTCTGATTACTAGAAAACCTGAGCTAAGGAGCATAGGAAAGACTAAGTGTGGGGTCTCCGAACCCCGGTGATGTATAAAGATGCTACTAGCTTGGCCTAGAGGCCTCAGGGAGTATTTTTAACTCTACTTTTAAATTATACTTTGGGGACAAAGTAGATTTGTAAATGTGGGGTGGGGGAATTCCCAATTTTAGGAGTAATTTTAAAATTTTTAGTTTAGGAATAAGTAGGATATTCTTGTTGGTGCTATATTGGATTGGATTATTCAAGTGTTTTGAGTTGAAAAAGAGAATGTTGATTGTGTGAATGATTACTTTTGAGACTCCTAGGATCATGATTATGAATTTTGTAGTGTTGGCTTAATGCTTGAATTTATGTTTGGTTGAGAGTTTATGATAATTCTGCTTGAGTTGAGCATGCACCATGTGTGTGTGAGTTTTTTTGTATATTCCCTACTGCATATGATGTCTAAAACTTTCCTGTTGTGTATGGAAAGAGAAACAAAGAGTGTTGGTTTAGGAGATGATATAGGCATTTTGTTGATAACCATGTTTTATACCCTCGTTTGCCTACCCCTATGCATAATCTTAGTTAGCCCAGTTGAGCCTTTAGCTTTTTCTTTGGCAGCCTCATGTGTAGCTTAATCCCGTTATTTGGTGGACTTTAATTTGATCCAAAAGCTCCTAAGCTCTTTAGAGCAAAATCAGTAAGTTAAGGAGTTTGAAATTAAAGTAGGGAAAAGGTGAAAGAGAAGACCCTAAATATTAGCTATTGGAACTAAAAATTAATATGTGTTGTGGTTGGGAAGGGTAATGAAAAGGGAAAAAATTATTATTCAGATTGAATAATGTGTTCATAGAATAATCCCGCCATAGTGTATGTGAAGTATCTTAATGAGATGGGTCAAAAAAAAAGATTGTGTGTGAAGGTAGAAGTGGAGAGAAAGATGGCTAAGGCAAATTGAATGAAAAGTATGATGTATTAAAGCGCTTAGCAAGGATAGTCACTATTACTATCCAAAATAGTTCCTACCTATCCCTTAGCCTACATTACAACCTGTAAAGACCTATTTGATCCTAAGACTTAACATTCTGATATTAGTAGAGTACTACACTAAGGGAAAGCCTATGGTCATTGTGTGTAACTTGTGATAGTGAGCAAACTTTGATTCTTATACCCATTATGTGCTATATTGCATCTATGTGAGTGTTTATTAGTAGCTGTCTTGCTGTGAGGGATCATGTTTGATGATAGTTTTGGTGAATTTTGTGATGTATTTAATTGAGCAATATGCATGAGTTTTCCAACTTGGTTAGTATATTCTTTAGGCTAGGATGTTTTGGAGTAGTATTCGTGATCTTTCAATTGTGTTTGTAACATGCTTAGTGTAGAAACTTGTATTCTTTGTAGTCGTTGTAGTAATAGCTTGAGTTTATTGCATGTAGTATAAGTGTGGAGTATCTTCATCTTATTATTCTTAGAGTAAAGAGTTGTTCAAGGATGAACAAGGATTTAAGTGTGGGGTGGTGATCTGAGGTGGATTTGTGCACCTCAGTGTTGTTATTCTAGCTTATTTGGCCTTGTTTTGAGGACTACTTTTGTGACTTATGTGTTAATAATGTTATAAATGAGCATATAAGTGTTTAAGTATTATATTACAATGATTAAATGTGTTTCCAAACAAGTTTATACTAAAATTGATCACTTATAGTTTAAGCGAGAAAACTAGTGTTACTAGCTTGAGCTATGTGTTGTTCTAGTTGATCTCGATAGACTTTAATGTATTTTATAAGTTCCTAATGGTTTTAAGGTGTATTTATTAGTGTAAATTTTTTTTTATGATATTTAAGGGTCAATTAAAACAAGCTAAGAGTCAAAACTAAGTTAAAGATCAAAAGGACAAAAACTAGCAATCTTAGCTTAAGTTTCTAGTTCGTCGTCTTTGATGTTGTGTTATTTTCAGCTCTAATTTGTGGTGTGTGATTATGTATGATGCTTTTTGATTTAATTATTATGATATATTAATGATATAAAAGCTATAAATAAAGTGTAAACAACACCAAAAGTCTTGGAATGGGTCAACAAGAGCACGAGACAAGATTTGACGTAAAACGGACACCCGGGATGTTACTAGCGCGTGTGAGACCTTAAAAATGTCCAAGTGGAGTGTGATATTATCCAAAAGATTAAAAAGTTACCCAATACAGTTTTTACCCTCGATTATCCCATGATTTACCCCTTATCCCAGTGGAATGAGCCGCGACGCGCCCATTATTCCACCGACGGCAAAATTGTTCTCCTATATATAAGACACTTGAACTTGATGCTAAACACCTTGGACGTCTTTGAAACTTGGAGAGGGGATTATACACATATAAAATAGGGTTTATATTTATTTTATTTAGTTTTTTATGGAGTTTAACATGTTTTTCATTATTGCGATTACGGTTATGTCCATTAGCAGCTAAAAGCCCCCTTTTCAAGGGTTAAGACCAAGAACATGTTTACCATTGCTTTGAATTGAATTGGTTTTGATTACTCATCATATTTGGTTGTTTATTTATCCTTTTTATAACTTTTTGAAGGATTCGCAACCCTTATAATACATATATTATCATCTTTGTGAACCCGAGAGGGGGAGTAAGAAGATAGAACATAGGGATGGATAGAGTAAGGTTCCTAATATTTTATAAAATAAGAAATTTGAATTAGCAACGAGGATAGGGATATACCTAGAAGCATTTCTTGGTTCACATGTAGGATTAAATCTTAATGCATCTAAATGGATTATTACATCCCCAAACCCCCCCCAAGTGGGTCCTACATACGAAAAACAAATTTTTGAGATAAACTATATGTTCACGCAGCATTAGGGAATCAAAAACCTTAAGAACAAAGTGAAAACCAATCTTATTTGGGCTAAAATCATGCCCTCAAGCTAATTGGGGGTTTGGTCAAAAAATTGAGAAATTAAAGCTTGAAAATGAAGGTTTCATACCTTAAATCCATTGTCGATCACTTATATATATATGTGTGTGTGTGTGTGTGTGTTAATCAAGATTCTAACTCACCTCTAAGAATCAATTTGAGGCTAATATATCATTCTAAGGTTTCTAGGGTCCAAAGAGAAGTGAAAAATGGACAAATATCGACCAAGGGGACTATTTATATCCCATCCAAGCAAAGCGGTACCACATTCGTTCTATATAGGTCTGCACCACGCTCATGCGATTTCCATAACACCGGCCGCGATTGCCATGGCCCCTGTTCAGCAAGGTCAAAACTTATTTTTGACCTCCAAAGCTCATTTAGACTCTGGTTTTCTCAAATTAACTATTAACCCCACTAATTATGACATTTCATATGCATTGGTGAAGTTGGATTTTCCATCTGAGGTCATTTAGGACACTTGTGGGTTCCATACTCATATCTTCCAATTTTTGACTTTTTGACCAATTGGTCGAAATGAGCTCATGTGTAGTGGGACACAAACTAATGGTATACCTAGCCTAAAATATATATTCTAGAGTTGTTGGTGTAGTTAAATTTGCATCCGAGATCATTTTACTGACGTTTTTGATCTGCGGCTATTTGGAACCAACGAAGACTTCTAAACGGTGAATTGGGTCTAAGAATCAAATGAATCACTCGGTAACCAAACTATCAATTCCAGCAAATCATAAATGACTTGTGGTGGTTATGGAAAATCTCTAACGGTGACTATAAGTTGAATTATGAAAAATAACCTAAAGGGTCATTACAAAAAACACTACTAAGGAACTTTCACCCGCGAAAGTTAAAGATGAGAAAGTACCTGAAGTCTCGAACAGGTGAGGATACTAAGCTTGCATTTTTCTTTCGATATCCTAAGTGGAGTCCTCCAATTGGTGGTGCCTCCACTGAACCTTAACTATAGGAATCTCTATGTTATGAAACTGCCTCATATCTCTAGAAAAAATAAGCATGGGCTCCTCAACAAAGGTCAAGTGCTCATCTAACTAGACTGAGTCCCATCTAAGCACATGAGATGGATTAGGAATATATCATTGCAACATAGATACATAGAAAATTGGATGAACAATGACAAAGTCTATAGGTAAGGCTAACTCATAAGCTACCTCCCTAATGCACATAGAATCTCAAAAGGACCAATATATCAATCAAAGATTAAGCTTTCCCTTCCTTTTAAACCTCATCACACCCTTCGTTGGTGTAACACGAAAGAATATATGTCACCAACTCTAAATCTCAAGACACAAAGCCTATGATCCGCATAAGCCTTATCCCTACTCTAGGTTACTCTCAGCCTATCCTAAATCACCCCAACTCTATCGAATGAATCTTGAAGCAAATCTGTACCATGAGGTCTCACCTCAAAAGTCTCAAACCATCAAATCAAAGAACAACATATTCTTCCATATAATGCCTCATAAGGCACCATCTCAATACTAAAATGATAGTTGTTGTTATACACAAAATCTACCAATGCTAAGTGTTGATCCCACTAAACTCCAAAATCCATAACACAGGGCAAGAGCATATCCTCGATCTCCTAAATAGTTTTCTCATATTGACCATCGGTGTACGGGTGAAAGTCTATACTCAAATACACTCGAGTAACCAACTACTCCTGGAATGCTCACCAAAACCTCAAGGTATACAAAGAACCATGATCTAAAATCATAGAAATGGGCACCCCACAAAAATGAACTCTCTCCTGAACATAGATATGGTAAAATCTATCAGCACTGAAGGTCATCTGAATAGGAAAAAAATATGCTGACTTGGTCGAACGATCAATAATAACCCAAATTCCACCGAAACCATGGAAGCAAAAGGCAACCTACTAATGAAGTCCCTAGTAATATTCTCCCATTTCCGCTCATGAATGGGCAACCTCTTAGTCAAACCACTAGGACTAATACTTGGCGTTAACCTGCTGATAACATAGGCAACGAGATATAAAGTTTTTCATATCTCTCTTCATGCCATCCTACTAATAATATTATCTCAGATCTCTATACATATTAGTTGTACAGAGATGAATGGAATATCTAGAGTTGTGGGCCTCTTGCAAAATCGACTTAATCAAGTCACCAATACGAGCAACACAAATATGACCTTGAAATCTCAAAACACCATCTGAATCAATAGTGTGTTGTAATACCCCAAAAGATCCTAGACTAGTTTTCAACTATTCGTCACTTTTTTAGAGGTCCTAAGAAATTTAACTTACACTAAGTATAAGTGACATGGCCATTTTAACTCCCCAAGGTTTTGAATATTTTAATTTGGCCTTCTCAAGCTCCAAATGTTAATTTATGAGTTGAACTATGTTTAGGAATGTTAAAAGGTTCATCCGAGAGAGTTTTAGAATTTTCAAAATAGGTGTGTTTTTTGACCATGGAGCCAGTAAACCTCCGCGATTTCAATGTGTCACGGAGGATAGTGTCCACGATATGCAGTGTGTCATGGATGTTAGCCTTCACGATACACAACGTGTCACATAGGCTTGCCTCTGTGATAACCTTCATGGCATGGAGATGGTGTAATTTTGGGTATTTTTATTAAAGTTAAAGGGGTATTTAGGTCCTTTTACTCTTTCCTTAAACACCCAATTCACAATTTTAACCCATGAGGGGCATCTTTTCCCTATTCATCATCAGTTAATGATGTATAAATATCTCTCATCCTCAAGAACACAAAAAACAAAGCTTCTTCCAAGAAATCATCCATCCAAGGTCCCAATTCTAAGTTTTCTTCAAGAACTCAAGCAACTCCAGTATGTGGGATATTCATCAATGGGTTTCTTCCACCCATTGAGTCCCAATAATCCCTTGTTTTTTAAGTATAAACCTTTTCCCCTCTTTTTATGAAATTTCAATCTTAAGTCTGAATTCACTCAATTTTCTCCTAGTAGTTTTGAATATGAACTATGACATTGTGTATCCCCATGTGAATTATACTATTACATGTTTAATAATCTCAATTATACATATCTTGTCCAGTTGATACCATGTTAATTTGTCAACCTATGACTTAAACCATGTGAGCATGTTGTCCTCATAAGTTTAATATATTTCCATACTCATAATCATGGATTTCATCAACTTAGTGAAATATACTATGTATTGGGTCCTTGAATCATGAATTTCCTTATAATGTTTTAAATGATGTTATTGTGTTTAAAGTATTATTCAGTGTTGGAGGGTTATGAACACTCATATCTATATGTTTATGCATGTTTCCCATTTCAAGCAACAAGTCAGTCAGATCATGATTTTATCACCATATTGAGATTATCATATTCATGTTGAGCACTTATCAGTTATGAGTCCTGTTAGCTTTAATCAATACCAGTGTTAGTTCAACTAGGAGTAGGATTTAGCACTAAGTGAATTTAGGGATGAAGGTTTTCCTTCAAGTCGAAAGTGAGACCTTTAGTAGCAGTCCCTAAGTTCCAGGACTACATAGCCAGCATAGGTATTGAGAGGTCTTCCTTCTAGTTGAGGTTTGAAACTCTCTTGGGGGAACATTCCAGTCAGGGGTGACACCCTAGTCCTTGGGGACATCAGCTTTGATGGATCCACATTGTCAGCCATGTGTTAGTACCAACACCCTTCCAATTGGGGTTACAGGTTGGACCCTGTTCATCTTAGATTGGGACATGTCGGTTACATGATAGCTCCCATAATTTAAGCTTAGTGTTCAGGTTATATCAGCTCAGGTTCACATGAATATGTGTTCATTTTATCAGCTATTCAGCCAGTCAGTTTAATAGATCATTTTAGTACATACTTTACTTGGTCTTGCATTCATTTTACATATTCATGCATTCATGCTCAATATCTATATTCACTTCTGTTAGTCCTTATCTCAAGTACCAATATATTCAAAGTACTGATAGCATACTCTATTTTTTACTATGTTGTCTTATAACAAAGGTTCAGTCGCTCAGTTCCTCGACCTCCCTTAGTTAGTTCAGTGCTACTCAGTAACATTTGTGGTGAGTCCTCATCCATCGAGGACAAGTTATTTGTATTTATTTTTAGTACTTCCTTTATTTCAATTAGTTGAAGTTAGTTTGGGGTTTTTACCATCAACTCTTCATGTTTTAGAGGCTTTCAGATAGTAAGACTTGTTCTCAATTTTTATCATATGTTCAGACATGTTGTGTATTGTTTAGTATTACACCTTGACAAAAATTTTATCAGTTTAAGTTTCACATATGATGTTTTATTATTACTTCAGTAAGTTCTCACAGTAGTTACTAGATCATGGGTTAGCTTGGGTTCATTTCACGACCCTAGACTACCCCTAGTCGTAACACGGTGCTTAGAACCGCAAGTGATCACAAGCTAACCAATGAATTGGCATAATACTTGAGAAGTTAATTTCGAATACATAAAATAGCTAAATTTATTGTGCGAAAACATAACCAGAATAAATATTATACTGATAAACTTTAAAATCTGATAAAACTGAAGAGAGAACTGGAATTTACATTTTATGACTCTGACTGACCATTTATGAAGCCTCTACTATATTGAATATAGATAGTTGGGACATGTATCCAACTACCAATAATCACTACATATGAATAAATACAACATGATACATAAATTACAACTGACTAGAAGCCCCGAAATAGGAGAACACATCACCAGTTCGCTGGAAGCTGCAAACTGTTTAATAAAGATGTCTAGGCTACAACTGGTACTTACATTATGAGACAATGTAGCACATAGACATATATGTGGATCAGTACTTTGGAATGTACTGAGTAAGCGGAGTGAATGTAATAAGTAAAACTGAGTAGATACATAATCTTAAAACATGCATTCTAAGTGCAAGTAGACTCACCAAGAGACTGAAATCAACTGAAATCTGAAGTATCTTAAAACATGAGTAACAAACATAATATGATAACAGGTGAATCACTACACTTAGTTTCTTAAATCTTTAATTTTGTAGAATAAGTAAAACGGAAGCTGGAAAGCGGTAAAAACATAAATATAGTAAGAAATTCTCTTGTAAGGCTGAATATGCTGTAAAAGCTGTATTAAGGATGACGTATGAATTACTGGGCCTGAAACTATGTGGTGGAAACATACATAACTCAAGGATCTAAATATACCAATATACTGAGCATGAATGAATAAACATACAAAATTAAACATAACGTCTACTAAGCAGAGCTAATTAACTAAATGGTCGATGCTTGTGTGACTGAGCAACTGATATCTGAGTAAAAAGGATAACTAATATCTATATACTGAGTCACGGATATATGAATACTGACCAACTGATATCTGAATACTAAAAAACTGACATCTAAATATTGATTAACTGATATCTGGACACATATTAGTTGGTATATGTATAATGATTAACTAAAAACTAAATATTGATCATGTAAAAATGAGAATGCTAGACCAAGTAAAGCGTGTACTGAAATGATCTAAATAACTGAATAATTGATATTTCAATAACTAAAAATCTGATTACTTGGCCAAGAAAACCTGAACTTGTATAGACTGAGTACTGGCTGAAACTATGGGAGCTATCATGTAACTGACATAAACTATGTGAGCTATCATGGAATCCAACGCCTGACCCACGCTGAGGAGGGTTGTTCTATCATAGCCATCAGAATAGAAACTGAACTGGAGTGATCACTAAACTAATGTCCCGAAGGACCAGGGAGTCAATCCTAAACTGATGGGTCACCCCTGAAAGGAAGTAAAGACTAAACTAACTGGTGACCCCTCATATCCTATGCTGGCTACGCAGTTCTTGAACACAGGGACTGCTACTAACGACTCTACATAACTGAAAGGGAAGCCGCAATCCTTGTATTTGCTATCTACTAAATCCTACTCCCAACTGAAAGACACTGTAATACTAACTGATCCATACACTGATAACTTATAACTGATAAGCTCAGTTCATGGTATTCTAAAAATAATAGTGCATACGAATTCTGAGGTAATTATAAACATATAAAATGATAATTCTCAACATGATCATGGTGTTCTGGATATGATAGTAAAACCATGGTTTGATTGACTTGTTACTTAAAAATGGAAATAATTTAAAACACATACGTATCGAGTGTTCATAACCCGTCAGCACTGAATAATCCATAAAATATGATATTAACTCTTAAAAATGTAGTATGGAAATCATATTTGGAAGATCTAAAACATAAACATCTCACCAAGTGAGTGAAGATCATGAACTTAAACATGGAAACATGTTAAACATGGGTAAACAACATAATTACATGGCTAAATTCATAATTCAATAGTATAACATGAAATTCACTTGAATCGGACATGGGAAATCGAAATTTGAAGCATGATATAACCTAATTTTTCATGGAATCATACGTGGACATCAATTGAGTTCAAACTACTAAGGAGAACATGAATCAAACTTATCTTGAACATGTGAAATTCCATAATGAAGGAAAAAATCATACTTTAATTAAAGTATTGAAATACAAAATAAAATATCATACTTGTAGTTTCAAAACATGAATAAGTATAAATTTTATGCTCTTTAGTCTCTTAAATCACATGATAATGCTATGCTTTCAACACATGAGGATTTGAGAATGAACCCTAACTTAAAACATATAAATTCAACTTAAAAAACATACTTTCGGGCACATAGTTGAAAGATTAACCTTGTTCAAAATCCCACATACCTTTATTGAATAAATTCGAGAAGGAATCTTTAAACTAAAGCTTGAATCCTTGTGTTCTTGAGAAGAAAAGCTTGGATTATTGTTCTTGAGAAATGGGAGGTTTTTACGTGAGTTGTTTTGAGGAAGATGGACAAATAATTCCCCTTTTTGAGTTATAAATCGTGTTTGGACGGCTGGGGTTGAGGGGAAAGGATTAAACTACCCCTTGGACTCTTTTTTCCATGTAAATAAGACTCATGGAAAGAACCCCAGAAAAGTGGAATGGACCTCACATCACAGGCCTATCGAGACTCATTACTACTTTTCATGAAAAAGGTCATAACTTTTTGCTCAGGTATCGGATTAAGGAAAAATTGGTATCATTGCAGAGATAATTCAATTATCTACAATTTGGTGGGTATTGAGTGGAAAATATCCAGATATATAAAAAGTTATACACGTTCAAAGTCTACCCTTGTAGAATCAAATGCCAAAATTTGGCCGAATCAAAGGATGTTAGCTCAACTTTGCTCTAAGCGATTCCTACAAACACTTTTCACCTCAAAAGCATTCTTCACACTAGGATAAAAATCATGACACATGTATTCTAATATAAATCATGGGATTATAGTTTACACACGTAGAAATGACTATTCAAAGTTTAACCCAAAAGTGTGGGGTGTTACATTTTCTCCCCCTTGGAATCATTCGTCCTCGAATGATGGATAGGAACTTGTTGAGGTTTTATAAGTATGGAATGATGTACACATGACATGTCTGGTTATGAAGGATATAGCTAACCTGAAGCATTATAACTTAATCATGAAACTAATTTCTGGGTTAACTTAACTCTATTGACTGTAAGGAGCTGATTCATACTGAGAGTTTAGAAGTCACTTGAAATGTACATGATATGATCTTACATATAGAACTGTAAAGTGATAACTGATGTAATAAAATTCTAAGAGTTACTATGGAGGGAATAAGGCATGTAGCTTCTTATTAGGAACTCTCCCTTAATAAAACACGTATAAGAATTAAAAGTGAAGGGCTTCATGGTATCATCATGTACCTTATGCAAGCATGGATCTTGAGATAACGAGACTAAGATCATACAAAAGATATTACACTGTTTGAGCTGAAATACATGAAAAAATGAGATCATTCACTGAATACTTATGAACTGAACCATTACTACATAGCTGAATCTGAAAAATGATGTATGAACTGAATTGAGTTCGTAACTTGCATGGATGTGAATGAATTACCTCATGGAATAGCCATATTCATGAAACTATTGATAGTAAGACTAGATTGAAAGATGGAAAAACATAGGAGCTTATCTGTATGACTGCTAAACTGAATTGCTGGCTATACAAACTGAATCATACTAAAAGCTTATACTCAACTGGAGTATTTCTTCAACACTCTTTCTAAGAAGTTCTAATAATATCAGGGAGCAAAGAATCTTGGGCATGATTTGAATAAGATGTCTGAATAAGGAATCTTAATATGGCTATAACTCTGTAACATGGAACATAGGCCTATGAAACATAAAATAGGATAGAATTACTAGGCCTTAGGCAATGCAATTGTCCAATTCAAGCTTAGCCTCATTCCTTAAATACTCGCATGGGTATATTTAACTAATCCAACCAAAGTCTGAGTTGAACTACCTGCTCTCACCATGTTCAATCCTAACTCAAAATTACAAGGTACTGCACATAACACCGTAATGCTAGTCTGAACCATGAATCAATACCCTAGGCGTTTTCACAACTTCTCATTTCAAGAATAATTCTTCTTACCACTTTTACAACTAAAGTCAACCTATTACTAGGAATTCACTATCTCACAATGCACCCATCCACTTTTATACCAACATGACATTCAAGCCTATAATTATAACAATATACGAACTTCTAGGCAAACACCCATAAAAGCATCTTTCTTATATTCTCTAAACCTCCATAAATAACAACTTTGTTACACTAACCATGACATATACCAAAAATATTCCCTAAATCTTTCTTCAATCTTATAGCCTTACATACAACAATCTTTCCTCCACAAAAAATATTTACTCTCTCCCATCTAAATGATTGTCAATCACCAGTATCTTTACATGAGAAGAGGTCACTGAAAGTTAGAACATGAGGACCTGAAACATGAAAAAATACTATGCATAACTTGGACACTTAACTGAGGCCTGAGGAATAGAGTGTCCATGGAATGGATTAATTATAGAGATCAAAACTGAGGATATACATAACATAAAATGAATATCACTAGTCATTAAGAGTGTACAATGAGTACCCAGAACTAAACATTCTGTAATGCATGAGCATTGAGTCATGAGTTGCATGACTTGAGTTTGGAGTTCATAATTTCAGGGAAAATGCTTTGTACTGCTGAGTGAACTGGAACTCCTCATACTAGGAATTGAGAGCATACATAATTCTATGGAAACTACACGAACGTGGTTATGATCATGGAGATGACATGTAAGGCATGAGAAGATATCATGATAACTGAAGTACAAAAATTTAAACTGTTATAAGAATGGGTCGGGCATCTTCCTCCCTACAGATGTTCTACAAAACTCTAGCATAACTACTAGAATCTAAAAACCTGACTTGGTTTCTTGTTCTATCATATCTCCCTTAGCTTTAAGCTATTATTTTAAGTCTGTGGACCCCTTAATAAATAAACTCTGAACTGGACTGCAACCAATGTAATCTAGAGTCCAAGATATAACACTACACATAAATGATAAACTTACCCTGAAAGTGTAAAACTCACTGCTAATACTATCTTCTGAGATAGAACTCTTAACTTTCTATAGACACAATAGTCATCATATAATAAATTGAACACTTACTAACTTAAAATCTTCATTAGTATCACCATACCCTGAGTTCACAGCATCTAGAGATTCAACTCTTCTTTCTATTAGCTCAATCTTCAAAGATTCAAACTTAGATTCTAACACTTAACATAGATATCCCCAAACCTTTAATGAACCATTCTTACTTCCTTCATAGCCTACTAGTATCACATCTCTAAACTTATATTTTTCCTAAACCATGAGAATTACCATTACACCAACATACCCAACATCAACAACATATAATGTTGAATCAACAAACTTAAGTTCTTGCATACACTATTTCAAGCCTACTGATTCACCTTTCATAAAACTATCCCTATGGATACCTAATCTACTAAATCAAGATAACACTATCCCCACTTTACTACTACTAAAATTCTGTGTTCATGCTTCTAACTCTAGATCACATACTATCACAGGATTTTGGGAAAAGATCTAAGAGCGAATCTATATTTGGCTTAGTGCACGATTTTCATGAACATAAATGAAATCTTTTATACTTTGGAACATAAAGGCATCAGAGGGATACTTTTTGAGCCTGCGTGTAATCCCATAACTGTTTGTAGGGACTGTCTAAGAAAACTCTATTTGTAAGGATTTAAGCTTGGTTACTTTTGTTGCCTCAAGAATAAAGCTGAGTTTCCATGGATGTATTAATGTAAGAATCTACATAAGTTTCTTAGAGAACACTTTTACTGCATGATCTGATACATGAAAGAGGGGAAACATTTCTTAAATATTGTAACACCCCAAAATTGGGTTCCGAGACGTCATATGGTGCTTAGGGGCACAAGTGACCCCAAGCTAACCCTCTTACTGGCATAACTCATAAGCAACTGGATATAATGCTTAAATCTATATAAAATCAGCGAAAACATAGAACTTCTCTGAACTTGATCAATATAAACATGAACTTTACAAGATTACAACTCTACTTTTACCATACGAAACTGAAACTAAATACATCAACTTCTACTAACTATTTATGAAGCCTCTACTGGTACTGCCTGTAGATAGCCTAGTCATGACTCCCAACTATCTAAGCTCAATACGACTAAAATAAGAAAATACTATACTTCTCGAACTATATAACCAACTCAAGCCCTTGAATCAAAAGGACTCGTCACCTGCTGACTGGGAGCGACGAACTAACTGAATGCGGTATCTGCGCTACAATTTGTACCTACATTATAAGACACTGTAGCACATAGAAATATATGGGGGTCAGTACTTTAAGGAATGTACTGAGTATGTGGGGGTGCAATGCAACATTATAAATAATATCATAAATGATTATAAAAATCATGCATGCTGACAATAACGACTTTATTTGCTTGAATTAACTAAAATATATTCCTTGTAAATCATTAATAGTAATGCAAGTATTATATATCTCATAAATCATTATACTCAACTCAAACTCTTTAACTCATGACTTAGAGTGACTAGGTAACTCATGAAACTTGAACTCTTATGGACTTATGAGGTTCTTATAACCGACATAAACCATGTGAGCTACATGGATTCCAATGTTTTTCCCTCCTAAGGAGAGAACCCCACATTGGCGGGAGTGTCATACTCTTGTCAGGGAGTACAACCTAAATTTAGTGATCACAATCTCATACTCGGCCTCTGGCCTACAATTATCAATATCAATCCTACGGTGGAACATAGTTTCGGAGGAAATACCACATTTCCCGCTCGGTGCTAAATACTACTCCTAGACACAAGCTCAGAACGCATTAGGAAATCCACCACAAACATCACAAGGGTCTATCATGAAGACCAAATCAAATCTCTTTCTCATTTATCAAATCATAATCAATTTGTGGATTCCTAACTCGACTCAAATCAAATCAATCTTTCTCAATATCAAAATGTATAAATTCATTAAGTCATGGAAACATTAATAACTGTGAGGAAATATCAACACTCATTGTAACAACTCAATCTCATGAATCAATATACTCAATAATCCAATTTGTCATAAGTAAGCTTAAAGCTTGACATATGTCTTGAAAGCACTTGAAATACCAACTCATAGTAGAAACATGAAATTCACAATATTAAATATCAAGTCATAATTTGGAAATTGTAAAATAATCATGTATCAAAAACTTCAAGAAAACATCATAGAACTCATTCTTAACTCTCAAACTCAAATATCAATAAATCATTAATAAAGTAATTTGGGTGTAAACCCACTTTGCAAAATCATGAATTTCAATAGGAGAAATTAAATCTATAGGCACAAGAATGAAAGAAGTGTTCTTGTTTAAACCCCACATACCTTGAATTATGATTTTAAGATGAGCAAGCTTGATTGGAAACTCTTGTTCACACTTTTGAGCTAAGTTCTTGATGCCTTTGACTTGGAGAACTTGATTCTTGAACAACTTGGTGAAATCTTTGGAAGATTCTTGAATTTTCTTGTAGAAAATTTGATTTAGGATTTTGGAAGAAACCTTAGATCTAGATCTTTCTTGGAAGAGAAATGAGAGAAAATGAACTTCTCTTCTCTGCTTGGATATATTTATATATAGGACCAAAATGGGAGAAAATGACCAAAATGCCCTTGCAAAAACATCCCTTAATTGCTGGAAAAAAATAGCTGACGACATCTGTGACAAGCCGTCAGGCCCGTGATAGGCCGTCATGAATTGTCGTCGAAAAAAGGTGGATTTTATGATTTTCGCCTTAAGGTTGACGACATTTTATGACAAGCCGTCACAAAATGTCATCACAAAAGGTTGGATTTTGTCACTTTCTGCCTTAAGGTGACGACATTTTGTGACAAGCCGTCAGGCTTGTGACAAGTCGTCACAAAAGGTCGTCACGGAGTTTCCAGGCTGACACACTGGAGTAAAATAAGCATAACTCTTTGCTCCGATATCAAATTTTGACAAAATTGGTATCGTTGGAAAGCTAATTCAATTATATATCTTTTGGTAGGTCATGGGATCAATGATTCGTAGTATAACGAGATATATGATCATTTGAAGTTGGATATGGAAAAATCCTTCCCAAGAATTCAATCAGTAAGGAATGTTTTGATTCACCTAATCGCTAGGACATATTTGAGGCCTTAATACACATCACCCTTGATTAGAAGACAACCAAAGAACAATAATTTATTTCTCATGCACTTGATTCATGGTTGCACTATTGGTTAGAGTCTTGGGGTATTACAAAATGGCTCTAACTCCCTCACCGAGTATCCGATTTGGGTGAATCTTATGTCGATGGAATGCTTATCCAATTCTCCACATGATAGAAAGTGGAATTTAGGGAAATACAACACGATATAGACAACAATCACTTTGAAATTCATCCATATTCACTCAAAAGATGGATTTAGGCTTAAGAAATGATCGGGGTATTACAAATGCCATGTAGCCTTTCAAAGAAAAGTACAGATGTCTCTATACCGTTCCACAAGACTCTAATAGACACAGCTTCATAGACACCCTAGGACACTTGAAATCTGGGATCTGATATTAAGTTTTGTCAGAACCTGAGACTACCCCCTATTCTTAATAAGATGCTTAGAACCACAAGTGATCCCAAGCTAACTCATGAACTGGCATAATACTTGAGCAATTGATTTAGAAAACATAAAATAGCTAAATTTATTGTGTGGAAACATAATCATGACATAATCTGAATAAATATTATACTGATAAAGTTTACAATCTGATAAAAATATAGAGAGAGATGGAATTTACATTTTATGACTCTAACTAACCATCTATGCAGCCTCTACTATATTAAAATGGATAGATGGGACATGACATCAACTACCACTAATCAATAAATATGAATAAATACAACATTATACATAGACTACAACTAACTGGAGTCCCAAAAATAGGAGAACTCATCACCTGCTGGCTGAAAGATGCAAACTATCTGATTATGACGTGTAGGATAGAAATGGTACCTACATTATGAGATAATGTTGCATATAGACATATATGTGGATCATTACTTTGGAATGTACTGAGTAAGCGGGGGTGAATGAAATAAGTAAAACTGAGTAGATACATAATCTTAAAATATGAATGCTAAGTGCAAGTAGACTCACCAAGAGACTGAAAGATAAAGTTGCTTAAAATGAGTAACAAACATAATCTGATAACTAGTGAACCACTACACTTAGTTTCTCAAATTTTTAATTTTGTAGAATAAGTAAAACTGAAGCTTGGAAGTGGTAAAAACATAAATGATGTAAAAGTTGTACTAAGGATGACGTATGAATTACTAGGTCTGAAACTATATGGTGGAAACTGACATAACTCAAGGATTTGAATATATCAATATACTGGGAATAAAAGAATAAACATATAAACTAAACATAACATATACTAAGCAGAGCTGATTAACTGAATGAATGATGCTTGTGTGACTAAGCAAATGATATCTGAGTAAAAAGGATAGCTAATGTTTGTTTACTGAGTCTCAGATATATGAATACTGACCAACTGATATCTCAATACTGAATAACTGACATTTGAATACTGATTAACTGATATCTCGACACTTATTAGCTGGTATCTATATACTGATTAACAAATAACTGAATATTGATCATGTAAAACTGAGAATGCAAGACCAAGTAAAGCATGTACCAAAATGATCTGAATAACTGATATCTAAATAACTGGAAATTTTATTACTTGGTCAAGCAAACCTGAACTTGTATAGACTGAGTAATGACTAAAACTATGGGAGCTATCATGTAACCTATATAAACTATGTGAGCTATCATGGAGTCCAATGTCTGACCCACATTGAGAAGGGTTGTTCTATCCTTTCCATTGGAATACAACCTAAACTGGAGTGATCACTAGAATGATATCCTGGAGGACCAAGGAGCCAAGCCTGAACTGACGGGTGACCCCTGAGACGAAGTCAAGCCTAAACTGATGGGCGACCCCTCATATACTAAGCTGACTACATAGTTCTGGAACACAGGGACTGCTATAAATGACTCTTCCTAACTGAAAGAGAAGCCGCCCTCCTTGCATTCGCTCGATGCTAAATCCTACTCCCAAATGAAAGATACTAAAATACTAATTGATGCATGCACTGATAATTGATAATTGATAACTGATAAGCTCAGGCCATGGCATTCTGAAAATAATTGTGCATACAGATTCTGACGTAATTATAAACATAGAAACTGATAATATTCAACATGATCATGGTGTTTTGAATATGATATTAAAACCATGGTTTGACTGACTTGTTACTTGAAAAATGGAAATCATGTAAAACACATAGGTATCGGGTGTTCATAACCCGCCAGTACTGAATGATTCATAAATATGATATTACTCTTAAAACTATAGTAAGGAAATTATGGTTCGATGATTCAAAACATAAACATCGCACCAAGTGAGTGAAGAGCATGAACTTGAACATGGGAACATGTTAAACATGAGTAAAAAACATGATTACACGGCTAAATTCAGAATTCGCTATTATATTATCAAATTCACTTGAATAGGACATGGGAAATCGAAACTTGAAGCATAAGGTAACCTAACTTTTCATTGAATCATACATGGACATGAATTAAGTTCAAACTACTATGGAGAACATGAATGAAACTCATCTTGAACATGGGAAATTCCATAATGAAGGAAAAACTCATACTTTAATCAAAGTAATGAAATTCAAAACAAAATATCCAACTTGTAGTTTAAAACATGAATAAGTACAACTCTTATACTCTTTAGTCTCTTAAATCACATGATAATGCTACTCTTTCAACTCATGTGGATTTGGGAATGAACCCTAACTTAAAACATATAAATTCAGCTTTAAAAATATACTTTTGGGTACAAAGTCGAAAGATTAACCTTGTTCTAAACTCCACATACCTTAATCGAATGAATTCATGAAGGAATATTGAAATTGAGGCTTGAATCCTTTTGTTCTAAAGGGGAAAAACTTGAATTATTGTTCTTGGGAAATGGGAGGTTTTTACGTGAGTTGTTTTGAGGAAGATGGTCAAATAATGTCCCTTTTCGAGTTATTAATCCTGTTTCGATGGCTGCGGTTGAGGGGAAAGGACTAAACTTCCCCTTGGACTCTTTTTCCCATGTAAATAACACTCGTGGAGCCACCCCTAGAAAGGTGGAATGGACCACACGATGAGACCCCCAGAATGGTGGAATCGACCTCGCGTTATGAGCCTATCATGACCCCTTATTGCTTTTCATGAAAAAGGTTATAACTTTTCTCTCGGGAACTGGATAAAGGTAAAATTAGTATTGTTGGAAGGCTAATTCGATTATCTACAGTTTGGTGGGTATTGAGATGAAAAATTCCACATGTATCAAAAGTTATACACGTTCAAAGTCAGCCCTTGTAGAATCGAATGCCAAAATTTTTCCTACGAGCATTTTTCACCTCAAAAGCATTCTTCACACTAGGATAAAGATCATGACACATGTATTCAAATAAAAATCATGGGATTAGAGTTTACACACGTAGGAACGACAATTCAAAGTCTATCCCAAAAATACGGGGTGTTACAGTTTACTTCTGGCCTTAACCACCGTGTTACGACTAGGGGTAGTCTCGGGTCATGAAATGTTCCTCCCAGAATCACTACTCTACACCTGTTCATAAAAGGAGCAAATTTTTCCATCCTCATACGGACGATCACGAATCTTCTCAAATGTTAAGGACCTGACATCTGCACTAGCTAAAATCCTCCTAGGATCTAAAATATCAAGGCGGACAATCAGATTGGCTAAGAATTGGATGGCTCGTGCCAAGGTCCCCTTATAAAATGATATACAAGCCAAGCTACCCATCTCACTACCTTGCAACTTAAGGCATCTGCTACCATATTCGCCTTACCTGAATGATACAAGATGGAAATATCATAGTCCTTTAGCAACTCCATCCATCTATGTTGTCGAGCATTAAGGCCTCACTATGTCATAAGATGCTAAAGGCTATGATGAATGGTGAAAATCTCACAATGCACCCCATACAAATAATGGCTCCAAATATTGAGCACGAAAACTGCCGCCGCCAACTCCAAATCATGAGTGGGGTAGTTTCGCTCATGCACCTTAAGCTATCTAGAAGCATAGGTAATGGCATGACCCTATTGCATCAAAACGCAACCAAGACAGCACCAGAAGCATCACAAAACACGGTGAATCCCTCACTCTTAATCGGAAGAGCTAACATAAGAGCTGAAGTAAGAAAGTCCTTGATCTTTCCAAATCTCGACTCACACTCCTTAGACATTTGGAAAGGAACTTTCTTCTAGGTAAATCTGTTCATAGGGGATGAAATAGTCTTAAAACCCTTAACAAAGTGTTTATAATAACCGGCCAAACCAATGAACTACAAACTTCAGTCAGAGACGTAGATCTAGCCCAATCGTGAATCACCTCAATCTTAGCCTGTTCTACCATAATACCATCCTTAGATACCACATATCAAAGGAATATCACCAACTCAAGCAAAAAGTCACACTTGGAGAGCTTGGCAAAAAGTAAATGGTCACTCAAAGTGTGGAGCATGATCCTCAAATGTTGCGCATGCTCCTCACTACTCCTCAAATACATAAGTATGTCATCAATGAACATAATCACGAAGGAGTCTACATAGGGTCTGAACACACAGTTTATCAAGTCCTTGAATGCGACCGGGGCATTAGCCAACCCAAAAGATATCACTAAAAACTCATAATGATCATAACGGGTCCTGAAAGCTATCTTCAGGATATACTCAACCTGAATCCTCAACTTATGGTAACCAGACCTTAAATCAATATTAGTTAACATGATTGCACCCTGAAACTGGTCAAACAAATCATTAATGTGAGGCATAGGATAACGGTTCTTCACCATCACCTTATCAAGCTACCTATAATTTATACACATATGCATAAAGACATTTTTTTTACAAACAACATAGGAGCTCCCCATTGGGACACACTCGATCTAATGAAACCATTACCACGAAGATCCTAGAGTTGAGAATTCAGCTTCTTAAGCTCAACAAAATCCATATGATAAGGTTCCATAGAAATAGGTCGGGTGCCAGGCTCGAGCTCAATAGAAAACTCAATCTCATAGAAAGAGGGAATACCAAGTAGGTCAGTAGGAAACACATCCAAAAACTTACAAACAACAGGACCAGAATTAAGCGACGGACTCTCAACACGAGTATCATAAATATAAGCGAGATAAGACTCAAAACCCTTTGATATAAGTCTCCTAGCATGAACATAAGAAATAATCCCTGTCGGTTCACGGCTAACCACTCACTGCCACATGACTTGGGGTACGCCGGGCATGGCTAAAGCAACAGTCTTGGCAAAATAATCCATGACCGCATGATAGTGAGATAACCAGTCCATGCACAGAATCATATTAAAATCCAACATATCTAAAACAATAAGATCAACACAAGTATCAACATCACTAACTGTCCTAACATATGATTAGGATACTCGATCCACTACTAAAGAATCCCCTACAAGAGTAGATATATGCAATTTCAAAGATAATAAATCACTAGTCAACTCCAACAGTGGTGTATAATAAGTAGATACATAAGAATAAGTGGATCTAATCTCAAATAAAGCAAGAGCCGACTTGCAACACACCAATAGAGTGCATATAACTGAATCTGAAGCCTTAGCCTCGGTTCTAGCAGGTATTGTATATAACTGACCATGCCCACCAACTAATAGGCACCCAACCGACCATCCATCCTTTATGTCTTTGTACCACCTCAAGTACTCTGATAACCACCTCTACGGCTATGAGAACCACCTCTTCGGGTTGGGTGAATTGCACTAATAGGGAAATCACCCTGGGCTAAAACAACTATCGCTCTACAACTAGGGAAATCCCTCAAATAGTGACCAGGAAGTCCATAAGTAAAATACGAAACATTAGAAGAACTAGAACTAACAGATCCGGTTAACCCAAAATAACCATCGCGTTTACCATGACCCAAAAATGAACCTCTTGAAGACTGATCACCACCCTTATTAGGGCAACCACTAGAACCAGACTGACCTCCGTCAGTAATCTAAAGAGATCCCTGAATTGGTCAACTAGGTTGACTTTAAGTCTGAAAAGATGGATGCAGAGAATACCCAACATGAGAACTGCTAGCTTTTAATCGATAACTGCTACGGTTCCCACAAAATCTTCCATAAAACCTAGGCCTCTTATCACGACCCTCACGACTCTCATGGAGCATATCATCTATCACCCTAATATGATCTAAAACCTCAGCAAAAGTCCTACATGCAACAACTAGAATCTCAGTATCCATATGAATAGGGAGTCTCAACTCTCTAACAAAGCAACAAACTCTCTCATACTCAGTGTCCAAAATAGAAGTTGCATGCCTGGACAACCCATGGAAATGCTCCTTATACTAAAAAACTATCATAGATACCTGCTCCAATCTAGAGAACTGGTCCCTCAATTGATCTCTAAGGTTGAATGATATATACTTCTCCAACAATATCTCAGAGAATCGAGTCCATGACAAGGGACAAAATCTAGCTGGTCTAGAATCCATATAACCTCTCCACCAATGATGAATAGACAAATCTAACTAAAAGATAGTGTAATACACACCACGAGTCTCAACAAGGACTACACCACAAAGTCTATCCTTACAAGTTGTCAGAAACTCATACGCATTCTCTCCTAGAGTATTAGAAGATCTAGGTAGAGTAAATCTCAAGAATAAACCCAACATCTTCTACTCCTTAGAAGGCATAGCAGGCTGGGTCACAATTGGTTAAACAACTATTGATTGAAAACTTTTGACTGAACAACTATTAGTGTAGAAGGAACCTCAACTCTGGAAGCTGCAGCTACAGGTTGTGCCTCTGCCTTAGTGGCACTCAGATAGATAGACTGTGCACCATCAAGATGGGACACCACCAACAAAACCCAATAGTTGAATCAAGGCATCTTTGAGAAATGAAGAAGGAACAAAACCTTCTGGATCTTGGGATGGTCCTTAACCCAGCGCTGGCTGTAGAAGAGGAATCTCTAGCTCAGGTACAGGAATAGGGTTCGAGGAAGGCATCCTATCCTATCACAAGCTGGGGACACATCACGTGGTTGTCCTAAACCTCTAGGTCATCCATGAGCAGGAATAGAATCCCCGAGCTTGGTCTTGGGACCCTCATCTCGCATAGAGGTAGCACGTGTGTTAGGCATCTATGGATGAGTAAAGTCAAGGTAATATCTTACAAACTAACTCATACTCTTAGAATACTATGACTGAAAGAAGTGAAGGACTCCTAAGAATATGTTATACCCTCCCAAATATAGGAAATAGATGTCAACGTTTTGATCCGCAGGACTCTATTAGACACTTAGTCTTGTACGAATAATACTGGTGAAACCTAGGTTCTGATACCAATTTGTCATAACCTGATCTACAAGTCATGATAGCACCTACTATGACCTGTCAGTAGATAAGCTAATACCCTAACCCAGAGCTAACACAATAGGTTAATTAGGTAAGAAATGCCCAACTAGGACAACATACAACGAACATAGGATATACATAAATAGTGTTCTAATATAAATAGATAACCAAATACAGATACCAATCCCATGACCTGGTATAATCGATACAGGATCATCTAAGTATGATAGTAATAGGAATACAACCTAAAATCTTAAATAGTCAATACATCTACCTCAAATACAAAAGACGAAATCAAAGATAGATTAAAATAGGCAAATCCAAACACCAAGAGCTAAAGCTATCTCTGGGATATCAATACTAGCACGAAATCAACTCAATAACGATAGCTAATACATAGATCTGCACCAAAAAGGTACAGAAGTATAGCATGAGTACTGAAATAATGGGTAGTTAGTAGGCATCATCAGTCAACTCAGCTAAGTCATGATACAATGATGATATAATGAAAGATAAAAATATCTAGGTCAAGGTACAGAATCAAAGTTTAATCACCTTTATCATCAGTGTACATAATAAGTAATCAAATCAGAACAATAATAATAAAATGAGCCATAAGAAATAAATGACTCAGAATCATAAAGTAACAAGTGAACAATCACAAGCAACATAAGTACAAAGTTGGAGCCCATACACCAACTAGTGCATAGAGTAAAGGAACCTATCATGACATCACATACCACCGGAGACTACACCCAATGAAATTATGTCAATACAACTATTAAACCAACAATATATCCAAATCTCATCATTATTCGACCTTATTCCACACTTATCATCATTCAAACATTTTACCCACTTTCATTAGTTACCAACATCGACCAAAAAATCAAGTCCGCACTATTACCGGCATTGGCGACATATTACCATAATCACTAACTAATATATCTTATATATACAAGGGTCATTAACTAATCCATTAAATCTCTATCCATCAAGTGATATGTTCATTAGATAGACAACTAGTCACCGTAAAGCTTATTCTAATAGCCATTATATCTTACTTAACCCTTATTTGATACTAGCATTACTCACTAGGTGAATCCTTATTTTTCAACTAGTTCCCACATATTAACTAGTCTTGATTTATTATTAAATAACAACCATCACAACACCCTAATTACCATTAATAATTAACTACTCCCATATATAAGTATTCATTCACTAATGATCTATAACCGACACCTAAGATAATTATTATACTCTTATTTCACACGCAGAGGTATACATATAAGAATATCTATATATTAGCTATACATAAGGCAAGTCAGAAGTTGAAATGGTAGGTGCACTCATAGGCATATCAAGAATCATCCTCCGGCCTTGCCGGGTATCATAATATCATCATCATATACTCTAGGCTTGTCGAGAATTATCATCACATCAATATATTCTCCAGCCTTGTCGAGCATCATCATCACATTAATATATCTTCTGACATTAGAAGGCATCATCATTACATCAATATATCCCCTGGCCTTGCTGAGCATCATCATCATAATAATATATCCTTCGACCTTGCTAGGCATCATCATCACTACATCAATATATCCTCCGTCCTTGCTGGACATCATCATCATCATATCAATATATATATATATATATATATCAATAATAATGAACAAGTCCCATAAAAGATAAAGTAAATGACAAGCCCCATGAGGGCTAAAGTAAATAACAAGACCCATGTAGGCTAAAGTAAAAGAGAAATAAGGAGAAGAATACCTTTATATATCATTGTTCGTTGTCAAGGATAATCTATTCACAAATATATGAATATATATAGTATAAATATTACAAGGCTTTCCCAAGTTCGACATGGCAAGTAGCAAAGCTTCCCATGTAGCCAATAAATATACCTTGTAGAGCTCATAGTAGCATGACTGACAATATTAGCAACAAGAGAGTTTATTAGCATAATTACTAGTTTGGTTATTAGACAAAACCATAGAATGAGTAATATCATAGTCTAAAGAAAAAAATAGTAGTATAGTCAATGATTCAAATAATAGCATAGGCATGGTCTTAGTTAATAATATAATCCATAGTTATTCTTAGCTTTATTGATCATTCAGACAACAACCATAAACATTACTTCTAATGCAATTACCATAATTCATTCATCAAGGTTAGCCAAAATTCTCCCAAGGTCATCCTCTAAGCATTTAAAAAGATTCTAAGGTCTCCAATGGAACTTCATAAGTCCAAGCTTAAGGTGGATCAAGATCCCACTTCTAATTCCCAAAGATACATTTCAAGTCTAACTTCTACCTAAGACTACAATAAAGTATCTAAATCAAGTCTTAGATGTTTATCAAGCCAAACTAGTCCTAAGGTAAAGATCTTTGTCAAGCACTACTCTTAACCCATCCATGACAACTAGTACAATTCTACTAGTATAAGTAACTAGGGTCAACTTACCCCTAATTATGAGTGACAAGGTCTCTCCCATCTAACTAAAGAAACTAAAGAATTCCCATGATATCCATGAGACAATAAGTCTAATTAACCAAGGTTCTAGCCTACAAGTCAAGCATTCCATACTATGAGTTCAAAGGACCTAAATAAATCAACTAGACCCAAGTATTACCATTTAACAATCTAATACCTAGAACCCTTCCTAAATTTAACAAGATATCATAATTATACTATAACATAGCACAATCAAACAAGAAGTAAGCCTAACCTATCTCAAATCCAAAGAAAGCTCATGAACTTCTAACCTTTGCTTTTCTTTTCTGAGAAGATTCTTTAAGGTGCCAAGCTATCAAAAACAATATCTACAAATCATTACGAGAACATCGATTCACATATTGCACCATTATTCTTCGGGTCCAAAAATGACACCCATAACCTCCAAGTGGGTCCCACATATAGAAAATATATTTTCAAGATCAACTTGATGTTCACACACCATTAGGGAATCAAAACCCTCAATAATCAAGTAAAAACCAAGATTATTTGGGCTAAAATCATGACCTCAAGATAATTGGTGTTTTTGGTCAAAAATTCAAGAAATTAAAGCTTGAAAATGAAGGATTCATACCTTAAATCCATTTTTAATCATGAACATATATATAATATAGTTATATTAATAAAACTAATAACTCTTCCCAAAGAATCAATTTGAGGCTAACATATCATTCTAGGGTTTCTAAGGTCCAAAGAGAAGTGAAAAATGGCCAAATCCTAACCAAGGGGCCTATTTATACCCCCTCCAGGCAAAGAGGTACCACATTTATGCTACATGATGTGTCGTGGAAACATGGCATATTCGACGCATAAAATGGTCAATTTATGGATTGACTTAGGTTGTTTTGTCGAATATGATGTGTATGTTATGTGTTTTCTGGGTAAACTAGGTCGGAAGTGGTGTTGAACCAAAAAGGGGAAAAGAATGTGCTAAAAAATTGAAGTACGTTTCAAGCTACGAGTTGTTAAGTCACCTCACGACTAGTAAGGATATAAGTGGGCTAAATAAGTATTCAGAAGTGAAGTCATCGAAGGCTACGAGTTGAAAAAGTAAGACTACAACTCATAGTGAAAATCCATATAGATAACAGTGTGTGAAATCCTAAAAGGTGATACTCCAGTGGTAACGAGTAAAGGCCACGAGTCGTAACGATCGATAATGACTCATGGTAAAAACTCATAAGGACAACAGAATATAAAGCCTTGAAGATGAAAGTTTACTAGAATAACTACGATTAGCAGCATACAACTCGTATGGTGACACTACGAGTCATAACAACTAAAATCTGAAGACAAATATGACATTATGTAATGAGTCGTAACCAGACATAATGATTCGTTGCCAGAGGAGCAACCACTTCCGAAAAATTTTTCCAATTTTGTTTTAATTAGGTTTCCTTTAGTATTTTGATTTACTATAAGTACCCTAGGGTTATTTCTTTATTATGTTATGTACTTTTTATAATTTTTGTGATACTTTCACATACTTTGATCATTGATACAATTGTTCTTGTGTTTTTTATTTTGTATTCAATTTGAGATTTTGGGATTTACTCTATCATTGTTGTGCAATAAATTACATGTATTCTTCATTGATTTTCATGGATAGTTGTATAATCATGAGCGGCCAATCTCCTTATCTAAGGTTGTGGGAATCCTAGTGGATTAACTACGTAAGGGAAGTGGGAGATTCACCTATTCTATTATAGCTATGTGTATTGTAATCTTCTTCATATTAATCATATCCCAAGCTATTGCATAATCTTGGAAATTGCCTGTATTTGAAAACATCCTCACAATTGAGATTGAAATTAGGAAAAAGAGGTTGCAACAAAGATTCTAGGCTATCATCCCTTGTCTAATCAACTCTACACTCAAAAGGTGAGAGTTTTACTAAACTTATAGACAAGTGAAAGCAAGGCGATGCCCGAAGACTCATAAGGTAAAGGGTGAGATTTATCAATATGGTCAAAACATGGTTGATAATACCTAGCTTGTCAACTTTGCATGCAGAGTAGTGGGGTAGGTGAATTGAACACAATAAACTTATAGAGTTGATAAACCAGGGGAAAAAAATTCTAGTATCCGTCTTTTATTTCTTACAAACTCAAGCATTCAAGTTTGGCTACTTGTTGTTGACTTAAAAATCTCTCTACTTACGTTTCTGCACTGCTCGTGGATTTTGTTAAGTTTGATAGACCATTCCATGTACTCCTTATGGGATCGAACTCAACCTTGTTTAGGTTACTATATTTGACATCAGCCGCAACATACTTCTTTAGAGGTTAGCTTTTTGGAGATATTAAATTTTTATGTCGTTGTCAGGGAACTACGGTGTTGAATTATTGACTAAAGTTGGTGAAGTTCATGGGTTTTTATTTTTCTTTTCTTATTTAGGTATACAATGGTGTATGCCTAGAACTAGTAGTCAAGGCAATCCCTTACTCCCTATTGATCTAGAGCCTGAAATAATTCTTCAAACACCAAAAAGGATGACAGAACATGTTTGTGATGGTGTTCTAAAAAGGGTTTGGGATGATCCTCTTGCTATACCCCCTTGATCTAGGTGATTCGTATAATGTTTCTAATAGACATATTGAGTTAATATTAGTAGAGGCAACTAAACAATAGAGTAGAGTAGTTGAGGAAGCCCGATTGGCTCAGCAGGCAGAGATAGCCAGGCTAAGACTAGTTGCTGATCATCAAGCAACACCCGATGGTGATTGTTATAAAGCATGATGTGGCAGAGCTCGAGTAATTCCAGCCCATTATTATTTACCTTCATATGATGAAGATGAAGATATGGGGATATGTTGAGCCCTCTGAGACAAGAGCCATTGTTTCTCCTACTCTACCCCCTAATGTGAAATTTATATGACCTGTGTAATAATCCAGCTGCTGAATTTAAAAGATGTGTTTTTGGGGTTATCAATACATGATGTAAACATGCATATGTCCAATTTTATTGGGATCGGTACCTCGTATACCATTCTTGGGGTGGACCAAGAAGCATTGAGAATGAGGTTGTTCCTATTCTCTGTAATACCCCATACTTTTCCTAGCTTGAAAAGTTTCCCAAGAATGTTAGAAGATTTATTTGAAAGATGAATCCACTTTTGTAAATGTGGTATTTTCAAGATTTTCACTTTTTGTCATGTGGGAAATTTAATAAGCTTTTCATCGTACCAAATTCGCCAAAATCCGACCCCTGGGTGAAGAGTTAAAGCCTTTTTAGTGAGATAGTGTATCACCTGAGCCTTCCGTGAATTGCGCAGATAGCTCAAATGGCAATTGTCAATTTCCAGTGTTGGTTCACGATAGTGTCTCATCACGCCAAACTTCCAGGTCACAGACAAAGTGGCAACGTGATAGCTCCAAGTCGTGCCACCGTGCAATTTCCCATTTGTCACTTTCCAGTGACTTGGCACAATAGTGGCGCATCGCTCTAAGGATGAAAATTGGGAAATTTTCTCAGAAATTAAAGATGCATCCAGGGTTAAAAGGGTCAATTTCCCACCCCTATATATAGCCAATAAAACGTGATTTAGCCATTCTTCACCCAAAATATACTAGTTTCTCTCAAGAACAACCTAGGGTTTCTACTGGGGATTCAAATTCAAGAAGGTTTCATCGTCAATCGTCATGAAATCGTGAACTAAGGTATGCATAGTGTTCATTCATGGATGTCTTTCATCCATGAAGCCCAAGAATCTCTTTTCTAAAGTCAAGATTTTAGATTTTCTTTATGAACTTCATGTTGGGTTTATTTTGTTTATGTTGAGAATGATCAATTGAATTCAAATCCATGTTGGGTGATTAATGTTACGTGGAATTGATTTGTATATATGTATATTTATATGAACCTATGATTAAACACTAGGATAATGAAATTAGATGTTGAATCATGATGTGTAATTGTTGTCTAATGGTGTCTACATATATTATTCCTATCATGTGTTTGATTACATACCGATATGAAGGAAAAGTTCCCAACTAGCTTGATATTATAAAATCCCCATGTTTGTACAAGTTTATGCACATCACATGTTTGATGATGTGCTTCAATATATGAATTATGAATTGTGTTGATGGTCATATGTTCACATAAGTCATGCTATGTTAGTTTCTTTCCATTGAGTCCTGGGGGTACTTGTACCCAACAATTTAGCTGTGTGCCTAGATCCATGTCATGTTTTCACGATACTCTTAGTCAAGATATAATCCATAGAACTCAGGCAGTCATATGACTCAGGAAAACCCAAAAATCTCAAAAATCTCAGTAATCTCATTAGTTCTGTAATCTTAGTGATCTCAGTACTCAGTAATCTCAATAACCTCAGTATTCCCAGTCAATCTCAGTAACTTCAATATTATCATTCAGTCCTCAGAACTTAGTACATTTCGTCAGTCAACGGAACTCAGTAAATTTAGTTCAGTTTAGCTACGCTAAATGTTACCACTAGTATCAGTTCAGCTCAGTTAATTAGTTCAGTGTCTTTCAGATAGGAGTAGGATTTAGCACCGAGAGAACCTAAGGATGGGGACTCACCTATTATTCAGTAGAGGGCGTGATCCTTAGAAGCAATCCTTATGTTCCAGAACTACGTAGCCAGCGTAAGTTGAGATGCACCTTACGCGTTTAGGGATATATATACATCTCATTTGGGTTACCTACTAGGAGGGGTTGATGGAAGAGCTCCCTATTATCAAGGGTATACTCATAGTAGGTCTTTACCCGTGGAACGGTACTGACACCCTTCCAGCTAGGGTTATAGTTTGGACCCCACCAGTTCAGTTCTGGGGTATGTTGGTTAGATGATCACTTCCCACAGTCTCAGTTTTAATCTCAGTTTCAGTCTCAATAAAAGAACTCAGATAGTTCTTCAGATTTTAGGACTGTTAGATACAGTCAATTCAGATACAGTACGAAACTCAACTAGTTCCATTAGATTCAGGACTGCCAGATACAGTCACTCAGGTTATCAGTTAGGTCAGTTCTCATAACTCATGTTATTCGTTATATCAGTTATCCAAACTCATATTATTAGTATTCATCTTCAGGACTGTCAGATGCAGTCAACCAGACCAGTTCTTCATAATCAAAATTGTCAGAAATAGTTAATCATGTATTAGTAACATAGTATCAGTCCCTCAGTATTCATTAATATAGTATAAGTCTTTCTCACTCTTCAGTGACTCAGAGGTCAATATCAGTAGACTCAGTAGTCAGAACTCAGTATTCAGTCCTATCATGATCTCAGTTACAGTTACGTAGTCATGCATGTATTCTCATTTTTATGTTAGTTAGTCAGTTAGTATTGTTTATGCATATGAACCATTTTCATTCAACCTACCTCACTTGCATACCAGTATATTCAAAGTACTGACGCATTTATGCTACGGTGTCTTATACCATAGGTTTAGAAGCACGAGATCCAGAGCATCAGTAGCATCCAGGTTCAGCAGTCAGAGTCAGCTGTGAGTCCTCATCCTCCGAGGACATGATGATTATATTACTATTTCAGTTTTTAGTTTATTTCGATAGTCGAAGTTAGTTGGGGACATGTCCCATCAACTTCTTTTTCAGACAGTTTAGAGGCTTTCCGACTATAGCATGTCATACAGTTATTTCAATTATTTTGGTATTGATATACCATATTTTTAGTTATGTACTAGTATTGAACCTTATGGCCTTTCAGTTCATGTTTCCGCATTATACAGTCTTTTATGCTATATACAGGTACAAATATTAGTCATAGGTTAGCTTGTAGTCTTTCAGGGTCATGAGCACCGTGTAATGTTCTGGGTACCAGATTCGGGTTGTTACATTCTTGTTGACAAAAGAAGTATCATTATGGTTGGGGGAACTTCCTAGAGGCTCAATCACGACTTAGAATGAGCCGCATAAATAGATTTTGAATCAATTCTTCCCTCCTTCTCGGATGCTACAGCTAAAAGATGGAATTTATAACTTTCAATAGTTACCTGCAAAGTCCATGTATGAGAAGTTGTTTTGGTTAAAAAAATAAGTTAAGCATAGTACCTAACCACCAGATTCCAGGGTCAAATTTTCTAGAGATATGTTACAAATCCCTGAATATCAGCTCTAGGGTAATGGCAGACACTATATCTAGAGGTGCATTTATGCATCTGCATTGGGAGATGGTGTAAAAAATGCTAGATAAGATTTCTATCACTAACCATGGATGGCATACTTGGGGGTTGATAGGGGTACTGGTACTATGCTATTGGAGCCGCTAGTGAGTACAAAGCTAGTGATGATTAGTTAGAACAAGAAGTTGCACCGCTCATAATAGATATTGGACTGCTTACAAAACAACTTACAGTAATGACTGTTTAAAAGGTAAACATAGTAGAGGCATAAGGAACTACTTCCAGGGCTTATGAGTCTGGTGCAGATGAGGAAGAAAAGTATCTAGATTAAGAAGTGGTGGTTTTCTGAGCCAAAGGGCAAGGAAGCCAAGGTCAGAACTACTATAGTGATAGGTACCGAGATAGAAGTAGAGAGTGAGATAGTGATTGGAGGTACAAAGATGATTATAAAGAGAAGAGTGATAGATATGTTCCACCGAGCAGCCGAGATACAGAGTCGAGAATGAAGGCAATATTGTTAACATTAGTAAAAGGCCAAGAAATTTAGGAAAGCTGCCTTAAGGAGATTAAGGTGAACACATCAGAGCTAAATCAAAAAGTTGAGTTGTACACCATCGTGATAAAACAACTGGAGAAGCAGTTTTGCCAAATTTTGGCCACATTAAATCAAAGGCATCCTGGCACTCTTCCCAGTAATAAAGTGCAAAATCCAAAGAATGATAGTCATTGTCATGCCATTACCACTCAAAGTGGTAAGACCACTATGGATCCTCTTGTGCCCACTAAAGTTAAGCAAATGAATGATAATGTTAATGTCGATGCTGAGGTAGCACCTGAAGTTGAATTTGGAAAATTATTAGATGTTGATTAGAGTGCCACAAAGTATAAAAACAAGGGTTAGGTTGATAATCCTATTTTGAAGACTATTCCAAGACCTCCCCCTCATTTTTCTTATAGGATGAAGAAGAAGTAGAAAGGAGGTAAATATCATAAGTTCATGTCAAGTTGAAAGAGTTGTCTGAAAACAAACCACTTATAGAGGCATTATAGTAGATTCCTAGTTACACGAAATCCATAAAAGATCTAGTTACTAGAAAATGGGCAGTGAGCTATGAGCCTGTGGACAATATGCATCATTGGTGTGTTGTTGCCTCTAGATTATTGGTAGAGAAGAAAGAGGACCCCAGAGCCTTTACTATTCCATGTAACATTGGGTCCTTTAACTTCGCTCGGGCTTTATGTGATCAAAAACCCAGTATTAATCTTATATCGCTGGTTGTGTTTGAGAAGTTGGGGTTGAGGGAACCCAAACCAAAATTGATGAGATTGTTTATGGTTGACTGAATAGTGAAAAATTTAGTTGGTGTTCTTTGTGATGTGCTGGTAAAGGTGGTGTCCTTTATCTTTCCAATCGATTTCATATTTCTTGATTATGAGGTGGACTTCCAAGTCCCTATCATCTTGGGCAAACCCTTCATAGCTACGGGTAGGGCTTTGGTTGATATGGAGTTGGGACAGATAAGATTCAAACTTAATGATGAGTAGGTAATCTTTAATGTATGCCATCCATACGATATGAGAGTTGTGTAGGTGATAGACACAATTGATGACGAGATTGATGCAGTGACTGTTTTAATTAAGGAGAGATTGGGTATTGAAGCATTAGCACTGGTGATTATGAATTTTAATATTGATGGAATTAAGGAATATGACGAGATGGTAGGCGTTCTTTATGGGAGAGGTTTTTACACATATGCTCTAAAGAAGCTTAATCTAGATTTGAAAAATATAACCACTCTTCTTGCTTATCCGTCAATCGAGGATCCACCAGTTTTGGAGTTGAAGGCCCTCCCATCTCATTCTCACTATGTATTTTTGGGGGCTTACAACACTTTGCTAGTGATTATTGTGATGACTTGATTGAGACATAGGTAGAGGCATTGTTAATAATGTTGCAGAGGTTCAAGAGAGTTATAGGGTGGACCACTGTAGATATTGTGTGTATTCTGCCGGGCATTTGTAACCACAAAATCCAGCTTAAACTGGACTGCATCCCTAGTATTGAGCATCAACATCGGCTAAATCCTCCATTGCAAGAGGTGGTAAAAAAAGAAATCATCAAGTGGCTAGATGCTGGTGTAGTTTGCCCCATTACTGATAGCAAGTGGGTCAGTCCTGTTTAGTGCATTTCAAAGAAAAGTGGAATTAATGTGATGCTAAATGAGAAGAATGATCTCGTGCCAACAAGAAAAGTAATAGATTGGAGAGTGCATGGGCTCTAGGAAGCTAAATCCATGGACCCCAAAGGACCATTTCCCCATGCCCTTTATGGACCAGATGCTGGATAGGCTTGCGGGAAGGGGCTGGTATTGTTTTCTTGATAGTTATTTAGGTTATAATAAGATCACTATTGCTCTCAAAGATCAAGAGAAGATGACGTTTACTTACCCTTATGGGACTTTTGCATTCAAAAGGATGTCATTCAGATTGTGCAACGCCCCCTCCCCCCACCTTTCAGGGATGCATGATGTCAATATTCTTTGATATGGTGAAAGACACCATTGAAGTGTTTATGGATGATTTTTCTGTGGTTGGTGATTATTTTGATTATTGTTTGGTTCACTTGGTAAATGCTTTCTGTGAATGTAAAGAATGCAACTTGGTGCTCAATTGGGATAAGTGCCATTTTATGGTTAAAGAAAGAATTGTGCTTGGGCATAAGATCTCAAAATGGGGAATAGAGATTGACAAGGAAAAATTTGAAATGATTGAAAAGTTAACTCCTCCATTTTTGGTAAATGGTATTTAGAGTTTTTTAGGCCATGTTGTCTTTTACAGGATATTAATCAAGGATTTCTCAAATATTTCAAATCCTTTTTGCGAGTTTTTGAGAAAGAGGTGAAGTTTGATTTTAATTAGGCATGTCTGAAGTCTTTTGAGTTTTTGAAAGAACGGTTAGTGTAAGACCCTATTATAGAGTCCCCCTACTGGTCCCTGCCATTTTAGGTCATGTATGATGCAATCGGTGTGGCTCTAGGTGTTTTCCTAGGACAAAGGAGATAAAAGACACTTCGTCTTATGTACTATGCTAGTAAGGCATTAAATCCTGCTCAAAAGAACTACACTATTACTGAGAAAGAGTTACTAGTAGTATTTTTTGTCTAAGAAAAGTTTTGTCCTATCTGATTAGGACTAAGGTTATTGTTTATACAGACCATGCAGCATTGAGCTACCTAATGGCAAAGAAATATGAAAAACCAAGACTGATTTGTTGGGTTCTCTTACTACAAGAGTTTGATTTTGAGATAATGGACCGAAAAGGAAAATAAAATTAGGTTGCATATCACTTATCCAGACTTAAGAAAGAAGCAATACAGAAAATAAGGGATGGGCTTAAAATCGATGGTGCTTTTCCAGATGAGCAGATTTTGGCAGCATCATAAGTCCTAACTCCCTGGTTTGCTGATTTTTCTAATTACTTGGCAAGTGATCTTTTCCTAGAAGACTTATCCTTTCAGTATCAAAAGAGGTCTATGCATGAGGTAAGGAAATTATTCTAGGATAAACCTTATCTATTCAGAATTTGTGCGGATGGTATGATTCATAGATGTATCCCGGAGGTAGAAATGATGAGTATTCTTGAGGCTTGTCATGCTTCACTTGTTGGGGGTCACCATAAAGGAACCTACACACCCACAAGATGTTGCAATGTGGGTAATACTGGACGATAATATACAAAGATGCTCATGACTTTCATGTAGCCTGTGACCAATGTTAGTGTCAAGGAAATATTTCGAGGCACCATGAACTCTATATGACCCCTATTTTAGAGTTGGAGTTGTTTGATATGTAGGGTGTGGATTTCATGGGGCAAATTTGTGAGCTCCTATGGTATGAGGTATATCTTGGTTGTTTGTCTATTTGTCCAAATGGGTGGAAGCGGTAGTACTCCCCAATAATGAAGGTAGAAGTGTCACCGTATTATTGAAAAAGCATATCTTTTCTCTATTTGGCATGCCACGTGTAATAATTAGTGATGGTGGTCATATTTCTACAATCGCTTGTTCAAGAGTCTGCTTGAGAAATATGGAGTAAAGCACCACCTTATCACCCTCAGAAAACCTTACAAGTTGAGGTCTCCAATAGAGAGATCAAGTTCATTTTGGCGAAGACTGTGAATGCCAACAAACCTGATAGGCCAAGGAAGATAGATGTGTTATGGGACTATCGAACATTTTTTAATACCCCAATAAGTGATTCTCCGTATAAGTTGGTTTGTGATAAGGCATGTCACTTGCCTTTTGAACATGAGCACAAAGCACTGTAGGCATTGAAAAAGTTGAATTTTTAGTGGCATGATGCAACAAAGATAAGGATGAGTAAAGTGAATGAGTTGGATTAATTTTGATTCCAAGATTATGATATTTCTTCCCTATACAAAGACAAGATAAAGCTGCATCATTATTGAAAAATTAAGTAAAGAGTATCTGAGCTAGGTTACCAAGTATTGTTGTATAATTTGAGACTTTGCTTGTTTCCATGCAAGTTAAAGTCTAGGTGGTATGGTCCATTCACTGTGGTGAGAGTGTTCCCATATGTCTCTATAGATTTAAAGAATTATGGTGAAGCTCCATTCATAGTGAATGGGCAAAGTGTCAAGAACTATATGGGTAACACTGAGGAAGTAAAGGCAATTGATGAGTTTAGTCTTGGTGAAGACTGAGTAACCAAGCCAACTGAGTCGTGCCACGATACTAAATCAGGCTCTTCATGGAAGGAAACCCAGTGGATGGTTGGTGAAATATGAGTATCCAACCTAGACATTTCATGCCACGACATTAAATCAAGCACTTCATGGAAGACAACCTATGTTTTGTACTTATTAGATTACAGGGTAACTTGTGTGTTCAATGTGGGGGGCTGAAGATTGCAAGAAAACTAGAAAATTTTCTAATACCAAACCATACAACCCACTTGATAAGTCTTATTTGAACTTTACTACTCGTCATCTGATTCATAGGGACCTATAACTCGGACATCTATCAAGTATTTGGTTTCTGGAGTCATTATGACTCTCATAATGAATAGTAGTCTGCGATGACTCATTACCTTGAGTCGTAATGACTGGAGACACGGGTAAGGTTCCAGTCCTGATGGAGGGAGTCTAATATCCATTGTCACTATTTATGATTCGTTCCGACAACTCATAACCAGGTTTGATATCACAGACCCAACGGGTCGACCGACCTAATTCTGTGAGTAAAATTGATATGTTGGAGAGCCAAATAATTGGTATTCCAATCATTCAAAAATAAAGAATCCCTCTATTCTCTTGGATACCAACTCATCTAAACAAAGTTTAAAACTCATACAAATATCAACTACGTAAAATCTCTCAAGATTTTTAAAACTCAACGGGTAGGGATCGAAATTTTGTGAAGTCAAATTCAAAAAGAATCCAAGTCAAGAAATGAAGTAAGTATTTTTCGTGTTTTAAATTCGAAATTGCTAAGTGATGATTCAATGTGGAATATTTTCTTGAATTTCTTGTTCAATGATTTGTATGCTTATCATTTGATGAGCCCTATTCCTAATAAATTTATATTGGAGTAATTGATCATATGTGAACCAAAGTTTTTTGTTAGGGATGAGTTAAGAATGCTTGAGGTTGTTTGTATATACATTATTGTATGGAGATGAAAAGTCGAAACCAACTCCTCTGATCACTCATGTTGCAGTGGCTATGGGACGCTTAACGACTCATAAAGTTACTTAACAAGATGTTATATGATTCATAACCACTAGCAACATGGTTGATTAGAAGAGTGTGAGATCTATTAAAATTACGACTCATCTCAACGAGTCATAGTCACACTATATGATTCAGTGTCAGGAGTCGTAATGACTGGGAAGGAGTATTGCACCAGAAAAGTAATTCTGGTTAGACAACGAGTGTTGGTAATGATTCATGGCCGAACAATACGACTCATTATGAGGACTCATGGCCTGACCAGTGAATACTAATTAGGCATCTTTCCACCTTACGGTTTAACTATGACTTATAACCAAAGGTAATGAATCATACTCATAAGTCGTAGGGTGCCTAGATCCTGCTACACTAATATACTATTCTCCTATTTTTCTTTCCTCTTTCTTAGTATTCACTAATGAGTTTATACCAAGAGGTACTAAAGGCTCCAAAAGGGGATTCATCAAAGAAGCCGTCAAAAAAAAAGAACACCCACAAGAAACCTGCCCTAAAATCCACTCGTTATCTCATAAACATGGACATCGATGAATCACACAGTGACCTTAAAGAATATCTAAATAGGGGAAGGTATAACCAAGAGACAAGTGACCTTAGGGTAAGAAATAAGCTGAGAGGGAGGAGGTTACACCCCCTAGTACCACACCTCGAATGAAAAATCCTAACACCTTACCATCTTATTCACCGTCTTAGTCTAAAGAGGATGGTGATGATGATGATGAATATAACGGGGGAAAAGATGAAGATGAGGGTGAGTCCATCTTAGAATAAGAAAATGATAAGAGTGGGAGTGAGGAGAGTGCTACACCCATTGATATCCACCACCACCACCATAGACTCCATTTTCCATTGATCCAACTCTAGTGCCCATTGTTGAATAATAGGGGTACCCTAGAATGGAGAGTATACAAATCAGGGGGTAGTAATGAATCCATCCACGTGAAATCCTCAGAGAGGGATATATTTAGAGCTAAGTTCGACTACCATAGGCATGTCTGATATGCCTATGTTTGATGCCCATTTTTGACAATACCACTTTGAGTGGATGACCACAACTCCTTGTCAATTTAGTCTTGCATTAGTACGGGAGTTTTATGAAGTATACCATAGGGTGCTTAAGATTTTATACCTATAGGGACGATTGTGTAAGGGTAGTGACCCATTGAATGCTTTGACAATTACAGAAGTTTGGGTAAATATCTCCTCAAGGACCATTTCAAGGATGCTTCATGGGCCAAAATTCCAACCGTCGATGAATACTATCGAGATTGATATTCGCATGGATGAGATATGGAAGATAATGAGAAATCAAATTAGCACTACGGATAAAATAGTTCACTTTTAGTGGATGGTCGAGATTATTGCTTCAAATATAGAGGAGGTTGGTTGGGTAATTGGTAGTCTAGGAGTTAATTCGTAGTAGATTACAAGGGTACCTTAAATTTTATGGCAAAGACATAGTGGACACTAGCGCTACATAGATTGTGTCCCATATATGGGGACAACATACTCCGTCCAGTCTATGCAACATTGATATCTGTAATCATGGCAGGGAATAACTTCGATATGGCTCAGTTCATTACTAGAGAGATCTACAATCGGGTGGTAGAAACTGACATAGTTCTAGCATTCCCCTGTTTATTGACACGAATATGGATAGATTTTAGAGTGCTAGAACTTTTTGATATTGATCAGTTCAACTAGATGAAGAACATCACAGATTTGGGGTTGATCCATGACGTTGCAATCCCATGTCCAAACAAGAAAAACAAGGAGAAGCATTGCTTGCTAAGGCATTTTAGAGCAGAGGGCGTAGTATGAACACACATGGGTTTACCAACATAGGTGATATCCCTATGGAGATGACATAGTCCGAGCCTCAGGCTTCAAATGCAACAGGGACCTCCTAGACACTAACACCACCCACTGTAGCACCACGGCCATCTATATCAAGGACAGCCCCAGTTAGTTATGCTTTAGCATCCCAGTCATTCCTAGTGGAGGTACAAAAGAGATTGGGCGCCTTTGAAGAAAAGGTAAATCTAATGAAGCGCGAAATTAAACCATATGTCGATAATGAAATTTAAGAGGATATGCAAGATATGCATTCCCAATTAGATAGGTTTGAATAAGGATCATCCGTCATCTTAAGGGGGTACAATACCCAAATATAGCAGGGGTAAATGGTGAGTTGGATGATCTCAAGAAGGCAGTCGAGGAGCTACACACTAGGCCATTCACCTCGATACCTATCACTGAGGAAATCCTGATAGAAGAAGAGATATCAGACATTTGGGAAGTTAGAGGTTTGACCTCAGTGGAAAATGTTAAATCTGGTGAAAGGGTAAAGAAAATCAAGAAGAGGAACAAGATATTAAGGCTGCAAAAGTGGCCAGTATTCATAGTGAGAGGGACCACGAGGTGAGGGTCTGAGAGATGGTAGTGGGGGATGGTATTTCAACATCTACTGAAGCTGATAAGTCAAGTAATGGTATATCCCCACCGCCTGAGCCACTTTTGAGCGTACCGGCCACTACCAATACCACTATTGTTGAGAGTGTCCCAACAGCTATTGGGACCACTGATGTTGAGGTTGGGACCCGATCTGAGGTCCCATATGCTGATGATTTTTGAGTTGGTTCCTAGGGCGCCCAGGTATGTCTTTGCCCCTTTTTTTTTATATTTTAGATGCATTAGGGATAGTGCATAGTATCTTAGTTGGGAGTGGGGGTGTACCGCATAGATATCATGGGTTATTGTTGTCATTTCTTTTCTCATCGATTACAGTTTGAATGTGGAACCAACATGTCTAATTTAAATGTGTGCTTTTTTGTTTTACATTATGTGTGATGTTTAAATAAGGAGGAAACTTTGTACCGAAGGCAGTAGACCTGTTTTGAATTATTATGATTAATTTGTTGAAGCTATCTAAAATAAATGGTACCCCTAATAAATTTTTATAACTATGTGATGTGTGCATGTGTGTGACTTATGTGAATCTCATAATAGCATTAAAATTAGGAAAGTAATAACTGTGGCAAACAATTGCATAAACTGGATATGAAGTAATTAGCAATATGACCCTGTATAATGTGTGTGTGAGGCATTACCTAGTTCTCTTTGTGTACAAAATCAAGAACTTGCTCCGTTAGTCTTGCCTAAGTCATAGGATCGTCAGTTAGGAAAGGATCATAGGCCATATTTGAACGCAACCCACTTTAGCCTAAATAACAAACCAAAAGGGAATAAGAATCCCTTGATCCCGAGTTTGAGCCTTAATGGACCTAATTTTTTTGTTCACACTGATTCACCTTTCAATTTTTAATTGTAATGAACCTGTATTGACCCTGGTCCTCCTTATCACTGTGCACCTCAACTCAGGCAAATTGTCTAAGTTAAGGGTGGTTGTTATAGGGGTGAGAAAATAAAACTGGGTACGAAGAAGGGATGTAAATATAAAAGCAAGTACGGTTGGGTGTGGAAGAAAAATAAAAATGAGAAAATTATGAAATATAGAAAATGATCAAGAAAAAGAAATTAGCTAAAAAGGAAAGATCAAAAGAAAAGAATAAGAAACCTCACCCAATCTGTACAAGTAGAATAGAATAAGAAATGAAAAATAAGGGTGGAGTGAAAGTAGAGTATGAAAATAAGTTGATCCCAAAGTAATCGTAGTGTCAAGAAGTCTTAGTCACTAAAAAATTCACAAAAATACCATGCCAGTCCCAAACCTACATTACAAGCCGAATAAAGCCCTATAGTGAACCTAACCCAACTGTCTAAAAACTGAGGCAAACAAAATAAGGGCAAGCATATGGCATTTTGTGTACATTGTGGAACTTATTTGCATGTGAGAGAGCCTCTTTAACATCCCGGTAATATCGTGTTCAATCTATGTGAGTGTATGGAACTTCTTTGATTATAAGGGTACAAAGGTCACATTGTTAGAATACTTATTTGTTCGGGTAGTGTAATTTGTGTATATTCCTAGTTGTTTGTTGCTAATGTAATGACATAACTTGATTCTATGGTGTCATGTATTGTACTGCATCTGTATACATAGTTGGGTTTTGAAAATTTAAAAATAGGGGAGGGAAAAGTGTTGTGAACTAAAGTTGAAAATTAACTGCCAAAGGTATCTTAGGATCTTCCTGTTTAAGCATCGTGTTTGTTTTTGTTTAGTGTTTTTCTTAAGGACATGCAACCATTCTAACTTGAGGGTGTTGATGTGTCATGGAAAAATAGAACATTCGATGCTTAAAAAGTTGAATTTATACATTTACTTAGGTTGTTTTGTCGGATATGATGCGTGTGTTATGTGTTTTCTAGTTAAACTAGGGCGGAAGTCACCTTAAGACTCATAGCCAGACTCACAAGGATAACAATAGGCAAAATAAGTCTTCATAAGTGAAGTCATCGAAGTCTACGAGAGGTAAAGTCAAACTATAACTCGTAGTGTAAAGTTGTACTGAGAATAGTGTGTAAAGTCCTGAAAGGTGATGCTCTAGTGGTAACGAGTGAAAACCACGAGTCATAACGAGCGACTACGACTCGTGGTAAGGAGTCATAAGGACAACATAATCTGAAGCCTTGAAGATTAAAGTTCACGAAAGTAACTATGATTAGCAACATACTACTCGTATGGTGACACTATGAGTCGTAACCAATGAATCCTGGAGACAGGTATGACAATAGGAAATGAGTCGTAACCAGACATAATGATTTCTTACAAGAGGTTCAATCACTGCCAACAAGGTTTTCTTATTTTGTTTTGATTAGGTTTCCTTTAGTATTTTGAGATACTATAAATACCCTAGGGTTATTTCTTTATTCTGTTACGCACTTTTTATAATTTTCTTGATACATTCATATACTTTGATCATTGATACAATTGTTCTTGTTTGGTTTCGTATTCAATTTCAGATTTTGGATTTTACTCTTTCATTGTTGTGCAATTAATTACATGTCTTCTTCATTGATTTTCATGGATAGTGGCATAAGCATGAGTGGCTAATATCCTTGACTAGGGTTGTGGGAACCTTGGTGGATTAACTTCGTAATGGAAGTGGGAGATTTATCTATTCTATTGTAGTTGTGTGTATTGCAATCTTCCTCATATTAATCATACCCCAAGCTACTACAAAAGCTTAGAAATTGCTTGTATTTGAGAACATCCTTATAAGGGAGTTTGAGATTGGGAAAAAGAGATTACAATAGTGATTCGAGGCTACCAACCCTTGTTTAATCAACTCGAGGCTCAAAAGGGGAGAGTTCTACTGAAGTTATAGACAAGGGAAAGAAAGGTGATTCCCTGAGACTCACAAGGTGAAGGGTGAGATTTTTCAATACCTTCATAAGATGGTTGATAATATCTAGCTTTTCAACTTTGCACGTAATCTAGTGGGGTAGGTGAATCAAACATAAGAAACTTACGGAGTTGAGAAAGAAGGGGGAACACAATACTAATGTTCGTGTTATATTGTTTACAAACGAAAACATTCAAGTTTGGCTACTTGTTACAGTTGACTTTAAAATCCCCCATTTACTTTTCTGCACTGCTCATGAATTTTGTCAAGTTTGAGAGACCATTCCACGTACTCCCTTTGGGATCAACCCCAACCTTGTTTAGGTTACTATATTTGACATCGATCACGACATACTTCTTTACAGTTTACTTTTTGGGCGACATCACTACATAGGGCTGCGATCGTGCTCACACGATCACCATAACACTGGTCGCGATTGCCATGGCCCCTGTTCAGCAAGGTCAACACTTGTTTTTAACCTCCAAAGCTCATTCAGACATTTATTTTTGCAAATGAACTACGTAACCCCACTTATTTTGATGTTCCAAATGCATTGGTGAAGTCATATTTTCAATTCAAGATAATTTCGGCCACTTGTGGGTTCTACACTCATATTTTTCAATTTTTGAATTTTCAACCTATTGGGTTAAAATGAGCTCGGGTGCAGTGGGACAGGGTCTATCTAGCCTATAATCAATATTCCAGAGTTGCTAACAAAGTCAGAATTTGCATCCAAAATCATTTTATTGATGTTTTTGCTTGACGGTTGTTTGGAACCAGCGAAGACTTCTAAACATAGAATTTGCTCTAAAAAATAAATGAATTGCCTGGTAACGGAAATATTAGTTCTAACTAGTCATAAATAACTTGGGGCAGTTATGGAAAAGCTCTACTGATAATAATAAACAAAATTATGAAAAATGACCTGAAGGGTCCTTACACTAAACCACGAACCCGTCCCCACCTTCGAGTCCATCCATGAATTGAGGCTCGCCCTCTCGACTGAACTTTTTCTCCAGAAGCAGGTTCCACATCTCTGACCTCATGGGACCTAGTCAATACTATCTGCTCAGAATGAATGAAACACAACCCTGAACATAAGGTATGAAGGAACTATGCATGATAAGGAATAAAATAAGGAAAGTTTCCTAAGGACATCCCATATCCTTTCGAAGATAGATACAGACGTCTATATATCGATCCGCGATACTCTATTAGACATCCCATTCTTACAGCATTGAGACCAGTGAAACCTATCTCTAATATCAATTTGTGATGACCCTAAAATACAAAGGTCATGATAGTACTTTCGCGGTGAGCCTTGACAAGTAAGTAAGCCTATCACCCAAATAGATACACAAAGGGGAAAAGACAGAATACCCTTAAGGCAAGGCTTCTAGAACGGAGTTGAACCATACAAGTATAATAAATACAGAAGAAACATAACAATCCAGCCATAACACCCAAAATCAGGTGTCAACAGTATAAGAACGTATCTAGTATAACTCTAATCTAATTAAATTACATAAGATGTCTAATTACAAAAGAAAAACTCTATCTCTAAAGTGAAAGTAAAGACGTAGTCTATAAGAAAGGTAGTGGAATACATCCAAATGCCCAAAAGTCAACCACTACCTTGAAAACACAAAATAGAATCAACCAAGATGGAGCACACTAAAACTAGGACCTGCATTGAAAGGGCACAATAGGCGTGATTACGGCCCACTTGTACTCTGTAGGTATCATAGGCCGACTGAGAAAAGTAGAAAATAAAGCATATGAAATACATACTAAGGGCATGTCATATGTAATAAGAAAATGTCCCACAATGGTAGCCCACACCACTTGCACTAACAGTTCCATAATATCCACATATAATACAAGAACACACCAGATAGGGATAAAAATATACAAAATATCACATACAATTAGAACAAAAGAGGAACATGTGTATTCAAGATCATCAAGTACAAATAGCGAAAGATAGAACAATGAGATAATAACAAGGCAAGATATAGAACAAATAGATAGATGACAAGTAAATATGGCAATACAAGCACAACATAAACACAATAAAGAAAGTATAATGTATATTATGATGATGATGATTATGCGTGAGGTTGGCACATAACCTTGAGTTTGGCACACAACCTTGAGTTTGTCATACAACCTTAAGTTTGTCACACAACCTTAAGTTTCTCCGGCACAATACTTTGGAGAAGGTTAATAATATCCAATGTCTGATACCAATATTCAATATTTCCAAAGAGCATACATAAAATAAGACACAAATCAAGTACAAATGCATGACAACAAGTAAATATAAATCAATAAAGGAAATAAGTAAAATGATGCGTATGATGACATGAGATTAATGATGCAATGTTCACAACCATACGAAATGAGTATTTCTACAAACAATTTACATGGTGTATTTTAACAACCAATCCATATGATGTATTTCCACAATCAACCATAATGTTACAATTCCACAACTACGTGAGCCAATATCCACTCACTATTTCCATTATCCATGAGTTTTTTACATAATTCATATGCCCACAAAGTATGAATAGATCAAAATACACCAAAGGCACCATGATGTTATATTTCCAACAACATAATATAATTATTTGCATGTATTCTAGGCTATCAACATCACATAACACCTCGTACGGTCACACATATCATGTAATACCTCAATTTTAATAATTATATCACATATAAGCCACCTTACACGGGCACAACATATAGATAGCCATTTTATGATTAGTTCCCACCCTTAACATGTATTTTATACCAATATTTACTACCCAGCCTAGTCTGAAAGGGTTAAGTCATAACCTACCTCGAATGCCAAAATTGGTTTTCTACACTTCAAACCCAAAGCCCTACTTCTCACAAACGGTCTCAAAAAATACTAAAACTGAGAAATATATAATCTATATGTCAAAACAAAGGTAATGATACCTATATTTCCTTCTTTTGGTTTGGGGTCAAAATGGACCCTCAAAAAGGGTATTCATAAAAAAGGGCAATACCATAACTTTATTTCAAAAACATGTTCTCTATACTTTTAAGAATCTACAGTTGAAAACCCAAGTCAAATAGAGTTAAAAATGAGGTTCAAACTGAAGAAAAATCATTTTTAAGCTTTATCAGGTAAAATCTTTAATTCTGTGATAAAATCAAGAATCAATGTTTTTTTGAAGGTAAAATTGAAGAAAAACTAGTAATTACTGGATTAGGAACATTATTTAAGTAAAAAGGAGTGAAATTTAAGGATAAATCAAGTAATAGTGTTTTTGGGATTTTGAACAATTAAAGTAAAAAAGGGATGAAATCTCACCTTAAATCTGTAAAACAATCAAGAATAGATGTTAATCTAGCTTCCCAAGAACCTACAAGCTTCACTTTTAAGCTCTCACACTATTTTAGGGTTTAACTCTCAAGAGGCAAGGTAAGGATGGGCAAAATTGGGCTAAAAAGGGCAATTTATACATCACACTAGGTTACCAAGTATTTAAAGAATAAATTGGGCTCCTCAATTGAGTTTTAACCTTTGTGCTCCAAGTTGCACCAACAACCTGGTACAACAGATTTTATAAGTCCAGAGCGGACTTCGACGGGGTTCTCAAAATTCATTCGGAATTTGATATACATAAATGAACTATGTAACACACTAAATTCTACACTCCAGACTCAATGGCTATATCAAAATTTCAAAAAAAATGTCATTTTTATAGAGTTGACCCCCAAAACCCAAAATCATAATTTTCCAAACCGAAGGTCAAAATGAGATTTAAAAGCCACGAAACCACAACAAATATGTTACCAGCCTAAAATTGACGTTCTGGATCGGCTGGCATAGTCCATTAGACATCCATTACACAGATCAAAAGATAAGCATAGAAGTCCAAAATAAGGCTCTCAAAACCACCAAAACCCATAATATCGCATAAATGGTACCAAAATGCATCAAAAACCATGTCAATAATCCCCACACTCCTGAAATACCACAATGCATTTTTAGGGAGGGGTAAAATAGTCAAATCATACAAAACACATATTTCACATATTTCATCAAACTTTCCAGTCGTTGCATATACATAATCCTTCGATCTTCATCAGTCCCAAGATTGCTTCCTTCAGTGAATCAATTGTATTTCTCACTCCCTCCTCAAGTTTGGGTGGTCCATCTTTAACATCTTCAATTTCTTAAGGATCACTATCATTGAAAGATATGTGATGATATGTGTTGATATTAATGAACTAATCTTCGATCTCCATATGTTGGAGAATACCTTTGTAGTCACAAATTGTGATGTGATATAATGGTCCGACACTTTCTAAATCCTCATTGTGATCCTTAGTATGAACTATAGTATGTGTTCTTGCTTTAAGGACATCTTCACATGAAACTAGGACTTTCGTATCTTGCCTCATTCTAGAAGGAATCAAACTAGAGCAACTTTTTTGAAAATTAGGCTCTTTAGCATAAACATGTTCTTTCATCCTTCTATCATTTCATTGGCATTTGTGTTCCTTCTTCATTGGCCCCTACCTATCAAACACCGAAGTTCTTGGACTTGGGTCAGTGAGCTGATCAAGTACAGAAACCCATTTGTTAGATACAATAGAATCTTCCTTAGGGGTAATATAGTTGATACACGTCTTATTTATAGATATACAGACTGGTGATGGTTGTTTGTAACCCAAACATTTATGTGATTGTTTGACAACATACCCTTTCTACTATAATTATTTTTTAAGTAGAATTCAAACCATGGTTTGGCCCTTCAAATACTTTAGGTGGGAGCTTCCCTAACTTAAAGGCTTCATCAGGATTGTTCCCAGCTTTTGCCAATAATTTATAGGTGTTTGGGTCAAAACCCTCACTCATACGCTTTTAAAAAAATATTTTATACAAATCAAGATTAGATGACTTGAAAAAACTTTCCACCAATCTTGAAGGTGACTTGATCACATCAATTTGCTTAATAGGAAAGGTCAACCCTCCTAACACATTTTGCTGAAACCCAGATGATTGGACTTCAACCTTCTTTTCCTTAAGGACATAGCGGATAATTGGAGTCACCTTCTTACTCGACAATATCATATTAATCTTAGGTACCTTATTTACATCAAAAAATATTAGACTCTTTTGAACCACCACCTTTGCCTTTTCTATTGCCATATTATTCTTTTTTCCAGTAGCAACCTCTTTTATAGGACCTACATCACCAACATTTACCTTCTTTTGGATATGTTTCTTTAAATAAAATTTTACACTATAAAATGGGATTCTATTTCAGTAAAAGGCTCATTAGCAGCAACTACCTTCTTTTGGATTCCATTTTTAAGTACTTAAAGGACTTGTGGTAGCTGGACATGATCACTTTATTATCATGTATCCACGGCCTTCCTAGTAAGATGTTATATGAGGTCTTTGTATCAATTACATACACATATCTCCCATGTTGATTTTCAGTTTGATATAACATATGACTCTTTGACCCTTTATTGAATCCTTGAATCATAAGACAACATTCAGACAATTCATTTATCAAGATGTAAAGCTTCTTTGCAGTGTGAATTGGGAGAATATTAACTCTAGAACTATTATCAATCATAATTACTTTAACTTTATGACCACGCACATGACCAATAATATAAAAGAGGTGGTTGTGTTATGCCTTACCCAATAAGAGGTCATCATTAGTGAATGCGATCTTTGTATTACAAGTGTTCACTTCTTTAAAAAGGGACTTAACTAGTTCTTGATGTGACTAGATTAACGACAATGATGAGTCTCCTATTTTTATCTCTTCTTTATTGATATTACAATATGAGTCCTTAATGCCAATATAAGAAATCATGAACCAGCTTGGCTAGTGTTCCTCCAAAGTCACTGGATAACGGGGTTTTGGATGATAATTTTTCTCAATTTTCAGATTTCTCACATTCTTCTCCATTATTTTCTTTTGGGGTCTTTTGATCATCTTTCCTCTTATTTCTTATTTGCTTTGCTTCTTTAGTAAAGTCACTTGATGGCGTCTCCGCAGAGTCACCAGGATCCATCCTTCATCATCAGTGTGCTCAATAATGGATTGAATTTCTTCTAATGGTTCCTCTTTCACTATTACTTCATTCATCATAGGAAAGAGCAGTGCCCTGCTAACATCGATGGGTCGAATTTTACAAAATTTAATAATCTTTTATGGGGATGCGACTAGGACATCATCACATTCATGTACTTCAACAAATTTTCAAAGAAATATGGGATCAAGTGAAGCAAAAGTGATGGATACTTGATTCAAACTTTCTTTCTGATCTTTGAGAAGTATCTTTCCTTCACGATTCAAGTTCATGACCTTTTCCTTGAAGATAAAACACTCTCCTATGGAATGACCCAACAATCGATGATATTTGCAGTAGTTTGGATCGTTGAAGATAGGCGAATTTACACGCCTAAAGTGCTATATTTTACCCATATTTTAGCGATATTTTGAGGACAAAATATATAATTTATGCACTTTTAGTCCTTTTTCCTGTAAGTGAGCTAACGAATATGATTAGCAAGTTTTCAGGTATAAATGATGCAGAATTCAGCATTTTATGGATAACTTGACGCCAAAGAAAGCTTCACGAAAGGAGGAAAGCAAAGCTTGGACGCCAAGGACCAAAAGTGGCGCATGGAAAATCTGTCCCGGACAAAAACAGCAATTCTGAAGACTTTGGGAACTAGCAGTAACTTATTAGGATTAGGATAATGATACCTTAACCTAGTAGGATTGGGTTAAGTAATTCATTAGCTTAGTAGGAATAGGATATGGGTATTATAAATACCCTATTTTGCTAGAGATTTTAATAATTCTCATTCTACTTTTAATTCATTCTTCTATTATTGATTCCTCTACTCTTCCAACCATTCTAATAATTCTACTTTTTATTCTTCTTCTATTCATCTATTCAATTCTTAATTTCCGCAACAAGAGAAACGTTACTTTGCAAAGAAGTCACGCCTAACGCCTACCACACCTTACTACACGAGATCTTTATTGTGGTATAATAATAATGTTTATTGTGATTTCCTTCGCACTCATGGGTAACTAAACTTCTCTGTTGGGGTTATGGAAGCCTTATGAGATACTATCTATTGCTATGAGTTTGTGAATTCATGACACGTGTGTTGCTTATATCATTATTCTCTTCATCTTAATGCAAATTCTTGTGGCTGCAGACGCATAGAATACGCCAGTATAGTATTAACTTGTTCGAAAGAAAGGTTATATGTCTGGAAAAGAGATAATGTCAAGGTAATAGGGTCCCATCCCCTATTAAAAAGTTAGTGTCGTAACTGGATTAACCTCTTAGAGAATTTGTACCGCTAGATACGCTTTAAGCTCGAAAGAGTTAAAGTGAAACAGTCCTTGTTTAGGTCGAAAGACACTTGGATTTACCATCGAATACAATTCTCTATAAGCACACGCATGTCTAAATTCCGCACAACTCATAGCCAATAGAGACATACAACTCATAAGGTGGACATAACCCCAACTTCTCAATTCTCATTGTTTTACATCCTACTAAACATTCTTTCTTTTTGCTTTGCTATTTTCCGTTTTTACTTTAATAGTTTGGTTACATTACTTGCACAACAAAACTCCCCCCTTTTTACGAGACTTGCACTAAAAGTCTAGTAATCTTTGCTTACTTGTTGACCAAGCTATTCCCTGTGGGATCGATACCCAACCCAGTTGGGTTCTATATTTGACAAACGACCGTTTTACACTTTAACGAGAGCTGTAGATTGAGCGTTATCAAAAATTGGCGCCGTTGCTGGGGAATACAGTTGTCAACTAAGTTTGTGATAGTTACTAGACCCTTTGGTCAAATATTCTCGTACTTTTACTTTTAGTTGTTGTTTTTTTTTATTCAGGTTTGTTTAGTGCATCAATGGATGCACAACGTGAAATTGAAAGGATGGCTGCTCAAGCGCATCAGTAGAATATTGATAACCCAGGGCGTGCAACAAATCCTGATGATGATGACCTGGGCGATGAAGAGCTACTAAACCCACGGCATACTACTGAGATGGCGGCACCCATGCAGAGGAGAGATCATCAAGCGCGATTTAGGCCCGAACGCCGAGCTGTGCAAATACTGTTCGACGATGATGATGATGATCTTGATGGAGCCGGAGCCGGAGCCACAGGAGCCATTATTCCTCCACTATTGGCACCCGGAGCCAAGTTCAACATCACAAGCACCATGATTCAGTTATTGCAACTCAAGGGATTATTTGGTGGACTAGCAGGCGATGATCCGAATATGCATCTCATCAACTTTATTTCTACATGCAAGTCGTTTGACAATCCTGGTGTTGTTCATAATGCAATTCAATTACGCTTATTTCCATTGTCTCTGTCTGGGGAGGCAACTCTATGGTTGAATGGGCTGACTCCTGATTCTATTACAAATTGGAGGCAATTGAGAGACGCTTTCCTAGAAAGATTCTTTCCGCCATCCAAAAGAGCACAATTGAGAGATGAAATCAGCAACTTTCATCAGCTTCCAACTGAAGCCCTTCATGAAACATGGGAGAGGTTCAAGACGAAGCTAATGAGGTGCCTAAACCATCACATACCTAATGTTCACCTAATGGAGATACTATATAGAGCCTTGAATTCAATAACTAAACCAGTGGTGGATAATGCGGCCGGAGGATCTTTTATGGATCTCACCATTGGTCAGGAAAGCAATATGCTAGATCGTATGATGAAGCAAAGTAGAGCTTGGCATACCAGGGATTCTGTGGTAGCAAGCCCCACTTTTTTTATTGGCATGACTGCAGACCAAAGGAGACGAGAAGAAGAACGTGATCAAGATATGGCGCACATGAAAACACAAGTGGATCTTCTTACAAAGAATATATTATCAGGGAAGACCAAAAAAGTCAAAGCTGTTGCGTCAAAAGGAAGAAACGAATCTGATTCGGAAGAAGAAGCCAACTACTTGAACAATCAGGGGGGGTTTCCGAGGCAATGCCCAAGGAAACCAAGGTCGGAACTATCATGGTAAATCTGGAAACATGGACCAAGGTAGTTGGAAGAACAAGAATGACAGTAGTGGTTTGTATGTTCCCCCTGGAAGACGTGACGCCACCACATCTAGTTCTGGAAGTATGGAAGACATGATGGCTAAACTATTGAAAGGAGTGGAAGCAACTAGTGCGGGAGTAACGAAGGTAATAAATGATTTGTCCTCCATGAAGCAATTAGTTGATTCACATTCCACTTCAATCAAGAAAATAGAGCAGCAATTGAGCCAACTTTCAGCAGCACTCAATCAAAAAAAGGCTGACACTTTACCTAGCGACACTGTGCAAAATCCAAGGAATGATGGATCATGCATGGCTATTACTACTCGAAGTGGTAAGGCGCTGGAAACTTCATCTAAGGGCAAATAAGTGGTCGACGATGTAGCAGACAACGATGATAAGGCTAATGAAGAAAACTCCATGGAAGCTGACCAAGACGTACATGACGTCACCCCTAGTAGGTTGCAGGCTGAAACTACCAAAATTCAGAAGCAAGAGAAGAAGAAAGCTGTGGAGAAAACAATTACATATACACCACCACCTTTTCCTCAAAGATTGAAGAAGCATGTAGATGATACAAAATTTGGCAAATTTATGACTATGTTAAAGCAGCTGACCATTAATGTTCCGTTGGTGGAGGCACTAGAACAAATGCCTGGGTATGCAAAATTTATGAAGGATCTTTTGACAAAGAAGTGGGAAGCAAGCTATGAGTTGAAAGATACTGTTCATCATTGTGGTGCTATTGCCACCCGATCACTAGTTTAGAAAAAGGCCGACCCCGGTGCTTTCACTATTCCTTGCACGGTTGGATCTATGAATTTTGCCAAAACATTGTGTGATTTGGGAGCTAGCATCAATTTGATGCCACTATCCATCTACAGAAAGTTGGGGTTGGGCGACCCTACACCAACCAATATGCGGCTCGTGATGGCGGATAGGTCAGTAAAATGACCTGTGGGTATCTTGAATGATGTGTTGGTGAAGGTGTCTACCTTCATTTTTCCTGCAGACTTTGTGATTTTGGATTGCGAGGTGGATTCTGAAGTACCCATAATCTTGGGACGTCCTTTCCTTGCAACGGGAAGTGTTCTTATTGACATGAGAGCTAATGAGCTTTTATTTCGGTTGAATGACGAAGTGGTCCGCTTTGATATATGCAAAGCAATGAAGCATCCCAGCGATATGAATGTGTTCTCTATAGCTGATGTTCATCATGAGGATAAAAAAGCATTATCTGTAGAGAAACAGCTTACTGTTGAGCCATTGTCTGCTACGTCACTGAATGTTGAGCATGAGGATGATGAAGATTATGAAGAACTTAAGGGTGCTCTAATAGAAATAGAGTCCTATTCCCATACTCCTAAGCAACCGGACCATGATCTTAAGAATCAACCATCACCAACAGCGAAGACTTCCCTTGAAGAGCCACCAATGCTAGAATCGAAAGAGCTCCCCGATTATCTAAGGTATGTGTTCTTGGAAAGTATAAATATACTTCCGGTGAGTGCGGATGATTTAAGTAAACACCACGTAGAGTCTCCCATCTCTGCTCTGAAGAGATACATGAGAGCTATGGGTTGGACTATTGATGATATAATTGGTATCCCTCCTGGGATAGGCATGCACAAGGTTCATCTCGAAGAAGATTGCATGCCTACAAGTAAGCCTCATTATCGTCTGAATCCATTCAGAAAAATATCCACCATTTATCTCGATGAAGTCTAATTACTCGAGGTAACTATGTCGTGCCGCGACAATAAATCAAGCGCTAGATGGGAGGCAACCCATCGTTTATCGTTTTTCATTTTTCTTTCATTCTATTACGTGTTTGCTTTTGATAAATAAAAATCCAAAAATAAGAGTCGTGCCACGACCAAAACTAAGGCGCTTGATGGGAGGCAACCCATCGTTCTAACCGTTTTTATTGTTTTTGAGCAAATGTAGGTGCAAGAGGTGTAAAACGAGGAGATTGGTTTCAAATTTTGATTTGGACGTATTGCATGTTAAAGGTGGTAAGTTAGGAATGAAGAAGTAAAAGGATATGGATTGAGCATTGCTCATGAAAATATAGGCATCGAACAAGGCTAGTCCTAGGTAAAACTAGGCCACGAACAAGGCAAGGCCTATACTATGGCCTAAGGTCTCGGAATCTAGTGTGCCATAGCATAGGCGCCGCCCATGCCCAAGTATGCCATAGCATAGGCGCCGCCTATGCTAATGCCTTTTGTCTCTGAATCTCATATGCTAAGTGAAAGGCGCCTCCTATGCCTATGAATTCCATGGAATAGGCTCCGCCTATGCTAAACAATGCTTTTCAAAAGGCGCCGCCTATGCCAAGCATAGGCAAAGCAAAAGGCGCCGCCTATGGTCACTTCTTGTCTCCAAATTCGATTTTAAAAGGGTCAAAACCCGACCCAACCTTCTCCTATAAATATGAGACTTAGTATTGAACCAAAAACACATTGGAAACCTAGCTTAAGCGCCGCCTATAGTCCCCAAATTCTCTCAAAAATTTTCCTTTTGCTCTCTTACTTCACAAAAACAGCATCCAAAGTCATCAATCAAGTAAGTGCTTCTTTGTTCTTCATTTATATTCCGTAAGTACTACATTACTACGCCTATTATGAATTGCTAAATCTTGAAGTAGTATTGATGATTTGAAAGTGATTGAATTGTTATGATACAACCAAGTGAGTGAATGAATACGTAAGGATGATCGTAACTTATTTCCAACTTGAATTTGATGCACGGTCTTACTTTTGCGGAATTGATATGGTCACAAAAATTGCATAATCTTGTCACTTGAATACTTACATGTTGGAATGACTTGTTCATCAGGATAAGAATTATAGATGCCTACCGACATAGGAGGTTGTGATTATTTCTAGATGCTATACCTTGATTCAATCTCTATGTAGTAGTCTTGATATCTCACACATGCAAGTATTTCCAAGATTACAAGAAGTATGACTGCACTGATTTTATTGTTGGAATAGAGCACCTAAAACGTATGTCGATGAAGTCTGAGTAATCGACCACTTTCACTTCACTAGTCTGTACCAACAAACTAAGTGTGAGGTGGTGCCACTACTGCTTGTTTATAGATTGTATCCATCGAGATGATGCTAACATGAACATTGTTTTAAGTCTCAGGTACAATGGCACCCAAAGCAAGACAAGGCAAAGATAAGGCTACCACTTCACAAAAAGGCAAGAAAAGAGGCTGAAAAGAGCAAGGAGAACCCTCCTCGCTGCAAATACCTCGACTTACTCTTGGAATTAAGTGGGATACTTATGAGGAACTTCTAAGGATGACGACTCTGATGATGATTCCGACGAAAGGGGTATGACCCCAGACATAGAGAATGAGTCCGACTAACCAGGTTCTTCTTATTTATTTTCCACTGAGGACAGTGTGTCCCGTCTAAGTGTGGGGTGCTGGTATTCGCATGCTATACTTCTCTATCCACATTTTCATTTATTTATGTTTGTTTGTTTTGTTAGTAGTTAATTGTTTTTTTCAGTAGTTAAAAAAAAAATTTAACTTAGCTTCGCATGAAATTATTCTAATAGGCAGCATGAGATTATGACAAGAGTTTGTGCTAAAATCATGACTATTGAGACGTTTAGGCTCTAATTGTGACTCACTATGTGATATTGTTTGGTTTAATTCCTTCATCTGTTGGGTCAAGAGTCTATACTACTCCCAATAAAGTCGACCATGTGCCTTGTGTGTGTGAGATAATAGTATATTCTGTGCTTGTGGCTGATGCTAGAACTTGCCTGGTATGTATGTAAAGAGAAAATAAAGAGTGCAAGTCTAGGAGATGATTTAGGCATTTCTTTGGCAACCTATGATTATTTACCTTCTTTTTACCTACCCATGGACATTATCCTAGTCAATCCCTTTTGAGCCTTTAGCCTATTTTCTTTGACAACCTCATATGAAAGCCTAATCCATTTTTTTCAAGACCATAATTTGATCCAAATTCCTAAGTTCTTTAAAGTGTAAAGTCATGTGACAAAATAAGAGGATATTGGGTGAATATGATGCTTTAGAATGTATGGGTGCTTGAATTCATTATGAAAAAGAAGTGTTATCATAAGAGGTATGTTATGAAAAGAAAAAGGAAAGGAAAACTAAAAAGTTGGTTATGTTTAAAATTGAAAAACAAAAGAGGAGAAAAAGGGTGGTAGATTAAAAGAAAGTAGAGAGGTTGTTTGAAATAAAAGTGTTAATAATATAATGTGATGTATTAAAGCGCTTAGGAACATAGTCACTATTTCTGGCCAAAATAGTCCTACCCGTCCCTTAGCCTACATTACAACCAGCAAAAGACCTATTTGATCCTAAGCTTAGCATTCTGATATTTAGTGGAGCACTACACTAAGGGCAAGCCTATGGTCATCAGTTGCAGCATATGAATTCTTTGTGAGAGTGAGAGCAAGGATAATTTTATACCCATGTTTCGATAAATATACTATACTTGTGAGAGATTATGGGTAATATACTGTGAGACACACATGGTTGATGAGTTTTGGGTAGTCGTATATGATTCTTTGTACCTCAACTTGTGAACACGAATTAACCACCATCACGAGTCTATGTTGGAGGCTAAATTAGTTCTACTAATGATCAGTAAACTACTCTTTGTTGATAATTGTTGTGCTTGTCTTGACGAATATTTTATGTTATTGCTGTGAAACCCTAAGTAAATGTTGAGAGGGACATGATATTTTATTCGAGGACGAACAAAGCTTCAAGTGTGGGGTGTTGATGATAGGCGAATTTACACGCCTAAAGAGCTATATTTTACCCATATTTTAGCGATGTTTTGAGGACAAAATATATAATTCATGCACTTTTAGTCCTTTTTCCTGTAAGTGAGCTAACGAATATGATTAGCAAGTTTTCAGGTATAAATGATGCAGAATTCAGCATTTTATGGATAACTTGACGCCAAAGAAAGCTTCACGAAAGGAGGAAAGCAAAGCTTGGACGCCAAGGACCAAAAGTGGCGCATGGAAAATCTGTCCCGGACAAAAACAGTAATTCTGAAGACTTTGGGGACTAGCAGTAACTTATTAGGATTAGGATAATGATACCTTAACCTAGTAGGATTGGGTTAAGTAATCCATTAGCTTAGTAGGAATAGGATATGGGTATTATAAATACCCTATTTTGCTAGAGATTTTAATAATTCTCATTCTACTTTTAATTCATTCTTCTATTATTGATTCCTCTACTCTTCCAACCATTCTAATAATTCTACTTTTTATTCTTCTTCTATTCATCTATTCAATTCTTAATTTCTGCAACAAGAGAAACGTTACTTTGCAAATAAGTCACACCTAACGCCTACCACACCTTACTACACGAGATCTTTATTATGGTATAATAATAATGTTTATTGTGATTTCCTTCGCACTCATGGGTAACTAAACTTCTCTGTTGGGGTTATGGAAGCCTTATGAGATACTATCTATTGCTATGAGTTTGTGAATTCGTGACACGTGTGTTGCTTATATCATTATTCTCTTCATCTTAATGCAAATTCTTGTGGCTGCAGACGCATAGAATACGCCACTATAGTATTAACTTGTTCGAAAGAAAGGTTATATGTCTGGAAAAGAGATAATGTCAAGGTAATAGGGTCCTATCCCCTATTAAAAAGTTTGTGTCGTAACTGGATTAACCTCTTGGAGAATTTGTACCGCTAGATACGCTTTAAGCTTGAAAGAGTTAAAGTGAAATAGTCCTTGTTTAGGTCGAAAGACGCTTGGATTTACCATCGAATACAATTCTCTATAAGCACACGCATGTCTGAATTCCGCACAACCCATAGCCAATAGAGACGTACAGCTCATAAGGTGGACATAACCCCAACTTCTCAATTCTCATTGTTTTACATCCTACTAAATATTCTTTATTTTTGCTTTGCTATTTTCCGTTTTTACTTTAATAGTTTGGTTACATTACTTGCACAACAAAACTCCCCCCTTTTTACGAGACTTGCACTAAAAGTCTAGTAATCTTTGCTTACTTGTTGACCAAGCTATTCCCTGTGGGATCGATACCCAACCCAGTTGGGTTCTATATTTGACAAACGACCGCTTTACACTCCGACGAGAGCTGTAGATTGAGCGTTATCAATCATTAGTCCTTCCAACTTTATCTGGATGCTTCATTTCAGGTAACTCAAAGAATTTCAATAAAAGGATTTCTTAAAAAATTATTGGGACATTGAGTCCAAAAATGGATACTTTTTTGCTTGCATGTCTTTTATAGTTAACTTTCTACTAGCATTATTCTGGAAAGATGTGGTTTTCACATATTGCTTTTTACTTAGGTTTGTGGTGACTCTCAATGGTGTTGTATTAACATTTATCACCTCTTTACTCTCAGACTTTGGCACAATCTTGCCCCCTTTCTTCAGTTCCAGTTTGTATTTTTCTTTTGGAGGCTCATTAATAGGCGGTCCTTGATTTCCACTTAAGGACATGCTTAACTCCATATCATGTGCACGTGTGGAAAGTTCTTTAAATAACTTGGGTTTGATGCTATGTAGTATGTAACGAAGTCCCCAATGCATTCTTTGTATACACATTTCTATCCCAAAAGCCTCACTAAGTATGTATTTGCAATTAAGACTCGCATTTCTCCATCGATTGATGAACTCAATGAAATGTTCATACTTTTATTGGAACATATTTGTAAGTTCAACCTACTTACAGTACGTCTCATTCTATATAAATAATAGAGAAACTCATGTCCGAGTTGTTTCTAACTATTAATAGAACCAGACTTGATGTTAGTATACCAATCAAATGTATTTTCTTGCAAGGAACGCACAAATTGTTTAACAAGATAATCTCCATAAGTCCTAATATTATTGAAAGTTTTAACAAAGTATGCAATATGTTGCTTTGGGTTTCTTTTACCATCAAATTTTTGAAATTTCAGAGGTTGATAACCTGCAAACATCTTCAAACCATCAATTCTTGAAGTATATGGATTGGCATATGTCAGAGATGGTTTCAAAGCAACATCGTACTTATCTTTAATGGTTCCCATAATAAAGTCCTTCAGTTGATGAATTGGGATTAACCCATTAGTAGATACTTTCAGTTCATCAGCAATATGTCTTTGCTTCACAGATGAGTCTCCTTTGTCTTGTTTCATCGGATGCTTCGCGGATGCAGGACTTGAGCCTCCCTCTATAACACTTTCAACTCTATCTATCAACTTGACAATTTTATTATCTTGATATTGCATATATTTTACTAGGCCTTCAATCGCCTTTGTCAAACTTGCAAGCTATTTTTTAATAGATGAGGTATTAGTCACCATTGCTTGGATAGCCGCTGAAGATTAAGGATTAAAGCATGGATTTTCCCTCAAACTGAAATTTGAATAAAACAATTCATGCGGAGTGATTGGATCAGACTTAGTAATCAAGGCATGATCATCTTCAAGCATGGTGTGGTCTTTTTTCTTAGATGGACTAAGTCGAGCTAAAGTCTTCTCAACAATATCAATGATATTATCCTTTTATTCAAACTCATTGGGAAAAAATCTTGCCTCTTTGAGGACTGAAGATCAAACGCGGAGCTAATGCGGACGACACTTCAAGTGTTTGTTGTCCTAGATTTGACTTGTTCCTAGTAATGGGCCCCATACTTTTCATGGTAGCATCAAGTATGTTGTCCACCTCTAAGGAAAACTTGGAGTGATTAACCTTAGGAACAATAAATTTAGAGTAAAACTTCTTGGATGTCATTTCGGTATTCTTAAATAGGTTGATTAATGCGAAGAGATGAGAGGTAGAGAAGGTCCCACTAGGCATGCCAAAATTTGTAAACAACAAGTTCTCTGAGTCAAGAAAATAATAATCAAGACAGGATAATTGAAGTAACAAAATATAGTATTTGATTTCGAATGTAGAAAGTGTTACAATCTCTATGATAATCCTTTGATTATTCAAAGTAATATGAACTTGGACTTGAACTTGATTTGGATTCAAGAGCTTGAGTAGCTTGATCTTGAATCTTCATCTTCGGACTTAAGTTTGGATATTAATTCATAACAGACACTTGGATGATTGCGATAAATGATGAATATGAACAAGTAACTTAATCTTGATAAAAAATTCCTTTGTTCTTGAGCTTGATTTTTTGAAACTTATAACTTGAAGATAAATTATAGTTTTTGATTCACGAGCTCTCTTCTTAATTCTTGATTTTCAAAAATCCTCCTTTTGTGAATTGTGAGGACCTCTATTTGTAGTTGGATGGGTAAGACAATTATGTTATTTGATTGGTCGATTTGAAATTGACAAATCACATTCTTTTGGTGACAAACTCTAATTTGATTGGCTAGAACATGTCATTTGCACACATGGCATGATTTTAGTTGCTCATTTAAGCTAACTTGGATTGCCACATAATATTGACACATGACATTCTTTTAGTGTCTCATTTAATTTAACAAGGATTGCCATCTCATGTGACAAGAAACATGGGCTTGGACTTTTAAGGTGGGCAAGCACCCTTTGGGCTTTGGATTAACGAATATGGGCTCATCATTTCAATCGCAGTAGCCCAATGTATTTGAGATTAGATGATTAACCCAATAATATTAGTCACATTATTTGAACTATTTTCTTAAATTTAATATAGTTCAAATAAATATATGAATTTAAATTTAATAAAATTCCAATACTGACAATGTTGACATGCTAATGTCTATTATTTTTTTTAATGTCTGAGTTACACGATTATTTTAAACTTAAAGTCAATAATAAAAAATTTTGAATTTTTTTTTTGAGAAAATTGGCAATCCTGCTAAGTCAAAAATTAATTTAAATAAAGCAGATGAATCTATTGTTGTGACCAATTTCCAAATAACTATTGTGGTCAATGTGAGTGACTGGGTGATAGGCTTTGTTAGGGGTGTGCATCGGTCGATTCAGTTCGATTTTATATATTATCGGTTCAATTTATTAATTTTCGGTTTTTAAATATGCTAAACCAATAACCAAGCCAATAAGATATTTTTTATCGGTTTTTGATTTATCGATTTTTAGCCCTTAACGGTTTATTTTCGGTTAAACCGATAAGAAAATACTCATAAAATAGAAATAGTAGTAACAAACATGAAAAAAATTGAATCTTAGTTGCAACCAAAAATTCCACATGATGTGTTTTAATTTAGAAGAATCTTCAAGTTTGGACTAAATGTTGTTAGTAGAAATTAAGAGTTTGTACACTGAAATAACAGGTTTGTTAATTTGTAGAAATTAAAGAGAAATTAAGATAAATATATAATAAGTCATATCTATATATATATATATATATATATACTAGTTTAATCTCACGTGCACAACATTTAATTATATTACAAGAACCAATATCAATGATGAAAGAAAAATAATATGGTAGAAGAACAAACATCGATGGTGAAGGAAAAATATTTTGATTTCCATGTTATTTGAAGGAAAACAAATATCTTGAAAAAGAAAATTGAGAATTCACCAAAGGAAAAAAGGTATTCGGGATTAGAAGCATACCTCAGAATTTTACGATATTGGTATTTTCTATATCTATGTATAAGAGAGTCCTGTTGGGTTCAAAATTGACAAGCCGTCATGCGGAAGCTTATAATTTGCAAACCATAGCGGACATAATTTAGACGACACATAAAACAATATTAAAAAATTATATTATTGATATGGTTTGGCCAATTGCCTTACGTATAAAAAAATTAATATGAAAAACATAAAACCTATTAGGAGAAATCTCCCCGTAGACAAAGACTCTTTAATGACTACACTGTGGATGTTATTGTGTTATGGTATGAGAAGGGAGTTTTTCTATTTATAGATGTTCAAAACATTCCCCTCGAAAAGAGAGGTTAGCCAAATATGGAAAAAGAATTATATTTTCCTTTTAGAAAAATAAAAGTAGTTATTGTTACTTTTATTTTCCTTCCAAGAAAAAGTAAAACTTAATTTTGATAAGAAAATCAAGACAAAAACTCTAACAAGACCTAAATAAGAAAAAAATAATACACAATATTAATTGGTTTGAAAGTCTTAAATTACATAGCTCGAATAAGGAAAAATTAATATATTATTTTAGTTGGTTTCAAACCCTTAATTATTAGGAAAATAATTTAATTATGTTTTCCAAACTACAAAAACAGGTAAGAAATAAATTTAATAACATACTTGGCTGGTTTTAATTTATTATTTTTCAATATTAGAATAATAATACCTTTTTTTTTTTTGCTTTCTTTCTTTTTCCTTTTTTGAATTTTTCTTAATTTTAACTTTTCTTTAATAGGAAGTTAGGCATTAACATGTGTTTCTTGTTTAGCCGGAAAAACAGTGTATTTGTTTATTTCCTTTTTAGCCGAAAAAAATGTAGTACTTTTTAATTTTCTCTCCTCCTCTTATAGTATACAAGTTCCCCCAATATGGTTGTTGAAAGCCAATTTCTTCTGTATATTGTATAATAGTTTATGAAATCAGTGAATAAAAATTATTTATTTTGTAATTAACTTTTTTTTTGTATGTTGCAACTTGTGTTTTGCAATGTAAAAAAAAAAAAATTTACTTTTCATCTTTCAATACAATATTCTGAAAGACACTATTATTGCCTCCATTGTTACAGATTTGAACTGCTTCATAATTTAGAATCTGACCTACAACATCTACAAAAACTCAGGTTAGTCAAAGTGGAAAAATATATTATTAATTGTTAATAAAGTGAATTGAAAGAGATTTATTACCAAATAGTTCAGTGTCATCGACGTTTTGTTGAATTGTCAGGAGGTCAAATGGACGCAAATTAAATACGTCCATATCAAATGAAGGATCAGTAATTTTCTCAACAAAAGTTGATTTGATGAGAAGCAACCTGTGTTTGTGTGTCGTCGTTTTAAATTTTTTTGAATTTGATGTAACAATAAAGTAATTCATGCGATATAACTCGAGTTCTACTATCTTGTTCCTGAAAAACTTAACATCATATTTGCCAATTGACGCATGAATTTGATCACCCTAAATTAACAATGAAAATTAGAATGGTTCAATTAATTCGGAACAAAAAATAGGATGATTAATAATGAAATGTAAGTGAAAGCAGTAAACTTATAAGAAAAAGAAAAAAAATCAGTACCTTTGCATCTAGTAATATCATATCAATTGAAAATGGTATCTCAGGTTTGAATTTATCCGGCACTTGTCAGAGTCGAACAACGCGTACTTTCAAATTCCATTGCATGAAATTGCTTGTAATCTGTGAGATATTATGAAATTGTAAAGATATAGTTTTATGGCTATGTTCAGTGGTGTCGTTTGGATAAAGAAGTAAACATCGACAGAAAGTAAAAATATATAAAAGAGTGGTATCAACGGTTTGTGTTTAAAAGAGTTTTAGAGATTTAACTTTTTAAAGATAACTATTGTTTTCTTACAAATGAAAAATATTAGTATTTTAACAAATAATAAATAATACTGTTTAGCCTTTTTGTTGTGGTAGTTTTAGTCTTTATAAAATTTGTAATTTTTAATGAAAAATATGTTTTCTTTTTCTAATAAAACGTGTAAATTTTAAAATAATACAAATAAAAAATAATATTTTATGTAAATGACAGATTTGTAGTGTGATTTTGTATGTGATATTTATAGTTTTAAATAATTATTTAAATAGTTAATTCTTAATGATAAATACTATTTATTTTAAATGATAATGACAATGATAAATATTGTCTACAAATAACTATAACTATCATTTTAAATTGTGTTGTGTTTATCCGGTTTTTTGAATGTGGTAGTTTTAATATTTTAAAGTTTTAATTTTAAGTTTAATTTTTAATGAAAAATATTGTATATTTGTAAGGATTACACGTGAACTGTTTTGCTTCCTACAGATAACTGTCATTTTAAATTGTGGTGTATGTTTATCCGATGTATTGGGTGTGGTAGTGGTAATAATTTTTAACTTTTAATTTTAAGTCTACTTTTTAATGAAAAATATTGTATTTTATATAATGATGACACATATTTTTTTTCTTTCCTACAAAAAGCTATAATTTTTAATTTAAATTGTGTAGTGTGATTATCAGCTTTTTTTGGGCGTGGTAGTTTTATTTTTTGTTTTTTTTTAAAGTTATTATTTTAACTTTTATTTTTAAAGGAAAATATTAAATTATGTTATTTCCTTTTTTTGGGTGTGGTATTTTAATTTTTTTAAAACTTTTAATTTTGAGTTTAATTTTAATAAAAAATATTGGCTTTTTGTAGTAATGACACGTGTGTGGTATTTCAAATATTTTTAAACTTCTGATTTTGAGTTTAATTTTAATGAAAAATATTGTTTTTTTGTAGTAGTGACACGTGTACTTTTTTGCTTCTGTTTTTATATATAGATAGATTTTAGAAATCTATAAATATTAATTTTCTTAGAACTCCCTCCGTTTCAAAATAGTTGACCATTTTTGACTTGGCACTCTCCTTAAGAAAATATTTATTAGGGATTTATTTTACCATATTAGCCTTATTAATTATGCTTTGAAAATATAAATTTGAGTAAATATACTTTGTTTAGTCATTTAATATTGAGAGTAGTATTGGAAGAACATAACAAAATACTCTTGATTTCATCAAAAGGGACAGCTAAATTGCAACAAATATTTTTAGAAAGAGGGCCAACTAAAACGAAACGGAGGGAGTAATTCTTACTATATATTTTAGTACTCTTTAATTTGTAAAACTTTCCATATGTTTTGGAACTCTTTACTTTAAAATATAATAAATATAATTAAGTAATAATTTAAAAAGAGTAAAAAGATGATTTTGTCTATTGCATGGTATTTTAATATAGGGTAAAAAATTCAAATCACTTTTCTAAGGGTCTTCACACTTTTAATATATTATAGATATTCTTATTGGGTTATCGGTTTACCCAATAACCCAATAAGAAAAAATGAACCGAACCAATAACCCAATAATTTTCTTTATAAAACCATTAAAAAATTGTTAACCCAAAAAATCAATAACAATAAACCAATAACATTTTTATCGATTCGGTTTGTCGGTCGGTTCGATTTTTGCACACCCCTAAGCTCTCCGCGAATAAAATAACTTTGTGCTAATACCCATGTCAATTAAGGAGAAGAATTTATTTGTCTTGAGAACTACTCAAGTTCTTGAAAAAGAAAATTTCTTCTCAAGCTCACATCTAAAAAAATATTGGCTTTAATAGAGATTTCATGTTAGAAATATAAATTTCATCTTCACTAATTCTCAATATTCAATATGAATTACATATTGACATGAATTACTAAGTGTTTAAGATAACTTACATGAGTTTTTTTTCCTAGGTTAATCGTTATTTTTTAAAAAAGACAAAAAAGAAAAAAAAGAGTATGGTCACCTTTATGTTGGAGTTTTCTAGAATGCTTAAAAAGTAGCGGTTTCTTTTTATTCATTACAAGAATTGAATTTGAAAGTCTTATTGAAATTTTGAATGGAAAAGATTTAATGAGTAAATTTCCATAAATGGAGAAATGTAAGGTGGCCTTGTTTTCTGCGTGAAAAAAATAAATTTGAGTTAAAAGACACATGTGAACAGTTAATTGGTGTGAAAATATTATTATCTTATTTTAAAATGTTGAAAATATGGGGATAAAATATTTTACAAAAGTTATTATATTTATTTTGAAGTATTTAAAAGTACGGGGTGTCTTGCTAAGGTTGTGCTACTTGATTTGAAAAAAGCAAAAGAAAATACAATATTTTTGGTTGTATATTTATGCTAACTATAAGTGTTACATATGAACTTTGTGCTTACTAATAATAAAGTATTATAGTAAATTAATATTTGTTGTACTAGAGGGGACAATCATGCTAAGTGGATCTCCAAATCCACGTGTGATTATGTATGTGTATCATTAATAAGGAAAAATAACACGAAATAAGCAAAATAGACCATTGATATGAGTTTGTGGTTTGGAGTAGGCTGATAATGAGGCTAAGATAAATTCTTAGTGAGTGTTCAACTTGAAATAAAATCAACAGGGGTTTGGAGTAGGCTGATAATGAGGCTAAGATAAATTCTTAGTGAGTGTTCAACTTGAAATAAAATCAACAGGTATATATATATATATATATTTGTAACACCCATATCTTTGGGCCAAAATTTGAACCGTCATTCGTACATGTATAGACCCAAACCCAACAATTTTTATGTAAATATAAGTGTGACGATCAATTCTATAGTGTGGGAACATCTTTGGAGATAAATTGAGGTCATAAAAATCTCCTAACTCAAAGTTGAGTTGAGAACTTTTCTACTGATTGAGTTTTAGGGACGTTCCTACTTGAGTCAAGTTCCAACGATCATTACTCCTAGATTATAACGAGTTAGGTGGCCTACTATATACCAAATGAAAGATCTTTAAGTTTTCTTTTCAAAGCATCAGATTTCACCTTAATTCGATATTAGAGTAGAATATTATGATCATTTAACTTGAGAGTGTCTGTCTGGCAGAGATTAATGACAGGAGTTGATGAGACGTCAACTAGTTGACGAGCTGTCAACTGAAATCGTCAACCTTATGCAGTAAATGCTAAATCAGCCTTAGATTGACGATACGAGTTGATGAGTCGTTAACTAGTTGATGGGTCATCAACTGAAGTCGTCAACCTCAACCAGTAAACACCAAAGAAGACTAGAGATTTATGATGAGAGTTTACAAGCCGTCAACTAGTTGACGGGCTATCAACTGAAGTCGTCAACTAGTTGACGGGATGTCAACTGAAGTCGTCAACTGAGAAATTCCTATATATCTTTTTAGTTTCTTTAGGGGTAGTTTGGTCTTTTTCTCACCTCAAACCTTACCCCACCTCAAACCCTACCCACAACTTAAATAACTCTATAAGCATTATTTACTCATCAGTTATCAATTTTTTTACTCTTTCTTCTCTCCACTCTCAGTAGAAACAAAACAAGGGTTTCTTACCAAAGTTCAACTTCCAAGGCTCCAAATTGTAGTTTTTCTCAAATTTCTTCAGTCAAAAAGGTATTTTGAACGCTCCTTTACTTTAATTATTGTTATATTGTGATATGTACTCGATATTCATATGTTTTAATGGTTGTTTAAAGCAAGGGTTGAGGGATTTGATTGTAAAATACTTATATTGGAATTCTCTTGTTTAAATGGATTTTTCTGTGTTGAAATAATGATTTTTGAACTGAAATATGTTACATAAAAATGGTGGAATTGGTAATAGGTTTCTCAAAGTTTATGAGTTTTTGCATGATAAAGATTTGAGCCTCAAACCTTTTCTAGGTTTGATTTTCAAGTAAGAATTGCATGGTGTTTATTTCATCCTTTAAAGGTTGTCTGATATAAAATGGGAATTGGTTTAACAGTTTTTGAAATGCCCTTGGGTCATGATTATGAATTTTGAATTAAACTTTTGAGTCTAAATGTTTTAATGGGTATGACATGGCATAATATGAATGACTTCCAAGTCTTGGTATGACGATACCAATGGGAGAATGCCTTAATGAAAGATTCCCTGGATTTAGTTATGAAAATATTTTAATTGGGCATTAAAGGTAATTGTATAACTTCACCAAGAAGGTCTAGTCCTTGTGACTAAGGCTTGACACCGCGTTTGTCAATATCAGATGGTTTTTTCCTGCATGGAGGATGACCATTGTATGCTTGCTTTATGCCGTAGTATACATTTATGTTTAGGGTGGCTATTGACTATTGATGAATTTAGCCAAAACCTCAGTCCATGTGTCTAACATTGATGGGGGCCTGCCGGTTAGGGGTACTAAACCCATATATCCCATGGGTTACTTGAGATTAGTGAAAAGTTATATAGTTCAAGACTAAATTTAAAATGGTCACGTCTTTATGTTCATTGTCCCTTATCCTGTACTTTATTATTATTATTATGGATAATGAAAATATATTTTATGACTACTTTTATAAATGCATGTTTTATCCCTTTTCCCTGGATTTCATACTAGTACTCGCCATATTGACCATTTTCGAACACTTCATCATTTCATGATACAAGTTTGAAGGCATTTTTCCATTATTCTGTGCAACATTAGGGCACTCATATTCTCTCTTGGACAAATGGTGATAAGTGGTGAGTCCTCCATCATCCGAAATGCGATTGTTCATATCTCTTACATTTTCATTCTATCATTTTATGATTTTCATGACATATTTGGAGACATGTCCCGACTTAGGAGTATTCTTAAAGTTAAAGGCTTCATAGACAGTGTTGTGTAATTGCTTTAGATTTTGTTCTTAAGATATGAATATTATTATATTTAAATATTGAACTCCTTTTCTTATGGTCTTGCTTTGACAACTTTAATTATGACTATGCTCATGATGTAAGGCTAAGGGGTCATCTCAGGACTTGGTTGGCTAGGGCTGCACATCACAGCCAGGGCCCCCATTCAAATTGTAACAATATTATGGTTTCAAAGTATGGTACAAGGTCCTAGGGTGTTTACAAAGTCATATCGAGTAGAGTCCCTTTTATAGGTGTGTAGCACGCCACACCTATAAGAGAGAGGCTATGAGGCATTTAGGAAATATTTCTCAATCTTTTGTATTCTAGATAATACAATAGTGTTGTCCATCTAAAAGTTATCCAAATTCCTTCATTACTCTAATTTTGTGCGCTATGTCTCATTATCGAGGCGATACAAGTGCAAAAGCTTAGATTCCTATTGATGTGGTGTTTTCCATTTGAGTCATCAAAAAGCTATAAAACAGCAAAATGACTTAAAAGGAGTCCATTAGAACATCAAAGTGCATGGATTCAAGTGTATTCCTCTATTTTCATAAATCGTGTGTTTTTGCCCGAGGTAAGAGGCATATTCAATCCCTTTAAAAAACGTTACTATAAATGTCTTGCTTAAGGGGAAAGATATGTATTTGAATGTTAGGATAGTATTTCTACCTAGGAGGTAGTATAAACTGGGGTGCTATGACCTTAAGTAGTAAGATGATCCCATGGGTAGTGATAGGAAGTCATAAGTTAAGAAGTCAGAGTAAGGATAATTTTTGAGTGAAAAAGGTAGTTGTATTCGTGTAACCATTAAGTGAGTGTTAGGGGTCGTATTTTCTTATGGTGATTGGCTATATTTGTAGAAATACTTTTAGATTTTATGGTAGTTCGTAGAGAAAATGATTAGTTATGATGATTTAAATTTTATTTAAAATAGGGAAGGAGCTCATGATGGATAGTTATTGTAGTAGTAGAAGGAGCTCATGATGGATAGTTATTGTAGTAGTACAAGGATAGATTGGCCAATAATTTATAAATTTAACATTCAATTGGAAAATCTTAGGAAGGAGGACTCAATTGTGTTTATAGAATTTTAAAGGTAGTTTAAAGGTATGTATGGGTAAGTAGATGTGATGTGAGGAAGGAGAATGTGAAAATAGACTTTAATGGGTTATGTTAAGATTAAGATCGGCTATCCTGATTATGTGGTCTTATTACACCAAGAGTCCCATGATTTTTATCTAGCAGTTGTAAACCAGTCTAGTAGGTTAGAAGATGTGTAGTAAATTTTAAGGTATAGTAGTAATGTTATGAAGAAGATGTTCTTATAGGTCATAATTAAGTAAAACACAAAATTTAGATTTATTAATTTTTCATATATTTTAATGGACTGGTATAATATGCGGGATGTTTAATTGGTAATAGGTGTTAAGCTTGAACTTTAGATGTTGATTGTGGTGATAACAATGTTAGCTCGAGGATAGTGATCCGAGATTTATGGGAAATGAATTAGTAGGCTTGATATGATGTGTGAAATAAACTAGGTTGAAAACTTATGGAAAGTTGAGCATTTAGTTGTGATATATATCTACATGAGGACTAGTTTTGAATTGATGAATTGTAGCTTAGTCATTAGGTGGATAAGAGCTTTAGGTTTATAAGAATAAGTTGAACCCCATGTATCTTGTTTTTAGATGAGGTTTAAGTGTATGAGTTCCATATGTACCTATTTTATATTCTTGAATTTCTTAGTATGGAGAAGTCTAGGGAGTTTTTAAAACTTTTGTTAGGTTGTGAGGTTATGCGATTAGAGGTTTAATGCTAGTATACTAAGGGGTGGAGAATGGATTATTATGTGTTAAGAAGTGTGGATGTGTATGCTCATGAGAGTGTGAGTTATAGGGTGATGACTATAGAACCTAACAAAAATTAAGATAAGTATCCCTGGAAGGGATATCCTAGAAAGAACTTAGTATCCTCATATTATGTTATCAAGGAGTGTTTGGTGTTCATGTGTATGGTGATACCTTATTGTGCTGAGTTTTGTGCTTATATATTTAATGACAGAATATGTCCGAAAGTATAAGATAGTGACCTTTTTGAAAAGGGGGAGATTTTGAACTAAGGTATATCTTAAATTTTCTCACGGTGGTAAGTTTCGGGGAAGAGTCATGATAATTTTGCTCTTGTTCTAGCAAATTCCTCCTACTTTGGTTTAAGAGGGCATTCTACAAATGTATTAGGTATTCAAATTGTTCCTATGCCTAAGGTTTGAGTTTTCTATGCAACTTATGTCCATGTTTCGACCCTTGAACTAGAAGCAATAATGTCTCTCAGTAATACAAGCTACAAAGTACTCAAGCTCTATGTTATGACATTCATGATCCATAAAACCATGTCTCATTTTATGCTTAGCTCTAAGAAACTATACTCTGTATTTTTTACCAACTCATTTTATGTCATGTCTTAGCCCAAAGTGATGTTATATATGCAAATTCATCACCACTTTCAGTTCTTAGAATGAGAAGCAATAACTTCAAATGGCAATCCTTGTCTTATTTCTTGAACTTATAAATCTCAGCTTTATGTTATATAACTCATGATATATGCACTCATGTTTCTCACTGTGCCCAGTCCTAATAACCAATGCTATGTTTTGTTTACGCCCAAACGACCCTCGATTTATTATCATGTGTTTGTTATTTTCACTACCCGAGACTACTCCCTAGTCATAACACAGTGCTTAGAACCACAAGTAATCCTAAGCAAACCCATGTACTGGCATGATACTTGAGAAACTGTTTATATATATATAAATGCTAAATAACTTAGCGAAAGCATAAATAACAATAGATAAATTATTTCAATACATAACTGATGAAAGTTTACAGCATAACAATCTAAGAGAGAGAGAGAGAGAGGAACTTAAATTACAAATACTAACTCTGATTGTCCATCTGTGAAGCCTCTACTGTACTGACAATAGGTAGTTGGGACATGACCTCTAACTATCCCTAATTAATACATAAGAATAATGAAAATAAAATACAGGAGCTGCAACTAACTTGAATCCCTAAAATAAGAGAACTCATCACCTGCTGGCTGAATATTGAGAACTGTCTGACCCTGGTGTGTAGGCTACATCTGGTACCTATATTATGAAGGAATGTAGCCACAAACGTATTTATATGGTCAATACTTTGGAATGTACTGAGTATGTGAGACATGACTAAATCATGGAAATACTTAATGAATGCTTTAAAACTGAGGACATAAGTATCTACTAAAATATACATATAAATCATGGGTGTATGTAAAAGCTGTAAGATTTACTAAAATTTCTATATCATGAGTTGAAAACATTTTTGTAAGTTGAAAAGAGGTAGAAACACAAGTACCATATATAAATCTAGAATTAAAGCTGAATAGGCTGTAAAATTGTATTGAGGATCATGTTTGAATACTGAACATGAACGTCTGAATATATAAAATGGATGCAGGACCAAATAAATTATGTGCTGAAATGATCTGAATAGCTGAATAACTAATAAACTAAGTACTTGGTCATACAACCTGAACTGATAAAATCTAAATACTGAATTGAAACTGTGGGAGCTAACATTTAACCGACATGTACCAATCTAAGCTAATCGGGGTCCAACCTGTAATCCTATCTAGAGGAGTATCAGTACCTTGCCACGGGTACTAACACTAGCTATGTGGATCCATTATGATGATGTCTCAAAGGACTAGGGTGTGAGTCCTCTAATGGAGGGTGACCCATAAGAGAATGTCAGTCCTTTACTGGTAGTTGACATCTTATAACCTACGTTGGCTACGTAATTCTGGAACTTAGAGACTTGTACTAAAGGTCCTAGTCTACTACTAGTGGGTGAGCCTTCATCCCTAGGTTTGCTTGGTACTAAGTCCTACTCCCAACTGAAAGACACTAAAATGTATGTTGGTACGTGCACTGATAATGGATATGCTCAAGTCATGGTATTTTAAAAATAACAGTGCATGCAGAATCTGAAGTAATCATGAACATATAAACTGATGTATTTAATATGATGTAACGCTTGTGAGTGTTCGTTATGACAATGTTATGAACTTTATGAGATAAACTTGATATAATTAACTTGAAATCTTGAAAACTATAACATTCAAGATCAACTAGATATCATGTGTTCCTAACCCACCAACATGGAAAATAATATAATAAAACATGATGATTTCATTGTAATGACATGATAGGAAATTTCATGACTTAAACTCAAGAATCTAACAATTTCATCAATGTATTCAATCATCATGATTAGAGTAAAGAAAAATATTTGAAATTATGAGGGAACACTATTTCATGGTAGAATTTAAGAATTACATGGAGGAAATCATGGAATTTATACTTTTCATAGAACCCTAAATCACAATAGAATTAAACTTGAGAATTAGAGAAAACTTTGAGACTCAATGGGTGAAAGAAACCCAATGATGAATTTTCCATATACCTAAATTTTTTGACTTCTTAAAGGAAAGCATGGATTTGGATCCTTGAAAGTAGAATTTTTGAAGAAGAACCCTTATTTGGATTCTTGAGGATTTAGGATAAGAAAGATTGTGTAATTGGTGTGTTTTAGGGTTATGGGATGGTCAATTCACGTTACTATTAGTTATAGGATAATTTAGAATGTAAATGACTAGTTAACCCTTGAAACAAGAAAGAGAAAAAAGGATTTTAGCTTTTTTGAACAAGGTCCCTGCCATGCTGCCCATCGCGGAGCACATGGTCCATGCCACGCTGAAATCACGGACCCTCACTGGTTCCTCACAAAAATGCTCATAACATTTTTCTCAGATATCGAATTAAGGCAAAATCAAGTGTGTTGGAAAGAGTACACATTTATCTATAATTTGGTGGGTCTTCAGCTCCAAAATTCTATATTTTCCAGAAGTCATAAACATTCAAAGTTGACTTTTGTAGGATCGAATATCAAAATTTGGTCAAATCAAAAGATCTTAATTAAACTTTGGGCTAAGTGTTTCCTATGAAAATTTTTCAACTCGATAGCACTTTACACACTAGGTAAATGATCATGAAATATATATTCATATACCAATCATGGGATTAGAGTTTATACACGTTGGAACAACAGTTTGAATTCTAACCCAAAAATGCGGGGTGCTACATTATCTCCCCCTTGGAATCATTCTTTCTTGAATGATGGGTAGGAACTTATTGAAGCTTTAGAAGTATTGAATAAAGTATGTAACTTCTCATGAGAAACTCTCCCTCAACAAAACACGTATAGGAATCAGAAGAAAAGGACTTCATGGCAATACCAAGTACATTATGTAAGATCGAATCATGAGACAACGAGACTAAGGTTGTACAAGGGGTAAAATATCCAAGGACCCTCACCCCATGAGAGAAAATCAAAACTAGACAAAATTGTACACCTCGGTGTGGGACAATGCCTATCGTGGAGGCTAACCTCTGTGCCACACCGTTTATCACATAGAGTAGCCTCTGTGACACAGTATTATCATGGAGGCTCAATGCCTCAGAATCCAAAAATAGCCCCGAACCTCATACAAAGATTTTAAAAATCTTCCGGGACACCTTATTAACATACTTGAACACATTTAAGACATAAATCAATGTTTTGAACTCGGGAAGGCCAAAAATAAAATATTTGAAATTTTGAGGGTGTTACAAAACATATGACAAATAGTTGAAAACTTATATAGGAGCTTGTGGGGTATTACAATATTTGAGATTGAATACTAAGAAAACTGAAATCATGCACTAAACACTAATGAACTGAATTATGGCTAAATATCTTAATTGAAAACATGATGCATGGACTGAACTGAATTTGTTATTTTCATGGATGCAAATAAATAGATATACTCATGAAACTTTAGATAGTAAGACTAGATGGAAAGATGGAAATCTATAAGAGGTAATCTGTCTGATTGCTAAACTGAATTGCTGGCTATATGGACTCACTCATACTGAAAGTTTATACTCAACTGGAGTCTTTCTTTAACACTCTTTCTAAGAAGTTCTAATAACATTAGGGAGCAAAGAATTTTGGGCATGATCTGAATAAGATATCTGAATAAAGAATCGCAACATGGCTACAACTCTATAACATGGACTATATGCATATAAAACATAAGATAGGATAGAACTACTATGCCTCAGGTAATGCAACAACTAACTTTCAAACTTAGCTCCACTTCTCAAATACTACCTCAACTTTGCCTTTCCTCTTAAATACTAACCTTTATTTGATGCCACTTCTAATCTTCACATGGTCATTGATAACTCCATTTACTAAATTTTGAGCTGAACTAAATTCTCTCACCATGTTAAAGCCTACTCAAAGTCATAAAGTACCACACATAACACCATAATACTAGTCTAAACCATGGATTCAATATCTTATTTATTTTCACAGCTCTGATCTCAAGAATAACACTCTTTACCACTTCAACAACTAACTTCAACCTCTTACTAGGAATTCAATAATGAAGAATGAATTGATTCACTTCTATATGAACATGACATTCAAGCCTATCACTATAATCACTTATAAACTTCGAGGAAACCAACCCACCTAAAAGTTTTCCCATATTCTCTAATACTTTTATCAATAACAATGTTCATGCACTATGCCCAAGAAGACACACCTAGAATTCTCAACAAACTATGACATAACTGAAAGGTTAGAATATGAGATTCTGAAGCATGAAAAAATGTTATTCATAACTTTGACACTTAACTGAGGCTTGAGGAATAGAGTATCAACGACATGGATTCATTAAAGAGATCTAATCTGAGGACATACATGGCATAATATGAATTTTCATCGATCATTAAGGGTGCACCATGATTTATGAGAACTGAGCATACTATAAAGCATGAGTATATTAGTCTTGATCAAGATGACCTGAGTTTGGGGATCATAAATTCATAGAATATGATTTGTACTTTTGAGTGAACTGAACTCCTTATACTAGGAATTGAGAGCGTACATGATTCTCTATGAACTGCATGAATCTGAGCTATCATCATAGAGATAACTTGTAAGGCGTGAGAAGATGTCATAATGAATGAAGTATCAAAATTTTTACTAAGACAATAATGGGTCGAGTACCTTCCCCCTACTGTTGTTATAGAACTCACTAGCATCACTACTAGAATCTAAAAACCTGACTTGGTTCCTTGTTCTATCATCTCCCCCATAAATTTAATCCATCGTTCTATGTCTATGGGTCCCTTTAATAAAATATAAAGTGAACTAAAACCACTCTACTCTAGAGTCTGTGATATAACAATACACATAAATAATAAACTCACCCTGAAAGACTATAGCTTAAAGTGTAAAACCTGCTGCTAGTACCTCTTTCTGAGATAGATCTCTTAACTTTATATAGCCCTGATAGTCATCATATAATAACTTAAATACTTAATAACTTAGAATCTTCAGGAGCATCACCATACCCTAAGTTCACACCATATAGAATTTCAAACTCTTCTTTCTAGTAGCTTTATCACCCACATTTCCATCTTAGATTCTAATACTTCATATGGATATCTACAAATTTTAAATGGACTATACTAACTTAGCACTGGATAAGAGTAATGAAACATTAATCCACCCAAAATTTTATGAACATACTCAACCTTATCAAGCTCCTCTATCATTGTGGTAACTACCTAATCTCTGTCCCGACTAAAGCATTAACATACTCTGAGTCTCCCTTAACAAAGAAATATCTCTTAAAGTATTATTAAACAAACTTCACAATACCTTTCTATCCCCGAGGATACATAATCTACTAAATTCAGATAAACACTACCCCCACTTTATGGCTGCTAAACTTTTGGGTTCATGCTTCTAACTCTAGATCATATGTTGTCATAGGATTTTGAGAAGGGATCAAAGGGAACATTTGACTATGGCTTAGTGCATGATTTTTATGAACACAAATAAAATCTTTTAAACTTTAGAGCATAACGGCGTTGATAGGATACTTTTGATCCTGCGTGCAATCTCATAACTGTATATGGAGATTGTCTGAGAAAAAACACTACCAGTAGGAATTTAAGCTTGACTATTTTAATTACCTCAAGAATAAGGCAGAGTTGGCATGAATAGAGCTTGATAATAATCTGTATAAGTTTCTAAGAGAATATCTCTAAAGCACGATCTGAGATATGAAAGAAGAAAAATGTTTCTTAAATGCCTTGTAGCCTCTTAAAGAAAACTACAGACATCTCTATACCATTCCATAAGACTCAACTAGACATGACTTCATAGACACCCTAGGACACTTGAACCTTGTGATCTGATACCAAGTTTGTCACAACCTGAGACTACCCTCACTCCAAATCATAACACGGTGTTTAGAAACACAAGTGATCCCAAGATAACCCATGTACTGGTATGATACTAACTGATTTATATATATATATAAATTCTAAATAGTTGAACGGAAGCATAATCAAATGAGATAAGTTATTTTAATACATAATAGATCAAAGTTTATAACACAACAATCTGAGAGAGAAAGGAACTTAAAATACAAATACTAACTCTGATTATCTATCTATGGAGCTTCTACAATACTGACTATAGGTAGTCGGGACATGACCCTCAGCTATCCTTAATCAATGCATAAGAATAATGAAAATAAAATACAGAAACTTCAACTGACATGAGTCCCCAAAATAAGAGAACTCATCACCTACTAACTAAATGTTAAGAATTGTCTGACCCTAGTATGTGGGCTATATATGGTACCTACATTATGAAAGAATATATCCACAAATGCATATATGTGGTCAGTACTTTGGAATATACTGAGTATGTGATACATGCACTAAATCATGGAAATACTTAATGTATACTTTAAAACTAAGGACATAAGCTATCTACTAAATTATACTTTTAAATCATGGTTGTATGTAAAAGTGTAAGACTTATTAAAATCTCTATATTATTAGTTAAAAATATTTATGTAAGATGGAAAATGGTAGAAACACAAGTACCATATGTAAATCTTAAATTAAAGCTAAATAGACTGTAAAACCATACTAAGGATCATGTATCAATACTTAACATGAATACGTGAATAGATATAACGAATGCAAGACCAAGTAAAGCATGTGCTGAAATGATATGAATAACTGATAAACTAAACACTTGGTCATACAAACCTGAGTTGATATAATTTGAATACTGAACTGAAATTGTGGGAGCTAACATTTAAACTACATGCCCCAATCTGAGCTAATCGGGGTCTAACTTGTAATTCTAGTTGGAAGGGTATCAGTACCTTACCATGAGTACTAACATTGGATGCGTGGATCTACTATATTTATGTCTCAAAGGAATAAGGTGTCAATTACTGCCTGGTGAACCCTAAGAGAGTGTTATTCCTCTACTAATGGGTGACATCTCATAACCTATGTTGGCTGCATAGTTCTGGAACTTAGGGACTTCTACAAAAGGTCTCAGTTTGCTACTGGTGGGTGATCCTTCATCGCTAGGTTCACTTGGTGCTATGTCATACTCCCAACTAAAAGAAACTGAAACACATGTTAGCACATGCACTGATAACGGATATGCTCAAGTTATGGTATTTTGAAAATAACAGTGTATGCAAAATCTGAAGTAATCATGAACATGTAAACTAATGTATTTAGCATGATGTAATACTGGGGAGTGTTCCTTATGACAATGTTATAAGATTTATGAGATAAATATGATATTATTAACTTGAAATTTTTAAAACTGTAACATGCAAGATCAACTAGGTATCGGGTGTTCTTAACTCACTTGCATGAAAATAATATAATTAAATATAATGATTTCATTGTAATGACATGATAGGAAATTTCATGACTTAAACTCAAGAATCCAATAATTTCATAAATATATCGAATCATCATGATTAGAGTATGAAAAAATATTTGAAATTATGAGAGAACATTATTTCTTGTTAAAATTCAAGAATTACATTAAGGAAATCATGGAAATAATAATTTTCATGGAACCTTAAATCACAATGAATTTAACTTGAAATTGGGGAAACCTTTGGGACTCAATGGGTGAAAGGAACCCATTGATGAATATCCCACATACCTAAATTTCTTGAATTCTTGAAGGAAAGCATGAATTTGGATCCTTGGAAGTTGAAATTTGAAGAATAACCCTTATTTGGGATTTTGAGGATTTGGGAGAAGAGGGATTGTGTAATTGATGTGTTTTGGGATTATGGGATGGTCAATTCACGTTACTATTAGTTAAATGATAGTTTAGGACGTAAATGACCAGTTTACCCTAAAAAACTGAAGAAAAAAAGGATTTTAGCATTTTCAAACAAGGTCCATGCCACGCTGCTTATCGTTAAGCACAAGCTAAGTCCCACACTAAAATTATAGACCCTTACTAGTTCCTCATGAAAATTCTCATAACTTTTCCCTCGGGTGTCGGTTTAAGGCAAAATCAGATGCTTTGCAAAGGGTACATATTTATATATATTGAGGGGTCTTCAGTTCTAAAATTCCATATATTCCAGAAGTTATATACATTCAAATTTGACTCTTGTAGGATCGAATATCAAAATTTGGTCAAATAAAAAGCTCTTAACTCAGCTTTACTCTAAGTGTTTCCTATGAACATTTTTGTCCTCGATATCACTTTACATAATAGGTAAATGATCAGGACACATATATTCTTATACAAATCAATTAGAGTTTATGCACGTAGGAATGACGGTTCGAATTCTAGCCTGAAAAAATAAGGTATTATAGTTATGAAGTATTTCGTGCCTATTGTGCCATATATCACTTCACAGGTATCACCTTAAGGTGTATGAAAAATAGGAGTCATAATTATGAAGTATCACTCCCATTCCTGATGCTTGCACTCTAGTCCCTCAATGACCCTCCTTATTTTAGGTTGACAGTGGTTATGAAAGCGTAGTAATGTGTTAGATAAGAGAGTAGATAGTTTTTATTATGACAGTTTTAGTGTGACTACTTGAGATAAGGTTATAGATGAAGAGGGAAGAGTGATATGAACTTTTGTTAGGTGAAATAGTTAGGAAGGAAAGATGTGGTAAAAATCTTTGTGATAGTGATTGAAGTTGCTGGGTTTTAGTGGGGAGATCCATAAAGTGGGTGTAAAAAAGATGGGTTTAAATGTTGTGATAGATAGATACATGAACCATTGTGTTATATGGCTAGTACTCCCAGATTAAGACCTAAGGTTATATAATTATAGTGATTAGATGGACTAGTATTCTTGGAAGAGTGTAGATTATAAGGTCCCAGGGCTTAAGCTTGCACCTTTTAACTATGGATTAGGCTTCAACAAGGGATAAATATATTCTTACACTCGGGCTCTTTTAGTTATGTATTTTGTAGGAACTTATAAGATTTAAATGGTGAAGTGTGGTATTCATAGATTAAAGTATAGTTGAGAAGCATCGCTAAATTTAAGGGTTATCAGACATATCATTTGAGGTGGAGAATGCTTTGATTCTTATGTCCCGCAAACATCTTATTTTGTGTGTTTGTATCAATCTTAATCGGGTCAAGGATTCCTAAGAAAATCCATGCCTTACGTTATTATGATCAAGTTTAATAAAACTCATGCCTAATATCATGTCTATATCAAGTCTTATTATCTTATTATTTGTGCTTACACGATTTACTTAGTGATGACATGAAGCTCTTTTCTATTGATTTCTATGTATGTTTGGTTGAGGGAGAATTACTATTATGAAGTTACATCCTTTATTCCGTACTTCTAGAGCTTCAATAAGTTCTTATCCATTAGTAGAGGATGAATGATTCCAAGGGGGAGATAATGTAGCACCTCACATTTTTTAGCTAAAAATTGAACCTTCATTCCTACGTGTATATACCTAATCGCAATGATTTCTATGTAAATATAAGTGTGATAATCAATTACATAGTGTGGTAACATCTTTAGAGAAGAATTTAGGTCATAAAAATTTCCTAACTCAAAGTTGAGTTGAGACCTTTTCTATCGATTAATTAGTGGGCGTTCCTACTTGGGTCAAATTTTAATGACCATTTCTCCTAGAATATAACAAGTTAGGAGGCCTACTATATACTAAATGAGATATCTTTGAATCTTGTTTCCAAAGAATCTGATTTCACCTTAATCTGATATCAGAGTAGAAAGTTATGCTCATTTTACTTGAGAGTGTTTTTCTGCCAGATATTGATGATGTGAGTTGACAACCCATCAACTAGTTGACAGGATGTCAACTAAAGTCACCAACCTTAGGTAGTGAAGCTCTAAATTGGCCAGAGATTGATGATGGAAGTTGATAATTCGTCAACTAGTTGATGGGATATCAACTGAGGTTGTCAACCTCAACCAGTAAAGACCGAAGATGGCCAGAGATTGATGATGGGAGTTGACAAGCCGTCAACTAATTGATGGACTGTCAACTAAAGTCATCTAAGAAACTCATGCAATTCTTTTTAGTTTCTTTATGGGTAGTGTTTTTTTTCTACCTTAAACCCTACCCATGACTTAAATCACTCTATAAGCATTATTTACTCATTAGTTATCATCTTTTTTTCTCTTTCTCCTCTCCACTCTTAAGAGAAATAAAACTAGGGTTTCATCTCAAATTTCAAATTCCAAGGCTCCAAATTCAAGGTCATCTCAAATTTCTTCTATAAAAAGGCATGTTGAATACTCCTTTAATTTAATTATCATTATATTGTGATATATCGTTGATAATCATATGTTTTTAATGGTTGTTTAAAGATAGGGTTGAGGGATTTGATAGTAAAATACATATATTGGAATCCTCTTGTTTTAATGGGTTTTTCAATGTGCAAATAATGATGTTTGAATTGAAATATGTTACATAATAATGGTGGAATTAGTAATATGGTTTCTCAAAGTTTATGGGGGTTTTCATGGTAAAGATTTGAGCCTCAACCCCTTTCTAAGTTTGGTTTTCTAGTATGAATTGCATAATTTTTCTTTAATCGGTTAAAGGTTGTGTGATATAAAATGGGAAAAAGGTTTAATGATTTTTGAAACGCCCTTGGGGATCATGATTATGCATTTTGAATTGAAATTTTGAGTCTAAATGTTTTAATGGGTTTGACATGGCATAATATAAATGACTTGCAAGTCTTTGTATGATAATAATACCAATGGGGGAATGCCTTAATAAAAGAATCCATGGATTAATGATTATGAAAATATTTTAACTGGGCATTATAGAGAATTGTGTAGCTTCAACGAGAAGGTATAGTCCTTATGACTAACACCTGAAATCGTGTTTGCCGATGTTGGGGGGTCTTGTCGTGAATGAAGGATGACCATTGTATGCTTGCTTCACGCAGGTTTAGGATCGCTATTGACTATTGGTGACATTAGCCTAAACCTTAGTCAATGCAGCTAACATAGATTGGGTCACCATCGATTGTGATTACCTGATTCATATAGCCCATGGGTTACTTGAGGTCGGTGAAAAGCTACATAGTTTAGGACTAAATGTTAAATGGTCATGTCTTAATGTTCTTTGTCCCCTATCTCATACTTTATTATTATTATTATGGATAATAAAAATAAGTTTTATAAATGATTTTATAAATGAATGTTTTATCCTTTTCTCTGGGTTGCATGCCACTCGTCATATTGACCGTCTCTGGATGCTACATTACTTTATGATGTAGGTTGGGAGGAATTTTTCCATTTTTTTTGTAATATTAGGGAACCCATATTCTCTCTTGGACAAATGATAATAAGTGGTGATCCCTGAAGGTGATTGTTCATATCTTTTACATTTCTGTTTTATCATTTTATAGTTTTTATGGAATAGTCTGAGTCATTTACCGACTTAGGAGTATTCTTAATGTTAGAGGCTTTGTAGACGGCGTTGAGTAATTTGTTTGGGTTTTGTTCTTAAGATATGAATATTACTCTATTTAAATGTTGAACCTCTTTTCTAATGGTCTTGCTTCCGCAACTTTAATTATGACTATGCTCATGATGTAAGGCTACGGGGTCATCTCAGGCCTTGGTTGGTTTGGGATGCCTGCCACGGCTAGGGCCCCCATTTGGTTCATGAAAATAGTGCGGTTATTCAAGCTGCATTAGCCATAGTAAAAAAACTAGTTTTTCAATGGCAAAACATATATGTGTTTGATACATAAAGAAAAACAATTGTTAAGAAATGAAATATGTCCATAAATTATGTGAATCAAAAGTTAATTTGGCCAATTCGTTGACTAAACTTTTGAGAAGGCTTTTTAAAAATGAAGCTTCAATAAGGATGAGACTTTTGTCAAAGTTGTATATCGAACATGATGGTAACCCAACGTATTTGATTGGATATCCCATGAAATAGGTTCATATGGGTAATAATAATTCATTATTTGATCTTGTACACTAAAAATTTATCCCTTCTGAGTCTATTAAGTTGTCCACATAGTGCAAAACTACAAAGAAGTGAGGCTGAGTTATAAGCTCTTAAACTATTTCATATCCTTTATAGGTAGTGTATTTCTCTGTAGAATACACTTGATAGGGGGGGGGACCTATATGAATGTAAAGTTGTGTCTCTTATATGAAATTTTGATAGAGTTCTAGAGAACTCATGAATACTATGGCAGGTCCATGGCCTTTTAGTGCAAAATAGTAATAACAACAAAGATTATGCGAGCAAACTATGACAAAATAAGACCCTAAGATTACAAAATAACTCTTGGTTTATAGAAGTCTTAAACTTCACCAATTGCTTTGTGAATTTAATCTTATTTTGTCTAGGTTTGGTTCATAATCCACAAGACACCAGATTAGATGCATTATGTTCATTTGTGAAAACCCAACAAAATAACTTATATTATTTTTATTCCTTATTATTATTTTTGAGATAATAAGGAGGAAATTGTAGGAAAAATAATTTAATATCTCAAAAAGAAAATACTAATCATATTTGTTAGCCTTAATAAGGCAACATTCAACTGGTATTTGGTCAAAAGTTACTATTGCCAAACGTTTCAAATTTTCTATTCTTAATTGTCATATATTACCCTTTATGGCTTTGATTATTCTTAATCTTTTCTACTTCTCTTCAATATTGGAAACATAATGTTTTTCAAGATATATAAGTTTGTTTTTATTGTGTTTGGGGAAAAAATAGATTGAGACAAATACACATAGAAATAGTTTTCTTGGGGAAAAATCAGGTTGAGACAAATAGACATAGAAATAGTTTTTTTCTTATTTTGTGTTGCTCGGTTTACTAAAGAAAAAACTTTGTTAGTTTATGGCTCCTAGTTTAATACTAGAAGAGTTTGTTGAATTTTGAGGGATACACCTTAACCAGTGAAATATCCTTAAGGATAGTAGTGACAGAAGCACATCTCAAGCTAGAGAATTTTCGTGATTCATCAATATTTTACAATAGTTTTTACCTATTACAAATGAACTATTGAGACATACTTTGTTGATGTTCCTTATGAATCTTTCAAAATAGTGACTGTTTTAAAAGGTGTTACTATATCGGGGTTTGATCTAGTTCATGGATTGGAAACTCTTGCTTTGATCAAGAGTGGTTTTCTTCAGAAAAGTATCTCTTTGTTGAAGTAGTTGATGGGAGGAGTATTTGGGCTAATGATCTCGCTTCTTCTCTCAGTACCTTGCAAGATCTTGAGAACCTAACCAGAAAAGGTGTCACGACCCAAAAATAGGCACGTGATGGTACTTATCACACCCACTAGATAAGTAATCCTAACTCAACCTAAAGAACACGAATTAAAGGGAATTTAATAGAAAAAAATAGAAGAGATGATGAATCCCAAAAATATAAATATGAGACACGAGTCGCAAAGATATATCTCAGGTTTGATTGTCATCAGTACAAGCCTTTAAATAGATTTAACTAATAATAATCGTCTAAAATATCTTAGATGTGAAATAAAAGATAAGACATAAATAGATAAATCTGAGATGTTCCAAAGTCCATCAACCACTACCTCGATCTCCACAATGCCAACTCTGATTAAACTCAATCTATCATTAACTAATCAGACCAATACCTGCACGGGGTGCAGAAAATAAAAAGGAGAGAAAAAGGAAAGGGGGTATGAAACCACATGTACTCAGCAAGCACCATTGATAAGCAACCCTAATCCAAAGTGATAACGAGATCAACCATCACAACTATCCAAGATTCACAAATAATCTATATCCTACAATTGTATTCTTTCAGCCTATCAGGGTAAACCCAACACAATGGTCAACATATATATACCAAAAACAGGGTAGGCACATCAGTCTAGGTGATTTATCACTATTCAATACATAATCCATTAAATAAGGCAAGTCATTATGAAGAAGACTCACAAGCATAATATAACAGGCTTAATCAATTATAATCTACCAAATAATGTAGGATGAAAATAGGGAGAGAGTGCACATATATACAAGTGTATCTCATACTACCAAAAGGGATACATATCTATCTCTCCTATAAGGCCTCATTCATACCCCACGTCTCATAATATTTAGCCTCCAAATCAGTATATGATGACATAAAATAATGCAATAAAGTGAAATGAATTCTCAAACACAACATCACAAACAACGTTCAATGGCAGAAACATAATACAAAAGTAAATACAAATACAGTATCAAAACAAACCAAGGAATGTAATGTAATGCAAATGATGCAATGCAAATGAAAGATGATGATGGGATAATGATGAATAGTGAAAGTCATTGGAGATGACTTTCTTTATACACCCACCGAGCTTGAAGCTACAAGGTAGGACCTATGGGGGGTTTGCAACCCATATATTGTATCTCATTTATCAATCTCAATCAACCATTTTGTCAAATGACTTCAGGCAAGGGTTTTTTAAAATATCCCAATCAACCATCTCAACAAATGATGTCGGTGAAGGATTTCCCAAAAGTGTCTCATTTTCTTTCAAAAAAAGTGTTTTAGCGGTTCCAATGTCTCATGAATATGCATGCATGATATGAGGATTTATTATTGCTCACAACCAATCAGTATGAAGATCAAATATCATTCAATGTATGTATAAGTAAGCTCAGAATCAACTCAATGTATTAATAATTCTTGTTTTCAGTTTCCACTTGGCACCACCAAAATAAATAATGAAGTCATCAATAATATGATTTCCAACTCCTAACTGGGGCATCACTATAGTGACAATACAATTAAATGCTCAAGTAAGGACAACAATGTCAACTCAAGCCCATACTCAGGAGACAGAGTGATAGATAAGGCATTCTAATGTGTAGATAAGGCCTATGATGACAAGTCAATCCCCGACTCGGGAGGTATAATAGTAAATAATACATTTAATGCAAAAACATGACTAATAACATCAAGTGAAGTCCTCATTCATACATCACAATATATATCCTCTTAATTGAACAAGCAATATGCATGTAAACCTCCACTCAGGCACACGATCACAAATAGGACTCAAGTTCATAAATATATTCACATAAGCCCCACATAGGCAACACAAAATACACAACAATATATCGCAGAACTACCCAAACCTTATTTTTTCCATACACTAAGTCTCGTCAACTAATACAAGTCCGTTTATGCTCCAAGTGTTTACTAAACCTCAACCATTCCATAGCAACATAATAATAACCTGACTATCCTCTAGAAAGTAACCAAGTCCGATACAAGCTCATAATATAGGTAATCCCTATTAGTTATTTAAGAACACCAAGTTATCCATTTACAATCCATCCTAGAGGTACTTACAAGTAGCAAAACAAACTATAATAGGCAATTATCAATATACAATCCATCAGACTCCGATACCCGCAGAGATGCTTGTCATATCACTTAAGTGGGACCATCAATCCTAATCAAAACACAATAATACATACAAAGAAGCATTCGAAACAAACACTTTGAAAAAAGTGAAGGTACATCTCAACCTGCCTTAAATGAAGATATGTAAGTCTAAACACCATCAAAAGCCTCAAATAGAAGCTTGACTTTCTCAAATCAACACTAAATGTGTCCAATCTAAAAAAGTATGTCATTTGAATTTAATTATACCCATATTGACCCTATTTAAAACGGGTCCAAAGTGGGTTTGAAAAATGAGTCCAAAAACTAAAGGGCTAAAATTGGAATTTTATTTGAGAACAATGTTTCCTATATGAATGGAAGTCTATAGTTTAAAATCCATGCGAAATTGAGTAGAAATCGGACCTTGAATAGAAGAAAAACTTATTTAACAATTTACTGCGCAAAGCCTCAAAAACATAGTTAAAATTAAGATTTTGAAACTATTTGAAGATGAAATAATTAGGGAATAATGGAGCAAGGATTTGGGAACTTACCATGAATGAAATCATGAAAATCCCTTTGAAATTACCTTAATTTGAGCTCTAGAAGTCCAAAAATTAAGAAAATATGATTTGAGGCAAAAAAGAGGGTGTTTAATTTGTCCAGGTCATTGGCCTTCGCGAATGCGGGCCCTTGATTGCTATCGCGAGGTTTCCCAACCGTACCTTTGCGAATGCGCCCTCTGGATAAAAATAAGAAGAAGAAATGGCGCAACCCTTTGCGAACGCGAGCCTCTGACCGCGAACAGAAAGGTCGTAAAAATGGAGCTCCATGAATGAGAGCCTAAGGTCGCAAATACAAAGAGAAAATGAGCACGTTCCCTATGACAGTTGAAAACCAGCACAGGCACAAGTCAAAAATCTCTGAATAGGCCCTCGAGATTTGTTGTCGATCCCACAAAACTTAACCAATAATGCTACTAGGCTAATTTTAACATTTTAGACTCAATGGCGATGTTGGATTTTTGAAAAAAGATTATTTTCACAAAACTAACCCCCGGGACACCTTTATACTATTTTCCAAATGAAGGGTCAAAATGAGATATAAAGGTCTCAACATCAAACTAACCCCATTACTAATCCTAATCTGACATCCTGTATCTACTGGCGCAGTCCAAATTAATGTCTGACACTCGATCAAGAAATATTGATTGAAGTCATTTAATGGCTTTTAAAGCGTCAAAATAACATCAAACTCTCTCAAAACCTTCTTGAAGGCCTTAGGAGTTGTTCTAATGATCTCCACACCACAAAATCAACATGTGGCCACTATGAGAAAGGGTAGAACAATCAAAAACAAGAATTTTGAAATTTCACTATGAGGGTCAATAAAGTATCCACCACTAATACTCATGTTTTTCCTCGGATGTACAAGCAACAAAATTCTAAATATAGGCATGGGATAGGAAATACCCTCAAAAAATATCATGCAAGCACTTCAATGCGGAGTCACAACCATAGAACTATCGGTCTTGCTATAAAATAAGAAATGTATCACATAAGGACTCACTAGGTCACATCACAAGCCCTTAAAGCCAAATTATCAATAAAGTAGAATTTCTATATTTCTGAACTTCCACTATACCCAAAAACTGAGTCAAACACCACAAGGCCAAAAATTATCCTCGAACCAACCAAAAGCCAAGAAACCCGTAAATCACAACACTACCCACTAAAACACTAAATCAACCCACATAAGGCCTATACTATCACTATCACTATCAAACCAAACCACAACACAACCTTAGTATACAATTACAAGGCTAGAAATTGGTATCAAAACTACACAAAACCTTAAAAACCATACTCTACACACTAAGTTGCCGCTAAAACCTACAACTCAACCATTTGAGGTGACTAAGAATCACCATAATAGTCTACATACTATAAGCATGAAATTTCTAAATGACACCAAAAACTCAAGCTACTCATCAAAATAACATTGTCAACCCTCTATATCCAAAAGCCACCAAACAACCCCAAGTCCTCAATATCAAAAGCAATTGGATAACCTAAAGTCCTTAACACTCTGGTAGAACTAAGAGTCTTTCTGACCTCGCACACATATGCAACCCATCGTAACAAGTAACTATCAACATGTAAAAGAAATGCAACAATCATTACATCTCACTAATAGATACCCAATCACTGATCAAACTCGGGAAGACTACCGCTAAACTCTGCATAAGCTACTGATAAACCATACTATTAGAACAACAAATTCAAAACTCAAACCTATCGTTAAACTCGAAATATGTCAAAACTCTTTATGAATAAGTTCCTTAACTTAATTTTCCATTTAGTATTTTCGTTAACACAAAAGCTATGGCATAGTAACACATACTCTAAAATCAAAACTTATAAGAAAAATATTCCATTAGGACACTTAGCTATAGAAGTAATATTTGCTACAAGTAGGTTTTTCTTTTCATCCAAAACTCTTCTCGAATCAAGGCAAGAATCCCGTATAAGTTGTAATCCTTCAAATCAAACCGAGGAGTGTCTCAATACCATCAAATCCCATCATACAACAAAGTCCAATCATTAAGTAACACTTGAAATCATTCCATATATAACTAGGATCCTCCAAAGGTAATTCTTCAATGTTGGTTGTACCAAATCTGACCCACCATAAGGTCTTCTTGCATAATCTAGTAATCACCACTTATGATCCCACAAAGTCTATATCGCTAATATGGAATTAACTCAAACCATAAAATTAAAATGACCCCCAACAATGACCAACTCATGCATACTCACAATGTCAATAATGCTTGTATGTAATTCTACACCAGCTTCTCAGTTATAACTGTCTTTACTCACAACTCAATATCCCAATAATTAAAATATTTTCTCGACCCCAACTAACCCACGACTCTCTAGATTACCTTTCATAATATGAATATACCAAAACCTACCATCTATCTACCACTAGTATACAATATAACCATAAAAAAGGTCACACATAAATACACCAAAGTCTACCAAACTTAAGAAATCAAGCCTAATACCGCTATGAATTCTAAGTGAGTCACAATATAAGATTGAAGCACCCGATCTATCACTAAGGAATCATCTATGGGGAATCAATATCAACAAAACCTTCAAAACTTACGTATCACATTAAAACCCAATAGAAAAAAATGAACACAAAAAAAATACAAAACCAAAATCAAATGTTACCAAGACAAATAAAAAAGCGTACTAAAACCATACATGTTTCTACTGTTCCAAAAGTTTTGGCCTTGAGTCTATCCCCTGGAACTAGATATTGAGACATATCATCTCTCATAGCAACCTATGAAACATCTCTCTATCTAAGTGATAACGCCTACTTACACATCAATTTAAGTGAAAGGCGATCGTTGTCAATATATTTTACCTAACTAGGAGTCGGGGTTGAATCCACGAGGAACAATATGAGTGGTGATTAAGTAAGTCCAAAATAATAGTTGCATGTTAGGCTCAAACCTATGGTATAACATAGTTTGGGGGTTTTCAATCTTGTCGAGTGTGAAAGCAATTCTTGGGTTTCTAAGGAATGAATTTAAGGCTAAAATCAATTAGAGGGTAATTAATTAGGAATGGATCTTGGGGTTATGCTTTCTTAGGGGCAAGTTATACATGGATTCATGAAGATTCAGTGCAAATTTCAATTGTTGATGATGTGGTAGGCTAGGTTGAAAGTCCTTGAGGTTAGTTTTTCAACAAAACCTCAAAGATATCACTCATTGACTCTTTCGAGTACCTAACGAGTGTGTCAATTAAAGCCACCCAATACCTCAATTGGGTATCCCTATTTTTAGGACGATACCCATGGTATAGTCAACCTCATAATCACCCTTATGTCTAAGAGAGTGAAAATTAGCAAACTATGCCCATAATTGTCTATTATTGCCTTGGTTTCCACATCCCTCTTTCAAGGATGATATGGGTTCCAAGAGTTCACCCAAACCCCTCTTTCAAGGATATTTTGAGCTTTCAAGAGTTTGAAATTTTCACCCATCAAACCCATTTGGGTATTTAGGGCTTTCACCCACAAAACCCAACTAGTCAACCCAAGCAATAGTAGAACCCATCATCAACAAACTAGAATCTACATAAATACATCACAACCCACATGCCATTATACCCTATTCGAGCATAATCCCAAGAGGTAGCTCTAGCACATCATAAGGATAATGAAATCAAATATACTAAGATGTCTATCAAAGTTATGCATAAGAAAAATAAAGAGAGGACAAACTACTCATTAGATTCAAATGAATCTTCTATAGACAAAGCTAAATCTACACTTTGGAGTTACTCTAATCACTCCTTGCCTCAAATTAGTACAAATTTAAGCTCCAAGCTCCAAGAAATTACAAAAACCCTAAACTAAGGATGGGAGGTAGGGTTTTAGAATGATGGATAGTTCTATAATTAATGGATTTTGAGCCTTAAATGGGATTTGGGGTCGGCTGGTCAAAATGACGTTTTTGCCCATGGTCTATTTTTTGCTCTCACACAATCACAGAATATTGATCGCGATCGCGCTTACTGTGATCGCGGTAAGTCTATTGCAATTGCAGTTGGTTGACTAGCTTGACTTGGTACCCGCTAGATCCTAATCCTGCTTTAGTTTATCCAGCTTTTGCAACTCAATTCCATTTTTGATCCTTTTCAGCTCAAGTTTGCTTCTTTTCTTCTCAGCACTTGTACACCTACAAAATATGGGAATTAGTGCATTTAACCCCGAATATGTCTCATTTTTACATTCAAATCACAGTAGTGTGCACAAATATTTAGTGCAAATAAGTGGTAAATTCACCCCTTATCACTAAGTTGTGGGCAATCCCTTCTATAGTGATTGAGACCTCCACACCAAAAACAAATCGAAGAAGTCAAAGTGTGCTGAACCAAAAGTGAAGGACCCAAAGGAAAATCCTAATCTAACCCTCTCAATGAAAAACCATAAAGATCATGACCTTCATCATGCATATCACTATGATCATTAATTCCCTAGACTCTCTGGCCTGCAACCCTCTTATATCTCTATACAATCTCCTTTAAGAACACTCTAGCAAATTAATCCCAAGAAAGATGAGGTGACCAAACTGGTCTACCCTCTATAAAGGTTCTTCACCACTATCTATCTGTCCTAAAAAAACTAAAGAAAGTAAAGTCTACTCTATTAGAATACACCAAACCTAACCTGTGCAACCTCTCATGGTAATCAAGAAAGAACATATAAGTGTCAAGCCTAGGATCTCCATCAGATCAAGGATGATTTGTCCTCATGAATGCTATATATCTGATTTGTCCTTCCATGGACATAAAGAGTAAAGTCATTAGATGTGGAGCAATACCTCACCGACACTAGGAGAACCGGTAGTAGTCAAATGTGAATTTGGAGTCTGAATCCTTGATGTAGCAAACTGAACCAAAATAGGAGCCACTCTCTAGAGAAAACCAAATAATCGAACCAAAAAATCCTCAATTATAAGTATGACCACAGGTGGTGTCTACACTTGCCCCAACCCTTTTAACACTCCAGGCCTACCACCACTAGTAACCCTAGAACCTAAAGAGACAACTCTAAAGTGACATCTAGGATGTTTGGTCATCTTAATCTGACCTTCGTATTGAACCCTGCTCCTTTCACACACCAAAGGCACAAGCCCTATATCTCTATCTAAAGAATAATGCATGTTCACCATCTGTGAGATGGTGAATAAAAAGTTTTTGAGTTATATAAAGATCTAAATGATCAAAACAACGTGAAGAAATAAAAATCTCCTTAAGTTTTATATCCTCTCAAATATAGGAAATAAATTTCTCTATATTGATCCATAAGTCTCTACTAGACTCGGCTTGTACTAAAAAGACCAATGGACCCAGCTATGATACCAATTTGTCACAACCTAAATAAAGGCACATTATAGCACTTTCCACACCCACCGAACATGTAATCCAACTTCAACCTGAAGAATAAGAGTTAAACAAAATTGAAGAGCAAAAGCAAAAGAGACAAGAGAATCCCAAATATATGAGTATAAGACACGAATATCAAAGATATATCTCAGGTCTGATTGTCATCAATACAAGCCTTTAAAATAGATTCAACTAATATTAATTGTCTAAGGTGTCTTAGATGTGGAATAAAATATAAGACTTAAATAGAGAGATCCGACATATTCCAAAGTCCACCAGCCACTACCTCGATCTTTGCAATGTCAACTATAATGAAACACTATCTACTATCTACCTATCAAACCAATACCTGCACAGGGTGTAAAAAATAAGAAAAAGAAATAGTGAGTACGAAACCATATGTACTCAGCAAGAATCATTAATAATTGGCCCTAACCTAAAGCGATGGCGAGAACTACCATCCTAACTACCCAAGGTTCCCCAATAATATATATCCCACAATTACATTCTTTTATCCTATTGGGGTAACCCAACACAATGGTCAACATATATATACCAAAAATAAGGTAGGTACATCAATCTCGGTGAGTCAACACTATTCATTCCATAATCCATAAAATAAGGTAAGTCATTATGAAGAAGACTCATAAGCATAATATAATAGGCTTACTCAATTATAATCCACCAAATAATATGGGATGAAAATAGGGAGAGAGTGCAAATATATACTAGTGTAATCATACTACCAACAGGGCTACACATATCTCTCTCTTATCAAGCCTCATTCATAACCCACGTCTCATAATATTTCATTATCCAAATTAGTATATAATGACATAAGATAATGCAATAAAGTGAAATGAATCCTCAAACACAACATCACAAATAAGGTTCTAGGACAACAACACAATACAAATGTAAATACAAATACAGTATCAAATCAAACCAAGGAATTTAATGCAATGCAATGGAATAATGAGGAATGATGAAATTCATTACATAACCTTCTGTATACACCCATCGAGCTTCCAGGTACTAGGTAGGACCCATGGGGGGTTTACAACCTATATAGTGTATCTTATTTCTCAATCTCAATATCAGTCAACTTTGCCGGCAAATTACCTCGGCCAAATATTTTTCAAAATATCACAATCAACCTTCTCAACAAATGACCTCGGCCAAGGATTTTTCAAAAGTGTATCATTTTCTTTCAAAAATAGTATTTCCCATTGGTACCAATGTCTCATGAATATGCATGCATGATATGAGGATGTAATACTCATAATCAATTAGCATGAAGAGAAAAAATCCATTTAATGCATATATATGTGAGCTCAGAATCAACTCAATGTATCAATAATTCATATTTTCAATTCCGCTTGGCACCACCAGATAAATAATTATGTTGTCATCGATAATATAATTTCCAACTCATCATCGGGAATTACTATAATTATAATGCAATTAAATGCACAAATAAGGCTTACAATGTCAAGTCAAGTCCCTACTTGGACAACACAATGATAGATAATGCATTTTAATGTACAAATAAGGCCTAGAATGACAAGTCAAGTATTCACTCCGGATACATAATAATAAATAATAAATTTAATGCAAAAACATGACTAATAACATTAAGTCAAGCCCCTTTTCAGGCATCACAATAATATATCCTCTCAAATCAACAAGAAATATACATGTAAGCCCCTACTCAAGCACACGATCACAAATAGTTACAGAAGTTTATAAATATGCTCATATAATCCGCACATGGGCAACACAAGATAAACAATAATATATCATAGAACTACCCAAACCTAGTTTGTTCGATACACTAAGTCTCATCAACTAATACAAGTTTGTTTATACTCTAAGTGTTCACTAAATCTCATCCATTCCATAGCAATGTAAGAATAATCTAACTATCCTCTAGAGAGTAACCAAGTCCGATGCAAGCGCATAATATAGGTAATCCTTATCAATTATTCAACAACACCAACTTATTAATTTACAATCCATCCTAGAGGTACTTATGAGTAGCAAAACCAACTAGAATAGGCAATTATCTAGATACAATCCATTAAAGATTTCGTACCGTGGCAATGCTCATCATATCATCTAAGCAGGACCAACAATCCTGAATGAAATACAATAATACATATAAACAAGCATTCAACACATAAACAATTTGGAAAAAGTTAATGTACATCTCAACTTACCTTAAATAAGATCTACAAGTTCAAATACCATCCAAAGCCTCAATCGAAAGCTTGATCCCACGAATCAACACAAATGCATCCAACCTAAATAAATGTGTCAAACAAAGCTAATAATATCCCTATTGATCCTATTTAAAATGGTTCCAAAATAAGTCCAAAAATGAAAGAGCTAAAATCAAAATTTTATCTAAGAATATTATTTTTCATATCAAGGGGAGTCTATATTTGAAATTCATGAAAAATTGAGTAGAAATTGGACCTTAAAATGAAGAAAAACTCATTTAATAATTTATCGAGCAAAATCCTAAATACATATTTAAAATCATAATTTTTAAATTATTTTGAAGATGGAATATTAGGGAATGATGGAATAAGGATTTGGAGAGTTATCATGGAAGAAATCATGAAAACCTCTTTGAAATCGCCTCAATCTAAGCTCTAAAAGTCCAAAGATAGAGAAAATATGATTTGGGGACAAAAAGATGGTGTTTAATCTGTCCAGGTCATTGACCTTCACGAACGCGGATCCTTGATCATAATCATGAGGTCGCCTGACCCATACCTTTGTGAATGTGGGCCTCTAGCCACGAATACAAAGAAAAATGGCACAACCCTTTGTGAATGCGAGCCTCAGGCTGCAAACACAAAGGTAGGGAAAATGGAGATCCATGATACAAGTCTAAGTTCACAAACTCGAACAGAAAGGACCATGCACTAGATGAAAGTTGAAAACTAGCACAAGCACAAGTTAACACACTACGAATGAATTCTCGAAATTTTTTTGAGAGCCCACAAAACTAAACCAATAATGCTACTAGGCTAATTTTGATATTTTGGACTCACTAATAATTATAGGTGGATCTACAATATATTTGGAGAGTTCGAACGAATCTAGTAGCTTTTATATAGATCATGTATTTGTATTATGAAATTTAGACAATATTGATATATATTAACCTGTGAATCCATAGACATATCTCGGTTGATGGCTTAATGGTAGGATGTATGCTGTTAGATCTGTTCAACACGTGAGGTTGTGGGTTCAAACTCGGCTATTGTCCATTTTTTTAAATCTATTTCAAGTAAATTTCTTTTTATCTTTATTCAAGTATATTTCTTTTTATCTATATTCAAGTAGATTTCTTTTTAGAAGGAAATATTCCCTATTAAGGAAAAGGTTTTCCTTATTCCATCCATGCCTTCTTCCTCCTTAATATATGCCTCTAAAAAAATTAAAAACATTAATTTTTAAAAATTAAAATAAAAGTTAAATTAAAAGAAACAAACATTTTTCTCTAAAATAGAAGAGATTCAATTTATTCTACAAACATAAATTCAAAAGGTATAAAATTTTTGCCTACTCACCCATTTATGGAGTTCAAACTTCGTATCCAATTTCAATTTGTTTCATATTGTAATGCCTAATATATTTTTGATCTATGATTCTAGGATTGTTTTGTATTGTTCTCTTATATTTACTATATTTTATTGTTTTACTACTAAAAGTTTCAACCCAGAACTCACGACAAGCCGATAAATATGTGGTCCGTTTCATAACTCTGGTTTTTAATGTAGTTTCTTTTCCTAATTTCCAATCTTTATATGAGTTGACAATGAAAAAATAAACAGAAACAAGGGTAGCGACTTTTCCTCTCTGAATTTAGTTAAAATGGATTGCAAAGTATAATTGGTGACAATGTTTTAAATAATTTGCTTAGTTTTGTCATATAGAGGATGAATTATTTGAAAGTGTATCTAATAATTCACTCATTAATCTCTTTGAAAAATGACAAGTTGTTAAGTGTAGTTATAATGATGATATTTAGTATATTTATGACCTGTTAAACGATTTATTACTTTATAAATATATTGAATATCAGTATACATTCGTTAGTTTGGCGGTTACTATATGTTATCTTGAGGTCATTATTTCGTCCTAAATTACATTGGCTCCAAGCGTTAAATCTTGGCTCCGCCACTGATGACAATGTCGGATTTTTGAAGAAAGATCATTTGCACAAAATTAACCCTCGGGATCCTTTTTTACTATTTGTCAAAATAGAAATCGAAATGAGATATAAAGGTCCCAAAATTAAATCAACCTCATTATTAGCTGAAATTTGATATTTTGGATCTACTGGAACAGTCCAAATTGTTATCTGGCACTCGAATCAAGAAATATTGACTAAAGTCAACTATTGGCTTTTAAAACCTCAAAATAACCTCGAACTCTCTCAAAACATTTTTAAAGGCCTTGAGAGTTGTGCCAACTATTCCCATACCCTAGAATCAATATGTAGCGACTACAGAGAAGGGTAGAATGGTCTAAATATATAAATTTCTAAATTTTACTATGAGGATCATTACAAAAGATATCGATTGTAATTGCATTTTATTTCATTAAAACAATGGGCAGTTTGGTGCACTAAAGCTCCCGCTTTATAAGGAATCCGAAGAGCTGAACCACAAGGATTTATTATATGCAATTTTACCTTGCTTTTTTTAAAGAGATTGTTTCAACAACTTGAATCTGTGACCTCATATCACACGGTAACAAATTCTGAATCTGTATATGTTCTCAAAAGGCCTAGATATTTAATTACCTTGATTTTATGCAAGAGATTATCTCCACAACTTGAATTTGTGATCTTATATCACATGACAACAAAATTTAAATCTGCATATGTTCTCAAAAGGCCTAGATATTTAATAACTTAATATTTCTTTCTATTCTCTAACTTTTCTGTGCATAACCGTGTGAGTGACACGATTGGGTATTTAGACAAGCTTGCAAACTTCACAATATACGAAATAATTATATTTGCAACTAATAATACCTCAAAGGTGAATTCCAAACCGAGGCTTATCCATGTATATATCAACAAATTAAAGTACCGGCATAACTACACCAAATGTAAATTTAAGTGGTGAAAGAAAAAAAACAATCACATCATGACCAAGTTAAGCAAGTAATAATATAAAGGCCAAATTGAAGTATTAAGTACAACAAACCAAAAACAAAGAAAATCTATAACTACAAATCAAGGAATTGAATGTACATAAAATATGAAGAATGTAATCACCAGAAAACGAATCAAAGTCAGTAGAAAGGCGAGCACAATCCACCGGAGTTTGCAGGGAGACAACATCCCTTATGTCCCTAGAAGAAGTGGTCGTAACTTCAATACCTTGACTCAAAAGGCACGTATACAACTCATGATTTTTAAAAAAAGTCTGCAAAATAAAATGTAGCAACACGTCGTAATACACATAGAAGAATATAAAAGTATGCAGTAACTTAATAATACTACTAAGAGAACAAGAAGGAGAGGCGGAGGCTATCTCTCACCCTCTCTCCTGCATAAAAAAAATTACATATCTACTAACATTCTACTCTAATACTCGACGTTCATAACTTCATATTTAAACTTTTTTGACTTGATTCAATTTCTCACCACCATTCTGTAGAAAAAGAAAATGTAAGTGGAAGAGGAAGCTCGGAAAAAGAAACAAAATATGGTACCATGTTTTGGTTTCTCCAAATACCAAATTTTATAAGGAAATTTTGTACAAGGAAAATTTTATATACACTTGAAGCAAAATCAAAATAAGAAGAGGATTGCCACAGAGTGTTCAGTATAGGTTATGGATTTTATTGGGGGTTTCAAAAAAATATATATATTGAAGATGAACCTTTGATATATTAAATATAATTAATGTAAAAGTATTGATACCTTTATGATAGAAGGCTTTTACATACCCAGTAATTTGAAATGAAAACAAAAAAGAGAAAAAGAGAAAGAATTCAAACTCAATGCATACCATATAATGTACGTAGATGTCATCGTTGTGATCCCAATCTTTGTAAATAGTAAAACTTTCTTTTACCCCTAATGCCGCCTTCACATAAGATGTCCAACATAGACACAAAAAGCAAATCTAGGAGCCAACATATTCATAGGAGTTGCATCACATGCATAAGAAAAAATTTGAAATCATGGAGCCATAATAATTCACAGGAGTTGACAATTAATAAAGTATAATTAGAGACATTTTTAAGTAACCAAACACAAAAAAAGAGTATATAATCAGCCTAAATTAAAGTATATATGTGACGACCCGAACTAAGACCTAGCTGTGACGGGTATCTCAAGTGCTCCATGGATCGAAGACCACTTCCATTGCCTTACCTCATGAGCACAAAGTAATAGTAATAATAATGTGGAAGCCAATTAAATAGTAATGAATGATATATAAATAAACCAATATAGGGGTTCCAAGAATTCAACAATACCCAATCCACAGTTGTCCACTTAAGCCTCTAACAAAATTGAACATCATCTAGGTCGGGACATGCCCCTGATTATATCTAAAAAGGGACCCAAAAGATAGTCTAAAACATAAAGGAAACAACCTATGAAATGATGGATCTTTCAGAGAATGGAAGTCTACCACTTCAAAGAAACTCAACAGATAAGTTAATCCACAAAAAGTTGAACAAGGGTAAAAGAAGTGTCTTCGGACCCTATATTATGAAATAATGTAGCATCCTAGGACGTTTAGCGGGGTGAGCACTAGCATGTAACTTAGGAATAAGGGGTAAAATAATTCCATGATGCAATTAGTCCAAAATCATTCAAAATCATATGCACACATTCATATACATACATCTCTCTCTCTCTATATATATATATATATAAAGATGTTGGGATAGGGAAAAAGGTTTATTATGCAAGTTAAAAATTATTAACCTGGACTGTGCAGCTTCAACCATCATAAAAGACATCCACGGGCTATATGGGTCCGGCTGCCCCCACAGGAAGGGCCCCAGTACGTGTAAGCTGAACAAACTGTAGGTATCAAGGAAGACTAGGGAATGCCCTCGGCCCCACATCAATCCAAGATACAAATATATACAAAGTGTGACACATGCACTCAGTCATTAAGACCAACCCCCACACCAGCAAACGTGGATTTTTAGTATCGGTCTCTTAGGACCTCCATCATCATGGTGAGATACACAATCCCCTTTAATCCCAATTAAAATATTTACACATTCTAATTTTATTTAACCATGAATCATCCATTAAGGAACATACGGTTGGTATCTTCATACTAATTACGCCGGTAAACTAATATCATTATGTCATTCCAGTTATCCATCAACCTTGGGAAATTTCACGACCCCCATAATTTATCAATTCAATTTAGGGGAATGCCACGAACACCGAAGTTCCAATTTTGAAATCAAAAAATGGCCACCAAGGCTTTTCCAAAACCATTTGTATTCCATTTAGCCATTAATGCAATGCAATAGTTCCAAAAGTGGTTCCAATATACATATATCCATATATCCATATATCAAAATCAATTCATGAAAAAGGGTTGAGGTTAATACCAATTCCAAACCAAAATCATCAATTTAGGAGAATGTCATTGACCCCCATTCCAATCCACCATGCTCATGCACTCAATTAGTTCAAAACCATCAATTCAAAGCATGAGTAATTCATTAAAAACCATGGAAAAATAATTCAACCAAATAACATCCAAAAGCCCTCAACCCAATTGCAAAATCAATAATTAAATTCACATGGATAATAATTAAACACATGATTTTAAAAAAATAAGTTTTACGGAAGAGATACATGCAATAAATACATAAGAATTTGAAGGTAATTCAGAGTTTGTAGCCCGAATGATGATTGCACAGTGAAATCCTGAAGCTTTCTTAGGTTTTGAGTTTTGACAGAAAATGGAGGATTTTGATCTTTTAAAACTGATGAAAATGGCTCACTTTTAAGTTTAAAGTTCGTACAAGAATGAAAAGACCCGAAATCCCCTCACCCATAATGAAATAAAATAAAACTGCATAAAAATTTAGCCTTGATGTGGTATGCCGATATCACGGAGGGTAGCCTCTGTGACATGGTGATATCATGGAGGGTAATTGCCTCAAAATTTTAAAATGACCCTGAACCCCTATTGAAAATTCTGAAACTCTTTCAAGACATCCTATTAACATACCTAAACATAATTTAAGTCAAAAATTAATATTTTTGTAATGACCCGGGACTACCCCCTAGTCGTCACACGATGCTTATGACCCCGAAGGACCACAATCTAACCCATGAATGATATCTTCTGTGAGCGCTGAATAATAATACTATAATTAATGCAGAAAATTGGCTGAAATACCATAAAGTTCAAAACATCTGAAATACTGATAAAATATAACATCTTTCAAACTAAATACTATCTGAAAATCTAGTCTGAAAAGCCTCTAACTGAATCTATCTGAAAGTGGAGTTGATGGGACAATCCCCCAACTAACTCCATCTACTAAACTACTACATATACTGAAATTATGAAATAATAGAATATCCTCGAATGATGAGGACTCACTTCTAAATCTATTGCTACTGGCTGAATCTGAATCTACTATGCGTGGTTGGAAACCTGAGCGTACGAACCTATGATATGAAATATCATAGTGCAGGAAAGTATGCGTCAGTACGTGGGAATGTACTGGTATAGTAGATGAGGTAAGTTAGAATGCAAGGGTTCATATGTATAAATAATAACTGACTAAATGATATAGAATAACTGAACATGAGAGTACATGGATAATCTAAACTACGACAAATACTGAGTATGCAAACTGTGCATTTTATATATATGTTGTAACTGAGCTTTTCTGAAGCTAAGTACTAAATTCTAATAATTGAGTAACTGATATTTGAGTTACTGATAACTAAATTACTGGTTCTGAATTGACTGTGTCTAACAGTCCCGATTTTGTAGAACTGAACTGAGTTCCCTACTGAAGATCGAAACAAAAACTGAAACTGTGGGAGGTATCATCTAACCGACACTCCCCAATCGGAGTTAATTGGGGTTCAACCTATAACCTCAGTTAAAAGGATGCTAATATCGTTCCATAGGTACTAGAAGTAGAAAACTAGGATGCCAAGCATAACTGGTGGGTGACACCTAGGCTGAGCCAAGCCAAATCTGACGGGTGACCCCTGAGAGGTAGTCAATCCTAGTCTGATGGGTGACTTCTTATCCTACACTGTCTACGTAGTTCTGGAGTACAGGGATTGCTACTAACGACTCTGCCTATCTGATGGAGAAGCCGTCATCCCTACACTTGCTCGGTGCTAAATCCTACTCCCAACTGAAAGACACTAAACTGAGTATACTAAACAAGACTGGACTGAGACTGTGTTTACTAAGTTTTTCTGAGTTTTGTAATTGATTGAGTTCTACTGAGTTCTTTAACTGACTGAGAGTGCTACTGGTCGTGACATGACTGATACTATTCTGTAATTGACACTGGATCTAGATAAATATCTAAATTGTCGGGTATTAAATACTCCCAGGACTCAATAGCATGAAAAGTAAAGCAAAGCATAATCTTGAATAATATAACAATTTCACTTGATCATAATTCATTCATAGAGACATTTCATCAAACACTTGTAATGCATTAACTTGTACATGAATGGGATCACATAATAACATGTCATGCCTTCACTAGTCAATTCACATAAGTATTTTATCAAACACTTGTAGGGCATAAGCTTGTACATGATTAAGATCTCATAATAACATCTCATGATTCCTCTATCTACTTCACATAGGCATTTTAGCAATACTTGGGGAGCATGAGTATTTCACATGATAATGGTCATCACATAAACATCATGAATACAATACTTAATTTCAAATTCAAGGGTTTAGCATGTAATTCATAAAATTCCTCCTAAATACTATTCTATTTTTCATGAATCTTATCATAATCATGGATTGCAAAGCAAATTAGCATCATAGATGCATTAATAACTTTGTACATACAAAGGTTTATCAAGATAATCGCATATTCATCACACATGTTATTTAATTTCATGAAAACTTGCATTTAAATTATGAATTGGAACCCAACTAATATCGTGAACATGAATTCAATCTAAATCAAACATGAAAATCATAAATCTGAGATCTTGTAGGTTTAAAAAGGGATTCTTGAACTCTATGGTTTAAAGGAACCTATAGATGAACATCTAACATACCTTAATTTGTGAGATTCTTGAAGTTCTTGAAGAATTTCTTGGGCTTGACCTTGATTTCTTGAACTACTATTTCTGCCTCTTGAGAGAGAATGATTTTTTTCTTGAGAGAAAGTAAGGAAAAATGTCATAATAGGGTATTTAGGACATAATTTCATGTTTAAAGGCTGAACTAGATCATGGAAAAAGACCCTATTTCCCCTAAAAAGTTTTTAATTTTCATCACTAAAAACCTGAGTTGGGCACCTGGCGCGACGCGGCACTATTGCACCGTGTCACTGGAAATTGACGATTGGGAACTGGGTTGATGGCACAACATGGCGCCATCGAAGTGCCTCACTGGTTGAAAATTTTTCCTTTGGCGCGACGCGCCAGGATCGTGGAGTAACACTGGAAAGTGACAATTGGGAAAAAAGCTAGTGGCGTGATTCGGTGGTATCACGTTGTCTCACTAAAAAATGACAAATGCCATTTGGACTGCCTTCGTGACGCACTAGAGTATCGAGTCGGTGGGAAAGCATGCTGATGTTGACGAAGGCAGTGGCGTGATTCGGTGGTATCACATTATTGACGCACTAATTTACTTTTTGGTATAATTATTGGAGGAAAAGGTGAAAAATGGTTTTATCTAAAGCCTTTCACACTTTTAATATAACTAATTTAGTCTACGTGCGTTGCACGTGTCACATCAATATAAAAAATTGCATACAAAAAAATAAAGTATACAGATTTAATTATAACTCGATCTTTAATGACAATCCATTACAAAGAAGCTGGTAAAATATTGCTTCATTGTATTTAAGGTATTCATGTTCCGTCGGGATCATTGAACTGCAAGTCTCAAAAAGTTATCATCAAATAATCTGTTATAGATAACAATTTTCATAATACAGGAATTTGAAAAAAATAAAGCATACTGTATTAATTAAATAATACAATATTGCAAATATTTAACCCAAAAGAATATATGCAATTGTACAATTCATCAAACATCTAGCTAAAAATAGACAAAGAAATTGAATTTGATGGAAGTCAAACTAATAAATTATCTATTGGAGGTTATAACTGAGGGAATAACACTTTATATTTATGATCTAAATATAAAATATATAAAAAAATGATTCTCACAAAATTAAAAGTAAATTTTTTAGCTCAATTTCATCTTAAAAAATATGTATCCAAACAACTAGTGGAATTCGACAGATGTGAATCATTTACTAAGTCTATATTGTATGTCAGACATCAGCATGCTTTCCTAATTTGGCATTGAGTCTTGAAATTATATTGAAAAATACGTCTCACATTAATATAAGTTATGGTGGAATGGTTGGAGTTCCACCATCATTAATCAGATGTCTCGGATTCTTCATGTTCAATGCTTCAAAAAAGTTTCTTACTTGATACATAACACTAATTGAACAAAAAAATACCTCAAAAATTAATTTGTCTTTAATTTTGTTCATGAATTCCGCCTGTATTATCTTCACTATCAATCTTTAAAATGTTGAAGTTAGTTGAATAATTAGTTAGAGTTGGTTAGACAACTGGATTACAGATAATTTAATTGTTACTGATTGAACAGTTAGTTGGTTAGAGTGAGTTGAGTTTAGTTGACTAGCAAGTCTAGGACCTTCTATATATATACTCATATATAGAAACTGTTTAATTGAGGAATCAATCACAATATAAAAGAATGAGTTTTCTTCCTTTCTCTCTCAAAATACCCTCTTCTCCTTTCTGTGTGGCTGAGCTATCCTATCTCACTTTTATAAGTTATCATGGTATCAGAGGAAGCGTAATCGATCATCAACCATCTTGTTGGTGTCCCTCAACCCTTAATTATTGAAGATCTCTTTCAGATTTCCTTGTTTTCACTTCAATTTCTGTTGTGTTCTTAACCGTACGAGTTAATTTCCATCCATTATTGAATATAAGACCTGTTGTAAACTTCAATGGCAGCAACTGCACCTAAAACTGGGGACGTAGCTGGAGATACTACCATGCTAACAATAGATCAGCATCATCCTCTGTTTCTGCAACTATCGGATACTCCAGGTAGATCCTTAATCTCTGTGAAACTTACGGGTCCTGAGAATTACACCTTGTGGAGTAGCACTACGCATATAAGTCTGTTAGGCAAAATTAAACTGGGCTTTGTTGATGGTCGATACCCTAAGGAAAAATTTCATGCCTCTTTACATGAACTTTGGGAAAAGTCCAATGCCATAGTGTTATCATGGATTATGAACTCTGTATGTACTGAAACGTTATGCAGTATGGTTTATGCATCTAGTGCTCATAAGGTATGGATAGATCTTCAGGAGAGATTTGACAAGGTGAATGGATCGAGAATTCTATTTCTGCACAAAGAGATAGTTATACTTACTTAGGGAATTTCTTCCATATCTGCTTACTTTTCAAAATTGAAAGAGTTTTGGGATGAATTTGATGCACTCATGTCGTGTCCTAGTTGTAGTTTTGAAGATTCTAGGAAATATGTCAAAAATTTTGAGTACCAGAGGTTACTGTAATTTCTTATGTGTTTGAATGATTCTTACTCTTAATCGAGCAACCAAATTCTAAACATGGTCCCTATACCCTCTATTAACAAGGTTTATTACATGATTATCTCTAAAGAGAGTAGGATAAGTATGTCTTCTTCTTCGGGTACTGAGTTACCTGAAGACACTTCCTTGCTAAGTAACAACTAGGGAAAAGGGGTGTTGAACCCTCCCTACACCTCACCTAGAGCTTCTAGTGTAGTCACTCAGCATAGTGGTTCTATCAGAGGCCCTGGCAGTGGTTTCAACTCTTGTGTCAGTAAAGCTCTTAGGTCAAGTTCCTACAATAATTATCACACTTTAAGCTCTGGATCAAATCAGAGATTTAAGAAGACCAATCTCTTTTTTGGTTGTTGTCATTTCAAAGGACATACTAGGGACAATTGCTACAAGTTGGTAGGATACCCTAGTGACTCCAAACAGAAAAAGAGGTTTGCTCCACATGGCTCTTCTGGTATAGCTGCTTATTTTTTACATGATAGTGCTAGTGTTGCACAAGGTACACAATCAGGTTCTGATCATATGAATAAAAATTCAGATAGATCCGCTCTTGGCATCCCTCAGTTCACCCAGGAACAATACTATCAGTTATTGAACCTACTAGGGAAGAGAGATACCACTACAAGAAAGGAAAATACTACCACTGAATCATCCATGACAACATGTATATCCTCATACACTGTATCTTGTGGGGATTCTAACACTAGTCATAAGTGGATAGTTGATTCTGGAGCATCAAGCCATATGGCCAATACTCTCGAGCTGTTAATAGACCTTAGAAGTTATAAGAGTATTAAAAGGAGCAAGGTGTACTTACCTACTGGTGAGATTGTTTATGTGCAATATCTAGGTTCAGCTCATATTTTTGGAGATCACAAAATTTCTAATGTCATGCATCTTCCTGACTTCACATATAATCTTTTATAAGTTTCTAAATTAACAAAGAAACTTAATTAGGATGTGCTATCCTAATCCTATCCTAATTTTTGTCTCTTTCAGGATCTCTTAAGTGGTCAGGTAAAGGGGATTGGTAGAGAAGTTGGTGGTTTTTATGTGATTAATTCAAGAGACAAACATGAAGTTCAAACTGTAGCTAACAGTATTAGAAAAACTGTTATTGCTTATACTGGCTCTATTTCATCCAGTCAGAATAAAAAGTCTGATGGTGTTTAGTGGTATAAAAGGCTAGGTCATGTACCAATTAGTACTTTGCAAAGAATAAATGACTTACAACCTGTTACTTGTTCTGATAGAGTCACTGATTGTACTTTGTGTCCCTTGGCTAAGCAAACTAGGTTTTCTTTTCCCTTAAGTAGTACCACTGTTTGTTTCTATTTTCATACTATACATGTAGATGTCTGGGGTCCCTATAGAGTTCCTACACGTGATGGTAAGAGGTAATTCCTTACTCTAGTTGATGATCACTCAAGATATACCTGGCTGTTTCTGTTACCTATAAAATTTGATATAATTACTGCACTGAAATCCTTTTTTTCTATGATCTACAATGTGTACTCTTGCTCAGTGAAATGTTTGAGGTATGATAATGGCTGTGAATTTTTTTATTCTCAAATTCATGACTTACTTCAGTCTATGGGAATCATACACCAAAGCTCTTGTGTATATACTCCTTAGCAAAATGGCATTACTGAGAGGAGGCATAGATATATTCTAGAAGTTTCCAAATCTCTTATATTTTAAGCTAAAGTTCCTATGAAATTTTGGGGAGAATGTGTTAGTACTGTAGTTTACATCATTAACATGTCATCATCATCAGTGCTTCAAGGATTGTCTCCTTTTGAAAAGTTTTTTGGTCATGATCCTGATCTCTCTCACATAAAAGTTTTTGGTTTTCTTGGGTATGTAACTTGTGTGAAAAGATTTGATAAGTTTGCTCCACGAGCAGTGCCTGCAGTTTTTCTTGGTTACTCACAAACTTAGAAGGGCTACAAGATGCTTAGCATTTTCTCTAAGGAATTTCATATTAGTAGAGATGTGGTCTTTAAGGAGGATATAATTCCTTTTGAGAAGCCTTCTTCTCCTAGTGCTACCACTCTTTTTCCTGTTGTGGATTTTCTTCCAACCACAGAAGCTGATTATACTACTTCCCCAACTCCTTCTCCCTTAAATAATGTTCCCAAAGAAAGTCTAGAGCCTGAAACACAACATCCATCACACTCTTCTTCTCTTCCAGAGAGTGTAGAACCTGAGATACCAAATACCTTACCTTCATCAACTATAGTTCCCCTTTCACTTCCTATTAGGAAGTCCTCAAGATCCTTAAAAACTCCACTCTGGATGCAGTATTACATAACTAAAGGCAAGGGAAATTCCATTTGCAACTATCCTATCTCTAATTCTATTAGCTATGCTAATATATCACCTGTATTAAGTATTGCTCTTGCATCTTATTCCCATATTATGGAACATTACTCTTTCTCTGAGGCTGTTAAAGATGCTAAGTAGATAGAGGTCATCCAGCAAGAGATATCTACCTTAGAAGAAAACCAAACATTGAGCATTGTTGATCTACCTTCTGGAAAAGTTCCAATTTATTGTAAATGGGTATTTAAAGTCAAATATACTGCCTCAGGGAAATTTGAATGATACAAAGTTAGGCTGGTTGCTATGGGGTGTAGTCAGAAGGAGAGGTTGGACTATACAGATACCTTTTCCCCTGTGGCTAAAATGGTCATAGTAAGATCTATATTAGAAATTGTTGCATCACAAGGTTGGTATGTTTATCAGATGGATGTACACAATGCCTTTTTACAAGGTGATCTAACAGAAAAGGTGTACATGGACATTCCTCAAGGCTTCTCTTGTCATAATACCAAGCTTAAAGTCTGAAGGTTGCACAAATCTTTGTATGGCCTCAAACAGGCCCTATACAATGGAATAATAAGCTTACATATGCCTTGTTACAGCTGGGGTTTACACAAAGTCATTTTGACTATACATTGTTCACAAAAAAAGTACAATCTCACCTGGTGGTGGTGCTAGTCTATGTGGATGATCTGTTAGTCACAGGTAGTGATCTAGACCTGATTCAACAGACAAGGAATGATTTACAACTGAAGTTCAAAATGAAAAACTTAGGGGAACTAAAGTTCTTCCTAGGTATAGAATTTACAAGATCCTTCAAAGATATTGTGATGTCACAGAGGAAGCATGCTCTATAACTAGTTGCTAAAATGGGGCTTGGAGGAGCAAAACCTGTTGGCACCCCTCTTGAATCCAACTTAAAGCTCACTTTTACAGAATTTACAAGATCCTTCAAAGATATTGTGATGTCACAGAGGAAGCATGCTCTATAACTAGTTGCTAAAATGGGACTTGGAGGAGCAAAACCTTTGGGCACCCCTCTTGAATCCAACTTAAAGCTCACTTTTATAGAATTTGACAAGATGATACTACCAGAAAATCAAGATCCTGAAGACAAAGAATTAGAGGATGTTGGGTAGTATCAAAGATTGATTGGTAGACTTTTATATCTCACAATGACCAGAATTGATATAGCCTATGTAATTCAGGTCCTAAGTCAGTTCATGCATAAACCTAAGCAATCTCATCTTGATGCAGCTCTAAGAGTAGTGAGGTACATTAAATCAGCTCCTTGTCTTGGTCTGCTATTACCTTCCACAGGTTCAAGAAAACTTGAAGCATTTTGTGACTCTGATTGGGGTGGTTGTCTAGAAACCTGAAGGTCTGCCACTGGCTATCTAGTCATATATGGTGGTGCACTGATTTCTTGGAAATCAAAAAAATAAGCCACAATTGTTAGGAGCTCTGCAGAAGATGAATTCAGAAGTATGGCCTCTACAGTGGCTGAAATCACTTGGTTGAAAGGCTTGTTCAGAGAATTAGGAGTTATTTTATATATACCAATTCACTTGTACTGTGACAGCAAAGCTGCTATCCAGATTGTAGCTAATACTATATTCCATGAAAGAACCAAACATATTGACACAGATTGTCATTTTGTTAGGTAAAAGATTCTACAAGGTGTTGTCAAAACTTTTCATGTATCAACTAAAGACCAATTTGCTGATCTGCTGACCAAGATCCTTGGCAAGCAACCTCGTGACTACCTATTATCCAAGCTATTATTGAAAGATATCTTTTCACCATCATCTTGAGGAGGGGTGTTGAAGTTAGTTGAACAATTAGTTAGAGTTGGTTAGACAGCTGGATTACAGCTAATTTAATTATTACTGATTGGACAATTAGTTGGTTAGAGTGAGTTGAGGTTAGTCGACCAGCAAGTCTAGAACCTTCTATATATATACTCATAGGTAGCAACTATTTAATTGAGGAATCAATCACAATATCAAACAATGAGTTTTCTTCCTTTCTCTCTCAAAATATCCTCTTCTCATCTCTGTGTGGCTGAGCTATCCTGGCTCACTTTCATAAGTTATCACAAGATACCTACAAAATTAATGCAAAGCAAATCAATATTATCAATATGATTTTTTAATGTAAGAAAAATAATCTAAATCAAATTATGAATGTATTTAATTCTCCGTGTTATTAAAAGCAACAACCCATTATGAAAAAAATATCGGGAGAATAATCTTTCCCTAAAAAAAATTTCTTTGAGGACTATATTATGAATACTAGATTATTATTGTAAAAAAAAATCTCAGTTTATAGAACTTCAAAAATTTTCCTCCGGAAAAAAAGTACCTAATTTTCTCCACAAATTATTTACCAAAATTATATAAACTAAAACCATACATATTAGAGTTTTATAATTTGTTTCCTTTCTTCTTTTTCTTTTCATACATTTATAGGATCATTTATTTCCTTTCTTGGTTTAGCTTTATGGAATTTTTCTTTTCATTTATTTAAATTAATGAAATAGTGGTCTTTTCTTCTTTTTTTTTTTAATTAAATTTTGAGATTCTATAAATAAAGTCAAATAAAAACTTCAGTCTTTACACAAACATGGACCAACCCATGCTAAAAAATTGTTAAAAATAAGCTATAGCCCAGTCGAAAACCCAATCTGGCCCAAACCTATCTATCCTAGGGTTATTCTAAAAAATAGACCCAAATTAGGGATACTTTCAAATTTTAGCCCCAAATAAAAAGGTTTTGTTAAAATAGCCTTTACTTGTTAAGTCATATTTTTTGAACGAAATTACCCTTCTCCAATAATTCGCTGTTAAATCTCATTCTTCCGGTCTTTCTTCCAAATTTGCAGAATTGACTTTCAAACATATTCACAGAATCAACTTTCAAACATATTCACAGAATCAACTTTAGCCGTAAGGTTTCTTCAGGTATAAATTTTATCATAAAAATTCATTGTGGTAATTTTAGCTTATTGATGCATTATGGTAATTTTAGCTCATTATATAATTAGCATATTGATTCAATTTTTAGGGAGGTGAACATAAGCTGAAGTTGGGATATGCTGTTGTAGTAGTAACATATTTACCATTGAGGAAATGTGTCGAACAGGTTGTGGGGAGTTTATTATTTCGGTTATAATTGTGTTTGAGTAGTTGCGGGGGGTTGGTCTTGGAGGGAAAGATTGTTAATATGGGAGTTAACATTGATCGCAACATATTTTGGGAATACCAAACGTATAAGGTCAAGCTTGTACAAGAAATTAGTTCCAAGTATTTCAAACTAGTGGTATAATTAGCATTACAAGATGATGAGGATTTGTTAGAAGATGATGAGAAATTGTGTTGAACAGGTTGTGGGGAGTTTGTTATTGCGATTATAATTGTATTTGAGTAGTTGTAGGAGTTTGATCTTAGAGGGAAAGACAGTTAATATGAGAGTTAATGTTGATCGCAATATTTTTTGGGAAGGCTAAACGTATAAGGTCAAGGTGGTACAAAAATAAGTTTGATTGTATCTATAGCTCGAACAAAAACTATAGAGCTACCTTTCTTGCAAGCTTCTCTAGTTGTCTCAGTTTGTTGGGCAGTCTTGCATTTCTCTCATGCCAAGCTGCATATATAAATTCAGTATATATCAGCTTTCATACTTAGTCTATGTGTCTCTTGCCTTTAATTCTATGCTTAATCCAATCATACATTGTAACTCATGTAGCAAATAGTGGTTGAGTACTATTTAGCAGCAAAGAAACCTCTTCCATACTGCATTTGTATAGTTACATTCCATCAATAGATAATCTCTTGTTTCGTTCACTTTCTTGCATAAAATACACCCAAGGTCAATTTGAATATTCCACTTCACTAATCTTTCAGTGGTCACACAATGCTTAACCCATCCAATAAACTTGTAAGGAAAACCCAGGTCAATTAACATCTACTTCAAATAGGGTAAATCTACAGTATCATAATCCTTTTGTATATCTACTTTTAACATACATCTAACTGAGATATTCATTCCACAATGAGCTTTAACCAATTCATGAACAATCATAATATTGACAACTTATTTTCTATCTCGGATGAATCCAACCTATGTTTTAGAGATTAAAGAAGCATTAAATTGTTGATTCTAAAAGAGTGCACCTTAGATATTAGCTTGTATAACATAAAGCAACAGACAATGGGTTTAAACTCTCTAATGGTAGTAGGATTTGGCAGTTTAGGTAACAAAGTTACTATTGTACAGTTCACTGCATTATACAACTTTTCAGTGTTAAAATAAATCCTTCATTGTTGAACATGCATCATATTTAATCCTTCATCTTTTGTTAACTGCAGCAGTGTTAGTTAGTGCACACTCTATTAAAGATTGGTAAAAAGTAATAATCTCATGCTTAATATCCTCAGGATCCACCAATTTAACACTATTTAAAGAAATAAGCTCCACTATCTGCTTCTTGTTACTTTTTTTTTGTCATAACTGCACTAAAATACATGGGGTTTGAATCACCTAGCCCATACAAAAGGACCTAAATTTTTATTGTAACATGCTCTCTTCAATATTGCTCTACTTCTCAAATAGTCAGTACATCATTCTCTTTCAAGGACATACTATCAGAGTATTGAGTTGATAAACTATATTGTATCACTTGCAACCAATCTTTGAAGTAAACAACCCTTTCAGAATCACCCCTATAGTGTGTGTTATTAAGTAGTTTCAAGTGCAATTTTAGCATCTTCAGATTCTGCCATACATTTCAAGTTATACCCCATGGGCAAGAGTTAACACTACCTTAGTCTGTAATGATTTGGCAGATGACTTATAACTCTTTCCCCAGAGGCAAGACTTAGACAGTTATGCCCTATGGGAAAGAGTTGACACTACCACAGTTTGTAATGATTTGGAAGATGACCTATAACTCTTGCCCTAGAGGCAAGACTTTGACAGTTATGCCCTATGGGCAGTAGTTGACAATGTCTTACTTTTTAATGATTTTACTTATTGAAGATATATAATCTAAATTAAATTGATACTAATCTTTTGTTATTTAATTTTCTTACAAGAGTTGTGCTTGGAATGGATGAAAAAGAAATGAGTATTGAGTAAGATAATATGGGATAATCAATTGAAAGTATCGATAAAAATAATGAGTTAATGGTTATTGAACCAATATTGGAGGCTAAAATAGCTAAAGAAATGGGACAACCATCTAAGATTAAGAGGGTACCACAAAAAAAAGAGGATACTTGATGTCGAGACTACTCTCTTGAGCCACAATGCCTCTTTGAATGAGGTAAATGTCAATTCGATCTACATTGACAAACAAAATATGATGATGTGCATGTAAAACATTGCAATTACACACAACATCCAATTTAATGTTATCAAATCAAGCAGAACAAGATATTCACTGCGATGTTTGGACGGCAACTGCATATGGCGGTTTCATACCTCAAAGATTCTCGATTCTTTACTCTTTCAGGTTACTATATATGAAAAATCTCACATTTTCTCTGTAGATTTCATAATGTCTGACCACAGGAATGCGACATCAAAGTTCATATGTGACTATATACTAGAGCTTGTGCGTGACTCTAGTAATATAATCACACCAAACTTCATGGTAGATGAAATGAGTAGGAAATATGGAATAATCATATTATACAACAAAGGATGGCGAACGATGCAGCATACCTATATGGTGATAAGAGGAACCACGGAAGAGAACTACAATAGGTTGCCATCATATCTTCACATGATGAAAGAAAATAACCCAGGCACATACACAAACATAAAGAGAGACGATGAGAACAGGTACAGATGCTATACTGTTGAAATTGAAAACTTTTTCCCAAGAGGCAAAAGTTTATTCTTTAATTACATTGATTAGATTATTAACATATATTCAACTCTTGCCTCATGGGAAAGACTTAGTTTAAAATATTATAGTACAAATGCTTTACTGTTGAAATTGAAAACTTTTGCCCAAGGGGAAAACGTTTATTCTTTAATTGCACTGATTAGATTATTAACATATATGCAACTTTGCCTCATGGGCATGACTAAGTTTAGAAAATTGTTGAAATTGAAAACTTTTTCCCAAGGGGAAAAAGTTTATTCTTTAATTTCACTAATTAGATTATTAACATATATGCAACTCTTTCCTCATGGGCAAGACTTAGTTTAGAAAATTGTTGAAATTGAAAACTTTTGCCAAAGAGGCAAAAGTTTATTCTTTAATTGTACTGATTAGATTATTAACATATATGCAACTCTTGCCTCATGGGAAAGACTTAGGTTAGAAAATTATTGTACAAATGCTATACTGTTGAAAGTGAAGACTTTTGCCCAAGAGGAAAAATTTTATTCTTTAATTGCACTGATTAGATTATTAACATATATTCAACTCTTGCCTCATGGGCAAACTTAGTTTAGAAAATTGTTGAAATTGAAAACTTTTGCCCAAGATGAAAAAGTTTATTCTTTAATCGCACTGATTAGATTATTAACATATATGCAACTCTTGCCTCATGGGTAAGACTTAGTTTAGAAAATTGTTGTACAAATCCTATACTGTTGAAATTGAAAACTTTTGCCCAAGAGGCAAAACTTTATTCTTTAATTGCACTGATTAGATTATTAACATATATGCAACTCTTGCCTCATGGGCAAGACTTAGTTTATACAACTTCTATACTGTTGAAATTGAAAACTTTTGCCCAAGAGGCAAAAGGTTATTCTTTAATTGCACTGCTTAGATTATTAACATATATTCAACTCTTGCCTCATGGGCAAGACTTAGTTTATAAAAATGCTATACTATTGAAATTGAAAACTTTTGCCTAAGAAGCAAAAGGTTATTCTTTAATTGCACTGCTTAGATTATTAACATATATTCAACTCTTGCCTCATGGGCAAGACTTAGTTTATAAAAATGCTATACTATTAAAATTGAAAACTTTTACCCAAGAGGAAAAATGTTATTCTTTAATTGCACTTCTTAGATTATTAACATATATGTATTTTTTGCCTCATGGGTAAGACTTAGTTTATTCAAATGCTATACTATTGAAATTGAAAACTTTTACCCAAGAGGCAAAAGGTTCTTATTTAATTGTACTGCTTAGATTATTAGCATATATGCAACTCTTTCCTTATGGGAAAGACTTAGTTTAGAACATGTAGAAATATTATACTGTTTAAATTAAAAACTTTTGCCCAAGAGGCAAAAGGTTATTTTTAAATTGCAATGCTTAGATTATTAACATCTATGCAACTCTTGCCTCACGGGCAAGACTTAGTTTTTAAAAAATGCTATACTGTTGAAATTAAAAACTTTTTCCCAAGAGGTAAAAGGTTATTCTTTAATTGCACTGCTTAAATTATTAACATATATGCAACTCTTGCCTCATGGGAAAGACTTAGTTTAGAAAATTATTGTATTGTGATTATAAACATCAAATACAAATTGTTACTAATATTGTTTTGCTTAACATAGGTTTCAATATGCATTTTTTACTTATGGTGCTTCAATCATTGGATGGACCAACTGTAGATCGGTAATAATGGTAGATTCAACATTTTTGAAGTCAAAATATCATGGTGTCCTAATGATAGCAGTGTCAAAGGATGAAAACAACAACATATTTTCTTTGGGTTTAGGAATTGCAGACTCTGAAAGTAATGAGTCTTATAACTGGTTCTTCAATCAGTTAAGAAATGCAATTGGGGTACGTGAACAATTGTCTATTCTATCAGATCGTTACTCAACCATTGCAAACGTAGTTGCAAATATCTATCCAGAGTGTCAGCACGAGATATGCATCTATCACATGGAGAAGAATTTAAGAAAATGATACTTCTCAGATGTGGTTCTATCACTCTTCTATAATGCAACAACAACATATAAATGCACTGAATTTTATACTTTCATGGATGAGATAAAAAAGTTGACAAAGTTATTGTGGAATACTTGAAAGAAGAAGATTCATAAAGATGGGCTCGTTCATTTCATACTAACAAAAGGTATAACATGCTTACGACTAACAGCGTTGAGTCCATGAATGTGGTACTGTGAAAAGCATGGAAACTGCCAATACTGGGACTGATCAATTACATTTAGAACAAGTTACAAAGATGGTTTTATGAAAGAAAAATAGAAGCGAAAGGCAACTTTCATGACATAACACGTTGGGCGGAAGTGGAAATGACTAACAAGATTCAAGTCGCCTTGAAATTGAAAGTAAGTAATTGAAATTATATTTTGATAATATAGAAATATATTGTTACTGTTTTTTGATTGAAGAATATATATAGCTAGTTTACTATAATTTATGATTTATTGCTAGTTTTTTTATTTTCATGAGATTCGCGCGCGAAATATATGTTGTGTTGCTTCAGTTTCATTGCTTTTGCTCATAGTTGTGTAATCGTTTGTGATTTGATGTTATATGCTTGATTGTAGATATTTTTTGGTTACCTTAATATTCGTCCCCTATGTATGGTTGATTGCTCTGTGTGGCTGATTTTGCTCATATACTAGATGTTTCACTATCATAGTTAATTCTACTTATAGGTTAGATGCAATATCTATTTTATCTTGGTTTATTTGTAGCTGATTCTCCTACTCATATATTGAAAGCATCACTATTGAATCAGATGCTATTCTTGAGCAAGGTTCTATTTTTTCCATATAATACAGGGAATTTGACTTTAAAAGCTCATTCTTTGGATGACAGATCCTTCTCTTGCACTTTCCCTGACCAAGCCAAGCATCAAAATCCTAACTATCCCCTATATTGGCCCTTCTCTTCCATTTTAAAATAGAACCTTAATTGTGACTCCTTATTATTGGTCACTTATTATTATATTTTTTATTAGTTAAATATTAGATTGTGATTTGATGTTATATGCTTGATTGTAGCTATTTTTTGGTTGCCTCAAGATTCATCCCCTATGTATGATTGATTGCTCTGTATGGCTGATTCTGCTCATATACTAGATGTTTCACTATAAGTTGTCATTTATTTATCATTTTATTTATAGGTAGACTCCATTGATGCAACAAGATTTGTTGTAAGAGAAGAAGGAGTTGAATATATTATAGACTTGAAGAGTAAGACTTGTAAATGCTTGGTATTTCAAACAGATGAGATATCATGCACCCATATAATTGCAGCGATAAATAGTAGACATATGAACAAGTCTAGCTATTGTTGTCAAAACAATGTTGGCTAAAAACATACCAGGGAGAAATCCTACAAGTTAGAAGCACAACATCATGGATTGTTCAAGATAACATAAAGGATCTAATCACAAAAACCCCAGATACGAACGTTCTGTTTGGGAGAAGATAAACAGACAGATATCCTTGTAGAACAGAATCTTCATGAAACAATTACAGATGTTCGAGATGAAAAAGAACCGGGCACAATAGATCAAATTTTCACTACACTCCTATCCTTCATCCATATGCAAGAAGATATAGAAAGAAAAATAAAAAAATATGATTAGTTTTACTTTTTATCTAAGAAGTTGGATCAAAATAGCAGTTATAATAGGATTTTTGATCCCTTATTTTAGTTAGTAACAAGTACTTTTGACTTTCAATCATGAATGACTTCTTATTTATATGAAGTTTTAACTTGTGGTGAAGTATTTAACTCAATACCTTCTTATTGATCGTTTATACAAAATTACTTAGCATGTTAAATTTTTTTATATATTGATGTGTAAAAATATATCATATTAACAGGATTCGGGGAAGGACTACACCCCCCAAGAGATGTGATGTAAATAATTCCATGGGATACACTTTAAAATTTTCCTTGAAGGCAAGATACAAAACAACTTCTGCCCCATTGGCAAGAGTTGACACTATCTTATTCTACAATGATTCGCTAGATGATCTACAACACTCGCCCTAGAGGCAAGACTTAATCCCTAAAGAAACAAGTTGTTCCCTATGGGAAAGAGTTGATACTAGCTTAGTGTGTAATAACTTGGCAGATGATCTACAACTTGTTCCCTAGAGGCAAAAATTAATACAACAAATGAACAAGTTATGCCCCATGACCAAGCGTTGATACTAGATTAGTGAGTAATGATTTGGTAGATAATTTATAAGTCTTGCCCAAGAGGCAAGATTTTTAGATCCCAAAGGAACAAGTTATGCCCCATGGGAAAGAATTAACACTAGAATAGTCTATAATGATTTAGCAGATGATCTATAACTCTTGCCCTAGAGGCAAGACTTAGACATCAAAGGTAGTTCAACTAACAATTTTTCAAAGAACATTCTTCCTCTACCATATAAAATATATTTATAGGAATATTACAATATTACAACCATATGAGAATCAATCTTCTAGACAAAAAACTAAAATATTATAAACCAAGAACAAAAGCAATAAATATTAAAAATTATAAAAAGAAAAGCACAGGAGAGTATTCAATTGCAAGTAGAAAAAAAGATGATACCAATCAACAAAACCAAACATCTAACCAAATAAATAAAAGTGGAGAACCAACTACTGAGGAGGAGTAGATGACCCTTAGATTACAAGGTCTAAATTGTTTCTTATTTTATGTCATTTAATCGAGGAAAAATGTAATTGAAAAGTTCACAATGATCAAAATACTCATGTAGCAGTCTCACATAATTAATGATAAGACAGGCCCCATAGGAATAAGTTATACCTCATGGGCATGAATTGGCCCTGCCACATTGTTTGCTAATTTAGAAGATACTCAATAACTCTTGCCTCAGGAGAAAGACTTGCCACAGGGAAAGGCAAAAAATATTCTTCGATGATAAAACATAAATATACAAAGATACCAACAAATGAATCAATAGCGATTCTGCATTGTATATATTACGTTATCACATAAAAAATAGACGATTCAATTTGAAAAGACTATTTAAACTTTGCATAATCGCATAAAAATAGCTAAAAATCATTCATGTGCAGTGATTTTCAATAACTACAAAACTAAAATACTACTCCTGGTGTGTCTTCTTCCTTTTTTTCTTTCCAAATAATCTGCCAACTTTTTCTGTAGTGTTGTCTTTTATATCAGCTTTTAGTTTTCTCTTTCCATAGTCCCACAACAAAGCCCCATACCTCATGCGAACATAACTAATGTCAATCTCTTTAGGAATATCTCTATCATGAATGATATATTCATCAAACGCACAAACAAATGCTCCACAATCACTATGATACAAAAGAAATATGTTACGTGAATATATGGAAAACAACAAAAAAAGAAGTGAAATGAACAATAAAAAAATGAATGCAATAAGATACCATTGAGTTTTTTGTGTCAGCTCATCAACCATTTATATCGGCAAAGTGTCATTTTCAGATTTGTTAATACCCTTCTCAAGATAGAAATTGACCTTATTCAGAAAATACAGTATCAATGTTTGGTAAGGTAACATCATATTTTGAACAACTTTTTCACTGCGCCTGGTATGGTTGGAGTCGTATACATATATGCACCAATCAGAAAAGTCAAAAACTCCTAAAATACAGTCTCCAAGTTCAGATTTTTCTCGTGGAACATAAACTGGAAATAACACATAGTCAACCTTGTTCCATGGTACGTTTGCATCACAATAGAAGACTCTTATATACTCCTCAACCTCATGTTTATCAGGGATGGCAGAAAAATCTTTCCCATTTTCCATAAAATTATGATAAAGAGCATCAATCTTGTTTCTAAATACAAAATTAGTTGTAGTGAACTTCAAAACAATATTAGTTTCATATTCTTCCTTCTTCCTCATGTAGTAGAATATTGTGTCCAAATGATGTGACAAAATAAAAAGAACACTGAATAAGAGCATTACAACACATTCATTACATAAAGAAGTAACCAAAGTAAGATGATCACCAACAGTGGAACATAGTTGGCAAAGCACTCGGGCATGTTATGATACAACTCAAATTGTGCCACAACACTACTTCTCTTCTAACTTATCCAACTATAAGCCCTATTCTATTATGGGTGGTTATTGATACAATTGTAGATTCATGATACGTAAAGTGGCTTAACTTTTATAATTGTGCATTCTAGGTATGACAAGAATCATGTACCTTTTTCTCTTACTATTTCAACTATTCAAATACCTTTTCTTGGGTACATAATCAATGCATCATTCCTTTACTATATGTTTAATTCCACTGTTTACTTTGCAATAAACCACATCAAAGTATTTCTAGACATTTTATTTAATTTCAAAGGAAAAATTCACTCTCTTTTACTTACTCATGATTTATAGATACCTTTCCTAAGTCAATATTCAACCTTTTCTAGAGTTTCTTTGATATTTTGGGGTAGCCAATTCTATACATATATTTACCCAGCGGAATGATTTAAAAGAAAAAGTCTGAAAAGAGCATAGAATAAGCAAGATAAAATAGAACTCCAAGAATTGAACATATAGAAAAGTTTATATCTTTACACCAAAGTTACAAAGTAGCAGCTAGATATTTATCCGATCAACTACTAAAACAACATCATTCAAAGGGGTGGAGGCTGGATTTTCATCATCTTCAGTATATACACAACAAAGAGAATTTTTGACCTTGTATATATGTCTACAATATGAATTTTTGACAAAAGGGGTCTAGCAACCCCTTCTACCTACACAAGGTAGGGGTACATACACTCAACCTTCCCCAGACCCCACTTATGACTTGTGGAATTACACCTGGTATGTTTTTGTTGGTTCAAATGACCCCCTTTCGTCCCTCTAACTATACACCTGGCTCTACTAATGAATAGAAAAGTTACAACTTTACACCAAAGTTACAAAGGTAGCAAGTAAATAGTAGCCAATCCAAACTACTGACTAGTATTAGTGAAAGTTGAGTTTTCATCAACAGTGTTCATCATCTACAATATACACATAAAAATAGTTTTTGACCTTATAATATGACATATGAATATTTACCAATGCACAACCTCTACTTAACTCTTCCCCCTAGCTCTACTAATGAAGTAAACGATAATAATAAAGGATAAGACATCAAACTTCCATGAAAAACAAGCAAAAAAAACAATAAAAACCCAAACCAACAAACTTTAGCACATCCTAATAAACCCAGACAAAACTACTGATCAACATTAGCAGAAGCTGGATTTTCACCAAGAAGTTCATCATCTACAACATACATATAAAAATAATTTTCTTAATCTTGTATCCCAAGAACCAGAATAAATATAACCATTACAAACAGCCAAATAAGAAATATTGTCAGCATGTTTGACCTATTAGAAGAAAGGGAGGAACAAAACAAAGGACTAGTCAAAAGCACATTATAAATATAGATTAGGATAGAAAGTGATAATATCATGTCATTCAAAGGTCAACCACAAGTTGCAAGTGAATAAAACCACTTCTTTGAATCCATAGAACAAGAGCCAAACATTAAACGTTTGGGCAGTATATCTTTTCCTTTAATGTATATATTTTTGGCACTTAAAATACATGAAAAATAAATACAATCAGAATATATGAGTTACCATAAGTAGAAAAATGACAAAATAAAAAACTTAAAGATAGTAAACCTACCATTTTGATGTATTCAATCCACACTCGATGAACGCCCAAAATTAGTGTTCAAGCTCAACAGATTATCAAATGCTTCAATGTCACAAATGAAAGGATGCAACATCCATTGAGAGACGCTCTATTTCTTCATCAGAAGCAATATCCATTTTTTCTGTTAAGCGAGTTTGAAGATTGGAAAGAAATCAAATGAAGAGAAAGAGGAGCAAGAGAAAGAGTATTTGATAAATGAGGAAAATAGATGAACAACGATATTGAATATCTGAGAAAAATCTGGGAAAAATAAGAGAAAAAAAAAACTCTAAATAAAGGTTAAAGACAAATAAATTTAAAAAAGGAAAAAATGAAGAAATAGATAATGGTTGAGAAAAAAGAAAAAGAGAAAAAAAATAAAGGTTAAGACAAATAAATTTAAAAATTAAAATAAAGTTAAAGAAAAAAAATAGAAACTGAAAATAATAAAAAACAGATTAATAAATTTAAAGGAGAAAATAAAAAATTAAAAAAAAAGTAGAATAATAAAAGTAAAGGAAAAATAAAAAAGTGAAAATAATATAAAATAAAATTTGAGAGATAAATGAGTATGGAAAGTTTAAAAATATATTTGAGTTGTAGAGGGGTAAAATGGTACTTTTAGTATATTAAAAAGTAAGGAAGGCTATTCTTCAAAGACATTCGTATTTGGGGTCAAATATCTAAAGCCACACATATTTGGGTCTAGGGCATGCAATTTCCTATCTATCCTATTACATATATATCCGATCTTGTAGGGCTTCCATATTTATTCTTCATTTGTATCTGCCGCATCAGCTTTAAAACACCTGAGAAATGAGCTCATTTCCTCTTCTGAACCTCTGATTCTTGATCTGCCAGCTTTGGGTAATCAACATCTTGCCTTGGTGAAATGATTTTGCTGGTTTTTTCAGCTTACAGAAGTAAGTTTAGACAACTTTAAGTAAGTTTAGACAACTTTCTTTCTGTATTATTTTGTGTCTTTGTATCTCATCTAACTTTCGATTTGTTTCTCCTAAATATGCTCTCTGGTGGATGGGAAAATCAACTCCTTTTTATGCTTTGCTGAGGGTTCGAGACCCTTGAAAGATGTTACAATTCCAAGAAAGCTCATAGCCCCACTATATTTTCCTGTATTCCGCTCATATTTCAACTCATTAAATATTTTATTTTTGTAGTTATGACCGGTAAGAAGATACTGGGAATCTTGGAACCGTAAGTAATGGGATAGTAAAGGTTTTCTCAGGTGTATGAATTGGAAAATTTCCTTATAACCCTTTCCTTCTTTTTGTTGGCTGGTGTAGTGCAGGCTAGGTAGCTTTTTCAGCCTTTTTTATGCCTTAAAGACTTGTAACTACTTGCAAACACTATAAGTTGTAGCCTTCCCAGCTCTCTCACCCCTTCAATAGTGACACTCTTAAATAGGGATATTGTAATTTATCACTGTTCAATATCTGCTTTCCTGTAACTTCCAGTTTTTGGAATGATGTGACTATGAATTCTCCTTTATCGATTGCTAAATTTTTCAAATATCTGCCAGTTGATTGTCTTCCCTCATGATACGTTGGAACTGAATTTTCTTGTTTGATGTCAATGCCCATATTTTCTCTATATGTTCTAAGATGTTCCATGGACCACTCCATTCTTGAATTAGAGTCTTCAAAATAGTGAAAGAGTTCATTTGAAATATTACCTAGCTATATTGTATAGAAGAACAATTTATTGTTGCTTGTAACATAGCATAATCTTCTGCGTCAATATTAGAGGTGTCTTCTATCCTAAAACCTTTTTCATAGATCAAGTCACCCCTCTCATCTCTTAAATAATAGGCATAAGAACTAATACCTGGATTTCTTCTAGATGCACCATTAGAATTATATTTAACCCATCCTTCCATAGGAAATTTCTAGATAACTTTATTCACTTTCACTCTTGGTCTACTACATTCAAACTCTTTCAAAATATCCGTCCATGCATGAGGAATGACTTTATTTGGCTTTCTGACTTTGTGTAACATTCCAATATGCCTAGAGATATTGAATATTACTCTTTGTTCAGATGATGTCCTTCCATGATGCTTTATGTTATTTCTTCTTCTATATAGTTCCTAAATTAGTATGCTAGGTAAGGCTAGATAATATGATCTATCTCTGCTCTTCACTTCTACATTCCACCAGGCCATAATAGTTTCCCTGAGGCTTAGCCCTCCAATGTTAATACCTGCAAAAGAGGAAAAATAGGACCAAGTCTTATTAGCAATAAGTGATCTTCGAAACACGTGAGATATGGTTTCATAATCTAGAACTGTACAACACAAACATCTTGATAGACCCAGTATTCTCCATCTTCTTATATTTTCATCCACTGGTACCTTTCCTTTCTATATTCTCAACATAAAAAATACCATTTTGAAAGGTATTCCTTTTATCCACATCTCTTTGAAAATCATGCTTTTGGCCTCCCTTTGTCAATGTACTGCCAAGCTGATGTCACTGTAAAATCACCTTCATCTTCTAGCATCCAGATAGGTTTATCAACTCTTTTTGAACTGCAAGGGGAACCTACAATTATAATACCTTATAAGATCCTAATCTCGGTTAAGTTGTAGTTCCATGCTTAAGGGGTCCAAGGCTTTAAATTTTCACTAAGGTTTAAGGACTTAGTTATTTTTAAGACTCCTAAACTTCACGTATTTTTATTTTTCTCTTTCCCACCCCGAGATGTTGGTTTCTAAGTTGATTAATGTTTAGGGAGGTTAATAGTATGTCTCAGGGAGAGTTTTGGGATTTTCGGATGAGGTTTGGGATGTATTTGGATAGTTGAAATAGTGAGCCAATGCGATAAGCTGTAACACCCCAATTTGCTGAAACAGAACGCTACACGGTGCTCATGACCCCGAAGGACCACAAGCTAACCCATGATTGATATCTGTACCTGTATACTGCATAAGATACTGAATAATGCAGAAACATGCACTGAAAGGCCATAAGGATCAATACTGAACAAAACATGGATGAGATAACATCTGTGGGGTAATACAATACCTAAAACAAAACTGTAAAAACTGAAGTCTAAAACATAATAGTCTGCATCTAGTCTGAAAGCCTCTACTGTCTGAATAATCTGAATAAGGAGTTGATGGGACATGTCCCTAACTAACTCCAACTAATAACTAATTAATGAAATAGTGGAGAAATAATCATGTCCTCAAAGGATAAGGACTCACTTCTATTCTGAGTGCGTCAGTACAATGGAATATACTGAGTATACATGTGAGGTAGGCTAATGCAAGGGTTAACATGCATGAATAACACTAGCTGACTATCTAACATGAATGCGAGAATGCATACATAAATACGTAACTGTAACTGACACTGTGATATCATGATTACTAAATCTGAATACTGATGATATGACATACTAATAAATGATATAACTGATAGCATAAATAGTTGTATCTGAATGTAACTGATAACATGGGTGACTGTATCAGACAGTCCTAAATCTGATGGAACTATCTGAGTTCCTTACTGTATCTGACAGTCCTAAATCTGATGGAACTATCTGAGTTTCTTACTGTATCTGACAATCTTGAATCTGAAGAAATATTTGAGTTCTTTTACTAAGATTGGTACTGAAACTCTGGGAGGTAGTATTTAACCGACATGCCCCTGATACGCCATTATGGCTGAGTTGGGGACCAATCTGTAACCCCAATTGTAAGGGTGTCAATTCCGCGCCACTGGTAAGGACAAGCTATGGGCGACTTTTATCTGATAGTATCCCCAAAACAGAATGGTTGGGACCTTATCTGACAGTGCTTATCCACCTCATTAACCCTCATCGAATAGTGTTGATGTCTCAACATATGCTGGTTACATAGTTCTGGAATGCAAAGATGACTTCTAAGGATCACACCCTCATCTGATAGTGTGTGTCCCCATCCTTGGGTTCACTCAGTGCTAATTCCTACTCCCATCTGAATGGTCATTGAACATGATTTACTGAACTAAACATGAGCTGAGTTACTAAGTTCCGTTGACTGACAGAATACTACTGATATCTGACAACTGACTGAGTCATGAGATCATGGAGATTTTTCCTGAGTCATAAGACTATCTGAAGTCTAAGGATTCATAGCTTGACTGAGAGTATCGTGAAAACATGACATGGATCTAGGTACACAGCTAATGTTTCGGGTACAAGTACCCCCAGGACTCGATGGAAGAAAACTGACCAAGCATAACTTACTTGAACATATAACTAACATCATAATCCATAATACATTTATAGAAGCATTCCATCAAAACATGTGATAGGCATAACTTGTACATACATGGGGATTTCATGATATCATACTAGTTGGGCATTGTTCCTTCATCTAGGCATTTAATCAAACACATGGTAGGCATAGAACATGTAGACAATATTATACAACAATTAATCATCATGATTCAACTCTAATCTCATCATCCTAGGGTTTATTCATAGGTTCACATGAATATACATCTATACAAATCAATACCACATAAAATTGATCACCCAACATTGATTTGAATTTAATTGATCATTCTCAACATAAAAAAAAACCAACCCAACATGAAATTCATAAAGAAATACATAAACTTAAACTTAGAAAAGAGATTCTTGGGCTTTATGGATGAAAGGAGTCCATGAATGAACACTACGCATACCTTAGTTCATGATTTCGTGAAGATTAACGGAGAAACTTTCTTCTAATTGGATATTCTATGAAAACCCTAGCTTGTTCTTGAGAGTTTTTTGAGAGAAGAGATTGTATTTCGGGTGAAGAGTGGCTAAATCACATGTTAATGGGCTTAGGGTGGGACGTTGACCCTTTTAACCCTGGACGCGTCATTTAATTTCAGTAAAATTTTTCCGAACTGAACCCCTATCCCAACGCCGCACTATCACACTGTGTCACTGGAATTTGAAAATTAGAAAACTGAGGGATGGCGCAATGTGGAGGCATCACGTTGCCCCTTCCTTCGTGACCTGGAACTTTGGCGCGACGCGGGGGAAATCGCGCTGAGACACTGGAAAAAGGACAATATTAAATTTGAGTGTTGGCGCGATGCTCCATAATCGCAAACACCTACTAGAAATTACCAAATTCCATTTCCTCTTGTGGCACGGCGCGCCACTGACTAATATGGCGCTGTTTTACGATGGAAACTTGAAATAGTCATAACTTCTTACCCGGTTATCAGATTTAAGCGAATCATATATCGATGGAAAGCTTATTGAATTTTCCACATGAAAAAAAGTTAAAATCTTGAAAATTCATCATGGAATAATTATTATTCACTTTAGAAGCTAATACTAGGCATTCTTGGGATGAAATTTGCTAGAAATCTTCAGGGTATTACATAAGCCCGTAGTTCATTTCTCTCTCCCATCCATCTATTTCATTAATGAAATTAAAGGGCAAGTAAGTCTTTTAACCTTAATACAATTCGTCCATAAAACAATTTGGGGCTTCCTTAGGGGCATTATTTGCCCCTTCCTCTCAAAATTACTCTCAAGAGATTCTTATCCTTCCCAAGAACAAAACCTAAGATCTTTTTTCAAGAATCTAAGAGCTTAAGATCCCAAATATAAGCAATCTTCAAGAACATAATAATTGAGTTATCTGGGTATTCATCAATGGGCTTTCACTCATTGATCCCAAAAACCGTCTTTTTGATTAAAATATGGGTTCTTGCATTATTATGGAGTTTAATATGCTCAAGATGGGTTAAATTCATGTATTTCCTTAGTAATTTAACTCATTTTCATTTACACTAATGATCCCATCAAAGGTTAGGTTAATTCATCTTTTAAAGTGGAATTTCCCATGTCATGTTCAAGTGAATTTCATGTTGCAATATAAAATTACAAATTTATCCATGTAATCATATTGTTTTCTCATGTTTAACACATTCACATTCCCATGTTCAAGTTCATGATGCTTACTCATTCGGTGAAATGTTCATGTTTTGGGTCTTTTAACCATGATTCCACACTATAATTTTAAGTTTTGGTATCGTATTTTTATGATCATTCAGTGCTAGCGATTTATGAACACCCGATATCTATGTGTTTTATATGATTTCAGATTTTCGAGTAAGAAGTCAGTTAAGAAATGAATCTTATCATTGTACTCAAACATTTATGATCATGATAAGCACTATCAGAAATAATGTTCAGTTAAACATATTTTAGTTCAGTACCAGTGTCAGTTTAGTTGGGAGTAGGATTTAGCACCGAGTGAACCCAGGGATGGGGGATCACCTGGCAGTAAAAGGTATGACCTTGAGTAGCAGTCCCTAAATTCTAGAACTATGTAGCCAGTGTAGGTTTGAGATGTCTTCCTGCCAGTTGAGGGTTGACACATGTTTCATAAGAGAACCTATCAGTAGAGGGTGACTCCCTAGTCCTTCATGACACCAGTTTAGTAGATCCACATATCCAGTGTTAGTACCCGTGGCACGGTACTAACGCCCTTCTAACTGGGGTTACAAGTTATACCTTAATTAGATCAGATTGGGACATGCCGGTTACATGATACTCCCATAGTCTCATTGAGTATTTAGTATGTCTTGGCTCTAGTTTGCTTGACCAAAGAATACGAATTTTAAGTTATTCAATTATAAAAAATTCATCCTTTCAGATTATAGATTATCTCAAAAACTTGTTTATTCTTGGACTTGCATTCTCAGATATTACATGTTCACACATTCATGCTCAGTTATCTCATGTATTTTAGTCAGTCCCTATCTCACATACCAGTAAATTCAAAGTACTGATTGCATACTTTTCTTTGCGCTATGTTGTCATATAACATAGGTTTGGACGCTCAGTTTCTCGATTGTTCTTAGACAAATCAGTGTTACCCAGCAGCAGTAGTGGTGAGTCCTCGTCCATCGAGGACATGATATGTTATCTTAGCTATTTTAGTATTTCCTTATGTTTAGTTAGTTGGAGTTAGTTGGGGGATTTTCCCATCAACTTCCCATGGTATTTAGAGTATTTTAGACAATCAGTTAGATAGTCAGTTAGTTCTTTTAGTTTTTGTCAGTTGTTTTATACAAATAGTTTAGTTTCTAATATGTTTACCAGATATTTCAAACATGTCATTGCTACATATTTCAGTATTCAAGTTTATAGTATCTTATCATCTCGTCTTCTACACATGTATTGTATTACTATTTTACTCAGTGTTTATTTCAGTACCAGTTCATGGGTTAGCTTGTGGTCACTTATGGCCGTAAGCACCATTGTTTAGACTAGGGGGTAGCCTCGGGTCATGACAAAACTTTGTATCAGAGACTAAGGTTTTAAAGTGTCATGGGGTGGATAAAATCCTTGTTGAGTAGAGTCTTTTGCATGGGTGTGAAACACACCACACTTATGGGCAAGAGGCTACGCGATATTTTAGGAAAATTTCCCTTATATCAGTGTTTATGTCATGCGAAGGAGAATAAGAACTATTTAATTCCTTTTTCTAACTCACCCTTCATTCCGTTTATAGAATATGCCTTCCAGAAGAAACAACAGAATAAGGAACGGGGCTCACCTGTACCCCAACTAGTTCAGGAAGATACCCTGAATGAGCATATCTCTCACGCCAAATTTAGGGCCTCCTTTACTACCCATAGCCTATTTTGTAGATGCTCAGAACAACCAGCAGGTGTTTTTCCATCCAATCCAGTGGCAAATACAATTACAATTAGGATTCAAGATTTCACTCAAATGAATCCCTCTCTATTTTTGGGATCCAAGTCTAAGAAGGATCCGTAGGAGTTTTTGGACATGGTAGAAAGTGATAGATGTCATGTTCTTCACTTCCAATGAGAGTGTAGATTTTACTATATATCAGTTGCAGGGTGTATCTCACACTTGGGTTAAGCAGTTAAAGGAGGATCGAGGTATTGATTCAGGGCCTGCAGAGTGGAAGGAGTTTGCCATACCTTTCTTAGACAGGTTCTTCCCCCTAGCATTGATAAAAGCTAAGGTTTAGGAGTTCATTAATTTGAATCAGGGTAATATGAGCGTAAAGGAGTACTCGCTTAAGCTCACTCAGTTGGTAAGATATCCTCCTACTATGGTGGTGGATAATAGGTCTAGAATAAGTAAGTTTGTATCTGGTAAAGCTGGTAGTGTGGTTAAGAAGTATAGGACCTCCATGTTGATTAAGGTGATGAATATATCTAGTCTCATGGTTCATGCTTAGAAGATTGAGGAGGAGAAGTGTAAGGGGAAGGAGAGAGAGAATAAGAGGGCCAAAACTGATAGTTTCAACTTTTCGCAGCCAAGGTCAAAAGGTGGTAATCATTCTTAGTTCCATAAGAAATTTTCATCCCCAGCTCCATCTTCAGCTAGTGCGCCAGTGCCTAAGTTCAGGAGAGAGAGTTCGGAAAGGGCGCCAGGCTCTAAGTCCAAGAGTAGTGTGAACAGTGGTCGTACTAATCTACTTTGTAAGAAATATGGTAGGAATCATTAGGGTGAGTGTCAGACTGGTAGTGATGTGTGTTTTGGATATGGAAAGCCAGGCCACAGGGTTAGGGATTACCCAGGGGCTGGTCAGCAGGGTCAGTCCATTCATTCTTTAGCTTCATCCAGTCGCCCGACTCAGCAGGGTACCACTTCCAGTGCAACCAGAGGGTAGCTCCTTAATAGATTGTATGCTATCTAGATTGGACATGATTAGAATAGTTCTTCTAATGTGGTTATGGGTACGTTACAGGTTTTTAATCTTTATTTTTATGTTTTATTAGACCTCATATTTTTACTTTCTTTTGTGACTCCTTATATAGCCGTCAACTTTGGTGTCAGTCCTGAAATGTTAACAGAACCTTTCTCAGTGTCTACCCTGGTGGGTAAATATATTATAGCTAGGTGGGTATACAGAAATTGCCCGGTTACAGTATCTCAGAAAATCACTTTAGTTGATCTTATGGAGTAAGAGATTGTGGAGTAAGAGATGACTAATTTTGGTGTCATTCTCGACATAGATTGACTCCACTCATGCTATACCTCAGTTGACTGTAGAAATAGAGTTGTTTAGTTTCAGTTTCCAAATTAACCAGTTATTTACTTGAGGGGTAGTACTTCAGTACCTAAATATCAGTTTGTTTCCTATCTTAGAGCAAGAAAAATGATATCCAAGGGGTGTATTTACCATCTTGTCTGAGTCAAAGACTCAAATTTTGAGGTTCCAAGTCTTGAGTTAGTTCCAGTAGTAAATAAATTTCCAGATGTATTCCCTGAAGATCTTTCCTGAGTTCCTCCGAGAAGGAAATCGACTTCAAAATAGATTTCTTTCTATACACCTAACCTATCTCTATTCTACCTTACATAATGGCTCCAGCTGAGCTTAAGGAATTGAAGGAATGGTTAAAAGATCCCTTAAATAAGGGTTTCATGAGGCCTAGTGTTTCTCGATGGGGCACTCCAGTCCTGTTCGTGTATAAGAAAGACAGTTCTTTCAAAATATGCATTGACTACCGTCAGTTGAATAAAATCACATTCAACAATAAGTATCCACTCCATAAAATTTATGACTAGTTCGATCAACTTTAGGGTGCCATTTATTTCTCTAAGATAGAAATCAGATCCATCTATCATCATCTTAGAGTCAGAGAATGTGACATTACAAAGACAGTCTTTAGAACTTGGTATGGTTACGTTGAATTCCTAGTTATGTCTTTCGGACTAAAAAATTCCCCTGTATCTTTCATTGACTTGATGAATAGGTGTTCAAGAAGTACTTGGACATGTTCATCATAGTCATCATTAATGATATCCTTGTCTATTTCTGTAATGAGAATGATCATGCAAATCATCTGAGGGTTGTGTTGCAGACCCTTAGAGATCATCAGTTATTCGCTAAGTTTAGAAAGTGTAAATTTTTTCTAAGATCAGTAGCTTTACTTAGCCATATGGTTTCCGGTGATGGCATTCAAATTGACCCTCAAAAGACTAAAGTAGTGAAAAACTGGCCTAGACTCATCTATCCATCAAACACCTGGAGTTACTTGGGTTTGGCTGGCTATTACAGATGATTCTTTGAAGGTTTTTATTCTACTACTTCCCTTATGTATCGATTGACTCAGAAGAAAGTCAAATTTCAGGTGTCAAATTCCTATGAGAAGAGTTTTTAGGAGTTAAAGACTCGACTCACGTCCGCCCTAGTCTTGACTTTTCCAGATGGTTCAGATGGATTTATAGTTTATTATGATGCTTTCAGAATTGGTCTTGGTTTTGTTTTGATGCAAAGAGGAACGATCATAGCCTATGCCTCTAGACAGCTTAAACCCCATGAAATGAATTATCCTACCCATGATCTTGAGTTGGCAACTATTGTTTTTGCCTTAAAAATTTGGAGGCATTATATTTATAGGGTTCATGTTGATGTGTTCACGGATCATAAAAGTTTACGGTATGTATTCATGCAAAAAGATTTGAATCTTTGTCATAGAAGGTCGTTTGAGTTGTTAAAAAGTTATGATATGAGGGTGTTATACCATTCGAGCATGGACAATATGGTGGAAGATTCCCTTAGTAGATTGTATATGGGTAGTGTTGTTCATGTTGATGGAGATAAGAAAAAGTTAGGCCGTAAGGTTCATCAGCTTACTAGATTAGGTGTTCAGTTGGGTGATTCAGTTAAAGGTAGTATATAGGTTCAAAATGGTTTGGAATCATCATTTTTGCCGAAGTGAAAGAAAATCAAGATAGGGATCCCAGTTTGGTTAAGTTGAAAGAGGTTGTTAGAGACCAGAAGGTGGAGGTTTTCTCCCAAGGGGTAGATGATGTACTTCATTATCAAGGTAGGCTATGTGTTTCGTGTGTTTATGGTTTGAGATAACAAATTTTAGTAGAAACGCATGGTGCGCGGTACTTTATTCATCCAAGAACCACTAGGATGTACCTTGATTTTGGGGAAATCTATTGATGGAATGGTATGAAGAAGGATATTACAGAGTTTGTGGCTATGTGTTCAAATTATCAATAGGTCAAAGTTGAGCACCAAAGGCCTAGTGGTACATTGTAGGAGTTTAGCATCCACTTAAAAGTGGAAAGTGGTGAATATGGATTATGTGATAGGGTTGCCTCGTATGCGTCGTCAGCATGATTTGATTTGGGTCATTGTAGATAAAATGACTAAATCAGTGCATTTCTTACCAGTTGCATCGTATTCAGCCAAGGATTATACTAGACTCTATCTCAAAGAGTTGGTTAAGTTGCATGGGATTCCGTTGTCTATCATTTTAAATAGGTACTTAGTTTACCTATCACTTTTGGAAGGCTTTTTAGGAGGGTCTTGGTGCCTATGTTCATCTCAATATAACTTTTCATCCTCAGATAGATGGTCAGGTAGAACGGACCATTCAGACTTTAGAGGACATATTGAGGTCATGCGTTATTGACTTTAAAGGTAGGTGGTATGACCACTTAACTTTGATTGAGTTTTCTTACAATAATAGTTATCATTCTAGTATTTAGATGGCTCCATTTGAGGCTCTCTATGGAAAGAGATGTATATCTCCTATTGGTTGGTTTGGGGTAGGTGAGTCTGTTTTGATAGGGCCAGATTCAGTGTTTGAGGAAATGGAGAAAGTTCAGTTGATTTGGGAAGGGCTAAAGACATCCCAAAGTCATCAGAAATTTTATGCAGATGTGAGGAAAAGGGATCTTGAGTTTGAGGTTAGTAATTTGGTTTATTTGAAGATTGTGCCTATGAAGGGAGTAAAGAGATTTGGAAAAAAAGGAAAACTCAGTCCCTTATATGTTGGCCCATATAAAATTTTGAACTATTTTGGGAAGGTAGCTTATGAGCTTAAGTTGCTGCAGATTTGGCATCTGTGCATCGGTGTTTCATGTTTCCTTGTTACAGAAATGTATTGGTGATTCAGTTTCTGTTGTTCCTTTAGAAAACGTGGAAGTTAAGGATAGCCTTTCCTACGAAGAAGACCCAGTTGAGATCCTTGATCGTCAGATTCGTAGGATAAGGAATAAAGAAGTTCCCTTGGTTAAAGTTCTTTGGCAGAATCAGTCTATTGAGGGAGCTACTTGTGAAGCAGAAGTCGATATGCAAGCCAAGTACCCTCATATTATCTCCACAAAATCAGATTCAGCTTAAGGGAACAATTTTCCTTAGATTGACTCTTTTCCGTTCTGTGTTTCAGCTATGTAACCAATCTCATGTCATTGCATGCATCCACGAAACTAGTTCAGTTCATGTATCATGCTTCAGACTCAGTTATGTAATCATATTCCAAGTCATGCATATTCAGTATATGGTCACAGTTGACTTATTATTCTAGGTCTAACAAGTCTCATTCAAGGACGAATGTTCCCAGAAGGGAGATATTGTAATACCCCGTAAGATCCTATGCTTGGTTCAGTTGTAGTTGCATCCTTAAGTGGTCCAACTCTTAAAATTTTCACAAAGTGTTAAGGACTTAGTCATTTTTAAGACCCCTAATTTTCACCGATTTTTATGTGTGTCTTTTCGACCCCGAGATATTGTCTTTGGAGTTGATTCATGTTTAGGGAGGTTAATAGTATGTATCTGATAATGCTCAACTTACATGTCAATTTAGTACAAGGCGGTCGTCGTCAATATATTTACCCAACTTTGGAGTCGGGGTCGAATCCATAGGGAATAATGTGAGTGGGGATTAAACTCGTTTGAAACTAAAGCTACCAGTTAAATTCAAACAACTAGCATAAAAAGACAAAATAGGGTTTTGGAGATTAGCAGATAATTGTTGGTCACTTTAGTTTCAATGTTTGTAATCAAGCGTTCATGGAAAACCAAAATTATGTTCACTATGGGTTTTGGTACTTGACATATGCTAATAGTGATTCAAGATTCGGACGATAGGTAGGAACAACAGATTGTCTTTATCGAAGTTATGCCTAAATGTCTCTCGACCTACTTAAGCATTTAATTACCAAATCCTCTCGTACTTAGGGAATTTATATTCACTGATCAGACTTCACCTCAGGTTAATTATCATTGTTATAGTGTCAATTATTAAATGGAAGGTTGGTAGCTTCCAAGTCCGTGTCAACAATTCACTTCCGACTATAGTTGATTTATTATCTCAAGCAAATCAAAGTAGGTGCTATCTATCATTTGCAACCAATAGACAATAATTAAAACCAAGGAATTATCAAGGAGTCCTATTACCTTTAGAATCTTGAACACTTAGCAACTTATCAAGACCTAATCCATAGATCCCATAATTTGGGTTAAACGGATTTAGCCACTCATAATGTAATAATCGATACAACAAGTTGAATTCATAATTTAAAAGATGAACTTATAGCAAGATGAATAGAAACGAGAGTTTCTCAGATTAGATCAAAGTAGAAATCCCAAATTATTGATGATAATCTCTTCAAAGTTAATTGTTTTGTTCAATCCAAGAAACTAGAGAGAAAATAACAAAAACGTGCGTTCCAAAATAGGTTCAGAATCCTCCTTAGAAAACCCTAAACTATGCTTTAAATACTTCAACCTAATTATGGAAAAAAAATCACAGAGTTTAGTGTTCTTCTCGGATTAGGTGATGACATGCGTGACGCCTTATCAGGAGGCTAACGACTTATCACGGAAGTCGTCAGCTCCTCTTCAATTTTGACAATTTCTACTTAAGGATGACGGTGAATCCTGATGGCTTATCAAAACTATGACGACATCTCAGACAATGTCATTACTTCTCCACCTCAGCTCCCATGTTCTGTCTAAGGCTGACGGCGACTCTGACGGCTTATCAAAAGGATGACGACTTATCATATGTCGTCGTCACTTCTTCCAACTGAATCTCATTCTCTGTTTAAGGCTAATGATGAAGCTGATAACCTATCAGAGTGTTGATGACTTATCAGGAATGTCATCAGCCACACTTCTCTTCTATTTGCTTCAGATTTCAACTATTTTACTTCCATCATTGTTGGTTCTCTTGCCTCTTGACTTCCTCTGCAAAATCAAAGATAAAGCAATCAAAAATGACAAAAGTTGCTTAAGACTTTGCAATTATTCTCAGTTAAAAGCCTCAAATGTGTTAGCATATGCTCACACATCAACACCCTCAACTTAAGACAATTGCTTGTCCTCAAGAAACTAAAACACAACCAAGAGAATACAAAGTACATTTAGCAGTCAACCATCTATATTATCTCAAAACATCTTCACCATCTCCAAGGTCAATCAATTTACAAACAACTGTGTATGTTATTGAAGAGAAACAACGTGACACACAGGAAGAAATATATGCATCAAATCAGCAACAACAAATATGAATGTATCAAGCTTACACTATCCAAACAAGTTAGCAACTAGCAACATAACCAGTGTGCCCTCGCTACAAAAAAGTCCCAATTCACTTATATCAGAAATTACATATGTAACCATGGGGACAATCACCAGACACTCACTCTCATAATGAAGTTCCAATCAATGTATGCCGAATACCATAGGCTTGCCCTTATTCTCATTACCAAGACTTTCAGACAGGTCAGCTAGGATCACTATAGGTCTTCTCTTTGGCTTGTAATGTAGGCTAGTGGCTAGTATGATACTCGATGATATTTAAAGTGACTAAGCCTCCTTGACACTACACTAGCTTTTGGGGTTTCACTCATTTTCCTTTTTCTATTTTTTCTTTTTTCTTGATCACACTTATTCAGGATGGGAGCGGTTCTTTTCTACAATTACTTCTGTTTTCACAACTTTTCTTTTCTTGCTATTTTCCACCGCACCCAGCTTTTTATTCTTTTCTTTTACTCTACCTTTCTTCATACTCATTTTACATCATGCACCCCTATGATAGACACCCTCAACTTAGGCTATTTACCTAAGTCAAGGTACACAGTGTCCAAGGAGGAACATGGACAAAACAGGTTCATTATGATATAAATGGGTCGGTGATAGGTATCATAAAAAGAAATCGGCTATTTAGGCTCAAAATAGGGATCAAGGGATATTATGCATACAGGGAAGGTCATTTAGACTAAAATGGGCTAATATCAAAATGGCGTATGATCCTTTCCTAACCCCTATCCTTCAACCTAGGTAAGACTAACCAGGCATGTTCTGAATCCAACATACAAAGGGAACTAAGTAAAATCTCACACGCACATGACACACAAGTATATCACAAGTTACTACTTATCCGGTTCATCCAATTGTTTAGCAATGGTTATCAAGCTACTATAAGTAATACCATACAAAGATGAACAGTGGTCACAATTACATGCACATCACACAGTTACAAAGTAGAAAATTGGAGAGGTATTTATCATTCCCCAATAAAAAACAACAAAAATATGTCAACTGTCTTAGATACTTATTTTTCTCCCAGTTAACCACAACACATCACAAAATAAAACATAATATGCCTAAATATGCTGGCTTTACTAGGAACAAGACTCCAAGGAAAAGAGGCACGACAACAAAAACCCCAAGAGGACATCAACACCCATAAGTAACCCCACCCTCAACTTAAAATCAAGCAATGTCCCCAATTCGTCAAACCAAAACAAGAGAGTTATAAACATACTTGTGGCACCATGGGTGCAAAGATCTGATGTCAATCACATAATACAAATACAAACAACAAAATACCTTGGGTTGCCTCCCAAGCAGTGCCTAATTTAATGTCGCGGCACGACTAGGTTATCTTGACTACTCAGAATTCATCAAGATACCTTGAAAGTGCTACATCATTTATCTCTCCACCTTGAGGATATGAATTTCACCCCCAACTTAGAGTCCATCTTGTTGCCTCGATCATAGTAGGTGGTATAAAAATTAAGAAGTCGAGTAATGGATTGAGTGTGGTAAACCACTCAGCCTTAAAGTGAGGTATGTTTTTATGTTGCTTGTCTAATGTAAAATCAAGAATATAGGATTCTTGTTCCTCATCTTCACACTCTTCCACTATTTTAGATGATTCCACAGATAAGATATCATCTAAACATAATGTGGAAAAATGCTTCGAGTGAGGCCCAACTAATTCTACTTCAAAATTTACACTATCTACTACACACTCACTTTTATTCACCTTCTAATTGTCAGTCTCAAGATTAAGATGACAATCGAGTGGTTGCGATTCTTGAGTTTTCTCCTCAAATTGGCTAATGTCCTCCTCATATTTTTCTTTGTTTAGCAACTGTAAACATGGTGGGAGTGGTAACTCCTTTAGCTCTTCCCACAGCTATTCTTGATTCTCTAAAATTCATTTCATCAATTTGTTCGCTTGAATCGTGACAGTACACATATCTTCAGTATGATCACTTTAACCACAAGCCAAACACCAGGTTACAGTAAGTAGGACAGTATCCGCATCATATTGTGAAGGTCCAGTCCATGTACTTCCAGGTAAATCTAGACAGCAAGCCTCAAAATATGGTCCCCCACAATAATAACAAGAATCGTCACAAGAATCATCATCACTCAAAAACCATCTATCCAGGCTGACATCTCAAGAAAGGTGTGATAAAAATAAAAATAAAAAAATAAAAAAATAAACTAAAAAAATATTTACAAGTTTGAATTCAATCAAGTAAGCTAAAATTCCAAACCAACTCAATACGCCAAATTTTTCCCCGGCGACGGTGTCATTTTTGATAACGCTCAACTTACATGTCAATTTAGTGCAAGGCGGTCGTCGTCAATATATTTACCCAACTTTGAAATCGGGGTCTAATCCATAGGGAATAATTTGAGTGGTGATTAAACTCATTTGAAACTAAAGCTACAAGTTAAATTCAAATAACTGGCACGAAAAGACAAAATGGGGGTTTTGGAGATTAGCAAATAATTGTTGGTCACTTTAGTTTTAGTGTTTGTAATCAAGAGTTTATGGAAAACCAAAATTATGTTCACTATGGGTTTTGGTACTTGACAAATGCTAATAGTGATTCAAGATTCTCACGATAGGTAGGAACTACAGATTGTCTGTATCGAAGTTATGCCTAAATGTCTCTCGACCTACTTAAGCATTTAATTACCTAATCCTCTCGTACTTAGGGAATTAATATTCACTGACCAGACTTCACCTTAGGTTAATTAACCTTGTTACAACGTCAATTATTAAACGGAAGGTTGGTAGCTTCCATGTCCCTATCAATAATTCACTTCCTACTATAGTTGATTTCTTATCTCAAGCAAATCAAAGTAGGTGTTATCTATCATTTGCAACCAATAGACAATAATTAAAACCTCAGAATTATCAAGGAGTCCTATTACCTTTATAATCTTGAATACTTAGAAACTTACCAGGACCTAACCCATAGATACCATAATTCGGGTTGAAGGAATTTAGCCATTCATAATGTAAAAATCGATACAACAAGTTGAATTCATAATTTGAAAGATGAACTTACTACAAGATAAATAGCAACGAGTGTTTCTTAGATTAGATCAAAGTATAAATTCCAAAATATTGATGATAATTTCTTCAAAGTTAATTGTTTTGTTCAAGACAAGAAACTAGAGAGAAAATAACAAAATATGTGCGTTCCAAAATAGGTTCAGAATCCTCCTTAGAAAACCCTAAAATATTCTTTAAATACTTCAACCTAATTATGGAAGAAAAATCACAGAGTTCAGTGTTCTTCTCGAATTAGGTGATGACATATGTGACGCCTTATCAGGAGGCTGACGACTTATCATGGATGTCGTCAGCTCCTCTTCAATTTTGATAATTTCTGCTTAAGGATGATGGTGAATCCTGATGGCTTATCAAACCTGTGATGACATCTCAAACAATGTCGTCACTTCTCCACCTCAGCTCCCATGTTCTGTCTAAGGCTGACGGCGACTCTGATGGCTTATCACAAGGCTGACGACTTATCACATATCATCGTGAATTCTTCCAACTGAATCTCATTCTCTATTTAAGGCTGGCGATGAAGCTGATAACCTATCAGAGTGCTGATGACTTATAAAAAATATCGTCAGCCACACTTCTCTTTTATTTACTTCAGATTTCAACTCTTTTACTTCCATTATTGTTGGTTCTCTTGCCTCTTGACTTCCACTGCAAAATCAAAGATAAAACAATCAAAAATGACAAAAGTTTCTTAAGACTTTGCAATTATTCTTAGTTAAAAGCCTCAAATGTGTTAGAATATTCTCACACATCTGTATCGGGAGAGTTTTAGGAGTCTCGGATAAGGTTTGGGATGTGTTTGGAAAGCTGAAACAGTGAACCAACACGATAAGCCCGCATCCGCGTGTTGGTCTCTCCAATGGGGATGGGGTCCATGGCGTGTTGCTTACTACCCCGGAGTAAGTGACATGGCACATTGCTTTCTCCCCCAGAGAAAGTGATGTGGAATATTGCTTTCACCCTTGGAGAGAGGGATGCGGTGTGTTACTCACTCCCGTCTCGCTCTTCGATTAATGAAATCAAGGGGAAATTAAGTCTTTTAATCGCAACCCAATTCATCCATAACGATTTGGATCAACCTTAGGGGAATTATTTGCCCCTTCGTCTTAAAATTACTCTCAAGAAACCCTCCTCCTTCCCAAGAACAAAACCCAAGATCTTTCTTCAATATTCCTAAATGTCTTATATCCTCCCCCTTATAAGTGTGGCATGCTACTGAAACACCCTGGGTTTTGACCCTTAGGAAATTTCTCAGATTTTGGTTTTTGGACATCATACGACTTGGGGTACTTCTCGTATGATGTGGTATGGTTTAGTTGGTCTTGGTCGTATGGTGACCAATGTGGGTTGGATGGTTTCTATACAAGGTATGGTTGGAACGTATGTTAGGGTACTTATAGTAAGGTGTCGATGTATATTGCCCTAAGTTTAGTCTAGATGATTCTATTCTACCTAGGGTACGATTTCATGGCACTAATCATATAGTTGGGTACAATTTAGCTTAGGTGGTTATATGTTGGATAATTTTTTGGTTTAAAGGGAGGCCTAGGGTACGAGATAAGGTTTCCACTTGTACCCTAAGGTACAATTGGAATGGGGTGGTCGTACCATCATGTGGGGATTTTAAGAAGTTTAAGTTGGGAGTAATTTAGATATTTCCCCTCTTAACCTCTTAAGGCCCCGTGACTTATAACCCTCTTGGGACATTATTTAACCTATTTTCAAACACTCAAACTCTCTTGAAATACTCTCAAATTCTCTCAGGGCTCTTGGGTCAAGAAAGGCTAGGGTTTTATCAATGGGATCAATTTGGAGCTCACAAGGGTGATTTCTCTCCGTCATCTTCATAATCTAAGGCATGTACTTCTCCCTCATTGTTAGTTCCAACTAAAGGCTTGTTTTATGAATTATTTTCATACCATAAATATTGTATGGTTTTAGATTTTCAAATATATATGGTTTTTTTTGTTAAAATGGTTGGTTATGGTTTTCCCATGTCTTTTACTTATGGTTTTGATATTATTATGGCTTTTTGAACATTTGGTTACATGGGAATGGTTAATTGGTGCATAGTTTTGGCTTTGGAAACTATATGCCCCCAACATATTTGATAAAATGCCTATGAGAATGTTTTTGGTTAAACTGTTGGACTTTCATTGAACTATTGCATGGTATGACTTGGTAATGGAACCCTAAATGTTATAAATAATTTAAATAGTTTGAAATTGTTAAATGGTAAGGTCTTAGTTGTTATGGTTGGCGTAATTGAAATCCTTGTAGGGTACAAGAGAATCCCCCAAGAAATCATAATAATGATCACTTGAAGGGTACATGGTATTCCCCCAAGTCAACTTAATAATGTAATGTATGGGTACATTGGAATCCCTTCTTCTTCAAATGGACGGCTAAGGACATTACTTACGAGCTATAGTCGGTATGAAGATACCATTACTTATAGCCTTGGTTAATAATGAATGCAATTAGTGGTTTGGTTATAGGGTAATGGTTTTAATTGGACAATAATGGCAGGGTGTGATAGCTAATCGTGAAGGTGTGAGTCCAACAGACAGACACTGGAAACTCATATTTGTCGACATCAAGATTGGTCATGGCGACCATATATGATACTTATTGGGTACAGAGAAATACCCTAAGTACACTAGTACAGATATATCATGGAGAGAGAAGGGTACTCGGGAACCTCCTACTCTTATGGTATCTCTGGTTTGTGCATCTACATACATCGAAGCCCGCTCAAGGGGGTTACATTTGACTCACATAGCCCGTGGGTGGTCCTAGGATAGTTAAGCTACATATACCTAGGTTAATGATTTTAAAGGCATGCTAAACTTGGTTCCCTTTCCCAATATGGTTATATATAAGTATGTATGGTTGTGAATGCATATGGTTGGTTTACTTGGTTTTATAGATTGGCATTATTTTATTCTTATCCTGAGTACTTGCTAGCATTCATCTACTAACCTCTCTCCGGGCGACTGTATCCCCTTACAATGCCAGAATCAGCCATTCTGCTCCTCCTGCTCGGTGATTGAATTTGGGATTAGCTCGATTAGATTGAAGTGGTGAGATTCCATATTCCAGATGGCTCTATTTTATGTCATGGATGTCTTTACTTATTTTGTTCATCTTATAGACTATGATTTTCGCTATGGTTGGGGGCATGTCCCAATTGGATATTGTTTTACTTTTGGTTAAAAGCTTTGTGGGACTACTATGGGTTGGTATGAGCGATGTCGGTATTAGTGTCAGCCTTAGTATTGGCATTGTCATTTGGGCTGATACCAGGGTACTACATTTGATTTATGATTGTTCTATTTTGTTTTGGATAATGTATATATATATAATATTTAGAACTCATTCGGCATAGGATACATGGATTAGTTTATGGTATGGTTATTAATTGGGTTTTGGATGATTGGACTTGTTTTGGTTGATCATGGTCATGGACCTATCCTAGAGTCTAGATTGGAACAAATATGCTATCTTGTTATATGTTCAGAATTCATCCAACTTAGGGTGTGCATTTGGATAGTTGGGATAGGTATTGGGGGTAGTCCTTGGTCCTGGTTAGACTTGGGATACCCATTATAACAAGGCCTCAGTTTGGATCATGTCAAGTTGGTATCAGAGCTTTAGGTTCATAGCCAATTGGGATTCTACAAAGTCATGTCGAGTAGAGTCTCTTTTAATGATATGTAGCATACCACACTCATAAGAGAGAGGCTATAAGGAATTTAGAAATTTTTCACTTCTTTATGTTCTATTTTCAAACTTGGAGTCTGAGCCCTAGAATCTTCTCTGATTTCTATTTGTTCTTTTTATATCATTCCTCGATGATCTGATATTTATGAAAACTCCTCTGTCCCAACTAGGGATGATGTTTATAGGACACATGCTTCTAATAGGATCCATACTCGATTTAGGGGTCCAATCCTTGATTTCTCTGAAGTTTTACCAGTTTTTTCTAGTCCTCCTTGGGCAGACATAACAAATGTAAAGTTTTGTCAGTCGATTCATGTGGTTGTTTAATTGGTAGCTTCTCAGGCTGAGTGTGGTGCATCTGGTATTGCATCTTCTTAGGCCACAAGGGTTGGCTAGTTCATGAGGTTGAATTCTCAAACTTTTACTGGTGTTATGGTGGAGGAGGATCCTCAGGGTTTTTTGGATAAGATAGAAAAGATCTTTAAGGTCATCTATGCCACGAATATGGAAGAGGTAAATTTTACATCCTATTAGCTAAAGGATATGGTGTACCAATGGTACGAGGAATGGGATTAGGCAAGGGGTGATGTTGAGAAGTCTTCTTTATTGGAGACTATATCTAATGCTTTTCTGGATTTCTTTATTCCTCAGGAGCTAAGAGAAGTGAAGGCGGAGGAATTTGTTAATCTGAAGTAAGGAAAGATGTTGGTCAAGAAGTATATCTTAAAATTCCATCAGTTGTCTAGCTATGCTACAGAAATAGTGTCGAATATGAGGGCCAGGATGAGAAAGTTTATTTCAGGACTGTCTTGTGAGTTGATCCTTAAAAGCAATACTACATTGCTAGTCAAGGACATAGATATCTCTAGGTTGGTTATTCATATGCAACAGGTGGATGGGGAAAAGAGAAAGCAAGCTCAGATAGGGAAAAGATAGGGTAAAAATTTTAGGTTCTATGAGCAAGGAGGACAATAGCAAAGTGGTCAGGATGGTGGTAAGTGGACAAAGAAGAAGTGGGGGAGTTCTAGTTCTTTCTCCACAGCTAGTGATCCTTACCCAAAGTAGCTGGGTGATAGGCGTCAGTAGGGTGGAAATAACTTTAGGGAACATGGTGCCCAATCTCACGCTAGTGGGGATAAGTTGGCCTTATCATGTCCTCCTTGTAGGTTCTGTGGTCGGTTACATTAGGGTTTCTATGATGATGGGAGGGACCGGTACTTCAAATATGGTCAGCCAGTCCATATTCTTAGAAATTATCTAGTTGGTAAGGTTAGTTCGGGAGTGAACAAGGTTCCAGTTGACACTTTATCTTCTCCCGCACCGAAGGGTAATGCTTCTGCTTTTGGCACCGGTACAGACCAAAATTGGTTATATGCACTCACTACCCGACAGGAGTCTGAGGCATCATCTGATGTCGTGATTGGTATGTTACAACTCTTTTCTTGTGACGTGTAGTGTTTACTTGATATAGGGTCCACTCTCTCTTATGTGACCCCATTTATGGCTGTGCATTTTGGTTTTGATCTCGGGGTTATTTCGGATCCTTTTTTTGTTTCTACCTGAGTAGGTGACTCTATGGTTGCTAAAAGAGTCTATAGGGGGGGTGTGGTATCTATTGGTAGTAAAGACACTTTAGTGGATTTGTTTGAATTAGATATGCTGGATTTTGATGTCATTCTGGGATGGATTGGTTGCACTCGTGATATGTATCCTTAGATTATCCAACCATAAGGTTGTCTTAAGTTCCTTGGTAAATCGGTTATTGAATGGTAGGGTGGTTCCCTATCTCCTAATAGGAAGTTTATATCATATATTAGAGCTCGGGGGTTAATCTCTAAAGAGTGTCTCTATCATTTGGTCAGGGTTAATGACTCTAACTCGAAAGGTCCTTCTTTACATTTGGTTTCGGTGGTGAATGAGTTTCCTAAGGTCTTTCCAGATGATCTTCCTGGTGTTCCTCTGGATAGGGAGATTGAGTTTGGGATGGATCTTGTTATGGACACTCGTCAAATATCTATTCCTTCTTATGGAATGGCTCCAACTGAGTTGAGGGAACTCAAGGAGCAATTTAAGGATCTTTTGGATAAGGGTTTTATTCATCCTAGTGTGTCTCTTTAGGGTGCACCGGTGTTATTCGTGTGTAAAAAGGATGGTTCCCTTCGGATATGTATTAATTACTAGTAGTTGAATAAGGTGAAGGTTAAGAATAAGTATTCTCTTTACAGGATAAATAACTTGTTTGATCAGTTGCAAGGTGTCAAATTCTTTTCAAAGATAGATCTTTGGTCTGGGTATGATCAGCTTAAGATTAGGGAGGTGGATATCCCTAAGACAGTTTTTCATACTCGGTATGGTCACTTTGAATTCTTGGTTGTGTTATTTGGTTTTATCATTGCCCGAGCGACATTCATGGATTTAATGAATAAGGTCTTCCATCAGTTTCTTGATCTATTTGTCATTTTATTCATATATGATATCCTGGTATACTCTAATAGTGAGGTGGATCATGTCAATCACCTCTGTGTGGTGTTGGATACCTTAAAAGAGCAGCAGTTGTATGCCAAATACTCAAAATATGAATTTTGGTTGAATGCTGTCATATTTCTTGGTCATATTATTTCTAGTGAGAGGATCATGGTAGATCCACAAATGGTGGCGGTGGTTAAGAAGTGTCCTAAACCCATGACACTAATTGATATTTTGAGCTTTTTGGGTTTGGCTGGGTATTATAGGAGGTTTGTGGAAAGTTTTTCAATTATAGTTGCCCTATTGACTAAGATGACTCAGAAGATGGTAAATGTCTCTTGATTGGATGTGTCTGTGGATAGTTTCAAGAAGCTGAAGGATAAGCTAACTTTGGCTCCGGTTTTGACTTTTTTTAAGGCAATGAGGGGTTTGTAGTTTACTATGATACATCTCGAGTAGGACTTGGTTGTATTTTGATACAGAATGGGAAGGTAATAGCCTTTGCTTTTAGGCAGTTGAAGGTACATGAGAGAAATTATCCTACTCATGACTTGGAGCTTTTAGACGTGGTGTTTGCATTGAAAATCTAGTGGCATTATTTTTATGGAGTGCACGTGGGTTATTTTTCTGATAAGAAGAATCTACAGTATGTGTTTACTTAGAAAGTGCTTAATCTCAGGCAGAGGAGATGCCTTTAGCTTCTCAAGGACTATGACATGAGTCTTCACTACCATCTAGGTAAGGCTAATATTATTGTTGATGCTCTTAGTAGGTTGTCCATGGGGAGTTTAGCTCATGTTAATAAGGAGAGGCGGGATTTGGTGAAGGATATTCACTGCTTGGCTAATGTTGGAGTTCTCCTATTGGACTCCAAGAATGGTGGTGCGTTGGTACAAGAAGTGGTTTGGTCATCTCTTAGTGCAGAGATCAAGGAAAAGCAAATTCTAAATCCTGTCTTGATGAAAATCAAGGGTGATGTAGGTGGGAAAAAGGTAATGGTATTTGAGATCAGTGGTGATGTTACCTTGTGATACCAAGGAAAGCTATGTGTTCCTAATGTCAATGGTTTGCATGAAAAGATATTGGCTGAGGCACATGAATCATGCTATGTTGTTCATTCTAGTTTGACAAAAATATATCATGATATCAAAGGTATGTATTGGTGGAATGGTATGAAGAGGGACGTGGCTAATTTTGCAGCCAAGTTTTAGTGTGTCAACAAGTGAAAGTTGAGCACATGAGGCCTGGGGGTTTATATAAGGAAATAGAATCGCCAGAATGGAAATAGAAAGTGATCAATATGGATTTTGTTACCATTCTTTCTCAGTCTCGAAACCAATTTGATTTGGTGTGGGTTATTATGGATAGGATGACAAAGTCAGCTCACTTTTTACCCGTGAGGACTAACTTTTCAGCTGAGGATTATGTGAGGTTGTATCTTCATGAGATTGTAAAGATGTATGGGGTACCTATTTCTATTATCTCTAATCATGGTACGCAATTTTCATATCACTTTTGGCGGTTGTTTTAGAAAGGGTTGAGAACTAAGGTTAGTCTGAGTACTACTTTTCACCCATAGATGAATGGGAAAGCAAAGAGAAATATTCAGACATTGGAAGATGAGCTTCGTGCATGTGTGATTGATTATGGTGGTAATTGGGTTGAGCATCTATCTCTTGTAGTGTTTTTTTACAACAATAGTTACCATTCTAGCATTGTATAGTAGGAGGTATACATCTCCTATTGGGTGGTTCGATCTTGGTGAGGAGGATATGTTTGGCTCAAATTTGGTTTATCAGGATATAGAGAAGGTGAAGGTGATTCGGGATAGGATTAAGGCTTCCCAAAGTCGCCAAAAGTCTTATGTGGGTGTAAGGCATAGGGAATTAGAGTTTGAGGTTAGGAATAGGGTGTTCCCAAAGGTGTCTCCAATGAAGGGAGTAATGCGGTTTGGCAAAATGGGGAAGCTCAATCCCCGATATGTTGGTTCGTATGTGGTTTTGAGGAGGGTTAGTAATATTGCGTATGACTTGGAGTTGCCTTCTAGTTTGAGCTCCATTTATTGGGTATTCTATGTCTTTATGTGGAGAAAGTATATAGGTGATCCTTTATCGGTTCTTCCTTTGGAAGGATTAGGTATCTCAGATTCTCTGTCTTATGTAGAAATCCCAGTTGAGATCTTGGATCGGCAAGTTCGTTGGTTGTGAAAAAAGGATATAGCTTTGGTTAAGGTTCTATGGGAGAACTACAAGGTGGAAGAATCTACTTGGGAAGCAGAAAAGGACATGAAGTCTAAGTATCCACATTTATTTTCTGCTCCGGATATTTATGCGGAAGGTATGTGTTCTTGATCACATATTTGTTTTCTAAATTAGTTAAAGGTTTGAATGGTGATGTTAGGGTGTAATTCGTGTTTGTACTACCTTGTCCGTCATTCGGGGATGAATGATCCTAGTGGGGGAGACAGAAATATCTTGGGCTTTGACCCTTGGGAAATTTCTCATTTTTTGGTTTCTGGACATCATACGACTTAGGGTACTTCTCGTATGATGCGGTATGGTTTTATTAGTCTTGGTCGTATGGTGACCAGTATAGGTTGGATAGTTTCTGTCTAAGGTATGGTTGGAACATATTAGTCGTTTGTTAGGGTACTAATGGTAAGGTGTCAATTGTATGTTGTCCTAAGTTTAGTCTAGGTGATTCTATTTTGCCTAGGGTACGATTTCATGGTACTAATCATATGTTTGGGTACGGTTTAGCTTGGGTGGTCGTATGTTGGACAGTGTTGGGGTGTAAGAAGAGGCCTAGGGTATGAGATAAAAGTACCACTCATACCCTAAGGTACGATTGGTATGCGATGATCGTACCATCCTGCGAGGATTTTAAGCAGTTTAAGTTGGGGGTAATTTGGACATTTCCCCTCTTAACCTCTTAAGGCCCTATGAGTTATAACCTTTTTGGGATATCATTTAGCATATTTGCAATCACTCAAAATCTCTTAAAACACTCTCAAATTCTCTCAAGGCTCTTGGGTCAAGGAAGGCTAGGGTTTCATCAATAGGATCAATTTGGGGCTTACAAGGGTGATTTCTCTTCATCATCTTCGTAATCTAAGGAATGTATTCCTCCCTCATTTTTAGTTCCAACTAATGGCTTGTTTTATGAAATTTTTTCATGGCATAAATATTGTAAGGTTTTGGGTTTTCAAATATATATGGGGTTTTTTGTTACAATGGTTGGTTATGGTTTTCCTATGTCTTTTACTAATGGTTTTCATATGATTATGGTGGTTTGAACATTTGGTTGCATGGGAATGGTTAATTGGTACATGGTTGTCTTTGGAAACTATATGCCCCCAATATGTTTGATAAAATGCCTATGATAATGTTTTGGTTAAATTGTTGGACTTTCATTGAACTATTGCATGGTATGACTTGGTAATGGAACCCTAAATGGTTTGGAATGGTTAAATAGTAATGTCTTAGTGGTTATGGTTTGTCTAATTGAAAGCCTTGTGGGGTACAAGGAAATCCCCCAATCATGCATAATAATGATCACTTCTGGGGTACATGGGATTCCCTCAAGTCAACTTAATAATGTAATTTATGGGTACAGGGAATCCTTTTTTCTTCAAAAGGACGACTAAGGACATTGCTTGAAAGCTATAGTTGGTATGACGATACCACGACTTATAGTCTTGGTTAATAATAAATGGAATTGGTAGTTTGGTTGTATGGTAATGGTTTTAATTAGGCAATAATGGCGGGGTGTGACAGCTAACCATGAAGGTGTGAGTCCAATAGACGGATACTGGAAACTCATGTTTTCCGACATGAGTATTTTTCATGGCGACCATATATGATACTTACGAGGTATACGATAATTCCCTAAGTACACTTGTATATATGTATCATGGAGAGAGAAGGGTACTCAAGAATTCCCTACTCCTATGGTATCTCCAGTTTGTGCGACTACATGCATTGGGGCCCGTTTAGGGGGTTACACTGGACCCATATAGCCCGTGTGTGTTTTTAGGATGGTTAAGCTACACATTCCCAGGTTAATAGTTTTAAAGGCATGCTAAAATCGGTTTCATTTCCTAGTATGGCTATATATATGTATATATAGTTGTAAATGCATATGATTGGTTTACTTGGTTTTAAAGGTTGGCATTATTTTATTCTTATCTTGAGTACTTGCTAGCGTTCACCCGCTAACCCATCTTTGGGAGGTTGTATTCCCACGCGATGCAGGAACCAACCATTTTACTTCTCCTGCTCAGTGATTAGATTCAGAATCAACTCGGTTGGATTGAAGTGGTGAGCTTCCATATTCTATAAGTCTCCATTTCATGTCATAGATGTCTTTACTTATTTTGGTCATCTTATAAACTATGGTTTTGGCTATGGTTGAGGGGCATGTCCTGATCGGATATTGTTTTACTTTCAGTTAGAGGCATTGTGGGAGTACTATGGGTTGGTATGGGCAGTGTCGGTATTAGTGTCAGCTTTAGTATTGGCATTGGTATTGGGGCTAACACCGGTTGACTACATTTGATTTATGATTGTTCCATTTTGTTTTGGATAACACATAAATATATATATATATACATATATATATTATATTTGGAACTCATTTGGTATGAGGTGTATGGATTGGTTTATGGTATGGTTATTTGTTGGGTTTTGGATGGTTGGACTTATTTGGGTTAGTCACTATCATGGACCTATCCCAGAGACTGGATTGGTACAAATATGCTATTTTGTTATATGTTCGAAATTCATCCGACTCAAGGTGTACGTTTGGATGGTTGGGTTAGGTATCGGGGTTGGTCCCTGATCCTAGTTGGACTTGAAATTCCCATTACGATAAGGCGTCTGTTCGGGTTGTGTCTACTACACACCCATAAAAGAGACTCTACTTGACATGGCTTTGTTGGACACCCAATAACACCAAACCTTAGCTCTGATTCCATATGTCACGACCAAATCAGGGCCTGGTTGTGGTAGGTATCTCACGTCCGTCGGGGACCGGAGATCACCCCCTTACACCTAACCAACCAACACAACATCCTAAATTTTGGATGAATTTCTAACATACAATAAGATATCATAAGGATAAGCTTAAAGATATTTAAACCATGTCTATAATACGTCAATCGAAAACTGATGTTAGGCGTATTTACACGCCTAAAGCACCTTAATGTACCCATATTTTAGCTAAGTTTTGAGGACAAAATATATTATTCCTACACTTTTAGTCCTTTTTCCTGTAAGTGAGCTAACCAACGTGATTAGCAAGTTTTCAGGTATAAATGATGAAGATTTCAGCATTTTATGGACTGTTGGACGCCAAAGGAAACTTCACGTAAGAAGGAAGGCAGCTTCTGGAAGCTTGTGGACTGAAAGTGATGCATGGAGAACTTTTCCCGGGCAAAAACAGCATTTCTAAAGACTTGGGGGATCAGCAGTAACTTAGTAGGACTAGGACAAGTATGCAGTAACCCAGTAGGACTAGGACAAGGATAAAAACCCTATTTCAGTAGGACTAGGACAAGGATGTTATAAAAACCCTATTTGCTGAATTTTTCAAGAAGCTTTTATTATTCACTCATTCATTAATTCAATTCTCTTTCTTTCGACTTTTGCTCCTAATTCACGTTACAAAGTCTAACACAGAGAACTCGGCTCTCTTGAGAAGAACGGCTAGGGCAAAACGTTTGAGAGCTTTTGACGCCATATCACTTCCATCGCCAAGATTATTCTAGGTTGTGGTATGATGATTATATCTGTTGTGATTTCCGTTGCACTCACTAGTAGCTAAACTTCTCTATTAGGGTTATGGAAGCCTTATGAGATAGTATCTATTACTATGAGTTTGTGAATTCTTGATACGTATGCTGCTTATATCATTACTCTCTTCATCTTAATTGAATTCTTGTGGTTGCAAACATATAGAATACACCAGTATAGCATTAACTTGTTCGAAAGAAAAGTTACATGTCTGGAAAAGAGAGAATGACAAGGAAATAGGGCTACCAACCCCTGTTTAAAAGTTAGTGCCGTAACTGGATTAACCTCTTGGAGAATTCGTACCATTAGTATACGTTTTAAGCTCGAAAGAGTTAAAGTGATATAATCCTTGATGGTCGAAAGACACTAGGATTTACCATAGAATACGAATCTCTATAAGCGCATGCATGTCTGAATTCTGCATAACTCATAGTTAATAGATACGTAGAACTCATAAGGTTGACATAACCCTAACTTACAATTCTCATTGATTGAAACCTACTAAACATTCCGTTTTTCTTTGTTACTTTGATACTCTTAATTCACGCTAAAATTAAATCCCCTCTTTTTTTCGTAGAATTTTTGATCAACAGTCTACTAATCGTTGCATACTTAGTGACCAAGTATTCCCTGTGGGATTCGACACCCAACCCAGTTGGGTTCTATATTTGACAACGACCGCTTACACTTTTACGAGAGCTGTAGTTTGAGCGTTATCAAATTTTGGCGCCATTGCCGGGGATATGTATGCACAAGATTCAGCTTGAAGAAAATTGCATACCCACTATTGAGCATCAAAGACGTTTGAATCCACCTATGCAAGAGGTGGTGAAGAAAGAAATTATTAAGTGGTTAGATGCAGGGGTAGTGTATCCAATCTCCGACAGTAAATGGGTGAGTCCGGTACAGTGTGTGCCCAAGAAAGGGGGCATGATGGTAGTTGCAAACGAAAGGAATGAACTAATTCCACTCAGACCTATCACAGGGTGGAGAGTATACATGGACTACCGGAAGCTGAATTCATGGACGTTTAAGGATCACTTCCCAATGCCATTCATGGACCAAATACTTGATCGATTGGCAGGGAAAGGATGGTTTTGCTTCTTAGATGGTTATTCCAGCTATAATCAGATCTGTATTGCTCCCGAATACCAAGAGAAGACAACGTTTACATGCCCATATGGTACGTTTGCCTTCAAACGTATGCCATTTGGGCTATGTAACGCACCCGCCACTTTTCAGCGTTGTATGATGTCCATTTTTTCTGATATGGTTGAAGACACCTTGGAGGTATTCATGGAAGATTTTTCAATTGTGGGTGAGTCATTTGAATCGTGCTTGGCGAACCTAAGTATGGCGTTACAGAGATGTGTTGAATTTAACTTGGTGCTAAACTGGGAGAAGTGCCACTTTATGGTTAAAGAAGGTATTGTTCTTTGGCATAAAATTTCCGAAAGAGGAATTGAGGTGGATCGAGCTAAAATTGAAGTCATCGAGAAACTACCACCTCCAATCTCTGTAAAGGGAGTTTGTAGTTTCCTCGGGCATGCAGGCTTTTATCGAAGGTTCATTAAAGACTTTTCCAAGATTGCTAGTCCCTTATGCAAGCTTTTGGAGAAGGATGCAAAGTTTGACTTCGGTGAAGATTGCTTGAAGGCATTTGAATGCCTCAAAGAGAAGCTAATTGAAGCTCCTATCATTGTAGCACCCGATTGGTCCCTACCTTTTGAAGTTATGTGTGATGCGACCGGAGTAGCTTTGGGTGTTGTACTTGGCCAGAGAAGAGAAAAGTTATTTCATCCAATCTACTACGCGAGCAAGGTCTTGAACGGAGCCCAAAAGAACTATACTGTCACGGAACAAGAGCTTCTAGCAGTTGTTTATGCTTTTGAAAAGTTTCGTGCTTACCTATTGGGGACTAAAGTGGTGGTTCATACCGATCATGCAACCCTGAGATACGTAATGACGAAGAAGGATGCAAAGCCGAGGCTAATTCGATGGGTGTTATTGCTGCAAGAATTTGATTTCGAGGTAAAAGATAGAAGAGGTTGCGAAAACCAAGTGGCTGATCACCTATCTAGACTTGAGAATGAGCACACAGCGCAGCCCGATCTTGAGATTAATGATGCATTCCCCGATGAAGAGATCCTAGCCACGATGGTGGAAGAATTACCATGGTACGCAGACTTTGTAAACTATGTGGTAAGTAATGTGATACCTGCACATCTGTCTTTTCATCAAAAGAGGAAGTTCATGCATGATGTAAAACACTACTTCTGGGATGAGCCATATTTGTTTCGACGATGTGCGGATGGTGTTATTAGGCGATGCATATCTCATGTGGAAGTGTCGAGTATCTTGGAAGCAAGTCATGCTTCCCAAGTTGGAGGACACCTTGCAGGTGGTCGAACAGCAAGGAAGGTATTGCAAAGCGGATATTATTGGCCTTCGATATTTAGAGATGCCTACGAATTTGTGAGAAGATGTGACCAATGTCAGAGACAAGGCACAATTTCGAAGAACCATGAGATGCCCATGTCGAAAATTCTTGAAGTAGAGCTGTTTGATGTGTGGGGTATTGATTTCATGGCCCCATTTGTAAATTCGTTTGGGATGAAATATATCCTAGTTGTTTTCGACTATGTATCCAAATGGGTCGAAGCAGTAGCGCTGGCCGATAATGAAGGAAAGCGTGTTGTAGCATTCTTGAAGAGAAATATCTTCTCTCGTTTTGGGGTACCACGTACCATCATAAGCGATGGAGGATCACACTTTTGCAACAAGCTGTTCAAATCCGTGTTGGTGAAATATGGGGTCAAGCAACATAAGGCAGCCACGCCTTATCACCCACAAACTAGTGGACAGGTAGAGGTTTCTAATCGAGAGATCAAGCAGATCCTTGCTAAGACTGTAAACGCTAATAGGAAGGATTGGTCTCGGAAGCTGGACGATGCACTATGGGCTTATAGGACTGCATTCAAAACACCAATTGGCATATCCCCGTATCAACTAGATTATGGGAAGGCTTGTCACTTGCCCATTGAGCTCGAGCATAAGGCATTATGGGTGTTAAAGCGACTGAATTTGAATTGGGATGATGCCATGAATATGAGATTGGAGCAGCTGAATGAGATGGATAAATTCCATCTACATGCATATGAAAGATCAGACTTCTACAAGGAGCGGATGAAAAAGTATCATGATCAACGGATTGTTCAACAAAACTTTCAAAAGGGTGATATGCTACTTCTTTTCAATTCCAGACTGAAGATATTCCCAGGTAAGTTAAGGTCCAAATGGTCTGGTCCGTACAAAATTAGCCAAGTCTACTCGTCTGGAGTAGTTGAGCTAGAAGACAATAATGGTGTTGTCTTTAAGGTGAATGGCCAACGAGTAAAACCATATATCGGTCCTCTTGACTTGATAAAATGCATGGCCACCATCTATCTCGATGAAATCTAAGTACTCGAGGTAACTATGTCGTGCCGCAACAATAAATCAAGTGCTAGATGGGAGGCAACCCATCGTTTTTCATTTTTTATTGTTTTACTAAGAGTTTTTCTTTGTTAAATAAAAAAAATACAAAAAGAAGAGTCGAGCCACGACCAAAACTAAGGCGCTTGGTGGGAGGCAACCCATCGTTCTAATCGTTTGTGTTGTTTTTGAATAAGTGTAGGTGCAAGAGGTGTAAAGGAGGAGATTAGTTTCAAATTTTGATTTGGAAGTATTGCATGTTGAAGGTGGTAAGTTGGGAATTAAGAAGTAAAAGGCTATGAGTTAGGCATTGCCTATGAAAATCTAGGCAACGAACAAGGCAAGGCCTATGCTATGGCCTAAGCTCTCTGAATCTAGAGTGCCATGGCATAGGCGCCGCCTATGCCTAACAATGCCATAGCATAGGCGCCGCCTATGCAAAAGCACTTTGTCTCTGAATCTAGAGTGCCATGGCATAGGCGCCGCCTATGCTCACTTTTTGGTCTCCTAATTTGATTCCAAATGGGTCAAAACCCGACCCAAGCTTGCCCTATAAATAGAACCTTAGTCTTAGAACAAAAATGCATTGCAAATTCAACATAGGCGTCGCCTTTGCCTCCCAAATATCTCAAAACTTTTCTTTTTGCTCATCTAACCTTGCAAGATCATCTTCCGAGTTCAACACCAATCTCAGGTAAAATGGCACCAAAAGGTCGACCAGGAAAAGAAAAAGCGTCCACCTCACAGAAAGGTCAGAAAAGGGGAAGAAAAGAGCAAGCTGAATCCTCCTCTCTGCAAATACCTCAAATGACGATGTGAAGGAAAACTCTGGTAATGACGACTCTAATGATGATTCCGACGCAGGGGGTTTGACCCCAGACATAGAAAAGGAGTCCGACTAATCAGGTTTTCCTTACTTATTTCCACTGAGGGCAGTGTGTCCCGTATAAGTATGGGGTGAGGGTATTTGTATGCTGTAGCATACTTCTTTGCCTGCATTTATTCTCGTTTGTAGTTAAATTTTTTTATTTTTAGATTTTTTTAGATTTTTTTAGATTTTGCATGAAATTGTTCTGATAGACGGCATGGTAGTATAACAAGAGTTTGTGCTAAATCATTACTATTGAGACATTTAGGCTCTACGTGTGACTCACTGTGTGATAATTATGTGGTTTAATTCATTCATTTGTTGGGTCAAGAGTCTATACTGCTCCCAATAAAGTTGACCATGTGCCTTGTGTGTGTGAGGATATAGTATATTCTGTGTTGTGACTGATGCTAGAACTTGCCTGGTGTGTGTGTAAAGCGAAATAAAGAGTGTGAGTTTAGGAGATGATTTAGGCATTTCTTTGGCAGCCTGTGATTGTTTACCTTCTTTTTACCTACCCGTAGATATTATCCTAGTTAACCCCCTTTGAGCCTTTAGCTATTTTCTTTGACAACCTCATATGTAGCCTAATCCATTTTTTTAAGACCATAATTTGATCCAAATTCCTAAGTGTTTTAAATTATAAAGTCATGTGACAAAATAAAAGGAAATTGGGTGAGAGTGATGCCTTAGAGTGTATTGGTACTTGAATTTGTTATGAAAAAGAGTGGTTATTATAGAGGTGTGTTATAAAAAAAATGAAAAATGAAATGAAAAAGAAAAATGCAAAGTTGATTCTATTTAAAATTGAATAACAAAAGAGGTGGGAAGGGGTGGTAGATTAAAAGAAAGTAGAAAGGTCATTTGAAAGAAAGTGTAAATGGCATAATGTGATGTATTAAAGCGCTTAGGGAACTTAGTCGCTATTTCTGGCCAAAATAGTCCTACCCGTCCCTTAGCCTACATTACAACCTGTAAAGACCTATTTGATCCTAAGCTTAACATTCTGATATTAGTAGAGCATTACACTAAGGGCAAGCCTATGTTCATCAGTTGCAACCTATGAATTCTTTGTGAGAGTGAGAGCAAGGATAATCTTATACCCATGTTTTGAAAAATGAAATACTTATGAGTAATTATGGGTGATATATTGTGAGACACACATGGTTGATGAGTTTTGGGTAGTCTTGTATGATTCTTTGTGCCTTAACTTTTGAATACGAATTAACCATCTTCACGAGTCTATGTTGGAGGTTGAATTATTTCTAGTAGTGATCAGAAAACTACTCTGTGTTAATAATTGTCGTGCCTGTCTTGATGAATAGTTTGAACTGTTATTGTGAAACCCTAAGTAAATGTTTATATGGACATGATATTTTGTTCGAGGACGAACAAAGCTTTAAGTGTGGGGTGTTGATGTTAGGCGTATTTACACGCCTAAAGCACCTTAATGTACCCATATTTTAGCTAAGTTTTGAGGACAAAATATATTATTCCTACACTTTTAGTCCTTTTTCCTGTAAGTGAGCTAACCAACATGATTAGCAAGTTTTCAGGTATAAATGATGAAGATTTCAGCATTTTATGGACTGTTGGACACCAAAGGAAACTTCACGTAAAAAGGAAGGCAGCTTCTGGAAGCTTATGGACTGAAAGTGATGCATGGAGAACTTGTCCCGGGCAAAAACAGCATTTCTAAAGACTTGGGGGATCAGCAGTAACTTAGTAGGATTAGGACAAGTATGCAGTAACCCAGTAGGACTAGGACAAGGATAAAAACCCTATTTCAGTAGGACTAGGACAAGGATGTTATAAAAACCCTATTTGCTGAATTTTTCAAGAAGCTTTTATTATTCACTCATTCATTAATTCAATTCTCTTTCATTCGACTTTTGCTCCTAATTCACGTTACAAAGTCTAACACAGAGAACTCGGCTCTCTTGAGAAGAACGGCTAGGGCAAAACGTTTGAGAGCTTTTGACGCCATATCACTTCCATCGCCAAGATTATTCTAGGTTATGGTATGATGATTATATCTGTTATGATTTCCGTTGCACTCATGAGTAGCTAAACTTCTCTATTAGGGTTATGGAAGCCTTATGAGATAGTATCTATTGCTATGAGTTTGTGAATTCTTGATACGTATGCTGCTTATATCATTACTCTCTTCATCTTAATTGAATTCTTGTGGTTGCAAACATATAGAATACGCTAGTATAGCATTAACTTGTTCGAAAGAAAAGTTACATGTCTGGAAAAGAGAGAATAACAAGGAAATAGGGCTACCAACCCCTGTTTAAAAGTTAGTGCCGTAACTGGATTAACCTCTTGGAGAATTCGTACCATTAGTATACGTTTTAAGCTCGAAAGAGTTAAAGTGATATAATCCTTGATGGTCGAAAGACACTAGGATTTACCATAGAATACGAATCTCTATAAGCGGATGCATGTCTGAATTCCGCATAACTCATAGTTATTATATACGTAGAACTCATAAGGTGGACATAACCCTAACTTACAATTCTCATTGATTAAAACCTACTAAACATTCCGTTTTTCTTTGTTACTTTGATACTCTTAATTCACGCTAAAATTAAATCCCCCCTTTTTTTCGTAGAATTTTTTATCAACAGTCTACTAATCGTTGCATACTTAGTGACCAAGTATTCCCTGTGGGATTCGACACCCAACCCAGTTGGGTTCTATATTTGACAACGACCGCTTACACTCTTACGAGAGCTGTAGTTTGAGCGTTATCAAAAACTCATCAAATGACCTACTAACAACACCCAAGCCTACAGTAATCCAACAAAGCCTTCTAAATAAAGGATCAAAACAGAATACCAATAAAGTGTGGGGACATACCCCGAACTATATCCAAAACAAGTCTAAACAGTTTGAGGCATAAGAAACTAAAACATAAAATGTAGACTTCCGATGTATGGAAGCTCACCACTTCATTGTCAACTCATGAACTGACCCCGAATATGAATTATTTATAGAAAAAGTAGAAGTATGGCCAATTACTGCATTGCGTAGGTATACAGCATCCGAAGATGATTACCGGAGTGAACACTAGCATGTAACTCAGGGATAAGGATAACATAATGTCATGATCAACAGTTTAAAACTCATCCAAAATCCAATGCACATAATCAAATGCATATACATACATACATACATACATACATACATATATACATATATATATACATACATATATATACATATATATATATACATACATATATATGTATATCACATGTCGGGATAGGGAGTAAGATTTACTATGCACTTTAAAACTTTAAACTGGATTGTGTAGCTCATCTATCATATAATAGTACCTACAGGATATATGGGCCCCAACTCTCACCCCCTGGTCGGGCCTCAGTGCGTATAGCCACACGAACTAGATAAAAATCAAATATATATGCACGGGGGACTCGAGCCCTCCAGTCATATACTAAGGCGACTTAAAACACCCAATCATGAAATGTGATATGGGATACTCGAACCTCTGATCTTAATAATAAGATCCTCCGATCATAATAATAACAATAAGGTGGACTCAAACCACCTGGTCACAAGCAAAGGGACTCGAACCCTCAAGCTATAATGATCCCCGGACCGGATAGTGCGGTTTCCACTATTAGTCACTCAGACCTCCACCTATATGACTCAACTACACAACCCTATTTTAAATCTAAATTAAAATATTTTACACATATTCCCATTTAACATTTAACTCATGGAATTTTTTGAATACCTCATGAGCATACCAAACTTACCAATCCAAAGCCTCAACTTAGCAACCCTATTTCTAGGATGATGCCCATCAAACTAGCTAAACCACATAACATCCTTATTTCTAAAATAATTCTATGAAAATACCTAGATCAAAGAGTTATTCACAATTACTCATCACCAACATCCCTCTTTAAAGGATTATATGGGATCCAAGTCAATTTGGGGTTTTCACCCATAAATCTCATTCAATTTGGAGTAATAGCAAAACCCACAATAAATAGTGAATTAGATAGATAAATAAACAACATCCATGCATAAATCACAACCTATCAATGCATAACCCCAAGAGTAAGAACTAGAAACTCATAACGATAATAAATAAAAATATACCAAAATCTCTATCAAATTGATTTATTAAAGATAAGGAGAATGTCAATCCACACTTTAAATTCTAATAAACCTTTAATGGAGTTTGCCAATTCTTCACTTAGTATTCACTCTAATGTCTTCTTAGCTCAAGATTAGTATAAATTTTTCTCCAAGCTTCAAGTGATAAGCTAAAAGTGAAGATGAAAGATAAGATAAAAAATGGATGAAAAATGAGTTATAAACCCCTATTTTTGCCCCAATTTCACATTTGCCAAATATTACAAAAATGTTGCCTTTCTCTATTTCCGTCCTATCGCAATTGCCATCTCTTAACTGCAATCTCAATACTGTGATTGCGATGATCATCTCACGATATCCATTGGTTGACTTGACTGTTGATCGCGATCATGACCCACAGGTCGTGATCGCGGTAATTAAGGGTTGATTCTTAGGCCTGATTTCCATTGGCTCTTTTCTTTCATATTTCTTCTCTGTTACCTTTTCCTCAGCTCATTTTTATCAATTTTCCTTGATCATCTTCCTATTTCAACTTTTACCTACTCCAGTGAGCATTAAGGAAGAAATTAACAATAAATCAATGAAAATAGGTGATAATTTAGACTTAAAAAATGCTAGTAAGTTTTCAAATTGATGACTTATCAACACCCCCAAACTTAAAATATTGTTTGTCCTCAAGAAAATAATTATAATTCAATAAGATATGGTTTTTAACTCAATTCCTCCCAAAGAAAAACTATACCAAAGGAATAAGCTAACAAAGCTCTACAAAGACTTTCCAAACATGTCAAGGCAACAAGTAAATCAAAAAATTTTAATAAGCACATATGTATGAAGCAAGGATGCAAGTTTGCATCAAATGAAATTTCCAAATCAACAAAGCATCTTAAGAGGAGACACAAAATCTTCAAAGATTGTCTCAATCTTCACAATGCAACTTACTCCACCCATTTACCCAAACTGAGAGTAAGACTTCACTATTTACCCCAATGTATCGATGCCGCTAACAAGAAAGAGTTAGCTCCACACACACATGAAATTAAAATTTCTAAAGGAGCTCAAATAATGAAAGAATTCACACTCACTCTCGCAAGAAAATTCAAGCACAACGAGTAGAACCATAGGCTTACCCTTTGTGTTGTTCGCCACTAATGTAGACTTACTTAGTTTAGAATCACCAAGGTATTATGGGTCAAGATGAAATTTTAAAGTTAGGGAAGGAATATTTATGGATCAAGTGACTAAAATAACTCATTCAATGCAATCACTCAACCCTTTCCACCCCAAAGTTTTCAAACTACCCACCTTATTCTCCTTCAAATCATTTTCTATGTTTTCCTTAAATTTTTTTTTAATCAAACAATTCCAATCCACCATTTTCTTTATTCATTTCTTTGACTTTTTCATGAGACTTTCTAACTTTAAGAACTTCTTAGCCCCCCATTTGTCTCATTTCTCTTTAATTTCTATGGGCTAGGTTATACAACTTTACCATCAAGTATGTTTCTTGTCTCTTAAGCACATGAATTGACCACCTTATATACACCTTTATTATCATATCTTGGCATATCACATTCATCCCCCCAAACTTGGAGTGTGAACCACCCTTCATTATTCTCCAAACTACATAAACCCCCCAAACTTAAACTTTTACTTATATTTTATTTCTTTAAATTATGCAATGCATCAAAGGAGGTTAAGTGAAAAAAGAGATATTTAAAAAGAGATTAGGTGTTTTAGCAAGGTTATCATTACAAAAATAAAGAGAGATGGGTCAAAAGTCTCAACCGGGTTAACTAGAAAAAAATGTCAAGGTGGAAATTAGCTATGTGATAGGTTAAAAATGGCCTCGGGTCTCCTCCAAACCACGCTTGTCTAGGATTTTTCTTTAAACACACTCGAGACAAGTTCTAGACTACACATATGTACAAGAATTATTCAAAACTCTCACCATATGACATCGTATTCATAGAGCAAAAAGTTAGTCAATCATTAATTGTAAAGGAAACAAGTGTAGATGAGATTTCAATATGATGCAAGTCTTGCGATTATGTCTTTCTAGGGGAAAATAATGCATGGGTTCATAATAATTGAATACAAATTCTAGTTGATGACTACGTGGGTAGGCTATATTAGAGGGTCTTGATAATAGTTTGTCAACCAAGTCTCAAGATTATCACCCAAGGACCCTTTAGGATACCTCATGGATGTGGCAATCAAACCCACCTAATACCTTAATTGGGCATCCCTATTTCTAGGAAGATGCCCAAGATTCATCTATTCTCAATCCACCCTTATTTCTAAGATAGTGAAAAGAGAACAAACTATATCTAACTATTGTTCACTAATGTCTTGTCTCCCATATCCCTCTTTCAGGGATGATGTGAGATTTTTGGAAATTTGGGGTTTTCACCCACAAAATTAATTATGTAAATTTGGAGTTTTCACCCACAAATCCCAACTCAATCAAGCAAGCATTAGTAAAACCCATCATCAACAACCAAGAATTTACACTAATACATCACATCCTGCACATATTTACACGTTATTTCGACATAATCTCAAGATGAGTGATTAGATACTCCGAAAAATTGGAAAAAGAAAATTACCTAAGTTGACATTCATTTCCTCAATTAAAAATAAAAGCTAGAGTAATCCCAAAGTTCCAAACTTTAATTTCAACCGAAAGTATCTTTCTTCAAAGATTTAATACAATTCTCCTCTCGCACAAATTGAAAGTTCTCTCTTTATATTCTTCAAAGGGGAATTCAAAGATGACTCCAAGTGAAAGGGTTTAAGCCCTTTTTAAAATTTTGGATCAGCTGTGGGAAGTGGTAATTCTTCCCTTGGGCTGAATTTCGTTCACTCACGATCGCGAAATCTTGATCACTGTCACTGATCCCGCAATCGCGGAATGTCCATTGCGATTGCCATCTTTGACTAAGTTGGACTTACCGCGATCGCAATTCTCATACTGTGATCGTGGTAACTGAGGTCAAATCTTGCTCCTGCTTCTCCAGCTTTTGCACTTCTCTTCCCTTTTTGATCTATTTTTAGCTCACTTTACTTTTTTTCTTCTCATCACTTGTATACCTGCAAAATAAGGGAATTAGTGCATTCTAATTGCAAAGTTGTCTCATCAACAACAATAAATCATAGTATTGAGCACAAATTTGGGTGTAAATGAATGGTAGATTTACCACTCGTCAGTACCATCAAATCTTGTCCATAAGACATAACTTATTGTTTGGAAGAAATTGAAGAAAAAAAGATAAATAATAAAAGTTGCGAAAAAAGAAGAAAATAAAGATATTTAAAAAAAAAGTTAAAAGTCAAAGAAAATAATATATATATATATATATATATATATAAAGGCTGTAATTTCATAATACAGAAAAAAATAAAGGCTGAGAAAATTTTAAAAAAGGAATAAATACAGAAAAATAAAAATGAAAACAATTTTTTTAAAAAAATAGAAGTTGAGAGAAAAAACTAAAAAAATAGTTAAGAAAAACTAAAAAGAAATAAAAAATAAAAAAATTATAATTAAAATAAAAGAAAAAAGAAAAAAAATTATAGAAAGGATAGTTATGTAGTTTACCGTATGTATTTGCTTAACTACAACCCTTAATCCAATAATATAATCATTTGTTTCTTCGTCACTCTCTCATCAAGTCCAGAGAAATTTTGTTAATCTCCAATTGTAATTTTTTAGTATTTTGAAGGTTTGTAATTTCATTACACTGTAAATATTAGAGAATTCATTACAGGTTTGTTGGGTGTCATTTGTTTGTCAGGATGTAGTAGGACGGAGCAGTTGGGGTTTTCGGTGACCTCAGTCCCCCCACCCCCTCTGTATTTTTTTTGTGTGTGGTTTAGTTATTCTGTTACTAAAATTTTCCTTTTTGAAATTCTTCCTTTATACATGTACTAGATGTCGAGGGCTATGGCTGGGCATATTTTGGTTTAAACCGAAAAAACTGAAAAATCGAACCAAAATTTAATTTTGGTTTGTTTTTTCGGTTTTACGGATTGGTTTCGATTTTAAATTTTAAAAATTTGGTTAAATGATTTGGTTTTTGAATTTACCAAAAAAAAATCGGATAAACCAAAAACTCAAAATTATATAAATAATATATTATAATATATATATATATATATAATTTAATATATATGTAAATATACTAAAAATATAATATAATCTGATATAACATATAAATATATAAATTATAATCATTTAGTAACCCTAAATCTTAATATACTGCTTTGCTTTAGACCCTAACATTAACGTGAAGGCTGCAGCGGCGCTCAACCATCCTTAGTTCATCAGTTCATTTAAAATTTTAACATCGCCAACGACAGTCATTTGCTCAGTTCATTTGTTCAGTTCGTCACTGTCGTCGGCAGTCGCTACCGAGTACGGCCACTGCCGTCACGCCAACGGTGATAACTCAGTGAGGTCGATATTTATGGTTATTTCATGTGTGTTGAATTAATTATATTTGGAAATAAAAAATAGGTTTGAAAAAAAGATTATTTTTCTAGAAAAATCACCAATTTTAAATGCTCACTACTTTAATCTTTAAAATCAAAATCAAAATCCAAAATAACCGAACCAAATTTGTAAAAATCGAACCAAACCGAAATAATTTTGATTTGGTTATGATTTTCATTTTCGTCAATCCGACAATTGAAAAACCGAACCGATATTCAACGATCAAAATCGAACAAACCGAATGCCCACCCTTATCGAGGGCCCATGTATATGCAATTTTTGGGTCTCAATTTATGTGACACAAATAGAATTTAGAAGTTATTAATTGTTGTAAGCTATAATACTTTTTATGTAATTTTTGAGTAGTACACGTTACTTTTCTTGTTCAAACTTTTGTGGTTGATAGTCAATTATATTTTTAAATAATTTAAGTTTTTAATTATTGAGATTTATAATATCTTTTTTCTCTTTCAATTTAAGTGGCACTGATATGATTTCAAGAATCAACCAAATATTTTATATATTTAAATTTTGTAGGTTAGTAATTATTATGATTTATAGTATTTTTTTACGTATTTTGTTTTAAATATATAAAAAATTAAAATTTTATTTCTTGATATTTAAGCTGTTAACTATTGTAATTTGTATTATTTTTTATGTAATTTTTAAATAATACATATTACTCTTCTTGTCCAAACTTCTGTGTCATTAATAGTCAGTTATATTTTTAACTATTCTAATTTGAGTGGCACTGATAATTTCGAGAGTCAACCAAATATTCTTTTTTTAAAGTTGTTACTTATTGTGATCTATAGTATTATTTATGTATTTTTCTGGAATATATAACAAATTATTTTTTTAGATATTTTATATTGTTAAATATTGTAATTCAATTTAAGCGCATTGATATAATTTCGACAGTCAGACAAATATTTTATATATTTTAAATTTTTGTAAGTTATTAGTTATTATGATTTACAAAAAAAAAATATTGAAATATATAACAAATTTAAAAAATAAGATAAAAAAAATTAAAATAGATGAAAAAAAATGAAGGCAAGGGAAAAGACCAATTAAGTTGTGTCAAAGAAGATAGATTGACCTTTAAATTTTTAAAGTTGTTAATTATTGTGATTTTAATATTTTTTTATTTATTTTTTAAAAAATATATAACAAATTAAATTATTTTTTAAATATTTTAAGTTGTTAACTATTGTAATTTATAATACTTTTTATGTAATTTTCAAATAATACTATATGTTACTCTCCTTATTCAAAATTTTGTGGCATTGATAGTCAATTATATTTTTAAAATAATTTAATTTTTTAATTATTGTGATTTAGAATACTTTTTCTTCTACTCCAATTTAAGTAGCACAATTGTTAGATGACATAATAATTAATTAGGGGTGATATAATAAAATCATAATTGAAGCAACGAAACAAACATGTCTTAAATGATTCATATTAACTAATTAGAAGTAATCTAGCAAAGTTATTATAGGAAAATATTTGTGGGAAAAAATTAAGTAGGCCTCATATAAGACGTCAAGTTAATTTAACAATAAATATTATTAATTTTTTTATTCTTAGATGACTTTATAATAATTTATTATAAGAACGTATTTGTGAAAAAAATAAGTGGACTCATATAAGACGTCAAGTTAATTTAACGATAAATATTATTAATTTCTTTAATACTTAGATGAATTTAGAATAATTTTTTAATATGATATTTTTAATACTTAAATGACTTATGATAATTGATTAGGGGTGATATAATAAAATTACGATTGAAGCAGCTGAAGCGGACATGTCATGAATGTCTATTTTATTTTTTATTAAATATTATTAATTTTTTAATATTTAAATAGAATATAATAATTATTTAGGGGTGATGTAGTAAAATCATAAAGCAAGCAGCTGAACGGTCGACAAACAACACAATTATAAGTTGCACTCACATTCACTCTTATATTATAGAGTAATTTTTATTAAATATTATTAATTTTTTAGTATTTAAATAACATATAATAATTATGTAGGGGTGATATAGTAAAATCACGGAGCAAGCAGCTGAACAGTCGGCAAGTAGCATGCCCCTAATTGCTCTCTCATTCACTTTTATATTATTGAGTAAAATAGTTTTGTGCTTTGATAATATTATTTTTATTTGTAAATTGAATTGTAAATAGTAAATAGAGAAAAAGCTTAATTATGTCATTGAATTATTAAAAATAACCTATTTATGTTATTCGTTAGAAGTTTAGTTCATCTATGTCATTAGTGTTATTATTTATTACAGTGATTTTTTCAAATTATTTTTGCCACATGACCTTTTATTAAAGGTCCACATCACCAAATTCAAATCAACTAATATTACTTAAAATTAAAAAGTTAAATCAATTATAATAAAATTTAATCACACCATTAAAATAAAAATTGAATTTATTAAAAATAAAAATCAAACCAAATTAAATTTTATTTAATGAGTATGATTTTTTATTATGATTTAGATTTGTTGACATAGACTTCTAATATGAGGTAAAAAATAATTTTGCAAAATCATTTTTCCAAAATAATGGCACAAATAAATCTTTATGTTACGGCAGTGGCGTAGATGAATCAAATTTTAAAATGTGATGACATAAATGAGCAAAACTTTTAACGAATGGCTGAAATGAGCCATTTTTAATAATGTGATGACATATTTTAACCTTTATCCTAATAAATATATACATCTGCTATGTAATAATTAGAAAATAATTGTTGAACTAAAATTTATCAAAGCAGAGAACATGAAGGAAGAAAGAAGCTCGAACTTTAATAAATGGTACAAATATACCCTCCGTCATACTTTGGGTACAATATACTCTTGCCGTTATGAAAAGGTACAAATATACTCTCCCCATTAACGGTGGGACACGTGTTAGCATCCTATTGATTTTCCACTTTTTTATTTCTTTTATCTCTAATAATTTAAATTATCTTAAATTATAACACCATATCTGGTCCACAACCCCAAACCGACCCGTATAGTAGAGAACTTCAAGAGGCGCGTCACGCGACTCTATTCATGCCGTTTTTCCACTCTCTCACGTTCTCACTCTCTCACGTTCTCACTCTCTCACTAACCCAAAAAATCCTAATAGACGCGTATGTTCAATTCATGTTTCGATCATCTACCATCTAGAATCGATTAGAGATTTCACATGTAAGTTTCTTGAGAAAATTGAAGGAAAGGTGTTTTTTAAGTCTTGAATGAAGGATTGGTGACATTGACCAACTAACAGGGTCAAACATAATTAAGAAAACTGATTAAGTTAATTGTGGACTTGATTAATATTTTCAAAACTTTTTAATCTTTTCAAAAATAGAAATCAACCCACAACCCTCTCCTTTCCAAATCAACCATCTTTCTCCCCTCTCTCTCTCGATAGTCTCTCTCAACTCTCTCCCAACCAATAGTTTTGCAAAATTTCTCCCTTCAATCCCCGTCAACTTCAAGCTCCAGCGACAAATAGCTGGGCGAGTTCTTTTTTGACTTTCAACCGTCAATCGACGTGACAAAGAGTGTTCTCCGGCGACAACAAATTCGAGTTCTTCGTCGTCCCATTTCTTCTTTCACAGGTAAAAAAATATTTCTTTTTAGTTATAAAGAAACAGAGGAACTTAACTTGAGCCAACTTCTCTTCTAATATTGATTAACAATTTCAATATTTTTTGCTTAAATTTGAAATGTGAACTGAATAAAACCCTAATTTCTGGTATTTTTTCTCTATTCTTTTCGGTGTGAAATATAATTTTTTGTTGTTATTATAGTTCTTATTGTCGAACTATTGATTTGATTCGTTGGTGATTTTTGGTCACTGCTGATGTTCTTGGTGTGAGTATTGTGTTGGTATTGCTGGGTTGATTTGTTATTTTTCTTGCTAAAAATGGTGTTGCAACATATGAACCATCTGATGCAATAAATGAACCACTTGATGCAACAGATTAAACATCTGATGCAATAGATGAACTATCTTTTCCAACAGATTAAATATATATTGCAACAGATGAAATATCTAATGCAACCAATTAAATATCTAATGCAATAGATGGAAATCTAATGCAACAATGAAAATTTGATGCTACAGATGAACAATCTAACATATCATTCATCTGTTGTGATAGATGACTCTTCTATTTGGAAGAAATCTAAACAATATTGATCCAATAGATAACTCATTTGGCAACATATGAGTAATTTGTTTCAACAGATGAGTGATCTGCTTTAATTATTTCCAACGGATTACTCATCTGCTTCAAACAGTTGGTTATAAGATGCAACAAATAACCTAACTAATGCAACATATGAGTGATATATTTTTATTATTTCCAACTGATTACTCATCTGCTGAAATAGGTTGGTCATAGGCTGCAACGGATAACCTACCTGGTGCAACAGATGAGTGATCTATTTTTTATTATTTCTAATGAATTACTTATCTGCTGTAACAGGTTGGTTACATGCTGCAATAGATATCCTACCTAATGCAATAGATGTGTGGCCTGTTTTATTATTTCTAACAGATTGATCATCTGCTGCAATAGGTTAGTTATATGCTGCAAAAGATAACCTACCTGGTGCAACAGATGAGTGACCTATTTTTATTATTTCCAACGAATTACTCATCCGCTACAACAGGTTGGTTATAGGCTATAACAGCTACCTGGTGCAACAGATGAGTGATCTATTTTTATTGTTTCCAATGGATTACTCATTCGCTGTAACAAGTTGGTTATAGACTACAATAGACAACCTACCTGGTGCAACAGATGAGTGATCTATTTTATTATTTCCAATGGATTACTCATCCGCTGCAATGGGTTGGTTATATGCTGCAGTAGATATCCTACCTGGTGTAACAAATGTGTGGCCTATTTTTATTATTTCCAATAAATTAATCATTCGCTGCAACAGGTTGGTTACTGCAACATATATCTTACCTGCTGCAACAGATGTGTGGTCTGTTGGAACTATTATTTTACTGTTGTACATATTTAATTTACTGTTACCCTTTTTTAACGATGCATTAATCAATTACAATCTATTTTATATTCCTATTAATTTTAGATAATATGACTCCCAAAAGAAAAAAAACTGAATCAAGTCCAAGTAAAGGAACAAGTGAAGTAAATAGGCTACATCCACCACTCTATGAGCTTGCTTTACAAGCATTATCTCAATCAGGAGCAGAAGATGATGAACATGGGGAGGAGGAATATTTTAAAAGAGATGATCTAAATCCTAATAGCCATTCCACCAAAGAGTTGGTCAAAACCTTCGGCACTGATCGTTATCTTGTGAGAATGCAGTGCGATGGTGCCACAGATTTAACGGTTGATTTCGTGGTTATGTCAGCCATGGGAAAATCTTTCGACGCCTTCAGAAAAATACTTCGAGAATATAAATTGGATTCTTATTTTAGGGACAGCTGCTTTGGGAAATCTTGATTTACCAGAGGACAACAATGCTCGTTTCCAAATAAAAATGGTATATGATCTTCTCAAGCGTAGGTTATGTATGAAAACAAAGATAAGATGGATGAGGTGTGGCTAAATTACTGTGGCATGCCTGTTTGTTTTGGTTGGAAGGAGTTTTTTATAGTTACTGGATTAAAATGTTATCCTCCTTCTCCGTCTCAAGTTATACCTATTCTAACCCAAAAAAAGCACCCCGCACACCCAAAAAAGGCAAAGGCAAGTCGAGTGATCATGATGAACTAGTGTCCCTGGTTGGTCCAAGCTTCAAAAACATAAATTTAATAAAGGAGTTAAAAGGTAAAAGACTTTCAAAGAAGCTCAAGAAATCATTGTGCTTGGTTTGGTTTGTACATAATATTTTTTGGGCAAGAGGCGTTAACAACATACCATTTGGTTTGATAAATCTCTCCAAGGATTTTGAGGAATTTAATAGCTATCCTTGGGGCTATGAAAGAAACAAAATGACTATCAAATATTTGTTGACTCCGTTAACACCAAGGACAGTCAACTTATATGGCTTTCCATGGGCTTTCATGGTAAATATTTCTTTTATCATGACATGATTTATTTTTTTGTTTTTTAATAATGCTTTTGATTTATTGGCGTTATTTTATAGGCTTGGGATTTTGAAGTCATTTTTTCTTTGATACAACAAGTGAACTACCAGGAAGAAGCTTCATGTCCAAGAATCCTGAGATGATTGTCGTCCAAAACTGATAAAAATGCAAAAATTCTTGATCTCTTCAACCCTCCGAAAGAAGCAGTAAGTGCAATTCTAATTAAGTTTTTATTTTAATTAATGATTTTTAAAAATGATTCCATCATCATTCTAATATATGTACTGATTTATTTTAGATTGTCCATATGTGGCTTGTTCCGACCAATCAAGAGTTGAAGATGTCATTTTTCTTACTTTACGGTATGTGCAAACTTTATCGAATCCTAAGATCATTGATAGAATAAAGGAGGAATTATTTAAAGCAACATCCATCACAAGAAAAACAAATTTGGAGGGTGGGCTTGTTATTGTTGATGATGGTAGTGGTAGTGGTGCTCGTCATATAGTTTTTGAAACAACAAACCATTATGATAATGATCATACTGGTTGTAGAGATTTTGCCACTTCTAGCGAATGTTCAGCATGCAAATGTCAAGACTGCAAGGCGAAACATGATGGAGTGATTAATGCTATTAATACATTAACTGCTTTTGTAAAGAAAATAACATCTAAGAGGGGTGTCATTCCATCAAAGAGGATTTCATATCCATACACTCTACTAGATATCAAGATGGTTAAGAGGAGAAGGAAAGAAATTTCCAAGGAATCATCAAGCATTGAAAAAAGCAAAATTGCAATTCCTCTGTCTCTGTCTTTTACCTTTGATAATGTACAAGGGCCACAGGAGAGCAACATGAGCTGAAGAAGGCGAATGTATATCATTTGTTCCAACAAACAAACAAACACGTCTATTTCAATAGATTATACATCTGCTGAAAATTATTAAATAGATATATATATCTGTTGCAACTATCGTATAACCTATTACATCAGATGCGTTAACTGTTGTAACATATGTTCGTCTATTTTAACAAATCAAACAGGTCTTAGTACTATTTTAATTTGTACCAACAAATGAGTCATATGTTGCAACAGATGGGTCATCTGTTCAAAATTATCGTACAACTCTATTTTCCCTGTTCGAGTTTATCCCAACAGATGATCCATTTGATATAATAGATAGATAATCTATTGTATATCTGTGATTATTAGCATTGACAATTCTGGCTTTCCAGGCGGATTTCACAGTAGTAGCTACTGCTGAACAACATAATATCATAATTGATAAGCCATCAACTTCTTTCATGGAAGAAGAAAAAGTAAAGCCTGTCAGTTCAGAGAACGGAAGATTTACCCATTTGAAGGGTTCAACATCTCGGATGAGGCTCCAAAAAAACTTACAAAGTTGATCAAGGACTATTCAGAATGGATTGTGGATGGGTTGTTAAAGCATCACACTAGAAGGTACAGAAATCAGCTCTTAAATATATTGATCTATGCAATTTTTGTTGTAAGAATATGACATTAACACATATAAATCATGTAGAAAAAAATGGACTCTAGAAAGTGAACGAATCAAGTCTTGGTTTTGGTATGTTCGACTTTGTTGTTGCACTTCTCGGAATGAAGGATTGGTTCTATTGATGTCACAGCCCCAAACTTGTTGGAATGATGAGGTTTAAATGTCATACATATCACTATTAATTAATACTTTATTTAATTGCATTTGTGTATTAATTTTATTGTCATGTAATCTGAAATGTTTGATAATATGTGCAGCACATCGATGTCATTTTTACTAGATCCAAAAGAAGGGCAAGTTGCAAAAACAAGAATAATATAGATATACGATAGGTAATTATTTGTACAAAGTTTACATCAATAAAGCCTACAACAGGTTTTGTCAATAACAAATAGAAGTTTCCCGAACTGAGGAATGCTTAATCAACATCATCAAAGGTTTTAGCATTCCAGTTGTCTTACCTTGGCATTTGGTCGATGAAGTATACATCCTAATCAATTGCGGTGATGAATTCCATTGGGTTTTGGCTGTTGTCATTCTAACAAAGAGGCACATCCGAGTTTTTTACTCAATGTCGGGAAGGAGACATTCCGCACTGTCATCGGAGATACAAAAGATGGACAAAATATTGCCTACTTACCTTGATATAAGTGGCTTTTTGGACCAAAAGGTTCGTACTGATTGGTCGATGATTGAAGCATACCAGCATAAAATTGGTAATCCATTTGACGTAGAACATGTTGAAGGAATTGCTCAACAACTCATTGGTAGCCTGTAAGTATCATGATTTAGTTTTATTTCATAAATTTCACAACGCTTACATGAACTGCAAGATATTGATTATCTATTTTTTTGAAAATGCAGGGATTGCAGTCTTTTTGTTGCCGCTTACACCGAGTATTTGAGCGATGGATTACAAGTACCAAGTATGGACTTGATTCCTGATTACTCCGCAAAATATATGCTGCTCTTTTATGGAAATACGGAGAAGAGAAAGCTTAGAAACTCTACACAAGCGACATTAAAGATCCATGAAGAACAACTTATCCATATTGAGTAGATCTTTATAGCTTGAGTCTGTCAAAGTAATAACCTCTCCTTGGTAATTATTGGCACCAAAGTTTAAATTGTTGATTTATTTGTAGAGTAGATCATTTGTACCCATAATGATTTTTTTACATTTCATATTTTTGTTGAGTTATTTCATGTAATTTTTAAAGGCTTTGATTTATTTAATATTGTCTGTGAATATAATTTAATCCTTACTTTTGAACTTATTAATTGGAATGGAATACTAGATTCAAGTATTGCAACAAATAATACATATGTTGCAATAGATGACATATTTATTGGAAATTATCAAATAGATTTAGACATATGTTGCAACATCTAGGTCATCTATTGGAAATTATCAAACAGGTCTTCCTACTTTTTTTATTTATTCCAATAGATTACCTATTAGTTGCAACAAATAGACTATATATTGCAATATATTGTATATCTGTTGCGATCGAAATAGAGAGACATCTGCGTAATGCAGTAAATGACCAACCTATTACCACAGATAATCAATCAGTCACAATCGATATACTATCTGTTACAACAGATAGACAATTTGTTGCATTATAAAAAAAATCAACTTTCGGCAAACATAAAAAATTGTTATGGTGTTTGTCTTTGTACATCTTCTTCTTTATATACAGGCTCAAACCATTTAGTTAGTACCCCATAAGCCCAAAACTCTTGCCTCTTTGCCACAATGGTGTCGTATAGATCGGACATTTCTGTACCGGTCAGTAAACATTCAATGTATGAAAGCGAGTATAGCCCACACACAGCACCAATTTTATTTTTTTAAAGCTGCATGCCCTTGTTTAAACCTTCAAAATCCCATGCTTTCTTCATCATGAATTTCACTGGAAAATGATCCATCATTTTACTCAACCTCAACGAGCTGGGGAGCAACTCTAACAGTGGATGCACATGGATTAAAAAAGTGGTGTCCTTGAAGACAGGTAAGTTACAGCATAAACCTTAATCTTTCCCTCCTCGAGAAGTATCTCAATAACAAGAAAATGTTTGACTTCCACGTTCATGACTGCAAGAATTCTCTTTGCCTTAGTACAACTCTTGCCGTGTGGATATGGCCTCTTCCCTCTAATATAGTTAATCATGTCTTTCTTTCATTCGTACATAGAAACTAATGTATCAAATCCCATGCCACTGGGAGTTGATGCTAGCTTACGGAGCTTATTGTACCTATTACTGAAATTGGTGTAGAAGTTGAGGTCCATTATTTTATCGGCAGCATCATAAACATCTAGGTACGCTAATTACCTTCCACTCATGAGGCAGAGAATTTCATCAACATACTGTGATATAAGACGATAATTTTAATATATGTTAGTAATTGTAAAGAAGAGAAACATAGTGGAAAGATGCAACGGATAGTCCATCTATTGCAGAGGTTTCTCTGAATTAGTTCATAGATTACCCAGCTAACGCAACTTATGCAACATATGTTTAATCTATTGCAATAGAACAACCACCAGCTGCACCAGAATAACAAGCTGTTGCAACCGACGATACATCTGTTGCGTAGCTTCTTCTTCATGGAGTAGATTAGAAGGTTAGGTTAGGAAAAGTAAACTTACCCTATCCACGTACCACTAACGCATAGATTTCATACTCCCGAAGTCTTTATAGTCAAACGTATGCATGGTGTATTCTTCTGTAGGTTCCTTCTTCTTGGGATACTTAGTATTTCCCAGTTCCCTCCTTTCTTCATCGCCAAGTTCCTCATATATGGCCACCTTCTTCAGTGGCCTTGAAACTTCAACAACTTTTGGAGAGGGAGGAGTTGCAATCCTTTTTATTTTCAGACTGGAGAGTATTTGGCCTATTTTTCTTTTTTTCCTCTTAACCACCACTGTAGGAGTGTATGGCTCCCTTCACCTTCTTGGATGGTATGACACCCCTCTTGCATTTCAATTCCTCGATAGCTTCAGAGATAGCCTCTAGTTGTTTGAGAAGTTTATCCTGTCTGTCCTTTCATACATTATATTTGAAATAAGAATATAAGGGTAAAGAGGGGTGAGAGGGACCACTGTAAGGGTGGCAAGGACCAGTGTATGGGCTAGAGGACTTATGTAAAGGGTGATTTCAAACATATTTATTTTTTATTGAGCATAAACATGCTCATCATCATGACTGGCAGCATCATCAGCATCAGGATGGCTTCTACCAGCAATACCCCCAGAAGAAGCACTCGCATCTATTGCAGTAGGTTGGTCATGAAGAGCTCCAATATTAGGATGATCTTCTCTAACTGCTCTTCTAATGGTTGCTGCTCCAGCTATTTCCTTCTTTATTAACTTCACCGTTGTGTCTGCTATTGTATCAACAAGACCTAGAGTAATAAAAAAAGTCATCTCTAACTCCTGCTCAGTAGGCACGATCCAAGGATGCAAGACCTATAAAAAAGACAAATACATTTAAATCATATAATAATAATTTGCAGTCAGTTGGGTTACATGTTAACACGATCAACTTATGTAACAGGTGATCTATCTATAGAAATAGTTGATCTGTATGTCACAATATATTAACAATACGTTGCATCAGATTACTCATATGTTGCGTAATTTGCAATAGATAGGTAATCTGTTGAGTCAGGTTTAGAGAACCAGAGCAACAGATGGATAATCTATTACAAAATATGGATCATCTGTCGCAACAGATTACCTATCCGTTGTACCAGTTGTAATAGATGGGTAATTTATTGCAACAGACGATCAATATGTCACAACAAATAGCACATCTATTTCAATATATTTCTTTGAATTTTTGTGTTGCTCTTTGCATCCAACCACCTAAGGATCCTTGGATAGGAAACCTCATCTGGGTAATACTTGACCTAATTTCGGAGGGGAGGAATGACTTCAAATTCTCAAGCCTAAAATATGTAAACAGGAAGCAATCAAAAAATTCATAATAATTATTCAATATAAATTAATGGATGAGTAAACAAATAGTGATTAAATTTACCATGAAAGCCCAAGGAAAGCCATATAATGTGATCGTCTTTAGGGATAGCTTTGTTAGTAAATATTTGACAGTCAAGTAGTAGTTGTCATATCCCCAAGGATAATTGTTGAATTTCTCAAAATCATCAGCAAGCTTCAACAAATCATCTTCTATAACTTTGTTGACGTCTCTTGCCAATATAACGGCATGGGCAAACCAAACTAAGCAAAATTGCTCCCTGTACTGCTTTGGTATGATTTTATCCTTAAGATCTTTTATCAAATTCGTTGCTTTTTAGCTGCATCCAGCAATGTCCAACAACCCATCTATTTTTTTCTTATGTCTATTCATTTTGGTGGGTGGTTGTTTGGACAATGCCTTCTGTTTATTTGATGGTGGTGGTTTGGCTATCCTTCTTGCCTTGAACCTTTCAAGGGGTGTTTCCTTGATGATAAGTTCTTTTGGATGGTCGCATTTGAAGCCCGTCACTATAGCAAACTCTTTCATGCCAAAATAAACCGACATGCCACAGTAGTTGATACAGATTTTATCCATCTTTTTTTGCCCTCCTTTGATTTTTCATCATCACATACTTGATCCTGCTCTTGAGAAGACCATATACCATGCTTAGTTAGAAATGGTTAGTGTGGTCCTCAGGCATCTCAAGAAAGCATCCACAACAACTCTTCTTAAAAAGTTCGTTTATGTTTTAATTTTTCATAATATTCCTAAAATCATCAAAAGATTTCCCAAACTAACATTTAAGTACAAGATCACCAGTTGGTTTTGCAGGGTCATAAATCGTCATCGCAACTTGAAACCTATTAATACTAATAGTTTTGACAGCCTCATGCTGGGATTTTGATCTTATTTCACTCCCCATTGGTGAGACATTATCATCTTGTTTATCTTTTTCTTTCTCCTCACTTTTATTTTCCTCACCAGCCTCTATATACCCTTTTCCACCACATTTTTCATAAATTTTCTCAGCCTCATTTTTCCTGACTGAGATTGTTCAGGAGGTTCCTCTGAATCCATCTATACTCCAGCCTTTTTTGTTGAGTGGTCAGAAGTTGATCCATTTTCAGTTTCTTTTCTTTTGGGAGATATCTTTTAACTACAAACAACAGAAAAATAATAAATACATTAAATTTGATGTCTGCGTGAATTTTTAAAAAAGTCTAAGACAAATTTCAATAAATTATTATACGCCACATTACAAATAAATACTCCAACGGATAACCCATCAGTTGAAACAGATGGGGAATCTGTTCGAGCACCTATTTAATATCTCCCAATAGATGTTCCACTTGTTGCAATAGATGGACCACCAATAACACTACCAATGCCACTAATACTCTTACCAAGGCCGCCAAAACTTCCAGCACCACCACCAAGACAACCTAGACCATCACCAAGACCACCAATAGCGACACCATTATAATACCCCAAAAATCCAAACCAATGCTAGAGGTGTGTTTCAAGCTCATGCATAATATATTATGGATCCTTGGTAGTTTTATAAGTTAGTTTGATGTATATTAAGGTCCCAAATAACTCTCAGCTACTTGATGAATCAATATAACCCATACCTATGGAGTTTTCGATAAGAATAATTCTTTAATCAACTACAAACAAGCATAAATTTTGCTCTACTCAAAATTTTCCAGCTCAAGACCTACCAAACTGTAGAAAATTGAATAATCTTTTGAACGATAGCAATTTCACCCAAATTCGATACTCGGGTGAGAAGTTATGGCACTTTTAGTGAAAATAATAGCTCAATATGAGCAGCACCGCATCACGGTGACAGGACAAATGGCATTTGTCTGCTTCCAATGAGGCACCGCGATGGTGTCGCATCACGGTGAAGTTTCAGTTTGGGATTGTCATTCTCTAGTGGCGAAATGCGATGGCGCTGCATCGCGCCGTTGGACAAAATGGGGATTGTCACTTTCCAGTTGCCCGATGCAATTTTGACGCGTCACGCCGAAGGTAAAAATCAGCTTTCCAGCGATGAAAATTTTAATTCTTTCCAGGGGTAATTTGTTTTTTTCAGTGGCCCTAATCAGTCTAAAACACGTTAATTAATCCCTCAAATATGATTTAGTCATTGTTTATTCAAATTTCCCCAAATCAAGAACATTCTCTCTCAAATAGAAAAAAAATCCTAGCCCTCAAGAATCAAGAAAAAGTATCAAGAACGCTACCAAGAAACTTCAAGAATTCAATTACCCAGGTATGTCAGGCGTTCATCCTTGGGTTACTTTCACCCTTGGAGCTCAAGAACCTTTTTTCAAAATACAAGTTTTCAAATTATTGATTTACATGTTTGAATTAGATTGTTATGTATCGTTGTATGGGTTTCAATTCAAGATTTACCCCATGTTTCATGTAAACCAATTTGCATATATGTTGAATTAGTTGAATTCTCATGTTACAACCCTTGAGATTTGTAAGTTGAATGTGATAGCCATGATGTTTATATGTGATAATTATTATGTGCAATAGTCATGCTCCCCAAGTGTTTGATAGAATCTCTATGTGAATTGAATAGTGAAATCATGACATGTTAGCATGTGTTCCCACCCATGTACAAGTTCATGTCATGCAAGAGTTTGATAAAATGCCTCAATAAATGAATTGTGACTAAGTGACTAGCTATTATGCTTTTAAGATAGTGCTATGTTTTACTATTTATGCTATCGAGTCCTGGGGGTATTTAATACCCGAAATATAGTTGTTTACTTAGATCACAGTAGTTACAAAATAGTCTCAATAAGGTTAAGAAAGTAGTATTTAGTCAGTCTTCATGATCAACGTGAGTTTAGTCAAGCCAGTCCTGTAATGATCAGTTCCAGTGTTATTTTAGTAGGGAGTAGGATTCAGCACCGAGCTAACCCAAGAATGAGGGCATTCCTGTCAACCTAGGGTTTGACCCTTAGTATCAATCCTTGAGTTACTGAACTACATAACCAGCATAGGTTAACTCGTCCTCCTACCAAACAAGGGCTAACGCAATCATGTAAATATTTTATGTGTCTTTTTGCCAGACTAGGGTTGACACAACCATTGTTAGTATCCTGTGGAAAGGTGATAACACCATTACAACTAGGGTCATAGGTTGGACCCCAAATCAGTTTACATAGGGGTATGTCAGTTAAATAAACACTCCTACAATCTCAGTTTTAGTCTTCAATATAAAACTCAGTCTAGTTCTACAAAACCATGGTTGTCAGTTATCAGTTACTCAGATATCAGTTATATAGCCAACAAAACTCAGTACTTAGTTACTGTATAATCTCAGATACATGACGTGTATATACATATATGCACAGTATTGTATACTCAGTGATTATAGCAGTTTCAGTTCTCTATGTACTCTTATTCTATTACCTCATATCATTCAGGCAGTTACTGTTCATATATGTGAGCCTATGCATATTATCCTTACCTTATATAGCATACCAGTACATTCCACGTACTAATCGCATACTTTCTTTTGTGCTATGATGTCTCATATTCTAGGTTCGGACGCTCAGGTTCCTTACTAGGCTTAGCCAGATTCAATTAGCAGTAGCCGACTCAGTAGTGATTTCTCATCACTCAAGGATATTATTTATTTCAGTACTTTAGTAGATTTAGTATTTATTTTAGTAAGAGTTAGTTGGGGGCTTGTCACATCAACTCCACATTCAGAAAGTTAGAGGCTTTCAGACTATACCACTTCAGACAGATATTTAGGTTTTTAGTATTATTATCATTATTCAGTATTTGTTTTTAGTTTACGAACCTTATGGCATTTTTAGCCTATCTTCTGCATACATTCAGTATTATTGTTCAGTGTTAACAGCAGGTACTAGCTCATGGGTTAGCTTATGGTCCTTTAAGATTCTATGAACCGTATGGCGCCTAGGGTGTAATCTCGGGGCATTATGAACTTGGTAATAGAGCCTAAGGTTCTACAGTTTCCTAGGGAGTCTTACATCCGCATCAAGTAGATTCTTGTGTATGGGTGTGTAGTGTACCACACTTATAGGCAAGAGGCTATGAAGCATTTTAGGAAAAGTTCCTTTTTTTTAGTATTCATATCGTGCGAGTGAGCATGATATCAAGTTAAAATCTTTGTATAATCCAACTTTCCATTCTATTTATAGAACATGCCTCCCAGAAAGACTAATGGAGGAAGAACTGGGAATCAGCCAGCACCTCCGCCCGTTCAGAAAAATCCCCTAAATGAGCACATTTCTCATGCAGTATTCAGAGATGCATTCACCACCCTAGCTCATTCTGTGGTAGCTCAGAATGCTTGACCAGCTACTGTTTAGGCTAACCCAGTGGCCAATACTACTGCATCTAGAATTCTGGACTTCACCCGAATGAACCCTCCTTCATTTTCAGGAGGACCCATAGGAATTTCTTGACATAGTGTAGAAAGTAATGGATATCATAGGGGTAACCGCTAGTGAGAGTGCTGAGTTAGCTGCCTATCAGTTATAAAATGTAGCTCATATATGGTTTAAGTATTGAAAGGTAGAGAGAGGTGCGATGCAAGACCTATAGAATAGGAAGAATTTGCTACTGCTTTCTTAGATAGGTTCTTTCCATTGGAGTTGAGAGAGGCTAAGTTATTAGATATTATGAACCTGAGGCAGGGAAACATGAGTGTGAAAGAATATTCCCTCAAGTTTACTCAGTTGGCTAAGTATGCTCCTCATATGGTAGCTGATGGTAGTCTAAGATAAGTAAGTTCGTGTCTGGTATGTCTGACAGTGTGGTCAAGGAGGTTAGGATCACAATGCTGATTAAGGATATGGACTTATCTTGGTTGATGGTCCATGCTCAACATATTGGGGAGGATAAAACTAAGGAGAAAAAGAGGGAGAACAAGAGGGCTAGAATATGAAGTTTTAATTTTAATCAGCCAAGGTTAGAAGGTGATAATGTCCTCAGTTCCGCCTGAAATCTTCAGTCCCAACTTTGTCCTTATCTAGTGCTCCATTACCTAAATTTAGGAATTGTAAATGAGATAGGGAACCAGGCTCTAAATCTCAGGGTAGCATGAATCAGTGCCTGAACTAATCCTCTTTGTCAGAAGTATGGCAGAAATTATCAGGGTGTTTGTTGAGCCGACAGTGATGTGTGTTTCGGGTGTGGTAAGCTAGGCCATAGAATTAGGGAGTGTCCTCAGGTGGGTTCATAGAGTCAGCATAATTATCCCCCAATTAATTTCGGTCGCCTGTCTCAATAGGGTGAAACTTTCAGTGCCACCAGTGGGCAGCGTCCAAATAGGCTCTATGCACTTCAGTGCCATCAGAATTAGGAGAGTTCTCCTGATGTGGTTAGCGGTATATGACAAATCTATTATTTTTATGTTTATGCTTTGTTAGATCCTGGAGTTTTTCTTTCTTTCGTAACTCCTTATATAGCTATCAACTTTGGAGTCAGTCCCAAAATCTTATTAGAGCCTTTCTCAGTCTCTACCCTAGTGGGTAATTCTATCATAGCCTGACGGGTATAGAGGAATTATCCAATTATGGTGTCTCAGAAAGTTTCTTTAGTAGATATTGTAGAGCTAAAGATGAAGTATTTTTACATTATTCTTTTCATGGATTATCTCCATTCATGCTATTCTTTAGTTGATTTTAGAAATAGAGTAGTTCATTTTCAGTTTCCAAATGAACCAGTCCTTGAATGGAAAGGTAGTACTACAATGCTTAAAGGTCATCTTGTTTTGTACCTTAGAGCTAGAAATATGATATCCAAGGGGTGTATTTACCATCTTTTTAAGTCAAAGATTCTAATTCTAAAACTCCCAGTCTTGAGTCAGTTTCAGTAGCAAGTGAATTTCCAAATGTGTTTCCTGAAGATCATTTTGGATTTCCTCCCAATAGGGAAATTGACTTTAGAATAGACCTTTATTCGGATACACATCCTATCTCTATTCATCCATATAGAATGGCTCCATCTGAATTCAAAGAATTAAAAAAACAATTGAAAGATCTCCTAGATATGGGATTCATTAGGCCCTGTGTTTCCCCGTGGGGCGCACCAATTCTATTCGTGCGAAAGAAAGATGGTTCTCTTAGAATGTGTATAGACTATCGTCAGTTGAACAAAGTCACAGTCAAGAATAAGTACTCACTTCCCGAATTAATGACTTATTTGACAAACTTCAGGGTGTCAGTTATTTCTCTAAGAGAGACCTTAGATTCGGCTATCATCAACTCAGAGTCAGAGAATGTGACATTCCGAAAATAGCTTTCAAAACTCGGTATGGTCACTTGGAATTTCTAGTCATGTCATTTGGTTTTACCAATGCCTCAACAGCTTTAATGGACTTTGTGAACCTAGTGTTCAAGCAGTACTTGGACACGCTCGTAATAGTCTTCATTGATGACATTCTTGTCTACTCCCTAAGTGAAAGTGATCATGCAGACCATCTCAGAATAGTATTACAGACTCTCAAATCCCATCAGTCATTTTCCAAATTCAGTAAGTGCGATTTTTGGCTAAGGTTAGTATCATTCCTTAGCCATATCATTTTCGGTGATGGCATTAGAGTGGATCTTCAAAAGATCAAAGTGGTGTAAAATTAACCCAAACCCATCTCTCCATTAGATATCAGGATTTTCTTGGGTTTGGCTACTATTATTGATGGTTTGTTGAAGGATTTTCATTTATTGCATCTCCTATGTACATATTGAGTCAGAAAAAAGTCAAGTTCCAATGGTCGGATTCTTATGAGAAGAGTTTTCAAGAGTTGAAGACTCGACTCACTATAGTCCTAGTTTTGACTTTACCAGATAGTTTAGACTGGTTTGTTGTGTATTGTGATGCTTCCAGAGTTGTTTTGGGGTGTGTTTTGATGCAGAAGGGTAAAGTTGCCGCCTATGTCTCTAAACAGCTTAAGCCCCATGAAATGAATTACCCCACCCATGATCTTGAGTTAGCAGTTGTTGTGTTTGCCTTATAGATTTGGAGGCATTATTTGTATAGGGTGCATGTTGATGTGTTCATAGATCACAAAAGCTTGCAGTATGTGTTTTCGTAGAAAAACCTGAACTTGCGTTAGAGAAGGTGGTTAGAGCTATTGAAAGGTTACTATATGAGTGTTCTATATCATCCGACTAAAGCCAATATAGTGGTAGATGCTCTCAGTAGGTTTTCCATGGGTAGCTTCACTCACGTTGTTAATAATAAGAAGTAGTTAGTTCAGGAAGTTCACCATCTTGCCAGGTTAGGTGTTCGTTTGGTCGATTCAGCTGATGGTAGTGTTTGGGTGCAAAATAGTTTAGAATCATCTCTGGTTTTTGAAGTATAAGAAAAGAAGGATTGGGATCCTAGTCTAGTAAAGTTAAAGAAGTCAGTTAGAGATCAGAAAGTTGAGGTTTTATCCCAAGAAAAAAATGGTGTGTTACGTTGCCAGGGTAGGTTGTGTGTGCCGTGTGTTGAAGAGTTGAGACAACGGATTCTTGCAGAAGCACATGGTGTATGTTACTTGATTAATCTAGGGGACATAAAGATATATAGGGATCTACGAAAAATCTATTGGTGGAGTGGGATAAAAAGAGATATTGCAGAGTTTGTGGCTAAGTGCTCCATATGTCAGCAGGCTAAGATTGAACATCAGAAGCCTAGTGGTTCCATGCAGGAGTTCAGTATTCCCATATGAAAGTAGGAAGAAGTGAACATGGATTTCATGGCAGGTTTACCTCGTACTCTTCATTAGCATGATTTGATTTGGGTCATAGTAGACCGGATGACCAAAACTGTTTATTTCTTACCTGTTCATACTTCTTATTCAGCCGAGGACTATGCCAATATCTATATCTGAGAGTTGGTCAGGTTACACGGAGTCCTAGTATCCATTATTTCAGATAGAGGTACCCACTTTACCTCTTATTTTTGGAATGCCTTTCAAAAAGGTCTTGGTACCGAAGTTTACCTCAGCATAGCCTTTCACCCTTAGACAGATGGTCAAGAACCATTCAGACTCTAGAAGATATGTTAAGAGCGTGTGTTGTTGACTTTAAAGGAAATTAGGATGACCACCTGCCTTTGATTGAGTTCACGTATAATAACAACTATCATTCCAGTATTCAGATGGCTCCGTTTAATGCTCTATATCGAAGGAGATGTAGATCTATGATTGGTTGGTTTTAAATAGGATAAACTGTGCTAGTAGGTCCTGACTTAGTTTTTGATGCCTTAAAGAAGGTTTAGTTGATCAGAGAGAAGCTTAAGACGGCCCAGAGCAGACAGAAATTGTATGCAGATATGAGAGGAAAATACCTTAAGTTTCAGATTGGCTACTTTGTGTATTTGAAAATCTCTCCTATAAAGGGAGTGAAGAGTTTTGGCAAGAAGGGGAAGCTCAGTCCCTGATATGTCGGTCCTTACAGAATTCTCAGCCATTTTGGAAAGGTAGCTTACGAGCTTGAGTTTTCTTCAAATCTATCTTCAGTACACTCAGTGTTCCATGGCTCCTTGCTAAAGAAATGCATTAGTGACCCAATATTTTTAGTCCCCTTAGAGGGTGTAGATATTTAGAATGATCTTTCTTTTGACGAGGTCCCAGTCCAAATCCTCGATCGTCAGATTCTTAGACTAAGCAACAAAGAAGTTTCCTTGGTCAAAGTTCTTTGGAAAAATAAGTCAATTGAGGGAGCTACTTGGAAATCATAAGTAGATATACAGACCAAGTATCCTCACCTTTTCTCCACAAACTCAGATTATCAGGTAATAATCTTTTTAAAATTTAGTTTTTCCATGCTCAATTTCAGCTGCATATCATTCTCATATCAGTCATGCATTCACTGGATCAATTTTATCCTGTAATCATGCTTCAGTTATGCATTATCAATGTGTAAACTCTGTTTGTCAGTATTTTTAGCTTAATCAGACTCAATCGAGGATGAATGTTCCCAAAGGGGAGATATTGTAATACACCAAAAATCCAAACCAATGCTAGAGGCATGTTTCAAGATCACATGTAGTACATTATGGTTCCTTTGTTGGTTTATGAGTTATTTTGATGTATATTAAGGTGCCAAATAACTCCCAGCTATTTGATGAATCAATATATCCCATACCAATTGAGTTTTTGATAAAAATATTGCTTCAGTCAACTTCAAATAAGTATACCTTTTGGTCTACTAAGAATTTTCCAGCTCAAGATCCACCAAACTGTAGGAAATTGAATAAGCTTTCCAACGATACCAATTTTTCCCAAATTTGATACTTGGGTGAGAAGTTATGGCACTTTTAGTGAAAATAATAGCTCAATATGAGCAGCACCGCATTGCGGTGACAAGCCAAATGGCACTCGTCAGTTTCCAGTAAGTCATCGTGATGGCTCCGCATCATGGTGATTTTCTAGTTCTGGATTGCCATTTTCTAGTTGTGAAATAAGATGGCACCGCGTTGCGCCGTTGGACAAATTGGGGATTGTCACTTTCCATTAGCCTGACGTGATTTCGCCGTATTGCGCCCAAGTTAAAAATCGGGATTCTAGTGACAAAAATTTTAATTCTTTCTAGGGGTAATTTGGTCTTTCTCTGTGGCCCTAATCATTCTAAAACATGTTAATTAATCCCTAAAAGCTGATTTAGTCATTGTTTATTCAAATTTTCCCAAATCAAGAACATACTCTCTCAAATAGAAAAAAAATAGCCTTCAAGAATCAAGAACAAGTCTCAAGAACACGACAAATAAACTTCAAGAATTCAATTACCCAGGTATGTTAGGTGTTCATCCTAGGGTTCCTTTCACCCTTGGAGTTCAAGAACCCTTTTTCAAAATACAAGTTTTCAGATTCTTAATTTACATGTTTGATTTAGAAAAGACCATTCAGACTCTAAAAGATATGTTAAGTGTGTGTGTGTTGTTGACTTTAAAGGTAGTTGGGATGACCACTTGCTTTTGATTGTGTTCACGTATAATAACAACTATCATTCAAGTATTAAGATGGCTCTATTTAAGGATCTATATGTAAGGAGATATAGATCTTCGATTGGTTGGTTTAAAATAGGAGAAATCTCTCTAGTAGGGCCTGACTTGGTGTTTGATACGTTAGAGAAGGTTCAGTTGATCAGAGAGAGGCTTAAGATAGCCCAGAGCCGATAGAAATCGTATCCAGATATGAGAAAAAAAACCTCTGAGTTTGAGATTGGTGACTTTGTGTATTTGAAAATCTCTCCCATAAAGAGAGTGAAAAGGTTCGGCAATAAGGGGAAGCTCAATCCCCGATATTTCGATCCTTAAAGAATTATCAACTATTTTAGAAACGTAGCTTACGAGCTTGAGTTACCTTCAGATCTAGCTTCAGTACACCCAGTATTCCACGTTTCCTTGCTAAAGAAATGTATTGGTGACCCAGCAGTTGTAGTCCCCTTAGTGGGTGTAGATATTTAGAATGATCTTTCTTTCGAAGAGGTCCCAGTCCAAAACCTTGATTGTCAGATTCGCAGACTAAGGAACAAAGGAGTTCCCTTGGTCAAAGTTCTTTGGTGGAATTAGTCCGTTGAGGGAGCTACTTAGGAAGCAGAAGAAGATATATGGACCAAGTTTCCTCACCTCATCTCTGCAAACTCAGACTCATCAAAAGGTAATAATCTTCTTAGAATTTATCTTTTCCATGCTCAATTTCAGCTGCATATCATACTCATGTCAGGCATGCATTCATGAGATTAGTTCAGTCCTGTAATCATGCTTCACTTATGCATGTTCAGTGTTTAAACTCAGTTCATTAGTATTTATAGCTTAATCAAACTCATTCGAAGATGAATGTTCCCAAGAGGGAGATATTATAATACCCCAAAAATACAAACCAATGCTAGATGCATGTTTCAAGATCACGCATAGTACATTGTGTTTCCTTAGTAGTTTTATGAGTTAGTTTGATGTATATTACGGTTCCAACTCCCAGTTATTTTATGAATCAATATATCCTATACTGGTTGAGTTATCAATAAGAATGTTCCTTCAGTCAACTTCAAACGAACATAACTTTTGCTCTACTTAGAAATTTTAAACACACGACTAACCAAACTATAGAAAATTGAATAAGCTTTCCAACGATACAAATTTTTCCCAAACTCGATACTCGGGTGAGAAGTTATGACACTTTTAGTGAAAACAATAGCTCAATATGAGCAGCATCGCATCGCGGTGACAGGCTAAATGGCACTCGTCAGTTTCCATTGAGGCACTGCGATGGCACCGTGTTGCAGTGAAGTTCTAGTTTGGGATTGTCATTTTCCAGTGGCAAAACACAATGGCACCGCATCGCGCCGTTTAAGAAATTGGGGATTGTCACTGTCCAGTAGCCTGATGCAATTTCGACGTGCTATGCCAAAGGTAAGAATCGAGATTCTTGCATCAAAAATTTTAATTCTTTCCAGGGGTAATTTGGTCTTTTTCAGTGGCCCTAATCAGTCTAAAACACGTTAATTAATCCCTAAAAGTTGATTTAGTCAATGTTTATTCAAATTTTCCCAAGCAAGAACATTCTCTCTCAAATAGAAAAAAACCCCAGCCCTCAAGAATTAAGAACAAGTCTCAAGAACACTACCAAGAAACTTCAAGAATTCAATTACTCAGGTATGTTAGGTGTTCATCCTTGGGTTGCTTTCACCCTTGGAGTTCAAGAACCCTCTTTCAAATACAAGTTTTCAGATTCTTGATTTACATGTTTGATTTAGATAGTGTTCATATATGTATTGTTGAATAGGTTTCAATTCAAGACTTACCCCATGTTTCACGTAAACCAATTAGCATGTATGTTGAATTAGGTGAATTCTCATGTTACAACCCTTGAGATTTGCAAGGTAAATGTGGTAGCCATGATGTTTATATGTGATTATTATTATGTGAAATAGTCATGCTCCCCAAGTGTTTGATAGAATGTCCATGTGAATTGAATAGTGAAATCATGACATATTAGCATGTATTCCCACCCATGTACAAGTTCATGCCATGCAAGTGTTTGATAAAATGCCACAATGAATAAATTTTGACTAAGTGACTAGCTATTATTCTTTCAAGATTGTGCTATGTTTTACTATTTATGCTATCGAGTCCTGGGGTATTTAAAACACAAAATCTAGATGTTTAATTAGATCATAGTAGTTACAGAATAATCTCAGTAAGGTCAAGAAACTAGTATTCAGTCAGTCTTCACGATCAGCGTGAGTTTAGTCAATCTAGTCCTGTAATGATCAGTTCTAGTGTCATTTCAATTTGGAGTAGGATTTAGAACCGACCGAACCTAGGGATGGGGGCATTCCTGTCAGCCTAGGGTTTGACGATTAGTAGTAATCTCTAAGTTACAGAACTACGTAGCCAGCGTAGAGTAAGTCGTCCTCCTACCAGACTAGGGTTAACGCAATTATGTATATATTTCATGAGTCTTCCTTCCAGACTATGGTTGACACATCCATTGTTAGTATCTCGTGGCAAGGTGCTAACACCCTTCCAACTAGGGTCATAGGTTAGACCCTAAATTAGTTTACATCGGGGTATGTCGGTTAAATGAACACTCCCACAGTATCAGTTTTAGTCTTCAGTATAGAACTTATTCCAGTTCAACAAAACCATGGTTGTGATAACGCTCAATCTACAGCTCTCGTAGGAGTGTAAAACGGTCGTTAGCAAATATAGAACCCAACTGGGTTGGGTATCGATCCCACAGGGAATAGCTTGGTCAACAAGTAAGCAACGATTACTAGACATTTAGTGCAAGTCTCGTAAGAAGGGGGTTTGTAATGTGTAACCAAATTATTGAAGCAAAAACTGAAAATAGCAAAGTAAAAAGAAAGAATGTTTAGTAGGTTGTGAAACAATGAGAATTGAGGAGTTGGGGTTATGTCCACCTTCTGAGTTATACGTCTCTATTGACTATGAGTGTGTTGAATTCAGACATGCATGTGCTTATAGAGAATTGTATTCGATGGTAAATCCAGGCGTCTTTCGACCTATTCGAGGATTATTTCACTTTAACTCTTTCGAGCTTAAAGCGTGTCTAATGGTACAAATTCTCCAAGAGGTTAATCCAGTTATGGCACTAACTTTTTAATAGGGGATGGGACCCTACTACCTTGACATTATCTCATTTCCAGACAGATAACCTTTCTTTCAAACAAGTTAAATGTTATACTGGCGTATTCTTGCGTTTGCAACCACAAAGAATTTAGATTAAGATGAAGAGAATAATGATATAAGCAGCATACGTGTCACGAACTCACAAACTCACAGCAATAGATAGTATCTCATTCGGCTTCCATAACCCCAACAGAGAAGTTTAGTTACCCATGAGTGCGAAGGAAATCACAATTGACATTGTTGTTATACCACAATAAAGATTTCATGTTTGTAATGGTGTGGTAGGCGTTAGGCGTGAATCCCTTAGTAAAGTAACGTTTCTCTTGTTGTGGAATTTAAGAATAGATGAATAAAAGAAGAAAAATAGAATTAATGGAAGAATGATTGTTTAGAACTAGAATGTCTTAGAAGTAGAATAGAATAGAATTGAATGTGAGAAGATGTCTCAAAACCTCTAGCAAGATAGGGTATTTATAATACCCATATCCTATTCCTACTAAGCTAATGAAATGCTTAACCAAATCCTACTAAGCTAATGAAATACTTAACCCAATTGTACTAGGTTAATGTATCATTATCCTAATCCTAACAAGCAAATATAATACTTAACCCAATTGTACTAGGTTAATGTATCATTATCCTAATCCTAATAAGTTACTGCTAGTCCCCAAAGTCTTCAGAAATGTTGTTTTAGCCCGGGACAGAATTTCCATGCGTCATCTTTAGTCCTTGGCGTCCAAGATTGGCTTTTCTCCTTTCGTGAAGCTTTCTTTGGCGTCAAGTTATCCATGTAATGCTGAATTTTGCATCATTTATACCTGAAACTTTGTTAATCATGTTCGTTAGCTCACTTACAGGAAAATGGACTAAAAGTGCATGAAATATATAATTTGTTCTCAAAACTAGGCTAAAATATGGGAAAAATATAGTGCTATAGGCGTGTAAATTCGCCTATCATCAACACCCCACACTTAAAGCTTTGTTCGTCCTCGAACAAAATATCATGTCCCTCTAAACATCAACTTAGGGTTTCACAGCAACAACATAAATTATTCGTCAAGACAAGCACAACAATTATCAACAAAGAGTAGTTTTCCGATCATTAGTAGAGACCATTTAGCCTCCAACATAGACTCGTGATGGTGGTCAACTCATATTCAAAAGTTAAGGCACAAAGAATCATACACGACTACCCAAAACTCATCAACCATGTGTGTCTCACAATATATTACCCATAATCACTCCCAAGTATAGCATATTTTTCAAACATGGGTATCAAAATATCCTTGCTCTCGCTCTCACAAAGAATTCATATGAAGCAACTGATGGCCATAGGCTTGCCCTTAGTGTAATGCTCCACTAAATGTCAGAATGCCAAGCTTAGGATCAACTAGGTCTTTTGATGGTTGTAATGTAGGCTAAGGGACAGGTAGGACTATTTTGGCCAGAAATAGTGACTATGTTCCTAAGCGCTTTAATACATCACATTGTATCATTAACACTTTTCTTTCAAACAACCTTTTTACTTTCTTTTATTCTACCACTCTTTTTCTCCTCTTTTGTTTTTCAATTTTAAACATAACTAACTTTTCAGTTTTCCTTTCCTTTTTCTTTTGATAACATACCTCTTATGATAGCACTTTCTTTTTCATAACTCATTCAAGCACCAACGCATTCTAAAGCATCATACTCACCCAATTTCCTCTTATTTTATCACATGACTTTTTCACTTTAAAGCACTTAGGAATTTGGATCAAATTATGGTCTTGAAAAATAATGGATTAGGCTTACATACGAGGTTTGTCAAAGAAAATAGGCTAAAGGCTCAAAAGGGTTTAACTAGGATGATGTCCATGGGTAGGTAAAAAGAAGGTAAATAATCATAGGTTGCAAAAAAAATGCCTAAATCATCTTCTAGACTTGCACTCTTTATTTTTGCTTTACATACATACCAGGCAAGTTCTAGCATCAGCCACAAGCACAGAATATACTATTATCTCTCACACACAAGGCACATGGTCGACTTTATTGGGAGTAGTATAGACTCTTGACCCAACAGATGAAGGAATTAAACCAAACAATATCACATAGTGAGTCACAATTAGAGCCTAAATGTCTCAATAGTCATGATTTTAGAACAAACTCTTGTCATAATCTCATGCTGCCTATTAGAATAATTTCATGCGAAGCTAAGCTAAAAAAAACAATTAACTACAAACAAACATAAATAAATGCAAATGTGGATGGAGAAGTATAGCATGCAAATACCAGCACCCCACACTTAGACGGGACACACTGTCCTCAGTGGAAAATAAATAAGAAGAACCTGGTTAGTCGGACTCATCCTCTATGTCTGGGTTCATACCCCTTGCATCGGAATCATCATCAGAGTCGTCATCCTCAGAAGTTCCTCATAAGTATCCCACTTAATTCCAAGAGTGAGTCGAGGTATTTGCAGCGAGGGGGGTTCTCCTTGCTCTTTTCGGCCTCTTTTCTTGTCTTTTTGTGAAGTGGTAGCCTTATCTTTGCCTTGTCTTGCTTTGGGTGACATTGTACCTGAGACTTAAAACAATGTTCATGTTAGCATCATATCGATGGATACAATCTATAAACAAGAAGTAGTGGCACCACCCCACACTTAGTTTGTTGGTACAGACTAGTGAAGTGAAAGTGGTCGATTACTCAGACTTCATCGACATACGTTTTAGGGGCTATATTCCAACAAGAAATTCAGATATGTAACACTTCTTGCAATCTTTGCAATACTTTCATGTTAGGTATATCAATACTTCTACATAGGGATTACATCATGGTATAGTTTCTATCAATAATCACAATCTCCTATATCGGTAGGCAACTATAAGTCTTATTCCGATGATAGAGACATCCCAACATGTAAGTATTCAAGTGATAAGAGTATGCAATGTTCATAACTATAGCAATTCCGCAAGTAGTATGACAATGCATCAAAATCGAATTGAATTCGGAAACAAGTTAAGATCATCCTAACGTATATGTTCACTCACTTGGTTGTGTATCAACAATTCAAACACATTCACATCTCCAATACTTCTTCAAGATTTAGCAATTCATAATAGACATAGTAACGTAGTACTTACGAAAAATAGATGAAGAACACAAGAGTACTTACGTGATTGAAGCCTTTGGAGATGTTCTTGTAAAGTGGAAGAGCAAAAGTTTTGGGAAGATTTGGATGCTATGTGCGGCGCCTATGTTAGGTTTTCAATGTGTTTGTGCCTCAAGACTAAGTCTCCTTTATATAGGAAAATAATGGGTCGGGTTTTGACCCATTTAAAATCGGTTTTGGAGACAAAAAGTGACCATAGGCGGCGTCTTTAGCTTTGCCTATGCTTGGCATAGGCGGCGCCTAATGCAAAGCCTATGGTGAGCATAGGCGGCGCCTAGTGCAATGCCTTTAGTGACCATAGGCGGAGCCTTTAGCATGGCCTATGAGATTCAGAGACAAAATAATTTGGCATAGGCGGCGCCTATGCTATGGCATACTTGAGCATGGGCGGCGCCTATTCCATAGCACACTAGATTCCGAGACCTTGGGCTAAAGTATAGGCTTTGCCTTGTTCGTGGCCTAGTTTTACCTAGGCCTAGCCTTGGTCGATGCCTATTTTGTCATGAGCAATGCTCAATCCATAGCCTTATGCATCTTAATTCCTAACTTACCACCTTTACCATGCAATACGTCCAAATCAAAATTTGAAACCAATCTCCTCGTTGAATACCTCTTGCACCTACATTTGCTCAAAACCAATAAAAACGATTAGTACGATGGGTTGCCTCCCACCAAGCGCCTTAGTTTTGGTCGTGGCACGACTCTTATTTTTGGATTTTTATTTATCAAAAGCAAACACGTAATAGAACGAAAGAAAAATGAAAAACGATAAATGATGGGTTGCCTCCCATCTAGCGCTTGATTTATTGTCGCGGCATGACATAGTTACCTCGAGTACTTAGACTTCGTAGAGATAGATGGTGGATCGTTTTCTGAATGGATTCAGATGATAATGAGGCTTTCTTGTAGGCATGCAATCTTCTTCGAGATGACCTTTGTGCATGCCTATCCCAGGTGGGATACCAATTATATCATCAATAGTCCAACCTATAGCTCTCATGTATCTTTTCAGAGCAGAGATGAGAGCCTCTACGTGCTGTTTACTTAAATCATCCGCACTCACCGGAAGTATATTTATACTTTCCAAGAACACATACCTTAGATAATCGGGGAGCTCTTTTGATTCTAGCATTGGTGGCTCTTCAAGGGAAGTCTTCGCTGTTGGTGACGGTTGATTCTTACGATCACGGTCTGGTTGCTTAGGAGTATGGGAATAGGTCTCTATTTCTGTTAGAGCACCCATAAGTTCTTCATAATGTTCATCGTCCTCATGCTCAACATTCAGTGGCGCAGCAGACAATGGCTCAACAGTAAGCTGTTTCTCTACAGATAATGTTTTCTTATCCTCATGATGGACATCAGCTACAGAGAACACATTCATATCGCTGGGCTGCTTCATTGCTTTGCATATATCAAAGCGGACCACTTCGTCATTCAATCGAAATAAAAGCTCATTAGCTCTCATGTCAATAAGAACATTTCCCGTTGCAAGGAAAGGACGTCCCAAGATTATGGGTACTTCAGAATCCACCTCGCAATCCAAAATCACAAAGTCTGCAGGAAAAATGAAGGTAGACACCTTCACCAACACATCATTCAAGATACCCACAGGTCGTTTTACTGACCTATCCGCCATCACGAACCGCATATTGATTGGTGTAGGGTCGCCCAACCCCAACTTTCTGTAGATGGATAGTGGCATCAAATTGATGCTAGCTCCCAAATCACACAATGCTTTGGCAAAATTCATAGATCCAACCGTGCAAGGAATAGTGAAAGCACCAGGGTCTGCCTTCTTCTGTACTAAGGACCTTGTGGCAATTGCACTGCAATAATGAATATTATCTGTCGGCTCATAGCTTACTGCCCGCTTCTTTGTTAAAAGGTCCTTCATGAATTTAGCGTATCCGGGCATTTGTTCTAGTGCCTCCACCAACAGAACATTAATGGTCAGCTATTTTAACATTGCCATGAATTTACTGAACCTTGTATCATCCGCCTGCTTCTTCAATCTTTGGGGAAAAGGTGGTGGTGGGTATGGAATTGTTCTCTCCACGACTTTCTTCTCCTCTTGCTTCCGTTGTTCAGCTTTTCCAGGCTGCACGTCGTGAGGAGTGACGTTAAGGACGTTAGGATCGACTATTGCGGCATCTTCCCCTTTCGCCTTATCATCAATTTCCGCTTCTTCGTCAACCACTTGCTTGCCTTTTTCTGAAGTTTCCAGCACCTTACCACTTCGATTAGTAATAGCCATGCATGATCCATCATTCCTTGGATTTTGCACAGTGTCGCTAGGTAAAGTGCCAGCCTTTCTTTGATTGAGTGCTGCTGAAAGTTGGCTCAATTGCTGCTCTATTTGCTTGATTGAAGTGTAATGTGAATCAACTAATTGCTTCATGGCAGACAAATCATTTATTACCTTCGTTACTCCCGCGCTAGTTGTTTCCACTCCTTTCAATAGTTTAGCCATCATGTCTTCCATACTTCCATAACTAGATGTGGTGGCGTCACATCTTCCAGGGGGAACATACAAACCACTACTGTCATTCTTGTTCTTCCAACTACCTTGGTCCTTGTTTCCATATTTATCATAATAGTTCCGACCTTGGTTTCCTTGGGCATTGCCTCGGAAACCCCCCTGATTGTTCAAGTAGTTGGCTTCTTCTTCCGAATCAGATTCGTTTCTTCCTTTTGACGCAACAGTTTTGACTTTTTCGGTCTTCCCTGATAATAGATGCTTTGTAAGAAGATCCACTTGTGTCTTCATGTGCGCTATATCTTGATCACGTTCTTCTTCTCTTCTCCTTTGGTCTGCAGTCATGCCTATAGATAAAGTAGGGCTTGCTACCTTAGAATCCCTGGTATGCCAAGCTCTACTTTGCTTCATCATACGATCTAGCATATTGTTTGCCTAACCAAAGGTGAGATCCATAAATGATCCTCCAGCCGCATTATCCACAACTAGTTTAGTTATTGAATTCAAGGCTCTGTAAAGTATCTCCATTAGGTGAACATTAGTCATGTGATGGTTTGGGCACCTCATTAGCTTTGTCTTGAACCTCTCCCATATTTCATGAAGGGCTTCAGTTGGAAGCTGACGAAAGTTGCTGATTTCATCTCTCATTTGTGCTCTTTTGGATGGCGGAAAGAATATTTCTAGGAAAGCGTCTCTCAATTGCCTCCAATTTGTAATGGAATCAGGAGTCAGCCCATTCAACCATAGAGTTGCCTCCCCAGACAGAGACAATGGAAATAAGCGTAACCGAATTGCATTCTGACCAACTCCAGGATTGTCAAACGACTTGCATGTAGAAATAAAGTTGATGAGATGCATATTCGGATCATCGCCTGCTAGTCCACCAAATAATTCCTTGAGTTGCAATAACTGAATCATGGTGCTCGTGATGTTGAACTTGGCTCCGGGTTCCAATAGTGGAGGAATAATGGCTCCTGTGGCTCCGGCTCCATCAAGATCATCATCATCATCGTCGAAAGCTGGATGCATAGCTTGGTGTTCAGGCCTAAACCTAGCTTGACGATCTTTTCTGTTGGCAGGTGTTGCGATCTCAGCAGCATGCCTAGGGTTTAGTAGCTCGTCATCACCTAGATCTTCATCGTCAGGATTTGTTGCTCGCCCAGGGTTATCAATATTCTGTTGATGCACTTGAGCGGCGGCTAGCGCAGCTAGTCTAGCCTGATCCTGTTGAGCAGCCATCCTTTCAATTGCGTTTTGTGCCTCCATTCTGCGAATACGTTATGGTTCAGGATTGATAGGTAATAACGGTTGACCAGAACTTCAGGTATGGGGCATGCACTGAATAAAAACCTGCAGTAAACAAAAACAAAAACTAAAAGTAAAAGTACGAGAATCTTTGACCAAAGGGTCTAGTAATTATCACGAACTTAATTGACACTTGTATTCCCCGGAAACGGCGCCAATTTTTGATAACGCTCAATCTACAGCTCTCGTAGGAGTGTAAAGCGGTCGTTAGCAAATATAGAACCCAACTGGGTTGGGTATCGATCCCACAAGAAATAGCTTGGTCAATAAGTAAGCAACGATTACTAGACTTTTAGTGCAAGTCTCGTAAGAAGGGGGGTTTGTAATGTGTAACCAAATTATTGAAGCAAAAACTGAAAATAGCAAAGTAAAAAGAAAGAATATTTAGTAGGTTGTGAAACAATGAGAATTGAGCAGTTGGGGTTATGTCCACCTTCTGAGTTATACGTCTCTATTGACTATGAGTGTGTTGAATTCAGACATGCATGTGCTTATAGAGAATTGTATTCGATGGTAAATCCAGGCGTCTTTCGACCTATTCGAGAATTATTTCACTTTAACTCTTTCGAGCTTAAAGCGTGTCTAACGGTACGAATTCTCCAAGAGGTTAATCCAGTTACGGCACTAACTTTTTAATAGGGGATGGGACCCTACTACCTTGATATTATCTCTTTTCCAGACAGATAACCTTTCTTTCGAACAAATTAAATGTTATACTGGCGTATTCTTGCGTTTGCAACCACAAAGAATTTAGATTAAGATGAAGAGAATAATGATATAAGCAGCATACGTGTCACAAACTCACAGCAATAGATAGTATCTCATTCGGCTTCCATAACCCCAACAGAGAAGTTTAGTTACCCATGAGTGCGAAGGAAATCACAATTGACATTGTTGTTATACCACAATAAAGATTTCACGTTTGTAATGGTGTGGTAGGCGTTAGGCGTGAATCCCTTAGCAAAGTAACGTTTCTCTTGTTGTGGAATTTAAGAATAGATGAATAGAAGAAGAAAAATAGAATTAATGGAAGAATGATTGTTTAGAACTAGAATGTCTTAGAAGTAGAATAGAATTGAATTGAATGTGAGAAGATGTCTCAAAATCTCTAGCAAGATAGGGTATTTATAATACCCATATCCTATTCCTACTAAGCTAATGAAATGCTTAACCAAATCCTACTAAGCTAATGAAATACTTAACCCAATTGTACTAGGTTAATGTATCATTATCCTAATCCTAACAAGCTAATGTAATACTTAACCCAATTGTACTAGGTTAATGTATCATTATCCTAATCCTAATAAGTTACTGCTAGTCCCCAAAGTCTTCAGAAATATTGTTTTAGCCCGGGACAGAATTTCCATGCGCCATCTTTAGTCCTTGGCGTCCAAGATTGGCTTTTCTCCTTTCGTGAAGCTTTCTTTGGCGTCAAGTTATCCATGAAATGCTGAATTCTGCATCATTTATACCTGAAACTTTGCTAATCATGTTCGTTAGCTCACTTACAGGAAAATGGACTCAAAGTGCATGAAATATATAATTTGTTCTCAAAACTAGGCTAAAATATGGGCAAAATATAGTGCTATAGGCGTGTAAATTTGCCTATCATCAGGATGTCAGTTATCAGTTACTCAAAAATCAGTTATACAACCAATAGAACTTAGTACTCAATTACAGCATAATCTCAAATACACGATATGTATATAGGTATATGCACAGTATTGCATACTCAGTGATTACAATAATTTTAGTTCTCTATATACTCTCATTCAGTTACCTTATATCATTCAGTTAGTTACTATTCATACATATGAGCCCATGCATATTAGACTTACCTCATCTAGCATACCAATACATTCCATGTACTGATTGTATACTCTCTTTTGTGCTATGATGTCTCATATCATAGGTTCGAAAGCTCAGGTTCTTGACCACACTTAGCCAGATTTAGTTAGCTACAACTGATTCAGTAGAGAGTCCTCATCCCTTAAGGATATTATGTATTTCAATACTTCAGAATATTTAGTATTTCTTTTAGTAAGAGTTAGTTGGGGGTTTATCCCATCAAATCCACATTCAGACAGTTAGTGGCTTTCGGACTAGACTATATCAGATAGATATTTAGTTTTTCAATATTATTATTAGTATTCAGTATATTTGTTAGTTTATAAATCTTATGGAATTTTCAACCTAACTTCTGCATACATACAATATTATTATTCAATGCTTACAATAGTTACCAGCTCATGGGTTAACTTGTGATCTCTCTGGATTGTAATCACCGTGAGGTACCCAGGGTGTACTCTCAGGTGTTACAAACTTAGTAATAGAGACTAAGGTTCTACAGTGTCCTAGGAAGTCTAAAATTCATGTCAAGTAGAGTCTTGTGCATGGGTGTGTAGCTTGCCACAATTATGGGCAAGAGGCTATGATGCATTTTAGGAAAACTTCCCTTTTTTCAGTATTCATATTTTGCGAGTGAGAACGAGCTCAAGTTAAACTCTCTGTCTAATCTAAGTTTCCCTTTCGTTTACAGAACATGCCTACCAGAAAGACTAATAAAAAAAGAATTGGGAATCAACCAGCACCTCTATCCGTTCAAAAAGATCCCCTGAATGTTCATGTTTCTCACACAGTATTTAAAGCTACATTCACCACCCTAAATCATTTCATGATATCTCTGAATGTTTCTCCAGCTACTGTTCAGGCCAACCCAGTGGCAAATACTGCTACAGCTAGAAATTAGGACTTCACCCAAATGAACCCTCCTTTATTTTCAGGGTCTAACTCTGAAAAGGACCTACAGGAATTTCTTGATATGGTGCAGAAGGTAATGGATATCATGGGGGTAACCGCTAGTGAGAGTGTTGAGTTAGATGCCTATTAGTTGCAAGATATAGCTTATACATAGTTTAAGAAGTAAAAGGTAGAGAGAGGAACAGACGTAGGACCTATAGAATGGGAAGAGTTTTCTACTGCTTTCTTAGATAGGTTCTATATGTTAGAGTTGAAAGAGGCTAAGGTGTTAGACTTTATCAACTTGAGGCAAAGAAACATGAGTTGAAAGAATATTCCCTCAAGTTTACTCAGTTGGCCAGGTATGCTCCTTATCTGGTAGCTGACAGCAGGTCTAAGATGAGTAAGTTTGTGTCTGGTGTGTCTGACAGTGTGGTCAAGGAGTGTAGGACCTCAATACTAATTAAGGAGATGAACTTGTCTAGGTTGATAGTCCATGCTTAACAAATTGAAGAGCAGAAAACTAAGGAGAAAGAGAGGGAGAATAAAAAGGCTAGAATAGGAAGTTTTAATTTTAATCAGCCAAGGTCAGAAGGTGGTAACCGTCCTCAGTTTTGCCCAAAATCTTTAGTCTCAAATTTTTCCTTATCTAGCGCTCTAGTGCCTAAATTTAGGAATAGTAACGGAGATAGGGCGGTAGGCTCTAAATCTCAGGGTTGCACAAATAGTGCCCGAACTAATCATCTTTGTTAGAAGTATGGTAGAAACCATCAAGGTGTTTGTAGAACTGGCAGTGATGTGTGTTTTAGGTGTGGTAAGCTAGGCCATAGAATTAAGAAGTGTCCTCAGGTGGGCTCACAAATTCAGCATAATTATCCCCCAGTTTAGTCCAATTGCCCGCCTCAACTTGGTGTCGTTTCCAGTGACACCAGTGGGAAGTTCCCAAATAGGCTCTATGTATTTCAGTCCCGACAGGATCTGGAGAGTTCTCCTGATATGGTTATCAGTACGTTTCAAATCTATTATTTACATATTTTTTCTTTGGTAGATCCTGGAGCTTCCCTATCCTTCATAACTACTTATATAGTTGTCAACTTCTGAGTTAGTCCTGAAATCTTAGTAGAGCCTTTCTCAGTCTCTACCCCAGTGGGTAAAAATCTATCATAGCCCGAAGGGTATACAAGAACTATCCGGTTATGGTGTCTCTGAAAGTTACTTTAGCAGATCTTGTAGAGCTAGAGATGATGAATTTTGACGTCATTCACGGATTGGATTGGCTCCATTCATGCTATGCTTCAGTTGATTGTAGAAACAACCAGTCCTTTAATGGAAGGGTAGTACTACAGTGCTTAAGGGTCAGCTTCTTTCATACCTTAGAGCAAGAAAGATGATATCCAAGGGGTGTATTTACCATATTGTTCGAGTCAATTCTTAGACTCCTAGTCTTGAGCCAGTTTTAGTAGCAAGTGAATTTCAAGATGTTTTTTCCAAATATCTTCCCAAAGTTCCTTCCGAAAGGTAAATTGACTTTGGGATAGTCCTTTTTTCGGGTACACAGCCTATCTCTATTCCACCATATAGAATGGCTCCAGATGAACTCACAGAATTAAAAGAACAATTGAAAGATCTCCTAGATAAGGGATTCATCAGGCCCAGATTTCCTCGTGGGATGCTCCAGTTCTATTCATGCAAAAGAAATATGGTTCTCTTAGCATGTGTATAGACTACCATCAGTTGAACAAAGTCACGATCAAGAATAAGTACCCACTTCCCATAATTGATGATTTATTTGACCAACTTCAGGGTGCCAGTTATTTGTCTAAGATAGACCTTAGATTCGGCAATCATTAGCTCAGAGTCAGAGAATGTGACATTCCAAAAATAGCTTTCAAAACTCGATATGGTCACTTTGAATTTCTAGTCATGTCATTTGGTCTTACCAATGCCCCAACATCTTTCATGGACTTGATGAATTGAGAGTTTAAGCAGTACTTATACATGTTCATCATAGTCTTTATTGATGACATTCTTGTCTACTCCCGAAACAAAAATGATCACGCAGACCATCTCAAAATAGTATTACAGACTCTCGGAGCCCATCAGTTATTCGCCAAATTCAGTAAGCTGGAGTTTTGGCTAAGGTCGGTAGAATTCCTAGGCCATATTATTTCTGGTGATGGCATTAGAGTGGATCATCAAAAGAACAAAGCAGTGAGAAACTTGCTCAAACCCATCTCTTTATCAAATATCATGAGTTTCTTGGGTTTGGCTACTATTACTAATGGTTTATTGAAGAATTTTCATCTATTGCATCCCCTATGGTCGAATTGACTTAGAAAAAAGTCAAGTTCCAGTGGCCGGATTCTTGTGATAAGAGTTTTAAGGATTTGAAGACTCGACTCACTAAAGCCCAGTTTTGACTTTACCAGATGGTTGAAACGGGTTTGTTGTGTATTGTGAGGCTTTTAGAGTTTTTTAGGGGTGTGTTTTGATGCAGAAGGGTAAAGTTGTGGCTTATGCCTCTAGACAACTTAAACCCTATTAAAAGAATTACCCCACCCATGGACTTAAGTTAGCAGCTGTTGTGTTTGATTTAAAGATTTGTAGGCATTATTTATATGGGGTGCATGTTGAAGTGTTCACAGATCACAAAATCTTACAGTATGTGTTTTCGCAGAAAGACCTGAACTTAAATCTAAGAAGGTGGTTAGAGTTGTTGAAAGATTACTATATGAGTATTTTGTATCATCAGGGTAAAACCAATGTAGTGGAAGATGCTCTCAGTAGGTTGTCCATGGGCGGTGTCGCTCACATTGAGAATGGTAAGAAAAAGTTAGTTCAGGAAGTTCACCATCTTGCCATCTTAGGTGTTCGTTTGGTCAATTCAGCTGAGGGTAGTGTTTGGGTGCAGAATAGTTCAGAATCATCTCTGGTTTCTGAAGTAAAAGAAAAGCAGGATAGGGATCCTAGTCTAGTAAAGTTGAAAGAGTCAGTCAAAGATCAGAAAGTAAAGGTTTTCTCCCAGGGTGGAGATGGTGTGTTTCATTGCCAAGGTAGGTTATGTTTGTCGTGTGTTGACGAGTTGAGACAACGGATTCTTGCAGAAGCACATGGTGCGCATTACTCGATTCATTCAGAGTCCACAAAGATGTACCACGATCTGCGGGAAATATATTAATGGAATGGGATGAAGAGAGATATTGTAGAGTTTGTGGCTAAGTGGTCAATATCTCAGCAAGTTAAGATTGAACATCAGAAGCCTAGTGGTTCTATGCAGGAGTTTAGTATTCCCACATGGAAGTGGGAAGAAACAAACATGGATTTCATGGCAGGTTTACCTCGTACTCGTCATTATCACCATTCGATTTGGGTCATATTAGATCGGATGACCAAATCCACTTATTTCTTGCCTGTTCATACTTCTTATTTAGCCAAGGACTATACCAATCTCTATATCAGAGAGTTGGTCAGTTTACATGGAGTCTAAGTATCCATTATTTCAGATAGAGGTACCCAGTTTACCTCTTATTTTTAGAAGGCCTTTCAAAAGGGTCTTGGTACCCAAGTTCACCTCAGCACAGCCTTCAACCCTCAGATAGATGGTCAAGCAAATAAGACCATTTAGACTCTAGAATATATGTTAACAGCGTGTGTTGTTGACTTTAAAGGCAGTTGGGATGATCACTTTCCTTTGATTGAGTTCACGTATACTAATAGCTATCATTCCAGTATTCAGATGGCTCCGTTTGAGGCTCAATATGGAAGGATATGTATATCTCTGATTGGTTGGTTTGAAATAGGATAAACCATTCTAGTAGGGCCTGACTTGATGTTTGATACCTTAGAGAAGGTTCAGTTGATCAGAGAGAGGCTTAAAATAACCTAGAGACGACAGAAATCTTATGCAGATATGTGAAGAAAAGACCTTAAGTTTGAGATTGGCGATTTTGTGTTTTTGAAAATCTCTCCAATGAAGGGAGTGATGAGGTTTTGAAAGAAGGGGAAGCTCTATCCCCGATATGTCAGTCCTTATAGAATTCTCAGCCATTTCAAAAAGGTAGCTTACGAGCTTGAGTAGCATTCAGATCTAACTTCAGTACACCTAGTTTTCCATGTCTCCTTGCTAAAGAAATTCATTGGTTACCCTGCAGTTGTAGTCCCCTTAGTGGGTGTAGATATTTAGAATGATCTTTCTTTCGAAGAGGTCCCAGTCCAAATCCTTGATCGTCAGATTAGTAGACTAAGGAACAAAGATGTTCATTGGTCAAAGTACTTTGGCAGAAAATATCCATTGATGGATCTACTTGGGAAGCAGAAGCAGATATACGGACCAAGTATCCTCACCTCTTCTACACAAACTCAGTCTCTCTTAAGGTGATAATCTTCTTAGAATTTATCTTTTCCATGCTCAATTTCAACTGCATATCATTCTCATATCAATCATTCATTCATGGGATCAGTTTAGTCCTGTAATCATGCTTTAGTTATGCATTTTCAGTGTGTAATATCAGTTCGTTAGTATTTTTAGCTTAATCAGACTCATTCGAGGACGAATGTCCCAAGAGGGAGATATTATAACACCCCAAAAATCCAAACCAATGCTAGAGGGATATTTCAAGATCACGCGTAGTACATTATGGTTACTTGGTAGTTTTATGAGTTAGTTTGATGTGTATTAAAATTCCAAATATCTCCAAGATAATTGATGAATCAATATATCCCATACCCATTGAGTTTTCGATAAGAATGTTGCTCCAGTCAACTTTAGATGAACATAAATTTTTCTCCAGTCATAATTTTCCAACTCAAGACCTACCAAACTGTAGGAAATTGAATAATCTTTCCAATGATATAAATTTTTCCAAAATCAGATACTCGGGTGGCACTTTTAGTAAAAACAATAGCTTAATACGAGTAGCAACGCGTCACGGTTATGGACCAAATGGTACTCATCTTTTTCCAGTGAGTCACCGCGATGGTGTCGCGTCGTGGTGAAGTTCTAATTAGGGATAGTCATTTTCCAGTGGCCTGATGCATTTTCACCGCGTCACGCCGAAGGTAAAAATCAATATTCCAGCGATGAAAATTTTAATTCTTTCCAGGGGTAATTTTATCTTTTTCAACAGTTCTAATCAATCTAAAACACATTAATTAATCCCTAAAAGCTGATTGAGTCATTGTTTATTCAAATTTTCCCCAAATCAAGAACATTCTCACTCAAAGAGAAAAAAAACCCTAGCCCTCAAGAATCAAGAACAAGTCTCAAGAACACTACCAAGACACTTCAAGAATTCAATTACCCAAGTATGTTAGGTGTTTATCCTTGGGTTCCTTTCACCCTTGGAGTTCAAGAACCCTTTTTCAAAATACAAATTTTCATATTCATGATTTACATGTTTGAATTAGATTATTTTCATGTATGTATTGTTGTATGGGTTTCAATTATATATTAACCCCATGTTTCATGTAAATCAATTAGCATGTATTTTGAATTAGGTGAATTCTCATGTTACAACCCTTGAGATTTGCAAGTTGAATGTGGTAGCCATGATGTTTATATGATACTATTATTATGGGCAATAGTCATGCTTCCCAAGTGTTTGATAGAATGTCCATGTGAATTGAATAGTGAAATCATGACATGTTAGCATGTATTCCCACCCATGTGCAAGTTCATGCCATGCAAGTGTTTTATAAAATGCCTCAATTAATGAATTGTGACTAAGTGACTAGCTATTATGCTTTCAAGATTGTACTATGTTTTACTATTTATGCTATCGAGTCGTGGGGGTTTTTAATACCCAAAATCTAGCTGTTTAATTAGATCAAAGTAGTTACAGAATAGTCTCAGTAAGGTCAAGAAAGTAGTATTCAGTCAGTCTTCACGATCAGCATGTGTTTAATCAAGCCAGTCCTGTAATGATCAGTTCCAGTGTAATTTCAGTTGGGTGTAGGATTTAGCACCGAGTGAACCCAGGAATGGGGGGCATTCCTGTCATCCAAGAGTTTGACCCTTAGTATCAATCCCTGAGATACAGAACTACGTAGCTAGCATAGGGTAAGTCGTCCTCCTGCCAGACTAGGGCTGACATAATTATGTATTTATTTCATGAGTCTTCCTGCTAGACTAGGGTTGATACAACCATTCTTAATATCCCGTGTCAAGGTGCTAACACCCTTCCAACTAGGGTCATAGGTTGGAGCCCAAATCTATTTACATCGGGGTATGTTGGTTAAAAGAACACTCCCACAGTTTTAGTTTTATTCTTCAGTATAGAACTCAGTCCAGTTCTACAGAACCATGGTTGTCAATTATAGGTTACTCAAATATCAGTTATACAGCCAACAAAACTAAGTACTCAGTTATTGTATAATCTTAAATACATTAAATTTATATATGTATATATACAGTTTTGCATACTTAGTGATTACAACATTTTTTATTCTTTATGTACTCTCATTTGGTTACCTCATATCATTTAGTCAGTTACTGTTCATACATGTAAGCCCATGAGTATTAGCCTTACCTAATCTAGCATACTATTACATTCCATGTACTGATCGCATACTCTTTTTTGCACTATAATGTCTCATATGATAGGTTCGAATGCTCAGGTTCCTGACCGCGCTTAGCCAGATTCAGTTAGCAACACCCGATTCAGTAGTGATTCCTCATCACTCGAGGATATTATTTATTTCAGTACCTTAGTAGATTTATTTTTTCTTTTAGTAGGAGTTAGTTGTGGGCTTGTCCCATCAACTCGACATTCAGACAATTAGAGGCTTTTGGACTAGACTACTTCAGAAAGATGTTTAGTTTTTCAGTATGATTATCAGTATTCAATTTTTGTTTTTTATTTATGAACCTTATGGCATTTTCAGCCTAACTTCTATATACATTTAGCATTATTGTTCAGTGCTTATAATAGGCACCAGCTCATGGATTAGCTTGGGGTCCCTTGAGATTGTAAGCACTGTATGGAGACCAAGGTGTATTCTCAGGGTGTTACAAACTTGGTAACACAGCCGAAGGTTCTATAGTGTCCTAGGCAGTCTAAAAGCTGTTTCAAGTAGAGTGTTACACATGGGTGTGTAGCGCACCTCACTTATGGGCATGAGGCTATGAGGCATTTTAGGAAAAGTTCCTTTTTTTAGTATTCATACCGTGCGAGTGAGCATGAGCTCAAGTTAAACTCTCTTTCTGATCCATCTTTCCCTTTCATCTATAGAACAAGCCTCCCAGAAAGACTAACGGAAGACAAACTGGGAATCATCCAACACCTTCTCCTATTTTGGAAGATCCACCTAATAAGCACATTTCTCACGTAGTATTCAGAGCTGCATTCACCACCCTAGCTCATTCTGTGGTAGCTCAAAATGTTTGACTACCTGCTATTCAGGACAACCCAGTAGCCAATACTGCTACAGCTATAATTTAGGGCTTTACCTGAATGAACCCTCCTTCATTTTTAAGGTCTAAGTCTGAGGAAGAACCACATAAATTTCTTGACATAGTGCTGAAGGTAATGGATATCATGGGGGTAATCGCTAGTGAGAGTGCCGAGTTAGTTGCATATCTGTTGTAAGATGTAGCTCATATATGGTTTAAGCAGTGAAAGGTAGAGAGACGCGCGGACGCAGGAACTATAGAATGGGAAGAGTTTGCTACTGTTTTCTTAGTTAGGTTCATTCCATTAGAGTTGAGAGAGGCTAAGGTGTTAGATTTTATCAACCTGAGGAAGGGCAACATGAGTGTTAAAGAATATTCCATCAAGTTTACTCAGTTGGCCAGGTATGCTCCTCATGTGGTAGCTAACAGCAGGTCTAAGATGAGTAAGTTCATGTCTGGTGTGTCTAATAGTCTGGTCAAGGAATGTAGGACTGCAATGCTAATTAAGAAGATGGAATTATCTAGGTTGATGGTCCATGATCAACAGATTGAGGAGCAGAAAACTAAGGAGAAAGAGAAGGAGAACAAAAGGGATAGAATAGAAAGTTTTTATTTTAATTAGCCATGGTCAGAAGGTGGTAACCGTCCTCATTTCTGTCTAAAATCTTCAGTCCCAGCTTCGTCCTCAGCCAGCGCTCCAGTGTCTAAATTCAAGAATAGTAAAAGAGGTAGGGTGCTAGGCTCTAAATCTTAGGGTTACGTGAACATTTCCCAAACTAATCCTCTTTGTCAAATATGTGGAAGAAACCATCAGGGTGTTTGTAGAGCCGATAGTTACGTGTGTTTCAGGTACGATAAGCCAGGCCATAAAATCAAGGAGTGTCCTCAGGTGGATTCACAGAGTCAGCATAATCGTCCCCCAGTTCAGTTCGGTTGCCTATCTCAACAGGGTTCTGCTTCTAGTGCCACCAGTGGGCAGTGCCCAAATAGGCTCTATGCACTTCAGTCCTAGCAGGATCAGGAGAGTTATCCTGATTTGGTTACCGGTATGTGGCAAATCTATTATTTACTTTTTTATGCTTTGTTAGATCCTAGAGCTTCTTTGGCTTTCGTAACTCCTTATATAGCTATTTACTTTTGAGTCAGTCCCAAAATCTTAGTAGATCCTTTCTCAGTCTCTACCCCAGTAGGTAATTCTATCATAGCACGACAAGTTTACAGAAACTGTCTAATTATGGTATCTCAGAAAGTTACTTCAATAGATCTTGTAGATCTAGAGATGACTAATTTTGATGTCATTCTCGGCATGGATTTGCTCCATTCATTCTATACTTCAGTTGATTGTAGAAACAGAGTAGTTCATTTTTAGTTTCCAAATAAACCAGTCCTTCAATAGAGGGGCAGTACTATAATGCTTAAGGGTCATCTTGTTTTGTACCTTAGAGCGAGAAAGATGATATCCAAGGGGTGTATTTACCATTTTTTTCAAGTCAAAGATTCTAATTCTGCGACTCTGAGTCTTGAGTCAGTTTCAGTAGCATATGAATTTACAAATATATTTCCCGAAGATCTTTCGGAGTTTCTCTCGAAAGGGAAATTGACTTCGGAATAGACCTTTTTTAGATACACAACCCATCTTTATTCTGCCATATAGAATGGCTCCAGCCAAACTCAAAGAATTAATATAACAATTGAAAGATCTCCTAGATAAGGGATTCATCAGGCCCAGTGGTTCCCCGTAGGGCTCACCAGTTCTATTCGTGCGAAAGAAAGATAGTTCTCTTAAAATATGTATAGACTACCGTCTATTGAACAAAGTCACAATCAAGAATAAGTACACACTTCCCTAAATTGATGACTTATTCTACCAACTTTAGGGTGCCAGTTATTTCTCTAAGATAGACCTCAGATCCATCTATCATCAGCTCAGAGTCAGAGAATATGATCTTACAAAAATAGCTTTTAGAACTCAGTATGGTCACTTCAAATTTCTAGTCATGTCATTTGGTTTTACCAATGCCCCAGCAACTTTCATTGACTTGATGAACACACTGTTTAAAAAGTACTTGGAAATTTTCAACATAGTCTTCATTGATGACATTCTTGTCTACTCCCGAAATGAAAGTGATCACGCAAACCTTCTCAAAATAGTATTACAGACTCCCAAAGCCCATCAGTTGTTCGCCAAATTTACTAAGTGCGAGTTTTGGCTAAGGTCAGTTGCATTCCTTGGCCATATCATTTCTAGTGATGGAATTAGAGTGGATCTTTAAAAGCCCAAAGTGGTGAGAAACTAGCCCAGACCCATCTCTCTATTAGATATCAGGAGTTTCTTGGGTTTAGTTGTAATTATCGATGGTTTATTGAAGGATTTTAGTCTATTGCATTCCCTATGTACAGATTAAGTTAGAATAAAGTCAAGTTCCAGTGGTCGGATTCTTGTGAGAAGAGTTTTCAGGAGTTGAAGACTCGACTCACTACAGTCCCAGTTTTGACTTTACCAGATGGTTTAGACGGGTTTGTTGTGTATTGCGATGCTTCCAGAGTTGGTTTGGGGTGTGTTTTGATGCAAAAGGGTAGGGTTGTGGCCTATGTCTCTAGACAACTTAAACCCCATGATAAGAATTACCCCACCCATGATCTTGAGTTAGCAACTATTGTTTTGCCTTAAAGATTAGGAGGCATTATTTGTATAGGGTGCATGTTGATTTGTTCACAGATCACAAAAGCTTGCAGTATGTGTTTGCATAGAAAGACCTAAACTTGCGTCAGAAAAAGTGGTTAGAGTTGTTGAAAGATGAAGACATGAGTGTTATGTATCATTTGAGTAAAGCCAATGTAGTGGCAGATACTCTCAGTAGGTTGTCCATGGGTAGTGTCGCTCACGTTGAGAATGGTAAGAAGAAGTTAGTTTAAAGTTCACCATCTTTCCAGGTTAGGTGTTCGTTTGGTCGATTTAGCTGAGGATAGGGTTTGGGTGCAATATAGTTCAGAATCATCACTAGTTTTTGAAGAAAAAGAAAAACAGGTTAGGGATCCTAGTTTAGTGAAGTTGAAGGAGTCAGTCAGAGATCAGAAAGTAGAGGTTTTCTCCTAAGGGGGAGATGGTGTATTGCGTTTCTAGGGTAGGTTGTGTGTGTCGTGTGTTGATGAGTTAAGACAACGGATTCATGCAAAAGGACATGGTGCGCATTACTCGATTCATCTAGGGGACACAAAGATGTACCATGATCTACGAGAAATCTATTGGTGGAGTGGGATGAAGAGAGATATTGCAGAGTTTATGGCTAAGTTCTCCACATGTTATCAGAAGCCTAGTGGTTCCATGCAGGAGTTTAGTAGTCCCTCATAGAAGTAGGAAGAAGTGAACATGGATTTCGTTGTAGGTTTACCTCGTACTCGTCGTCAGCACGATTTGATTTGGGTCATAGTAGACTGAATAACCAAATCTGCTCATTTCTTGCTTGTTTATACTTCTTATTCAGTCGAGGACTATACCAAGTTCTATATCAGAGAGTTGTTCCTAGTATACATCATTTAAGATAGAGGTACCCAATTTACCTTTCATTTTTGGATGGCCTTTCAAAAGGGTCTTGGTGCCTAAGTTCACCTCAGTACAGCCTTTCACCCTCAAATAGATGGTCAAGCAGAAAGGACCATTCAGACTCTAGAAGATATGTTAATAGCGTGTGTTGTTGACATTAAAGGCAGTTGGGATGACCACTTTCCTTTGATTGAGTTCACATATAATAACAACTATCATTCCAGTATTCAGATGGCTCTGTTTGAGGCTCTATATGGAAGGAGATATAAATCTTCAATTAGTTTGTTTGAAATAGGAGAAACTACGCTAGGAGGGCCTGACTTGGTGTTTGATGCCTTACAGAAGGTTCAGTTGATCAAAGAGAGGCCTAAGACAACCCAGAGCCGATAGAAATCGTATGCAGATATGAGAAGAAAAGACCTTAAATTTGAGATTAGTGACTTTGTGTATTTGAAAATCTCTCCCATGAAGGGAGTGAAGAGGTTTGGCAAGAAAGTGAAGCTCAGTCTCCGATATGTCGGTCTTTAATGAATTCTCCATTTTAGAAAAAAAAAATGCATTGGTGACCCAGCAGTTGTAGTCCCCTTAGAGGGTGTAGACATTCAGAATGATCTTTCTATCAAAGAGGTTCCAGTCTAAATCCTCAAACATCAGATTCGCAGACTAAGGAACAAAGAAGTTCCCTTGGTAAAAGTTATTTGGCACAATTATTCCATCGAGGGAGATACTTAGGAAGAAGAAGAAGATATGCAAATAGTATCCTTACCTCTTCTCCAAAAACTCAGACTCAGCTTATGGTAATAATCTTCTTAGAATTTATCGTTTCCATGCTCAATTTAAGTTGCATATCATTCTCATGTCAATTATGCATTCACGGGATCAGTTTAGTCCAATAATCATGCTTTAGTTATATGTGTTCAGTGTGTAAACTCAGTTCGTTAGTATTTTTAGCTTAATCACACTCATTCAAGGATGAATGTTCCCCAGGGGGAGATATTGTAATACCCCGAAAATCCAAACTAATGCTAGAGGCATGTTTCAACCTCATGCATAGTACATTATGGTTCCTTGGTAGTTTTATGAGTTAGTTTTATGTATATTAAGGTCCCAACTAACTCCCAGCTATTTGATGAATCAATATATCCCATGCCAATTAAGTTTTCGATAAAATTATTTCTTCAGTCAACTTCAAATGAGCATAACTTTTTCTCTACTCTGAATTTTCCAGATCAAGACCCACCAAATTGTAGGAAATTGAATAATCTTTCCAATGATACCAACTTCTCCCAAATCCGATACTCGGGTGAGAAGTTATGGCACTTTTAGTGAAAATAATAGCTCAATACGAGCAACACAACATCGTGGTGGCAGGACAAATGGTACTCGTTAGTTTCCAGTGAGTCACCGTGATGGATCAGCGTTGTGAATAATTTCCAGTTCGGGATTGTCATTTTCCAGTGGCGAAATATGATGGCACCACATCGCGTCGTTGGACAAAATGGGGATTGTCACTTTCCAGTGGCCCGATGGGATTTTGTCGCATTGCGCCGAAGGTAAGAATTGGGATTCCAGCGACAAAAATTTTAATTCTTTCCAGGGGTAATATGGTCTTTTATAGCAGCCCTAATCAGTCTAAAACACGTTGATTAATTCCTAAAAGATGATTTAGTCATTGTTTATTAATTTTTCCTTAAATCAAGAACATATTCTTTCAAATAGGGAAAATACCCTAGCCCTCAAGAATTAAGAACAAGTCTCAGGAATACTACCAAGAAACTTCAAGAATTCAATTTCCCAGGTATTTAGGAGTTCATCCTTGGGTTCCTTTCACCCTTGGAGTTCAAGAACCCTTTTTCAAAATACAAGTTTTCAGATTCTTGATTTGCATGTTTGAATTATATTGTGTTCATGTATGTATTGTTGTGTGGGTGTCAATTCAAGATTTACCCCATGTTTCATGTAAACCAATTAGCATGCATGATGAATTGGGTGAATTCTCATGTTACAACACTTGAGATTTGCAAGTTGAATGTGGTAGCCATGATGTTTATATGTGATTATTATTATGTGCAATAGTCATGCTCCCCAAGTGTTTGATAGAATGTCCATGTGAATTGAATAGCAAAATCATGACATGTTAGAATGTGTTACCATTCATGTACAAGTTCATGCCATGCAAATGTTTGATAAAATGCCTCAATGAATGAATTGTGACTAGGTGACTAGCTATTATGCTTTCAAGATTGTGCTATGTTTTAGAATTTATTCTATCGATTCCTGGGGGTATTTAATACCCAAAATCTAGTTGTTTACTTAGATCACAATAGTTACAGAATAGTCTCAGTAAGGTAAAGAAAGTACGTGAGTCCAGTTAAGACAGTCCTGTAATGATCAGTCCAGTGTCATTTCAGTTGGGAGTAGAATTCAGCACTGAGTGAAACTAGGGATGGAAGCATTCCTGTCAGCCTAGGGTTTGACCCTTAGTAGCAATCCCTTAGTTACAGAACTACATAGCCAGTGTAGGGTAAGTCCTTCTCTTGCCAGACTATGGTTCACGTAATCATGTATATATTTCATGTGTCTTTCTGCTAGACTAGGATTGACATAGCCATTATTAGTATCCCGTGGAAAGGTGCTAACACCCTTCCAACTGGGGTCACAGATTGGACCCTAAATTAGTTTACACTGGAGTATGTTGGTTAAATGAACACTCCCACAGTCTCAGTTTTAGTCTTCAGTATAGAACATAGTCTAGTTCTACTGAACCATGGCTGTCAGTTATCAGTTACTCTGATATCCGTTATACAGCCAACAGAACTCAATACTCAGTATAATCTCAGATACACAGCATGTATATAAGTATATGCACAGTATTGCATACTCAGTGATTACAGTAGTTTCAGTTCTCTTTGTACTCTCATTTAGTTACATTATGTCATTCAGTCAGTTACTATTCATATATGTGAGCCCATGCATATTAGCCTTACCTCATTTAGCGTAACAATACATTCCACCTTACTAATCGCATACTCTCTTTTGTGCTATGATGTCTCATATTATAGCTTAGAACGTCAGGTTCCTAACTACGTTTAGTCGGATTCAATTAGCAGCAGTCGATTCGGTAGTGATTCCTAATCCCTCAAGAATGTTATTTATTTTAGTACTTCTGTAGATTTAGTATTTCTTTTAGTAGGAGTTAGTTGGGGGATTGTCCCATCAACTCCACATTCAGATAGTTAGAGGCTTTCAGACTAGAATACTTCAGACAGATGTTCAATTTTTCAGTATTACTATCAGTATTTAGTATTTGTTTTCAATTTATGAACCTTATGGAATTTTCAGCCTATCTTCCTCATACATTTAGTTTTATTGTTCAGTGCTTACAGCGGTACCATCTCATAAGTTAGCTTGTGGTCCCTCAGGATTGTAAGCATCGTGTGGCACAGGGTGTACTCTCGGGGTATTACAAACTTGTTAACAGAGCCTAAGGTTCTACAGTGTCCTTGGGAGTCTGAAAGTCATATCAAGTAGAGTCTTACGCATGGGCGTGTAGCGCACCACACTTATAGGCAACAGGCTATGAGGAATTTTAGGAATAGTTCCCTTTTATTTTCAATATTCATATCGTGCGAGTGAGCATGTGATCAAGTTAAACTCTCTGTCTAATCCAGTGTTCCCATCCGTTTACAGAACATGCATCTAAGAAAGACTAACGAAAGAAAAACTGGGAATCAGCCAGCACCTCTGCCCATTCAGGAAGATCCCCTGAATGAGCACATTTCTCATGCAGTATTCAGAGCTTCACTCACCACTCTAGCTTATTCCATGGTAGCTCAGAATTTTCGACCAGCTGCTTTTTAGGTGAACCTTATGTCCAATACTACTGCAGCTAGAATTCGGGACTTCACCTGAATGAACCCTCCTTTATTTTTAAGGTCTAAGTTTTAGGAGGTGATAACACTCAAACTACACCTCTCATGTGAGAATATAAGTGATCGTTGTCAATATATAACCCAACTAGGTTGGGGTCGAATCCCACAAGGAATATGGTGTGAATCTGAGTTGTATGGGAGTTCATCAACTGATAGTTAGTAGTTTCCAGTAAATTAGGGGTAATGAGAATTTAGCAAATAATTGTTGGTCACTTTAGTTTCAATGTTTGTAATCAAGAGTTTATGGAAAACCAAAATTATGTTCACTATGGGTTTTGGCACTTGACAGATGCTAATAGTGATTCAAGATTCTCATGATAGGTAGTAACAACAGATTATCTTTAGCGAAGTTATGCCTAAATGTCTCTCGACCTACTTAAGCATTTAATTACCTAATCCTCTCGGACTTAGGGAATTTACATTCACTGACCAGACTTTACCTTAGCTTAATTAACCTTGTTACAGCCTAAATTATTAAACGGAAGGTTGGTAGCTTCCAAGTCCCTATCAATAATTCACTTCCTACTATAGTTGATTTCTTTTCTCAAGCAAATCAAAGCAGGTGCTATCTATCGTTTGCAACCAATAGACAATAATTAAAACCTCAAAATTATCAAGGAGTCCTATTACCTTTAGAATCTTGAACACTTAGCAACTTACCAGGACCTAACCCATAGATCCCATAATTTGGGTTAAAAGGATTTAGCCAAACATAATGTAATAATCAATTCAACAAGTTGAATTCATAATTTGAAACATGAACTTACAGCAAGATGAATAGCAACGAGTGTTTCTCAGATTAGATCAAAGTAGAAATCCCAAAACATTGATGATAAACTCTTCAAAGTTAATTGTTTTTGTTCAAGCCAAGAAACTAGAGAGAAAATATCAAAATACGTGCATTACAAAATAGGTTCGGAATCCCCCCTAGAAAACCCTAAACTATGCTTTAAATACTTCAGCCTAATTATGGAAATAAAATCACAGAGTTCAGTGTTCTTCTCGGATTAAGTGACGACATACGTGACGCCTTATCAGGAGGCTGACGACTTATCACGGATGTCGTCGGTTCCCCTTCTATTTTGACCATTTCTTCTTAAGGCTGATGGTGAATCCTGAAGGCTTATCAAAACTGTGATGACATATCAGATAATGTCGTCACTTCTCCATCTCAGCTCCCATGTTCTGTCTAAGGCTAACGGCGACTCTGACGGCTTATCATACTTCTGATGGCATATAACAAATGTCTTCAGGAATTTCAACTGAAGTTCAATCTCCGTTTAAGGATGACGATGAAGATGATAACCTATCAGAGTGATAACGACTTATCAGGAATGTCGTCAGCCACTCTTTTACCTCCATTATTGTTGGTTCTCTTGCCTCTTGACTTCCACTACAAAATTAAATATAAAACAATCAAAAATGACAAAAGTTGCTTAAGAATTCTCAATTATTCTCAGTTAAAAGCCTCAAATGTGTTAGCATCTTCTCACACATCAACCCCCTCAACTTAAAACAATTTCTTTTCCTCAAGCAACTAAAACACAACCAAGAGAATACAAAGTATATTCAGCAGTCAACCATACATATTATCTCAAAACATCTTCACCATCTCCAAGGTTAGTCAATTTACAAACAACTGTGTATGTTATTGAAGAGCAACAACGTGACACACGGGAATCAAGATATGGCATCAAATTAGCAATAATAACCATGCATGTATCTAGCTTAACTATCCAAATAAGTTAGCAACTAGGAACGTAACCAGTGTACCCTCACCATAAAGAAGTCCCATTGCACTTATATCAGACATCACATATGTAACCATGGGGACAATCACAAGACATTCACTCTCAGAATGAAGTTCCAATCAATGTATGCCGAATACCATAGGCTTGCCATAAGTTTTATTACCATGATCTTCAGACAGGTCAGGTAGGATCACTATAGGTCTTCTCTTTGGCTTGTAATGTAGGCTAGGGGCTGGTATGATACTCGATGATATGTAAAGTAACTAAGCCTCCTTAACACTACACTAGCTTTTGGGGTCTCACTCATTTACCTTTTTCTACTCTTCTCTTTTCTTGATCACACTTATTAAGGATGGGTGTGTTTCTTTTCTACAATCACTTCTTTTTTTTCACAACTTTTCTTTTCTTGGTCTTTTTCACCGAACCCATCTTTTTATTCTTTTCTTTTACTCTACCTTTCTTCATACTCATTTTACATCACGCACCCCTATACTAGCCACCCTCAACTTAGGTCATTTGCCTAAGTCAAGGTGCACAGTGTCCAAGGAGGACTGGGCCCAAAATAGGTTCATTATGATATAAAAATGGGACGGTGATAGGTATCATAAAAAAGAAATAGGCTATTCAGGCTCAAAATAGGGATCAAGGGATATTATGTATACAGGGAAGGTCATTTAGGCTAAAGTGGGAAAATATCAAAATGTCCTATGATCCTTTCCTAACCCCTATCCTTCAACCTAGGTAAGACTAACTGGACAAGTTCTGAATTCAACATACAAATCAAACTAAGTAGAATCTCACACGCACATGGCACACAAGTATATCACAAGTTACTACTTATCCAGTTCATGCAATTGTTTAGCAATGGTTATCAAGTCACTAGAACTAATACCATACAAAGATGCACAGTGTTCACAATTAGATGCAAATTACACAATTAAAGAATTATACCACTTGAGAGGTGTTCACAAAATAACAAAACCGTGTTAACTGCCTCAGGTACTTGTATTTCTCCTAGTCAACTACAAAATTTTACAACAACAACAACTCACTCTACACCCTCAACTTAAAATCAAAGAAAAATTAAATCAAGGGTTAGTGTATACCTGGAGTAGATCAAGCATGGGATCATGGGTCCCTGACCCTGCTGCTACATCCTTAGCCGCCTTTTATCCGTCGGGAGTCCCCCCCTCCGTTCAGACACATCTGGTCTAGTAGTTGTTGGAGGCCTACTAGTTGAGGCACCCACAACTCTCTCTCGTAAGGCATCCTCCCATTTTTCATTGTCATCTAGTGACTTGATCATCGCCTTCCTCGTCTCCTCTTTTTTCAGCATTCTTTCTTGCCCTCTTCTCTACTTTTCTTTCTTCATCACTATCAGGCCTTTCTGTCTTACCATTACTTTTCTTCTCACCCTTCTTTTTTTTTCTTCATTAGTTCCCCCGTGAGATCAAGCAATGGGATTTCATCCTCAGACTCATCAACAGCCGGATCTGCCAACACTATAAGTTGGTGTTGGTGTAATGCCCCAACATCCGCCTTCACCTTTTCCAGGGCTACTCTAAATTGTGAAAGTTCTGAGCCCGACATTTCTCTTACCCGTGTATTAAAATGATTTTCTAATTCATCTATTCAACTGGGCAAGGCTCAGAAGGGTCCAGTGCTACCTTAATCCTCTTGTCTACCACAGAGGCAAATTGTTTGGCAAAAATTTACAGTTGTGCCTTGCACCACTTGGCTTGTTTTGCCACTCTCCTAAAATTCATAGGGTTGAAGGTAAATTCTATGGTAGACACAATAGCTGGAGGATTTGTTTTATTTCTAGACATTGAATCTTCTATTACTGAGGAGGTTGGTGTTGCAACCTCAGAATCCTGCATTGCTACATTAGGTGCTGAGCTGGTACCTATAATTGGTGGGTCTGTTTCAACCCCTGCTCCTCTGTCAAGTGTCAGTCTCGGCTGATTTTCATCATATCGGATAGAATTGTGGGTCTTCTTGGCAAGAAATTCTTCATCTAACCCCACAACCTCAGGAATATGGGTTGTCTTACATAACCTTATAATTATACAAGGGAAAGGATATGTCGTATCGGCCCTTAAGACTCGAATTTTCATCTCTTCAGCAATGATCTCCCCGAAGTTCAAATTGAGTTTAGCCACAAGACTTGCAACCAATATTTCTCTATCATCTCCAAGGATATTATCTCCCTTAGTAGGCATCAAATGGGTGCGCACTACACTTCACCAGAACTTTGCCTCTTGAGTCAGGGAAGCCTTAAAAATCCTTTCATTAGAGTCGGTCAGCCATTCAGGTTTTCCTTTAGCTATGAGGGTCGCTAACCAAGACCATTGATTCTCATGATGCTTCTACCGAGCAAAGAAAGCAGGTGAAGTGGCCTGAGGAGTGAATCCGAGGCCATGAAGAAATCTGTTGATTGTTTTTTCTGAGAGATCCACCATCACACCCCGTAGTGGAACACTATCCAATAAAGGTTGAACTGCTGATTTCTCTCCTTCTTTACACATGTTTTTCAATGGATCCTGATAGTTCACATAGAACTCCCTAACTAGAGTAGGGAAAAATGAGCTTCATCCTTTTGCGGTCCATCCCAAGTCGTAGTCTCAAAATTTCTTCTCCACTTTAGGATATTTGTTCAGCCCGATAGTGATGATCTTTTTTTTCTTTAAAGATTGGCCTTTTAATGGGACTTCATTTTGTTCTGTGAAGACCATCATAGAAGATTCTCTGTTCTTTGGGAATTTTCCACCTAACACTGTCTCGAACCGCAGGGTTCTTGCATTTAACCATAGTTCCCTGAATCTAAAATTATTTATCATCTTGTTGCTCAATAGAAGGGGACTCAAATGATGTTCCCTCAGATTCATGTTTCTCAAACTCATGTTCCTCAGAATCAGGATGATATAAATCATGCTCTTCAGATTCAGCATGTTCAGACTCTTGTTGCTCAGAGGTCGTCAACTCAGAAGCTGTATGTTCAGATGTTGTTGGCTCAGTATCACTCTCTTCACTCTCTTCCACCTCAACTGGTGGAGGTGGTGAAGGATTTTTTGGTCTTTTCTTTTTCTTTTTCTTCCTGAGTAGTGGATCCTCCTCCTCATAATCGGAGCCCTCATCGAAGAGTCTCTGAGGTACACTTTCATTAGTACCTTTCTTTGTAGATTTTGGGTTCTTTCCTTTGGGTGCCATTATAAGACCTTTAGAAAGAGGAAAACCATCAGTCAACACTCTAGAGTATATACACAAATGCATCAGTCATTGAAGTTTCACACCCCTTGAAAGGGTTTATTAATGCTTCAGGTCAGAGGTGTGATGACATGTCTGATAATCCATCACAGTTGTGATAGCTTATCATGATTGTCGTCGGCTCTAAACAGAATCCACAAAATTTTATCAACTTCTGACGACTTGTCTAATAAGCCGTCACAAATGTGATAACTTATCAGTCATGTTGTCGGCTCAGGACACGACCCTAACTAGACTTTAACTTGATTTTTAATCCAATTTCTTCTTAAAATCCCATCGATTCACTTTTTTGAGCTGAGCTTTAAGTCCCAAGCTTGCACAACAAACCCTAGTTCCCGATTTTCACACATTGGCAAACTAAACTTGACTCAATCTTTTTGGGAACCTTGGTTCACATCAGTTTATTACTTACCCACTGAAGAGAAGAGTTAGGTTTTGAGCATACCTGATAAGTGCCTTCGACTTGGTTACACAAGTAAGAGGAAGTAGATGAAAAAAGAATTCTTGATTTTGACTTCAACCCACACTCACAAGGTAGGGAGTTTTCTTTTGTTTTACTTGGAAATACTTTAGAAAGGGATGAAAATAACTAAATATGGAAGGAAATAAAACTTAAAGAAAAGAAAGGAAATACACGGGAAGGTGGAAAGACAAAGTTGTGGGTCGGGGCGGATCTTTTTAATTTGGCCCAAAATTTCAGCTACTTTTTTAGGCTTTCTGACAACAAAGGCTGACGGCTTATCACACTTATGATAGCCTATCACGAATGTCATCATCCTTAATAGAACATCCCTCAGGTTTGATTTCTCTAACGACGAATCTAACGACTTAGCATAATTATGACAGCCCATCAAATATGTCATCAGGAATACTTAGCTGGATACATTGATTCCACCTTCTTTGAACTAGAACCTAACTACAAAAATAAATACTTTACTGGAACATTAAAATATTAGGCTGCCTCCCAATAACGCTTGATTTAATGTCGCGACACGACTTGGTTATCTAGACTACTCAGACTTCGTCAAGACAACCTGCTGATATCTCTTTACCATCTGTATAGAATACATCCACGATTGAGCAAACACTCATCTCCTTTTGCTAGGTCATGGATGAGTGTATTTTGAATCTTGCTTCTTTGTCATTGAGCCTGAGCTTTAGCTCATTCAGATCCATGTCCACTATCACTCTCCCAGTTGCAAGGAATGGTCTACCCATGATAATGGGCACTTCGAAGTCCACCTCACAGTCTAGGACTACAAAATCAGCAGGCAGTATAAAGTCATCCACCTTTACCAATACATCATGTACTATGCCCACTGGCCACTTTACAGACCTATTAGCAATCACCAACCTCATGTTTGTCAGGGTAGGATCCCCCAAACCCAGCTTCTTATACATAGCAAGTGGCATTAGGTTTATACTGGCTCCCAAATCGCATAGAGCTTTTGTAAAATTCAGGGACCCAATAGTGCATGGGATGGTAAATGCTCTTGGGTATGCCTTTTTATGCACTAAATACCTTGTGAAGATATCACCATAATGATGGAGATTATCCTTCGGCTCATGGATAACCTTCCATTTCTTCGTGACAAGGTTTTTCATAAACTTAGCATATCCTGGAATTTGCTCAAGCGCCTCCACCAAAGGCACATTTATTGTTAACTGCTTCAACATCATCATAAACTTGCTAAACTTTGTATCATCAGCTTTTTTTTACAATCATTGAGGAAAGGGAGGTGGTGGTCTTAGTAGAGTTTTCATCACTACCTCCTTCTCCTTCTCTTTCCCTTTTTCTGGAGAATCATCAGAACCATCCAGCTTATCAGACTCCACTGGACCACCTTCTTCTGGTTCATAATCAAATACCTCATCAACTACATTTTTTCCCACTAAAGGGCAGGTAATATCTTACCACTTCTAGTAGTAATCGCCATACATGAACCATCATTCCGTGGATTTTGTAATGTATTACTAGGTAATGCTTCACTCTTCCTCTGATTCAGTGCTACGGAGAGTTGGCTCATTTGCTATTACAGCTGCTTGATCGAAGTGGAGTGCAAGTTTACCAACTAACTAATAGATGACATATCAGTCTTCATGGTATTCACTCCTGAGTTGGTAGCCTCCACTCCTTTTAACAATTTAGCCATCATGTCCTCCATGGACATCTTTTTAGAACTTGTTGTAGTAGTCTCACGATTTCTAGGAGGGACATATAGCCCGCTCCTATCATTATTTCTCCTCCTATTTCCCTGCTCCCTATCTTTATAACTAGGCTTATCATAATAACTCCGACCTTGATTTCCTTGGATATTGACTCAGAAACCCCCTGATTATTAACATAGTTCACCTCTTCTTCTGGATCAGCATCAACTCTATCTTGAGATCCCATAACTTTTACCTTCTCAGTCTTGCCTGATAGAAAGTGCTTGGTTAGCAAGTCCATCTGCAATTTTAGGTGAGCCATGTCTTGTTCACACTCCTCATCTCTTCTGCATTGTTCTGCAGTTATACCCACAGAAACAGTGGGGCTTGCTACTACAAAGTCTCTGGTATGCAATGCCCGACTCTGTTATTGTTATTCTCTCTAGCATTTCTGAAGCTTCTGGGAATGTAAGATCAACAAACGAACCACCAGCAGGATTATCTACAATTGGTTTTGTTACAGAGTTAAGAGCCCTGTACAAAGTCTCCATCAAGTGTATGTCCATCATATTGTGGTTCGAACACTGTGTCAACTTTTTTTAAAATCTCTCCCAGGTTTCATGTAAAGCTTTAGTCTGGAGCTGTCTAAAGTTACTGATCTCATCCCTCAACTGTACCCTCCTGGAGGGTGGAAAGAACCATTCTAGGAACGCATCTTCCAACTGTCTCCAGTTGGTTATTGAATCGGGCGTCAGCTCATTTAACCACATTGTTGCCTTCCCAGACAGAGACAACGAGAACAATCTCAATCAGATTTCATTATGACCCACTCCTGGGTTATCAAAAAAATTGCAAATGGTGAAAAGATCACCAAGTGCATATTCGGATCATCACCAGGTAGGCGACCAAACAACCTCTTTAGATTAAGGAGTTGAATCATAGTACTCGTAATGATGAACTTTTCCCCTGGTGCCATTAGTGGAGGAATAATTGCACCCGTAGCACCTGCTCCATCCATTCCATCATCATCATCATTGAAATCATATTGGACAGGCTGGCGATCCCGTCTTGCTCTAAATGGACGGTTATTTTTAGCGTTACATTATACTGGTGTAGCTATTTATTCTGCACGCCTTGGGTTACCAGGGTTTAGCAACTCCTCGTCTCCCAAATCTTCATCCTCAGGATTTGGATGTCGTACTTATTGACCGACATTCTGCATATTCACCTGATATCTAACTAAGGTTGTTAACCTGTCAGCCTCCTGCTGGTCTGCCATTCTGCCGATTAGTTATGGTTCCGAATTAAATGGTAATAATGGTCCTCCAGAACTTCTGGTTCTTGGCATACACCATAAAAGTCCTACAAAAAACAAAAACAACAAATGAACATAAAATTAGGAAACTTGTATAACAGTCAATTAGCACACACAAACTGCAATTTACAATCGTAATTCCCAGCAACGGTGCCATTTTTTATAACGCTCAAACTACATCGCTCAAGTTAGAATGTAAGAAATCATTGTCAATATATAACCCAACTAGGTTGGGGTCGAATCCCACAGGGAATATGGTGTGAATCTAAGTTGTATGCGAGTTAATCAACTGATAGTTAGTAGTTTCCGATAAATTGGGGGTTATGAGGATTTAGCAACTAATTGTTAGTCACTTTAGTTTCAGTGTTTGTAATCAAGAGTTTATGGAAAACCAAAATTATGTTCACTATGGGTTTTGGTACTTAGCAGCTATAGTGATTCAAGATTCTCACGATAAGTAGGAAAAACAGATTATTTTTATCAAAGTTATGACTAAATATCTCTCGACCTACTTAAGCATTTAATTACCTAATCCTGTCGGACTTAGGGAATTTACATTCACTGACCAGACTTTACCTTAGCTTAATTAACCTTGTTACAGCCTAAATTATTAAACGGAAGGTTGGTAGCTTCCAAGTCCCTGTCAATAATTCACTTCCTACTATAGTTGATTTCTTATCTCAAGCAAGTCAAAGCAGGTGCTATCTAGCGTTTGCAACCAATTGACAATAATTAAAACCTTGGAATTAACAAGGAGTCCTATTACCTTTAGAATCTTGAACGCTTAGCAACTTACCAAGACATAACCCATAAATCCCATAATTCGGGTTAAAGGGATTTAGCCACTCATAATGTAATAATCGATACAACAAGTTGAATTCATAATTTTAAAGATGAACTTACAACAAGATGAATAGCAACGAGTGTTTCTCAGATTAGAACAAAGTAAAAATCCCAAAATATTGATGACAATCTCTTCAAAGTTAATTATTTTTTTCAAGCCAAGAAACTAAAGAGAAAATAACAAAATATGTGCGTTACAAAATAGGTTCTGAATCCCACCTAGAAAATCCTAAACTATGCTTTAAATACTTCAGCCTAATTATGGAAACAAAATCACAGAGTTCAGTGTTCTTCTTGGATTAGGTGACAACATGCGTGACGCCTTATCAGGAGGCTGACGACTTATCACAGATGTCGTCAGCTCCCCTTCAATTTTGACAATTTTTGCTTAAGGCTAATGTTTAATCCTGACGGCTTATAAAAACTGTGATGACATATCAGACAATATCGTCACTTCTCCACCTCAGCTCCCATGTTCTTTCTAAGGATGAAGGCAACTCTGACGGCTTATCACACTTTTGACAGCCTATTACAAATGTCATCAGGAATTCCAACTAAAGTCCAATCTCTGTCTAAGGCTGACGATGAAGCTGATAACCTATCAGAGTGCTGACGACTTATCAGGAATATCGTCAGCCACTTTTTTATTTCCATCATTGTTGGTTCTCTTGCCTCTTGACTTCCACTGCAAAATCAAATATAAAACAAACAAAAATGACAAAAGTTGCTTAAGTCTTTGCAATTATTCTAAGTTAAAAGCCTCAAATATGTTAGCATCTGCTCACACATCAGGAGGACCCACAAGAATTTCTTGACATGGTGCAAAAGGTAATGGATACCATGGTCGTAACCGTTAGTAGGAGTGTTGAGTTAGCTGTCTATCAGTTGCAAGATATAGCTCATATATGGTTAAGCAGTGGAAGGTAGAGAGAGGTGTGGATGCAGGACCTATAGAATAGAAAGAGTTTTCTACTTCTTTCTTAGATAGGTTCTTTTCGTTGGAGTTGAGAAGGGCTAAGGTGTTAGAGTTTATCAACCTGAGGCAAGGCAACATGAGGGTGAATGAATATTCCCTCAAGTTTACTCAGTTGGCCAGGTATGCTTCTCAAGTGGTAGCTAACAGCATGTCTAAGATGAGTAAGTTCGTGTCTGGTATGTCTAATAATGTGGTCAAGGAGTGTAGGACCACAATATTGATTAAGGAGATGGAATTGTCAAGTTTGATGGTCTATGATCAAAAAAATGAGGAGAATAAAAGTACGGAGAAAAAGAGGGACAACAAGAGGGATAGAATAGGAAGTTTTAATTTTAATCAGCCAAGGTTAGAAGGTGTTAACCATCCTCAGTTCTGCTCGATATCTTCAGTTTTAGGTCCATCCTCAACCAAAATTATAGTGCCTAAATTTAGGAATAGTAACAGAAATAGGGCACCGGGCTCTAAATCTCAGGGTAGCATGAACAGTGCTCGAACTAATCCTCTTTGTCAGAAGTATGGTTGAAACCATCAGGGTGTTTGTAGAGCCGGCAGTGATGTATGTTTTAGGTGTGGTAAACCAGGCCATAGAATCAAGGATTTTCCTCAGGTGGGTTCACAGAGTCAACATAATCATCCCCCAGTTCAGTTCGGTCGCCCGTCTCAATAGGGTGCCACTTCCAGTGACACCAGTGGGCAGCGCCCAAATAGTCTCCTGGATCTTCTCTGTCTTTTGTAACTCCTTATATAGTTGTCAACTTTGGAGTTAGACCCGAAATCTTAGTAGAGACTTTCTCAGTCTCTACCCCAGTGGGTTAGTCTATCATAGCCCAAAGATTATACAGGAATAGTTCGATTATGGTGTCTCAGAAAGTTACTTTATCAGATCTTGTAGGGCGAGAGATGACATATTTTAACGTCTTTCTCGGCATGGATTGGCTCCATTCAAGCTATGCTTCAGCTGATTATAGAAATAGTGTAGTTCATTTTTAGTTTCAAAATGAACCAGCCCTTGAATGGAGGGGTAGTACTACAGCGCTTAAGGGTCAGCTTGTTTCGTACCTTAGAGCGATAAAGATGATAACCAAGGGGTGTATTTACCATATAGTTTGAGTCAAAGATTCTAATTCTGAGACTCCCAGTCTTGAGTCAGTTTTAGTAGCAAGTGAATTTTCAGATGTGTTTTCCAAAGATCTTCCCGGAGTTCCTCCCAAAGGGGAAATTGACTTTGGAATAGTCCTTCTTCCGAATACACAGCCTATCTTTATTCCGCATATAAAATGGCCCCAGCTAAACTCAAAGAATTAAAAGAACAATTTAAAGATCTCCTAGATAAGGGATTCATCAGGCCTAGTGTTTTCTCATGGGTCACACCAGTTCTATTCATGCAAAAAAAAGATGATTCTCTTAGAATGTGTATAGACTACCGTTAGTTGAAAAAAGTTGTTCGCAACAAATTTTCGTAAGTGCTAAAAATTAACTACAAGAAAAAATAAAATAAATAAAAAAGAGTAATTTTATTTAAATAAATCTTGTGAGTACAATTCTTTTGTTCTCTTTATTCTTCTCTCCTAAACTTAGAAATGATCTGAGGGCCTTCAGTAGCGTGTTTATCAAATCATTTGATGATTTGGACTCCTAGAGACATATTTCAATCATCAAGAATGTCGAAAAGTGTTTTGTCATTTTTGGAAGAATCTCTGGGAAGAACTCCGTTGATTGCTCCTTGCAAAAACTTGATAGTCAATGCCGACGTTGTTGATGCTTGTCAATATCCTCTTTTGAGAATCTCCTTTTCTAGCCTCTCCTTTAGAATGTTATGTTACCCCTTATTTATAGTTGCAGAAAGTAGGCCTAGTTGTTTGTGATTAGCCAAAATATGCCACTTTAACACTTGGCACCTTTTAACTGGTTGTTGAATTTGAATGAGATTTCCACATTATTTGTACATGTGAAAGCATCTAATTGGTCTTGGATTTGACTGTGATGCCATGTCACTTGAAGATTTTGGGCTTCAAGGTGAGGTGGATGATGTGTGAGCAGACACTAACACATTTAAGGCTTTTAACTGAGAATAATTACGAAGTCTTAAGCAACTTTTGTCATCTTTGATTATTTTACTTTGATATTGCATAAAAGTCATGATCAAGGGAAATTTAAGGAAATCGAAGAAAAAGAGCTGAAAAATGAGGCAAAAGAACTGGAAGTGTGGTTGATGACAATCCTGATAAGAAGTCAGTCCTGTGATAAGTTATCAAAAATTATGTCAGGTGGCTGACGACATTCCTGATAAGTCATCAGCCCTGTGATAAGTTATCAGAAATCATGTCAAATGTTGTAGTGTTAGAAGTATTAAAGTGAAACTGTGATGACATTTCTGACATGTCATCACAACTGTGATAAGGCATCAGAGTTTCCATCAAGTGTAGGCAGGACATGAGAATTGGAGCAAAAGTGTGACAATATTTCTGATAAGTCATCACAGTTCTAATAAGCCGTCAGAAGTTGTCGTCAACCTAAGACAGGACTAAAGCCGATTTGAAGAAGACCTGACGACATTCTTGATAAGTCATCAGGATCCTGATAAGGCATCACCAATAGTCGTCGTCTATTCTGAGAAAAAGTTGTAACCTCTATTTTGTTTCATTATTTTGGGTAAACTATTTAAAACTTTGTTTTAGGGTTTTCTAGACAATTATTATCATTATTATTATTTCGGGTGAGGGTTGGTACTTGAGTTTTAAGAGATGTAATTTGATATTTTCTCTCTCGAGTTTCTTGGCTTGAAAAAGCAAATACTTTGAAGAGATTATTATCATTATCTTGGGATTTCCATTGTGATTTAATCTGAGAATCTCTAGTTTCTATTCATCTTATGGTAAGTTTATCTTTCAAATCATGAATTCAACTAGTTTCTTCTATTATTACATCATGAGCGGCTGAATTCCTTCAACCTGTATTATGGGATCTAGGGTTAGGTCTTGATAAGGTGCTAAGTGTTCAAGATTCAAAAGGTGGTAGGATTTCTTGATAATTCTGAAGTTTTAATTAACGTCTGTTGGTTGCAAATAGTAGACACACCTGCTTTGATTTGCTTGAGAAAGAAATCAAATATAGTAGGAAGTGAATTATCAACAGGGACTCGGAAATACTTCATTTAATAATCAGCGTTGTAGCAAGGTTGGTTAACCTGAGGTAAAATCTGGGCAGTAGATAGAAATTCCCTAAGTCCGAGAGGATTAAAGAATTAAACGCTTAAGTAGGTCGAGAGATATTTAAGCATAACATCGATAAAGATAGTTTGTTATTCTACCTACCGTGAGAATCTCGAACCACTTTTAGCATTTGTCATGTACCGGAAGCCCTAGTGAACATAATTCTGGTTATTTCATAAACTCTTGATTTAGAAATACTGAAACTAAAGTGACCAACAATTATTTGTTGATCATCAAAAACTCTCATTTTATCTTTTTGTATCATCTGTTTGAATTTAACTTGTAGCTTTAGTTTCAAACTAGTTTAATCGCCACTCACATTGTTCCCTCTGGATTCGACCCCGACTCTAAAGTTGGGTAAATATATTGACGATGACCACCTTGCACTAAATTGAAGTGTAAGTTGAGCATTATCAAAAATGGCGCCGTTGTCGGGGAACTATTTGGCGTATTGAGTTGGTTTGGAATTTTAGTTTACTTGCTTGAATTCAAACTTGTAAATATTTGTTTAGTTTTTTTATTTATTTATTTTATTTTCTTTTATTTTTATTTTTCTCACACCTTCTTGAGATGTCAGCCTGGATAGATGGTTTTTTGAGTGATGGCGATTCTTGGGACGTTTCTTGTTATTATTGTGTAAGACCATATTTTAAGGCTTGCTGTCTAGATTTACCTAGAATTACATGGATGGGACCTTCACAATATGATGTGGATACTGTCCTACTTTCTGTAACTTGGTGTTTGGCTTGTGGTCAAAGTGATCATTCTGAAGATATGTGTGTTATCACGATTCAAATGGATAAATTGATGAAATGAATTTTAGAGAATCAAGCATAGTTGTGGGCAGAGCTAAAGGAGTTACCATTCCCACCATGTTTACAGTGGCTAAATAAAGAAGAATATGAGGAGGAAATTAGCTAATTTGAGGATAAAACTCAAGAATCGCAACCACTCGATTGTCATCTTGATCTTGAGACTGACATTGAGAAGGTGAATAAAAGTGAGTGTGTAGTAGATAGTGTAAATTTTGAAGTAGAATTAGTTAGGCCTCACTCAAAGCAATTTTCCACATTATGTTTAGATGATATCTTGTCTGTGGAATCATCTAAAATAGTGGAAGAGTGTTAAGATGAGGAACAAAAATCTTATATTCTTTATTTTACACTTGATAAGCAACATAAAAACACACCTCACTTTAAGGCCGAGTGGTTTACCACGCTCAATCTATTACTCGACTTCTTAATTTTTGTGCCACCCCCTATGATCGAGGCAAAAAGATGAACTCTAAGTTGGGGGTGAAATTTAAATCGTCTAAGTGGAGACATAAAGTGTGAAGCACTTTTAAGGTATCTTGATGAATTCTAAGTAGTCAAGATAACCTAGTCGTGTCGCGACACTAAATTAGGCACTGCTTGGGAGGCAACCCAAGGTATTTGGTTGTTTGTATTCGTATTATGTGGTTGACATCAGATCTTCGCAACCATGGTGCCACAGGTATGTTTCTAACTCTCTTGTTTTGGTTTGATGAATTGAGTACCTTGTATGATTTTAAGTTAAGAGTGGGGCTACTTGTGGGTGTTGATATCCTCTTAGGGTTTTTGTTGTCATGCCTCTTTTCCCTAGAGTCTTTTTCCTAGTAGAGCCGGCATGTTTAGGAGTATTGTGTTTTATTTTGTGATGTGTTGTGGTTAACTAGGAGAAATACAAGTAATGAGGCAGTTAATATGTTTTGTGATTTTTGAGCACCTCTCCAAGTATCTATTTGTAATACTGTGTGAATTGCATTCATTTGTGACCATAGTGCATCTTTTGGTGGCATTAGTTCTGGCAACTTTATAATTAGTGCTAAACAATTGCACGAACTGGATAAGTATGATGTGCGATATATTTGTCTGCCATGTGTGTGTGAGGTCTTACTCAGTTCCCTTCATGTGTGAATCCAGAACTTGCCCGGTTAGTCTTGCCTTGGTTGTAGGATAGGGGTTAGGAAAGGATCATAGGCCATTTTTTATTGTAACCCACTTTCAGCCTAAATGACCTTCCCAATGTGAATAATATCCCTTGATCCCTGATTTGAGCCTACTTAGCCTATTTCTTTATATGACACCTGTCACCTTCCCATTTATATCACAATAAACCTGTTTTGGACCAGGTCCTCTTTGGACACTGTGCACCTTGACTTAGGCAAATAGCTTAAGTTGAGGGTGGCTATCATAGGGGTGCGTGATATAGAATGAGTATGAAGAAAGGTAGAATAAAATAAAAGAATAAAAAGTGGGGTGTGGTGGAAATGAGCAAGAAAAAGAAAAGTTGTGAAAAAGAATAAGTGATTGTGGAAAAGACCGCACCCATCCTAAATAAGTGTTATCAAGAAAAGAGAAGAATAGAAAAAGGCTAATGAGTAAAACCCTAAAAATCTAGTGTAGTGTCAAGGAGTCTTAGTCACTTTAAATATCATCTTGTATCATACCAGCCCCTAGACTACATTACAAGCCAAAGAGAAGGCCTACAGTGATCCTAGCTGACCTGTCTGATGATCTAGGTAATGAAAATAAGGGCAAGCCTATGGTATTCAGCATACATTGATTGGAACTTCATTATGAGAGTGAGTGTCTTGTGATTGTCCCAATGGTTATATATGTGATGTCTGATATGAAAAAAGGGGGATTTCTTTGTAGTGAGGGCACACTGGTTACATCGCTAGTTACTAACTTGTTTGGATAGTGTGATCTTGGTACATGCATGGTTGCTATTGCTGAATTTATGCCATATCTTGATTCCTTTGTATTGCATTGTTATTTTTCAATAGTATACACAATTGAGTTTGAATTGATTGACCTAGGAAAAGGTGAAGTTGTGTTGGGATGATATAGAAAATTGACTGCCAAATTGTACTTTGTAATCACTTAGTTATGTTTTAGTTGCTTGAGGATAAGAAATTATTTTAAGTTGAGGGTGTTGATGTGTGAGCAGACGCTAACACATTTAAGGCTTTTAACTGAGAATAATTGCGAAGTCTTAAGCAACTTTTTTCGTTTTTGATTATTTTACTTTGATATTGCAGTAAAAGTTATGATGCAAGGGAAATTTAAGGAAATGGAAGCAAAAGAGCTGAAAACTTATGCAAAAGAATTGGAAGTGTGGCTGACGACATTCCTGATAAGTCGTCAGCCCTATGATAAGTTATCAGAAATTATGTCAGGTGGCTGACGACATTCCTGATAAGTCATCATCCCTATGATAAGTTATCAGAAATCACGTCAGGTGTTGTAGTGTTAGAAGGATTAAAGTGAAACTGTGACAACATTACTGACATGTCGTCACAATGGTGATAAGGCGTCAGAGTTGCCGTCAAGTGTAGGCAGGACATGAGAATTGAAGAAAAAGTGTGACGATATTTCTGATAAGTCGTCACAGTCCTGATAATCCGTCAAAAGTTGCCATCAACCTAAGACAAGACTAGTGTAGATTTGAAGAAGACCTGACGACATTCTTGATAGGTCGTCAGGATCCTTATAAGGCGTCACCAATAGTCGTCGTCTATTCCGAGAAAAAGCTGTAACCTTGATTTTGTTTCCTTATTTAGGGTAAACTATTTAAAGCTTTGTTTTAGAGTTTTCTAGACAATTATTATCATTATTATTATTTCGGGTGAGGTTTGGCACTTGAGTTTTAACAGACGTAATTTGATATTTTCTCTCTCGAGTTTCTTGGCTTGAAAAAGAAAATACTTTGAAGAGATTATTATCATTATTTTGGGATTACCATTGTGATTTAATCTGAGAATCTCTAGTTTCTATTCATCTTGTGGTAAGTTTATCTTTCAAATCATGAATTCAACTAGTTGCTTCGATTATTACATCATGAGAGGCTAAATTCCTTCAACCTGAATTATGGGATCTAAGGTTAGGCTTGATAAGGTTCTAAGTGTTCAAGATTCAAAAGGTGGTAGGATTTTTTGATAATTCTGAAGTTTTAATTAACGTTTGTTGGTTGCAAATAGTAGACACACCTGCTTTGATTTTCTTGAGAAAGAAATCAAATATAGTAGGAAGTGAATTATTAACAGGGACTCGAAAATACTTCGTTTAATAATCAGCGATGTAACAAGGTTGGTTAACCTTAGGTAAAATCTAGGCAGTAGATAGAAATTCCCTAAGTCCAAGAGGATTAGAGAATTAAATGCTTAAGTAGGTCGAGAAACATTTAAGCATAACATCGATAAAGATAGCTTGTTATCCTACCTACCGTGAGAATTTCGAACCACTTTTAGCATCAATCATCAAGAATGTTGAAAAGTGTTTTGTCATTTTTAGAAGAATCTCTGGGAAGAACTCCGTTGATTGCTCCTTGCAAGAACTTGACAGTCAATGCCGACGTTGCCGATGCTTGTCAAAGTCCTCTTTTGAGAATATCCTTTTCTAGCCTCTCCTTTAGAATGTTATGTTACCCCTTATTTATAGTTGCAGGGGGTAGGCCTAGTTGTTTGTGATTGGCCGAAATATGTCACTTTGACACTTGGCACCTTTTAACTGGTTGTTGAATTTAAATGAGATTTCCACATCATTTGTACATGTGGAAGAATCTCATTGGTCTTAGATTTAACTGTGATGACATGTCACTTGATGAGTTTGGCCTTCAAGGTAAGATGGATGATGTATGAGCAGATGCTAACACATTTAAGGCTTTTAACTGAGAATAATTACGAAGTCTTAAGAAATTTTTGTTGTCTTTGATTATTTTACTTTGATATTGCAGTAAAAGTCATGATGCAAGGGAAATTTAAGGAAGTAGAAGAAAAAAAGCTAAAAAAGAACTGGAAGTGTGGCTGATGACAATCCAGATAAGTAGTCAGCCTTGTGATAAGTTATCAAAAATCATGTCAGGTGGCTGACAACATTCCTGATAAGTCATCAGCCCTGTGATAAGTTATCAGAAATCATGTCAGATGTTGTAGTGTTAGAAGGATTAAAGTGAAACTGTGATGACATTTCTGACATGTCATCACAATTGTGATAAGGCATCAAAGTTGTCGTCAAGTGTAGGCAGGACATGAGAATTAGAGCAAAAGTGTGACAATATTTCTGATAAGTCGTCACAGTCCCGATAAGCCATCAGAAGTTGTTGTCAACCTAAGATAGTACTAGTGCAGATTTGAAGAAGACCTGATGGCATTCTTGATAAGTCATCAGGATCTTGATAAGGCATCACCAATAGTCGTCGTCTATTCCGAGAAAAAGTTGTAGCCTTGATTTTGTTTCCTTATTTAGGGTAAACTATTTAAAACTTTGTTTTAGGGTTTTCTAAACAATTACTATCATTATTATTATTCCGGGTGAGGGTTGGCACTTGAGTTTTAACAGACGTAATTTGATATTTTCTCTCTCGAGTTTCTTGGCTTGAAAAAGAAAATACTTTGAAGAGATTATTATCATTATTTTGGGATTTCCATTGTGATTTAATCTGAGAATCTCTAGTTTCTATTCATATTGTGGTAAGTTTATCTTTCAAATCATGAATTCAACTAGTTGCTTCGATTATTATATCATGAGCAGCTAAATTCCTTCAACCTGAATTATGGGATCTAGGGTTAAGTCTTTATAAGGTGCTAAGTGTTCAAGATTCAAAAGGTGGTAGGATTTCTTGATAATTCTGAAGTTTTAATTAACGTTTGTTGGTTGCAAATAGTAGACACACCTGTTTTAATCTCTAGTTCTTATTCATCTTGTGGTAAGTTTATCTTTCAAATTATGAATTCAACAAATTGCTTTGATTATTACATCATGAGCGGATAAATTTCTTCAACCTGAATTATGGGATCTAGGGTTAGGTCTTGATAAGGTGCTAAGTGTTCAAGATTCAAAAGGTGGTAGGATTTCTTGATAATTCTGAAGTTTTAATTAACGTCTATTGGTTGCAAACAGTAGACACACCTTCTTTTATTTGCTTGAGAAAGAAATCAAATATAGTAGGAAGTGAATTATCAACAGGAACTCAAAAATACTTCCTTTAATAATCAGCGATGTAACAAGGTTGGTTAACCTGAGGTAAACTCTGGGCAGTAGATAGAAATTCCCTAAGTCCGAGAGGATTAAAGAATTAAATGCTTAAGTAGGTCGAGAGATATTTAAGCATAACATCGATAAAGATAGCTTGTTATCCTACCTACCGTGAGAATCTCGAACCACTTTTAGCATTTGTCATGTACCGGAAGCCCTAGTGAACATAATTCTGGTTATTTCATAAACTCTTGATTTTCAAACACTGAAACTAAACTGACCAACAATTATTTGTTGATCATCAAAAACCCCCATTTTATCTTTTTGTATCATCTTTTTGAATTTAACTTGTAGCTTTAGTTTAAATCTTGTTTAATCACCACTCACATTGTTTTCTGTGGATTCGTCCCTGACTCCAAAGTCTGGTAAATATATTAACGACGACTGCCTTGCACTAAATTGAACTGTAAGTTGAGCGTTATCAATGGAACTTGATGAGGAATAAAATAGGATTATTATTTTTTTAAGCCCAAAATAATTTTAGACCCAATAAAATATGGATCAAATTCAAACTTTATAAGAATTTGATCCAATAAATTTTATGTGTCTACATATGCCCCCTACTTCAAGGTTGGTCGACATGTAGGTTTGCCTAAAATTGGTAGCGAGACTTGAAGTACTCATGAACATGTTTTTATTCTCGTGACTTCAAAGGTATTTGTTTCTCATCAGTACATCCTAGTTATACCAATACTTGCGAGTGGTCTAACTAAAGTTTCCTCTATGAACTTTCATGTCGTGAAAGTCTTCTTCAAATAAACCAATAATTTATTTGAGGTGATCCTCATTTTTATCCATAATCGAGTACAAACTCGAAATTATTTTAAGAGTATTAAAAAAAATGACCAACTTGATTTTTTTTACTCTTCTTGGACAAGTATGAACATGAGAAATCACCACCTTAATATTTATTTAAGTAGTTTTTACTTGCACAACAATGTGACCCTCTCAATGTATTTGAATTAAAAGGATCAACACAACCCCCTCACTTGACATATTGCACGTATGAAGTAAAAAAGTTGACTTGATTTTTTGCTAAGGAAATTATTAACTTTCCTTTTGGTTTCATGTGCCAAAGAAAAATATCAACTTCCCTTTTGGTTTCATGTACCAAAGGAAAAATATATTAACTTTCCTTTTGATTTCAAGAAAGAATTAAAGTCACCTCCAAAGAAATCTCCTCAATATGATAATTTTTCAACTGATTGGCAGTTTGAAATTTTCAGGGATTGTCATCTTCCAGTTTCACCACAACATTCCTTGTACAAAAACTGAAAATTCTTCATTGAAGCCTCTATATAAGGAGATATTATGAAATCACATCTATATAAGGAGTTATAGAGCATCTCATAAATCAATACACTATGGTAGTGTGAACTCTTATCCTTAAGGCATAACTTGTTAGTTGAAAATTCTTGGAATAAGTCGTGCCTCTGAGACAAGAGTTGTAGAACTTCTTATAAATTGAGGCATTACGTGGTATTGTCATCTCTTGTTCGTGGGATGTAATGATAACGCTCAACTTACACGACAATTTATGTGCAAGGTGTTCATTGTCAATATAATACCCAAGTTTGAGTCGGGGTCGAATCCATGAGGAATAATGTGAATGGTGATCGAGTAAGTTTGAGATAAAAGTTACTTACTAAATTCAAACCTAGGATACAAATATTTGGGGTTTTGAAATTTTTTGAAAATATCACAATTTTGAGCTTCTAGAAAAATAACTCGAGGCTAAGAATAATTAGAGTATGATCAATTAGGAATGGATTTTAGGGTTATGCCATTCTAGGTGTGAATTCATACATAGGTAGTTGAGAATTTATCAAAATTTAGCTAGAAGTAGTGGGTAGGCTAGATTTAAAGTATTAGCATTTGTCTTTCAACTAACCACTAAATTGCACTCATGGATTCTTTCGAATGCCTCATGAGCATGCCAAACTTACCAATCCAAAGCCTCAACTTAGCAACCCTATTTCTAGGATGATGCCCATCAAACTAGCTAAATCACATAACATCTTTATTTCTAAAATAATACTATGGAAATAACTAGTATCAAATAGTTGTTGACAATTGCTCATCACCAACATCCCTCTTTCAAGGATGATGTGGGATCCAAGTCAATTAGGGTTTTTCACCCGCAAATCTAATTCAATTCGGAGTAATAGAAAAACACACAACAAATAGCTAATTAGGTAGATACATAAACATTATCCTTGCATAAATCACAACCTACCCAAGCATAACCCCAAGAAGAAGAACTAGAAACTAATAAAGATAATAAATAAAAATATACCAAAATCTCCATCAAATTGAATCATGAAAGATAAGGAGAATGTCAATCAACACTTTAAATTCCAATAAACCTTTAATGGAGTTTGCCAATTCTTCACTTAGTATTCACTCTAATGTATTCTTAGCTCAAGATTAGTACAAAATTTCTCTCCAAGCTTCAAGTGATAAGATAAAAGTGATGATGAAAGATAGGATAAAAGATGGATGAAAAATGAGTTATAAACCCCTATTTTTGCCTCAATTTCACATTTTTCAAATATTACAAAAATGACACCTTGCTCTATTTCCGCCCTATCGCAATCTCCATCTCTTAACTGTGATCATGATACCACAATCGCGGTGATCATCTCATAATTGTCATTGGTTGATTTGACTGCTGATCGCGACCTTCAGGCCGCAATCGCGGTAACTGAGGGTTGATTCTTAGGCCTGATTTCTATTATTTGACTCTTTTCTTTCACATTTCTTCTCTTTTACCTTTTCCTCATCTTATTTCTATCAAGTTTCCTTACTTATCTTCCCATTTAAACTTTTACCTACACCAATGAGCATTAAGTTAGAAATTAACAATAAATCAACTAACAAGCATGATAATTTAGGCTTAAAAGATGCTAGTAAGTTGTCAAATTGATGACTTATCAACACCCCCAAACTTAAACTATTGCTTGTCCTCACGCAAATGAGGTTAATTCAATAAGATATGATTTTTAACTGAATTCCTCCAAAAGAAAAACTATACTAAAGGAATAAGCTAACAAAGCTCTAGAAAGACTTTCCAAACATGTCATGGCAACAAGTAAACCAAAATTTTTCAATAAGCACATATGTATGAATCAAGGATGCAAGTTTCTATCAAATGAACCTTCCAAATCAACAAAGCATCTTAAGAGGAGACACAAAATCTTCAAAGATTGTCTCAATCTTCACAATACAACTTACTTCACCCATTTAACCAAACCGAGAGTATGACTTCACCATCTACCCCAAAGTATCGATTCCGCTCACAAACAAGAGTTAGCTCTACACACACATGACATTGAAATTTCTAAGGGGGCTCAAATAATGAAAGAATTTACACTCACTCTCGCAAAGAAATTCAAACATAGTAAGTAGAACCATAAGATTACCTTTTGTGTTTTTCGCCACTAATGTAGACTTACCTAGTTTGGAATCACCAAGGTCTTGAGGGTCAAGATAAAGGTTTAAAGTGTGGGAAGGAATATATATGGATCAAGTGACTAAAATACCTCCTTCAATGAAATTGCTCAACCCCTTCCACCCCAAAATTTTCAAACTACCCACCTTATTCTCCTTCAAATCATTTCCCATATTTCCCTTAAAAAAATTTTAACCAAACAATTCCAATCCACCATTTTCTTTCTTCCTTTCTTTGACTTTTTAAGAGAATTTCAAATGTTAAGCACTTCTTAGCCCCCCCCCTCCCCGGCCCATTTGTCTCATTTCTTTTTAAGTTCTATAGGCTAGGTTATACAACTTTACCATCAAGTATTTCTCTTGTCTCTTAAGAACATGAATTGACCACCTTATATACAGCTTTCTTGGCACATCTTAGCACATCATATTCACCCCCCCTCCCCCCGAAACTTAGAGTGTGAACCACCCTTCCATTATTCTTCCATCTACATAAACCCCCCCAAACTTAAGCTTTCTCCTATATTTCATTTCTTCAAATCATGCAATGCATCAAAGAAGATTAATGCCAAAAGATAAATTTAAAAAGCGCTTAGGTGTTTTAGCAAGATTATCATTACAAAAAAAAATGGGTCAAAAGGCTCAACGGGGTTAACTAGGAAAAAATGTCAAGGTCGGAATTTGTCTATGTGACGGGTCAAAAATGGCCTCGGGTCATCCTCCAAACAACGCTTGTCTAGGATTTTGCTTTGCACACACTCGGGACAAAATCTAGACTACACATATATACAAGAATTATTCAAAAATCTCACCACACATGGCATTGTATTCATAGAGCAAAAAGTTTGTCTCCCAACTAATTTGAGCTTAATAAGTTACTCCGAGTCAAGGACTCATCCTTGCAAAGAGAGAGCCAAGAATTGAATTTAATGGTCTCATTCAAAATAAATCTCAAAAACATCCTTGATCTTTTTCAAAAAGAAAACTATATTTTTGGTTTTTTTCTCAAAATCATTTTATTTTTTTCCAATAACATTTTGAAAGAATTTTCAAACTTTTACCTCTTCCTAAATAATTAAATAAAAACTTAGTTGAGTGCACGACGACATTATCATTACACTCCATGGGATTCTTTCCTCACAACTTCACATATCAACCATATAGCTCATAAACCACTCATGGCACCAATAGAAACACAAATGACCCTATACCCTTAATAATGGCATCACCCAATCTGTCATAAGGAAAGGCAAGCATTCATGTCTCTTGGGTAACATAGACTTCACCCGAAAATGCTATAATATGTACATTCCTTGATCAAACCATGGACGCAATATTCATCAACAATTTTAACCAAAAACCACCGGCTATCCAACATTTAAGACCAATTGGACTCAAAACTATGCTCCAAAAATAATCACATAATGCCCCAAGAAAGTTCACATTAACCTTTTCAAGCTCATAAGGCGTTCCTCTCTTATCGACATTTTAAGAAACATATGGTGCACATGAAAGGTAAGAGCTTGAAGATAGAATAACAACACATGTGAAGAAGCTCAATACACAAATTCATCATCAAACACACCATTTGTAATCATACTAACCCAATTAAATCACCCACCACTCAACTAAGCAAACAAACTACAAGTGGGTGTTTTGTCGAACACATAATGTGCACTAGACCATAGAAGCAAGAAATTTACAATTGAGTATGTGAAACAAGGCACACATTAAAAAAAATGTCATCCCAACAACCACATTCAACCAAATTAAGCTCAAATGAATTAAATTTAAACTAAAAGAAACCATAGAATGTGATCATCATTTGTATTTTAAGGAGAATTTAACCAAGGCTCATACCTTGTGAGTTTGTTTAAGAGATGAAAATGATAAAAATAAAAATTCAATATACTTATCCGGGATTTCATTCTTGAGATACCCTTTTCAACTTATGCTATCACCTGCAAACACCCAAAAACAATCTAAAAATTTAATCAAAAACATTAGAAAACATCAAGAAAATTCCTTGGATTGCCTCCCAAGAAGCGCCTTAGTTAAAGTCATAGAACGACATGTTTTGATCTTTTGAATCTTTTACCCAACTTTTTATCAACACATCTTCGAGGTACTTTGGGTGAAAGTAAGGGAACAACTATACATATTATATCTCGCCACTTTGAAGACTTGAACCTTTTACCCAACTTCACATCAAACTTTTGAGTAGGCTCATTGGTTATTAGTGAGACATTGGATTTTGCACTTATTGTCTTTCAAGTGGGGGACGTTATCTCGCTCTTTTGGAATGACAAACTCCAAAATATAAAGATTTGGTGCCTTATCTCCCAAGCTTTTCATTTGCTTAGGTAGTTTGACTTTTATCACATCCACCAAGAATAATATCAAAAAGAGGTTGGAATGAGGTCGTCTTCCCAATTCCAAAGTTGCATTCTTCTTGAAATTCTCACTTGGAAATGAACTAGAGCCTTTACAAAGGATTTGCTTGGATTTTTCATTCAACTCTAGTACTATTTCTTCGATTTTGGCATCCTTCATTATATTTGGTTTGGTCGTTTGGCAAATCACCAAGAATTCTTGAACATCACGCTCAAATAATTTTGGACCAACCACATGGAATGATATCTCTTCTTTATCAACCTCATTTTTGAATATTGGACATATTCATGGTACATGAAAGATCGGCCTTCTCACGCACTTCTTCCTTTTCACTTTATTTTCTAAATGCCCGCTATGTATTGATGTAAGAGATTCGTGTTCCCCTCATTGTAGTCATCCGATCCAAGATAGTTAGAAGTATTGCTTCAACACTATTGTATCTGGCACATTATTTTTCCTTTATCACATCATGAGACCTATAAAACTCATTAGAAGAACTAGCATTTTGGTTAGCATAACTAGGGGATGGGGTATGTGGACAATCACTCCAATGTCCAGATTGACCACCACATAAAGAATAATCATACTCACAATAGGATCGAGATGATGCACATACCTCTTTTCGGGGAGCATATTTATAATTTTGCTAAAAGTGGGGTCCATCACAATAAGGACATGGATCATCAAGACAAGACTTGCAACCACCGAACTCATATTCATTCCAAGATGCCATAGTGACAAGTAAACAAAAATAAAAATATACCTAACACGAGAAAAAAATGTCACAACCCGAACCAGGGCCTGGCCGTGACAGGTATCTCAAGTTCGCCAGGGACCGGAGATCACCCACTTACACCTAACCAACCAACATAACATCCTTAATATCGGATAAATTTCAAACATATTACATGATAACATAATGATAAGCTTAAAGATATTTAAACTATGTCCGTCAACTGGAAACCAACCAAATGACCTACCAATAACACTCAAGCCAACAGTAATCCAACAAAGCCTTCTAAGAAGAGGACCAAAATTGAATACCTATAAAGTGTCGGGACATGCCCCCAACTATAGCTAAAACAAGTCTAAACAATCTAATACATAAGAGACTAAAACATGAAATATAAACTTTCAATGTATGGAAGCTTACCACTTTAATGTCAACTCACGAACTGACCCCGAATCTGAATCACTATGTAGAAAAAGTAGAAGTATGGCTAATTCCAACATCCCGTAGAGATACAGCATTCGAAAATGGTTAGCGAGGTGAATATTAGCATGTAACTCAGTGATAAGGATAACATAATGTCATGATCAATAGTTTCATACTCATCCAAAATCCAATGCACATAATTAAATGCATATACATACATATATATATATACATATATACATACATATATATAAACACATACATACGTATATATATCATATGTCGGTATAGGAAACAAGGTTTAACATGTACTTTAAAACTTTAACCTGGATTGTGTAGCTCAACCATCATATAATAGTACCCACGGGCTATATGGGCCCCAGTTCTCACCACTTAGACGGGCCCAAGTGCATGTAGCTGCATGAACCAGAGAAAAATCATATATTTATGTACGACGGACTCAAACCCTCTAATCATATACTAAGGTGACTTAAGCACCCAATCATGAAGTATGATATGGGGGACTCAAACCCTCCAATCATAATAATAACAATAAGGCAGACTCAAACCACCTGGTCATAAGAAAGGGGACTCAAACCCTCAAGCCATAACGACCTCCGCACCAGCTAGGGTGGTGTTTAGTATCAGTCACTCAGACCTCGACTTTTATGACTTAACTACACAATTCTCTTTTAAATCCCAATTAAAATATTTAACACATATTCTCATTTTCAATAAACAAATTATACACCGAGGCATCCCATTGGTATCATCATACCAACCTAACTTGTAAGCTAATATCATCATGCCATGTCATCTACTCAACTAACTGGGAATCGAACCCATAGGTCAAAAGATATTCAAATGATCAATCATTCAAGACTCAAACCCATTTAATCAATCGAACCCCCAATGTTCCAATTACACCATTTATAAATGACCACCAAGGCCTTTCAAGGAAAACATGCATACTTCATTATCCTTTTTATGCCAATGCATTATTACAAGTGGGTAAACCAAACTATGTGACAAAATCCCTTTTTCATTGACAATTTCACAAACATATTGAGGGCGTACAATTTCCAAAACCATAATCAAGGTAAAATCATCAAATTAGGGTTTTAACATGACCCTCAGTTTAATCACTATTCCCATACACCCACAATTTCAAAACCATATTTAAAACATGAATGATCATAATTAAACCATGTAAAAACATTGTTGAACAATAAGCATTCAAAACCCCCAACCCTTGTTATAAAGCCAACATGAATATCTCATGAACAATACTTTAAAATATATGATTTAAACAAATTAACAACGAGGGAAGAGTAACATGCCTGAAATATTCACAATTATAGAGAAGAAACCTTGAATTGACCCCTGGATGCTCAACCTTGAGGAAACCCTAGCTTGCTTGACTTGAGAGAATTTGAGAGAGAGGGGGATATGTTTTGATTTTGTTATGGGTGGAAATTAAGTCTCAATAGGTTTTATAGGTCATGGGTTATGTTTAGGGCAAGAGGAAAATGTCTAAAATACCTTTATTAAAAGCTAGAAATTAAATCGCCAGTCGTTATGAGTGACCTTATGACTCATAGGGTCACCTTACTACTCGAACCCTTCTGTCATAGCCAAACCAGAACCCCCTTGAGCTCTTCACTGTGAACCTTACGACTTGACCCTATGTATTGTAATGACAAACTATAAATCATAGGGTTAAGTCATAGTCTCAACAGTTTTAATAGAGGCACTACACTGAACACATTATGAAATACCCTTCTTATGACTCGTTAGGAATCTATACAACTCATTAAGTCTATTCATTATCGATGCAGTGACTTAGGAAAATCTTTTTGGATTTATTACGACTGAGTTATATAACCTGTAAAGACACATTACAACTCGTCAGGTGAGTCGTTACCTTGGCAAAAATCTCTGAACTTAGAAAATTTTCAAGGGCCAAAATTTGAGGTATTTCAATTCCCCTCCCCCCTCCTCATTTAGATCATTCATCCTCGAATGATGGGTCAAGGAAATTACAAGCATGAGTTAACACAACTAACAACCACACCTCCCTTTAACAAAGTCAGAAAACAAAGATATCAAGGAATCATAATTTCCTTTAATAAAGTCAGGAAATAAGATGTTAAGAATAACATATACCTCAAGCACGATTATCAAGAATGGGGAACAAGAATGGATATTTGGATTTTATGTCCTCTGTAGCTTCCCACATAGCTCCTTCCTCCCAAACAATACATCTAATAACCCTTAAATATGACCACTCTCCACTAAGCTTTCAACTATGAAAACAACAGTCCACCATTTCAACCTCCTAACTCCCTCGTGAAATACATAACTATGAGACCTAAGCATTTGTTGCATCTCCCTCCCATGTTAAAGCCTAACTCAGATTTAAAGGTGCTAGTGTAAGTCATGGGTCCCTATACTTTGCACCACTCTAATAGTACTACTCGATCTTATTACCACAAACCTCAGGTCTTAATCAAGGAGTACTAACCACATAACACAATGGTTTGTGTATCTATCAATCACATCAATCAAGCCTGCCTTTGTACCCTCTCTTTGCAGATCTCCCACTCAAAACTAGAAACTTCAATCACTACCACAATGGATTTCACCGTATCTCTTCTTCTTAACTATTTCACAAAACAAAGGTTCATCTTACTCTTCTATCTTTATCTATAATTTTAGCCTGAGTAGTCACCTAAATTTTTTTTACAATAAATAACATCTACTCCCTTATCCAAAATATTACTACGCTTCTATAGCCACTATCATCCTAACATAAGAAGGGTCACTGAGTAACTAGAGTACCAGCATCAAGAATGAGGGGGTTACTTCTCAATTACGACTCCTACTTGTTGTACTACTCAAGGAAAAACCCGCAAAATGAGACACGGTATAATAGGCATAAAGTACTTAGTAGCAACCACCTAGGTTATAAATGGAGGGTCGTTTCAACATAAGCATACCATAGCAAGAGTCCTTAGAACTGCGCACCAGGAGAAACATGACTGCATATATCATAGGTAATATAACATAAAACCGAGATTCATATTTAGGGAACAAGGCGAGGATTTCTACTTAAAATAACCATTTCTTTGAACTAGGCATAACGTGAGACATGAATGTATAGATCATGAGTGTCATGACATAGGGCTTGAACACTTGAAAGCTCAGATTTTTGAGAACCATTATTGACTTTAGTTCAGGGGTAGGAGTATGGACATAAGTAGCATGTAGAATGTGGGCCTTAGGCATAAGAAATATTAGAATGCGTACAGCACTAGTAGAGTGCCTTCTTAACTAAAATAGGAGAGAATCGCTAGAATAGGAGTAAATTCACCCCGAATCTCCCTTGAAGCCTACCGTTAGTAGAAAATTTAAGATTAGCCCTCGATCTCCATCATACTAAACCTATAAGCACAACACTATGCTCTAAGGGGTATCACCATGGACATGTATTAGGTACTCTTGGCTCTCTTATACTTAGATCCTTATTTATCCAAATACTACCTGGGTTCAACATACTCTTACAAATTTTATTCCCTAATCTATCTAATAACTTAGCCCCTAATCCATCAGTTCAACCTGGACCTCCAGCCTATATATCATAACTTTCCTACTCTAGTATTCCCTAAGTTGTCTACCTTATCTCTTTTTCACACACATCAAGCCTACCAATTTACTCCCATAAATCCCGCATCGCTATTCTCGAACTAACATACTCATTTCACCAAAATCAACATCTAAGGTTCAAACTTAGTGTCTATCAACCATCATGCACTACTAACAGAGTACCCTGCATAATATATATATATATATGTTCCACCCCTCAAGGAGGTCGCCTTAAATACCTTATTCACTAATCGATAACCTATACATATTCTGAGGAAACCATCCTTCTTATGCATAAAAAATCAAAAGCACCCCATGGAGAAATGCTAGGGCAGATAAACCCTTATCAAGAAGTTCTTTCAACAGCTCCTTAAATTTTTTGACTCAGCCAGAGCTATTTCGTAAGAAGGGATAGAGACAAGACAAGTGTTCAAAAGGAGATCAATCCCAAAAATAAATTTCCCCATTTAGAGAAACACCAAGAAGATCATTAGGGAACACCTCAAAAGAATTAACAGATCACAGGGATAGACTGTAAAGAAGGACCTTCAGATCTAAAATCTTTAGCATGCACGAGATGGTAGAGGCACCCTTTTGGAGATCAACTTTTGGTCTCTAAGATATGAAATGAATCTTCCGTTAGGAATTAGGTAACTACATTCACATTCAATCACTGGCTCATTTGGGAAATGGAAAGTGATCCTACGAGTCCAACAATCCAGACGTATAGAACGAATGCAACAAATCCATCCCTAAAATCATATCAAATTCTACCATGTCTAACCCTATTAGATCCACCAAGGTCTCTTTACCATGGATTAACATCACACAAACCCTATAGACCCTTCTAGCCATAATGGAGTCACCCATTAGGAAGGACACAAAAAAGGATCCAAAATTCACTCAGGATCAAAACCAAAATAAAAAGCCATATAAGGCGTCACATAAGAGAGAGTAGACCCCAAATAAAGAAAGAAATACACATCATAGGGAAAGGGTTGTAAAATACCAACAATGACATTTGGTGATGCCTCAGACTCTGGGCGGGTAGTAAGAGTTGGAGACAATTCCGGTCGGTACAGTTATCAGAAGTAGCACCCCTTGGTGCAAAAAATAAAGAGCTAGCAACTGAAATCTTATTGGCTCCAGAAGAAACACTGACCGAAGGACAATGTCGTCACATATAATTGGGTTGACCACACTTAATGCATCAATTCTTCCCCTCGTGAAGAAATCCACAAAGCTATTGACCATAGAATCAGCGAGGAGGATAGGGAAGGACTAATTGAACTCCACTAGACTAATATTGGGCACCTAGTTCCCTAGGACCTACACTCTTTTAAAAATAAAAATCATCGAACAGCTTTGGGTAAAGGGCTCTACCAATGGGTATGAACCATAATTTCCTTTGCTCCCTGCCTTAGTCTACTGTCTCCTATGTCTACCGATATTGTGATGATCCCCACCCTACTCTGAATATCTGAACTTCTTATTCTGTCTTTCCCTCATCTTAGCCTAATTCTTTCTCCCACTAATAAGACTAGACTGGAGTGATAGAGACACTACTATCTGGGTCAACATATGAATAGAATGATAGAACTCAATATTGGATACTTTGTCCTGAGGTGTCTAAGAAGGACTAGGGGGAACCGGTAGAACTCTACTAAGGCAATCAAAATCAGCAACCCTAGACCGGGTTCGTACCCCAGGTATATGACAAGTTTTGTCCACATTGTCCTTAGACAAGATAGAAGATTTTCCACGGGCATCAAATTTTTTGGGAGGCATGATCTGAAAAGAGAACATAAGGGAATTAGAGAATATTTCGTTACCTTAGACTCTATATCCCGAAGAATAGATCACAATAAAGGGAAAAAATCCTAAATTCCTCATAGCCTCTCCCTTATAAGTGTGGCATGTTACTGAAATACCCTTTTGTTTCTCAGTTTTTGGTTTTTGGACATCATATGGTTTGGGGTACTTCTCGTATGATGTGGTATGTTTTGGTTGGTCTTGATCATATGGTGACCAGTATAGGTTGGATGGTTTTTGTACAAGGTATGGTTGGAATATATGTTAGGGTACTAATATTAAGGTGTCAATCGTATATTGCCCTAAGTTTAGTCTACGTAATTCTATTCTGCCTAGGGTATTATTTCATGGCACTAACATATGGATAGGTATGGTTTAGGTTAGGTGGTAATATATTGGATAGTATTGTGGTTTAAAGGGAGGCCTAGGGTACGAGATAAGGGTACCACTCGTACCCTAAGGTACAATTGGTATGGGGTGGTCGTACCATCATGCGGGGATTTTAAGAAGGTTAAGTTGGGGGTAATTTAGATATTTCCCCTCTTAACCTTTTAAGGCCCCACGAATTATAACCCTCATGGGATATTATTTAACCTATTTGTAATCACTCAAACTCTCTTAAACGACTCTCAAATTCTCTCAAGGCTCTTGGGTCAAGGAAGGCTAGGTTTTCATCAATGGGATCAATTTGGGGCTTACAAGGGTGATTTCTCTCCGTTATCTTCATAATCTAAGGCATGTACTCCTCCCTCATTGTTAGTTCCAACTAAAGGCATGTTTTATGAATTGTTTTTATGGCATAAATATTGTATGGTTTTAGGTTTTCAAATATATGTGGGGGGGTTTGTTAAAATGGTTGGTTATGTTTTCCATGTCTTTTCCTTATGGTTTTCATATTATTATGGTTGTTTGAACATTTGGTTATATAGGAATGGTTAATTGGTGCATAGTTTTGTCTTTGGAAACTATATGCCACCAACATATTTGATAAAATGCCTATGAGAATATTTTTGGTTAAATTGTTGGACTTTCATTGAACTATTGCATGATATGACTTGGTAATAGAATCCTAAATGTTATAAATAGTTTAAATAGTTTGAAATGGTTAAATGCTAAGGTCTTAGTTATTATTGTTGGTGTAATTGAAATCCTTGTAGGGTACAAAAGAATCCCCCAAGAAATCATAATAATGATCACTTGAAGGGTACATGGGATTCCCCCAAGTCAACTTAATAATGTAATGTATGGGTACATGGGAATCCCTTCTTCTTTAAAAGAATGACTAAGGACATTACTTACAAGCTATAGTCGGTATGACGATACCATTACTTATAGCCTTGGTTAATAATGAATGGAATTAGTGGTTTGGTTGGATGGTAATGGTTTTAATTGGACAATAATGGCAGAGTGTAATAGCTAATCGTGAAGGTATGAGTCCAATAGACAACATTGGAAACTCATGTTTATCGATATGAGGATTGGTCATGGCGACCATAGATAATACTTATGAGGTACAAGGGAATCCCCTAAGTACACTAGTACATATATATCATGGAGAGCAAAGGGTACTCGGGAACCCCCTACTCTTATGGTATCTTTGGTTCGTGCATCTATATGAATTGGGTCCTGCTCAAGGGGGTTACACTTGGCCCATGTAGCCCGTGGGTGGTTCTAGGATGGTTAAGCTACACATACCTATGTTAATGGTTTTAAAGGCATACTAAATCTGGTTCCCGTTCCCAATATGGTTATATATATGTATGTATGGTTGTGAATGTATATGGTTGGTTTACTTGGTTTTAAATATTGGCATTATTTTATTCTTATCCTGAGTACTTGTTAGCATTCACCCACTAACCCATCTTCGGGCAACTATAATCCCACACGATGTAGGAATCATCCATTCTACTCCTCCTGCCCAGTGATCGAATTTGGGATTAGCTCAGTTGGATTGAAGTGGTGAACTTCCATATTCCAGAAGGCTCCATTTTATGTCATGTATGTCTTTAGTTATTTTGGTCATCTTATAGACTATGATTTTGGCTATGGTTGGGGAAATGTCCCAACCGGATAGTGTTTACTTTTGGTTAAAAGCTTTGTGGGACTACTATGGGTTGGTATGGGCAATGTCAGTATTAGTATCGGCCTTAGTATTGGCATTGGAACTGGGGCTGATACCAGGGTACAATATTTGATTTATGATTGTTCTATTTTTTTGGATAATGTATATATATATATATTATTTGGAACTCATTCGGTATGGTATGTATGGATTGGTTTATGGTATGGTTATTAGTTGGGTTTTAGATGGTTGGACTTATTTAGGTTGGTCATGGTCATGGACCTATCCTAGAGTCTGGATTGGAACAAATACTCTATCTTGTTATATGTTCAGAATTCATCCGACTTAGGGTGTGTATTTGGATGGTTAGGATGGGTATCAAGGGTAGTCCCTGGTCCTGGTTGGACTTAGAATGCCCAGTATAACAAGGACTCAGTTTGGATCATGTCAAGTTGGTATTAGAGCTTTAGGTTCACGGCCAATTGGGAGTCTACAAAGCCGTGTCGAGTAGAGTCTCTTTTAATGGTGTGTAGCATGCCACACTCATAAGAGAGAGGCTACAAGGAATTTAGGAATGTTTCACCTCTTTGTGTTCTATTTTCAAACTTGGAGTTTGAGCCCTAGAATCTTCTATAATTTTTGTTTGTACTTTTCTAGATCATTCCTCGATGATCTGATGTTCACGGAAACTCTTCTGTCCTAACTGGGGATGATGTTGATAGGACACACACTTCTAATAGGATCCATACTCAATTTAAGGGTCCAATCCTTGATTTCTCTGAAGTTCCACCAGTTTCTGCTAGTCCTCCTCTGGCAGACATGATGAATGTAGAGTTTTGTCAGTTGATTCATGTGAATTCTCAGTTGGTAGCTTCTCAGGCTGAGCGTGGTATATCTGGTATTGCATCTTCTTAGGCCATAAGGGTTGGCCAGTTCATAAGATTGAATCCTCAATCTTTTACTGGTGTTAACGTGGAGGAGGATCCTCAAGGTTTTTTGGATGAGATAGAAAAGATCTTCAGGGTTATGTATGCCACGAATATGGAAGAGGTAAATTTCACAGCCTATCATCTAAAGGATGTGGTGTACCATGGTACGAGGGATGAAATCAGGGAAGAGGTGATGGTAAGGAATCTTCTTTGTGGGAGACGAATTCTTTTCTAGATTGCTTTATTCCTTAGGAGTTTCGAGAAGTGAAGTCAGAGGAATTTGTCAATATGAAGTAGGGAAAGATGTCGGTCAAAGAATATGTCTTAAAATTCCATCAGTTGTCTAGGTATGCTGCAGAAATAGTGTTGAATATGAGGGCCAGGATGAGAAAGTTTGCTTCAGGACTGTCTTATGAGTTGATCCTTGAAAGCAAGACTACATTGTTGATCAAGGACATAGATGTCTCTAGGTTAGTTGTTCATATGCAACAGGTGGAGAGGGAAAAAAGAAAGCAGGATGAGATAGGGGAAAGATAGGGTAAAAAGTTCAGGTTCTCTGAGCAGGGAGGTGATGTGTGAGCACATGCTAACACATTTAAGGCTTTTAACTGAGAATAATTGCAAAGTTTTAAGCAATTTTTGTCGTTTTTTATTGTTTTATCTTTGATTTTGCAATGGAAGTCAAGATTCAAGAGAACCAACAATGATGGAAGTATAAGAGTTGAAATCAGAAGCAAATAGAAGAGAAGTGTGGCTAATGACATTCCTGATAAGTCGTCAGCACTCTGATAAGTTATCAGCTTCATCATCATGCTTAAACAGAGAATGGGATTCAGCTGGAAGAAGTGACGATGACATATGATAAGCCGTCAGAGTTGTGATTAGCCGTCAAGATCACCGTTAGCCTAAGACAGAACATGAGAGCTGAAGTAAATCATTGACGACATCTGTGATAAGTCATCAAAGATCTGATAATCCATCATGCTTCATCGTCAGCCTAAGGCAGCAAATGTCAAAAGCGAAGAGGAGCTGATGACATCTGTGATAAGTCGTCAGACTCCTGATAAGGCATCACAAAATGTCGTCACATGTCCAAGAAATTACGGAACTCTGTGATTTTGTTTCCATAATTAGGGTGAACTCTTTAAAATATTATTTAGGGTTTTATTGGGGGCTGGTACTTGATATTATGGACCGAAACTTCACGTGTTTACTCTCTAGTTTTTTATACAAGTTTACAGTTAGCTTTGGAGAGATTATGATATTATTTTTTGGTATTTTTCTACTGTAATTTAATCCAAGATACAACTGTTGCTATTCACTTTTGCTGTATGTATTATTCCATAGCATTATGAATTCAACAAGTTGTATTCCTCTTTACAGTATGAGTAGCTAAACCCCTTAACCCGAGTTGTGGGATCTATGGGTTTGGGTTTGTAACGTAACTAAGTGTTCAGGATTCTAACGGTGGTAGTAACTTCTTGGTAATCCCTCTGCTTTACACTTTATCTATTGGTTACAAACAATAGGTCCTGCTTACTAGTAATTTGCTTGAACTAAGAAATCAACCCTAGTAAGAACCAAATTATCAATAGGGACTTGGAAGCTACCAACCTTCCGTTTAATAATTAATATTGTAGCAAGATTAATTAACCTGAGATAACATCCTGTTATGAAATATAAACCCCCTAAGTTCGAGAGAATTGGGTAGTTAAATGCTTAAGTAGGTCGAGAGACATTTAGGCATAAATTCGACAAGGATAATCTGTTGTTCCTACCTACCACAAGAATCTTGAATCATTACTAGCGTCTGTCAAATCCCAACACCCATAGTGAACATAACTCTGGTTTTCCATAAACTGTTGCTTACAAACACTGAAACTAAAGTGACCAACAATTATTTGCTAATCTCCAAAACCCCCATTTCAAGAAACATCCAACTATAAGTTGATTAAATCGCAAACGACTTAAGTTCACACCATATTCCCTGTGGGATTTGAACCCAGCCTAGTTGGGTTATATATTAACAATGATCACTTACATTGTCACGTGAGAGGTGTAGTTTGAGCGTTACCAAAAATAATGTTGTTGCCGGGGAATAAGATTATAAATTGAAGTTTGTGTGTGCTAATTGACTGTTAGTCAAGTTTCCTAGTTTTACATTTATTTGTTGTTTTTGTTTTCGACAGGACTTTTGTGGTGTATGCCAAGAACCAGAAGTTTCGGAGGACCATTATTACCATTTAATCCAAAACTGCAACTAATCGGTAGAATGGCAGACCAGTATACCAGCAGGAGGTTGACAGGTTAGCAGGCTTAGCTAGAGCTCAGGTGAATGTGCAGAATGTTGGTCAACAAGTACAGCATCCAAATCCTAAGGATGAAGATTTGGGAGACGAGGAGTTGCTAAACCCTAGTAACCCAAGGCGTGCAGAAAAAATAGTTGCACCAGTACAACGTAATACCAACAGAAACCGTTCGTTCAGAGCAATGAAGGATCGCCAGCCTATCCAGTATGATTTCAATGATGATGATGGAATGGATGGATCAGGTGCTACGGGTGAAATTATTCCTTCACCATTGGCACCAAGGGCAAAGTTCAGCATTACGAGTACTATGATTCAACTCCTTAATCTAAAGGGGTTGTTTAGTGGACTGCCTGGCGATGATCCGAATATGCACTTGGTGAATGTTATCACCATTTGAAAATCTTTTGATAACCAAGTCGTGGGTCAGAATACAATCCGCTTGAGATTGTTTTTGTTGTCTCTGTCTGGTGAGGCAATAATGTGGTTAAATAAGTTGACGCCCGATTAGATAACCAACTGGATAAAGTTAAAAGATGTGTTCCTAAAATGATTCTTTCCACCCTCTAGGAGGCTACAATTGAGGGATAAGATCAGTAACTTCAGACGGCTCCCAACCGAAGCTTTGCATAAAACCTGGGAGAGATTCAAAAAGAAGCTGATACAATGTCCGAACTAAAATATGACGGACATACACTTGATGAAGACTTTGTACAGGGCTCTTAACTCTATGACAAACCCAATTGTAGATAATGTTGTTGTTGTTTCGTTTGTTGATCTTACATTCCCAAAAGCTTCAGAAATGCTAGAGAGAATGACCAAATAGAGTCGGGCATGGCATACTAGAGACTCTGTGGTAGCAAGCCCCACTAATTCTATGGGTATGACTATGGAACAATGCAGAAGAGACGAGGAGCGTGACCAAGCCATGGCTCACCTAAAAACGCTGATGGACTTGTTTACCAAGCATTTGCTATCAGGCAAGACTGAGAAGGTTAAAGCTGTGGGATCTCAAGATAGAGTTATGTTGATCCAGACGAAGAGGCGAATTATGTTAATAATTAGGGGGGGTTTGAGGAAATATCCAAGGGAATCAAGGTCATAATTATTATGATAAGCTTGGATATAAGAATCAGGAGCAAGGAAATTGGAGGAGAAATAATGATAAGAGCAGGCTATATATCCCTCCTGGAAATCATGAGGCTACTACAACAAGTTCTGAAAAGATGTCTATGGAGAACCTGATGGCTAAATTATTAAATGGAGTGGAGGCTACCAACTCAGGTGTGACTACCATGAATACCGATTTGTCTTCTATTAGTCAGTTGGTAAACTCACACTCTAATGCAATCAAATAGCTGGAACAATAAATGAGTCAACTCTCCGCAGTTCTTAACTAGAGGAAAAGTGGAACATTACATAGTGACACTGTCCAAAATTCATGCAATGTGGCTCATGTATGGAGATTACCACTAGAAGTGGTAAGATATTACCTGGCCCTTCTATGTGCAAAATTTTGATTGAAGATGTGATTGAAGCAGAGAATGAACCCAAAAAAGAATGTCCAGTGGAGTCTGAGAAGCTCGATGGTTCTAATGATTCTTCTGAAAAAGGTAAAGAGAAGGAAAAGGAAGTAGTGATGAAAAATCTCCCAAGACCACCACCTCACATTCCTCAAAGATTGAAGAAGACGCTTGAGTACATAAAATTTAGTAAATTCATGGTGATTTTAAAGCAGTTAACAATAAATATGCCTTTGTTTGAGGCACTTGAGCAAATACCAGGGTATGCTAAATTCATGAAGGACCTTATGATGAAGAAAAGAGCAGTGATCTACGAATCGGAGGATAATCTCCATCATTGTAGCACTATTTTTATGAGGACCTTGGTGCAGAAGAAGGCCGACCCTGGAACATTCACTTTCCTATGTAAAATCGGGTCTCTGGAATTCACTAAGGCCTTATGTGATCTAGGCGCAAGCATTAATATGATGCCGCTAGCCGTGTATAAAAAGCTGAGTTTGGGAAATCCCACACCCACCAACATGCAACTCGTGATGGCGGACAGGTCGGTAAATGACCTATTGGTGTTTTGTATGATATGTTGGTGTAGGTAGCTAACTTTATATTTCCTATGGATTTTGTCATTATTGATTGTGAGGTGGACTTCGAGGTGCCCATAATCTTGGGTTGACCTTTCCTCATAATCAAAAGTGTGTTGATTGATTTGCGAGCTAATGAGCTCTTATTCAGGATGAATGATGAGGTAGTGTGCTTTGATATGTGAAAATCAATGGAGTAGCATAAAGAAATGTGCGTGTTCTCAATTATTGGTGTGTATTATGAGGATGAGCAGGAGGTATCAATAGAGGAGAAACCTTTTGTTGAGCCTTTAGCCGCAGTTCTGATAAATTTTGATCGTGGATACATTGAGAAGTATGAAGAGACTTTTTATGCTTTTTTAGGAATGGGTTCATACTCTTATGCTCCTAAGAAGCTAGATATTGATGTTTCTAATCTACCAACACCACCAACTAAGCCATCCATTGAAGAGCCACCGGTGTTGGAATTAAAAGAACTGCCTGGGCATTTAAGGTACGTGTTTTTGGGCAACGAAAATATGCTACCCATTATTATTGCAGCGGATTTGGGCGAGCAGTAGGTAGAAGCACTTATTTCAGTACTTCAGAAGTACAAGAGAGCAATAGGATGGACTATTACAAATATTATTGGCATTCTTCCTGGCATCTGCACGCATAAAATACAACTTGAGAAAGATTGTACTCCAACCATCAAGCATCAGCGCCATCTTAACCCACCAATACAAGAGGTGGTTAAGAAGGAAATTATTAAGTGGTTGGATGCAGGAGTGGTTTACCCTATTTTTGACAGTAAATGGGTGAGCCCAGTTTAATGTGTGCCCAAAAAAAAAGGCATGACTATTGTTGCAAATGAAAGGAATGAGTTGATTCCACTTAGGCCTGTGACTGAGTGGAGAGTTTCCATGGACTACCGCAAACTAAACTTATGGACTTCAAAATACCATTTCCCGATACCCTTTATGGACCAAATGCTTGATCGATAGGCCAGAAGAGGATAGTATTGCTTCTTGGATGGTTATTTTGGATAGAACCTGATCTGTATTGCTCCTGAAGATTAGGAGAAGACGAAATTCACATATCTATATGGCACCTTTGCATTTAAGAGGATGCCGTTTGGGATATGCAATGCACCCGCTACTTTTCAACAGTGCATGATGTTTATTTTCTTAGATATAGTGGAGGATACCATAGAGGTGTTCATGGATGATTTCTCTGTGGTGGGAGATTCTTTTGAGTTGTGTTTGGAAAACCTGAGTATGGCTTTGAAATGATGTGTTGAATTCAATTTGGTGCTTAATTGGGAGAAATACCACTTTATGGTAAAAGAAGGCATCGTTCTCGAGCATAAAATTTCAGCAAAAAGGATAGAGGTTGATCGATCCAAGGTTGAAGTTATTGAGAAACTACCTCCTCTCATTTCAATGAAGGGAGTGTGTATCTTTCTCGGACATGTTGGCTTTTATCGGAGGTTTATAAAAGACTTCTCGAAGGTTGCAAATCCACTTTGCAAACTTTTGGAGAAAGAAGTAAAGTTCTCCTTCGATGACGATTGCTTGAAGGCATTTGAATGCCTTAAAAAGAAGTTGATTGAAGCCCCAATAATTGTTGCACCAGACTGGTCAAAACCATTTGAGATCATGTGTGATGCAAGTAGTGTTGCCCTTGGAGCTATATTGGGACAAAAGAAGGACAAACTGTTTCATCCAATATATTATGCCAGCAAAGCACTGAATGGAGCACAAAAGAACTACACCATCACTGAATAGGAACTCCTGGCTATAGTGTATGCTTTTGAGAAACTCAGGGCTTACCTGTTTGGGACCAAGGTGGTGGTCCACACTGACCATGCAGCCTTGAGGTATTTGATGGCTAAGAAGGATGCAAAACCAAGGCTGATTAGATGGGTGTTGCTTCTATAAGAATTTGACTTTGAAGTCAAAGATAGGAAGGGTTGTGAAAACCAAGTTGCGGATCACCTGTCTAGAATGGAAAGTGAGCAGGTAGTTAGTGATGAAATGGAGATAAATAATGCATTTCCTGATAAGGAGATCTTGGCTGGTGCTATGGAGAAAATGCCTCAGTACGCTGATTTTGCAAATTATGTTGTAAGTGAGGTCATTCCAAAAAATATTTCTTTCCATCAAAGAAAGAAATTCCTGCATGATGTGACACATTACTTCTGGGATGATCCATATCTTTTTTGGTGACGTACTGACAATATTATAAGGAGATGTGTGCCAGAAGTGGATATATTGTGTATATTAGAAGTATATCATTCTTCCCCAGTTGGAGGTCACCATGCAGGTGACCGAATGGCTAGGAACATGTTGCAGAGTGGCTACTATTGGCCAATATTGTTCAAGGATGCTCATAAGTTTGTGCTGAAATGCGACCAATGTCAGAGGCAGGGGTCGATCTCCAAAAGAAATGAGATGCCTTTGACTAAGATCTTGAAGTGGAATTATTTAACGTCTGGGGCATCGATTTCATGGGTCCTTTCGTAAGCTCGTATAGGATGAAGTATATTTTAGTTGTTGTTGACTCTGTCTCAAAATGGGTCAAAGTTGTTGCCTTGTCTAATAATGAAGGAAAGAGGGTTGTTGCTTTTCACAAGAAGAACATCTTCTCTCGCTTTGGAGTACCACATACTATTATAAGCGATGGAGGATCTCATTTTTGCAACAAAGTGTTTCGATCTTCCTTAGCAAAATATGGGGTGAAACAGCATAGAGTATCCACTCCATATCACCCACAAACTAGTGAGAAAATAGAGGTGTCAAATCGAGAGATTAAAGCCATCCTAGCCAAAACGGTGAACGCTAGTTGGCAAGACTAGTCTCAAAAGCTCGATGATGCCTTGTGGTCATACCAGAATACTTTTAAGACACCCATTGGCATGTCACCATTCCAGTTGGTCTATGGAAAAGTATGCCACTTACCAATAGAGATAGAGAACAAGGCTTTATGGGCACTCAAAAGAATTTGAGTTGGAAGAAGGCAGCAGAGCTAAGACTGGGACAACTGAATGAGATGGATGAATTCCATCTCAGGGCATACGAATGAGCAGACCTATATAAAGAAAAGATGAAGAAGTATCATGATTGGAGGATCGAGAAATAAGATTTCCTAAAAGGTGACTTGGTGTTTCTGTTTAATTCTAGACTCAAACTGTTCCCAGGTAAGCTTTAATCCAAGTGGTCAGGCCCATTTAGAGTTAGTCAAGTCTACTCATCTGGAGTAGTAGAACTTGAAAATAAAGATGGCATCACCTTCAAGGTAAATGGGCAACGAGTCAATCTTTATATTGGTCCAAAAGACTCGATAAAAAGTACTTCTACTATCTGTCTTGATAAGTCTGAAGTAATCAAGACACCTGATTCATGCCGCGAGGTTAAATCAGGCGCTACATGGGAGGCATCCCATGATTCTCATGCTTGATCTACTCCAGGTATACCCTAACCCTTAGTTTAGTTTTTCTTTGATTTTAAGTTGAGGTTATAGGGTGATTTGTTGTTGTAACATTTTGTAGTTGACTAGGAGAAATACAAGTAAATTACATTCTCACATAAGAGGTATAGTTTGAGCGTTATCAAAAATGGCACCGTTGTCGGGGAATACGGTTGTAAATTAAAGTTTGTGTGCGCTAATTGACTGTTAATCAAGTTTCCTAGTTTTATGTTTATTTGTTGTTTTTGTTTTCTGCAGGAATTTTATGGTGTATGCCAAGAACCAAAAGTTTCAGAGGACCATTATTACTATTTAATTCGAAACTGCAACTAATCAGCAGAATGCCAGACCAGCAGGAAGCTGACAGGTTAGCAGGCTTAGATAGATCTCAAGTGAATGTACAAAATGTTGGTCAACAAGTACGGCATCCAAATCCTAAGGATAAAGATTTGGGAGACGAGGAGTTGCTAAACCCTGGTAACCCAAGACGTGCAGAACAAATAGATGCACCAGTACAATGTAATGCCAACGGGAACCGTTCGTTTAGAGAAAGGCAGGATCGTCAGCCTGTCTAGTATAATTTCAATGATGATGATGATGGAATGGATGGAGCAGGTGCTACGGGTACAATTATTCCTTCACCATTGGCACCAGAAGCAAAGTTCAGCATTACAAATACTATGATTCAACTCCTTAATCTAAATGGGTTGTTTGGTGGCCTGCTTGGCGATGATCCGAATATGCACTTGGTGAAATTTGTCATCATTTGCAAATCTTTTGATAACCTAATAGTGGGTCAGAATGCAATCTGCTTGAGATTATTCCCGTTGTCTTTGTCTGGGGAGGCAATAATGTGGTTAAATGAGCTGACGCACGATTCGATAACTAACTGGAGACAGTTGAAAGATCCATTCCTAGAATGGTTCTTTCCACCCTCCAGGAGGGTACAGTTGAGGGATGAGATCAGTAACTTCAGATAGCTCCCGACCGAAGCTTTGCATGAAACCTGGGAGAGATTCAAAAAGAAGCTAACACAGTGTCCGAACCATAATATGATAGACATACACTTGATGGAGACTTTGTACAGGGCTCTTAACTCTGTGACAAAACCAATTGTAGATAATACTGCTGGTGGTTCATTAGATGATCTTATATTCCCAGAAGCTTCAGAAATGCTAGAGAGAATGACCAAATAGAGTCGGGCATGGAATACCAAAGACTCTGTGGTATCAAGCCCCATTGTTTTCATGGGTATGACTACGAAATAATGCAGAAGAGATGATGAGCTTGACCAAGACATGGCTCACCTAAAAACACAGATGGACTTGCTAACCAAGCACTTGCTATCAGGCAAGACTGAGAAGGTGAAAGCTGTGAGCTCTCAAGATAGAGTTGATGATGATCCAGAAGAATAGGCAAATTATGTTAATAATTAGGGGGTTCCTGAGGCAATAGCCAAGGGAATCAAGATCAGAATTATTATGATAAGCCTTGATATAAGAATCAGGAGTAAGGAAATTGAAGGAGCAATAATGATAGGAGCGGGCTATATGTACCTCCTGGAAATCGTGAGGCTGCTACAACAAGTTCTGAAAAGATATCCATGGAGGACATGATGGCTAAATTATTAAAGGGAGTGGAGGCTACCAACTCAGGAGTGACTACCATGAAGGCCTATCTGTCTTCTATTAGTCGGTAAACTCGCACTCCACTGCAATCAAATAGCTGGAATAGCAAATGAGTTAACTCTTTGCAGCACTAAACCAGAGGAAGAGTGGAACATTACCTAGTGACACTATCCAAAATCTGTGGAATGATGGCTCATGTATGGCGATTACCACTAGAAGTGGTAAAATATTACCTGGCTCTTCTGTGTGCAAAAGTTTGATTAAAGATGTGATTGTAGCAGGGAATGAACCCAAAGAAGAATGTCCGGTGGAGTCTGAGAAGCTGGATGGTTCTGATGATGCTCTGAAAAAAAGAAAAGAAAGTAGTGATGAAAACTCTCCCAAGACCACCACCTCCCTTTCCTCAAAGATTGAAGAAGACGGTTAAGTACACAAAATTTAGTAAATTCATGGCGATGTTGAAGCAGTTAACAATAAATGTGCCTTTTGTGGAGGCACTTGAGCAAATGCCAGGGTATGCTAAATTCACGAAGGACCTTATGATGAAGAAAAGACAAGTAAGCTATGAATCGGAGGATAATCTCCATCATTGTAGCTCTATTTCTATGAGGACCTTGGTGCAGAAGAAGGCCGACCGTGGAGCATTTACTGTCCCATGTACAATCGGGTCTCTGGAATTTGCTAAGGCCTTATGTGATCTGGGCACGAGTATTAATCTGATGTCGCTAGCCATGTATAAAAAGATGGGTTTGGGAAATCCCACACCCACCAATATGCGACTCGTGATGGTGGACAGGTCAGTAAAATAACCTATTGGTATTTTGTATTATGTGTTAGTGAAGGTAGCTAGCTTCATATTTCCTGCGGATTTTGTCATTCTCGATTACGAGGTGGACTTTGAGGTGTCCATAATCTTGGGTCGACCTTTCCTCACAATAGGAAGTGTGTTGATCGATTTACGAGCTAATGAGCTCTTATTCAGGATGATTGATGAGGTGGTGTTCTTTGATGTGTGCAAATCAATGAAGCATCATAAAGAAATAAGTGTGTTCTTAATTGTTGATGTGTATTATAAGGATGAGCAGGAGGTGTCAATAGAGGAGAAACTTGTTTTTGAGCCTTTAGCCGCAGTTCTAATGAATTTTAATCGTGGATGTATTAAGCCGTAGTGCTCCTTACCCTAAGCAGTCGAGTGATAAGCGTCAGTAGGGTGGCAATAACTTTAGGGCACAGGGTGCCCAATCTCATGCTAGTGGGGCCCAGTTAGCCTCATCATGTCCTCTTTGTAGGTTTTTTGGCCGGTTACATTGGGGATCTATGATGATGGGAGGGATCGGTACTTCAAATATGGTCAGCCAGGCCATATGCTTAGAAATTATCTGATTGGTAAGGTTGCTTCGGGAGTAAACAAGGTTCTAGTTGCAGTTTCATCTTCTTCTGCACCAAAGGATACTGCTTCTGCTTCTGGCATCGGTACAGACCAAAATTGGTTATATGCATTCACTACCCGACAGGAGTCTGAGGCATCGCCTGATGTTGTTATGTGTATATTACAACTTTTTTCTTGTGACATGTATTTTTTACTTGATTTGGGGTCCACTCTCTCTTATTTGACCCTATTTATGGTTGTGTATTTCGGTTTTGATCTCGGGGTTATTTCGGATCCTTTTTTTGTTTCTACCCCAGTAGGTGACTCTGTGGTTGCTAAAAGAGTCTATAGTGGGTGTGTGGTATCTATTGGTAGTAAAGTGACATTAGTGGATTTTTTTGAATTAGATATGGTGGATTTTGATATCATTCTGGGGATGGATTGGTTGTACTCATGCTACGCATCCTTAGATTGTCAAACCCATAAGGTTGTCTTAATTTCCTTAGTAAATTATTTATTGAATGGGAGGGTGGTTCCCTATCTCCTAAGAGGAAGTTTAATCATATATTAGAGCTCGGAGGTTAATCTCTAAGGAGTGTATCTATTATTTGGTCAGGGTTAAAGACTCTAACTCGAAAGTTCCTTCTTTGAATTAAGTTCCGGTGATGAATGAGTTTCCTAAGGTCTTTCCAGATGATCTTCCTGGTGTTTCTCTGGATAGGGAGATTGAGTTCGGGATGGATCTTGTTACGAACACTCGTCAAATATCTATTCCTCCTTATGGAATGGCTCCGGCTGAGTTGAGGGAACTCAAGGAGCAATTTAAGGATTTTTTGGATAAGGGTTTTATTCGTCTTAGTATGTCTCTATGGGGTGCACCAATGTTATTCGTTCGCAAGAAAGATGGTTCCCTTTGGATATGTATTGATTATTGATAGTTGAATAAGGTGAAGGTTAAGAATAAGTATCCTCTTTAGAGGATAAATGACTTATTTGATCAATTTCAAGGTGTCAAATTCTTTTCAAAGATAGATCTTTGGTCTGGGTATCATCAGGTTAAGATTAGGGAGGTGGATATCCCTAAGATAGCTTTTCGTACTCGGTATGGGCACTTTAAATTCTTTGTTATGTCATTTGGTTTTAACAATGCCCCAGCGACATTCATGGATTTGATGAATAGGGTCTTCCATCAGTTTCTTGATCTGTTTGTCATTTTGTTCATATATGACATCCTGGTATACTCTAATGGTGAGGTGGATCATGCCAATCACCTCTGTGCGATGTTGCATACCTTAAAAGAGTAGCAGTTGTATGCCAAATTCTTGAAATGTGAATTCTGGTTGAATGTTGTCACTTTTTTGGGTCATATTATTTCTAGTGAGAGGATCATGGTGGATCCACAAAAGGTGGCGATGGTTAAGAAGTGTCCTAAACCCATGACACTAATTGATATTTAGAGCTTTTTGCGTTTGGCTGGGTATTATAGGAGGTTTATGGAAAGTTTTTTATTATAGCTTCCCAATTGACTAAGATGACTAAGAAGAAGGTAAATGTCTCTTGATCGAATGCAACTGGGGATAGTTTCAAGAAGATGAAGGATAAGCTAACTTTGGCTCCGATTTTGACTTTTCCTGAAGGCAATGAGGGGTTTGTGGTTTACTATAATACATCTCGTGTGGGACTTGGTTGCGTTCTGATGCAGAATGGGAAGGTGATATCCTTTGCTTCTAGGCAGTTGAACGTACATGAGAGAAACTATCCTACTCATGACTCAGAGCTTTTAGACGTGGTGCTTGCATTGAAAATTTAGTGGCACTATCTGTATGGAGTGCACGGTGACATTTTTTCTGATCATAAGAGTCTACAGTATGTGTTTACTCAGAAAGTGCTTAACCTCGGGCAGAGGAGATGGCTTTAGCTTCTCAAGAACTATGACATGAGTCTTCACTACCATCTAGGTAAGGTTAATATTATTGTTGATGCTCTTAGCGGGTTGTCCATAGGGAGTTTAACTTATGTTGATAAGGAGAGGCAGGAGTTGGTGAAGGATATTCACCGCTTGGCTAATGTTAGAATTCGCCTTTTGGACTCCAAGAATGGTGGTGCATTGGTACAGGAAGTGGTTTGGCCATTTCTTGGTGCAGAGATCAAGGAAAAGAAAATTCTAGATCCTGTCTTGATGAAAATCAAGGGTGATATAGGTGGGAAGAAGGTTGGTCCTTATGTAGTTTTAAGGAGGGTTGGTAATATTGTGTATGACTTGGAGTTGCCTTCTAGTTTGAGCTTCATTCATTGGGTATTCCATGTCTTTATGTAGAGAAAGTGTATAGGTGATCATTTATATGTTATTCCTTTAGAAGGATTGGGTATCTCGGATTCTCTATCTTATGAAGAGATCCCAGTTGAGATCATGGATCGACAAGTTCGTCGGTTATGAACCAAGGATATAGCTTTGGTTAAGGTTCTATGGTGGAACCACAAAGTGGAAGAAGCTACTTGGGAAGCAGAAAAGGACATGAAGTCTAAGTATCTGCATTTGTTTTCTGCTCTAGATATTCATGCGGAAGGTATGTGTTCTTGATCACATCTTTGTTTTCTAAATTAGTTAAAGGTTTGAATGGTGATGTTGGGGTGTAATTCATGCTTGTACTACCTTGTCCGTCATTCGGGGATGAATGATCCTATTGGGGGAGACAGAAACACCTTGGGCTTTGACCCTTGGGAAATTTCTCAGTTTTTAGTTTCTGGACATCATACAACTTGGGGTACTTCTCGTATAATGTGGTACGGTTTGGTTGGTCTTGGTTGTATGGTGATAAGTATGGGCTGGATGGTTTCTGTCCAAGGTATGGTTGGAACATACAAACTGTTTGTTAGGGTACTAATGGTAAGGTGTCAATTGTATGTTTCCCTAAGTTTAGTCTAGGTGATTCTATTCTTCCTAGGGTACGATTTCATGGTACTAATCATATGTTTGGGTATGGTTTAGCTTGGGTGGTCATATGTTGGACAGTGTTGGGTTCTAAGGGGAGGCCTAGGGTATGAGATAAGGGTACCACCCATACCCTAAGGTACGATTGGTATGCGGTGATCGTACCATCCTGTGGGGATTTTAAGCAGTTTAAGTTAGGGGTAATCTGGACATTTCCTCTCTTAACCTCTTAAGGAATTATGAGTTATAACCCTTTTGGGATATCATTTAGCATATTTGCAATCACTCAAACTCTCTTAAAACACTTTCAAATTCTCTCAAGGCTAGGGCTTCATCAATAGGATCAATTTAGGGCTTACAAGGGTAATTTCTTTTCATCATCTTCGTAATCTAAGGCATGTACTCCTCCCTCATTTTTAGTTCCAACTAATGGCTTGTTTTATGAATTGTTTTCATGGCATAAATATTGTATGATTTTGGGTTTTCAAATATATATAGGGGTTTTTGGTTACAATGATTGGTTATGGTTTTCTCATGTCTTTTACTTATGGTTTTCATATTATTATGATGGTTTGAATATATGGTTGCATGGAAATGGTTAATTGGTACATGGTTTTGTCTTTGGAAACTATATGCCCCCAACATGTTTGATAAAATGCCTATGCTAATGTTTTTGGTTAAATTATTGGACTTTCATTGAACTATTGCATGGTATGACTTAGTAATGGAACCCTAAATGGTTTGGAATGGTTAAATGGTAAGGTCTTTGTGGTTATGGTTGGCCTAATTGAAATCCTTGTGGGGTACAAGGAAATCCCCCAAGCAAGCATAATAATGATCACTTGTGGGGTACATGGGATTCCCCAAGTCAACTTAATAATGTAATCTATGGGTACAGGGAATCCTTTCTTCTTCAAAAGGACGGATAAGGACATTGCTTGCAAGCTATAGTCGATATGACGATACCATTACTTATAGTCTTGGTTAATAATAAATGAAATTGATAGTTTGGTTGTATGGTAATGGTTTTAATTGGGCAATAACCATGACCCCTTTCTTTAATCAAATTGGGGTTTAACCATGACCCCTTACTTTAATCACTATTTCCATGCACTCACAAGTTCAAAACCATATTTAAAACATGAATGATCATAATTAAACCAAGGGAAAACATTATTCAACAATAAGCATTCAAAACCCTCAACCCTAGTTATAAAACCAACATGAATATCTCATGAACAATACTTTAAAACATGTTCTTTTAACAAATTAACAATGAGGGAAGAGTAACATGCCTGAAATATTCACAATTATGGAGAAAAAAATTTGAATTGACCCCTATATGCTCAACATTGAGGAAACCCTAGCATGCTTGACTTGAGAAAATTTGAGAGAGGGGAGGATATGTTTTGATTGTGTTATCGGTGGGAATAAAGTATTAATAGGTTTTATAGGTCGTGGGTTATGTTTGGGCAAGAGGAAAATGTCTAAAATACGCTTATTAAAAGCTGGAAATTAAACTGTCAGTCGTTACGAGTGACCTTACGACTCATAGGGTCACCCTACAACTCGGACCCTCCTGTCGTAGCCAAACCAGAACCCCCTCGGGCTCTTTACTATAAACCCTATGACTGGCACCCTACGTCTCATAATAAGACACTACGACTCGTAGGGTCAAGTTTTAGTCTCAACGGTTTTAATAGAGGCACTACACTGGTCACATTATGAAATACCCTCCTTACGACTCGATAAGAGTCTATACGATTCGTTAAGTCTAGTCGTTATCACAGTAGTGACTTAGGCAAATCCTTCTGGGCTCATTACGACTGTGTCCATGACTTGTAAAGACACATTATGACTCGCCAGGTGATTCATTGCCAGGGAAAAAAACTCAAAACTCAAAAAAAATTCGAGGGCCAAAATCTGGGGTGTTTCACAAAAGAAAATCACAAACAAATATTTATAAGTTTGAATCGAGGCATGTAAGCTAAAATTCCATACTAACTCAACACGCCAAATTATTTCCCAAATCCAGTGCCATTTTTTATGATGCTCAACTTACACGTCGATTTAAGTGCAAGGCGGTTGTTGTCAATATAATACCCAACTTTGAGTCGGAGTTGAATCCATGAGGAACAATGTAAATGGTGATCGAGTAAGTTAAAGATAAAAGTTACTTGCAAAATTCAAACCTAGAATATAAATATTTGGGGGTATTGAACATTTTTTGAAAATATCACAATTTTGGACTTCTAGAAAATCAACTCGAGGCTAAGAATAATTAGAGTATGATCAATTAGGAATGGATCTTGGGGTTATGCCATTCTAGGTGTGAATTCATACATGGGTAATTGAGAATTTATCCAAATTTAGCTAGGAGTCGTGGGTAGGCTAGATTTAATGTATTAGCGTTAGTCTTTCAACTAATTACTAAATTACACTCATGGGTTCTTTCGAATACCTCATGAGCATGCCAAACTTACCAATCCAAAGCCTCAACTTAGCAACCCTATTTCTAGGATGATGCCCATCAAACTAGCTAAACCATAAAACATCCTTATTTCTAAAATAATGCCACGGAAATAACTAGTATCAAATAGTTATTCACAATTACTCATCACCAACATCCCTCTTTCAAGGATGATATGGGATCCAAGTCAATTTGGGGTTTTCACCTACAAATCTCATTCAATTTGGAGTAATAGAAAAACCCATATCAAATAGCTAATTAGGTAGATACATAAACAACATCCATGCATGAATCACAACCTATCAAAGCATAACCCCAGGAGGAAGAACTAGCAACTCATAACGATAATAAACAAAAATATACCAAAATCTCCATCAAATTGATTTATTAAAGATAAAGAGAATGTCAATCCACACTTTAAATTCCAATAAACCTTCAGTGGAGTTTGCCAATTCTTCACTTAGTAGTCACTCTAATGTCTTCTTAGCCCAAGATTAGTACAAATTTTGCTCCAAGCTTCAAGTGATAAGATAAAAATGAAGATGAAAGATAAGATAAAAGATGGATAAAAATGAGTTATAAACCCTTATTTTTGCCCCAATTTCACATTTGCCAAATATTACAAAAATGATGCCTTTCTCTATTTTTACCCTATCGTAATTTCCATCTCTTAACTACATTCTCGATACCGTGATCATGATGATCATCTCGCGATCACCATTGGTTGACTTGACTGTTGATCGCGATCATGACCCTCAGTCCATGATCACGGTAACTAAGGATCGATTCTTAGGCCTCATTTTCATTGGCTCTTTTCTTTCACAATTCTTCTCTTTCACCTTTTCCTCACCTCATTTTTATCAAGTTTCCTTGATCGTCTTCCCATTTTAAATTTTACCTACACCAATGAGCATTAAGTAAGAAATTAACAACAAATCAATGAAAATAGGTTATAATTTATACTTAAAAGATGCTAGTAAGTTGTCAAATTGACGACTTATCAACACCCCCAAACTTAAACTATTGCTTGTCCTCAAGAAAACGAGTATAATTCAATAAGATATGGTTTTTAACTCAATTCCTCCCAAAGAAAAACTATACCAAAGGAATAAGTTAACAAAGCTCTACAAAAACTTTCCAAACATGTCAAGGCAACAAGTAAACCAAAAAATTTTAATAAGCACATATGTATGAAGCAAGGATGCAAATTTTTATCAAATGAAAATTCCAAATAAACAAAGCATCTTAAGAGTAGACACAAAATCTTCAAAGATTGTCTCAATCTTCACAATGCAACTTACTCCACCCATTTATCCAAACTGAGAGTAAGACTTCACTATCTACTCCAAAGTATCAATGTCGCTCATAAGCAAGAGTTAGCTCCACACACACATGAAATTAAATTTATAAAGGAGCTCAAATAATGAAAGAATTCACACTCAGTCTCGCAAGGAAATTCAAGCACAATGAGTAGAACCATAGGCTTACCCTTTGTGTTTTTCGCCACTAATGTAGACTTACCTAGTCTGGAATCACCAAGATATTGCGGTCAAGATGAAAGTTTAAAGTACGGGAAGGAATATATATGGATCAAGTGATTAAATGAACTCATTCAATACAATCTCTCAACCATTTCCACCCCAAAGTTTTCAAACTACCCACCTTATTCTCCTTCAGATTATTTTATATGTTTCCCTTAAAAAAAAATTAATCAAATAATTCCAATCCACCATTTTCTTTCTTCCTTTCTTTTACTTTTTCAAGAGACTTTCTAACTTTAAGCACTTCTTAGCCCCCCGTTTGTCTTATTTCTCTTTAAGTTCTATGGGTTAGGTTATACAACTTTACTATCAAGTATGTTTCTTGTCTCTTAAGCACATGAATTGACCACTTTACATACACCTATCTTGGCACATCACATTCATCCCCCCAAACTTGGAGTGTGAACCACCCTTCCATTATTCTCCCAACTATATAAACCCCCTTAACTTAGGCTTTCACTTATATTTTATTTCTTCAAATCATGCAATGTATCAAAGGGGGTTAAGTGACAAAAAAGAGATTTAAAAAGAGCTTAGGTATTTTAGCAAGGTTATCATTACATAAATAAAGAGAGATGGGACAAAAGTATTAATGGGGTTAACTAGGAAAAAATGTCAAGGTGGAAATTGGCTATGTGATAGGTTAAAAATGGCCTCGGGTCATCCTCCAAACCATGTTTTTCTAGGATTTTACTTTAAACACACTCGAGATAAGTTCTAAACTATACATATGTACAAGAATTATTCAAAACTCTCACCACATGACATCATATTCATAGAGAAAAAAGTTAGTCTCCCATTAATTGTAAAGGCAACAAGTGTGGATGAGATTTCAATATGATGCAAGTCTTGGGATTATGTCTTCCTAGGGGCAAATAATGCATGGGTTCATATTAATTGAATGCAAATTCTAGTTGATGAATATGAGGGTAGGCTAGATTAGAGGTTCTTGATACTAGTTTGTCAACCAAGTCTCAAGATTATCACCCATGGACCCTTTCGGATACCTCATGGATGTGGCAATCAAACCCACCTAATACCTTAATTGGGCATCCCTATTTCTAGGAAGATGCCCAAGATTTAGGTATTCTCAATCCACCCATATTTCTAAGATAGTAAAAAGAGAACAAACTACATCTAACTATTGTTCACTACTGTCTTGTCACCTATATCCCTTTTTCAGGGATGATGTGAGTTTTTTGGAAATTTAGGGTTTTCACCCACAAAATCCATTTTGTAAATTTGGGGCTTTCACCCACAAATCCCAACTCAATCAACCAAGCATTAGTAAAACCCATTATCAACAACCAAGAATTTACACTAATACATCACATCCCACACATATTTACATGTTATTTCAACATAATCTCAAGATAAGTGATTAGATACTCAGAAAAATTGGAAGAAGAAAATTACCTAAGTTGACATTCATTTCCTCAATTAAAAATACAAGGTAGAATAATCCCAAAGTTCCAAACTTTAATTGCAACCAAAAGTATCTTTCTTCAAGGATTTAATACAATTCTCCTCTCACACAAATTGAAAGTTCTCTCTTTATATTCTTCAAAGGGGAATTCAAAGATGACTCCAAGTGAAAGGGTTTAAGCCCTTTTTAAATTTTTGGATCAGCTGTGGGAAGTTGCAATTCTGCCCCCGAGCTGAATTTCGTTCACTCGCGGTCGCAAGATCTTGATCACAGTCGCTGATCTCGCGATCGCAGAATGTCCATTGCGATCGCCTTCTTTGACTAAGTTGGACTATCGCGGTAACTGAGGTCAAATCTTTCTCCTGCTTCTCCAACTTTTGCACTTCTCTTACCTTTTTGATCTCTTTTTAGCTCACTTCACTTCTTTTCTTCTCATCACTTGTATACCTGCAAAATAAGGGAATTAGTGCATTCCAATAGCAAAGTTGTCTCATGAACAACAATAAATCATAGTATTGTACACAAATTTGGGTGTAAATGAATGATAGATTTACCACTCATCAGTACTATCAACTCTTGTCCATAAGACAACTTGTTATTTGGAAGAAATCGAAGAAAAAGAAAAGAGAAATAATAAAAGTTGTGATAAAAGAAAAAAATAAAGATATTTAAAAAAAAGTTAAAAGTCAAAGAAAATAATATATATATATATATGTATATATATATATATATATATATAAGTTGAGGGGATAAAAAAAATAACGATGAGAAAAAAAGAAGACAAACAAAAATAAAGGCTGAGAAAATTTAAAAAAAAAAAAGAAAAAATACAGAAAAAGAAAAAAGAAAAAAAAATAGAAGTTGAGAGGAAAAACAAAAAAAATAGTTAAGAAAAAATAAAAAGAAATAAAAAAGAAAAATAATTAAAATTAAAATAAACGAAAAAAGAGAAAAAATTATAGGAAGGATAATTATGTAGTTTACCGTATGTATTTGCTTAACTACAACCCTTAATCCAATAATATAATCATTTGTTTCTACATCACTCTCTCATCAAGTCCAGAGAAATTTTGTTAATCTCCAATTGTAATTTTTGAGTATTTTGAAGGTTTGTAATTTCATTACACTGTAAATATGAGAGATTTTATTACAGGTTTGTTGGGTGCCATTTGTTTGTCAGGATGCAGTAGGATAGAGCAGTTGGGGTTTTCGATGACCTCAGTCCCTCCACCCCCCTCTGTACTTTTTTTTTGTGTGTGGTTTAGTTATTCTATTACTAAAATTTTTCTTTTTAAAATTCTTCCTTTATACATGTACTAGATGCCGAGGGCCCATGTATATGCTATTTTTGGGTCTCAATTTATGTGACACAAATAGAATTTAGAAGTTATTAATTGTTGTAAGTTATAATACTTTTTATGTAATTTTCAAGTAGTACACGTTACTTTTCTTGTTCAAACTATTGTGGTTGATAGTCAATTATATTTTTAAATAATTTAAGTTTTTAATTATTGAGATTTATAATATCTTTTTTCTCTTTCAATTTAAGTGGCACTGATATGATTTCGAGAATCAACCAAATATTTTATGTATTTAAAAAATTTTAGGTTGTTAGTTATTATGATTTATAGTATTTTTCTACGTATTTTTTTTGTGAAATATATAACAGAGTAAACTTTTGTTTCTTGATATGTTAAGTTGTTAACTATTGTAACTTGTATTATTTTTTATGTAATTTTCAAATAATACATATTACTCTTCTTGTCCAAACTTCTGTGTCATTAATAGTCAATTATATTTTTAATTATTCCAGTTTGAGCGGCGCCGATAATTTTGAGAGTCAACCAAATGTTTTGTATTTTTTTCTAAAAGTTGTTACTTATTGTGATCTATAGTATTATTTATGTATTTTTCTGGAATATATAACAGATTATTTTTTTAGATATTTTAAGTTGTTAACTATTGTAATTCAATTTAAGCGCATTGATATAATTTCAACAGTCAGACAAATATTTTATATATTTTAAATTTTTGTAAGTTATTAGATATTATGATTTACAATATCTTTTTTTAAAATATATAAAAATTAAAAAAATAAGACAAAAAAATTAAAATGAATGAAAAAAAATAAAGGCAAGGGAAAAGACCAATTAAGTTGTGTCAAAGCAAATAGATTGATCTTTAAATTTTTAAAGTTGTTAATTATTGTGATTTTAATATTTTTTATGTATTTTTTTAAAAATATATAACAAATTAAATTATTTTTTAAATATTTTAAGTTGTTAACTATTGTAATTTATAATACTTTTTATGTAATTTTCAAATAATACTATATATTACTCTCCTTATTCAAAATTTTGTGGCATTAATAGTCAATTATATTTTTTAAATAATATAATTTTTTAATTATTGTGATTTATAATACTTTTTCTTCTACTCCGATTTAAGTAGCACAATTGTTAGATGGCATAATAATTAATTAGGGGTGATATAATAAAATCATGATTGAAACAATGAAACAGGCATGTCTTAAATAATTCATTATAACTAATTAGAAGTAATCTATCAAAGTTATTATAGGATAATACTTGTGGTGAAAAATTAAGTAGACCTCATATAAGACGCCAAGTTAATTTAACAATAAATATTATTAATTTTTTTATTCTTGGATGACTTTATAATAATTTATTATAAAAATGTATTTGTGAAAAAAAATTAAGTGGACTCATATAAGACGTCAAGTTAATTTAGCGATAAATATTATTAATTCTTTTAATACTTAGATGGATTTATAGTAATTTTTTAATATTATTTTTTTAATACTTAAATAACTTATAATAATTGATTAAGGGTGATATAATAAAATTACAATTGAAGCAGCTGAAGGAGACATGTCATAAATGTCTATTTTATTTTTTATTAAATATTATTAATTTTTTAATATTTAAATGGCATATAATAATTATTTAGGGGTGATATAGTAAAATCACAAAGCAAGCAGTTGAACGGTCGACAAACAGCACAACTATAAGCTGCACTCACATTCACTCTTATATTATAGAGTAATTTTTATTAAATATTATTAACTTTTTAATATTTAAATGACAAATAATAATTATTTAGGGGTGATATAGTAAAATCATGGAGCAAGCAGCTGAACGGTCGGCAAGTAGCACGCCCCTAATTGCTCTCCCATTCACTCTTATATTACTGAGTAAAATAGTTTTGTGCTTTGATAATATTATTTTTATTTGTAAATTGAATTGTAAATAATAAATAGAGAAAAAGCTTAATTATGTCATTGAATTATTAAAAATAACCTATTTATGTTATTCGTTATAAGTTTAGTTCATCTATATCATTAGTGTTATTATTTATCACAGTGATTTTTTCAAATTATTTTTGCCACATGACTTTTATTAAAGGTCCACATCACCAAATTCAAATCAACTAATATTACTTAAAATCAAAAAGTTAAATCAATTATAATAAAACTTAATCACACCATTAAAATAACAATTGAATTTATTAAAAATAAAAATCAAACCAAATTAAATTTTATTTAATGAGTATGATTTTTTTTATTTTAATTTAGATTTGTTGACATAGACTTCTAATAAGAGGTCAAAAATAATATTGCAAAATCATTGTTCCAAAATAATGGCACAAATAAATCTTTATGTTACGGCAGTGGCGTAGATGAATCAAATTTTAAAATGTGATGACATAAATGAGCAAAACTTTTAACGGAAGGCATAAATTAGCCATTTTAATAATTTGATGACATATTTTAACCTTTATCCTAATAAATATATACATCTACTATGTGATAATTAGAAAATAATTGTTGAATTGAAATTTATCAAAGCAGAGAACATGAAGGAAGAAAGAAGCTCGAACTTTAATAAATGTTACAAATATACCCTCCGTCATACTTTGGGTACAATATACTCTTACCGTTAATGAAAAGGTACAAATATACTCTCCTCATTAATGGTGGGACACGTGTTAGCATCCTATTGATTTGCCCCTTTTTGATTTATTTTATCTCTAATAATTTAAATCATCTTAAATTATAACCCCATATCCGGTCCACAACCCCAAACCGACCCGTATAATAGAGAACTTCAAGAGACGCGTCACGCGACTCTATTCATGCCTTTTTTTCCACTCTCTCACTTTCTCACTAACCCAAAAAAATCCTAACAGACGCGTACGTTCAATTCATGTTTTGATCATCTACCATTTAGAATCGATTAGAGATATCACATGTAAGTTTCTTGAGAAAATTAAAGGAAAGGAGTCTTTTAAGTCTTGAATGAAGGATTGGTGATATTGACCAACTTAAAGGGTCAAACATAATTAAGAAATCTGATTAAGTTAATTGTAGACTTGATTAATATTTTTAAAACTTTCTAATCTTTTCAAAAATACAAATCAGCCCACAAACCTCTCCTTTCCAAATCAACCATCTCTCTCCTCTCTCTCTCTCTCGATAGTCTCTCTCAACTTTCTCCCAACCAACAGTTCTGCAAAATTTCTTCTTTCAATCCCTGGTGACTTTAAGCTCCAACGACAAATAGCTGGGCAAGTTCCTTTTTGACTTTCAACCGTCAATCAACATAACAAACAGTGTTCTTCGGCAATAATAACTTCGAGTTCTTCGTCGTCCCATTTCTTCTTTCACAGGTAAAAAATTATTTCTTTTTAATTAAGAAAAAACAGAGGAACTTAACTTGAGCCAACTTCTCTTCTAATATTGGTTAACAATTTTAATAATTTTTTTTAAATTTGAAATATGGACTAAATAAAACCCTAATTTCTGGCATTTCTTCTCTACTCTTTTCGGTGTGAAATATAATTTTTTGTTGTTATTGTAGTTCTTGTTATCAAACTGTTGATTCGATTCGTTTGTGATTTTTGGTTACCGTTGATGTTCTTGGTGTGTGTGTTGTGTTGGTGTTGCTGGGTTGATTTGTTGTTTTTCTTGATAAAAATGGTGTTGCAACAGATAAACCATCTGATACAATAGATGAACCATCTGATGCAACAGATTAAACATCTGATGCAATAGATGAACCATCTGACGCTACAGATTAAACATATATTGCAACAGATGAAACATCTATTGCAACCAATTAAACATCTGTGCAACAGATTAAACATCTGATGCAACAGATGGAAATCTAATGCAATAATAAAAATATGATGCAACAAATGAATAATCTAACAGATCATTTATCTATTACGACAGAAGACTCTTCTATTTAGAATAAATCTAAACAATATTGATCCAACAGATAACTCATTTGGAAACAGAAGTGTAATTTATTTCAATAGATGAGTGATTTATTTTAATTATTTCCAATGAATTACTCATCTGTTTCAACCGATTGGTTATAGGATGCAACAAATAACCTAACTGATGTAATAGATGGGTGATCTATTTTTATTATTTCCAACGGATTACTCATCAGCTGCAACAGGTTGGTTATAGGCTGCAATGGATAACCTACTTAGTACAACAGATGAGTGATCTGTTTTTTATTATTTCCAATAAATTGCTCATCCGCTGCAATAGGTTAGTTATATGATGCAACAGATATCCTACCTGGTGCAATAGATGTGTGGATTGTTTTATTGTTTCTAACAGATTGATCATCTGGTTCAACAGGATGGTTATATACTGCAACAGATAACCTACCTGATTCAACGGATGAGTGGCCTATTTTTATTGTTTCCAACGAATTACTCAACCGCTGAAATAAATTAGTTATAGCCTGCAACAGATAACCTACCTAGTGCAATAGATGAGTGATCTGTTTTTATTATTTTCAACGGATTACTCATCCGCTGTAATAGGTTGGTTAAAGGCTACAACAAATAACCTATCTGGTGCAACAGATAAGTGATCTATTTTTATTGTTTCCAACGAATTACTCATCTGTTGCAATGGGTTGGTTATATGTTGCAATAGATATCCCACCTGGTGTAACAAATATGTGGCTTGTTTTTATTATTTCCAACAAATTGATCATCTACTGCAACAGGTTGGTTTATACTGCAACAGATATCTTACCTGGTGCAACAGATGTGTGGTCTGTTGGAACTATTATTTTACTGTTGTACAGGATTGATTTATTGTTATCTTTTTTTAATGATGCATTAATCAATTATAATCTATTTTACGTTTCTATTAATTTTAGATAATATGGCTTCCAAAAGAAAAGAAATTGAATCAAGTCTAACTAAAGGAACAAGTGAAGCAACTAGGCTACATCCACCACTCTATGAGCTTGTTTTACAAGCGTTATCTCAATCAAGAGCAGAATATGATGAACATGGGGAGGAGGAACATTTCAAAAAAGATAATCCAAATGCTAATAGCCCTTCCACTGAAGAGTTGGTCAAAACCTTCAGTACTGATCGTTATCTTGTGAGAATGCAGTGCGATGGTGCCACAGATTTAACGGGTGATTTCATGGTTAAGTCAGCCATGGGAAAATCTTTCGACGCCTTCAGAAAAATACTTCGAAAATAAAAATTGGATGCTTATTTCAGGGACAGCAGCTTTGGGCAATCTTGATTTGCCGGAGGACAACAATGCTTGTTTCCAAATAAAAATGATATATGATCTTCTCAAACATAGGTTATGTATGAAAACAAAGATAAGATGGATGAGGTGTGGCTAAATTACTGTGGCATGCCTGTTTGTTTTGATTGGAAGGAGTTTGCCATAGCTACTGGATTAAAATGTTATCCTCCTTCTCCATTTCAAGTTATACCTATTCTAACCCAAAAAAAGCACCCCGCACACCCAAAAAAGGCAAAGGCAAATCGAGTGATCGTGATAACCTGGTGTCCCTGGTTAGTTCAAGCTTCAAAAACATAAATTTGATAGAAGAGTTAAGGTAAAAGACTTTCAAAGAAGCACAAGCAATAATTTTGCTTGGTTTGGTTTATACATAATGTTCTTTGGGAGAGAGACGTTAACAAATACCACTTGATTTGATAAAGCTCTCCAAGGATCTTGAGGCATTTAACAGCTATCCTTGGGTCTATGAAAGCTACAAAATGACTGTTAAATATTTTTTGGCTCCATTAACGCCGAGGACAATCAACTTATATGGCTTTCCATGGGCTTTCATGGTAAATATTTCTTTTATCATGACATGATTCATTTTTTTATTTTTCAATAATGTTTTTGATTTATTGGCATTATTTAATAGGCTTGGGCATTTGAAGTCATTCCTTATTTGATACAACAAATGAACTACTAGGAAGAGTTTTATGTCCAAGTATCCTGAGATGGTTGCCGGCCAAAACTGATAAAAATGCAAAAATTCTTGATCTCTTCAATCCCCCGAAGAAAGCAGTAAGTGTAATTCTAATTAAGTTTTTTTTAATTAATGATTTTTAAAAATGATTCCATCATCATTCTAATATATGCATCGATTTATTTTAGATTGTCCATATGTGGCTTGTTCCAACCAATCGAGAGTTGAAGATGCCATTTTTCTTACTTTACAGTATGTGCAAACTTTATTGGACCCTAAGATCATTGATAAAATAAAAGAGGAAATATTTAGAGCAATATCCATCACAAGAAAAATAATTTTGGAGGGTGGGCTTGTTGTTGTTGATGATGGTAGTGGTAGTGGTAGTGGTAGTAGTGCTCATCTTACAGTTTTTGAAACAACAAACCATTATGATTATGATCATACTGGTTATATAGATTTTTCCACATCTAACGAATGTTCTGCATGTAAATGTCAAGACTGCAAAGCGAGACATGATGGAGAGATTAATGCTATTAATGCATTAACTGCTTCTGTAAAGAAAATGACATCTAAGAGGGGTATCATTCCATCAAAGAGGATTTCATATCCATACACTCCACTAGAGATCAAGGTGGTTAAGTGTAGAAGGAAGGAAATTTCTAAGGCATCATCAAGCATTGAAAAAAGCAAAATTGCAACTCCTCTGTCTTTGTATTTCACCTTTGACAATGTACAAGGTCCACAAGAGAGCAACACGAGCTGAAGAAAGTGAATGTATATCATTTGTTCCAACAAACAAACAGACACGTCTATTTCAACAGATTATACATCTGCTGAAAATTATCAAATAGATATATACATCTGTTGTAACTGTCGTATAACCTATTACATCAGATGTATTAACTATTACAATATATGTCCGTCTGTTTCAGCAAATCAAACAGGTCTTAGTACTGTTTTAATTTGTACCAACAAATGAGTCATATGTTGCAACAGATGGATCATCTGTTTGAAATTCTCGTACAACTCTATTTTACCTATTCAAGTTTGTCCCAACAGATGATCCATCTGATGCAACAGATAGATAATCTATTGTATATCTGTGATTATTAGCCTTGACAATTTTGGTTTTCCTAGTGGATTTCATAATAGAAGCTACTGTTGAATAGCATAATATCAGAGTTGATAATCCATCAACTGCTTTCATGGAAGAAGAAAAAGTGGAGCCTGTCAGTTCAGAGAATGAAATAATTACCCATTTGAAGGGTTCAACATCTCGGATGAGGCTCCAAAAAAACTAACAAAGTTTATCAATGACTATTCAGAATGGATTGTCGATGGGATGTTAAAGCATCACACCAGTAGGTACAGAAATCAGCTCTTAACGATATTGATCTATGCAATTCTTGTTGTAAAAACATGACATTAACACATATAAATCATGTAGAAAATAAAATGATGGACACAACAAAGTAAACGAATTGAGTCTTGGATTTGATATGTTCGACTTTGTTATTGCACTTCCCGAAATGAAGAATTGGTTCTATTGGTGTCACAGCCCCAAACTTGCTGGGATGATGAGGTTTAAATACCATACATATCACTATTAATTAATACTTTATTTAATTGCATCTGTGTATTGATTTTACTATCATATAATCTGAAATGTTTGATAATATGTGCAGCACGTCGATGTCATTTTTTACTACCTCCGAAAAAAGGCCAAGTTGCAAACACAAGAATAATATAGATACACGATAGGTAATTATTTGTACAAATTTTACATCAATAAGGCCTAAGACAGGTTTTATCAACAACAGCCAAAAGTTTTCCGAACTAAGGAATGCTTAATCAACATCATCAAAGGTTTTAGCATTCTAGCTGGCTTACCTTGGTATTTGGTTGATGAAGTATACATCCCAATCAATTGAGGTGATGAATTTCATTGGGTGTTGGTTGTCGTCGTTCTAAAAAGAGGCGCATCCGAGTTTATGACTCGATGTCGGGAAGGAAACATTCCGCACTATCGTCGGAGATACAAAAGCTAGACAAAATATTTCCTACTTACCTTGATATAAATGGTTTTTTGGACCAAAAGGTTCGCACTAATTGGTCGACGATTGAAGCATACTAGCATAAAATAGGTAATCCATTTGATGTAGAATATGTTGAAGGAATTTCTCAACAACACATTGGTAGCCTGTAAGTATCGTGATTTAGTTTCATTTCATAAATTTCACAACTTACATGAACTGCAAGATATGAATTATCTATTTTATTTAAAATGCAGGGACTGCAGTCTTTTTGTTGCCACTTACACTGAGTATTTTAGCGATGGATTACAAGTACCAAATAGGGACTTGATGTTGGATTACTCCAAAAAAGATATGCTGCTCTTTTATGGAAATACGGTGAAGAGAAAGCTCAGAAACCGTATACAAGCGACATTAAAGATCCATGAAGAACAACTTGTCCATATTGAGTAGATCTTTATAGCTTGAGTCTGTCAAAGTAATAACCTCTCCTTGGTAATTGTTGGCACTAAAGTTTAAATTGTTGATTTATTTGTAGAGTAGATCATTTGTACCCATAATGATTTTTTTTACATTTCATTTATTTGTTGAGTTATTTCATGTAATTTCTGAAGGCTTTGAATTATTTAATGTTGTTTGTGAATATAATTTAATCCTTAGTTTTGAACTTATTAATTAAAATGGAATACTAAATTCAAATATCGCAACAGATAATACATATGTTGCACAGACGACATATCTATTGGAAATTATCAAATAGATTTAGACATATATTGCAACATGTAGGTCATATATTGAAAATTATCAAACAGATCTTCCTACTTTTTTTATTTATTCCAATAGATTACCTATCAGTTGCAACAGATAGACTATATATTGCAATAGATTGTATATATGTTGCGATAAAAACTGAGAGACATCTGCATAATACAACAGATGACCAACCTATTATGACAGATAATCAATTTGTCACAACAGATATACTATCTGTTACAACAGATAGATAATCTGTTGCATTATAAAAAAATCAACTTTCGTCAAACATAAAAAGTTGTATGGTGTTTGTCTTTGTACATCTTTTTCTTTATACACAGGATCCAACCATTTAGTTAGTACTCCATAAGCCCAAACCTCTTACCTCTTTTCCATAATGGCATCGCACAGATCGTACATTTTTGTGTTGTTCAGCAAACATTCGATGTATGCAAGCAAGTACGGCCTGCACGCGACATCAGTTTTATTTTTTTGAAGCTGTATGCCCTTGTTTTGACCTTCAAAATCCCATGTTTTCTTCATCAAGACTTCCGCTGGCAAATGATCCATCATTTTACTCTGTCTCAACAAGCTGGGGAGCAACTCCAATAGTGGATACATGTGGATAAAAAAAGAGGTGTCCTTGAAGACAGGTAAGTTGCAGTCATAAACCTTAATTTTTCCCTCCCCGAGAAGTATCTCAACAACAAGAAAATGTTTGAATTCCACGTTCATGACTGCAAGAATTTTCTTTGCCTTGGTCCAGCTCTTGCCGTGTGGATATGGCATCTTCCCTCTAATATAGTTAATCATATCTTCCACCCATTCATACATAGAAACTAATGTATCAAATCCCGTGCCACCGGGAATTAATGCTAGATTACAGAGCATATTGTACCTATTCTTGAAATTGTTGTAGAATTTGAGGTCTATTATTCAATCGGTAATATCATAAGCATTCGAGTACACTAATTACCTAGCACTCATAAGGTAGAGAATTTTATAAACATACTATGATATAAGACGACATTTTTAAATAGATTAGTAATTGTAAAGAAGAAAAACATAGTGGAAAGATGCAAAGAATGGTCCATCTATTGCAGAGGGTTCTCTGAATCAGTTCACAGATTACCCAGCTAATGTAACTTATGCAACAGATGTTTAATCTGTTGCAATAGAACAACCACCAGTTGCACCAAAATACCCAGTTGTTGTAACAGACGACACATTTGTTGCGTAGATTTTTCTTCATGGAGTAGATTAGAAGGCTGGGTTAGGAAAAGTAAAATTACCCTATCCACGTACCACTAACAGATAGATGTCACACTCCTGAAGTCTTCATAGTCAAACATATTCATGGTGTATTCTTCTGCGGGTTCCTTCTTCTTGGGATACTTGGCATTTCGCAGTTCCCTCCCCTCTTCATCGTCAAGTTTCGCGTATATGTCCATCTTCTTCAGTGGCCCCGAAACTTCAACAACTTTTGGAGAGGGAGGAGTTGCAATCTTTTTTGTTTTTAGACTGGAGAGTATTTGGCTAATTTTTTTTTTCCCTATTAACCGTCATTGTAAGAGTGTATGACTCCCTCACCTTCTTGGATGGTATGACACCCCTCTTGGATTTCAATTTCTCAGAAGCTTCAGAGATAGCCTCTAGTTGTTTGAGAAGTTTATCTTGTTTGTCCTTTCACACATAGCATTCTAAGTTTTTCAATTTTAAATTTTTGTATTTGTGGTTAAGACTCTTACTGGAGTATTTAAAGATAGTGATATGGATTGCATACACTTATCCTCTCCGGATTTTATTTGGTGAAAATATATTGAGTATGTTGTTGTTGTATGACGCTTCACATAACAAAATTTTGCTAGACATAAAAGAAAATTAAGTAATATCATATTGGTGTAATTTTAAGGTGTCATAAACTTGCATATTAAATAACTGAGATGTTATAAACATAAAGAATTTGTAAGTTATGAAGATGGAGAGATGTGAGTTACAAAAATGTCTTTTTACAATAAATAACTGAAAAATAAGAAAAAGTTCAAAAAAGGATAAATAGAATTTTTGATTAAAAAAAGATGTCACATCATTCTTCTTTTACACCACTTTAATAAGGCATTAATAAAAATCAAGATATAATTGAACCTAATATCATAATTAATGTCCCATTTAAATCATTATGCGTGAATCTAAATAAAAAAAAATAGTAATGTTAAAATCTATGAATGTGGACCATTCCTTCTTTTCTTGTTTAAAGTTTCTTCTTTAAGGCCTTCTAATTAGTATGAAATGATTTTCAATGTTCCATATTATGATGTGTTCTTCTTCATCCATCACTATTATTTTTTTGGCATGGGCTTTCCAAATGCTGACTAAAGTAAGATCATCTTTAAATTGGATATTCACTACAGTGTTTTGTATTGATTTAGTTAGTACTATTTGAAACCCGATAATTTTGAAATAATACAACAAATAGAAATAGCTTTTAAAAGCTTAGTATACCAAATTCACATCCCTAAAAAAAATGAATAAAAAATATCATTCAAACTATCATAAAAACGAAAACACAAACACAAAAAAAAAATTATTCAAGGTTGGATATTAACTATACTAAGAATTGTATCTATTGAATATTTCATATTAGCAAAAAATATATCTACTAAAAAAGTCGGACAAATTCGTTCAATTAATTATCAAAATGGAATATTTATAATTTGCCACAGTGAAAAGATATGATATGACTATCACTCAAAATTTATGGTAACAAAAAAAATACAAATTCTCAATAGAAAAATATGTTAAGAATATTATTCAAATTTTATAATTCACATCAATTGAAGGGAAACTATATACTAAATAAGTATTTCTTAAAAGTTAAACTCATCATCATAAATTGGTACGCACAAAAAAAAGACAGCATTCCGATTCAATGATTGCATTTAAATGTCAATGAAATACTTATATATTCCTGAAAGAGTAGCAAAATTCAATTGATACAAAAATGAAACATTATGTAAATGGATAAAAGAAAAAATTAATGAGGATAATATCTTCGATATAGATATGGATATTTCGCAATCAATATTACTCTTTATTTTTTGGGGGACAAAATTAATAAATAAAAATTATTAGAAGAAAAACTTGTTAGAGAAATACCACCTTACCTTGCCTATGTTTCAAACATAAACTGAAGAAAAAAACAACAACTAAACTTTACAATCATCAAATTGTTATATACTGGTTGATAATTGAAGAGCCAACAACAAGCAACAACATGTTGCAGACACTTATTATAATGTTACATATGATAAATTCAAATTACTAGTCAGTATCGTCATGGAGAAAGAATGAAACTATTATACTAGTCAAGAATAAAAAAAGTTGTGGTACATACCAACACAAAAAATTATATTATGAAAATTTATTTGGATAAGTTTATAAGCATATATTACATTACCTTGTCTATGTTTCAAACACAAACATCCTTGAGAGTATATGATGCATGCCTTTTTAAATTTGTACATTAATCTACATTCAGATTGAGGCAACTTTGATAAGTGTCAGATTGTCATGCTCTTTCAAATTGAAGACCTGAATAATCCAAAAAAAATAAAAAATAAGTCAATTAGAAAAAAAAACTACACATACTTAAACAATGAAAAAATCTAAGCTTGATATAAATAATATACACATATGTTTAGAAGCATTCTCAAAATGATATTGTGAAAACAACATATGAAATGAAAAATATAAACAAATTGCTATTATTCTTCCTTATTGTCACTCTTTGTTGTTTTACAGAAATGAGAAGCTATAAAAATATGTAAACTTTATAATGAGAATATGAGAAGAAATGGAAAGGTGAAAAGATTTGTAACCACTCTGCAATTATGTTAAATTAATGAAAGTTAATCAATTGAAATAAATACTATTTAGATTTATGAGAATTGATTAAGTATTTTTTTGAAGTTTTTTATATAACACATAAATGCAAAATATATGATAAAAATTTTCAAAAAAAGGAGAAAAAAGAAAAATACAAATAAAGGTCATTGAAAGGTACCATATCACACCAGCATCTTTCAATGTCTCTTATATATATATATATATATATATATATATATATATATATATATATATATATATATATATATATATATATATATAGAGAGAGAGAGAGAGAGAGAGAGAGAGAGATTAGACACAAATAGTTTTAGAATACTATTTTTCACTTACCTAACAAACGAAAAAAAGTAAGATATCAACTTCTTCGTAGTACTGAACACATCTTTAAATTTTATTATTATATTATATATATTATATAGAAGAGTGAAGAGTAGGACGACCAAGGGTATATTTATAATTTAAAAAAAAAATCTATCTTACTTATTTATGATTTAGGCATCAAAGCTTGGCCATAAATTTTTAATGACAAAAAAGTCAAGCTATTTTTTGTAAATGTCAATCACATCTCAATTGATATAATATCTCACATGGACCCACATAAAATATAGAATTAGTTGTTATTTGCATATTTAATTACTCTACAAGTGAAATAAAATAATAAAAAAATCTATAAATATTTAAATGATAGTTCATACATTCAATTTATTTGTCTTACTTCTTTTTTAAAATTTATTTCAAAAAATTGCCTCTTTTTTTTAAACTATTGAATTATAACTTTTCACATGTCATGCTTAACACCACAAGATTAAAATAGATTTTGAGACATTCTACATATTATTAATTTAAGACATAAGATAGAAAATTATTTTTTACTTTCTTAAACTTCTTATCAAATCAAAATCAAACAAAAAAATTGAAACAAAGAAATACTCAATTTCAAATAAAAAAACTTTCAGATATTGAAAGATAATTTTAAAACATAGCATAAATTATACACTACAATGATAAATAAACCTCAAAACTATAACATTTCTTTATATTATCAATTTATACGACATAAACTCATTTATTACCTATTTTCGGTATTCCATTTTTATGAGTAATTTTTCAGGTATTAAGTGATTATCTTAGAATTTATCATCTTAAAATCTTAGATTGTTTCATTGTGAAAATTAACATATGAGATATTCATATGAATAAAAATAAATCTATTGTCTCCCTAAAAAAATAAATTATTTTATTTTATTTACTCATATACTATAATTTAAGACTATATATTCTTTATTGAAAAAATTAACATATGAATAATTTTGTCATTGATTTAACACTGTAGATTGTTTCATTATGAAAATTAACATATGAATAATTATGTCAAATATATCAAAATGTCCTTTATCTTGTGGTTCTAAACATAACACGTGGAAAGTTAAAACTAAAGTATTGCCAAAAAAAAGTTCTATTCTTTTTTAAACAAATTCAAACGGAAAATAGGTATCTATTTTTTAAATTGAGAGAGTAACAAATATCTCCAAGACATTCATATATCCACAGTTCACATCATTCAAAAATAATTTTAAGTTAAACTTTTTCATGATATCTAAAATAATTTTAAAATATAATTTGTTAGACCTTAAAAAATCAAGTAATTAGTTTTGTTCATACTTTATTATGATATATGAGAACTTATGTGATAATCTTTTTATTAAATGTAAATTTAAATAATATATTTAAATCAAATGGGGAGAATATAATATTAAATTTAAAAAGAAATTATATTTAAAGTTTTTTCCATTTAAACATTTTTTTCAATCGTGGTGTCCAAACAAGCTTTCTCTCCTCTTAACTAAATTCACGGAATAAACAAGTTACTTTTGTGTGTAACAGTCATTATTATTTTTTTACTATTTTTGTCTAAAATTATTGATAATTAATTTATGTTTAAGGTAAAACTTACAAATATAACTAAGGGTATAAAGGTTCTTTCATAATTTTTAAAATATTTTCATATAATTTTTTTATGTTAATCTCACCACAACTCTATTTTAAATGAAAAATGTAGATGTAATGGTCATTTCATTAGAATATTTTTAATATCATTCATGATGTAATTTTTCACATTAATTTTACACGCCTCAACTATAAGTCTATTTTAATATGCAGTAAAAAAAATTAAATGCATTATATCAGAATGTTTATTATAATAGATCATGTGTCTCAACTCAAATAATATATATATATTTTAATCAGTTCTAAAAAAGAATTGACATTTTTTATTTGGTTCGTATTTTACAACGTTATCAGTATTTTAGTCATGTTGAATTTTATTTAGTTGTCAAAAGTCCACAAAGGTATATTCTTCTATTTAAGGTTCATTTATTTGAAAGATAATTTGAAACGTTGCGACGGTTTTTCATATATCTTAAATTCAATGTCTAATCAAAATGTTATAAATTAAAATAAAAAGAGACGTAGTTTATAGGAGTATGTGCAAATACTCACATTTGTTTTAAAAAAGATAAAACAATTAAAATTAATTTTGATCACACATTTAATTGCATAAAGTAACGATTACTATATTATATTAAGATAATAAAAAATACTCATAAACATTGAATAAGTGTTTATCTATCAAACACAATAAGCGATTTCTCCGTAATTCTAAAACTTCACATGATATATGGGGGTTTAGGCCACAGGTGACAAAAGAATTTTAAAATGAGGTGTAGGTGACACAAGTGTTAATAATTGAGTAGAGGTGACAATTACTTAATTATGGTTTAAGCAAGCTTTGAAAATTTTAAAATAACCCACAAGTTTTTAAATTTATATTTTGATCCAAATGTTAGTTAATATATAACGGGGAACGAAGGGGAAAAAGGCACCTTTTCTCTCTCCTCATCCATTATTATTTTCTCTCTCTTCGTGATATTTGTTGTTCATTATTGTTGTTGTTTTATTCATCATCTTCTGATTCATTATCATCATCTTATACTTCATTATCATATTCATATTCTTCTTGTTGACCATTGTTGTTGTTGTTGTTACCCCAACTGCTGCTCTTTGACCGAATTCTTATGTCAAATTTTATTTCATAAATCACTTTCAACTTTGGAATTTACGTGAGAGGAGACTTTGGTAAGTCAGATTATGCTTTTTAGTTGAATCTGAGTAACTGCTAGTGTGTTATTTTTTTCAAAAATAGCTTGCACGCGAACATGAATGCAATACAAGAGCAATCAGTTTAAACAGATCCATTATCTACGGCAACAGATAAATGTTCTATTGTAACAGTAGACTCATGTTGGATGGATTCATGTTTAAGGGTTTTAGGTGCCCGTAATATGAATCGAATAGATGGGTATTCTATTTCACCAGATTAGTAATCTGTTTCAACAGATAAATAATCTATTTCATCAGATTACTAATATGTTTCGAACAACAAAATTCAGATACAGCTCCTGTCACACACAAAACCTAACAGATAACTCATATGTTCTTGCTATTGATACTAGAATCAAATTATTCCTTAATTGTAGACATGTCATTCGTTAAGAAATAGAAATAGACAGCACAAAAATTAAATAAGAAATAAAAAGTCAAGTGCATCAAACATAATTTTTTATAAAACAAACAAAAAAAATACATAGATAACAGAAAAAAAGCTTAAGTATTATTATCATCATTATTAACATCATTATTATTTGTATGGCCAGCTGACCAATCTTCAAAGGGCAGCAGCAGCGCCCTCCGCAGCCTGCGGATCTCCCACAACATCTTTACTCTGACGGCGGCCAACTCCCAATGCAGGTCATGAACCTCCTTCTGTAGTTTCCTCATGGTGTCTCGTAAAATAGCGACATCCCACACAGGATCAACCATATCTAAAAAACGCATAAGTTGACAAAGCACACACGTAAACACAAAAGTAAAGAAAAAAATAATTCGAATGTAATGTAATACAACGTATATTTACACAAAAATCAAGAAAAAAATTATCAGAGACAGGAAAAAGCTATCAAGTCCTTTAAGAGAAAGTAGTTGAAGGTGTAACAAAAGCGAGGAATAAATAGTGTGTAGTAGAACGAACGATTGAGTAAGGAGGGACCTATTTATAGAGGATTGAACTTGAATGAGTTAGCCAAAAAATCGCAACTGTTCACCTCCAATTATTAATGACATTCTTGATTACTCTAAAAAGTTATGACTTAATTAAATTAATCAATATTATGATAGTCACGACTTTTCAGCTTTATTATTATTAATAATTAGTTCTTTCCAGGAACCATTTTTTTTACACTATTTTGGACAACAGATAATATATCTGTTGCATCAGATAAACCATCTGTTACAACATATATATCATGATTTGCAACAAATAGATAACCTGTTGCTTCAGATAATATATCTGTTGCAACATATAATATATATATTTTTTAAAAAAATAAAATTATCTTCATGACATCCAAATTTTCTGGATTTTTAATTATATAAATTAATAAAGCAGATTTAAAGGCACAACTGTTCACCTCCATTTATTAATGACATTCTTGATTACTGTAAAAAGTTATGACTTAATTAAATTAATCAATATTATGATAAGTTATGACTTTTCAACTTTATTATTATTAATAATTAGTTCTTTCCAGGAACCATTTTTTTTACACTGAGTTGGACAACAGATTATATATCTGTTACATCAGATAAATCATCTGTTACATCAGATAAATCATCTGTTACATCAGATAAATCATCTGTTACAACAGATATATCATCCGTTGCAACAAATAGTTAACCTGTTGCATCAGATAATATATCTGTTGCAACATATAATATATATATCTTTAAAAAAAATTATCTTCATGACATCCAAATTTTTTGACTTTTTAATTATATAAATTAATAAAGAAGATTTAAAAACAAGAATATTTCTGGTGAGTTTTTTACGGTTTAAATTGTGTTTATCATTTATTTCCTTATTCTTTTCTGTGAAAAGAAATGACTTAATTAAATCAAGCTGGTGGTGAGTTTTTTTATTATTGTGACAAGTCATGACTTTTCAGCTTATTAAATTTAAATAACCTTTTTCTCAATTTAAAAATCGAATACACCTGATTTTCAATAACCGTTTCGTTTCTTTAATAATCATTTTTATTAATTGAGCTATGGCAACAGATTGTATATCTGTTGCATCAGATAAGCCATCCGTTTCAATAGATATATCATCTGTTGCTATAAATCGACTATCTGTTTAAGGAGTTTTTTTGATTTCTTCTAACCGATTCATAAATCGCAACAGATGAGGAGTTTGATGCATCAGAAGCGTTTTTTGTTTTTGTTTGTTTGTTGAATGTGTTTAGACAAAAGTCATAGTCACAACTATTCATTAACTTTTTTCTTAAAAATCATATCATCATATATATATCTTAATTAAATTAATCCAATGTTGTGACTTTTTTAAATTAAATAATCTTTCTTTTACAATTATAATATCATTTAGTTCCTTATTGTTTATTAACGAACCATTTTTAGGAGAATTTCTCATCATGACTGTATCCCTAACTCTAACCGCCGACATGTTGAGAATAGAGAATAAATAGAATGATAATTAAATATTGAATAAGAATTAAAAATTCAAAATCGACCAAACCAAACCAAACCAAACTAAACATATATATGAATTTTTTTGAATCCCTCATAGGTAGATCGAATATAAAAAAGGGAAATTCATACGCTAAAAGAAAGAAAAAACATAACCTAATTATTATTATTATTACTATTATTATTATTATTATTATTATTATTACTATTATTATTATCAACCTGACAATTTTCATCCGACAGCAGCAGGGCCCTCCTCAGCCTTGCTCGAAAGTCAGCCAAATCCCTCTGGAGTTCATCAAACTGCCTTTGAAGTTCCTCTAAAGACTCGATATGAACCTTATTGTACGAATCTGGATCTGACATATTAGTATTGTAAGTATAGTAGAATGAACGAGAGTAAGTGAGAGTGAGTGAGGAGGCCGGAGGGGCCTATTTATAAAATGATTGAATTGGAAGGGACTGGACTTAGTCAAACAAAAATCCACGATTGTTCATATCCCTTAAAAGGAAAAATTACACAAATCCCATATAAGACATCATATTACACAATATCCCTTAATGTTTTAAAAAATTACATAAAATCCCGGATTCATATTTACTAGTGATACATATGCTATATGTATCACTATTGTATACATATGTATATACTAGTGATACATATACATATGTATCACTAGTCCATATATGTATCACTGCTTAACATATGTATCACAATTCAAAATTTCGGGATAAGATGTAATTAGCAAACTATCCGGGATTTAATGTAATATTGCTGAAACTATCCGAGATTTATGTGTTGTGTGTGTTAGTGTTACTTAAATAAAACTGGTGACTTTATTAATAAGTAAATTAGAAAAAAAACGGATCTAAATACAATATTTTATCTTTTTGTTGTATTTCCAAAAGAGAAAGATTGGTAATCTGTTGCAAAATATATTTCACCTGTCAGATAACTTACAACATATGGACAATCTATTGTAACAGATGGATATATCAGTTTGCTTTTCCATAAGCTGTGGCGTCTGTTGCAACTTGCTAGTCATCTTCTTATTCAATTTCATCGAGAGCAATCTTTCTAAACACTTCTTGGCCAAATTCAATTTTTGCTCTTGGATCGTTTCTCTTTTTTTTCTTTACATCCTTCAACCAAACTAAATTTTTTCTATTGGATTGAGGGCAAATATTGAATTTGGAGGCCAGCTTGAAGGATACAAAGAAAAAAAGAGAAGCAATCCAAGAGCAAAAATTGAGTTTGGCCAAGAAGTGTTTAGAAAAATCTATTGCTCTCGATGAAATTGAATAAACAGATGACTAGCAAGTTCCAACAGACACCACAGCTGATGGAAAAGAAAACTGATATATCCATCTATTGCAACAGATTGTCCATATGTTGTAAGTTATCTGATAGGTGGAATATATTTTACAACAGGTTACCAATCTGTCTCTTTCGAAAATATAACAAAAAGATAAAATATTGTATTTAGATCTGTTTTTTTTAATTTACATATTAATAAAGTCACCAGTTTTATTTAAGTAACATACACAACACATAAATCCCGGATAGTTTCAGCAATATTACATTAAATCCTGGATAGTTTGCGTCAGATGTGGAGTCTGTTGCGTCGGATATGGAGTCTGATGCAACAGATATGGAGTCTATTGGAATACATAGCAGCCTTGCTGGTGGTTTGATTTGTTCCATCAGTTGCTCCATCTGTTGCAACATCAACAACAACATAAACTACAAACAACAAATAAAAAACATCAACAATAAAGAAAATAACAATATTTGTTCCAACAACATCATCAACAACAAAGAAGCATACATCCTATGTTCCAACACCATAAAAAACAAGGGACGGACCCACATGGAGACCTCCGGGTGCACGAGCACAGACTGAACTCGTATCAAACTTTATATATGTATGTGGAAATAAAGAAAAAAACGTATATAATCTAATTAGTGAGCACCCATAGTAAGAGTTATTTGGTTAGCCTAGTTGTTGTTTATGGGTGCTTAAGGCTATTTATTTTTTTTGGTCTTGAGTTCAATTCCCACTCAGCACATATTTTTTTTAATTTTGGTAACCAACTCTTCTCATCTTATTCACTTTAAACTTTTTATTTTTTCTCTCTTACTCCTTGTGTTGATTGTTCGGATTCCACTATTTTTAAGCTAAGAAACACCCACCGTCTAAACCACACCATACCACAAGTTCCAACAACGCCAACCCCACCAACAACATCAATAACAGCATCAACAACAAAGAAACAAACAAAATACATAAAAAAAAATGATACTGCCAACAAGGCTTTTAAACTTCTCCCAACAGATGACGTTTTTTCGCATCTTATAATAAAAATTCTCGGTATGTTTATTCAACAATTAAAAGTTCCTTCAAATTTTTTAAATAAATATGATATGGGAAAATGGTAATTAAATAAACAAAAAAATATAAATAAAGTTGCAAGAAGAAGATGAGAATGAAAGAGCAATAGTGAATCATATCATACCTTAATGTCAAAAGGGGGTCAAAACAACAATTTCAGTCGAGGAATCTAAGATATGGATATCGATCGGTTTAGATCCAAATGAAAATTTTTGAGAAAAATGAGAGAATAAAAGGCTGTGATAACCCTAAAGAGGATAGAAAGAAAAAAGATAAGAGATTTAGGGCTGAAGAAGAGGAGAGGGGAGATAAGATAATTCTAATTTCTAGATGTACTACCCTTAATATTAAATAACTAAACAAAGTGTATTTATTCAAATTTATATTTTCAAAGCATAATTAATAAGGCTAATTTGGTAGTAAAATAAACCCCTAATTAATATTTTCTTGATGGGAGTGCCAAGTCAATATGAAACGGAAGAAATATTAGGGGTTTTAATATTCATTAATTAATATTCACTAATAATTTGAGGGACATGAGGAAGAAAATGGGTGACATTGAAAAGACAGGACAAGACTACTCAATGAGATTTTTGAGCTATTCAAGAAATATTTTTTACCGCCTTTAGTAGTACTACTACTTTATTTACTCGGACAGTAGCTTGCTTTAAAATTAAAAGAAAACAAAAAGATTTTCAAACAGATATGTCGTCTGTTGCAACAGATTTAGATATCTGTTTGAGAAATCTCAACAGCTCAGTCATCTGTAACAACAGATAGAAATGTCATTTGATAACTAAATTAGAAACGTCATCTGTTACAACAGATATCAATATCTGTTTAAAAATTTCCAACAGCTCAGTCATCCGTCATAACAGATGCAAATGTCTATTTGATAATTAAATAAGAAATGTCATCTGTTACAACAGATATTGTTATCTGTTTGAAATTCTCCAACAACTCAGTTGTTTGTTGCAACAGATTTTATTGCAATTGATTTAGGATGAACTAGGGATGAAAGAATGAGCTCCTCATTAACTTAATGTTAAGATTAATAATAGTACCTACATTGATATAGGCGGAATGAGGTATGGATGAATGAGCTTACAGGGGCAACTACAAATCCAATTGAGTCATTGCATTTGCATGGTGTTAGTATTGCATTCATCCCGACCCGAGACGTCGATCGATCACTCTGAGTTGAAATATGTTCTCATTAACTTAATGTTAAGATTAATAATAGTACCTATATTGATCTAGCTGGAATTAGGGATGGATGAATGAGCACAAAGGGTCAACTACAACTTCAATTGAGTTTTTTGGCAATTGCATGATAAGATGGTACTGCATTCCTCCCGACAAAAGTCATCGATCGATCACTCTGAGACGAACCGATTCTTACTACCTCGTATGTTCAACTAATAACTTAATTGAATAATCTAGGAATAGGGGTGAGTTCTTATAGGGTCAACTACAACTTCAATTAAGTCTTTTGCCAAATGCATAATAAGACAGGACTGCGTTCCTCCCGACAAAAGTTGTTGATCGATCACTCTGAGCTGAACCGATTCTTACTACCTCATATGTTCAACTAATACCTTAATTGATTAATCTAGGACTAGGGGTGAGTTATCATAATGTCAACTACAATAGATGACAACGCCTATTTGATAATTTATAATATATAAGTCATCTGTCGCAACAGATGACTTAATCTGTTTGATAGTTTACAACAGACTCATGATATGTCGCAACAAATGACTTAATCTGTTTGATAGTTTACAACAGATGGATAATATATAGCAACAGATTACATAATCTATTTGATTTGATCCAACAGAAAAGACATCTGTTACAACAGGTTGAACATTTGTTTATATATAATTCAATTGAGTTCATATGTTAGACTAATACCTTAATTGAATGTGAGTTCTCATAGGGTCAACTACAACTTCAGTTTAGTCTTTTGGCAATTGCATGATGAGACGGTACTGCGTTCCTCCCGACCAGAGTCGACGATCGATCACTCTGAGCCGAACCGATTCTTACTACCTCATACGTTAGACTAATACCTTAATTGATTAATATAGAACTAGTGTATTAATACCTTAATTGAATTGTCTAGGACTAGGGGTGAGTTCTCATAGGGTCAACTACAACTTTAATTGAGTCTTTTGGCAATTGCATAATGAGACGGTACTGCGTTCCTCCCGACAGAGTCGTCGATCGATCACTCTGAGCCGAAACGATTCTTACTACCTCATATATTAGACTAATACCTTAATTGATTAATCTAGGACTAGGGTACTAATACCTTAATTGAATAGTCTAGGACTAGAGGTGAGTTCTCATAGGGTCAACTACAACTTCAATTGAGTCTTTTGGCAATTGCATAATGAGATAGTATTGTGTTCCTCCCGACAGAGTCGTCGATCGATCACTCTGAACCGAATCAATTCTTACTACCACATATGTTAGACTAATACCTTAATTGATTAATTTAGGACTAGGGTACTAATACCTTAATTGAATAGTCTAGGACTATGGGTGAGTTCTCATAGGGTCAACTACAACTTCAATTGAGTCTTTTGTCAATTGTATAATGAGACGGTACTGCGTTCCTCCCGACAGAGTCATCGATCGATCACTCTGAGCCGAACTGATTCTTACTACCTCATATGTTAGACTAATACCTTAATTGAATAACTAGGGGTGAGTTCTCATAGGGTCAACTACAACTTCAATTGAGTCTTTTGGCAATTTCTTAATGAGACAGTACTGCGTTCCTCCCGACAGAGTCGTCGATCGATCACTCTGAGCCAAATCAATTCTTACTATCTTATATGTTAGACTAATACCTTAATTGATTAATCTAGGACTAGGGTACTAATACCTTAATTGAATAGTCTGGGACTAGGGGTGAGTTCTCATAGGGTCAACTACAACTTCAATTGAGTCTTTTGTTAATTGCATAATGAGACGGTACTGCGTTCATCCCGACAGAGTCGTCGATCGATCACTCTGAGCTGAAATAATTCTTACTATCTCATTCGTTAGACTAATACCTTAATTGATTAATCTAGGACTAGGATACTAATACCTTAATTGAATAATCTAGTACTAGGGGTAAGTTCTCATAGGGTAAACTATCGATTAATCTAGGACTAGGGGTGAGTTCTCATAGGGTAAACTATCGATTAATCTAGGACTAGGGGTGAGTTCTCATAGGGTCATCCACAACAGATGGCAGCGCCTATTTGATAATTTACCTCATATGGATAATCTGTAGCAAAAAATGACTTAATCTGTTTGATAATTTACATCAGATTCGTAATCTGTTGTTACCTAATATGATTGATAATTTACAACATATGATAAATCTGATGCAACATGTTGAACATTTGTTTTTTATAATTTCAATTGAGTTCATATGTTAGACTAATAGTACCTAAATTGATTAATCTAGGACCAGGGGTGAGTTTTCACAGGGTCACCTCCTAGAGTACTTGGTCAACTACAACTTTAATTATTTTTATACAATTTCAATTGAATTACCCTTTTGGCAATTGCATGATGAGAGGGTTAAAAATTACGCATATATATATTATGATTTTAAAAATAATTAAGATCATTTCGGACCAAATTAACATTTTCAAAAATACTTGTCATTTTATTCCAAAATACAAATCAACCCATACAAAATGTTTCATTATTTCAAATCTCGAGTTCTAGCTTTTTCTCTCTTATTCTCACTCAACAATACAGTACAAACAACAACTACTCAACAAATTTGCTCAACCCTCCTTAATAGATCATTTTTCTTCTCATTTTTGACCATATAGGTGCTATTTTTTACTTCATTCTTTCTTGTATCAGTCATTTTCTTTGTCTTCGTAGGCAACAGAGTTCGAGAAGAGCTCTATATTTGTTTTTTTTCTAAAAAAGAAGGGTTTTTAAGTTAATGATAAAAAATAAAACTTTTAGTTATATTATCTTCGATAATGGGTTTACAATTTTGAGTTTTGATGGTAAAATCATAGAAAGAACTCGAGAAATCCCTAGTTTCCATCGCAGTATTCCGTTGACTATCGTGGTATAGTTGGATGGTGTTTGTGGTATTGGTGGTGGTGGTGTTTGTGGTCTTCGTGGTGGCACCGGTGGTGGCATTGGTTGGTGGTGTTTGTGGTGGTGTCGGTATTCGTGGTGTTTGTTTGTTTGTTGGCATTGGTTGGGGGTGTTTGTGGTGGTGGCTGTTGGTGTGTCGGTATTCGTGGTGTTTGTAATATATTTTTTAAAATCTATGCATACATCAACTGTAATGTAATTTTTGTTTTTCTTTGTTTGTAGGTAAAATATGTCTCCCAAAAGAAAAGAAAGTGAAAGTGGATCAACATCTGACCATTAGAAAAAAATGCTACAGTACAGAGGGATTCGGAGGAGCTTCCTGAAAGGGAAAAGTAAAGATGGGAAGAGATGTGAAAACAATGTTGAGAGAGGTAGACAAGGGTCCGTAGATGGTGATAAAGAAAATAAACGTGAGAAAGAGGAGGATTGGAGAGTCAGAAAGAGAAAGAGGATGATCATCAACATGATGATAATGGATCACCGACGGGGCATGAGTTAATATCGACATCCCAGCATGATCCTGTCAAAACTTTTAGTATTGATAGGTTTCAAGTTACGATGCCGATAAATGACCCAGAAGGAAAACAACTAACTGGTCAAATTGTACTTAAATATCAGATGGGGAAATTTTTTAAATATTTTATGAAAATTATGAAGAACGAAAACATAGGCGGACTTTATAAGAAGAGTTGCTTTGGATATTTTCTCGAGCTGCCTGAGGACCCCTCTGCCCGTATCCGTTTCCCTATGATGATGGTATATGGTCTTCTCAAGCGCAGGATCAAGTATGCGGGGGATAAAAAAGATCCGGAGGAGGGGGGCAAAAAGAAAATGGATGAAATATGGATCAATTGCTCTGACATGCCTGTTTGTTTTAGCTTGCAAGAGTTTGCTATAGTGACGGGCTTGAGATGCCATTGTCCAGAAGGACCACCACTCCGCAAAAGATCCAAGGCAAGAAAATGCAAGAAAAAAAATAGATGGGTTGTTTGACATTGCTCGACGTGGCTACAAAGCATCGGATTTGTTGACTGATCTCGAGGATAAAACCATACCAGAGCAATACAGGGAGTAATTGTGCTTAGTTTGGTTTGCCCATTCGGTTATATTGGTAAGAGACATCAACAATGTCATAGAAGATGATTTGTTGGCGCGTGCTGAGGATTTTGATAAATTCAACAATTATCCTTGGGGATATGACAACTTCTACTTGACTGTCCAATATTTACTGACAAAGCTATCCTCAGGGACAACCACATTATACGGCTTTCCTTGGGCTTTCATGGTAAAATTAATCACTAATTTTACTCATCCATTAATTTATATTGAATATAGTTATTATGATTTTTTTTTGCTTGCTTCCTGTTTACATTTTTTAGTCTTGGGCATTTAAAGCCATTCCTCCCTTCCGAAAGCAGTTAATGGATTACCCGAATGAGGTTTCTCATCCAAGAATGTTTAGGTGGTTGGCTGCAAAGAGCAACACTAATATTAAGGAGACTGATCTCTTTAACCCTTCGGATGATGCAGTACGTCTTCTTCAAGTAAAATAATTCTACTCAAAGATAAGAAAGATATTGAACAGATGTTATATCTGGTGCAATAAATGTTATATCTAATGCACCAGATGGGACATCTGTTGCGACAGGGTATATCTTGCATAAGATTACCCATCTGTTGCTTTGGTTCTCTGAACCCTACTCCTAAAAGATTAACCATCTAATACAAATTATGCAACAAATATTTAATCTGATAACATATTGTTCATCTGTTGCGACGTACATATCATATGTTGCATAACAGATTACCCGTCTTGTGCAACTATTACAACAGATGATTGATATTTTGCATCAAATTATCCATGCGTTTCTCTGTTTCTCTGAACTAGACTCAAACGGATTTTAACCATATACTGCAAACTATGCAATAGATGGTTTTTTTTTAAAACGTAGCCCAACTGTGAAAATTATTATATTATATGATTTAAATGCATCTGTCTTTTTTTTCTTTTTATAGGTTGTGCATCCATGGATCGTGCCTACTAAGGAGGAGTCGGTGATGACTTCTTATATTACTCTAGGCCATGTTGATACTATAGCAGACCCAGCAGTGGAGTTAATAAAGAAGGAATTGGCTGGAGCAATAGCCATAAGAAGAGCAGTTAGGCAAGGTCAGCCTAATGTTGAGGCTCTTTATGACCAACCTTTTACTAAGGTAGATCCGGGTGCTTCTTCTGGTGGAGTTGTTGGTGTTGGTGGCAGGCATGCTGATACTGCTACCACTCGTGATGATGAGCATGTTGATGCTCAAGAAAGAATAAATATGTTTGAAAACACCCCTTTTCGCCCTTATACAAGCCCCTCTTTACCCTTGTGTTCTCATTGCAAATGCGATGAGTGCAAGGACAGACAGGATAAACTTTTTGAAAAAGTAGAGGTTATCTCTAAAGCTATCGAGGAATTCAAATTCAAGAGGTGTGTCATACCATCCAAGAAGGTGAGGGAGTCACACACTCCTACAACGTTGGTTAGGAGAAAGAAAAGAGCAATTAAAGACGTACTCTCTGCTCGAAAATCAAAAGAAATTGCAATTCCTCCCTCTCCAAAAGCTGTTGAAGTTCAGGGGCCAGTCAAGAAGGTGGACATATACGTGGAACTTGGCGCCGAAGAGAAGAGGGATCTGCGACAGGCCAAGAATGCCAAGCCAGGTGCACCAGATTACCCCAGGCCTCCTCCCCCCCTCCCCCCAAGACTTCCAGACTATGACTGATATGCGCATGCCGTACGAGGATAAGGCAAGTTTACTTTTCCTAACCTAGACCTTCTAATCTACCCCATGAAGAAGAAGCTACGCAACAGATTTCAAATTTATTGCAACAACTGGGTATACTGGTGCAACTGGTAGTGTTTTTGTTGCAACTTATTATCCATCTGTTGCATAAGTTGCGTTAGATTATTAATTCAGAGAAACCTATGCAACAGATGGACCATCTGTTGCATATTTACAATTACTAACCTATTTAAAAATTGACTTCTTATCTCACAGCATGTTGAAATAATTCTCTACCTCATGAGGAAAAGACAATTAACGTACCGAGAAGCTTATGATACTGCCGATAGGATAATGGACCTCAACTTCTGCAAGAAGCTCAAGGATAGGTACGATCAACTCAATGGAGAGGCATTATCCCTTGGCGTGGGACTTGATTTCCTAGTTCCTACGTTGGTCTTGGATGAAGAAAAAACATTAAGATATGTTAGAGGGGACAGACCAAATCCACACGGCAAGAGATGGACCGAGGCAAAAAAGATTCTTACAGTCATTAGCGTGAACGGCATGCATTATCAGGCTATTGAGATACTACTCGAGGAGGGAAAGATCAATGTTTATGACTCCAACGTACCTCTCGTCGACGATTTTGATCTTTTTCTCCTCGTGGAGCCACTGATGGTGCTGTTGCCCATCTTATTGAGGGAGAGTAAACTGATGAATTATTTGCCAAAGGAAGTGTTGATGAAGAAATCATGGGATTTTGAAGGTCAAAACAGGGGAATGATCCTTCCAAAAAATGATGTCGCTAAAGCAAGCAGCTCGCTCGCTCTTGCACACATCGAATGTTTGTTGACCGGCATAGAAATAGCTGAGCCAACAACTTTTCTATGCGACAACGCTGTGGCAAACCTGCAAGAGGTCTGGGCTTATGGGGTACTAACTGGACGCTTGAAGCTTGTGTATATAGAAGAGCCTGTGAAATAGAAATTTTTAATTTCAAGTCACTCTTCACTTTATTACATGTACATGTAGTGGCAATAATTTTTTTCTGATGAAAGTTGAGTTTTTTATAATGCAATAGATTAGATTGTAAATCTGTTGTAAAATATCTTTAATCCGTTCTGGCAGATAGTTTATCTGTTGCAATAGGTTGGTCATCTGTTGCATTACGACGATGTTATTTCTATGAATTATCTAATAATCTAAGTCTAATCTGTTACAACAGTGGGAAGACCTGTTTGATAATTTCTAACAGATGACCTAAATTTTACAACGTATGCCTAAATCTTTTTAATATTTTCCAACAGTTACGCTTGAATATCCATGTGGTCGACAACACCAAACCAGTAGCAAATATACACACCACCATGAAAATTTCAGCAATTAAGCTTGAATATTCATGTGCCCAACAACACCAAACCAGTAGCAATAACGACAACAATGTAGTATCTTCTTGCTCGATTTTGTTTCTCTTCAGAAGCCTTGACTTTGTTCAACAAACCTCAGATTACACGATTTGCTTGTGAAGGGTATCGTTCTTCATACCAATCAAAGTAATCGCATCCACCCAATTTCTATAAAAAAGAGAACACAATTACAAAATAATTACAAGTCAATAATTAATAAATTAATTAAATTAAAAAATATTACCTTGGAAATCTTACAAGTAAAAAACCTACGACCCAAATTTTGTTGAGTCCAAAAAGTCTTTAACAGAGCTTCATGACCGCACTTACAATAACAAAAATCTTTATCACAAAAAACAGTGGAAGATGCGCTCACATTGTCAAGCTCATTTGGAAAAAAAGGAAGAAATAATTTGAATAGATAAAAGAAGATGACGATGAAAAAGAAGATTTGGGAATTTAGGGTTAAATTTTAGGAGGAAGATGAATATATAAGACAATGGGGTGGGGGGGGAATGACCGTTGGGGGCCAAGTGATGGCAAGTCAGCGAAATGTGCCAGACTGACACTGACACATTTGATGCCTATTTTATTTTACATGTTTAAAATAAACATTGTCTACTTGATGCCTATCTTATTTTAGGTGTTTGAACTGAACGCCGTCGATGGGTTGCACCTTTTTTATTTCAATTCAATTTACTTTAACCTTTTTACACGTAGTGGTAATTTTTTATGTCCAACGAAAGTTGAATTTTTATAATGCAACAGATTCTCCATCCGTTGTAACAGTTATCCTACCTATTCTGACATATAATTTATCTGTTGCAATAGGTTGGTCATCTATTTCATTATCTCGATGTTTTTATCTAAAGTCCATCTGTTGCAACAGTGGGAAGACCTGTTTGATAAATTCCAACAGATCACTTACATGTTGCAACATATGTCTAAATCTGTTTGATTTTTCTAATAGATGTGTCGTCTGTTGCAACAGATACATTATCTGTTGCAATATTTGAATCTAGTATTCCTTTTCAATTAATAAGTTCAAATCTAAGGAATAAATAAAATTCATAGACAAAATAAAATACATCGAACTCTACATAAATTAGTTGAAATAAGTCAACAAATAAATGAAATGTAAAAAAATTATTATGGGTACAGATCTCAACAAATACATCAACAACAATTTAAGTATACTGCCAAGGATTGCTTTGATTTGACAATCTCAAGCTATAAAGATCTACTAAGTATGGGAAAGTTGTTCTTCATCTGGTGCTTTGGAATTCGGCTTTGCTCGTCGTGGATCTTTATTATCGCTTACGTAAAGTTTCTGCGCTTTCTGTTCTCTGTATTTCCATAAAAATAGTATCATATTGTCAATGTTGTTCAGCATTAGCTTCTTCTACATCTACCTGAAAAACCAGAATTGGTCAAAGCTAATCACAGAGATACAACAAAACGGAAAAGAATAACTCATCTCTTCTAGCAAATCAAACAGGTCTTCCTCCCATTTTAAATTATCCCAAACAGATTATATTTCTGTTGCAATAATGAATCAATTGTTGGGATAAATTTCTACATGAGGAAGACCCTGTGTGATAATTTCCAACGGATGAACCATTCGTTGCAACATATGAATCATCTGTTGCAGCATATAGGTCGTCTGTTGGTACAAATAAAAGCGGTACGAAGAGCTGTTTGATTTGCTAAAACAGACGAGACATATGTTGTACCAGATAAAGTATCTGGTGCAACAGGTTAGTCAACTGTTGCAACAGATGTATATATCTGTATGATAATTTTCAGCAGATGTGTCATCTGTTGAAACATATATGTGTCTGTTTGTTTTGTCAGTTGGAAGACATATAATATATTCACTTTCTTCAGCTCGTGCTGTTCTTCTTTGGACATTGTACGTTGCTCAGTGCAACTCACAGACAGAAGAGTTGTAATTTTGCTTTTTTGGATACTTGATAATGCCCTGGAAATCACTCTCCCCCTCTTAGCCCTAATCTCTAATGGAGTGAATGGAAATAAAATTCTATTTGATAGAATGAGACCCCTCTTAGATGTCAATTCCTTTATAGACGTAGTTAATGCATTAATAACATTAATCACTACATCATGTTTCGCCCTGTAGTCTTGACATTTGCATGCAGAACATTCACTGGGAGAGGCAAAATCTGTATAACTAGTATGATCATACTCATAATGGTTTGCTTTAAATACTGTAAGAGGAGCATCATTAGCACTACCAACACCACCACTACCACCACCAACAGCTCCATCACCACTAAGACCATCAACAACAAAAATAAGCCCACCCTCCAAAATTGTTTTTCTTGTAATGGTTGTTGCTCCAAAAAATTCCATTTTTATTTTGTCGATGACCTTAGGGTCTGATAAAGTTTGCACAGACCATAAAGTAAGAAAAAATGGCATCTTCAACTCTCGATTGGTCGAAACTAGCGACGGATGCACAATCTAACATAAATCATTAAATATATTAGAATGATGATTAGATCATTCAAAAAAAATCATTAATTAAAAGAAAAAAATAATTATAATTATACTTACTGCATCCTTCGGGGGGTTGAAGAGATCAAGAAATTTTGCACTTTTATCAGTTTTGGCCGACAACCATCTCAAGATTCTTGAACAGGAAACTCCTTCCTGATAGTTCACTTGTTGTCTCAAATAAGGAATGACTTCAAATGCCCAAGCCTATAAAATAATGCCAATAAATCAAAACCATTATTGAGCGAAAAAAATGAATGATATTATAATAGAAGAAAGAAACATTTACCATGAAAGCCCATGGAAAGCCATATAAGTTGACTGTCTTTGGCGCTAACGGAGTCAACAAATATTTGACAGTCATTTTGAAGCTTTCATACCCCCAAGGATAGCTGTTAAACGCATCAAGATCCTCGGAGAGCTTTATTAAACTGAGGCTTATGTTGTTGTTAACATCTCTCGCCCAAAGAATATTATGTACAAACCAAACCAAGCACAATGACTGCTTGTGATTCTTTGAAAGTCCTTTGCCTTTCAACGCTTCTATCAAATTTTTATTTTTGAAGCTTGGACCAACAATGGACATCAGGTCATCACGATCACACGACTTGCCTTTGCCTTTTTTGGGTGTGCGGGGTGCTTTTTTTTGGATTAGAATAGGTATAACTTGAGAATGAGGATAACATTTTAGTCCAGTAACTATGGCAAACTCCTTCCAACCAAAACAAACAGACATGCCACAATAATTTATCCATGCCTCATCCATCTTATCTTTGTTTTCATACATAAACATATGCTTGAGTAGTTCATATACCATTTTCATTTGGAAACGAGCATTGTTATCCTTCGACAAATCAAGATATTTTCCAAAGCAGCTGTCCCTGAAATAAGCATCCAATTTTTGTTCTCAAAGTATTTTTCTGAAGGTGTCGAAAGATTTTTCCATGACTGACTTAACCACGAAATCACCCGTTAAATCTGCGGCACTATCGCACTGCATTCTCACAGGATAACGATCAATGCTGAAGGCTTTGACCAACTCTTCGGTGGAAGGGCTATTAGCATCTGCATCATCTCTTTTAAAACATCCATCTTCCCCGTGTTCATCATATTCTTCTCTCAATTGAGATAACATTTGTAAAGCAAGCTCATAGAGTGGTGGATGTAGCCTAGCTGCTTCACTTGTTTCTTTACTTGGACTTGATTCGGTTTTTATTCTTTTGGGAACCATATTATCTAAAATTAGCAGGAACATAAAATAATATATTATTGTTGATTAATGCATCGTTAAAAAGGGATAACAATAAATCAAACAAGCAAAACAGTAAAATAACAGTTGCAACAGATCACCGATCTGTTGCACCAGGTAGTATATCTGTTGTAGCATATAACCAAACTGTTGCAGCAGATGAGTAATCTGTTGCAATAATACAAAACATATCACTCATCTTTTAAGATAGATGAATAGTCTATTCAATAGATCACACAACTGTTGTGACATCATCTGTTGTAACATATGAGTGATATGTTGGAACAGTTAAATAATCTGTTGCGACAATACAAAACATATCACTCATCAGTTGAGAAAGATGAATGGTTTGTGCAACAGATCACACATCTGTTGCAACATATGAGTGATCTGTCAGAGCAGTTAACTAACCTGCAACAACAGCTGAGTAATCTGTTGCGATAATACAAAATATATCACTTATCTATTGAGAAAGATAAATGGTCTGTGCAACAGGTCACACATCTGTTGCAACACATGAGTGATCTGTTGAAACAGTTATCAACGGTCAATATTGTTTAGATTTCTTTCAACATAGGGTCGTCTATCGCGACAGATGAATGATCAGTTGGAAAAATAAAGTCTTGGACATTTCCTGTAGGAAGAGTTGATGGGATTTTATCCAACAGGAGGTTCATCTGTTGCATCTGATCATTAATCTGATGGTTCTTCCATTGCACCAGATGGTTAATTAGTTGCATCAGATTTTTTATCCGATGTTTAATCTGTTGCAACATATGGTAAAGTTGCATCAGAATTATAATCTGATAGTTCCTCTAGTGCATCAAATGGTTGATCTGGTGCATCATATAATAAATCCGCTGCATCAGATGGTTAATATGTTGCACCAGATGGGTAATCTGTCGGAGGAAACAAAAAATAGTAGCACAATTTTGTTTAACAAAAAACAATAATTTCACCATTTTTACCAAGAATAAGAACAAAACAAATCAAACCAAATTATCATTTTGTTTTTATAAACACAAACAATAAAAAGACTATTTCGGACTGCATTTCAAATTAGTACAACAATTATTAAAATTGTTAACCAATACTATAAGAGAAGTTGGCTCAAGTTCCTCGTTTTGTTCAAAACTAAAAAGGCCATAAATTTTTACCTGTGAAAGAAGAAAAGGAACAATAAAGAATTCGAAGCTGTTGTGGTCGGAGAGCAATGTTGTCACGTCGATTGAAGGTTGAAGTCGAAAAGGAATTCGAAGCTCAACTATTTGTAGTCGGATGTTGAAGTCCCCGATGATTGAAATGAGAAATTTACAGAACAGTTGGTTGGGAGAGAGTTGAGAGAAACTGTCGAGAGAGGGATAAGAGACAGGTTGATTGAATTGAAGAGGGGAACTCGGCGCCCAACTATTTATCGTCGGAGATAGAAGTCGTCGGGGGTTGAAGGGAGAAAAGAGGAGAACTTGAAGCCCAACTATTTGTCGTTGGAGGTAGAAGTCGTTGAGGGTTGAAGGGAGAAATTTTGCAGAACTGTTGGTTGTGAGAGAGTTGAGAGAAGCTGGAGAGAGAGGAGAGAGTGGTTGATTTGGATTGAAGAGGGGTGTGGGTTGGGTTGATTTGTATTTTTGAAAAGATTAGAAAGTTTTGAAAATATTAATTAAGTCCACAATTAACTTAATCAAGTTTCCTAATGATGTTTGGCCCTATCTGTTGGTCAATGTCACCAATCCTTCATTCAAGACTTAAAAGACACCTTACCTTCAGTTTTCTCATGATACATATCATTACAAAGATTTGCACTATACATATAATTTATGAAATTCTAATTATTTACTAAGCACCTATTCAAATTATTTTAAATAATTTATTTAAAATGTAATATTAACTTTCTCATGTTAAATTAGTATAATATATATCATGTTAACTTTTGTTAAGTTTTTTGATTCTCTTTATTTGAGATATTAAATTTCCCTATCAGGTAGACATATCACTTAAAAAGAATTTTTATTTACTATATTAAATTGATCTCCTATTTTTAACGTATATAAAACAAGACATAAAAGCAATCCTTTAACATTATGATTCATTAAAACGTTCATCCAGTAGGTCCTTATTTTCATTTGTTAAATACTCATAAAACAAATTTAAATGTATTTAAAATCAATTTATGTATGAATTAATATTCCTTTATTGCTTCGTAGGATCTATATAAAATGTTAATAAATAGATATTTATAATTTTAATCTATTCTCTTATATAATTTTTAAATAAAGTAGAAAAAAAAACATTACAATTAGTTATTTATTCTCTTGTGTTGGATCTGATGTTAAAAAGAAGCATTAGAATATATATGATATTTTAAAGTTAATTGTGAAATCTTAAATAACTTGTAAGTTATTATTTGATTTTATAAAGATAAGAAGTTACTATATTTTATTATAAAGTGTGATCTTTACTTATATTTTTTTTTGTGTTTGTTTAAAAATATTAATAATTATATTTTTTAAAAAATTAATTAAATAACAATAAATATATTTAAAATTATAATGTTGGCTGGTAGACGGGTCTTCATTATCTAGTTAAGACATAAATTGAAGCAGACAAACCAATAAAGACAAAATATCACCACGTGGCACAGAGAAAGTAATACTTCTATGGTACAATTCGTAACGCAGTTGTGTACAACAAGGGAAACAGGCTTAACCGGTTGCCCCAAATTGTACCCTTCTTCTCTTTCCGAGTAAAAATTAAACAAAGAAACCAACAGGTACAACCCTAATCTGCACACACACAAAAAAATGCTTAGCGCCTAAATTCGCCGAACACCACCGATCAACTTCCGCCGAGTTCATTGAACTCAAGAGCTGCCGGAATTTTTTTTCTGCCGGAACCCTACTATACGCCCTTCGGTATGGTCGAGGTTGATGCTTCTCCACCTGATCTCAACGAAAAAGCTTCTCCTCCTCATCAGACAATGCCAATGGTTCCAATTCTCAATTTTCTTCAATTTCATGTCTCTCTATGGTCATTTGTCTTTCTTTTGTTTTTTTGCTTCCACCTTCTCTGTGTGTTTTTCTATGTGTATTTGTGTATGCGTTGCTAGGTGTATGTGTGTGTGTGTTTCTGTGTGTATTTCAGTGTGTGTGTGTGTTTCTATGTGTATTTTTTTTTTGTGTGTGTATTAAATAGTTGTTTAGCTTTAGCCATGAAATTTAGTACTCCCTCCATTCCAATTTATGTGACATCATTTCCTTGTTAGTCTTTCTGAAAAATGTTACCTTTCTAGAATTAGAAAAATAATTCCAAGAACACAAATTTCAAAAGTCTTTCATTTCCTTCTATGTGTGTTTCTATGTGTATTTTTTTTCGAGTGTGTTTCTATATGTATTTTTTTGTGCGTGTTTCTATATGTATTTCTTTGTGTATGTGTGTTTCTAGGTGTATTTTGTGTTTTTTTTTAATGTATTTCTTTGTGTATGTGTGTTTCTATGTGTATTTGTGTGTGTGTTTCTATGTATATTTGTGTGTGTGTGAGAGAGAAATAGATGTTTAGCTCCTAGTCATGCAGTAGAAAAATAAAAATGGAATACTTTGGCTGGAGAATTAGATGGAGAAGCATAAGGTGTATTCACTTGAAATGTTCAATATTCTCTGATATAACTTCAATGTACTAGAATTAGACATGAAAATCTAGTACTCCCTCGGTCCCAATTTATGTGACAGAGTTTCCTTTTTAATCTGTTTGTGCAAGAATGTCACATTTCATAATTAGAAATAACTTAAAACTTTAAAATTCTCTTCTTACATTTAATCGACATGGTCGAGGTTGAGGCTTCTCCACCTGATCTCAAGATAAAGCTTCTCCTCCTCATCAGACAATGCCAATGGTGCCAATTCTCAATTTCCCTTCACTTTGGCTTTCATGATCATTTTGGCCTTCTTTCAGTTTTTCATTTCCACCTTCTGTGTGTGTTTCTATGTGTAATTTTTTTCTTTTTTTGAGTGTGTGTGTTTTGGTGTTAAATAGTTGTTTGCTTTAGCCATGAAATCTAAGTACTCCCACAGTTCCAATTTATGTGACAGTTTTTCCTTTTTAGTCTATCTAGAAAAAAGGTCACTTTTCCATTATTTGAAAAATAAGTCCAAGGACTTGGTTTAGACCACAAATTTTAAAAGTTTTTCATTTCCTCCCGTGTGTTTTTCTATGTGTGTGTGTGTGTTTCTATATGTAATTTTTTTTGTGTGTGTTTTTCTATGTGTATAGTGTTTTTTTTGTGTGTGAATTAGCTGTTTAGCTTTAGCCATGAAATCTAGAGTAATTTCCATTGATAGTCATCCATGTTTTCATAATTGCCTACAAATATTACTTTTGTTTCTTTTAGGACAAGAATATCACCCAACTATCCCTATTTTTCTCAAAAAATACTTGACACTTCAAAAACATTTCTTCTCTCCTAGTTTGCATGACATGTCATTAAAATTTCTTTTTTATATATAAGATGTAAGAAATAGATCTATTTAACTTATCAAACTTATTTAACTAAAATTTGGTCTTATTTCTTTTAAAAAAATAAATACACATGATATATTTATTATTGAAGAACAATTTAATTATATACTTTAAATTTTATATTTATTTTGTCTTTCTTACAAAAATAAAAATGAGATTGTATTTATTCTTTATTCAATATGAGAGAAATTACATCACATGATAAAAATATTAGATAATCACACAACTTAAAGGATATCCTCTGGTAATGCAATGCACATTACTCATCAATGAAGTAGTTGATGTGTCCAAGTGTTTACATAAAACTAAAGGATTGAATTATTTTATTTGGTACTTTTCAAAGTTTTTTAAATTTATTTATTTCATCACTTAATAATAATATTTTTAAAACTCAAGGTATTTGTAAGAATTGGTACTAATTTAATATTTTTTTTGTTATTTATTTCATATACTAAAGATTCTTAAAATGTAAAAGAAATGAAAATGGCTTTCAGATTTTCATATATGTATTAAATGTACTATTTTGAAGGAATGCAAAATTATTTAGTCATGAAATAAATTATTTTTTAAAAAAAAAATATTAAAAATAAATCTAATATTACAAATGAATCTTTGAAATAGTATCCAACCAAAGATCGCTTGCTTTTTGTGAGTTTAGTATGAGGAAAGGATATATATTGGTGTTTATTTATATAATAAGATAAAATATAGTATAATAAAAACAAAAAACAAAATGAAAAAACGAAATTAAAATAATAAATTTCTATTTTATTAAGTTTTTGCCTTCGTTAACTTTGTGGATTTACTTGATTTATTTATGAAATTTACTTGGGGAAAATCCGCAAGAAGAATTCATTTTTTTATCATCTTTTTATCAAAAAGGTCTTGTTTAAAATTTTGCAGGTGATCTACATATGAATTAAAATTTTCAGGTGATAATTACCGTTAAGATTTTTCTATTGAATTTTGCTTGACAAAAAAAATTCTATTCAAATTTTGTTTTATAGAAAAATTTGTAGGTTTTTCATCAAATTAGTTTGGTTGAAAAACTTGTAGAGAATTAGATTACCGGTAAATTCTTTTGCAAATTCTTTAAAATAAAATAAAATATTACGTAATTTAGATTTTTCTTGTAGTTTATAAGAAGTGGGTTTGAATAAATGAACTTGAAGAATTAAATAGGTTTATAATTAAAAAAATAAAAGATTTTAACAACATGGCAGAGAATAAGGTTTTCAAAATGTTAAGTATTTTTTGAGGAAAATAGGAATAGTTGGGTGATATTCTTGTCCTAAAAAAACAAAAGTAATAATTGTAGGCAATTGTGAAAACATGGGTGACTATTCATGGAAATTACTCTGAAATCTAGTACTCCCTCCGTTTCAATTTATGTGACAACCTTTCCTTTTTAGTCTTTCTAAAACAATTTCACCTTTTTGTAGTAAAAAAAATAAGCCCAAGACTTGTTTTAGACCATAAAATTCAAAAGTCTTCATTTCCTTCTGGGTGTGTTTTTATGTGTGTGTGTTTCTGTGTATTTTTTTTTTTTTTTGTGTGTGAAATAGTTGTTTAGCTCTAGCCATGCAGTAGAAAAATCAAAATGGAATACTTTGTTCGGAGAGCTAGATGGAGAAACATAAGGTGTATTCACTTGAAATGTCCAATATTCTCTGATATAATTTTTTTGTTTGATGACCATGGTGTTCGAGCCAGCCTTCACTCAGGTGGAATAATTCTACGGGATACCTGCCACCTACCACCACCAACAGTTATCAGGTAACTCTGTCCACTTCTAACCACCGCATAGTGTTTTTTTTTTTTTTTTTTTTGTCTTCACTAGGATTTGAACTTGGAACTTACGGTTCTTAACCTACTTCAATGACCACTAGGTCTCACCCTTGGGCCTGATATAACTTTTTTGTGCTAGAATTAGACATGAAAATCTAGTACTCCCTCCATCCCAATTTGTGTGACAACCTTTCCTTTGTAGTTTGTCTAAAAAAATGTCACCTTTCTATAATTAGAAAAATAACCTTAGCTTTATAGTTTTCGTTGAACCTATAATGAAATGATTTATAGCCACACAAATGTCCCAGACTTGTTTTTAACCACAAATCTTAAAAGTCTTCATTTCTTTCTTAAGTTTTGTGCCAAGTCAAACGGTGCCACATAAATTGGGACCGAGGGGGGTGGCAATTGCTAAATTGTTTGGATGAATGAAAACAGAACAACAACAACAACAACAACAACATACCCAGCGTATTCCCACATAGTGAGGTCTGGGGAGGGTAGAGTGTACGCAGACCATACCACTACCTCCGAAGAAGTAGAGAGGTTGTTTCCGATAGACCCCCGACTTAGGACCGATAACAGTATAGCAAATCGCAAAACATAAATGTGTATAGACTAGTACAGTATGCAAAATAAACTAACAGTGGTATCCACAAGGTAGTCAAACTGTTTAACCTATAATCATTGTAGTTATACTTGATCGGAAATTAGGCTCTATCTAGAACTAGCATTTACAGTAAAAAAATCCAAACAAGCTTTATAATTAACAACAATATGCCCTAATCCCACAAGTGGGGTCTGGGAGGGTAACCTTACCCCTACCTTGTCTGATAGAGAGGTTGTTTCTGAAAGTTGCTCAAGAACCAACCAAAGCTTTATGTATCAATCAATATGTCGAAGCACCAAGTTAATGCGTTAAAGTAGTAGAAGCTAGGTATACGTCAAGACATCCGAAATATTAAGCTTCCCCAAAAGAGATGGGGCTTATCAAAAGATACAACAATCTCAGAATCTGTACTTAAACCAAAAGAATCCAAACATTACCATACAAATGATGAAACAAAAGACACAACTTGGCATCTTTCCGAAAGAGAAATGTCCTCGTTTATTCCTTACCTTTAAATTTCACTGTTTCTTGATCCCATTCAGCACATCTTAAAGTAACTATCTAAAGCAAGTTCATTCGTACAATATCATCTTCACACAAAACTCAAATTATCCAAACGTTACCATACAATTAAAGAAACAAAAGGCACAATTTGACAACTTTCCGAAAAAGAAATGTCCTTATTTTATTCATCCCGATTCCCCATAAGTTTCATCATTTTTTGATTCCATTCAGCACATTTTCACAGTAACTATCGAAAGCAAATTAAACTCAACATAATAAACCTAATTTACCTACTCAACGCGTAGCATTGAGTCCCAAAAGCATATTCCCTTGCTTAGGCAAGTAAGCCATATTCGGCGTCTTAGCCAATGTCGCAGCAACTTCCCTCGACGCCTCAATCCTCCTCAGCTCAATCAACCCCATCCCAGCAGCAGCTGTAGCATCCGAAATCAACTTAGCCGATTCACTCTCCCCTTCCGCCCTAATAATCGCCGCTCTCCTCTCTTGCTCCGCCTTCATCACAACAAACTTCGACCTCTCAGCCTCCTGCTGTGCCACCTGTTTCTGCTCCACAGCTTTCGAAAACTCCGCACCATACGATAAATGCGTAATCGCTACGTCGTCTAGAACTATATTAAAATCCTTAGCACGTCGAATTAAGCTCTCTCGTACAAACGCTGATACCTGCGGACGCTCAGTTAACAACTGATCCTCATTGAATTGAGCTACAACAACTTTCAACACCTCGTTACCGATCAAAGGAAGAACCTTCTCGTTGTATTCGAGTCCTAGGGTTTTGAATATGTACGGACGACGCATAACTTCAGGACGTGAGAGTACACGCAAAGTAAGATGAACCATCTGGAGATCCTTCGTACCGGATACGGAGGAGAATGTGTGAGGCCTAGTACGTATATCGAAAATGAAAGGATTTTGTAGCCATGGGATAAGGAAGTGTGTACCTTCGCCGATTGTATCGTCTTTTACGCCGGAGAAACGGTCGAAGAGGACAGAGTTGCTTAAAAATGTTACTGCACCAATTTGAAAATTTAGAAGGTAGTGAACATAGCACAACAACAAACCCAGTGTAATCCTACAAGGGGTCTAGGGAGGGTAAGATGTATGCGACCTTACTCCTACCTTTATGTAGAGAGGCTGTTTCCAATGAACTCTCGGCAACCCTCCTCTTTTATCTGGGCGCTTGGGACCGGCAATGTGAGCGAGCTCACACAGGCGGAGGTGTAGTGATCAGAGCACATGATATTGGTATCACATTTAAAAGATGATGTAGGAAAATGGAATAATCCACTCTGGGTACTCTATATTTGGCCATTTGTGCTTGAAAGTATGATAGTGCAGGTTTTCTGTCGTGGAGTTATTGAAGAGACTGAGGATAACTACAGTGTCAAAATGATATGATAGTGCAGGTTTTCTGTCGTGGAGTTATTGAAGGACTGAGGATAACTACAATGTCAAAATGATAACTTTGTCTTTAAAGGAAGGACATTATACTATCATAGTGCAGATATCGGCTCTGCTTGGCTGTTTTGTATTAGACTATCAGCTTATTTCACTCCATTACATAGTTTAGTAGCATGTCATTCACAAAACAAATGCACTGTTTATTAATGAAATTGGCAGTATGAAGAAACTGACATTGAGGAGTAGTTGAATCTTTACGAAACTAGCAGTATGAAGAAGCCTGGTATTTATGAGTTGCTGAATCTACCTGCATAATACTGCAGCGGCCTGCAGACATGTTTTCAGCAGATGCTGTAGTTGGATGCATCATAGTATATACCACTTGCATCTAAATGTGGTGAATTTGTTCATTTTGTACAGTCAAAAGAGTACATTTTTATGATTCTATGTGTTTTGGTAACATCTTCGTGATTTGACTCATTTGTAACATTGTTGGACTTTTGGAATTTTAGGATACTTGTTTTCATGATTTTTTTTTATTTTTTTTTTTTAATTTAAGGTGGATGGGTATTATGGGTAAACTAAATTTCTCCACTCTTTAATTTAAGGTGCCAAGTGAAGGAGAATATGCAATGGGAAAGAGGAAGGATCAAGGTATTGGTTTACCTGAAGGGAGTAGAAAAAAGAAGAAAAAGCAAACAGGCACTCCTCGTCCTGCTTGCTCTTGGGTGCACTTCAGGTGACATGTTTATTTGAGTCAATACCTTGTCTTTGTAACTTGTTTATCTATTTCCACTGCTTTTGGACTACATGTTCTGCTAACACTGAAATATATTTTCAGCCGTGATTTTATTAAAGAGTATAGTGCTACACATCCTGAATCTTCAGGCCTGAAAGCTGTAAGAATCTATTTCTATGTATGAGATGCATTAGCGTACATCTGTTTGTTACCCACAAGCATGTTGGTAAGAGCACATCACTTTTCAGGCCACAAAGGCAGCGTCAGATGCATGGAAGCTGATGGGTCCTGAGGAGAAGGCAAAGTACACTACTCGTGCCCGTGAAGTGTGGGATAAGTATCTGAGCTCAACACCTGCCCGTGCTCCCAAGCCAAGAAAACAGGTTAAACGACACCCACCCCACCCCACCCCCAAGGTTTTCTTTGTTTGATGATGGAGCTGGTAATGCTAAGAATGTCTAATAACTTTTGACTTCTTATGTTCAACTTTATTGATGGGTTGCTTATGCAGACCAAATTAGTCACAAGGTGCTCTCCTGGTCGTCTACTAAATGTCTTACAACGGCTAACACCTGACCAGAAAGAGGCTGTAAAAAGCATGGGGTTTGGTAGCATCCTTGGTCTCAGATGTCGAACTCTTCGAAGAAGCTTGTGTCTTTGGCTATTGGAGAGGTTCAATACTGTAAGACGCAGCTTGGAAATCTGTGGTGAGAGGATACCTTTAACTCCAAGGGACGTGGAACTTGTAATGGGCTTGCCTGCCAGTGGGAAAGATGTGGTGAACTCAGGGTCTGATGAATTGATTTTAGAATTACGTAAAAGATACAATGCCACCAATCGTGGGATTTCTGTCCGTCTTCTGGAGGAACGACTTGCAGCTCCAGAAGCTGGAGAGGATTTCAAAAGGTCATTCGTGCTTTATGTAATGGGCACTCTTTTGTGCCCAACTGCAAGGCTTGACGTAAGCCCTTCTTTCCTCCATTTTTTGACAAATATGGATGTACTCCATCAATATAATTGGGGCAAGTTCTTGCTTGACCGGCTAGTGCGGGAGATATCGCGTTTTCGTCAAGGGAAGCAACTCGCAGTTGGGGGCTGTCTTTTGTTTCTCCAGGTGACTGAATGATGTGAGATGCCCATCTCTGCTTTATCTAATTAGTGCTTAATTTAATCTTTCATTGGTTTGCAGCTCTTTTACTATGAGAGTGTTGCTGTTGGAGCAGCATATGAATCAGCCCCTGTAGCTTTTCCTTGCCTATTCTCATGGGGTGAGGAGGAGATTAGTGAGAGGGAAAAGCAAGAGAAGGAACTTGGTGGTTATGGCTCAGGGGAGGTACATTCCAATTGCCCGATTTATTAAACCAACATGTTCTCATATTATTCTAATTTTATTCTCTCATGCAGGTAGTCTGCATGGAAAGAGGACTTGGGATGGGATCACTGGGATACAAAGCCCAAACTGATAGGATGGCGCTTAGAACAGTGGAACCAATGCCAGAGCTTTCTCATGCACAGGTATAGGAGAGGCGTGGTTTGGTAATTTGTTGTTCTCATGCTAAGTAACAGTCTTAAAGTCATAACTCGTGAGTAGTAATTAAGGCCTGCTATATACTCTTACGTCGTGGTATATTCATCTATACGGGCATTTGGTTTTGATTAAGCACAATGCTTTAATTTGTTTGAATCTATAGTAGGCTGTCAGCTGCCTATGTTTGGCAGCCTTATTTCTCATAGACTGTTGGCCTACTCACATACCAGTTTGTTGATGGAAATAAAAGCTAATTACTAGGTCTTTCATTTTCTTAATAAATCAAATATTAAGAACCCTGGACAAGATGGGTGCTTAGATGGTTAACACTTTCCGCATCTACCCTAAAGTCTTGGGTTTGAGTCACCAAGGGCGCAAAAAAGTGGGATCTCGAGGTGTAAAAAAACAAATTAAGAACCCTGCAGAAAATCTATGTTAGAAGAAAAGGAAGTATGTTGTGAATAGGATCAACATAGAACTGATAAAACAGAGAGAAGGTTATTAAAAGATAGCAAGGTGTATGCTTTCCTCAGCATTCCTACAAATTATAATCGTTTTTTCCTTTGTTTCTTTTTGGGGGTAGTTGGAAGAGGGGTAGGGTGAGGAATACCTTGGGCCTCAACTCCGGGTTGCCATATCTGTGCTTTTGTTTTCCTAATATTATATTACTAATAGATATCTTGGTGATTTTCATCTACTTGGCAGGATATGGAAGATCAGGAGTATGAGGATACCCTCACAGAACAGGTGATCTGCCATCTTATTCTTGCTTTCTACTAATTAAAATGTTTCACCCTGAACTGAGACCCGGAAGAGCACACTGCTATTATCATTTTGACACGTGACTTGCTTCTATGACCTAGAAGCAAATGATATTGTGACGTTATTAAATTGTTTGGTCGATGCCTTATAAAAATAGTATACTATTCTCTATCTTGAGCCGAGGGTCTATCGGGAACAGGTAGTGGTATGGACTGCGTACATTTTACCCTCCCCAGACCTCACTTTGTGGGAATATACTGGGTCTGTTGTTGTTTGATGCCTTATAAAAATAGATTGCATGCATGAGGGTAAATGATGAATAAAATATCACAAACTAAAAAATAGTTATCCTAAACCCAAATACATATGGGATTTCATTTTAGCAGCAATACCCTAATTGCTCTTGTATTTGGTGTGCGTCTAGATTTCTTTTATTGATGCCTGAGTGGAAGTGTGGAAATGATCTTCCTCTGCTACCACATTTCATGGCAGATTAAGATGCTTTGATGTTCTAATATCTTTTTGTGTTGAGTACATCAATGTTGTAATACCATGTTTGAAATCTCGTAGTCTTACTACTTACTAGAACTATACATACATAGTTCTCTGAACCGAATTACTAATGACAGTGTTATGTATATTTTTATATTTGGGAACCTGATATCGAATCAGGGTAAATTTACTTTTAAGGATCTCAGAACCTGAGAGGCTTCCCGATTCATCTCTTTTCTTTACTTTTTAATAAATTATCATTTATGGTACAAGTTATTTGAAGTATCCTCTTGGAATTATTGACCAAAATGATTTTTGCTGGTGCCCCCCTTCAGGAACATGAACACACAGATAGCATTGAGGGGAATGTAGTCTGTGCAGAGATTGAAGTAGTTGAAGGTTCAGGACAGGTAACTTGTGGAAATATCAATTATGGATGCACAGAAATTGTTAATAACTCGAAGAAAAGAGATCACGAAGAGGCCTGTCCCTATGCACCATGCCCATGCCCTCTCCAGAACTGTAGTGTTGTTGATTCCTCCAAAGAACTCTCATCACATTTCAGCATTAAGCACTGGGATTCAGGGACACACTTCCAGTATGATTGCCCATTGCGTGTCTCATTGAGCAAGAAGGAAACTTTCCTTGTTTTACAATCAGAAAAAGATGGGGTCCTTTTTCTTCTTGCCAAGGGAACACAAAGTATAGGGCATACCGTTGTGATTACTTGTATAGGTCCAAGATCATCGAAGGAATGCTTCTCATATGATGTTGTATCAGAAAGAGGAAGCAGCTCACTGAGATTAAAATCATCTGCTCATAGTTTTCCAGGTAGAATTCAAGGTTTACCCCCAGTGGATTTCCTTCTGGTTCCTTTTAGTCATCTCGGCTCATCCGGGCAGCTAGATTTAGAGATTTGTATATGGAGCTCGACAGAGCCTGGATAAGAGTGGGCTCGGTCCATGTAACATCACAGCTTTATTAGTATAATTGTATTTGTTAGAATGTAGGAATATGTGATTAATCAACATGTTGAAATACAGCTTCCGACAGAGACTTGCTGTTCAGGGAAAGCGTGGGTTTATTTATAAATGAAAGTTACTGATCATATTTTTATCCCTAGGACATTACAATTTAGAGCGGGGGCAAACCTTTGTTATTATACTGCCCTTGGGCTGCAAAAAATTTGTATGTTTTCCGGTATATCATTGATTAGTGCGTTTTCCTAAAATCTTTCATTGAGCTCGTGAAGAAGCAAGCTTACTGCTTATCCTTGCCTGACAGTTGTCAGTTGCTAGGTCTTCTCAAATCTGCTGAGCTTTTCGTTTTCTTTGGCTCGATTGGTACAGGGCAAAAATCTGTTTCTAGTATGATTTTGCAGAGTGTGCCTCAACTAGGGATGACAAACAGTAGTGTAGAAAGTAACTAATCCCACCACACATATTAGGATCCTGGTCTAAGAAATTATAGTAAACAACAAATAGTAAAATAAAGTGCAATGCAAATTTATCGTGGAAAAGTCCTTGCTCAAGAGAGTAAAAAATCACGACCTACACTGTGTAGGATTTCACCACTAATCTCCATGAATTTCAAAGAGCTTTGTTCAAGATTACAACTCCGCAATCCTAGAACCTAACTCTTAACTCACAACTCAACATTTTACTACAATTGTTTAACCCACTATATGAGCACTCCAAGAAGTCAAACCCACTTGTTACAACGCCTCACAAACAAGAAGTCAAACCCACGTATTAGGAACCTGGTCTAAGAAATTACAGTAAACAACAAATAGTAAAATAAAGTGCAATGCAAATTTATCGTGGAAAACTCCTTGCTCAAGAGAGTAAAAAATTACGACCTACACTGTGTAGGATTTCACCACTAATCTCCACGAATTTCAAAGAGCTTTGTTCAAGATTACAACTCCGCAATCCTAGAACCTAACTCTTAACTCACATCTCAACAGTTTACTACAATTGTTTAACCCACTATATGAGCACTCCAAGAAGTCACACCCACTTCTTGTTTCAACGCCTCACAAACAAGAAGTCAAACCCGCTTCTTATTACTCAGACTCACAGCGTAAAATAATAGAAAAGATTAGAACTCAGAATCTATCCTATTACGAACTCAAAACTCATCAATTTACTCCAACTGATGATATCAACAAAGACTACTAACTCTAGCCTTAAACTTCTCAAACTTCAACTTTCAGTAATGCAAATTCGAACATAAACTTTGAATCAGGTTTCTGTTTTGCTGTGATGAGGTCCTGCAGTTTTTGCTTTGATGGATATTGCTCTCAAGATGATATATTTCGTGGATGTGCAATAGGTGCGGCTCTCAATGATCTTCATGCCATATATATAGTGGAGATTTGTCATACCCTAGAATATCATGGACTAGGACTCCTTCTCCAAATGGAACATGGTTTCCTGTAAGGAATTAGATGATTCCTTTCCTTATAAGAAGATTGCATCATATAAGGAAACTTTGAATTCTCTTTAGACTCTATTTCTTTTTTTTATTTCTTTCCTTCTTTGCTCATTTATTTCATTCTTTCTTTGCTTCTTTATTTCATTCTTTCTTTGCTCTTTTCTTTCCTTGTTTGCTCCTTTGTTTATTTTTTTCTTTATTTCATGCCTACAATCTTTCTTATTTGCACTTGATTTTCTTGTGTATTCACGTCACCTGCTTTGGGACCTGGTTCACAATTGTTCAGGGACCTGGTTTACAGGATACAACATACAAAAGACAACAAGTAGTAAACCAGATTCTTATTTGTCAATCATCAAAACTACAAACATGTTCTCTTACTTTCCAACAATTTCTCCCTTTTTGATGATGATAAACAATGCATCATATATTCCTTGTCCACGTCATATAACTTTCCCCCTTTGGCATCATTGAAAATCAACAACCAAAGAACTCAATGAACATACAATGAGTGCAATATCATTTTAACTCATGGCCACTTGGGCAACACTATTCAGCACACACTAGTTGACAAAAAAGTAAGTCAATCTGACGATATCAACCATCTCACATACACAATCAAGACATGCAGAGAAGAAACACAATTAAGTTGACATGTACCAATTTAAGACCTTAGGACCCCAATCAAAAGCATATCATACCATGAGTATGAGACAAAACATAAGCACCACAAGAAAAACGGGAGGCAAATGAGCTCGAGGATATATACTAGTAAGAGAAGTACTAAGGCTGAGAAAAAAGAGGTGAAATGTTTTTCCATACCATTGTGCACTTTTTTTTTTTAATACTTCATGCTTTAAGTAAACTATGCTTTTTCAAGATGTAGGCGAAACAACAATTGAGTGATGAGATCGAACCCCGCTGTAACGCCCCGAAATATCATCCCGAGATGCCACACAGTGCCCAAGGCTACACGTAGCCTTAAGCTAACCCTTTAAACCAAAACACTACCCTTGGGTTCCAACACAACAACATACACGCTACGCTAAGGATATATATATAAGTACATATCATATCACATCGCATATGGCACGAAATATCGTTAGACTGTACATATATGGAATGTCTATACACAAACTAACCCAACAATACACTAGTCTGACATAGCCTCTATACAGCAAAATCAATGAGCCATTAGGACAAACCCCCAACTGACTCAACAGACCAAAGGGATCACAAAACAACAACACCAAAACTAGCAACTTGGTCCTCGAACCATGATGACTCACCACTAAAGGAACGTAGATGCGGCACTTGGATATCACTGTCGCGGCTGTGGCTGAGTACCTGAACCTACATCATGGTAAGAATGTAGCCCATAGAGAAATATATGGGTCAGCACAAGATACGTACTGAGTATGTGGGGGCGCATGCAAAATATAACTAATATCATAAATTTCGTAAAAACGTACATACGGACCATAATGACACACCTAGATTGAGTGACATTGAATCATGCAACTCATAACATCTTAGATAGGAAATGTAGGAGAAAACCTCATAAATCATTATAGATCATCATAGGCAACTTGACTTACCACATCAAAACTCGGAGTGATTCGGTATTTCAATAAACATGACTCTTATGGATAGGAGAGTTTTCTAATACCAACATTTGAAACCCCCGTTGGCGGGAGTGTCATACTCTTTGCCAGGGAGTACGCCCTTAAAACTGCAATAATCACAATCGGGCTCTCTGGCCAATAATATCATCATCAAACAACCCTACGGTGGCACATAGGTTTGGGGAAATACCAAATTTCCCTCTCGGTGCTAAGTACTACTCCCCAACAAGCTCAAAACGTGTTAGGAAATCCACCACAACATCACAAGGGTCTATTATAAAGACCAAATCAAATCTCTTTCTCATTTATCAAATCATATCAATTTGTGGATTCCTAACTCAACACATTTTAGCTCAAAATATTTTAATCTTCCTCAACATCAACAAGGTATCAATGCATTGAACCATAACCGACTCGACATTTGGACAAGGATATGAAGACTCAATACATAATATTTTCAACAATTTAACTCATCAAAACCATCCGAAAAATACCAAGACTCATTGCAACTTCAATATCAATATTTCTCAATTTGCCATCCAACTCTCATTTAAAGGTACTTGAGACATCAACCCATAGTAGGGATATAGAATTTCCAATATCAATTGTAAATTCATAATAAGGAAATAGTGGAATGATAGTATAAATCAAGGCATAACAAATTAAATCATCATACTCTCATAATCAAATACTTTTTGGACATAATTCCATCTCAACATCATACACATATCGAATGACATAATCCCATAGCTCATGGACAATAATATAAGATATAAAACCATATTTCCAATTCATGGTAAGACATGTAAAATCTCTTGTCAATGTAATTCAACAAAAATACCGGGCACAAGATCGAAAGGATAATCTTGTTCAAAACCCCACATACCTAAAAATGAAAGATGAATATGAACTTTCGACTCCGGAACTTTATTCACGAAAATAAAAGGTGCTTCTCAAAGCCCTTAATGATCAACTCGAATCCCAAATCAATTTGAAATTTCTACGGTTCAATCAAGAGATATAGAAGGATGAAATTTGGAGTAGTAGGGTTGGGTTTTGAGCCTTAGGAAATTTTGAAGAAAAATGAGCTATTGAATGCTCTTAATGGACTTAAATTCATGGTTTACCCGGATGGATTGGAGTGGAATGATCAAAGTACCCTTAAAAATCAAATAATGCCAAATTTGTCCTTTGGTGGACTGTTTTGATAGCCTGAAGTAGATCGACCATAACTTTTTGCTCCGATGGCCAAATTGGATGAAACCAATTTCATTGGAAAGAGGACTTTCAGAGATTTCTGTTGATATATAGTAGCTCACCCAGATCATTATGTACAAGGAATTATGATCGTTTGAAGTTGACCCTAAAATTCGCCTGACCTCAGTATTTTTTTCCTGCACATTTACTGTTCACCACTATTCACGGTTAGATCGGAATGATCATAACTCATTGCTTGAGTGTCCGTTTTGGATGATACACATATTGTTGGAAAGATTATTCGATTCTCTACGCGATGACGGGTCGCATATCCAAAAATTCCACACAAAAAAATTATTAATCACGATAAAGAACAGAATTCAACACATTTTCGTCCGAGATCTTAGCGAAATTTTTTTTTTGGGTCATCACACCCTCCCCCTTTTTTTTAGCTTGGTTCAAATGTACAAAGACCTTACTCCTTCCAGGTACTTTTATGAACTAACTTCTTCTTGATGAATTTCAAACCCTGATTGTGGAAGAATTTATATGATTAAGAAACTCATCAGTATTAGTGCAACAATGATGGATTTAGCAACAATAAGGGAACTGATCATAGTTTATTTCTAAAAAGGTTGTTCCCCCAAGAAATAGTTAGTTACACTTGAAAAGTGAGGCCATGATTTAAGATTTGTGAACCTGGTTCAGATGAATGAGGTGGCTAATACAATGATGACACTAAAGGAAATCGACCAGGTTCCCTCTGAATTGGAGATGGGGTAATTTAAAAACCCTTGAACTTGTTTTTTTTTTTTTGAAATAATTGGATTTTTAAGGATAGATCAGGTTCACCAGTGCTTAAGTTTTACACATACTCAAAAAATACATGCATTAAAAGGAATGGTACATACCCGACTGTAAATAAGGAACCAAGTTTCCCTTTTGTGAGTTCCTCCTCGATTTCTTGATGTAATTAGTAATAAAGCAAGGGTAATATCCACAGACCTTCTAGCTACTATCAAAGATGTGTCTGAGGTGTACCTGTAACAGTACGAGTCTGAGTTATTAGATATACATTATATGTCCAATCAAGCATAAAATTATTCATTTACTAGCCAATTATTAAGGAAGTGATGATGCGTCAATGCTTCTTCATAAGACCAAGCTCCAGGAAAAGAGAAACCAAGTTCACATTGTATTGAACCCTTTAATCATCCAAAACTTCCCCTTTTTTTTGTTCACGATTCATATTCTCAACATTGGTTCCCCCTATCTCATGTACCCCCTCACTGATATGAGGATCACTACTAGACTATGAATTTGATCATTTTCAGGAACTGCTTGGAAACCAGGTTCTATCAGTACAGACTATTCGTAATCTTCACAATTATCTCCAACAATAACAAATCCTTCATTGTCAACCAGGTTCCTGTTGTATAGTTTTCCCAATTGTTGTGAGAAAGCCTTCAATATTAAATCTAGAACATTCTAACATTCTTCTTGATTTTTGATCACTTTAAGCAATTATTCACTGAATTGGGTGTTGGGCAACTTATGAAACAGGATTTTCATGACACCTCTATTTAGAATCAGGTTTTAGAATTTGAGTGCTTTTGTTTTGTCATGCATCTAAGAGACGCTCAACAAGTTATGTTTCAATCTTTTTTTCAAGGACTACTTTGTAACCTTGGAAATACACGAGTGAGAGAAAAATTTCTCGTATTTCGATCATGTGTTCGAAGCATGTATTATTCAGCTATCATGATTTGTAATTTCCTCTCATCTTCACCTGAAACACTAGTTAAAGATTAGTCTTGGGTACCCAAATTAACTTGGGCTCCTTCCAGTGAGTAAAAGGATGAATGAGATCTCTTCTAGCCCAGAAAGACAAATAAGAGGATTGTTTATTTTGAGCATTTGCATGGTAAGGACCTAATTTCTTTTTAATAAAATTAGAACAATTCATTTGATAAGAACCAGGTCTTTTTTTGACAAAATTAATATTTTTATGATTTGCTCGAATTTGACCTTGACATTGATTTCTAAGATGACCTTACTTTCCACAGTGAGTACAAAATTTTAATCTAGCAGGGTTACCTTGTGAGGACTTGTGTTCCTCAGGTTTAAAACCAATCCCATGTCTAGTGGTGGTTTGACTATCCTGAATTTGAATTAACAGTATTGAGGACCTGGTCCATTTTTTATTGTGTTCTAAATCATCTTTAGTCCTTGCAAGATTTTCCTGCAGCAACCTATTTTTTTCAGTAAGCTCTCGAAGATTTATAGTCAATTTCTTGATGTCATCTTCTAAAGATTGTTGAAAAGTGGTTGCTTGGCTTTTCCCTTTAGAAGAAAATTCCTTTAAAGAGTTTTTCAAGGAATAGTTTTCTTCATCAAGATTTTGATAGTCCATTCTTAAAGATGTATAATCACTCATAAGCTGATTCTTGTCAGAACAAGCAGAATAATAGGCATCAATAAGAATATAAGCCAATTTTTCAAGTTTTCTTTTAGAAAATTTTTTGAGTTCAGGTTTAAGATCAAGAAAACATACCTCAGATTCTCCTTGTTCAGTATCACCATTTGAGTCTGAACTTGCCATGTGTGAAAGTATGGCCTCATTGGAATTTTCTTCCTGTTGTTCACCATCCAAATCAGCAATTGCAACAAGTGCTAGAGTGTCCTCATCATCAGATTCCACTATAGCCAGTAAAGACCGATTTTGTGGTTCTTCATCTCCAAAATCATCAGAAGAGTTTTCCATTTTAGAAAGAGCCCTTTTAACAACAACATCAGCTTCACGTTTTGTCATCATTCTGTGTGATGGAAGAACCAGGTTCTTCTTTTGTTCCTTAGATTTTTCTTGATTATTTTTTTGTGCTCCACTGTACATAAAAGACAAAATTTGATGAAGTTTTCAGGACTGCCACACTTGTAACACACTTCATCATGATTTTCCCTTTCATAATTTCTCGGAACCTGGTTCCTATTTTATGAATTCAGGCTCTTCCTCAACACCTTTTGAAATCTCCTAGTCATGAGTCCCAAATTCTCAAGTTCAAAATCTACCTTTTCAGTAGCTTTTAGAACCGAATTATTTTCCTTTGTGACCCCAATAATTTCACGTTCTTGATTTTTCTTAAGCTTATACGTTTTCAAGTTTCCGATGAGCTCATCCATGGTTAATGTGTCCAAGTTATGAGCCTCAGATGTAGCTTCAACCTTACATTCCCATGACTTCGGCAACACACTAAGCAATTTTCGGACAACTTTACCATTGGGAACAACTTCACTTATAGAGCAGATCTCATTAATGATTGATGTGAACTTGGTATGCGACTCCTGAATAGTCTCTCCTTCATTCATCCTAAATAATTCATTATTTCTGTTTAGTACATCAATCTTAGACTTCTACACTTGACTAGTACCTTCATGAGTTATTTGCAAAGTGTCCCAAATTTCCTTTGCAATAGAACACGAAGATATCCTATTGTACTCATCAAAGCCAATTCCACAGATTAAGATTTTCTTGGACTTTGCATTATTTTGAACATTGAACTTGTCATTATTATCAAATTCCGATCTCCATTTAGGAACTAATGTCTTTCCATCTTCACCAAGCTTCATTGGGATTGTTGGTCCATCCAATACAATATTACAGAGATCATGATTTTCTCCAATAATGAAGTCCATCATCCTATTCTTCCACCACCCATAATATTATCCGTTAAAAAGGGTGGTCGAATTTGCGAAGCACTTTCTTGAGATGTTGGCGGGGCAACCATCTGATCCCTTTCAAGGTGTTAGACTTTAATTGAAAAGACCAGCTCTAATACCAACTGTAAAAAGTAACTAATCCCACCATACGTATTAGGAACCTGATCTCAGAAATTACAGTAAACAACAAATAGTAAAATAAAGTGCAACGTAAATTTACAGTGGAAAACTCCTTGCTCATGGGAGTAAAAAACCACGACCTACACTGTGTAGGATTTTATCACTAATCTTCACTAATTTCAAAGAACTTTATTCAAGATTACAACCCTACAATTCTAGAACCTAATTCGTAACTCACAACTCAACAGTTTACTACAACTGTTCAACCCACTATATGAGCACTCCAAGAAGTCAAACCTACTTCTTGTTACAACGCCTCACAAACAAGAAGTCAAACCCACTTCTTATTATTCAGAATCACAACGTTCAATAATAGAAAATATTACAACTCAGAATCTATCCTATTACAGACTCAAAACTCATCAATTTACTCTAACTGATGATATCAACAAAGACTACTAACTCTAGCCTTAAACTTCTTAAACTTCAACTTTTAGTAATGCAAACTCGAATAGAAACTGTGAATCAGGTTTCTGTTTTGCTGTGATGAGGTCCTGCAGTTTTTGCTTTGATGGCTATTGCTCTCAAGATGATATATTTCGTGGATGTGCAATAGGTGCGGCTCTCAATGATCTTCATGCCATATATATAGTGGAGATTTGTCATACCCTAGAATATCATGGACTAGGACTCTTTCTCTAAATGGAACATGATTTCCTATAAGGAATTAGGTGATTCCTTTCCTTATAAAGAGATTACATCATATAATGAAACTTTGAATCCTCTTTAAACTCTATTTCTTCTTTTTATTTCTATCCTTCTTTGCTAATTTATTTCATTCTTTCTTTGCTCCTTTCTTTCCTTGTTTGCTCCTTTGTTTATTTTCTTCTTTATTTGATGCCTCCAATTTTTCTTATTTGCACTTGATTTCCTTGTGTATTCACGTCACCTGCTATGGGACCTGGTTCACAACTGTTCAGGGACCTAGTTCACCGGATACAACATACAAAAGACAACAAGTAGTAAATCAGGTTCTTATTTGTCAATCATCAAAACTACAAACATGTTCTCTTACTTTTCAACAAGTGGCGATGTGGTTGCGGGACAAATCTACCTAGACTTGTGAAGATGTTAAGAAAACCTTTTATTTTTTCAAAACCCATCTCGCTTAGCACTGCATACTGTTGTTTAACTGAATTCATCAAAATTTCGTTCTTAACTGTTTTCTTTTAAAATGGACCAAATGCTTGTGTCAAAAAATGAACCATACAAAAGGTTGGCCGTAAGCGGCGGAAGATGGTTATAACTTCTACTCCCTCCATTCCAAAATAATTAAATTGTTGAGGCATGACACACCCCTAAGAAAATTTTTTTAGGAAATAAATTGCATGCCTTTTTATTGTTTTAAATTACTTTCCTAGAAAATATAAAGTATTTAAGAACCTCATTAAATGAAAGGGTAAAATTGAAAGAATTTTTCAATATGTCTCCTGAAGAATGAATAATTTATTTATTTTGGACATTAAAAAATAACTCAACAATTCATTTATTTTGAAATGGAAGGAGTAATAAACAACTCTACTTCATTTAAGGAAAAAAAACATAAATAACAATTTTTATAAAAATAATTAAATATATATGATCGTATTTAGTGAATTTCAATTATACCAGGTATAATATTTATGTCAATAGCCTTTTTTTACTAAGTCATAACATACTTTGCTGAAATACAACTTGACAGTAAAAAAAATGGAGAGATTTATGGAACCACATACTGTTCCGTTCATTTTTATATGGGACATGGTTATCTTCCCACAAACTCACGTATTTCAGTAGAGTTTATTGTGACTTAATAAAAAAAGTTATTGAAGTAAATATTATACGTGACATAATTGAAATTCACTAAATATGATCATATATATGTAAATTATTTTTATAAAAGTGATTATTTATATTTTTTTTCCTTCATTTAATGGCATGATGAATTCATCTTGGATTTGAAGTTGAATTTTTTTTACGAAATACCCATTAAGTTATATGTTTTTACACAAAAAATAATCCACTTATTTTTTTTATTATAAAAAGTGGCCATTCTCCCATCTTTCTTTCTCAAATTCGCCGCTCGGTTATCTTGCTTTCTCAAATTGGCCGCTCAACGCCGGCTGTCTTTCATTCTCAAATCGGAAAAGGTACAAATATACTTGCAAACTTTAATAAATGGTATAAATATACTCCCGTCATACTTTGATTACAAATATATCCTTACCGTTAATGAAAAGGTATAAATATACCCTCCTCATTAACAGTGGAACGTCCTATTGATTTGCCCCTTTTTAATTTCTTTTATCTCTAATACTAGTTTCTTAAGGCCCGTGCTGAGCCCGGGCCCAAACTCAAAATATAAAAATAAAAATTTATATCATATATTTTTTTATTTATAATTAGTATATTTAATGATCTGTTGCACAAGTTTTGATGACAAGTTTTATAATTATTAGAGTTTTTAATCACATAATTAGATAATTTTAACAAAAATATTATTTATGAGGAATAAGATATTATCAAAGAATTAGAATATATCAAAAAGCTACAAGTAATTAGATATTTTATATAATGACATAATTTAGAATATTTAATAATTTCACTTCCATGAAGATCATAAATGAATTTTTTTTTATTGATATTTTGATAAAATTTGCGAGTTTTTATTTTCTCATTTATAGCTAAAAATAAATTTATTTTGTTATTTATTGAGTTTTAATTTCTCTCATAGTTTTAGTGGCAATAATTTTGCTAATTACATTTTTTTAATCTTATATAATCATATAAAAAAAAGTCAATGCTTTCAAGTTTATACTATAATAAGAGTGACCTATTCGTCACTATGTTGTAAATGGTGGGACAAATAATCTCGGTACTAACTAAAACCTCTAACCAAACATGGGATTAATCCTTCATATTATCTCGGACTACTTATCTCTTACACCAAACTACAAGTACCATACTGGTAGACTACAAGTTATCAATTACTTTCCCAAAACATCAGGTAACATGAAGTGCTTCCTAGCTTTGTTGAGAGTCTTTGAGCTTAGAACAAGGCATCCCTCACAATCAAATTATATTGTTAAAAAAGACTTGTGCCATGTTATTATATGTGTTAACTATTAAAAGATAAGAAGCTAACTGCAAAAACTGAATACAAAGTGGCTATAATGCCAAAAATTCAAGGTGGTTCATACGTAAAGGTGCTTTGCTTGCTTTTTCTTCTCGACTTTAAATGAAGTTGTCATCTATCCGTATTTAAAAGGCCCCTAATCTCTCCAGGTAGGACATCATAAGTATTACTAAGAGACGCCAACTTGTCAACAACTCGGTTGGCTTCTCAGTCGCAATGTCGAGTTCTAATGTCATGTCTATTTACAAAATTTTTATCATCTCCAGTGTTTCCTAAACGAGTAGTTCAGTAGCCAAGAGGTTGCAATTCAAACTGCAGGTCTCTGGATTTCGAATACTATTATCAGTTGAACCTCTTCTACTTTGTCGGTACTTATGTGAAAGAAGAAAAGAAAAATGGAAGAAAGTGTTTCCAACGATCATTATTAGGCAACTAGCAGCTAACAGTTTTGGTCTTTGCATATACCAGCTGCAACAAATACATGACATACGATATGGTTATAATATGCCAAGTTATAACTCTGTCTAAAATGTAAGTAATAAAGAAGCTATAAACAGATTACAAATAAGGCCTACACAGCCGTTTTACTATGTCCATAATCTTCCAATTAAAGACAGGAGAGAGTTCTGTAGTCCACTTCAGTCTGCTACTTCTATTTTGTACTATATTATTAGCATGTACAAAACCATATCATGTTACAAACAATAGTAATACAATAACACCAACATCATCAGGTACACAAATACATTGAAGTAACTCAATCTCTCTCCTTTCACGGAGAAAAAACTATATTAATACACATCTGTTGACCAGCTATCAGTACACAGTAACCATCCATACATAATATATCTGCTTTTCCACTAGGATTACTTATTCCAAACGACACCATATCAATACACAATATAAGGAATCCCAGTAGCATCACTTGTCCCTAACAACTCCACAATATAAGCAATACCATAATGAAAATTAATTACCAATACACAATGTACCTGCTTTCCCACTAGGATCACTTGTCCCAAACAACACAATATCAATACACAATATAAACAATCCCACTAGGATCACTTGTCCCTAATAACACCATATCAACACCACAATATAAGCGATACCATGATGAAAATTAATTACCATATATAAAAAATATAATAAGCATAACATGTTCAATGTTAATAACCATTGCATGTCCAAACAGTCATCAAGACGCACCCAAAAAACCATTATCATAACATGTCCAGTAAGCAGTAGCCAAGAACAGACCAAAATAGACCAAAAACAGTCGCCAAAACAGATCACAAATACCCAAAGCAGTCACCAAAACAAACTCAAAACAGAACCAAAATAGACTATCCTCTTCTTGTCCTTAACTTTTCAGCCCTTTGTGCTTGTAACTTGTTGGTAGTAACTGCACCTTTCCCCTTCCATGTTAATCCAATTGGTGATATTGGAAGGTTAGTTGGTTCACTAACACCATATCTACGGCCTCTGAAGCTTATAACTCTATTCCCAACTAGTTGTTGTGGTGTTTGTCTTCTTTGTAGATAAGCTTGCTCAGATTCTGTTCTAACCATTAGAAGAAGGTCTTCATCATCTTCCTCAAAGTCAGGCAAGTCAGGCATTCAGCTGTAAGAAGGGTACACAGTGTCAAGAACATGTTGACTTTCTTGGGTTGGGTGGGGGGTTGTTAAATTGATGTCCTCTTCATCCGGCTGCTGCATCTTCCTTTTCCCGGCAGGTTGTTTTTGCTTAGCAGTTGCTTGATTTGACTGTTGTATCAACAAAAAAAGTAATAATTACAAAGTCTAATTAAATAAAAGTGTATTAAGTATAAAGTCTAATTAAATTACCTTTCCACAACCTCTTGAATAATGATTTCTCAATCCACAGGTGCTACATGTCATCACTTTACCTTTTCTTGATTGCTTCCATTCTCCTTACCTCTTACGTGCCTCATCTTTTTGTCTATCCCTTTCACTTTTAGGTATGCCAACAAGCTTGACCATTTCTGGTGGTTCCATGGCTTGTGAAGGGTCAACCTTCCAAAAGAGTTCTCCCTTAACAGGTGATGTTGGGTGTATTTACACGCCTAAACACCATAATTTACCCATGTTATAGCTAAGTTTTGAGGATAAAATATATAATTCCTGCACTTTTAGTCCATTTTCCTGTAAGTGAGCTAACCTACGTGATTAGCATGTTTTCAGGTATTAATGATGAAGATTTCAGCACTTTGTGGACCTTTGGGCAGCAAAGGAAAACTTCACAGAAGAGGGAAGGCAGCTTTTGGAAGCTTATGGACTGAATGTGACGCATGGAGAAATTGTCCCGGGCAAAAGAAGTATTTTTAAATACTTAGGGGTGCAGCAGCAACTTAATAGGACTAGGACAAGGATGTTATAAAAACCTTATTTGCTGAATTTTTCAGCATTCATTCATTCATTATTGCTTTTCATAATTCAGTCGACACTTTTAGTATTATTCACGTTACAATTTCTGTAACTTTAGACAGAAAAAACGCTACAAGAACGACTACAGAGGAAATCACGTCATTCTCATAGTGAAGCCAATACATACCCATCGTGAGATTGTTATCGTTTTGGTATGATGATGATGATGTCTTCGTTGTTTTCCTTTACAATCATGAGTAGCTAAACTTCTCTATTAGGGTTATGGAAGCCTTTTGATATACTATCTATTACTATGAGTTTGTGAATTCTTGATGTGTTATGCTACTTATATCATTACTCTCTTCGTTTTGATTGAATTCTTATGGTTGCAAACATAGAGAATACGCCATTATAGCATTAACTTGCTCGAGAGAAAAGTTACATGTTTGGAAAAGAGAGTGTGACAAGGAAATAGGGTTACCAACCCCTATTTACACGTTAATGCCTTAACCGGATTAACCTCTTGGAGAGTTCGTACCATTAGTTATACGCTTTAAGCTCGAGAGAGTTAAAGTGAAATAATCCTTGATGGTTGAGAAACACTAGGATTTACCATTAGAATACGAATCTCTATAAGTGCATGCATGTCTGAATTCCGCATTACTTATAGTTAATAGATACGTAGAACTCATAAGGTGGACATAACCCTAACGTATTTTTCTCTTTGATTAAATCTTACTACACAAAGCATTCCGTTTTTACTGTGATATTATTAATTCACGCCAAACCCAAAAACCCCCTTTTTCGTGGAATTTTCGACCAACAGTCTACTAACAATTGCAACACTTAGTGACCAAGTATTCCCTGTGGGATTCGACACCCAACCCAGTTGGGTTCTATATTTGATAGCGACCACTTACACTTTCTAACGAGAGCTGTAGTTTGGGCGTTATCAAATTTTGGCGCCGTTGCCGGGGATTATAGTTGTCAACTAAGTTTGTGACAGTTACTAGACCCTTTGGTCAAAAAATTCTCAGATTTTACTTTTAGTTGTTGTTTTTATTTTATTCAAGTTTGTTTGAGTGCATGCCAAACACTCAAAGTTCAGGTCAACCGTTATTACCTATCAATCCTGAACAACATCTTATTGGCAGAATGGATGCACAACGTGACATTGAAAGAAGATCTGCTCAACAGGAGCAGGCTAGATTAGCTGCGTTGGCAGTTGCTCACGTACATCAACAGAATATTGATAACCCAGGGCGAGCAACAAATCCTGATGATGAGGACCTGGGTGATGATGAGTTATTGAATCCTAGGCGTACTGATGAGGTGGCAACACCTATGCATAGGAGAGATCGTCAAGCTAGAATGAGACCTGACCGCCGAGCTGTGCAGGTTCCTTTTGATGATGATGATGACGATCTGGATGGAGCTGGTGCCACAGGGGCTATTATTCCTCCGCCCTTGGCACCTGGAGCCAAGTTCAATATCACTAGCACCATGATTCAGCTATTGCAGCTCAAATGTTTATTTGGTGGACTTGCAGGCGATAATCCGAATATGCATCTGGTCAATTTTATTTCAACATGCAAGTCGTTTGACAATCCAGGAGTTGGGCAGAATGCAATTCGGCTGCGCTTATTTCCATTGTCTCTGTCTGGGGAGGCAACTCTATGGCTGAATGGGCTAACTCCTGATTTTATTACTAATTGGAGGCAACTGAAAGACGCTTTCCTAGAAAGATTCTTTCCGCCATCCAAGAGAGCACAGTTAAGAGATGAGATCAGCAATTTCCGACAGCTTCCAACTGAAGCTCTCCACAAAACATGGGAGAGGTTCAAGAAGAAGCTTATGCGGTGCCCAAATCATCAGATGACCAACATCCACTTGATGGAGATATTATATAGGGCTTTGAACTCAGTGACAAAGCCAGTGGTTGATAATGCTGCAGGTGGGTCATTCATGGACCTTACTTTCATTGAGGTAAGTGATATGCTGGACCGTATGACAAAGCAGAGTAGAGCCTGGTATACCAGGGATGCTGAGGTAGCAAGCTTTACTTTATCTGTTGGCATGACTGAAGAGCAGAGGCGTAGACAAGAGGAACGTGACCAAGATATGACTCACATGAAAACGCAGATGGATCTTCTTACCAAGCATTTATTATCAGGGAAGACCGAAAAGGTTAAAGCCGTTGTATCACAGGGAAGATATGATTCCGATTCTGAGAGGAAAGCAAATTACTTGAATAATCAGGGGGGTTTCCGAGGCAATGCCCAAGGAAACCAAGGTCGGAACTATTATGATAAATCTGGATACAAGGACCGCGATCAAGGTGGTTGGAAGAATAAGACTGATATGAGTGGTTTGTATGTTTCTCCTGGAAACCGTGAGGCTGTGGAGTCTGGCTCTGGAAAGATGTCTATGGATGATATGATGGCTAAGCTGTTGAAAGGAGTGGAGGCAACCAATATGGGTGTTACTGAGGTAAAGAATGATTTGTCATTAATAAATCAATTGGTTGACTCGCATTCTACTGCAATAAAATAGCTGGAGCAACAATTGAGTCAATTATCAGCGGCATTCAACCAAAGAAAGGCTGGCACGCTACCCAGTGACACTGTGTAAAAACCAAGGAATGACGGATCGTGTATGGCTATTACTACCCAGAGTGGTAAAGTGTTGGAAAATCTAACACTTTATGAGAATGTTGATGATATAACAGAGAATGTTGATGAAGCAGAGTTTGAAGATGCCGTAGAAGCTGAAGTGAGTGCTCATGATGTTACACCTAGACGTCACCAGCCTGAAAAGAGTGATAATCGGAAGTAAGATAAAAAGGAAGTGGTGGAGAAAACGATTCCTCTTCCACCACCACCTTTTCCTCAGAGACTGAAGAAGAAGACTGATGACACTTCTGAAAAGGTTGATAATCGGAAGCAAGATAAAGAGAAAGTGGTGGAGAAAATGATTCCCCTTCCACCACCCCCTTTTCCGCAGAGACTGAAGAAGAAAGCTGATGACACCAGGTTCAGTAAATTCATGACCATGTTAAAGCAACTGACTATTAATGTTCCGTTGGTGGAGGCGCTGGAACAGATGCCTAGGTATGCTAAATTCATGAAGGACCTATTGACAAAGAAGCGGGAATCAAGTTATGAGCTGGCAGATAATGTTCATCATTGCAGTGCAATCGCTACAAGATCGCTAGTACAGAAGAAGGCAGATCCTGGTGCTTTCACTATTCCTTACACGATTGGATCATTGGATTTTGCTAAGGCGTTGTGCGATTTGGGAGCTAGCATCAATTTGATGCTGCTATCTATTTACAGAAAGTTGGGGTTGGGTGATCCTACACCAACCAATATGCGGCTCGTGATGGCAAATAGGTCGGTAAAACGGCCTGTTGGTATCTTATATGATGTGTTGGTGAAGGTTTCCATCTTCATCTTTCCTGCAGACTATGTTATTTTGGATTACGAGGTGGATTCTGAAGTTCCCATAATCTTGGGGCGTCCTTTCCTCGCAACTGGAAGTGTGCTGATTGATTTAAGAGCTAATGAGCTTTTATTTCAGCTGAATGACGAAGTGGTCCGTTTTGATGTATATAAATCGATGAAGCAGACTAGAGATATGGATGTGTTCTTTGTAGCTGATGTTTACTATGAGGATGAGAAAGGATTATCTGTAGAGAAACAACTTACTGTTGAGCCATTGTCTGCTGTGCTGTTGAATTTTGAGCATGAGGATATTGAAGAATATGAAGAAACTGTTTGTGCTCTAACAGGAATAAAGTCCTATTCTCATGCTACTAAGAAGATGGACCTTGATCTTAGGAATCGACCTTCACCAACAGCGAAGACTTCCATTGAAGAGCCACCAGTGCTAGAATCGAAAGAGCTCCCCAGTCACCTAAGGTATGCGTTCTTAGGAAGTGGAAATACACTTCCGGTGAGTGTTGCGGCTGATTTAGGTGAACAGCACGTAGAGGCTCTCATCTCTGCTCTGAAGAGGTACAAGAGAGCTATGGGTTGGACTATTGATGATATAATTGGTATCCCTCCTGGGATATGTATGCACAAGAGTCATCTCGAAGAAGATTGCATGCCTACAAGTAAGCATCAGCGTCGTCTGAATCCATTCAGAAAATGATGCACCATCTATCTCGATGAAGTCTAAGTAATCGAGATAGCTATGTCGTGCCACGATAATAAATCAAGCACTAAATGGGAGGCAACCCATCATTTTTAGTCGTTTTGTTTTCCTAGGAGTTTGTTTTGTTAAATAAAAATCCAAAAAAAAGAGTCGAGCCACGACCAAAACTAAGGCGCTTGGTGGGAGGCAACCCATCTTTCTAATCGTTTTTGTTATTTTTGATTAAGTGTAGGGGAAGACGTATAAAGGAGGAGCTTGGTCTCAAATTTTGATTTGAAAGTGAGCAATGTTAAAGGTGGTAAGTGAGTAATGAAGGAGCAAAAGGCTTTTGGTTAGGCATTGCCTATACAAATCTAGGCAGCGGACAAGGCAAGGCCTATGCTATTGCCTTTGCTCTCTGAATCGACAATGCTATAGCATAGGCGCCGCCTATGCTCAACTAGGCAAAGCTAAAGGCGCCGCCTATGCCATTGCCTTTGCTCTCTGAATCTACAATGCCATAGCATAGGCGCCGCCTATGCCCAACTAGGCCATAGCATAGGCGCCGCCTATGTCCAACTAGGCTTTGCTAAAGGCACCGCCTATGCTAAGCATAGGCAAAGCATTAGGCGCCGCCTACTTATGCTTTTTGGTCTCCTAACCCGATTTTTCATGGGTCAAACCCGACCCAAGCCTTGGTCTATAAATAGAACTTCAACCTTGAGACAAAATCACATTGTTTGCTCAACCTAGGCGCCGCCTAACCTTCCCAAATCTCTCAAAACTTTTCTTTTTGCTCATCTAACCTTGTAAGATCATCTTCCAAGTCCATCACCAAGTAAGTTCTTCTTTTATATTCCGTAGTTATTACAATACTACGCCTATAATGATTTGTTAAATCTTGAAGTGGTGTTGGTGATTTGAATGTGGATGGTTTGTTATGATACATCTAGTTGAGTGAAAGAATACGTGTGGGTGTTCTTGACTTTGTTCCGATTTGTATTTGATTGTTATACACTGTCATCTTTTTGCAGAATTGAAATGGTATAGTTAATTACATAATCTTGTAAGATGAAAGATTGAATGTTTGAATGACTCGTTCATCGAGATAAAGATCATGATTGAATACAAGCATGAGATGTTGTGATTATTTCTATGCCATAACTTGATACGATCTCTATGTAGTAGTCTTATTCAAAAGGTGCATTAATCCAAACATGAAAGTGTAGTTAAGATTACATGAAATAGAGTTGTAAAGAGTAGTTAAGGTTCCATGAAAGTATGACTGTGCTGAACATATTATTGGAACATATCGCCTACATGTATGTCGATGAAGTCTGAGTAATCGATATCATTCACTTAATTAGTTGGTGCCAACAAATTAAGTATGGGGTGGTGCCATTATTATTTGTTTGTCGATAAAATCTTCCGAGATAAGCTAACATGACTTTATTTTAATCTCAGGTAAAATAGCACCAAAAGGTCGACCAGGAAAAGAAAAAGCGTCCACCTCACAGAAAGGTCAGAAAAGGGGAAGAAAAGAGCAAGCTGAATCCTCCTCGCTGCAAATACCTCGCCGCATGTTCGGGATAAAATAGGTCCTAGAGGAGGAAGGAAAGGAGTGGTACAAGAACAACAAAGTGAAAAAATATGTTTACGTGTAGTTGATACAAAAGGAGAGTCTAGCGAAGAGAGAACCTCACATTTTGGCTAAAATCATGGCGCTACATCTTGATTTCATTTTCCAAGATATGGGAGAATGCAATCTTGATCTAACGCGAGAATTCTATGCCAATTGGTCCCCAAAGACTACCAGAAGTGAAGTGAAGATTTGGGGCCAAGTCTTGCAACTGAATGCAGAGTTCTTCAACTCTTTTCTGGGTTTTCCATCTGTAGATCCATCACCGCTCAAGGAGCTTTATCACAGACCTCCGTACAGGGCAATCAGACACACACTGTGCGGAACAAGATCAATGGCACGTTGGAGTCGTCACAAGGATACCGGTCGGCATAATACCTTCCCGTATGCTTCCTTGAACAGAAAAGCTCGGATATGGTTGCGGATAGTCAACTCTTGCCTGATTCCAGGGACACAGTACACAAAGATCACACGTGATAGAGTATGCTTGGTGTACGCTCTGATGACTAATATTCCCATCCACATTGGTGCGGTTATACGATCGTCAATGCGTAAGGCTAGGCTGCACAAGAAGTCCCACTTCAGCTTTGGCAATTTGTTGACCACGATATTAAGGAAGGAGGACATTGAAGAGGAACCTGCAGATCATAAGCTTCCACACAACCCGAAGAAGGTTGATCTTACGAAGGTTAAAGATCCTGAAACTATGCATGGCGTCAACCTGACCACTGCAGAAAGACATGCTCGCGACGAAAGCTTCTTCCGCCATTTATGTGGCATGACGAGGTTTACCATGATGAGTGGGGGAAGTGTTCCAACTGATGCAGAGCTCCAACAGTTGAATTATGACTACCCGATGAATGAGCATGCGCGGGCTATGTGTGGAGTAGGTGTACATTTTGAGGAACCTCTCGATGATGATGTACCGACTGACGATGATCACCGACAGCCAGACTCATACGTGGAGGATAACTCTGATGACGACGACTCTGATGATGATTCCGATGCAGGGGGTATGACCCCAGACATAGAGAAAGAGTCCGACTAATCAGGTTTTCCTTATTTATTTTCCACTAAGGACAGTGTGTCCCGTCTAAGTGTGGGGTGCTGGTATTTGTATGCTGTATTGTACTTCTTTGCCTGCATTTATTCTCGTTTGTAGTTAAATTTTTAGATTTGTAGTTAAATTTTTAGATTTTTAGATTTTTTTTAGATTTTGCATGAAATTGTTCTGATAGGCGGCATGGTATTATGACAAGAGTTTGTGCCAAAATCATTACTATTGAGACATTTAGGCTCTAAGTGTGACTCACTGTGTGATAATTGTGTGGTATAATTCATTCACCTGTTGGGTCAAGAGTCTATACTGCTCCCAATTAAGTTGACCATGTGCCTTGTGTGTGTGAGTTTATAGTATATTCTGTGTTGTGACTGATGCTAGAACTTGCCTGGTATGTGTGTAAAGCGAAATAAAGAGTGTGAGTTTAGGAGATGATTTAGGCATTTCTTTGGCAGCCTATAATTGTTTACCTTCTTTTTACCTACCTGTGTACATTATCCTAGTGAACCCCCTTTAAGCCTTTAGCCATTTTCTTTGACAACCTCATATGTAGCCTAATCCATTTTTTTAAGACCATAATTTGATCCAAATTCCTAAGCGCTTTAAATTGTAAAGTCATGTGACAAAATAAGAGGAAATTGGGTGAGAGTGATGCCTTAGTATATTGGTACTTGAATTAGTTATGAAAAAAGAGTGGCTATCATAGAGGTGTTTTATAAAAAAAATAAAAAATAAAAAGTTAGTTCTGTTTATAATTGAAGAACAAAATAGGTGAAAAGGGGTGGTAGATGAAAAAAAAGTAGAGGGGTTGTTTAAAAGAGAGTGTTAATGACATAATGTGATGTATTAAAGCGCTTAGGGAACATAGTCACTATTTCTGGCCAAAATAGTCCTACCTGTCCCTTAGCCTACATTACAACCTGTAAAGACATATTTGATCCTAAGCTTAGCATTCTGATATTAGTAGAGCATTACACTAAGGGCAAGCCTATGGTCATCAGTTGCAACATATGAATTCTTTGTGAGAGTGAGAGCAAGGAGAATCTTATACCCATGTTCCGAAAAATGCAAAACTTGTGAGTGATTATGGGTGATATCTTGTGTGAGACACACATGGTTGATGAGTTTTGGGTAGTTTTGTATGATTCTTGGTGCCTTAACTTGTGGATACGAATTAGCCATCATCACGAGTCTATGTTGGAGGTTGAATGGTTTCTAGTAGTGATCCAGAAAACTACTCTTTGTTAATAATTGCCGTGCATGTCTTGTTGAACATTTTGTGTTACTGCTGTGAAATCCTAGTTAGATGTTTGCATGGACGTAATATTTTGTTCGAGGACGAACAAAGCTTTAAGTGTGGGGTGTTGATGTTGGGTGTATTTACACGCCTAAACACCATAATTTACCTATGTTATAGCTAAGTTTTGAGGATAAAATATATAATTCCTGCACTTTTAGTCCATTTTCCTGTAAGTGAGCTAACCTACGTGATTAGCATGTTTTCAGGTATTAATGATGAAGATTTCAGCACTTTGTGGACCTTTGGCAGCAAAGGAATACTTCACAGAAGAGGGAAGGCAGATTTTGGAAGCTTATGGACTGAATGTGACGCATGGAGAAATTGTCTCGGACAAAAGCAGTATTTTTAAATACTTAGGGGTGCAACAGTAACTTAATAGGACTAGGACAAGGCTGTTATAAAAATCTTATTTGCTGAATTTTTCAGCATTCATTCATTCATTATTGCTTTTCATAATTCAGTCGACACTTTTAGTATTATTCACGTTACAATTTCTATAACTTTAGACAAAAAAAACTCTACAAGAACGGCTAGAGAGGAAAACACGTCATTCTCATAGTGACGCCAATACATACCCATCGTGAGATTGTTATCGTTTTGGTATGATGATGATGATGTCTTCGTTGTTTTCCTTTACAATCATGAGTAGCTAAACTTCTCTGTTAGGGTTATGGAAGCCTTTTGATATACTATCTATTACTATGAGTTTGTGAATTCTTGATGTGTTATGCTACTTATATCATTACTCTCTTCGTTTTGATTGAATTCTTATGGTTGCAAACATACAAAATAAGCCATTATAGCATTAACTTGTTCGAGAGAAAAGTTACATGTTTGGAAAAGAGAGTGTGACAAGGAAATAGGGTTACCAACCCCTATTTACACGTTAATGCCTTAACCGGATTAACCTCTTGGAGAGTTCGTACCATTAGTTATACGCTTTAAGCTCGAGAGAGTTAAAGTGAAATAATCCTTGATGGTTGAGAAACACTAGGATTTACCATTAGAATACGAATCTCTATAAGTGCATGCATGTCTGAATTCCGCATTACTTATAGTTAATAGATACGTAGAACTCATAAGGTGGACATAACCCTAACGTATTTTTCTCTGTGATTAAATCTTACTACACAAAGCATTCCGTTTTTACTGTGATATTATTAATTCACGCCAAACCCAAAAACCCCCTTTTTCGTGGAATTTTCGACCAACAGTTTACTAACAATTGCAACACTTAGTGACCAAGTATTCCCTGTGGGATTCGACACCCAACCCAGCTGGGTTCTATATTTGATAGCGACCGCTTACACTTTCTAATGAGAGCTGTAGTTTGGGCGTTATCAACAGGCTACAATTTGTATTTATAAACTTGCAAAGTTTTCTCCTTGCTGTAATACTTGCTAATTTCAGTCTTAGGCTTCATTTTTTTGTGTTCCATGGCCTTAATTGCATGTGGACATGGAATTCCAGTGAGGTCCCAAATCCTAAGAGTGCACCTCTTCTCCTTCAAATTGACAATGTATTTGTTTTCACCTTCGGTGACCTCAAAGCCATTGTCACCATTGCCAATCACCCTACAAACTTGAGATATATTTAAAAACTCATTATACAACAACTCCCTTTTGGGACTAAATTATTCATCTTTCCACTGCATCACAAAGGCCTCCTTTTCTGTCAACCTTGTCATCACCTTAACCCTAATTTCTTCCAACATTTCAATTATAGGCATGTATCGTGCTTTAAGTATCCATCCATTAAAGGACTCTGTAAAGTTATTGTCCACAATCTGATTTTTACACACTGTATCCAGATAAGCCCTACACCATGTTTTAGTAGGATACCTATCTAGTAAATCCTGTCCAGCTTGTTCTTCTACCGCTTTGATCTCTTCAAGTTGGTCTTCAAACTCCTCCGAAAAAGAGGACCATGCAGCCCACCACAAAAGCTTCTTCATCTTACCGCTACCCCATCTCCTACACCAATTTTCCTCAATATGCCTTACACAAAATCTATGATGTGCTTCTGGCAGAACATTCCTTACTGCATCAACCAAGCCCTAAACATGACATGAAAACAGATACATATCATGTAATATCATAATCAACATATAAATTAAACAAATCAATTATATTAGAAAAGAATGTTACCTTTTGCTTGACTGATATGAATGTTATTCCTTCACCATTTTAAAGTTCAAGTGAATACTGCAAATGTTGCACGAACCAAGTCCACGTCTTTTTGGTCTCCTTGTTCATCACAACCCATGCTATATGATAGAAACAATCCATACTATCCTGAACAACAACAACTAATAATTTTTCCTTGGCTTTTCCTTTAAGGAATGTACCATCTAACCCAATAAGTGGCCTTAAACCTGCCTTAAAACCCATCTTCAATGCCTTGAAACAGATAGATATTATAAGAAAGTTTCTCCTACTATTTTCTAGTGCCTCCTTAGACAATTGAATCACAATATCAGATCCTGGATTGCAACTCCTTAACTCAGTTGCATAAGCCTCTAATTTATTATAATAGTCTGTAAAACTTCCCTACCGAGATTTCAGAATCTCTCTTTTTGCTCTCTTGCATTTTGCTTCACTTACATTTAAGTCAAACACCCTATGTAAGTCAGCCTTCATATCCTTGACCTCGTATTTTGGGTCATTTTGAATTTTTTTCTTGAAATAAAGTGCTATGGTTATGGAATCAATCACATTGTTGTCATATGCAATCAAATGGGGTTCAATATGATCAACTAGTGTTTTGACACTCACTCCAGGAGTGGTGTCATCCGCAGAAATTAATAACTGAAATGGACAATCTTCAGCACCACATGCATATCTTAATTTTTTTCTATCACTTTTCACCACAACAAGTTCTACCTTCTTAGACAAAGCATAAGGATTTGAAAAATTGTCTTGCTTTTGGTATGTCCTTAAAGGCCAAACCCTTAGCAATCTCCTTATAATCTTGCAAACTATCTGTTATTGTCCTTCTTTTTTTTCCCAATAAAATCCTCTAATTTATCAGTGTCATATTCTAAACAGCTAAACACCATTTCATTATCACTTTAATTATCACTACAATTTGTTCCTGCTTTATCAACTATTGATACAGGTAAAAGTGAACTACTATGCATGACAATGTCAAGTACATCAACAAGCAACTCACAGTCATCAATAGAAAACAAGTGAATAATATGAAAATCCTAAGATACAAAAGATAATAATGTCCTAATTCCTCCATTTCCTTGTATTTCAAAATATTCACCAGAAGGTTCAAGTACAATGAGTTGTTGGACACTTAGAAAACACAACTTACTTGTGTACTCATTAACCAAGTCAATAAAAGAGAGAACATTAGGGTCACACCCATCCCAACAGTGGACCCATCCTGTCACGACCCGAACCGGGGCCCTGGCCGTGACGAGTATTCCGAACCATCAAGGCCCGAAACACCCCTTATCTATCTGGTAATCATGCACATGACTTATATGAAAAAGAAATGCGGAATATACACTATATAACAGAAACATGGTCAAGAATCATATGAAAACAATAATGGGGAATAATGTCCCACAATCTCAATCAACATCTCTATAACGTCTGCGAAATCTCTACTACATGACTGGAACAAATATCTATCTGAAAACTGGGACAAGGCCCCCAGTAGACCCAAAACTAATAAATGATAAAGGAAACTGGCAGATATCAGGCCTTCCGAAATATAGGAAGCTCACCAAGTGACTCTGTGAATCTGTCTGAGAAAATCTACGGATTTTTGGGACCCCTAGACTGTGCCTCCGAACCTGGGAGGGAAGGGGGTCAATACAAAAGTACTGGTACGCAAAGATATAAAAACAAAACATAATATTTTTACAAAATATAGTTGAGAGCCATTATAAAGCAGTTTCATATCAAATCATTTGAAAACACATGGGCATAATGTAATTGTTTTCAACAACAATGCAATGCAGCTGATCTAGGTGGAATACCCTACGTAATTTACACCAACTGTCAAACCCCGATTGCCACCGAGATTAGAGTATACGTGAGGGAAAGACACACAAGATCACACAACAAGGTGTCTCGACCCAGTGGTAGTGCCCTAGATCACTTATCCTGGGCTCCTACCTATAGTCCTAATTTGGGAATGACATAAAGTCAAGTACACAGGTTCACTTAGCCTGGTACCAAATTCCCGTGTCGGCAAACACGATTTTCGGCGATGAGCCCTTACACTCAAACACCTTCTTCGGGCACCCACCTATCTCATGTAAAATCAATGCATTCAAATTTCATCTGATTCAATCACATGTCATATTCTATAGGGTATCGTCATACCCGACTTGCAAGCCATCAATATCACATCATTCTTTCATGCAGTCATTGTGTTCATCATATTTCAACATAACAATCCCTCTCTTTTCAAGTCAAAAATCATATTCACTTTCAAAATGTTTCATGTCATGCTTGTCAAGATGATTTCAAAACAATTCACATCATATGAAAATTCAAAACAATTTCATATCAAAAGAGGGATTTCATATCATTCATGCTCTCAAGTTAACATTTTTTCGGAATACATGCTTATACATATTTCATATATCAAATCACTTTGAAAATAGGCCTAAAGACCAGATCAATATCATAAAATGTTCAATACATAATCATAATTGTAATTTCAAAACCCCCATTTGAAAACATGATTTTTTTAAAGACCCATGAGATTTTTGGATAATCCCACGTACCTCTATATGAGAATATGATAGGTGTTTCTTGAAACCTACGTTGCGGGGATTCCAAATCTTCAATTTGTTTTGAAAACCTATGGTTGAATCTTGAGTTATTGGGGTTTTTATTTTGAAATCCTAAGGGGTGTTCTTGAGAGAAAATTTGAGACAAGGATTATATTTTGATGAATTGGGGGCTAAATCTGGTGTCATAGACAAAATTAGGGTGAGGTGAAATGACTAAAATGGCCCTAAGAAAACAAAAAAAATTCGAAACTGTCCCTCAGTTGACAAGCTGACAGGCTGAAGTTAAACGGGTATAACTCCTTACTCAGATGTTGGATTTGGATGAACCAGTTGCATTGGAAAGAAGACTCAAAGATCTTTCATTTGATAGGTAGAAGCTCTCCCAGTTCATTATATTCAGAGAGTTATGATCGTTTGAAGTTGACCCTGAAATGCTGAAAACTGGGCAATAGGCTATGCGTTTTGCTACTGTTTTGAAATCCAAACGCAGCCTTATGCGTTCCGAAAAATTCCGAAACTTATCCAAGATGTACTATGAGCTTTCCCAATTGTAACGCAACTTGAAAATCTAAAAACGGATGTCGGGAAGGTTGAAAAGTTGTATCCTGAAGACAGCCAGCTAAAATGACTCTAAGTCCTCATTACACTTAGAAAAAAATATTCTAGTTATTAGCCCCTCAAACATAACACTAAAAATGAAATCGACTCGAGAATTTTACGGGGCATTACGATAGGAGTGATTACCACACGTATGTTAATAAAGAATAATTCAGTTCGGCTCTATATACGTAGGAACGACGGTCTAAACTCTAACCCGAAAATACGTTACATTATCTCCCCCTGCAATCATTCGTCCTCGAATGATGGGTAGGAACATATTGAATCTTAGAGATATGGAATAACGCGGACATGATATGTTTCTCTAATAATGAATACACTGATCTGAAATATGACTATAAGGCTGGAACTACTGATGTTCTAAATTCTTATACCGGACGTGCATATTTGATGCATGGAATACACGACTGAAGCTATTCATAAGCTGAATTCTCATAATGAACATGCATATCTGATGCATGGATCTGTGACTGAGTTGTTCTCATGAACACAGGACTAAATACACTGATAAACTTAACTTTTTTATTGAACATGCATTTCTAATGCATGCATATCTGACTGAACTGACGTATGAATGTATGACTGAATACGCAATGATAACTGGTGCGAGGCTTCTAATAAGAATCTATGCATGCAACTGAATGAGGTATCTCCCCCTTGGGATCCTATGTCCCTCTATGAATGCTCAATTCTCTAAGATACTCGAGAAATTGAGGCGATGCACAGGGCACCTACGAATTGAATCATAACTGAACCTCTGAAATCTGAATCTAATGCATGACGCATGAACTGATCTATACTCGCAATTACTAGTATACTCTATATTGGAATAATAGCATGTCTGAGATTTCGGGTAGCATGAATAAATGAAACAATGAGAAAACAAGCCATGCAAATCTGCTTGTTAAACTGACTATACAGACTGAATTATGCTGGACCTTCATACTTAACTGAAGTATTCTCTTCAACACTCTATCTAAGGAAGTTCTAGCAGTAATAGGGAGCCACGAATCTTGGGTATGTATTACACAAGACACCCACTAAGGAATCATCACAATGACACCACTCTGTAGTCTGAAATATAGACATATAACTCCTAAATTAGGATAGAATTACCAGACCTTTGGCAATACAACTTCTTACTTTCAAGCTTAGCACACTTCTCGAATATCCCTTAACTATACTATTCCCTATAAATATCATATTCATTCAATTTATCTTAAAATTCTCATATGAGCATTGATAATTTTTTTTTTCTACTAATGTCTAAAATAGCTTAATCCTTACACCACGATCAAGCCTAACTCTAAGTCACAAAAATACAATATGCTACACCACGCTATTATTCTAAACCATATGATGCCACCTTCTATACCTCTTTTAAAGATCATATCCTAAGCATAACATACCTTACCACTTCAATGACTACTCTGAACTCTTAATATGAAGTCGCTAATGCATATTGCGACCTTCCACTACAATCCCAAAACGTCATTCAAGCCTATTTTATAACCACATATTGACTTCAAGGCAACCACCCATAAATACATACTTCACATAGTTTCTAAACTATTGTCAATATAACTCCCACGCGCTACCCTATGACATACACACACAAACTTTTCCACTAACCATCACGTGTATCAAAAACTTGGCCCCAACTCTTACTTCATACTTATGGCCTTATCTAAGCAAGCATACTATGATCTTCCATCAACAAGAACATTTACATCATCACCACTATCATTGCATAGGGAGGGTCACTAAGAGGTTAAAACATAAGATCCTGAAGCATGAAAAGATTTTCATACGGGACTGAGCACACTATAAAGAGTGAGTACATGCATCATGAGTTGCATGACCTCAACTAGAGTTCATAACATAAGGAATGTGATTCCGACTACTTGAATGAACTAGAACTCATTATCTCGGAACTGGAAGAGTACGTGACTCTCTATCATATACAGGAATCATGAACTACGATCACGGAACTGGATCGTAAGGCATGAGTAAGCATCCGAATAACTAAAAAAAATACTGAGGTAGGAATGGGTTGAGATTCACCCTCACTTTCTGATGTTCTAAATCATACTGCATCACTACTAGAATCTGAGAGCCTTACTTGGTCATTCGTTCTATTATCTCCCCCTTAGCTTTAAGTCATCATCTAGAGTTTGGGAGATCCCTTACCAGATTCCAACTGAACTATACTTACTGCACTCTAGGGTCTGAAAGAAAAAAAAATGACAATACATGCATATCGTAGACTTAACCCGAATGACTACCTTCTGGGATACACTCTATCTTTCCATAGCCACCAATAGTCATAGTATAATGCTTGCACACTTATTTCTATCGGTTCAACCTTCAAAACTCAAACTTAGATTCTAACACTTAACATGGCTATTTAGATCACCATATACCATCTAACTAGTCTTTCTCCACTTAACAATTCAATGGTACCACTAGCCACACAAATTATGTAATAGTCTTAGAAAAATATGACGCAACCTCATATCACCTTGACATACTTCTACACCATACCTAAAACATTATACTTCATTACGAATCAATTTAAACTTAAGCCATTTCATACACCGTTCAAGCCTATTAGATCACTTTCATATAACTAACATCATTGATCAAGAAATCATCACATCCACCTTTATGAACTTCAACTGTTCAAACTTAATGTCTAGTGCTAAACATGATTTTACAATCCAACCTTACGCATGATTCTCACTTGGAAACCATGAAATAAACATCAAGAAACACTAGTACACTAGAACTTCATAACAATAATAATCGACCTTGACCTTACGGTCTTCCTTATCATAACTCATTAGCACGTACTATTCAACACATCAAGCCTACTAATATTTATTCCCACAAACATACATCATTAATCTCATGCCACTATTCTTACATCCACATCCTACATTAAATTCAAGCCAATGGTCTAGCATCAATCATCTACCACCAATGACGAGTGCAACATAATATACCAATCCATCAAATTGGAACATTCTATCCCAAATACTTCAAAATCTGCTACATACCTTCTCATAAGTAGTACTAGTTTACAACTACCAACAAAAGAAGGTCAAGGGGTAAGGTCACATAATAGATATGATCAACCTTAATCTTATAGTATAACCCCATACAATCTTTTCTACTTATACAGATTTCTCACCTCATACTTACTCACTCAATCATACATTTAGACTGCCTTCAAATTCCTCAAACAACCATGAGTCTATAATCATAACTTACTCGCTAATATAGCCATTTTCACATTCAAGCAACCAACAAATCACCCTGACTAACAACTCCTTCTCTACCTTATACTAAACTAACTCACAAGGACGAATTACCTCTTTACCAACTCAATCTCATTCAAGCAGATTTAGCCATACATATATTAAATCAACGAAAGAACAACAAGTTGGACAATAAGTTGCTAGTGAATCGAAACAGGCCTCACACGGCTTCAATAGAATTTGGTTTTGTATTTTGAACAAGAAAATGAGATGGATGACAAGGCAACTATGCTAGTTAATCGAAAGAGCCCCACACGGCTTCACTAGACTTTAAATTAATTTTTTTTTTCAACAACACCATGATAACAAGATTACATATTACAAGGGATAGAAAATTGACACATAATATACATATTATTCTGTATAAATAAAAATCTGAGTAAAACACTTCCTCCATGGACTACCATACCGTCCACACACGCTGCTAGCTACCACATTAGTTTATCACTATAAAGGGGTAAATCATCCTCAAACATCGATTATTCAACTGAAATATTTATTTACTCAAAATCACCCTCACTCTGACTTCTAACTTTGTGACTTTACATCACCAACTTCTTGGTCCAATATCACTACCAATAGGTCATGAAAACAACACTTTAACTTATGCTACTATTCAGGTGAAAATACAGTTCCAACATTCTGCTGTACATTGTCCACATTTGTAACAAGATTTTGAGAGTAACTAGATACATTTAATACCTTAAGCTGGAATGCACGATTCCATCAGGATCAATATTTACATCAGAATCAACACATATTGATGCACTAACAGACTCTTATAGAGTCTCTGCACAAATTTTTAAAATCTTATAGGACTCAATCGGAAAGGACTATATCATGTAGATTCAAAACTTTTTGCACTTGAATCAGCCCAATAATGGGACATATCTGAGAACATCAGAGTAAGGAAAGAATTTGGGATGACTTTACTTTCATATGGGCGACACCATAGCACAAATTAGAGCATGAAAGGGGAACATTCCGACTATATTGCACAGACTAGAACATGAAGAAAGAGAGACATTCCTAAACGCCTAGTAGCCTCCTGCTTATAAGTGTGGCGCGCTACACACCCATAAACAAGACTTTACCCGACGCGATTTCGCAGACACCCTGGGACCATGAACCGTGCTTTGATACCAAGTTTGTCACGATCCGAATCGGGGCCCTGGCCGTGACGAGTATTCCGAACCATCAAGGCCCGAAACACCCCTTATCTATCTGGTAATCATGCACATGACTTATATGAAAAAGAAATGCGGAAGATACACTATATAACGGAAATATGGTCAAGAATCATATGAAAATAATAATGGGGAATAATGTCCCACAATCTCAATCAACATCTCTATAACGTTTGCGAAATCTCTACTACATGACTGAAACAAATATCTATCTGAAAACTGGGACAAGGCCCCCAGTAGACCCAAAACTAATAAATGATAAATGAAACTGGCAGATATAAGGCCTTCCGAAATATAGGAGGCTCACCAAGTGACTCTGCGAATCTGTCTGAGGAAATCTACAAAATAATATTTTTACAAAATATAGTTGAGAGCCATTATAAAGTAGTTTCATATCAAATCATTTGAAAACACATAGGCATAATGTAATTGTTTTCAACAACAATGCAATGCAGCTGAGCTAGGTGGAATACCCTACGTAATTTACACCAACTGTCAAACCCCGGTTGCCGTCGAGATTAGAGTATACGTGAGGGGAAGACACACAAGATCACACAGCAGGGTGTCTCGACCCAGTGGTAGTTCCCTAGATCACTTATCCTGGGCTCCTACCTATAGTCTCAATTTGGGAATGACATAAAGTCAAGTACACAGGTTCACTTAGCCTGGTACCAAATTCCCGTGTCGGCAAACACGATTTCCAGCGATGATCCCTTACACTCAAACACCTTCTTCGGGCATCCACCTATCTCATGTAAAATCAATGCATTCAAATTTTATCTGATTAAATCATATGTTATATTCTGTAGGGTATCGTCATACCCGACTTGCAAGCCATCAATATCACATCATTCTTTCATGCAGTCATTGTGTTCATCATATTTCAACATAACAATCCCTCTCTTTGCAAGTCAAAAATCATATTCACTTTCAAAATATTTCATGTCATGCTTGTCAAGATGATTTCAAAACAATTCACATCATATGAAAATTCAAAACAATTTCATATCAAAAGAGGGATTTCATATCATTCATGCTCTCAAGTTAACATCTTTTCGGAATACATGCATATACATATTTCATATATCAAATCTCTTTGAAAATAGGCCTAAAGACCAGATCAATATCATAAAATGTTCAATACATAATCATAATTGTAATTTCAAAACCCCCATTTGAAAAAATAAATTTTTTTAAGACCCATGAGATTTTTTGATAACCCCACGTTACCTCTATATGCGAATATGATAGGTGCTTCTTGAAACCTACGTTGCGGGGATTCCAAATCTTCAATTTGTTTTGAAAACCCATGGTTGAATCTTGAGTTATTGGGGTTTTTATTTTGAAACCCTAAGGGGTATTCTTGAGAGAAAATTTGAGAAAAGGATTATATTTTGATGAATTGGGGGCTAAATCTGGTGTTATAGACTAAATTAGGGTGAGGTGAAATGACTAAAATGGCCCTAAGAAAACAAAAAAAAATCGAAACTGTCCCTCAGTTGACAAGCTGACAGGCTGAAGTAAAACGAGTATAACTCCTTACTCAGATGTTGGATTTGGATGAAAACAGTTGAATTGGAAAGAAGACTCAAAGATCTTTCATTTGATAGGTAGAGGCTCTCCCAGTTCATTATATTCAGAGAGTTATGATCGTTTGAAGTTGACCCTGAAATGCTGAAAACTGGGCAATAGGCTATGCGTTTTGCTACCGTTTTGAAATCCAAACGTAGCCTTATGCATTCCGAAAAATTCTGAAACTTATCCAAGATGTACTATGAGCTTGCCCAATTGTAACGCAACTTGAAAATCTAAAAACGGATGTCGGAAAGGTTGAAAAGTTGTATCCCGAAGATAGCCAGCTAAAATGACTCTAAGTCCTCATTACACTTTAGAAAAAAATATTCTAGTTATTAGCCCCTCAAACATAACACTAAAAATGAAATCGACTCGAAAATTTTACGGGGCATTACGATAGGAGTGATTACCACACGTATGTTAATAAAGAATAATTCAGTTCGGCTCTATATACGTAGGAACGACGGTCTAAACTCTAACCCAAAAATACGGGGTGTTACACATCCCTTCTCATAAACTGTTTCTGAATGCTTAACCCAATCACCACCATGATGAAAGTATATGGTAACATTTACCATTTTAATCACCTACAAAGAGTCATACATCATTATTCAATAACAGTAATCAAAACAAACCCGAAATAGACCTAAATAGGTTCAAAATAGACTAAAAAAGATCCAAGCAGATACAAAACATACCCAAAATAGACTCAAAATAGATACTAAATAGACCCAAAACAGTACTGAATATAACATGTTAGTAGCTTAATACATTACAGTGCCAATCATATACAAAATATTGATCGTGGGGTACAATATGAAGGTAATTTGAATCTATCGCTGACTATTTCTACGCATTGATAAATATGATTTCTCAAGATATTAATAACCCTCGAAATCAACAAGGCCATACGTCCCCCACAAGTTGTTTCACTGGTTGTGTTTTGAAGAAGGAAATGTATAAATTAGTATGCAATGAAACAAAAAATTGAAAGATTCAGTTTCTTAAGAATTGTACTACTTCTCTGCCTTGAAACATTATTTTATAATATCATTAGTATAATATATTTAAGGATAATTAGCACCTGCTAAAGTTCATAATAAGGCTCCGAAAGACAAAAAAGTTGCAAAGTAATTTAGAGAAAATATCACACCTAAGACGGCAAAAGTTTGATCTGTACAATTGTTTTGAATCTAAAAATTACAACAAACTAATATACCAGTCATGATAATCAACTACAGCAGAAAAAAACATAGCTGATTAAGTTGAGAATGGCAATAATAATTAATTATAGGGCGTTATAACTTCTACTGTAAGCATACTAAATTGCATAATAGGCTAACAGTTATAAATCCCATAAAACTCACAAGAAAAACACACACAATAACAACAAAAATTCAAAACAAAAAATATATAAAAAAAAGAAGAAGAGTTGAAAATTGAAAACCATGAAAATGAGATCAATAGAGAAGAAGCTCACATTGATTTTGCTACATTGGGGGTGACTGATCCCCCATTTTGACCTGTGCAGTACTAATATTCAAAGCAAAAGACCCTCTTTTACCATATAATAGACACGAATTGTTGAGAGGTAAAACACTATACAAAAAGTATGGTCTAACATACATAAACTATCAACTTCGATAGGCTGAAAAAAAACCCGCACTTACATCAAACGAAACATGCTGCTATACCGCTGGACTAACATTGGTATCGACATTCTGTCCCATAAAATAACTAAGTGATTTTAAGTTACTTGCACAAAATACTACATAGCCCTTGTCATACTACAACGATTGGAGACCACTTAGGGTACCTAATGATGATCAAACGTGCCAATATTGGTAAAACTATAATGTCATTGGCATATCTGAACCATTGACAGGGGATGGCAAAAATAAGTTGATAGAATATGTTACACATTTTTGTTAACTATTAACTAAACATATTGTATTCTAATGATATAAATTTAAGGAAAAGTGTATTCTAATTATGGTGCGGTTCATGATACACGCAATTGTAGGTATACTCTAATGATAGAAGCAACTATATTCAAGCTGTTAACTAGAAATAAGTGTAGGTATACTCTAATAATAGAAGCATGGTTGCAGACATGTTATTGGGTTAATACTCACTAATAGTTAAGAGGGAAAAATATTAGTGTTAACATCCTTCTAGTTAACAGCCACAAGAAAAAGTCGGAGAATAAAGAATTAAGGGACCAATTCATAAAGACAAAGAATTAAAGGACCCTTTTGTTTGGTTCAAGTCTAGAACACATGAAAATGATACCATTATCCTATTTTTCTATTTTATACAGAACAAAATGCAGGAAGACACCACATATTCACACACAATCAAATAAAACAATGGAATATTTGTTTAACAATGTGCACAAATTTCTATCATTACTTTGAGTATTTTTTTAATTTGTTAGAAATAAAAGTCAATTCACAAAATGAAGATAAAGAAACGAAAAGTGATGGTGGACACTCCAAACATATCTTAAAAATCCATAAGAAAGCAAAATTCTAAGAAAAACAGGAGATTTCTTTAACACAAAAGTGCACAAACCCCCCAAAAATATCTGAACACGAAATCAATATAAAATCCTAGAAAAAAATATCAAAAATTCTAAAATCAACAATAAATAAGCGCATAAATCCCAAAATCGACAACAACACCTACAATCAGACACAAAAATAATTCTTTAGAACTTTCGATTCAAACAACAACAAACCCAAATAAAAAAACAATTAAAGAAAAGGACACAGATAGAGAAGAAACCTGGGGCTTTGAGCTGTAGGTGACAAAAAAGTTTGAAAATGAGGTGTAGGTGACTCAAGTCTTAATAATTGAGTGTAGGTGACAATTACTTTATTATGGATTAAGAAAGTTAGGAAAGTTTGAAAATAACCCACAAGTTTTTGAATTTACACTTTGATCCAATTGTTTACCTAATATAAGGAGAAACAGAGGGGGAAAAAGGTGTGTTTCTCTCTCTTCTCATTCATTGTTGTTTTCTCTCTCTTCACGATTTTTGTTATTCATTGTTGTTGCTGCTTTATTCATTATCTTCTGCTTCATTATCATCATTTTCTACTTCATTATCATCTTCATCTTCTTTTTGTCGACCATTATTGTTGTTTTTACCATTACTGCTACTAGTTGACCAATTTTTTAGTGAAATTTTGTTTCGTACATCACTTTTCACTTCGGCATTACTTCATAGGTGACTTTGGTAAGTAAAATTTTTATTTTTAGTCGAATTTATCATCTGGGTACACAACTACTATTGTTTTTTCAATAATGGATAGAACCTGATCATGAATCCAACATAAGAGCCCATAATTTAAACAGATCACTCATCTGTTGCATCAGATGAGTAATCTATTGCAATGAAAGACTCATATGTTAGATTCATGTTTATGGTTCTATAGTGCCCATAACATAAATTGAATAGACGGGTTATCTGTTACAACAGACTAGTTATCTGTTGCAATAGACTTATTATCTGTTGCATCAGACTTATTACCTGTTGCAACGAACTTATTATCTGTTGCATCAGACTTATTACCTGTTGCAACAGACTATTTATCTATTGCAACAAATTACTTATCTATTGCAACAGACTACTTATCTATTGCAATAGATGAGTAATCTATTTGGAACAAAGACGCGACTGGAAATGTTAATGACTTAATTAAATCAAAGTTGCTGACTGAGTTTTTGATTATTGTGATAAGTCACGACTTTTTAGATTGTTATTATTAATTAGTTCTTAAATTTATAACCCTTTTCTCAATTAAACCATCTGTGTAATAGATAATCTATCTGTTGTAACGTTTAATCTATCTGTTGCAACAAATAATCTATCTGTTGTAACGTTTAATCTATCTGTTGCAACAGATAATCTATCTGTTGTAACATATAATCTATCTGTTGCAACAGATAATCTATCTGTTGTAATGTATAATCTATCTGTTGCAACAGATAACAGATAATCTATTGCTACTGGATTTAAATTATTCCTTAATCATCAACATGTTTGATGAGAAGAAGAAAGAAAGACTTAATGAAAATTAAATAAGAATTAAAACGTCAACGACGATCAAACATAATATTTTTTATTAAACAAAAACAAATAAAATTACATAGGCTAAAAGAAAAATAATAATCTAATTATTATTATTATCATCATTATTGTTATTATTATTATTATTATTGCCAGTCGGTCAATCTTCAACCGGCAGTAGCAGGGCCCTCCTCAACCTGCGGATCTCCCGGAGCATTCTTGCCCTCATGACAGCAACCTCCCATTGCAGGTCATGCACATGCATCTAAAGTTTCCGCACGGCGTCTTGTAAAATAGCAACGTCCCAGACTGGATCAACCAAATCTAGAACACGAATGAATTAAAAAAAAACATAAAAATAAAAGTAAAGAAAATAATCCGAATGTAATACAACATATACTACCAATTGGGTATATTTACACAAAAAGCAAGAAAAAAACTTACCTGAGTCAGGAAAGAGAAAGTGGTTGAGGTGTAATATGAAAGAAAAGATGCAAGAAATAAATAGAGTATAGTAGAATGAACGAGTGAGTAAGAAGGGACCTATTTATAGAGGATTGAATTTAAATGAGTTAGACAAAAATGTTCGACTGTTCACCTCCATATATTAATTATATATTTTGATTAATGTGAAAAGTTATGACTTAATTAAATCAAACTGCTGACTGATTGACTTTTGAATATTGTGATAAGTCATGACTTTTCAGCTTATTATTATTAATTATTTCCTTGCAATAATCGTTTTTATTGAGTTGTGACAACATATTCTATATCTGTTGCATCAGATAACCCATCTGTGACAACAAATATATCATCTGTTGCAGTAAATGAACAACCTATTGCATCAAATAATCTATCTATTACAATATATAATCTATCTTTTTTTTAATAATCATCATAGCATTAATCCAAATTTGGTGATTTTTTATTATATAAATTTTAAAAATAGATTTAAAAATAAAAATGGCAAAAAGTCACAATACTTGTCGCCTATTTAATAATAAAATCAATTATTTAAATTAAATAATCATCTTTTTATGATTATAAATTGTGTTTATCATTTATTTTCTTATTGTTTTCTGTGAAAAGAAATGACTTAATTAAATCAAGTTGGTGATTTTTTTTATTATTGTGACAAGTCATGACTTTTCAGCTTATTATTATTAATTAGTTACTGAATTTAAATAACATTTTTCTCAATTAAAAAATTGAAGACACCTTTTCCTATAACCGATTCTTTAATAAAGTAATAACCATTTTTATTCAGTTGTGGCAACAAATTGTATATCTGTTGCATCAGATAATCCATCTGTGGCAACAGATATATCATCTGTTGCAACAAATCAATCATCTATTTTAGTAGTTTTTAAAATTTCTTCTAACAGTTGATTCATCAGTCGTAACAGATAGGGAGTTCTATGCATCAACAACATTGAATGTGTCATGTTATTCACCTTTTATTTAACAACTATCATACACCTTAATTAATCCAATATTGTGTCTTTTTTATTAAATAATAAATAAATAATTAAAAAAATAGATTTAAAAAAAAAACGGTGAAAAGTCACGATCAGCTATTAAAATTAAATAACCGTTCTTTTACGGTTATAAATTATGTTTATTATTTATATCCTTATTATTTATTTACGAACTATTTTTCATATTAAATAATCGAAATGTCATGACTTTTCATCTTCTTAATAACAATAACCCTTTTTTTATTAATAACCACCTATTACAACATATGATCCATCTGTCGCATTAGATTAACCATTTGTTGCAATATATGGTTCATCATTTGCCATATATGCTCAATCCCTACCTCCAACCGTCGACATGTTGAGAATAAGAAATAGACAGAATGATAATTAAATATTAAATAAGAATTAAAAATCCAAAGTCGACCAAACATATATATTTTGAATCCATTATCTACAAATATATACAATAAAAAACATACCCTTGGGTAGATCCGATATAAAAAAAGGAAATACATACACTAACAGAAAAAAAATTAACCTAATTATTATTACTACTATTATTATTAGTAGTATTAGTATTTATTATTGTCAACCGGCCAATCATCATCCGGTAGCAGCAGGGCCCTTCTCAGCCTTGCTCCCTCCATAGTTCATGAATCTGCCTTTCAAGTTCTCGAAAGAACTTGAGACGAATCACCTTTTACAAATCTGGATCAGCCATATCTATGAGTGGAGTAGAATAAACGAGTAAGGAGGGGCCTATTTATAAAGGATTGAATTCGAATGGGTTAGTAAAAAATCCAGGACTATTCACCTTTTTTTAAATAAAACTGGTGACTTTTAAAGCTTATGTAAATTAAAAAATGGATCTAAATACAATATTTTATCTTTATTATATGTCAGAAAGAAAAGAAAATTGCTTTAAAATAAATCTTCCTGATACTGATGCTGCTGCCAGTCGTGTTGATGCTCAAGAAAAAATAAATACGTTTGAAATAACCCCTTGCACAGGTCCCTCTCTCCCATATACCGGTCCTTCCCACCCTTACAGTGATCCCTCTCACCCCTCTTTACCCTCATGTTCTCATTTCAACTATCTCCTAGCTCAAAAGTTAAGTTGAGCACCTTCCTATCGATTGACTTTTAGTTGATGAATTTGATTGGGTTAACTTTGAGAGACATTTATCCTAGGATATAAAGATTTATTTGTCTTACTATATATAAAATTAAATCCCTTCGAATCTTCTTTCCAACGCCACCGACTATTCATCAATCTGAGTTTGGAGTCAAAAGTTATGAGTGTTTGAAGGGGACCTTGTCCAGGGTCTGCGTTGGGCCTGCGCCGTGAAGAAATTGTCAATAGACATTGGATGGGGTTGTATTTTAACGTGCCGCCAACCCTAAGGTTGGCTTTGTCTATGCGCCGCTAACCTTAAGGTTGACTTTGGTTGTGCGCGGCAAAGCAAAAGCCAAGCGATATAAGTTGCTCTGTTTTGTTCTATTTTAAAGGCGTTAAGGTATTTTCACACCCTATAACCGTTCCTAATCATATATGGACGAAATTAGGGTCTTAACATACATGATTTCACTTCTCAAAACCCCCAAATCATCTTCCTTAAGCAAAAGAAGAGAGACTAACTAGGGTTTGAGTAATTAAGCTTCAAAGGTCAATTTTCTCAACGTTTTCATCGCTTCAAAGGTATGTGGAACTATCCTAAATCTCATGGCATAAGTTTTAATGTTTTTACAATCTTTAAAGTATATATGTATGTATGTATTATGGGTTTTAAGATTTGTTTGGAGAGCATGCACCATGAACCCCATTTTATGATGAAATCTTGTAATTACTAGGGGGTTCTCTTTGAAACTTGAATTATAATCATGTGAAAATAAGTATTGAGTTTTGAAAAGTTATTTGTGAGCAGGATTTATGAAATTCCCTCTGGGGTGTTCAAATGCAACCTTAAATGATTGAATTTAAGTACTTTACTATCATTTATGGATTTATATTATTTTATGATCCAACGAGAGGGTGTTTTGTTATTTGATTTATATAAATGCTCATTGTGTTAAATGGTTGATGATGAACTGCTTGTGATTAATGAAAGAATTGACCACCATGTGTTAAAGTATTGAAAAAAGAGTACTTTGCACAAGTTTCATATGTTTTGAAATAAGAACTCTCTTGTAATGTTTAAATATTTTGGTGGTGCAATAATATGTTTTTGAATGAAAAGACTATGACATGATATGATATGGCTTATATTACTTACAAGTCTAAGTACGACGATACCAAACAGATAAATGCCATGACAGATTTAGAACAAAATAGACTACAAACTTTTCAGACTTCAGATCATGATTTCAGTAAGATTCATATTTTAAAAGGCTAAAATTAGGCTTAAAGAGAGTTATATAGTTACCCGAATAAGGCACGAGTTCAGATAACTCATAGCCGAAATCATATTTTGTCGATGCGGGTTATTGTGAAATTGTATGTTAGCAAGGTGACATACCTTCTTATGCTATGGTGTGTCATCAAGGAGACATACTTTTCCTATAGCATGGTATGTCAACAATGAGGTATACTTCATTCTTATCTATGACCCCAATTCTTGCGGCAAACTCGGATTGGGGGCCTATCCGCCGAGTTAAGGGTGGATCCCATATTGTCCATGGGATAATAGACATATAGGATGTACTATCTAGCTCAGAAGTAAAACAAAAAGTTGAGTTATGAATTACAAGAATGTTTTGAAGCTCACTGAGTTATGCCCATGTGTTTTGATATCTATTATGTTAAATTATTTTCTTAATGGTATCGACTATTTAATATGGAATACATGTTATTTTTGGTTAGTTCCGCATACCAATACATTTCAGGTATTGACTGTCCTTTATGGCGGTTGTATTATCTCATAATGTAGGTTTTGAGGCACAGTCCTGTGGTCCATCACATTAGTGAAATCCTCGAATAAGATAGAGTTGGTGAGCTATCCATATTTCTAAAGGCATGTTATTTATATGTTTATTTAATTTAGTTTATGGTCCATCCGGGGGCCTTGTCCCGGTTTAGGCAGTTAGTATTCAGTAGAGGCTTCGTAGTTGAGATTTGGATTCTTGTATTATCACAACTTTGTAGGCACTGTTTGATTATAATTTTCTTTGAATTTTATTATATCCTCCATACCTTGATTTATGTATGACTGATGCTTATGAATACATGCCAAGGGGTCTCTCGGGCCTTTATGGTTCGGGATGCCCGTCGTGGCCAGGGCCTCGATTCGGGTCGTGACAAGCTTGGTATCAGAGCATGGTTCATGGTCCTAGGGTGTCTACTAATCCGTGTCTAGTAGAGTCTTGCTTATGGGTGTATTGTGCACCACACTTATAATCAGGAGGCTATCAGGTATTTAGGAGATGTTTCATCTTTCTTTCATACTCTTGTTCGTGCTATAGCATCGTCCATATGAAAGTTATCCAAATTCCTTATTTACTCTTATATTATTATCTATGTCTCATTGTCAAGGAGATTAAGTGCAAAAGCTTAGAGTCTAAATGATATGATCCCTTCCGATTGAGTCATCAAAAGTTATGAAACTGGACAAGGACTTGAGAGAATTCCATTAGTGCATCAAGTATATTGATTTGAGTGCATACCTCTATCTTAATAAATTGTGCTTTTTAGCCTAAGGTATGAAATATATTCAGTCCCTTTCAAAATCCTTATTGCAAATGTCATGCTTAAGGGTAGTGATATGTGTAAGAATATTGGAAGAGTATTTCCACCCAGTAGTAGCATGTGATAAGATGTCATAACCTATGAGAAGTAAGATGATTCCGAAATTAGTGATGGGAAGTTATAAGTTTAGAGGTCAAAGTGAGGATAACTTTTGCATAAAGAAGTTAGTTTTAGTTGTATAACCCTTGACTGAGGGGTGGTTTGCCCTTTTATAGTGATTGACTAATATGGTAGCAAGATTTATAGGTCGTATGGTAGTCCGTAGTGGAAGTGGTTAACTGTGATAGTTATTTATTTAAATAGGAAAGGAGCTCAAAGTGGATAGTTATGGTGGTTGTAGAAATAATTTATAAGTTATACATGGAAAGGGGTAGATTAGTCAATAAGTTATGGGTAGAGACTCATTGGTGTTTATTGAATTTTGAAGGTAATTGTGATGTATGCATGATAAATAAATATGATGTGAGAAAGTAGAATATGTTGACAAGATCGTAATGGGTTTTATTGTAAGATTAAGATAGACTATCCTTATTATGTGACTTTACCCCCTTGATCGTCTTTTCTCTAGTAGTTGTAAACTAGTACTGCATGTGAGAAGGTATGTAGTATATTTTGAGGTATAGTAGTAATGTCATGGAGGGGATGTGATTGTAGGTTGTAGTTAAGTGAAATGAGGTATTTGGGCGGATTTCCCAATTTGATGGACTATTATAGTATGTGGCATGCTTCATCGGTGGTACATGATTGATGCTAGACTATAGGTTTGAACTTTAGATGTGGAGTGTGGTGGTAAAAATAATAGCTTAAGATTAACGAGGCATGTTTTGTGGGAATGAATTAGTAGGCTTGATATAATGTGTGAAATATGCTAGGTTTATAACTTATGAAAAGTTTAAGTGTTAATTGTGAGGTATATGTGTACATGAGGACTAGTGTTAAAATAATGAATTATGGTTGAGTCATTAAGTGGGTAAGAGCATTACATTTATAAGAATAAGTTGAACCCCAGGTAGCATGTGGTTAGATAAGGTTTCATATGTATAAGTTCCATGTTTACCTAGTTCATGTTCTTAAATTTCTTAGTATAGAGAAGCCTAGAGAGCTACTATATGGTATTCTTTAGAGCTTAATTGGAGGAAATATAGATAGATAATGAGAGCGCTTGGTCTAGTTTTAAAAACTTTGTTAAGTTGTAAGGGTATACGATTAGAGGCTTAATGCGAGCATGTTAAGTAGTGAAGAATGGATTGTTATTTGATAAGGAGTATGGATGTGCATATTCATGAGAGTGTGAGTTGTAGGGTGATGGCTATAGAGGCTAGCAAAAGTTAAGAGTAGCATTCTCGAAAAGCAATGCTTTCAGATATAGTTTATCAGAGGGAGTTTATCATTTATGTGTATGGTGATACCCCTCTTTTTGTGTTGAGAGTTGTGGCTAGATTTAATGAAATATATGTCCTCAAGTCTAGGATTTTGACTTTGATCTAAGAGGGAGATGATGAATGAAGGTAGTTCCTAAATTTTCTTGTGGTGTCAAGTTTCAGGGAAGAGTCATGATAAATCAATTCCTATTCAAGCAACCTCCTCCTACTTCAATTTAATGAGGACATTCTACCAAAGTCTTATGTATTCAAGTCATGCCTATCCCAAGGTCCAAGTTATCTATGCGACTTATGTCATGTTCCGACCTCCAAACTAGAAGCAATGATGTCTCAGTAATTCATTTTTTCAAGTATTCAAACTTGTTATAATGTTCATGATCCATAAATCCATGTCCCATAACATTCTTGGTTCTAAGAAAATATGTTTTCTATATGTCACCGATTCATTTTTATGTTGGGTTTAGCCCAAAGTGATAAAGTTTATGTGAATTCATGACTACTTCAGCTCTGAAAATAAGGAGAAATAGCTCCAAGTAGAAATCCTTGTCTATATTGTTGACTACATAAACTCCAGATTTATGCTATGCAACTCATGATGTATGCGATCATGTTTCTCACTGTGCTCAGTCCTAAGAACTCATATTGTGTTGTGTTTATGACCGAACGACTATTTATTTATGATCTAGGTAATTGATATATGAAGCACTTTGTGCCTATTGTATTGTATCTTACATCTCATACCCCACTTTGAATAGAACAACTAGTATAAGTCATAATTGAATAATGTTACTCCCATTTATGATGCCTATGCTCGGGTCCCTTAATGACCCTCCAAATGTTAGTATGATAGTAGTTATAGAAGCATAGTAACATTTTAAATTAGAGAGTAGATATTTCTTATTGTGTTAAAATTTTTGGTGTGACTACTTGACCTAAGGTTATAGTTGAAGAAGGAAGAAGGAGATGAACTTTCGTTATGTGAAATAGTTAGGAAGGAGATATGTGGCAAAAAAATATTTGTGAGAGTGATTGAAATTGTTGGTCTTAGTGGGAAGATCCATGAAGTGGGTGTAGTAATGATAGGCTTGAATGTTGTGAGTGATAAAAACACAAACCAATATGCTATGTGGTTATTACACCCTGAATTAAAACCTGAGGGTGTTTGATGGTAGTGATAAGGCGAAGCAATATTCTTAAAGGGATGTAAAGTATGGGGTCCAATAGGTTAAGCTAACACCTTTTTACTCCGAGTTAGGCTTCGACATAGAAGTACTATGCAGTGGGACTCAAATTCTTGTGGTTAGGTGCGTTGTGGGGGAATTGTAAGTTGGAAATGATGAAGTAAGTTATTTATTATTTTGGGCATAGTCGAGTAGTGTCTCTAAGTATAAGGTCTATCGGTCGCGTCATGGAAGGTGGAGGATACCTCTATTCCTAGTTCCACGAAATAATATCTCACATTACTGTCAGTTTAAATCAAGACCCATGACCACCAAATAAACTCATGCCATATGTTGTGATGATCATGATCCCTAGAACTCATGTACAAGGTCATCTCTATGTCAATTCTTATTATCTCGCGCTTCATGCTTACACAATTCACTAGGGGTTATCATGAAGCACTTTTGATGCCTTTGCATATTTGTTGAGGAAACATGTCCAATGCGAGGTTACATTAATTATTCCATACTTGTAGAGCTTCAAAAAGTTTTTTCCCATCATTAAAGGACGAATGATTCGAAGGGAGAGATAATGTAATACCCCACTTTTTTTAGGCTAAAGTTGAACCTTCTTTTTGATGTATATGGACCCGGATCTAATGGTTTCTAGTTAGAAATAGGTGTGAATAATATTTCCTTAGTGTGGTAATATCTTTGGAGAGAAATATAAGTTTCAAATATCCCCTAGCTTAAAAGTTAAGTTGAGCACCTTCCTATCGATTGACTTTTAGTTGATGAATTTGTTTGGATCAACTTATAGAGACTATTTCTCCTAGGATATAAATATTTATGTTGCCTACTATATATCAAATTAAAGCCCTTCAAGTCTTCTTTACAATGCCATCGAACGTTTATCAATCCGAGTTTGGAGTAAAAAATTATGTGTTTGAAGAGGACCATGTCCAGGGTCCGTATTGGGCCCGCGATGTGAAGAAATCGTCAACAACCACTGGATGGGGTTGGATTTTAGTATGCACTACCAACCCTAAGGTTGGCTTTGGCTGTGTGCCGCAAGGCAAATGCCAAACGACATAAGTTGCTCCATTTTGTTCTATTTTAAGGGCGTTGAGGTCTTTTCACACCCTATAACCGTTCCTAATAATATATGAAAAAAATTAGGGTCTTAACATACGTGAGTTCACTTCTCAAAACCCCCAAATAATCTTGCTTAATCAAAAGAAGAGATATTAAATGAGGTTTAAGGAATTAAGCTGCAAAGGTCAATTTTCTCAATGTTTCTGTCGCCTCAAAGGTATGCAGGACTATCCTAAATCTCATGGGCATAAGTTTTAACATTTTTACAAGCTTTAACGTATATATGTATGTACGTATTATGGGGTTTAAGATTTGTTTTGACAGTATGCACGATGAACCCCGTTTTATGATGAAATCTTGTAATTACTAGGGGGTCTCTATAACACTTGAAATATAATCATGTGAAAATGAGTATTGAGTTTCGAAAAGTGATTTATGAGCATGATTTATGAAATTCCCTCTCTTTTTTGCCTTAACACATTATGGAGTACTCAAATGCAACATTAAATGCTTGAATTTAAGTGTTTTACTATCATTTATGGATTTACATTGTTTTATGATCCAACAATAGGGTGTTTTCTTATTTGATTTATATAAATGCACATTGTGCTAAATGGTTGATGATGAACTACATGTGATTAATAAAAGTTGACCACCATGTGTTAAAGTATCGAAAAGAGAGTATTTTGCACAAGTTTCATATGTTTTGAAATAAGAACTCACTTTTAATGTTTAAACGTTTTGGTGGTCCAATAGCATGTTTTTGAATGAAAAGACTATGACATGGTATGATATGACTTATATGACTTACAAGTCTTGGTATGACGATATCAAATTAGATAAATTCCATGACAAATTCAGAATAAAATAGACTATAGATTTTTCAGAATTCAGATCATGATTTCAGTAAGATGCATGTCTTAAAAGACTAAAATTTGGATTAACGAGAGTTGGATGGTTATCCGAATAAGCACGAGTTAAGATAACTCATAGACGAAACCGTATTTTATCGGTGCGGGTTATTGTGAAATTGTATGTCAGTGAGGAGACATACCTTCTCATGATATGGTGTATCAGCAAGGAGGCACACTTTTCCTATAGCATGGTATGTTAGAAAGGAGGCATACTTTGTTCTTATTTATGACCCCAATTCTTGCGGCAAACTTGGATTGGAGGCTTGGCCGTTGAGTTAAGGGCAGATCTCATATTGCCTGTGGGATAATAGACATGTAGGGTGTACCATCTAGCTCAGAAGTAAAACAAAGAGTTGAGTCATGACTTACAAAAATATTTTGAAGCTCACTGAGTTATGTCCATGTGCTTTGATATTTATTATGCCCATTTGGTTTGTTCCGCATACCAATACATTCTAGGTATTGACCATCCTTTGTGGCCGCTGTATTGTCTTATAATGTAGGTTTTGTGGCACAGTCCTGTGGTCCATCACATTAGTCGAATCCTCAGATAAGATAGAGTTGGTGAGCCATCCGTCTTTCTGAAGGTATGCTATTCATATATTTATTTAATTCAGTTTATGGTCCAGCTGGGGGCCTTGTCCTGGTCTAGACAGTTAGTATTCAGTAGAGGCTTCGTAGGTGAGATTTGGATTCTTGTATTGTCACAACTTTGTAGACACAGTTTGATTATAAGTTTCCTTTGAATTTCATTATATTTTCCGCACCTTGATTTATGTATGAATGATGCTTATAATTGATTATATGCTAAGGGGTCTCTCGGGCCATCATGGTTTGGGATGCTCGTCGCGGTCAGGGCCTCGGTTCAGGTCGTGACAGTTTAAGTAGACTACGAGTTTAGACTCCTCTTGTTATTTTTAAGACTTGATTCTATTTTTAGTCATTTTTAATTTGACCAATGAGCTGGCCCAACCCATATTGTTTAAGCCCCACAGGCCACCGGGCTTATTCGGATCGGGCTAAAAAACTTCGTTCTTAAATAGGTTGCAAAAACCTTAACCCAACACTATCAAATTATAGACTGAGTCAGGATGGCCTAATGGGCCTGACCCATATTAACGTTCTATTTGTTGTGCTTGTTTTTTCTACTTTCACTCGAGAATTCATTTTCAAGAAACTTAGACCCCCTTTGGCTATGAAAATCATAATTTTTCGGAGTTGGAGTTGAAGTTGAAGTTTGAGTTGGAGTTGTGTTTGGCCATGAATATAAATTAAAGTTGTTTTTGAAATTTTGTGAGAGAAGTATGAGTGAAAAAAGCGAAAACAAATAAAACTTATTTTCACTTTTCCAAATACAGTTCCGAAATTATATTTGGAATTTTCATGGCCAAACGCATCTTGTTTTCACTTTTTTCACTAAAGTGAAATAATTTTTCAAAAAAAAGTTAATAATTTTCATGCCAAACTACTGCTTATTTTCCTAGAAAAAAATGCTTTTCGAAAATTTTGACCAATTGAATATGGAAAAATAAAAAACATTTTCTTAGAATTTTGTTTCTCCCTACTTCCTAAGATGTTTTACTAGAAGAACAAGACATAATTATCCCTAATAGTTATAGGGAAAAGGGATCTATGAATGGAACATAGATGGTTTTATTGAGAGGCAAATTTCTACAGTAGTACATCGAATGTTGATGTACAATACAATTTGAAAAATTCATGGAAACAATGATAAGACAATTGCAAACATGATTACTGCAGGATTCACTGGTCAACTAAAAGGTTGGTGGGATAATTATCTCACTTTAGACAAGCGTTCCAAGATATTATGATCGGTTAAGATAAAAGAGGGTCAACTTGTTCTTAATGTTGTCTATACTTTAGTCCTTAATATTATGGAACATTTTTCAGGACGATGATATGATAATAGTGAAACTATCAGGACAATGCTTTAAAATTTAAGATGCAAGACTCTAACATCTTTTAGATGGTACAAAGATGTGTTTCTTTCAAGAGTCATGGAATTACCAAAGAGTAATAATTCTCACTGGAAGTCTAAATTTATAGATGGTCTTCCAACTTTGTTTGCTGAAAGGGTCCGAAAAGCTCTTAGAGGACCTACAACAAGCATTAGTTATGATGAGTACACTTATGGAAAGTTGATTAATGTTTGTACTCAAGAAGGACTATCCTTATGTAATGAGATAAGGTTAAATAAGCAAATTAAAAGACATTGTCTTAATGAAAGACAACAACTAGGGAAATTTTGTGAACAATTTGCCATTGACATCCCTAAAAGTTCTAGAGTTCCTTATAGGCACAACAAAATGGAGTCGGAGGAATTTCCTCATAGGAAAATTAAGAGAATCGACAAAAAATATAGAAGAAAGAAGGATTTCAAGGCAAGAAAGGACTTTGTTAAATTCAAAAAGACTAATGCTTGCTATAGATGTGGAAAGATAGGCCATTTTGCTAAAAATTGCAAGATCAAGGAAAAAATAAAGAGTCTCAGTATAGATGATGAGATGAAACAATCTTTGTGCAAAATATTACTTAATTCTTCTCCGAAAAATTCAAGTCCGGACCACAATGAAGATGAGGAAGAAAATTTATCTATGGATGAAGAGTTGAGAGTTCTTTACAATGAGGATTATATATCTTCTGAAAATGAGTGTTTACCGTATCAAATAGGACAACCTTGTGACAACAAGGAAGAAGATGATGTTTTTTACAATATTTATTCTTAATTCCAAGATCTAGAAATCAATGTTCTTGAAAATGATAAGCTAGCAACACTTCTAGAAATCATCAACGATCCGGAATTAAGAGCTCAAATAATGAGTCAAATGAACAATCCCTCCGTATATAATGATAATAAGCCAGTGGAAATTCCCTCCCAAAAAGGCCCTTACACCATGACAGAAGTTCAAAGGCTTCTCAGGGAAAAACAGAAGGTGGTTAATACACCAGCAACAACCCAAGATTTGAAAATAGAGATTGATAATCTCAAGAGAGAAATATCCATCCTCAAAGACAGCAATATAACTTTGGATAAAAGTATATCTACTCTAGAAAATCAGGGACTCATCACGGATAAGGTAGCAAATAGTCCTACATTACCAGAGATTTCTTCAGACCTTAGAAGTTATAACTCAACAAATTTTTTATGCAAAAGTTACTCTTTTGATTGATTACAATTTTTAAAAAGAGTTTACAACTCTCATTGATAGTGGGGCAGATTGTAATTGTATACTTAAAGGTTTAATACCTTCAAAATATTTCCACAAAACTACTCGTGTTTTGAGAAATGCTACCAGTCATCGAATGAGAGTTGAATATAAAATTCCTAAGGTATACATTTGCCAGGGCAAATCATGCATGCATGAAACTTTTGTTTTAGTAAAAGATATTAGTGATGAAATTATTTTGGGAGTGCCATGGTTTGTTCATATACATCCTATCACTTGGTGCGATGAAAATGGTGTAACTGACACAATTAATAACAAGGAAATTAAATTTGAATGGTGTTCACTACCATATACAAGCTTCCTAAACTTGATAAGAGAAAAAATACTTTCAAAAAATAGACAAGTTGGTTTTCTTAAAAATGGAATTTGCAGTTTGACAATAGAAGAAACTTTGCAAAATCCTAAATTAAATGAAAAAAATAGAATTTTTGAAAAATCAGTTTTCATTACAAATATGTGGCGACCATCCAAATGCTTTTTGACAAAGAAAGAAACACGTGGTAAGTCTTCCATATGAAGACAGTTTTAAAGAGCATAATAGTCCTACTAAGACAAGACCATGTCAAATAAATTATGAATATTTAGAATTATGTAAAAAAAAAATTGATTCTGTTTTACATAAAGGACTTATAAGACCTTCTAAATCACCTTGGTCATGCACCATTTTTTATGTTAATAAACATGCTGATCAAGGAAGAGAGGTTCCGAGATTAGTTATTAATTACAAGCCTCTCAACAAATTTCTCAGATGGATTAGATATCCAATTCCCAATAAGAAAAACTTATTAGATAGATTATATGATGCTATAATATTTTCAAAATTTGATTTAAAATAAGGATATTGGCATATTCAAATAACTAAAGCAGATAAATACAAGATTGCTTTTAATGTTTCCATGGGTCAGTTCGAATGGAATGTTACGCCTTTTGGACTGAAAGATGCTCCCTCTGAATTTCAGAATATTATGAATGATATTTTTATGCCTTATAGTAATTTTATAATTGTTTATATTGATGACATTCTGTTATTCTCAAAGAATATAGAGATACACTTTAAACATCTAGTTCTCTTCAAGAAGATCATTATACAAAGTGGGTTAGTAATATATAAACCCAAAATTCTCCTTTTTCAAACAAAAGTAAGATTTTTGGGTCATAATATTGACCATGGGAAAATAATCCCTATTAATAGAAGCATATAATTTGCTTCTAAATTTCCAGATGTTATGACAGACAAAACTCAATTGCAGAGATTTTTGGGAAGTCTGAATTAGATTTGTCCCTTTTTAAAGTAACTTGCTAAGGATACAACTATTTTATATGATAGACTAAAAACAATCTGAAAGAATGGACTGAAGATTATACTCAGGCTATCAAAAATATTAAGGTAAAGGTTAATAACCTACCATGCCTTACACTGGCTAATCCCAAATGGGAAAAAATATTAGAAATAAATGCTTCGAATATTAGATACAGAGGAATTTTAAAATAATATTCCCCATAAGATAAACAGGCCTATATTATTTAATTTTATTCAGAAAAATGGAATACCAGCCAAAAGAATTATGTAACTATTGTAAAAGAAATTCTTGCAATAGTACAACATGTTTTGAAATTTCAGGGAGATTTATACATTCAAATTTTTTTAATAAAAACTGATTGTCAAGCAACAAGATTTATCTTTAATAAAGATTGTAAGCATGATGTTTCCAAATAAATGTTTGCAAGATGGCAAGATTTATTGGCTGTATTTGATTTTGAAATACAATATTTAAAGGAATTTGACAATAGTATTCCCGACTTTCTCACTAGAGAATATTTAAACCAATATCCTTTATATTATACAGGATGACATCTCAGTTTTCAACCTTCTCTAGTTGAGGCAGGGAAAGAGGATGATCAGGATGGGGCAGAGACAATGTCTTAGTCCAAATTGGAAATCAAAAATTGATATCAACAAATATTGTTTGTACATCATATCCTAATAAGGATCAACATATATACCAAGAATTTTTAGATTTAATAAAATCCAATAAAGAGGAGAATAATATTCCCTCATATTCAAGTGCTTTTACAGATGATAATCATGAAAGTATTGAATTATATGAGCAAAATGAAATAGATGATGTAATACTCATCTTAGAACAAAACGATCTCAAATGGATAGATGATCCATGGCAATTGATGTAGAGGTATTTGGATAATACATCATATACCACTACTGCATACAAGCATAGAATGCATTTTGAGACAATATTATCTTAAATTGGGTCAGCTGAAATTCAACATTTTTACTTAGCAAATAATATTAGAAAAGATTATAGATTTTCTAAAATTATTATTAAGAAGATTTTTACTCCAGAAAAATGGGCAATAAGCACTCTTAAAGAAAAGGAGTATTTACATCCTGCACAAATGATTTCAGTAAAATTCAATTATTGGGATTATGTGGAAGTCTTTAATAAAAGCTTGTTATATGAAAATCCTCATCGGAAGCATTCTTGGTTCATCAAGATTTGCGGAAATATCTTAAACCAAAATATTCTAAAATGGTTTGGACAATGGTGGATCTATTATGGAACATCCGTAAAATTTTTACCAGAACCATTTAAAGGATTATATACTGAATGGTTAGACGCTTCTCCAACACTGATAAAGTTAGACAAAAATAATATCTACTTCAAAGGAATTTCTGCAATGTATTTCTTTATTGAATTTTCTATTCCATGAATAATGAAATGGTCTGTGGAAGTAAAACCAATAATTTTCAATGCCTCAAAAGAATCTTTTATACAAATTTTCGGAATAGATTAAACCAGAAGACAACAGATGGCCATATCCATGGCCAAGGAATAATTGATTCAATTAAACAACCATTGCTAAGTACAAAGAACACCGTGATATGGCACCATTGCAAGAAAAGAAGGAAATTATCCCCTTCAAGAGTATCACTCAAAGACTTCAAATGAAAAAAAAGAATCATATCCAGGTCCGAAATAATTGACTTGTACATGGAGGAAGTGAAGAAAGATTTAATGAGAAATGTGGACATGGAAAATGCATCAAACATTTTCATGGTATCTGTTGGTCATACCACTGACAACGAAGAGGATTTCTTAGCAGGGGAATCACAAAGCATCCAGAGTAACTAGGTTAATGTCTAGATTAACCTATAAATAGGCATATTCAAGGCTTTAGGTAGAGTATCCTTCAAGCTATATTTAGGATAAAATAGTCTCCAAGAACTCTACAAGAAATTGAATTTGTCTTATAGAGTCCCATAAAATTTTAATATCTACAAATGCCCCCTACTTCAAGGCTTGTCGGAGTTTAGACTTGATGAAAGTCAAAGAAGAGTCTTGAAGTATTCTTCCATCTTTGTAATTTTGTGGCTCCAGATTTGCAGATTTGATTCGTGAGAGAAGAGATAAAAGACATATTTGATCCTATTGAGCATGCCAGTTTTTTAGAAATAAATTTTACTTTATGAAAAATAAACTTCAACCACAAAAAATATGAAGAAACAAGAATATTTTATTGATAAAAAATATGCAAGTATAATTCTGTTTGTTTTCTTGATTCTCCTCTCTTATTTTTTTTCGTAATTTGAGGACTTTTAGTAACGTATTTTTCGAATGTTGAAAGATTTGGATTTGAGATGGACTTTTCTCGAATGTAGGAAGATTTGGATTTGACATAATTTTTTTTCGTAATTCAAGGGATATTAGTAGCGTATTTCTCGAATTTAAGAAGATTTGAATTTGATCTCAATGAAAGGAGGTTTTAAGTTTATGGATCTTCTTGACATAGCTGATTATCAAGAAGAGAGGGTTTTGATCCTTTTTTACGAATATTTCATGAGTTTATGAATTTTTTTAGATGCCTTTTTAAGGAAACATTTCCCCCTTTATATAGGCATAATTTAAATTTAGGTTAGAGTAGCCTCCAAGTTAGGTTTAGGGTAAAGTAGACTCTAAAAACTCTAATAGAAACTTAGCTCGTCTTTTGGAGTTTAACAAAATTTTGATACCTACAACAAATTTTCAACCACAAGAAAGACATAATTTTGTAACTCTAGATTTTATTGATAACAAATACGTCAAGAAGATTCAAAAAATTAAATGCCCCTTTCATGGAGATCAAATCCAAATATTCCTACGTTTGAAAAATATGCTACAATGATTCTCAAATTACAGAGAAAATCAAGTCCTCCTTTTATGGAGATCAAATTTAAATTTTTCTATGTTCGATGAATATGTTACTAAAATCCCTCGAATTACAAAAAAATCAAACTTCAAACGGAGATCAAATTCAAATCTTTCTATATATTTAAAAAATACGCTACTAACGGTCCTCGAATTACAGAAAAAATTCAGAGAGAAAAATCAAGAAAAGAACAGAATTGTACCCGTATGTTTATCAATGAAAAAATCTTGTTTCTTCATATTTTATTTGTGGTTGAAATTTATTTTTTATGAATTACAATTTATTTTAAACAAACTGGCACGCCCAGTGGGACCAAATCTGCCCTTCATCTCTTCTCTCACAAATAAAATTTGCAAATCTGGAGTCACAAAATCGATGAAAATTACTTCAAGCCTTGTCTTTGAGTTTCATCAAGTCTACACTCTAATAAGTAATGAAGTAGGGGGCATTTGTAGACACTAAAATTTTATGGGACTCCTCTACAAGATAAATTTAATTTCTATTAGAATTCATGGAGGCTACTCTACCCTAAACCCTAAATTACACATACATAAATGGGAAAATATTCCCTTAAAGAAAGATCTCAAAAATCCCATAAACTCAAAGGATATCCATTAAAGAGATCAAGACTCTCCCTTCTTGATAATCAAATATATCAAGAAGAGCCACAACCCTCCTTTCATGGAGATCCAAGTCAAATTGTCTCAATTTCGAGCAATATGCTACTAACGAGCCTTGATTTATGGAGAAAATCAAGATTCTTTTATGGAGATCAAATCTAAATCTTCCTACATTCGAGAAACACGCTACCAATGACCCTCGAATTACGAAGAACAACAAGTCCTCCTTCCATAGAGATCAAATTCAAATCTTCATACATTCGAGAAATATGCTATAAACAATCCTCAAATTAAGTAGAAAATTGAGAGAGAAGAATTAAGGAAAGAATAAAATTGTACCCACATGTTTATCAATAAAAAATTTCTATTTTTTCAGGTTTTGTTTGTGGTTCAAAGTTATTTTCCATGAATTAAACTTTGTTGTAATCAAATTGGCAACCCAGTGGGACCAAGTATGTCCTTCATCTCCTCTCTCACAAATCAAATCAACAAATTTAGAGTTATTAAAATGATGAAAATTACTTCAAGCCTTTTCTTTGAGTTTCATCAAGTCTACACTCTAACAAGTCATGAACTAGGGGCATTTGTAGACATTAAAATTTTGTGGGACTCCTCTACAAGACAAATTCATTTTATATAACAATTCATGAAGACTATTCTATCCTAAACCCTAAATTATGCTATATAAAAGGGCAATTATTTTCTTAACGAGGCATCTAAAAAATCTCATAAACTCATGGGATATTTATAAGAGAGATCAAGAATCTCTCTTCTTAATAATCAAATACATCAAGAATATCCATAAATCCTTCTTTTATGGAGATCAAATCTAATTATCCCAAGTTCGAGTAATACACTACTAATAGTCCTCGAATTTTGGAGAAAATCAAGACCTCCCTTTGGTAGAGATCAAATTTAAATCTTCCTATGTTAGATAAATACACTACTAATGACCCACGAATTATGGCAAAAATCAAGTCATCCTTCCATGGATATCAAACTCAGATCTTCTTATGTTCAAGAAATATACTACCAACGACCCTCAAGTTAGGGAGAAAATCAAGAGAGTAGACTCAAGGGAACAAACAGAATTGTACCCACATGTTTATCAATAAAAAAATCTTGTTTCTACATATTTTTTTGTGGTTGAAATTTATTTTTCATTAATTAAAGTTTATTATAAACAAATTGACATGCCCAGTGAGACTCCAAGCTAGGTTTAGGATAAAATAGCGTATTTTTCAAACGTAGAAAATTTGAATTTGATATGGATTTGTATATCTTCTAGAAGTATTTAATTATCAAGGAGAGAGAGTTTTAGTCTCCTTTTGTGAATATTCCATGAGTTAATGGAATTTTTAAGATGTCTCTTTAACAGAATAGTTTCCCTTTAAATAGTCATGATTTAGGATTTATGTTAGAGTAGTTTCCAAGTTATGTTTAGGGTAAAGTAGCCTCCAAGAACTCTATTGAAATTGAGATTCATCTTGTAGAGTCCCAAAAAATTTTGATTTCTACAATATGTACGTAGGATAATTGATGTAAAGCCTTATTGTTTTACAAAAAATTGACTTTTAGAGTCACCATTTAATTTATTTGGAAAATTTAAGAAAAACCATTAAATGATTCAAACAGAAAAATCATTTAAATTTAGAAATTCTAGGTAAGCGGTTCTCATTAACATCTTAGGAAGGTTTTTAAGGCACCTAAAATGTCCGCTAACTTGCGGTTATTCGGATTGTTTGAAAATGATTTCTTTTAACTAACTTCTAAGAAAAAATAATTTTTGAAAAAGAAATTGATTATGGAATATTTTGGAAGTTCTTGCAAAATCAGTTTTTTAGCGACTTAGTTAGGGGTTTAACTAGGTTCATAGGAACACAAAACAAATAAACATAGAGAAAAAAAGGAAAGAGAAAGAGATAAGTGATTTAGCCTCTTAAGCCCAAATCCATCAACCCTGTCCTAGTCTAATTGGGCTTTCGGCCCATCTTCATCTGTCCTATTCTAGATTTTGGGCTTTGGACCATAAACTGTCCTAAACTACATGTGTAAACAACATAATTCCCCTAGTTAATGAAACTAATTACACAAAATCCCTTCTTATTTTCTCTCTCCCAACTTTTGCAAAGATACTCATACATTTGGTCTTCTATTATACATTGGTCGAATGTATGATGAAACAACTAATCCTAAATTTAATGTAAGAGAAATCATAAATTATTTTACAGTTCCTTAATTAACGACAATAATTAGCTAATATTAACTCATTTATGGATAAAACTAGTAATTGATATTTGAATTTCAAAAATTTTCTTAAACATCAAATTTTTTTTTCTTGGAATCAAGATTTGGAAAGACAAAAACAACCAATTTCTTCTACATACGTTCTTCAATACTACTAAAATCAATATGAATATTCCCATATTGTTGCAACATTCTGGAATTTGAGAGTCAGAAATTAGTTATCAGTCATACAAAAGTGATGCAATAATTGGTTCGGAAAGTATAACTTTCTTGAAATTGGTTGCTATGATTTCCATGGAATTGGATATCGATGAAGTACGTAAAAAAATTGAAGTTAAATATGTGGTTGAAGAAAATTCTTCTCCAATTGTCATAAGGAACGACAATGGAGTGAGGGTTTACGTTGAGTTAAAGAAATAATTTTCTGGGTTGGTTAAACTTTTCTTTGTATTTCCACTTCGACAAATCCAATAAGGAAATCGAGTTTGATAAAGAAACAAGTGTTGTATTGTGTATCGAGAGTAGTGATTATGATTCGGTTGTGTTAATGGTTGTTGAAATGCATAATCAGTATGCTCTATATGTTCCTGAAATTGAAGTGAAAAACTTCATTACTGATTGCAAAAATACCAAAATAAAGGAAAATCAGCTTTATAAGGATAAGTAAACTCTTGTTGCAATAATGGCTAGACATGCAATAGCTAATGGCTTCAACACCAAAGCAAAACGATCCGAGAAAAAAAGATATGATATAAAAGTATCAATTTTATTTGCTGATCTTATAATCTATGGTAATATGGCTTTAGAGGTTTTGAAGAAGTTTATGTTCTAAAGTTGGGTTCTGTGTTGCTGAAGCTCATAAAGGTATGAATGTATAATATGTTATTATACATTCATGCCAATGTATAATGAAACTATACCAGTCTAAAAAATGTATGGTAATATGGTTTTAGATATTCTGAAGTAGCTTGTGTTTTATAGTTGGGTTTTATGTAGTTGAATAATTAAATTACGAATGTATAATATTTGATTATACATTCAGACAAATGTATAATGAAGTTGGGGCATTGCCAGGAATTGCATTTTGTCTATATATTTTTATTTTTAATACTTTGTTTAATACATTGACTCAGAGTAAAAATATTGATGCAACTATGTACTGAATTTTCGTAACAAAGGCTGCAAGTAGGTATTGAAGGCATCTTCTATGAATGAATCAAAATTTTTTATGATAAAAAGATTTGAGTCGGAGCATACTTGTAGTCTTAGCGACAGAGTGTTGAATCATTTGGTTGCAAAAATAATTTTTTTAAGTGAATTTACAGCACTAAAATGAATCAATCACAAGAAAATACACACCCCCGCGGATATTATTGAAGAGATGAAGGTTATTTATGGAGTCGATATTAACTACATGAAAGCCTGGCGCACAGAAGAGAAGGCGATTGCGATGTTTAGAGGTGGACCAGTAGATGGATATAAAAAATGCCCCGTTATATCTATATGCTGAACCAAGTGTATCCACAATCGCACATTCGGATGCATAAGGCAGTAGATAACAAGTTTAAATACTTGTTTATTGCCTTGCATCCTATGATAAGGGATTTTGAATTTTATTGACCTGTTATAGTTGTTGACGAGGCTCATTTAAGCGGTCCATACCAAGGAACCTTTGTATCGGCAAACACATTAGATAGTGCAGGTACTGTGCGTTCATGTTTTATTTTACTCTTTGATTGTTATGTTGTTTACTACGTATTATAAGAGCTTATACATTGATGTTTTATGTATAATAATTCATAGAGCTGCTAAATTAGTACCTATATTGTTGACGTTCTATTTTTTTTTCTTTTTGATTGTTTTCCTTATTTCTTTTATATTTAGGTTGTATTCTGCCATTATCTTATGATGTTGTTGATTTGGAGAATGACAATGCGTGGACTTTTTTATTTCAAAAGTTTAGAGAGGCATTTGGTGAACCAGACAACATGTGAGTTGTATCAGACAGAAATGAAAGTATCATAAAAGGTGTAAGCATTGTTTATCCTAATGTCTCTCATCTAACATGTATTTTGCATTTATGGAAAAATATTTGCACTCATTATAGAAAACGTAAAGATAAACTTAGTGACCTTTATTATTCTATGGCTAAAGCTTATAGAAAAGAAGATTTTGATTATATTATGTCAAAGGTTGCTAAGGTTGATCAAAGAGTTAAGGAATATCTGGAGGATGCTGGGTATGAAAAATGGTCTCAATGTCACGCGCCTGTAAATAAAGGTAGAATGATGACCTCTAATATAGTCGAATGTATTAACGGTTGTTTGGTTGAGGCTAGAGAACTTCCAATTTTAGGTTTCCTTGAAGAAGTTAGAATTTTATTCGCCGCCTGGAATTGTAAGAACAACGAAATTCCATCTTACACCAATACAACCCTCAGGAGAAGATTTGATGAAATACTAACTCTTAATGGGGTTAAAGCTCTGTGGATGACAACATGTATTAGAATAATTATGTAACCAAAACTTTATTTTTCATTGATTATATATTCTTATTTTATCATCTGTACTAAATGAGCATTTTCTAACTAGTTAAGGAAGTAGGTAGTTATCTTTATTGTGTATATGAATCGGGACAGAGGTAGATTATCAATATTGAGCATGGCACGTGCAACCATGGTCGGTATCAAATTGATGAAATACCGTGTCCACACGGAATTTCCGTATTTAAAAGTAAAAATATGGATGTAAAGGATTATGGTCATTATTGCTCTGAATTGTACAGGCCAAACACCATAGTCAAGACATATGAACTCCCGATAGTTCCAATACCAGACAAAAATGATTGAAATATTCTAGATTTTGTTGATGATGAAGAAGTTTTGTCGCCCAAATATAGAAGACTGCCTGGTAGGCCAAAGAAAGAAAGGCATTTAAAATCAAGTGAATCACTATCTTTAAGTTCGAACCATTGTGGTAAATACGGATAAGCCAGTCATAACCGGAGGATGTGCGGTTTCTTTCCAAAGGAATCATGAAGAAGATAATATGTTTTTCTACATGTTGATGATTTAAATTGTTTAATTTGTATAAACTTTGTTATTAGTTTTTGTTGGAAAACTGGAGCAACTAATATTTATGTATTTAATTTCTATTTGATGTTCACTTCTTTAATCAATGTTTTATATTATAATAACAATTTTAAGCGTTTTCCATATATCGTATTTCGTCACCATATAACTTACAGTTATAACAGATGGGTATATTTAGTATGTAACTTGAGAACTATTACAGTAAACAATTATTGAAACGTAAGCTATATCAAACTGTTATACATTAATATTTAATGTGTAAGAAATGTATGATATAGAATTATACTTTATTAACGTGTATGATGTTAGACAGACAACAATGACATTTAACTAACTTCAATTTTTTTTTTTAAAATAGTATATGAAATATCAAACTCATGATTTATGTGTATGATTATACATTATACTTTATTGAAAAATATATGATGTAAATTTATGAATGTATAATATTAGATTATATATTCGTATCAATGTATGATATAGTATCAAACTTTATAAAAGTGTATGGTGTAAACTATTTTCATAATTTTTTTCAAGAAAAAACGTATAACAACATGTATGATGTTATCTAATACATAAATTTAAACGTATTAAACATTAGTTCAATGTATTATTAACTTATAAGAAAATGTACGTACCAGTAAACATACTATGTGTTCAAATACAATATCATATTAATTTGTAATTTATTTTTATACGTTTAAAATAAAGTGAAAGGAAAGCTCAATAACTACCAAGAATCAGTTAGTAACATTACAGTAGCGTGTTAGTAACTGCAAAACATTTTTTCAAAAGATGAAGAAATCCATAAAATATAAATTAACATCCAGAAAGTAATCTTGGAATTTTTAACATCAACCACAAAACTAAGAATTAGTTTTTTTAATGCCGAGTATTATAAAACAATGCTACTCTAAAGTAACAATTGCACTTTCATCAATTTCTTGGAGAACACTATTCCTTGGCTGAGGAGGACCACCATTATCACTCATGTACACTTTATTTGCCTTTTCCACTCCGTAATGCCACAGTAATGAAACATAGCATGCACGTTGACTTCCAGCATCAAACCCACATGAATGCACTTGTTGCCCTTTACTTAATATTTTTGCATAGGCAGACACAAAGACGCCATAGTCCCTAATTTCAAAAAATAAAAAATGAATTAAGAGTAAGTACATTAATTATAACATCGTTATATATGAAAAAAATACTGTAATTTACTTACAAACTATCAAACTCTTGCTGTGGTATGTTTTGAACATAATCAACATCAAATAGAATTTTATTGACAAGACCAGTTTGCTGAGAAAGCTTCCCTTTATACGCTTCAAGTATTGACCAGTCAGTTCACTCGGTCTTTTAAAAAAAAACACTGCCTGACAAGTAAGTAGGCAACATCACTGCAAGCTTTTGTATTTTGATTGGTGGTTCCTTTTTCCTTTTACTTGACAATGAGTCATACATATGTATCAATCTTTCCTTCAAGACAATCATAGCCAATACCCGGTGAAATTGTTTGCCACAGTTAACTGGAACATATATCTCATCAACCATGTGGCAGGAATACAGAATCCATTAATTATATTTATAATAACATCTTCATTCTTAGCCACCACAAATGATTTTGCATAGTCTTCTTGCGTGGATAGCTCAAGTACCGGTTCCTCTAGATAATATTGACTATGTGTCTTATCGATATATGTTTTAAAGAAGAATCCAGTCATTGTATATCTATAATTATCACACAACTGCAACTTCGATTTCTTTTCCAAGAGGTAGAAGATCACATCTAAATGCTACACGTGCAAACAGGGTAAAAGAGTAGAAACCATTGAAAGAAATCACTAGATTCATTAGAGGTTGTTTCGTGTTAGTTAAGGTCAGTTCAGTATGAGGGACTGACACTACATGTATGATATACAGGTATACATCCTTAAATTTGTAAGATTTTATATTCTAGGGCTGGATGTAATAAAAATTTCATTTTTCCCTACTTAAAACATACATGATATAGTGTTAATATGATATTTCTAACAATAACTGGTGTTACATTGTACTATAGATAACATCTTGATTAAAGTTGGATATCTGATAATGAAAAATAATGCATGTATGATATCATATTATACATAGGTTTACATGTATGATAAACATGTTGACTGTACTAGGCCTAGTTAGTACAATATGTTACATTGTACAAAATGTAATACAACATTCAACCTTCAATATTAGTATTTCAGATTACATTTCAAAATTAGACTTCAAAAGTATTTAGAGCATATTGTAAAAGTAACAGAAGCCATAAGTTGTCAGATTTATGATATGGTGTTGTAGTAAATTAACTATCAGTAAAAACACTTATGATATGAATCATATTTAGATTAATTTACCCCATCGTTCCAGCACGTCTTACATTTCGACATCAAGTAGAACCAATTCTTAGACTGTGGTTGTACAATGACAAAGTCCAATTAAGGGTAACCTAATCCCAAAGCATTTACTCGATAGTGGTTGTCTGTTTCTTTTCTGGAAAATCATCATTGATTATACATCACAAATATTTATGCTGCCATAGTATTGTTAGAAATTTTTTTTCCAAATTTCTGTAGAATGAGTTTTCAGTAATCCTATGACAATCCACTAGGAGTAATCTATCATCAATTGGTTTGGAAAATCTTGGTTAATGGTGTAACCATTAAAATCATACTTCAGCTTGTCCTCTTTATCGGAATCGCCCACATCCTTAGAGCCAGAACCATACTTTGTGATGTATGGTGACCTTAAAACCCTGGACTTCTTTCTTTCCCTTTTGGTAGGTGATTTTTCTTTTGTGGCTTCACGCTCCTGAACCAGAGCATCAGGGAGATCAGGTGGAAACTGACTGTCCGAAAGTGCCCATTGGCTTTTGGTCATTTTATTTGAAGTACCAACATCCAATGACTTTGTAGTCAAATGTGGTGACAAACCAAATAAAATTATATCTACAGTGGCCTAAATTGAATCAGTTATTGTGCCACCAACTTCATCATGCATGAACACATAAGGATGTGTAATGTATAAATGCAATATCTAAATGTATAACTATATTTATGCTTATGATATGTATGTCTAAGGTGAATGATACTTAGTATTACATATTACATTAAACGTAATTCGACGCGTATAATGTTATTCATTCATATATGCAGTACAATCAGTAATCTGGAACATTTATCCTTGCAATAAAAACACCATTGCATATCCAACAATTTTTAGTAGAGTAAGTTAATGTCCTTTCACAAAATGAGTAGTTTGTAGTAGATAATACATAACCAAATTTTCATAATCAAAATGTTTAAGGAATCAGTTATCAGGAAATCATCATCACCCAATGTGCATCAAGTTTAAAACTACTTGTTAAGAAAATGACTTTACAACAATGATATAAATCATGGAAGCATCAATATCCCAAAAAATTGATATGCACTAGACAAACATTTAGTTCCTCCTACCTTTACTAAGCCCTACACGTAGATAAACATATTTGGTACTAAAAAACCAATATTAGGGACAAAAAAATACCTACACATCTTCCATATCAGTATAGTGCTATTTTTTCAAATCCACTTCATGACCATCTTCTTTAGCGGTCAGATTCACATCCTATATTCAAATTAAGAGAAAAAAGAATAAAATTAAGTTTTATATCGGTGATAAGAAATTTCTATGTGTAATGGGTGCATATGAATGTATAAATCTTTTGCTTACATATCCTATATTTGTACAAGGTCAACCATTCACTAAGACCCCTATTTGAATAAACATAACATGTATTTATGTCAGACCCCGCAAAGTTCCCTCATAGTCTGAGCCTTTAGAACATGTCAAGTGAAGCCTTATTCCGTCTCTAAAAGATTTAGGAATGACTTCTAAATTAATTAGTATTTAAATCATATAGAGTTTTCCTAAAAATGACCTTTTATCGTGTAGGAAAATGAATTATCTTTCCAACGATACCCATTTCGTTAAAATCTGACATCAAAAGATAAAGATATGGCCGAATTACATAAAGCAATTTGAACTGCCCAGGTGCGACGGAGAGGTCCAACGGACCATCGAGCTAGCAACGGATCGTCTCCCAAATCGTCGTAGAAGAGACAGTGATACCTTATTCTGGTTAGGAGCGATGGTAAGGATGACGGACCATCGATCCAGCGATGGACCGTCGACCCAACCGTCGTAGGTAAGGCAGGAAGTCCAAATTTGGCCCAGGTGTGACGGTTAGGACCGACGGACCATCTCACCCACCATCGCATATTTCATTCAGTTATTTTACGTTATTTTTAAAAGGGACTTTTTGGTATTTTCCCACCCTTTTTACATCTTAATATACCCAAATGAACCAGATGACTTCAGTTCATCCAAAAGCATCTCAAAGCTAGGGTTTCTTCCTCAAAACCAAACCTCAAATTCCTTCTCTAAGAAATTCAAGAACTCACCATAATTTCTGCAAATTGAGTTAAGATTCAAAGTTTCCAAGTCAAAGGCTTAAAGAACCCTCCCGCAAGAGTCCAAAAAGAGTCTCAAGCAAGCTTGTTCAGCCAATTTCACAATCTAAGGTATGTGAGGTTTGAACAAGGGTAATCCTTTCACCCTTGTGCCCAAAGACTTATTTTAAATTACAAGTTTTCTGCAATTTATGAGATTTTACATGAAATTGAGTTAGAGTTTTTCACCAATTATCATTAGTTGCAAGGTTTTGATACTTCCCATGAATTGAAAGTCAAATAGCATGATTTTGCATATAGTTTTATGCTTATTGATGAGACTTATAGATTTCAAGATACCTTATGAGTAATTGCATTTTTAAGTATGAATTTTGAGATGTTGACTTGAGATTTACTGTTTGGGTCAATAGACCCCCATTTTATGATTTATTTTTCAAGACTGTTTGGGTCATGAGTACCCCATAACCAAGCTATTTTCAGATTTTAGTTAAAGAATTGTCCACTTGGGTCTAAGCTAAGATATGAATCCATATTTGATTATGATTTAAAGTAAAGAGGAATATATTTTGGTCTTCATTATAGACCCTTGAGTTATTTTAAGGTGGATTTCCTAAAAGTTTTGAGCTGAGTATGGGAGTAGTATTTAGCATTGAGTTGGGTATGATTCCAAGGTTTCATGCCTCAGAACTATGTGCCACCGTAGGATTGAGATTTATGGGCCTGAGGCTAAGATAGTGATCACTAAAGTTAAGGTTCTATTCCGATGGAAAGGGGTTGAACAACTCTCCCCAACATGGGCAAGATGTTGAACTCCATGTAGTTCACATGGTTTATGTCGGTTAGAAGAAACTCTCGAGTCTAAAAGAGTTACAGAGTTCCCAAGTGTTAAAAGTTCCTAAAAGTTCTAAGCCCTTAAGTTTTAAAGAAGTTTTACTCTCCATAAGATAAAAGAATGAGTTTAAAAGTATTGTTTAAATCTTTGTTTAGCCTTCAAGTACTGAGAATAAGAGGAGAGTATAGATTTTAAAGCTAAGTATAATGACTCACGATATTTGTGCTACATGTTTCACTATTTATGATTTATGAGTTTTATATTTTAGACTTATTCAAGCCATGTGAGTCATTCCTATTTGCATGCATGATTTTATTAAAGAGTACTAATATTGTTTTATGTAAATGAATACACCCCCATATACTCAATACATTCCCAAAGTGCTAATCCACATATACGTCTGTGTGCTACATTGTCTCATAATATAGGTTCAAGTGCTTAGTCTCAGTAGTGATCGTGAATTCCCGAGTACCTTTGTCTACATTCCACAGTTGGTGAGTCCTCATGGTTTGAGGACCTATATTTGCAGCTTTCTCATTTTCACAGTGTTTTGAGTTTTTACTTTTAGGTCATAGTGAGTCAGTTGGGGGTCTGTCCCAATGGCTCTCTAGTTTGAGTTGAGTAGTAGAGGCTTTGTTAGACTAGACCGTCAGTGGAAGTTGTGTTCCATATTATTAGTATTTTTGCTATTCAGACATTATTTCCAGTTATTTCAGATTATAGTTGACCTAATAAAGTATCATTATTTAGCTTATTTACCCTAATGCAAGTGTTAAAAGTAGTAACAGGATCAAAGGGTTAGCTTAGGGCTACTTGTAGCCTTAAGCACCGTGTGACATCTCGGGATAAGATTTGGGGGGCGTTACAAACTTGGTATCAAATCCTAAGGTTTAAGAAGTCCTAGGGAGTCTAACAAGCCGTGTTAAGTAGAGTCTTGGTCATCGGTGTGTAGCGCACCACATCTATGAGCAAGAGGCTACAAGACGTTACAGGAAAAAGTCATCTCTTTCATTCAGAATCTATCGTGCTTACAATTGTCTCTCTCAGCTATTAATTCATGCTCTATTATTTCAGAAAATGCCTCCCTGAAGAGCGAATACCCGCAGAAACAATAACGAGCAACCTCAGCCTGTTGATCCCTTGAATGAGACTGTATCTCATGCTGAGTTTTGGGCGGCCTTTCAGGCGTTAGCCCAAGCAGTCACCGCAAATGTCTAGGCCAATAACCAGGATGTAGTTCTGTATTAGTAGTGAGGTGACTTAGCTGCTGCTAGGATCCATGATTTCATGTTGATGAATCCGCTAGAGTTCTATTGGTCTAAGGCTAGTGAGGACCTGCTGTTATATCTTGAGGAGGTGAGGAAGATCACCCAAGTTATGCATATTTTTTAGGAAGAGAGTGTATAGTTGGCATCTTATCGTCTGAAAGACATTGCTTATGACTAGGTTGTTGCATGGAGGAAGAATAAAGGGGAAAATGCTGCCCCCATTACTTGGCAGGTGTTCCAGTATGCGTTCTTGGACAAGTTCTTCCTGTTAGAGATGAGGGAAGCAAAGATAGAGGAGTTTATGAACTTAAGACAGAGCTTTATGACTGTTAAGGAGTACTGCTTAAAGTTTAACTAGTTAGCTAAGTATGCTCCCGATTTGATTGCTGATACCCGAACTAGTATGAGCAAGTTCGTAACAGGTGTGTTTTGTTTAGTACTGAAAGAGTGTAAGACTATTATGCTCAACAGGGATGTGAATTTGTCCCAACTGATGATAATGGATAGTACTGAAAGAGTGTAAGACTATTATGCTCAACAGGGATGTGAATTTGTCCCAACTGATGATAATGGATAATAGATAGAGGCAGACAAGATAAGGGAGAGAGATAGAGTAAGGGGAAACAAGAGGTATAGATCCAAACAACATGAGTATGGTTAGACTAGGTCCCATGAAGGGAACCGTCCATAGTTTCAGAGCCGTTCATCTATGCCAGTTCCTTCATCGAGGAGATCGTGAAGTTGCATGGTACTCCAGTCTCCATCATATCTGATTAAGGTACCTAATTCCATCTTACTTTTGGAGGATATTCTAGTAAGGCTTGGGGACTAAGGTGACCCTTAGTACCACTTTCCACCTGCAAATGGATGGGAAAGTGTAAAGGATAATACAGGCCTTGGAAGATATTCTTTGGTCTTTTGTTTTTGATTTTATTGGTAGTTGGGTTGACCACTTGCATCTCATAAAATTTTCCTACAATAATAATTAGCACTTTAGCATTGGTATGGCTATGTTCGAGGCGTTATATGGTAGGAGGTATAGTTATCCTATTGGGTGATTTGAGGTTGGTGAGAATAAGTTGTTTGGCCCTGATTTGGTTCACCAAGCCATGGAGAAGGTGAAGGTGATTTGGGATAGACTTAAGGAAGCCCAAAGTTGACAAAAGTCCTACACAGATGTGAGGCGAAGGAGTTAGAGTTCAGTTTTGGTGGTTGGGTATTTTTAAAGGTGTCTCCCATGAAGGGAGTGATACGGTTTGGTAAGAAGGAAAACCTCAATCCTCATTATGTCATTCCATACTTGGTTTTGAACAGGGTTGGTAATGTTGTATATGAATTGCAATTGCCTTCTAGCTTGAGCTCTATTCATCCAGTGTTTCATGTTTCGATGTTGAGGAAGTGCATAGGTGATCCTTCGATGATTGTTCCCTTAGAGGAGGTGGGTATTTTGGATTCTTTGTCCTACAAGGAGGTCTCATTTGAGATTTTGGATCGTCAAGTCCGTCGGTTGCAGACAAAGAATGTAGCTTCGATGAAGGATCCTTGGAGGAACCAAAAATTTGAGGAAGCTATTTGGCAAGTTGAGGAGGACATAAAGTCCAAGTATCCATTCCTGTTCCCTATTCCAGATAATCGTGCATGAGGTATATTTATCCCTTAACATCTTTGTTTTCTGTCTTTGTTAAAGGTAAGAGTAGTGCTATGCGCAGTCAAATTGTGTTAATAAATGCCTTGTCCTATCATTCAAGGATGAATGATCCTAAGAAGGAAGTATGTAACACCTTGGGTTTTTGGTCCTTCAAATTTATTTGAAATTTTATCCTCACTATCTTAACTATGACTCCCCTGATGAGTCATAAGGAGTCATGATGGGTCGTAGGGACTCGGTCGTGACTTAATAAGAACAAGTGGCTTAGTATTTTACTTTTAGTACGAGTGGCTCTCAACTAGTCGTCAAGACTTCAGACGGGTTGTAAGGACCAAGTCGTAAGGAGTCCAGACAGTTTTCCCCAAGACAATGTCTTCATTATAACTTGAGGACATAAATCATAAAGACTCACGGCAAGTCATTATTTCCCAATCGTAGGGTGTCCAGTGTGTCATCCTAAATTGTTGTTGTCTTGAGTAAGAGAAGTGGTACAAGTCATTAAGTGTGGTTACAAGTCATCAGTATGAATCATAGCCAGAATAATATGGGGCCTTAGTGGTTCTGTCTTAACTACGACTCCTTGTGATGAGTCGTAATATGTCCATACGAGTAGTACAGTGACCCGTAGTCACTGACGACTAAATTTCAATTTTAAATCGAGGGCACTTTGGACAATTTCCTTCTCACCCAATTAAAACCCCACATTCATAAGGCACATAAGAGGATTTATTTCTCATTCATAACGTACTTAAACACTTAAAAGGCTCTCTCAAATTCTCTCAAGCAGTCATACTTAGGGTTTCCAAGAAGTAGGTAATCCAAGGGCTAAAGGGTTGAATTCCTTCCATAAAACTTGGCATTTCAGGAAAGTTACTTTCCCTTGTTGTTAATTTGTTAAAATAATACATTTTAAAGTATTGTTCATGAGCTATTGATGTTGGCTTTGAATCAAGGGTTGAGGGTTGTGAATGCTTATGGATTGAACAATGTTTCTCATGGTTTATATGTGATTAATTATGTTTTAATTTTGGTTTTGAACTTGTGGGTGCATGGGTATGGTGAATGAACTAGGGAATTGTGATTTTTCTCAAACTTGTGACTGTTGAAGTGGTTGTGACCCCAACCCCATATTGTGAAATTGGTTTTTAGTTATGAAAAATGTGAGAATTTGAACTGCTCTTGTACTATTGAGTAATTATTTTGAATTGAAACAACGGGGTTGTGAATTCCCCCAAGAGAAGATAATTGATGTGGCATGTTGATGCTACCTTGCAAGTGTAGTTGGTATGATGATACCAACAATGTATGCCTTAATGTGTAATGTGGTTCAATGAATGGGAATGTGTGATACTTGTTTTAATTGGGATTTAATGAGGGTTGTGTATCTGAGTCATAAAAGTGGAGGTCTTGAAGGACCAATACTGGAAACCGCGGTTGCTAACACGGGGGTCTATTTGATTGGATGGTTTGAGTCCCCCATAGTATTATCAATTGATTGGAAGGTTCAAGTCCTCCACATCTAATTACATGATTTGGTTCCCGTGTCATGTTAGTATGTCGAGAGGCTCGAGTCCCCATAGTGCATATGTTTACCCTCTGGTTCATGCGGCCACACACACTGGGACTCTACCAGTCGGTGGGAGAGCTTTGCCCATATAGCCTGTGGGTGCCTTCAAATGTTATGACAGTTGAGCTATATATATATATATATAAATATATATATATATATATATATATGCATTTGATTATGTTCATTGGGTTTTGAATGTTTTTGAACTATTGATCATGACATTATTTTATCCTCATCCCTAAGTTACATGCTAGTGTTCATCCACTAACCGTCTCCGAACACTGTATCTCCACGCGATGCAGGACACTGCTACAAAAATGCCAAAAAGCAATGGCCAGCGACGGAAATCCATCGTTTTTTTTTCATCTCAAAAAGGGGCATTGGTTTTTGAAAATGACGGCCTGCATCGCTTTTTTTCAATGGACAACGTCGCTTTTAGGGAAAATTTTTTGTTAGTTACTTTTTGAAAAAGCGACGTTGTGCGTCACTTTTTGTTCTTCAGTGAAGAACACACGATGAACAAAGAGCGACGTTGTGCATCGTTTTTTGAGAAAAATATTTTTTTAAAAAAAGTGACGTCGATCGTCGCTTTTTTTCTTCATAATAAATAAAAAAACGACGTTGTTCGTTGCTTTTTTTTCTTCATAACAAATAAAAAACGATGCTTTTTTGCATTTTTTTGGATGCAAAAATCTACATTTTCTGCATCCCACCTGCCAAATAAAATGGCAATTCAATATATTTATCCCTGATGCAACACACATTATTACAATAATCATACAATACATTATATCAACAAATCATTTAAGCAATTCAAATCAACAACACTAAAACAATGAATCCAACAACATTCAAAATACTTAAACACTCCTAATGATTTTTCACTAATTAAAAGCTAAGTTAAAAAATATCTAAAAATTATCTAAAAGTCAAGTCGAATAACACTAAGGAGTAGCCCCAACAAACTCCTCATCACTCTTTGCTTCCTCTTCGCTACTTGAATCAGGAGCAACGGCCTGTGTCAAGGCATGTCTAAGATGTGAAATTTGATATGACATAGCAGCATGTCTCTCAAAATTATAGAAATGGCCTGATCGTGCTTTGCCAACCAACAACACATTGTCTGAAAATCAATTGACTAGTGTTATATGATTTTATATGACTAGTATATATATATATATATATATTAAAGTGAACTAAATAATAATTAAATCTAATATACATTAAACTCTTGAAACATGGTTGTTTAGAGACTATTGGAATGTCCCACCACTCGTACCAAGGATATGTAAAAAGTCTCATAACGCTCTCCCTTACAGCCTCATTACCTTCTTTTGACACGAGATACCACCTGTAAATAACATAATAAGTATGTAAGCTTGAATATTTTATTAATGAAAAAAATAAACCTATCAATTGAAAAATAAACTTACGAAAATCCATCAGGCTCGATGAACACTCTACCAAGCATGTTTGTATCTTCGAGAATTAGACCAATCAAATCTGTATCAGTATCTTCTTCTACAGGAGGAAGTGAAGGAGAAGGTGGAGATGGAGGTGACTTGATCATTTTGAAGTCACTAGTATACATTTCAAAACACTACACTTAACCATTTTCAATTCTCTAATTCACTTTTCAAGTGACTAAACTTAACCATTTTCAAGTCATGAATTCACATTTAAAGTGACAACACTAAATCAATTTCAAGTCATAAATTCACACTTTCAAGTGATTACACTTTACTAATTTCAAAACATAACATTACCTTTCAAGTAACTACACTAAACCATTTTCAAGTAACTAATTCACTTCTCAAGTGACTACACTTGATCAATTTGAAGTCACTAGTACATATTTCAAAATACTAAACTCAACAATTGTCAACTCCCTAATTCACATTTTCAGGTGATTACACTTCACTAATTTCAAAACACAAATTCACCTTTCAAGAACTACACTAAACCATTTTCAACTCCCTAATTCACATTTTCAAGTGATTACACTTTAATTACTTCAAAACACAAGTTCACCTTTCAAGTAACTACATTAAACCATTTTCAAGTCGCTAATACACTTCTCAAGTGACTGGTACATATTTAAAAATACTACACTTGACCATTTTCAACTCTCTAATTCACATTTCAAGTGACTAAGCCTAACCATTTTCAAGTCATGAATTCACATTTCAAGTGTCAACACTAAACCAAATTCAAGTTATGAATTCACATTTTCAAGTTATTACACTTTAATTACTTCAGAACACAAGTTCACCTTTCAAGTAACTACATTAAACCATTTTCAAGTCGCTAATCCACTTCTCAAGTGACTAGTACATATTTAAAAATACTACACTTGACCATTTTCAACTCTCTAATTCACATTTCAAGTGACTAAACTTAATCATTTTCGAGTCATGAATTCATATTTCAAGTATCAACACTAAATCAATTTCAAGTTATGAATTCACATTTTCAAGTGATTACACTTTAATTATTTCAAAACACAAGTTCACCTTTCAAGTAACTACATTAAACCACTTTCAAGTCACTAATCCACTTTTCAAGTGACTAGTACATATTTAAAAACACTACACTTGACCATTTTCAACTCTCTAATTAACATTTCAAGTGACTAAACTTAATCATTTTCAAGTCATGAATTCACATTTCAAGTATCAACACTAAACCAATTTCAAGTCATGAATTCACATTTTCAAGTGATTACACTTAACAAATTTCAAAACACAAGTTCACCTTTCAAGTAACTACACTAAACCATTTTCGAGTCGCTAATCCATTTCTCAAGTGAGACTAGTACACATTTTAAAACACTACACGTAACCATTTTCAACTCTCTAATTCACATTTCAACTACTTAAAGGCCATTTATTCCCAAACCATACAAAGATGAAGATACATAAATGATTATCTAAACTAACATAATAAATTACTTGTTCAAGGCAACATTTTGATGTGTTGAGGAAACATAGGTGCTGAAAGAATAATTTAATATACTACATTAGTAGGTATTGTCTTAAAAAATAAAATTGAAGTGATAATAGAGAGGTTAGTAGGTTTAGAGTTACTGAAATTGGAAGATGCTTCTTCTGTCAATTGAAAAAGAATATGATACCACCTAAATAAAGTAAACAAAAAGGAATGATGCTTCCTGCGAACATGACACAACTATTTTTAAAAAAATGACAACTTCTTAATTATGTTAATAATAGAGATTAGATACATCTTTGTCGGTTTTAATCACAGAAAACAATCCCCTTTTCTTGCTATTAAGCTTTGTCTAATTCATATTAAAACGTGATGTGTTACAACCTTGATCAATCAAGGATCTTAAAGTATAAAAAAACATGTTAAATCTTTGATTTATTAACAGCCTAAAAGCTGATATGAGAGAAAAAAATGTTCTTTTTAGCTTTTTTTTTACAAGGCAATTCAACATTTTTTCTTTTCAAATGAGACAGCTAACATGACTCTCACCAATTCACCAGTTCAACATAATTTGCCAGCTATGTAAAAAAAATGAAGTGCATAAACTTGGTGATACATTTCAACCAAATATAGATACTTTGTCAACTCAATACTCAAGGATGTCTAAACACTGAGATAGGAAGAGGAGCAAACCAGTGATGGAGAGAGAGGCGGCAACGCCTGTTTGAGAAGAGAGATGGTGATGTCAGCAGCTGTTTCACCGGTGGCGGCGCTGGGATTCTATTGTTAAGGGATCAACGAAGGGAGTCGGAGCGACGACAGAGGGAGGCGAAGCGGAGATGGAGGTCGGCGAGGCGGCTGGTGGTCGAAAATTATTTTAGTTTAGAGAGAAGGTAGAGAAGAGAGGGATCGTAGAGAGAGTGGAAAGGTGGCGGATAATTTTTTAGAAAGGGGATTAGGGTTTTGCTTTGTTTAAAAGGAAAGTGGGTGTTTTGGATCTCAGTCGTTGGATCATTTTGATCAACGACTAAGATAAAACATGATTAAAAAAATTTAAAATTGAAATTTAATTTATGGTCAAATTGAGGTCAATTTTGACTGTAATTGACACCAATTGAGTATAAAATTACCTAAAAATTAAACACCAAAGAAAAATTGAATGGAATTGACTATTATTTTAACAATGAAAAAGGTACAAATATGCCATCGAACTATGATAAATGGTATATATATATATATACATACCCTATGTCATACTTTGGGTACATATATATCCCTACCGTTAATGAAATGGTACATATATGTCCTTCACACTAATGGTAGGGGCATATGTGTACCCAAAGTATTACATATATGTCCTTCACACTAATGGTAGGGGCATATGTGTACCCAAAGTATGACAAAGGTTATATACGTACCATTTATCATTGTTCGAGGGTATATTTGTCCCTTTTTTATTTTAATTTTTTTATTTAAAATAATCAACCCAAACTTACTAATCGAACCCAGTAAATCAACTACCCCACCCGGTCTATTTTAAAATCCAAGAGACGCCTATCTAACATAGGCATTTTTTTCACACCTATAAAGATGTCACTACTAAAAAAATATAGATTTCAGACCACAAAAACCGATCACATATGATCGTTTTTTTATTTTTTAAAATTTCAAAATAATTATTTTAATAATTTTTATATTAATTATTGTTTTTTTACAAATAAAAAATAAAAAAACCGATCGTTAGTGTGAGGGGCATATATGTACCATTTTATTAACGGTAGGGGCATATGTGTACCCAAAGTATGACGGAGGGTATCTACATACCATATCATAGTTCGAGGATATATTTGTACCTTTTCCGTTTTAATAATAATAATAGTAGTAGACAATGCATTTGAAAATTGTGAGTGTGCTAAAAATAGATAAACCAAAAACTGATAAAAAATACCTTATTGATTTGATTATTGATTTAACATATTTAAAAATAGATAACCGATAATATATAAAATAAAATCAAATCGACCGATGCACACCCCTAATTTCAAGGAAAAAAATAGTGAAATTTGATTTTAATATTGACCATTGATCAAATATGATGAACGGTTGAGATTAAAATTGAGGAGATGAGTCAAATTGTGATTAGAAATTGGATTAAAAAAAGATTGAATTGGAGATTTCGATTACGTTAATACAACGTATTGATATGATGAATTGTCGGTTAATTAGCCGTTGGAACAGTTTTGATCACGTCATAATACAACATATTTTATTTTTACTCTGATGAATTATCATTTAATTTATCTTACATTATTATATTATAATTTCATAAATATATTATTACCTTGATCAATGTATTCAATATATATATAGTTGATTGACTATAAACTATATAGTCAGTATATATATTATTACCTTGATCGTATGACATCAATGTATTCAATATATATAGTTGATTGACTATAAAATTCACAATATGTACTAGATACATCACATACACATGTAAATTTCCTCGTAATGCAACGTTTTGTATATATACAATGATAAATTATCGTTTAATTTAGCTTATATAATTATATTATAAATTCAACAATATATATTTTCTTGATCAATCGATCGTATGATATCAAAGTATTCAATATATAATTGAATACATTTAATTTTTTTTGATGTAAAAATTATTTATTTAATAGTAAATTAAAAATCAAATATCAAAGGACAGTGTCGTTTTCATAAATTTAATTTTTATTTAGTTTTAACAAAAGCACGCTGTCCGTCGCTTTTTGAAAAAAATAAATAAAAATTAAAAATATTTACAAATTGCGACGGACGACGTCTCTTTTCTAGAATTAATATTTTAAAAAATAAAAATTATAGCGACGTTGTCCGTCGCTTTTAATAAAAATAAAAAAAAATAAAAATTAAATTTAAAAAGTGACGGACAACGTCACATTTTAAAAATTAATGTTTATTTATTTTTAAAAAAAGCGACGCTGTCCGTCGCTTTTTCTAAAAATTAAAATATTTTTAAAATAATTATAAATTACGACGGACAACGTCACTTTTCTAGAATTAGTATTTTAAAAAGTAAAAATTATAGCGACGTTGTCCGTCACTTTTAATAAAAATAAACAAAAATAAAAATTAAATTTAAAAAGCGACGGACAACGTCGCTTTTCAAAAAAATTATTTTTAGTTAATTTTAACAAAAGCGACGCTGTCCATCGCTTTTTGTAAAAAATAAAGAAAAATTAAAAATAATTACAAATTGCGACGGACAACGTCGCTTTTCTAGAATTAATATTTTAAAAAATAAAAATTATAGCGACGTTGTCCGTCGCTTTTAATAAAAATAAAAAAAAATAAAAAAAAAAATTAAAAATCGATGGACTACGTCGCTTTTTAAAAAATAATAATTATTATTTTTTAATAAATTCCAACGTTGTCCGTCGCTTTTATTCAAAGAAATTATAAATTATTTTTTAATTGCTTGACACAAAAATCCGCAAAAAAAATAATGGATATTAAGACGTTGGCCATCGCTTTTAATAAAAAATAAATAAAAATCAAAATTAAACTAAAAAAGCGACGGCCAACATCGTTTTTCTCGTCGCTTTTTAAAGCGACACCGCCCGTAATTTTTTTTGCGTCACTTTTTGGCCATTTTTTAGTAGTGGGCATCAGAGCTACTTCTACTTTTCCTGCATAGAGTTAGGTCGGTCGGCTTGGTTCGTTGCATTATGGTAAAGTGGTGAGATTCCATCCCCTAGAAGGCTTAGGTATTTAACGAGCTTCCATTCTTAGATTTGAGTATTAGTTACTTCCATTAACATTATCATTTTCATTCTCATTTTCATCTGTCAGAGTCGGAGATATGTCCTGATCAAGACTGGTTTTGGTTCTTTGTTTGGATTACTACAGATATTGGGTGATGTTGGTCGGATGTTTGGCCGGTCATCGATCGTCGGTTATAGACATGTTTTGACTTTTCTTAAGTTTGTTGCATGCTATCTTGTTATATATTCGAATTTCATCCAACATTGGGAGATGTTGTGTTTGGTTTGGTTAGGTGCAGGGGTGATCTCCGGTCCATATGGGACTTGAGGTACCCATCACAGCCAGGCCCTGGTTCAGGTCGTGATAGTGAAGGAGCTTATAAATGTTGAACAAGAGTTTAGACTCTTATGGGTTGAATATGATTTCCTAAAATAAATACTTGAGTTTAATGAATATGGCGTAATAAAGCTTGCTTAAATAAGCCCGAAATTGATCTTCGGACATGCTATAATTGATGAAATTAATGAATCATATCTACTTGTGATCAATTGAGTTAAAGTATTATTGTTGTTTACAAGAAACCAAGTACCTGGGTGGTTGTCTATCGTTGCAATGAGTTCTTAAGGAATGTAATTGTTAAATGATATCCTAAGTGTTAATCACATATATTGAGGTTATATTAAAGGCTTGTTGATTGTACAAGTATGATTGTTTATTCTCATTGGGGTTGTGATTATTATGATATCGATTATTATTATGGGATGTACTGATATTTTGACATTTTCACGAGATTGTTTGATATAATTTATTATTTGGCTCAAGTACCGTGCCAATACAGTACATGAATAAGAGCTTGTCCCCTGTAGTTCATGACTAGTGGGAAACCATAAGACCATTAGTATGTATGTACAAGGTATGCATGAGTGTGTAGGTTTTTTGAGTGGACTGACTAAATGATTATTGTTATTATTGTTGTTTATATTGGTTCCATGAGTGGACCAAGTTATATTATGCTTGTTGTTGTGGGTTCCTTGAGTGAACCAAATTATGAATTTGCTTGGTATATTTGCGATCATTGTATGGTCTGATTTCTTGTCATATATTTTAGTATTCTTGTTGTTAGTGTCATAGTTTGTTAACTTGAATATTGTCAGAGTCAGGGTTGTTGACTAGGTCATGGTTTGACTTGGCATGTTTTCTCTTGATCTGTACTTAACTGAAGTTGTAGAGTTACGTGAAAAGCAAGCAGTCATAAACTTGAGGTATTTATCATAATGTGTGTTCATAGCTATAATTGTTACAAGGTGATGATTATTGGTTTTATTTGCCATTGAGGTTAATGGAGGCATAAGTGAAAGAGTGACTTAATAAATACTTGGGTTAGGATGATTGACACTTGATGTGAAGGTGATTATTAACCAACAAGAATAAGAATGGAAATACTCTTAGTTAAAACAAGGGACACAGATAGCACTAAGTGGATGAAAGTGTTATGAATTAAATTATTATATAAGTTGTCATACTTTCTTTTTGTTATTTTTATATTGTGTTTACGTGATCTAACCCTAGTCAGTCGATGATACCTACCAATATATGTTGTTTGTACTGATTTACTCTTCTTGTACCCTTTTTGAGGTATAGTCTTGTTGCAGGATCAGTTGATATTTTACAAATGACGTGGATAGTTATCTCCAACAGTTTCTACTCCTCTCATTCATGGTGGAAGTTGTGTCTTAGTTTGTCCTTCATTATACTAAAAGATCTTGTACCTTTTTAGATTAGGTCGTTGGGTAGTTTTCATTCCGCATATATGTGTGTGTGTGTGTATGTATATATATATGTATGTATACATACATAAATATACATACATGCATATACATATATATACATATATATATACATACATACATTCATATATATATATATATATATATAATATATACATATATATACATACATACATACATACATATATATATACATATATACATACATACATATATATATATACACACACACACACACATATATATATATACATATACATACATACATATATATATATATATATTTGTAAAATTTATTGTAATAAGGATTTGGTATTTTGTTACTTATCTCAAGACTTCTATCTATCATGCTGAAATGGTGGTAAGGGGTTCTCCTAACTAGTTGGATAAGAGTAGGTTCCCTAACAATCAGATAATTTAGGTTTGGACATGAAAACAATACACAAAAGAAGAATGTTTCCTAGCAAAGTAAAATGGAAATGTTATGGAACTTGTAAGAGAAAACATTGTTATAGGTTTCCCCCCACAATTAGAGAATAAAAAAGTATCATGTAGTGACCCTCAAGGCCTCTTTTCTCATTTTTGTGCCTTTTTGGAGTTTAGAGCTTTCCTATAGCTGCTCCAAATTATTTATGACTTGCTGAGACTAACAGTTCGCTTATCGAGTAGTTCATTTGTGTTTTAGAGCCATTTCTCTATTTTGGAGCTTCTAAAGTTCAGAAATGGGTCTCGGGCCAAATTTTAGGTAAATGGCCTTAGAAGTTATTTGTAACAGTCTCAGTAGCTTTGGAATGTCAATTTTGGGCTAGGTGATGTGGTGTGGAAACACGACACATTCGATGCTTAAAACCGTAAATTTATGTGTGAACTTAGGATATTTTGTTGGATATGATGCACTTTGGTTTAAATTGCAGGTAAAATGGGTCTACAACAGTGTTTGAATGAAAAGAGAAGAAAAAGACATAAAAAGACCAACTTTGAGCAGTATACGAGTCAACTCTTGAATCATACCCATCCGATACGACTCATATACTGAATCGTACTCACAACAGAACCAAGAATCAACTTGTAGAGTCAAGAATGGAGAGAATACGACTCAAGTATCCGAGTCGTAAGACAAGATACGAGTCGTATTGAGAAGTCATAAGCATAATAGAACCTAAGCTACTGTTCAAAGATTAAAGTATCAGAAGTATATGAGTCGGAAGTTTGAGTACGACTCGTATAGGGATATCATATATAAACCAGGGTTCAAAAGCTTGGAAAGACAAAGTCCTAGGTGAATACGAGTAAAGGATATGATTCGTAAGTGTACGACTCATAAGAAGAAGTCGTAAGTTGAATAAGAAGTTGAAGCCTTGGGAGATGAGACACTAGAACAGATACGACAAGGTAGGGTACGACTCGTATAATGCCGATACAAGTGAAGACCGAGTCGTACCGACTTCCGACTTAACTTTACCTTTTCCATTTTTTATTAGGAATTTTATGATTTTCAGACACTATAAATACTATATGATTAATCTTTTATTAGGTTACACTCTATTAGAGGTGTGCATCAGTCGGTTCGATTCGGTTCGGTTTTAGGTGTTATTGGTTTGGTTTATCGATTTTTGGTTTTTAAATATGCAAAACTAATAACCAACCAATAATATATTTTCTTATCGGTTTTTGGTACTTAATGGTTCGGTTTTCAGTTTAACCAATAAGAAAATACTCATAAAATAAAAATAATAACAACTAAAATAAAAAAATAAATCTTAGTTACCTCCACAATCATACGAAATGCATTTTAGTTTACAAGAATCTTCAAACTTGAATTGAATGTTAGTTTGAAAAAAACTGAATCCTAATTGTTGGAAGCTACTAAATGATTCAAACTTTCCAATACGACAATACTCGAGCTTTGTATTGTGCCTTTGTTGCCCTAAATAGGTTAATACTTTGCGAATCTTTAAATTGTGAATAAGTAGTGTGTGTATGTGTGTGTGTGTGTGTATATATATATATATCAGTAATATAAATATTTATATATATAATACAAATAGGAGTAAAACAATAACTTAGTGTATCCTTATTGGGTTATCGGTAAAATCGATAACCCAATAAGTTAAAACCAAAATTGAACCGTTTACCCAATAAATTTTTTTATAAAACCAATAAAAAACCGTTAGCCCAATAATCCAATACCAATAACCCAATAAAATTTTTATTGGTTTGATTTATCGATCGGTTTGATTTTTGCACACTCCTACACTCTGTTACATATTATTACAATACTTTTACAATTAATCTTGAGATTTTAGGGTTTATCCAATTAAAGAATTTGGAGTTTAATCACCTTATTCTTGTAAAATTTATTTTATGTGTTCTTCATTGATAATCATGGTTTCTTGCACAAACATGAGCGACTAATCTCCTTGAATAGGGTTGTGGAAACCTTGGAGGATTAGCTACTTATAGAAAGTGTGAAACTCATATGTTCTAGGGATTTTGCATATATCTTAATCTTATTTGCAATAATTAATATCAAGTATCTGCAGTAACTCGAGATAGCATGTATTCGCATCCATCCCCACAAGGGAGCTTGTGATTGGGAAAAGAAGATTAGGACAGTGATTTGGGATTCATCTCCACCTTTTAGTTCCCGCCATCTCATTGTAATGCCCCGAGATCCCATCCCGAGACGTCACACGACGCTTATGACCCCGAAGGACCACAAGCTAGACCTTTACTGATATATGTACCTGTACACTGCATAATATCTGAAATAAATGCAGAAACTAGCCATAAGGTTCAACACATCTATGAATACTCATAATATAGAAAACTGAATACTAATACATCTGTCTGAAAAAACGTCTAAACTGTCTAAACTGCGAAGTTGATGGGACATGTCCCCAACTAACTCCATCAACTGAAAATAAACAAAGACTGAAGCAATAATAGTAAACTGAAATTCATCCTCGAAAGAAGAGGACTCACTGCTATTGCTGCTGACTGGGACTGAACTGCTGAGGATACTCTGGATCATGTGCCTTTGAACCTATGGTGTCAAATAAAACACCATAGCACAAATGCGTCAGTACAATAATGTACCAAGTATGTAGACGAGGTAGGCTAATGCAAGGGATCATGCATGCATAATATCTAAACTGAATAATCATGAAGATGCCGCATGAGAACACATACATGAATGCACAGACCATGAACACAATCACCGCAACTCTAGATACTAAAACTCTGATACCACTTTACTGCAGACTGAACTCACTACTAACACTGAGATACTGAATCACTGACTCATATGATACTGATAACTAAGAGTCTGGATGTACTTACATCAAGGACTGAATTCTGAGCTTACTGCTTTCGACTAACAGAATTAGAGATTAACTTTTCTAACTGATTATTTCGGAAGCGATTATCAATGATAAGAAGTATGATCATGTCCAAATCTGACAATAAGAATACTCAATAGAATCTGAGATGAAGATCAAGCCTATCTAACGGGAGATCTCTAGATATGATAATAAGAATACTCAACATGGTCTGAGACTGAGATCAAGCCTCTCTAACGGGAGATCTCTAGATATGATAATAAGAATCTGTATATAAGACCAAGCCTATCTGATGGTATGGTCCATGAATCAATGGAACTATCCGAGTTCCTCACTGAGATAGACGACTGTACCATACAGTCTTGAATTCTGAAGATTGATACTGAAACTGCAACTGCGGGAAGTAATTACTTAACCGACATGACCCAACATACCATAGGTGGGGTCCAACCTATAACCCCAGTTGGAAGGGTGTCAATACCATGCCACGGGTAAAGACCTCTCTGGTCAAACCTCTCTGATGGGATAACCCTCGTAGGAAGTCAGCCTGAGGCAATATAATAGTCAAACCTCTCTGACGGTGACAACCTCTACTGATGAGGACTCCTATATCCGGCACTGTCTATGCAATTCTAGAGTTCAGGGATTGCTCCTAACGACTCGGCCTCTCTGACGGGAAGCTGTCATCCCTTTCCTTTCTCGGTGCTAGTTTCTACTCCCAACTGAAAGACTCTGAACTGAAATCTTAACTGAACACAACTAAACTGAATCTGATACTGATCATGTTTCTCAAAAGATCTGACTGAGTTACACTGAGATTACATGGTTCCATATCTGACGGGAAAGGAATCGAATCATGGTATCTGACTGACGATACAGAGCTTGAATAGATAACTCGAATCACTTCTGAGATTAGAATCAAATCAGTTGAATACTATTAGATGTGATATGATTATAGGACTGAGGATAGATTACTAGCGATACAGAGATAACTGAGATTACTAAGCTTTCTTAAGTTATGCACTTGTTTGAGGATACAGAGTTCTATAGTTCACTGAGTTCTGGGAATCATGGCTCGACTGAAATTATCGAGAAACTAACATGGGCTCTAGACAACAACTCTATTGTCGGGTATAAATACCTCCAGGACTCGATAGCATAAAAGTCTCATTCTTGAGTAGTCATCACCATAATCATTCATTTATCATCACAAGCATTCGTTCATCATCATAAGTATTCATTCATCATCACAAACATTAAAGCATCTTTAGAATCAATAAAGCATCTTTTCAAGTAATTAGGAATCATGTCATATGTTCATTCCCACAATCATTAAGACATCACCTCAAGCATTTAAGGAACACAAACGTCTATTCATCAACACAGTCTCCAAGGGGTCACTTTAAGCATCTCAGAATCATAATCATATAATAACGTAGGGGAAATATGCTACTAGATCATACTCTATTCAACCAGGTTTTACTTCAACTATTTCATACCTATATCAGTTTTGACATGTGTTTGGATATCACATGGCTTGGGAAAACTTCATACTATCATGTCATAACTTACTTGCTAACCACTTGGCATGTATTAAAAACTTAGCATATACAAGAGAACAGAATTGGGGAATTTATTACTCTCACATCTCCACTTGTTCACTAAGGTCCCTCAACAAAACACTAGACATGCATGGGTTCACACTTATTTGGGAATTTCCTACTACCATGGAATAATTCATTTACTTGGGTATTTTATCAAACACTAGGCACGCATAAACTAACTCACAATTTGGGGTTTTCTATTCAACATACTATAATGGACCTTATGCTTCACCTAAGCTCTTTATCAAACCTATGTGGGACATGTTTTTTTTATTCAACCATTTATACACCCATTTGACATGAACACATCACATAGAAAGCAACATAAGGAAGATTCATCACAAATATCACATGGATTCCACCTACTAGGGTCAAGGCTCATGAATCTTGTAAACAAACATGCATCAAAACTCAACAACACATGTAACATCATATTCAACTCATACAAATAGTTAAAAACTCATAAACATAAAAATCTTTGAGTTTTGAAAAGGGTTCTTGAGATTTTTGGATGAAAGGGACCCAAGAATCAACATCTACATACCTTAATCTTTGAAATTGGATGAATTCTAATGCTTGAGACCCTATCCGCACTTGTAATAAATAATTCTTGTAGCCCACACTATGAGGAACTTGATTCTTGAAGAAATATTAAAGAATTATGGATGAATTTTTTTGGAAGATTAGGGTTCTTGATTTGAAACCCTAGATATTTTCTCTTAAGAGAATTAGAAGAGTAGATGAAGGAATTAGGGTTTGGATAGGGTTCCTCATATTTATAGAGACCTCCAAAAGATGGGAAAAGACCAAAATACCCTTGCAAAAATATCCTTAAATTGCTGGAAAAAAAATAGTTGACGACATCCATCACAAGCCGTCAAGTTGGTGATAGGTCGTCAGGAATTATCATCACAAAAAGGTGAAATTTTGAGTTTCTGGTTAAGGTTGACGACATTGGTGATAGGCTATCTCGGGCGTGATTTCTTGTCACAAAATGTCATAACCAGAGGTAGAAATCTTCCCAGGGATAAGGACATTGGTGATAGGTCGTCACGCTCGTGACAGCTTATCATGAATGTCGTCACTCAGTTTCTCAGCCTGACATACTGGAGTAAAATGGGCATAACTCTTTGCTTCGATTTCAGTTTTTGACGAAATTGGTGTCGTTGGAAATATAATTCAAAGAGATTTCATTTTATATATAGTAGGTCCTCTAATTAGATATATACAAAAAGTTATGGTCTATTGAAGTTGACCAAAGTTTTGACGTTCACTAAAACTTGAACGATAGGAAAGCTTTCAACTCGTCCTTGAGTTAGGGGACCTCTATTATCTTAATTCATGCTCAAATAGATTCCCACATGATTCAAAGTATTTCAGACTTGGGAATATATTTTTGAAACATTTTGACTCAGATTTTTTTCTTTACCAAATACGTTCTAAGGCTCAGACTGGAAGAGGATTTTGTGGGGAATTACATTATCTCCCCCTTGGGAACATTCGTCCTCGAATGTCGCTTGATAGAATTAAAATACGGATCAACAGGACCTACTCAAGAAATAGAAATATTTCATGGCATGCTTACGCAACTGGAACCACTGACATATAGAGTTCTCACACTGGGCATGATTCTTATCTGGTGCATGTAATACTCGACTGAATCTACTCATAGCTGAATTCTCATAACACTCATGCATATCTGATGCATGGACTCATAACTGGGATGATCTCAAGAATGCATGACTTATCACACACTGACAAGATGAACTCATTTCTATTAATGCGCATATCTAATGCATGAATATCCGGCTAAGCTGACTTTTGAAAGAACGACTTGACAATGCAATAACGACTGATTCTAACTTCATACAGAAAATCTGAACATGCATCGGGATGAATCTAAAGTCATGAAACATCATAATACTATGGGGTATCTCCCCTTTGGGACTCTATGTCCCTCTAAACACAATTCTCTGAAATATTGGGGCGGTGCGCGGGGTACCTACAAGCTGGGCCATGATTGACCGATCAAGATCTGAAACTCATGCATGACTCATGATAACATATAAGATCAAAATGGGAGAAAAGGATCTATCAATGCATGCCATAAAGATGAAGTGCTCATAACATACCTGGGTCTATTTCAGGAGATCTTTCCCGATCAAGGCAAGCCTGAAACGCACGGAGTCTACCCCTTTGAGTCAGCACCCTACATTCTCTCATTCTATGGACTGGCTCTCCACACCCAAAGCATACATCACTATCGGCTCTATACATACCTTGGTGGCGCCTTCCACACTCTCCACAACGCGGATGGATACGAACACCACTAGCACTACTATGGGATTTGGAGCTTGGCGCTCCCTCAAATCTAACACCGTCAAACACAGGTGTGGGTACACTAACTGAAGATAGAGCTGGAAATAAAAATCTTCAACCATACTGAGAACTACTACCACCTTAAGACCCTAACTGCAAGAAACCACGACTACCTGTCTTGGATCTCTTACTCACTCTCTCTCTCTTCTTCATCTTATCTGCCTCAATCTATTGTGCATACATTATTAGCCTAGAAAATTCCATATGTCTATTGATCATAGCATATCTACACTTTTTCAACACATAACTCGACACCCCAGACAAAAACTTACTCATACTCTCTCTAGGGTCAGCTATCAAGTCAGAAGCATACTTAGCTAATTAGTTAAACTTAAGACAATACTCTTTCAAGGTTATGGAACCTTGCCTTAGGTTCATGAACTCTTATACCTTAGCCTCTCTTATCTCTAGCGGGAAAAACTATCTAGAAAGGCACTCTGAAACTCTAGCCAAGTCACAGGAGCTGCATTCTTCCCTCTACTCTTCTCCCTCATCACTGCCCAATCATGAGCAATATTTTTCAGCCTATAGATGCTAACTCAACACTATCCTCCTAAAAAACATACATAATCTAGGTGATGTTCTTCACCTCCTCTAGATAAAGCTGTGGATCCTCACCTACTACTAACCCAAAGAATTTTGGCGGGTTCATTTTCATGAAACTTCTAATTCTGGTTGTGGCTGAGTCCCCATCTTGCTGAAGTAGGGCTGCATCCTGATGATTGCCCTGAACACTAGTCACAACTTGGGCTAGCACCTAAAAAACTGCCCAAAACTCTACATGTGACACACTCTCATTCTAAGGATCTACTGGCTGTGGGGGCTGATCATCAACCCCACAGACAAAATCTCTGTGAGGAGGCATACTCTGTAATTGGAAGAAACAAGTGGAATAGACTGAGAACCAACTTGAGCTCATACTCACTCACACGAAATGATCACTGAAAGAAGGAAAATTGCTCCTAAGAACATCCTGTAGCCTCTTGTACATAAATGTGCCGCGTTACACACCCATGCACAAGACTCTACTAGATGCGGCTTTTCAAACTCCCTAGGACACTCTTGAACCTTAGGCTCTGATACCAAGTTTGTAACGCCCCGAGATCCCATCCCGAGACGTCACATGGTGCTTATGACCTTGAAGGACCACAAGCTAACCCTTTACTGATATCTGTACCTGTATACTACATATTATCTGAAATAAATGCAGAAACTAGCCATAAGGTTCAACACATCTATGAATACTCATAATACAGAAAATTGAATACTAATACATCTGTCTAAAAAGCCTCTAAACTATCTGAACTGCAGAGTTGATGGGATAGGTCCCCAACTAAGTCCATCAACTGAAAATAAACAAAGACTGAAGCAATAATAGTAAACTGAAATTCATCCTCAAAAGAAAAGGACTCACTATTACTGTTGCTGACTGGGACTGAACTGTTGAGGATACTCTGGATCCTGTGCCTCTGAACCTATGGTGTCAAATAAAACACCATAGCGCAAATGCGTCAGTACAACAATGTACCGAGTATGTAGACGAGGTAGGATAATGCAAGGGCTCATGCATGCATAATATCTAAATTGAATAATCATGAATATGCCACATGAGAACACATACATGAATGCACAGACCATGAACACAATCACCGCAACTCTAGATATTGAAACTTGGATACCACTTTACTGCAGACTAAACTCACTACTGATACTGAGTTACTAAATCACCGACTAATCTGATACTGATAACTGAGAGTATGGATGTACTTACATCAAGGACTGAATTCTAAGCTTACTGCTTTCGACTAACAGAATTAGAGATCAACTTTTCTAACAGATTATTCCGGAAGCGATTATCAATGATAAAAAATATGATCATGTTCGAATCTGACAACAAGAATACTCAATAGAATCTGAGATAAAGATCAAGCCTATCTAATGGGAGATCTCTAGATATGATAATAAGAGTACTCAACATGGTCTGAGACTGAGATCAAGCCTCTCTGATGGGAGATCTCTAGTTATAATAATAAGAATCTGTATATAAGACCAAGCCTATCTGACAGGATGGTCAATGAATCAATGGAACTATCCGAGTTCCTCACTAAGATAGACGACTGTACCACACAATCCTAATTTCTGAAGATTGATACTGAAACTGCAACTGCGGGAAGTAGTTACTTAACTGATATGCCCTAACCTACCTCAGGTGGGGTCTAACCTGTAACCCCTGCTGGAAGGGTGTCAATACCGTGCCACGGGTAAAGACCTCTCTGGTCAAGCCTCTCTGATGGGATGACCCTCGAAGAAAGTCGGTCTGAGGCAATACAAAAGTCAAATCTCTCTGACGGGGACTCCTGCGCTGGCTATACAGTTTTGGAGTTCAGGGATTTCTTCAAATGACTCGGCCTCTCTGACGGGGAGCCGCCATCCTTTTCGTCGCTCGGTGCTAGTTTCTACTTCTAATCAAAAGACTCTGAACTGAAATCTTAATTGAAAATAACTAAATTGAATCTAATACTGATCATGTTTTTTAAAAGATCTGACTAAGTTACGTTGAGATTACTTGGTTCCGTATCTGACAGAAAAAGTATCGAATTATGGTATCTGACTGATGATATAGAGCTTGAATAGATTACTCGAATCTCTTCTGAGATTAGAATTGAATCACTTGAATACTATTAGATCTAAGTTGATTACAAGACTGAGGCTAGATTACTAGCGATACATAGATTACAGAGATAACTGAGATTACTGAGCTTTCTTAAGTTCTGCACTTGTCTAAGGATACAAAGTTCTATAGTTCACTGTGTTCTGAGAATCATGGCTCGGCTGAAATTATCGAGAAACTAACACTGGCTCTAGACAACAGCTCTATTATCGGGTATAAATACCCCCAGGACTCAATAGCATAAAAGTAAAGCATAATCATTCTTGACTAGTCATCACCACAATCATTCATTCATCATCACACGCATTCGTTCATCATTACAAGCATTCATTTATCATCACAAACATTAAAGCATCTTCAGAATCATTAAAGCATCTCTTCAAGTAATTAGGAATCATGTCATATGTTCATTCCCACAATCATTAAGACATCATCTCAAGCATTTAAGGATCAAAAATGTCTATTCATCAACACAGTCGCCAAGGGGTCACTTTAAGTATCTCAGAATCATAATCATATAATAACGTAGGAGAAACATGCTACTAGATCGTACTCCATTCAACCAGGTTTTACCTCAACTATTTCATACCTAAATCAGTTTTGGCATGTGTTTGGATATCACATGGCTTGAGGAAACTTCATACTATCATGTCATAACTTACTTGCTAACCACTTGGCATGTATTAAAAACTTAGCATATATCAAGAGCACATAATTGGGAAATTTACTACTTTCACATCTCCACTTGTTCACTAAGGTCCCTAAAAAAAAACACTAGACATGCACGGGTTCACACTTATTTTGGAATTTCCTACTACCATGGAATAATTCATTTACTTGGGTATTTTATCAAACACTAGGCATGCATAAACTAACTCACAATTTGGGGTTTCCTATTCAACATACTATAATGGCCCTTATGCTTCACCTAGGCTATTTATCAAACCTATGGGGGACATGTTTCGCTTATTCAATCATTTCTACATCCATTTGACATGAACACATCACATAGAAAGCAACATAAGGAAGATTCATCACAAATATCACATGGATTCCACCTACTAGGGTCAAGGCTCATGAATCTTGTAAACAAACATGAATCAAAACTAAACAACACATGTAAAATTAATTTCAACTCATAAAAATCATCGACAACTCATAAATATAAAAATCTTTGAGTTTTGAAAAGGGTTCTTGAGCTTTTTGGATGAAAAGGACCCAAGAATCAACATCTACATACCTTAATCTTTGAAATTGGATGAATTCTAATGCTTGAGACCCTATCTGCACTTGTAATAAATAATTATTAAAGACCACACTATGAGGAACTTGATTCTTGAAAAAATCTTAAAGAATTATGGATGAATTTTTTGGAAGATTAGGGTTCTTGAATTGAAACCCTAGATATTTTATCTTAGGAGAATTAGAAGAGTAGATGAAGGAATTAGGGTTTGGATGGGGTTTCTCATATTTATAGAGACCTCCAAAAGGTGTAAAAATACCAAAATACCCTTGCAAAAACGTCCTTAAATTGCTGAAAAAAAATAGATGACGACATCCTTCACAAGCCGTCAAGTTGGTGATAGGTCATCACAAATTATCATCACAAAAGGGTGAAATTTTGAGTTTTTGGTTAAGGTTGACGACATTGGTGATAGGCCGTCACGGGCATGATGGCTTGTCACAAAATCTTGTCACCAAAGGTAGAAATCTGCCTAGGGATGATGACATTGGTGATAGGTCATCACGCTCGTGACAGCTTATCACGAATGTTGTCACTCAGTTTCTCAGCCTGACATACTGGAGTAAAATAGGCATTACTTTTTCTCCGATATCTTTTTTTGACGAAATTGGTATCGTTGGAAATATAATTCAAAGATCTTTTATTTAATATATAATAGGTCCTCTAATTTTATATATACAAAGAGTTATGTTCGATTGAAGTTGACCAATGTTTTGACGCTCACTAAAACTTAAACGATAGGAAAGCTTTCAACTCGTCCTTGATTTATGGGACCTCTATGATCTTAATTCATGCTCAAATATATTCCCACACGATTCAAAATATTTCATACTTGGGAAGATATTTCTGAAACATTTATACTCGGATTTTTGCTTTACCAAATATGCTCTAAGGCTCAGACTGAAAGAGGATTTTGCGGGGCATTACACTCATATAATGTCTTGATCCTACCCCATAATAGTGATCTGAGGTCATAGCAAGGAGCAACAAGGCGACACCCTGAGACTTACCCAGTAAAGGGTGAAATTAATCTTTACGCTGACCAGGTGGCTGATAATACCTATCTTTTAGACTTTGCATGCAGAACAACAGAACAACTGGGTTGATCACAAGAAATTTATAGAGTTGAGAATCCAGGGGAAACATAAACCTAGTGTTCGTCTCATATTGTCTACAACTCAAAAGCACTCAAGAGTTTGGTTACTACTTGCGATTGATACTACAATCCCCCATTTACTTTTCTATATTACTCGAGGATTATATCAAATCAAGAAACTATTCATGTTTTACCTGTGGGATATATACCAACCTAATTGGGTTATTATATTTGCAATCGTTGCATTATACTTCTAATTGGAGTGATGTTTTGGGCGACATCAAATTTTGACGTTGTTACTGGGGAAGATGGTTTGAGTAGTTATTTGAATTGGTTAAGTTTGTGGGTTTTTATTTTTCTATTTTGATTTGGCATACGCCGGTGTATGCCAAGTACTAGGAGTAGAGAAAATCCCTTACTCCCTTTTGATCAAGAACCAGAGAGAATCCTTCAAACACCGAGAAGCATGTCAGGACAAGTCCGTGAAGGGGTTCAAGATCCCCACCCTTGGATACGAATATGGAACTCCCACATGATCCATTAGATCTATATAATATTGCATATTTACAGACATAACAACTGTTGGAAAGAGAACGTAGAGAAGCTAAAGAGGCCAGACTTTCCTCAAAGGCAGAGTTAGCTCAATAAAGTGGACTAGTCAGGCCTAGACAGGTTGTTGATCGCCCAGTTCAGAGAGGCAGATCTCTATTTATTCTGGCATATCAACACTTAGAACAATATGAGGATGATGATAAATATCTGGGTTATGTTGAGCATGCAGAGTCTGGAGCCATTGTTCATCCTACATTAACCCCTAATATGAAGTTTGATATCACTAGTGCTATGATCCAATTGTTGAATATGAAGGGTGTATTTTTGGATGCAGCTAAGGATAATGCAAACATGCACCTAGAAAATTTTCTTGGTATCTGCACATCTTATACTATTCCAAGGGTTAATCAGGAAGCATTGAGATTGAGGTTGTTCCCATTCTCTTTGATAGGTGGAGAATCACTATGGTTAGTGGAACTTTTAAGAGGATCTATCACTACTTTGCATGAGTTAAAGATAGTTTTTGATTAGATTTTTCCCTCCTGCATGGATGTTACAGATAAAGGATAAAAATTTTAATTTCAGACAGCTACCTGCTAAGTCTATGTATGTGGCATGGTTTTAATTCAAGAAAAAGATAAGCATGTACCAAATCACAAAATCAGAGGATCTAACTTGTCAGAGATCTTCTACAGATCATTCAATAATAGTTTGAGAGCTATGGTAGATACTATTTCAGGAGGAGCATTTATTCATCTTCGCTGGGAAGCTACACAAGAAATGCTAGATGACATCACTGTGACCATAAGAGGATGTCATACTCGAGATTCAGAATATGGTGGTGGTACATATGCTATTGGAGCAACAAATACCTATGAAGCAGCGAATGATATGGTAGCACAAGAGGTTGTACTGCTTTGTGTAGATATTGGGTTGCTTATGAAAAAATTTGCATCAATGAGTACAGAGAAAGTAAATGCAGTTGCGGCAAAGGGGTATGCTTCCAAACTATTCGAGATTGAATCTGAAAAAGAGGCAAAATATCTTGATCATAGATTGGTAGATTTTCGATCCCAAGGGCAAGGGAATCAAGGTCAGAACTATTATAAAAATAGATATAGAGATACGAGTAGAGAAAAATATGGTGATTGTCGACATAAAGACAACTATAAGGAGAAGAGTGATAGGTATATTCCACTAGGTAGTTGAGATATGGAGTCCAAAGTGGAGGACCTTTTGTAAAAGTTGGTTAAAGGGAAAGAAAGTCAAAAGAACTGCCCGAAGGATATCAAAGCTGATCTATCAGGATTGAACTAGAAAGTTGGGTCACATGCTACAACAATCAAGAAATTAGAGATTAGTTTTGGTCAGATGTCAGCCACAATAAATCAGAGACAACCTGACACTTTTCCAATCAATATAGTGGTAAATCTCAAAAATGATAGTCAATTCCATGCCATTACCGCTCGGAGTGGTAAAGTCACTAAAGATCCACTTGTACCCACTGCTAATGAGCAGAAGAATAAGGATGAGCCAGTTGATGTTGGGAGTAGTAGCAAGCAGAATGAAGTAGAAAAGAAGGTTGTAGAGCTGGTGCTAAAGCCTATTCTAAGACCTCTTCCTTCTTATCTACAAAGAATGAAAAAGATACAAGAATATGGTAAGTATTAGAAATTTTTGTCTATGTTAAAAGAGTTGACTGTCAACATGCCGCTTGTAGAGGCATTGGAGCATATGCCAGGATATGAAAAATTCATGAAGGATTTAATCACCAAGAAAAGGTCAGTCAGTTATGAGCCAGTCAACAATATTCATCATTACAGTATTGTAGTTAATAGATCATTTGTAGAGAAGAACAAGGATCCTGGTGATTTTCTAATACCTAGCATTATTGGGTCTTTCAACTTCACTCGAGTATTATGTGACTTAGGGGCTAGCATCAACCTTATGCCCTTTTCCATATTCAAGCAGTTGGGTTTGGGAGCTCCCAAACCAACTACCATGTGATTAGTGATGGTTGATAGAACAGTAAAGAAGCCTGTTGTTATCCTTTATGATGTTTTGGTAAAAGTGTCTTCTTTTATATTTCTGACTGATTTTGCTTTATTAGATTGTGAAGTAGACTTTCAGGTCCTAATTATTTTAGGAAGACCATTTTTTCCTACAGGTAGGACATTGATTGATATGGAGAAATAACACCTGATGCCGAGACTCAATGATGAATAAGTGACGTTCAATATACAAATTTATGAAGTAGACCAAGGAATTGAGAGTGGTATATATGATTGATGTATATGATGAGGAGATAGATTTATTCTATGATATTGATACAGTGACACTGTGGGGTGATGGTTCTGATGCGATTGTTCCTGTTGAAGAGAGACTAGTTTTCGAAGCACTGGTAGCTGTAATCATGAATTTTGATTATGATGATATCAGGAGTATGAGGAGTTAGTAAGTGCACTGTATGGGAGTGGTTATAATTTTGAGCCAAATAAGCTTCATTTAGATTTGAAGAATAGAACTACTCCACCTGCTCGGCCATCCATTGAGGAACCACCGGTGTTAGAGTTGATGACCCTCCTATCTCACTTGTAATATGCATTTTTGGGGGCCTATAATATTTAGTGGTTATTATTTCAACTGATCTGAAACAATCAGAAGGAGAAGCTTTATTATCAGTATTGTAGAGATTCAAGAGGGCCATTGGATGTTCTATTGCAGATAGTGTGGGTATTCTGCTTGATTTATGTACTCATAATATACAACTTGAATTGGATTGTGTTCTATCTATTGAACATCAGCGTTGACTCAATCTACCTATGCAGGAGGTGGTGAACAAAGAAATAATCAAGTGGTTGGACACTGGTGTTGTGTATCCCATTGCTGATAGCAAGTGGGTCAGTCTGGTGTAATATGTTTCGAAGAAAGGCAGAATTACTGTGGTGCCTAATGAGAAGATTGAGCTTGTGTCTATGAGGCCAGTATCTGGATGGAGAGTGTGCATGGATTATATATAATTGAATGCATGGAATCAAAAGGATAATTTTCCTATTTCTTTCATAGAACAATTGTTAGACAAGTTATCAGGTATAGGATAGTATTGTTTTATTGATGGATACTCAGGCTATAATCAGATCATTATTGCACCCGAGGACCAACAGAAGACTACTTTTACATATCGTTTTGGGACCTTTCCATTCTAGCGAATGTCATTCGAGTTATGCAATGCCCCAACCATATTTTAGAGATGTATGATGTCTATTTTCTCTGATAGGGTCGAAGACACCATTGAAGTTTTTATGCATGATTTTCAAGTTGTTGGTGATTCTTTTGAAGACTTTCTGAAGCACTTGGCAAATTCTCTCCAAAGGTGTGAAGAATGCAATTTGGTACTTAATTGGGAAAAGTGTCATTTTATGGTCAAAGAAGGAATTGTGCTTGTGCACAAAATTTCAAAGAGAGGCACAGAGGTTGATCAAGCAAAGATTAAGGTGATTGAAAAATTACCTTACCCAATTTCTATGAAGGGAATTCAAAGTTTTCTAGGGCATGCAAGTTTTTATAGGCGATTTATCAAGGACTACTCAAAGATTGCAAATCCTCTTTCCAAGCCTCTTGAGAAGGAGGTAAAATTTAATTTTGATAATGCATGCAATAAGGCTATTGAAAGTCTAAAAGAGAAGCTAGTGACTTCCCCAATCATTGTGTCTCCTGATTGTTCTTAACCTTTCGAGATTATATGTGATGCTATAGGATTGGACTTAGGGGTTATACTAGGCCAATAGAAATAAAAGATCCTTCATCCCATCTACTATGCAAGAAAGACATTAAATCCTACTCAAAAGAACTATACCATGACGAAAAAAAAGTTACTGGCAGTGGTTTTTACCTTTGAAAAGTTTGGATCTTATTTGATTGTGACAAAGGTGATTGTACACACTGACATGCAATATTGCGGTACCAAATGGCTAAAAAAAATGCAAAGTCGAGGCTTATCCGGTGGGTGCTGTTGTTGCAAGAATTTGATTTCGAAGTGAAGGATAGAAAAGGCACGAAAAATCAAGTTGCAAATCATCTTCCTAGACTAGAGGAGGAAGATGTGTGGAAGGTTTCAACTAGGTTAGAGATTGATGACAGTTTTCTAGATGAACATATATTGGAAGCTTCCCAAAATCTAATTCCATAGTTTGCAGACTGCAAATTACTTAGCCAGTGATCTTGTCCCAGAAGATCTTTCATATCTACAAAGGAAGAAGTTCATCCATGAGGTAAGGAATTTTTTCTGGGATGAGCCTTACCTATTTAAAATTTATGCAGATGGAATTATTCTTAGGTGTATACCTAAAGTAGAGATGATGAGTATACTTAAGGGTTGTCATTCATCGCAAGTTGGGAGACATCTTGGAGGAGCCCAAACAACTCACAAAATCCTGCAATGTGGCTACTATTGTCAAACCATATACAAAAATTCCTACAATTTCACTACTGCTTGTGATCAGTGTCAGCGACAAGGAATAATTTCTAGAAGAAATGAACAACCTAGGACTCTTATTTTAGAATTGGAAGTATTTGATGTTTGGGGCATAGATTGCATGGGACCTTTTGTGAGTTCTTTTGGCATGACATACATATTTGTGTCTGTAGACTATGTTTCGAAATAGGTGGAAGCAATTGCGCTTCCTAAAAATAAAGGTTGTAGTGCCACGACATTTTTTAGAAAGAACATCTTTTCTCGATTTGGTATGCCACATGCTATTATTAGTGGCAGAGGGTCACATTTCTGCAATTACCTATTCAAAAGTCTACTTGAAAAATATGGAGTGAACCACAGGGTGGCAACACCCTATCATCCGTAGACTAGTGGACATGTTGAAGTATCTAATAGGGAAATCAAGTCCATTTTGGCAAAGACTGTGAATGCCAATAGGAATAATTGGCAAGAAAGTTAGATGATAAATTGTGGGCTTACCGCACAACTTTAACCCCCCATATGTGATTCACCTTATCAGTTTGTGTATGGAAAAGCTTGCTATTTACTAATTGAACTTGAGCATAAAGCACTATAGGCGTTAAAGAAGCTGAATCTAGAGTGGAAGGGTGCAGCAAAGTCAAGGCTAAATGGCATCAATGAGTTGGATGAATTACGACTCCGGGCATATGAAAGTCCATCCCTTTGCAAGGAAAAGATGAAATCACATTATGACCGCAAGATTGAGAAGAAGGTATTTGAAAAGGGTGACCTGGTGCTACTACATAATTCCAAGCATCATTTGTTTCCAGGTAAGCTAAGGTCAAAGTGGCATGGTCCATGCACAATTATAAGAGTTTATCCCTATCGTGCTTTAGAACTAAAGAGGGATGGTGATCGCCTGTTCAAGGTAAACATACAAAGAGTGAAGCACTATTTGTGCAATATAGAAGACGTGAATGAAGTAGCTGAGATTGACCTTGATGAAGGATGAGTAATCAAGGAAATTATGTCATGCCGTGACATTAAATCAAGCACTGCTTGGGAGGCAACCCATGGGGCTAGTTGGTGAAATCTGAGTATCCAACTTAGCCACGTAATGTCGCGATGTTAAATCAAGCACTGATTTGGAGGCAACCAATGTTTTGTGTAAATATTTCATTTATAGGGTAATAGGTTTGTTCAATGTGCAGGACTACGAAATACAGACAAAATCCAGAGAAGGTGAAAAATAGGCATACGAACTCTTTACGAGTCGTATCTATACGCTACGACTCGTGAAAATGAGTCATATTGACCTAGAAGAAAAATTAAAATCAAGAAAAAGTTTCCGGAATGGATACGATTCTTAGAATGAGTCATACCCTCAAGGCATGATTTGTCACCTTGAGTCGTACCCACTCCAGAAACCCAGGTGAGTCCCAGGGCTATACGAGTCAAAGAAATAACCCGTAAGCCTGTGTAAGAGTCGTATACACAACTCGTACCCATTCTTACTAGGTCAAATCTCGATTGACCCAACCCAACTCTTCACTTAAAAGGAAAAAAGATACACGATCGGGAACCTGATTGAAACTACTTGTACCCACTTCATTCTTCACCCTAATTTCAACCATTAATCTGCAAAATCAACTTATATTCAACTGATTAAACTACCAACAACTCCAAATCTTTAAATTTCTCTACTTTGCAAGTTAAAATAAAGTAGTATTTGTCATTATGAACTTGAGTTGAGTTATATTTAAACAATTATTGAATTATTGGTACCCTAACTTAGGTATTTTTTTTGGACATTGAAGATTGGGGTAGAACTAGGGTTTGGTAAATGAATTTGTTGTGATTGTTTGGACTAATATGATGGATATAGATGAAATTTGTAGTGGGTATTTTAGGAAATTGCTATGGTGTCAAACTTTAAAGTTGGACCTCTATGTTGCAGAGGATATGAGACCTCTTATGACTCGTACCCACTGGTATGGGAGTTGTAATACGACTTGTACCCACTAACAACATAGAAGTTTAACAAATTTAAAGTTCTATAATGGATGCAACTCAACCTTATGAGTCGTACCCAGACCATACGGCTCATACACACTTAGTTATACCCACTTGGGATGATTTAGGTTAGAATAAATATTTTTGATCAACTTACGACTGGTGGTAATGAGTCATACCCTTTTGGTATGGCTAGTTAGGAGGATTCATAAGCCGACTAGTAAACAAAGGTCATGCATTGAATAAAATATGACTTGGCTTTACAAGTCGTACCCAGTTGGTACGACCCGTACCCAGTTGGTACGACCCGTACCCACCACTCATACCTGAATCAGATCAAGCACATTGAACTTTAGTTTTAAAGTTTTATTTCTTTTATTTTATTTTCTTTACTTAGTTACTAATAATGGTGTATTTGTAGGAAACATACCTCCCAAGAACTCCTCCTCATCAAAGCAAGTTGTGAAGAAACACGTTAAGCAAGCACCAGTGGCTAGTGCAGAATTCAGTGATTCTAAGTATGAGACTATATATGAAAGTAGCGGGGAAGTTTATGATGGAACCTCTAAAAAGAAAGTTGCGCAAAAGGGAAAGGAAGCTATAGAGGCTCAGGGGAAGAAGGTATTTCCTAAGGCTTAAAATTACCCCCAAAAGGCCCAAGGAGGAAGAATCCTACTATGACTCATCCCCACATACCACAACTACCTTCCAACGATGATAATATTGATGATGATAATGATGATAATGATGATAATAATGATAATAATGATGAGGTTGAATCCAGTTTGGAAGAGGGAAATTCTGAGCATGCTGAAAATATAGAGGATGTGAATGAAGTACCTCTAATAGCCCGACAGGACCCATCAATTTCTCTTACCACTGCCCCATGCCCATCATTAAATGATGGGTGTGCCTTGGAATGTATAATATATTCAATAGTGGGTTGTTCAAGATTCAGGGTGGCAAGATAAAGAGAGTACTATATATGGAAAGAAAAATGACTACCACAGGGATGTCAGAGTTATGTGAGTTTGAAGAGCACTTCCATAAGTACGATTTTGAATGGATGATGAAAGCGCTCGAAAAATATAGTGAAGTCCTTATTCGTAAGTTCTATGCATCATACAAAGGTGAGCTACAGAGGCAATATCCACAGGGCTAATTGTGGAAGGGAGGCAATCCTTTTACCTTCCTTTTGATTCGTGGAGTTCAGGTTGATGTTTCTCCCTGAACTATTGGGAGATTTTTTAATGGGTTAGAATATCAGGCTCCAAACGACATAGCAGAGATAGAATACAGGATGGAAGAGATACGAAAGATAACCAAGAGGATGTTGTGTTCTAAAGATAAAATGGTCATTTTCAGATGGATTTTAGAGCGTATTGATTTGAATAGTGTGAATGTAGTTTGGGTTGTAGGAGGCCCCGGGGTGGTCTAAAAGAAGATAAAGAAGAGTACCCTAAACTTTGAGGGTAAGGCTTGGTGGACACTAGCCCGACACCGGCTGTGTCCTACGATAGTTAATGATGTTCTAAGATCAGTTCACGCTTCTATGATAGACAGCTTCACAGTTGATGATAGTTTGATGTCGGTGAGTTTTTATCCCGAGAGTTGAGGATCTGGACTACCCCTACATGATTACACAAATTTGTCTGGCTACGAAAATGTTAGAACTCCCTAGGATAGACGAGATGATTGAGGCTAGGAGGATATTTGAAGATATTATGGCAATATTTTTCACTCAGGACAATCAAATTGAGATCCCTGCTACAGCTACAGCTACTAAGGTATAGTCACAGATAGAGGGAACACCTACGATGCAGTAGGTACTTTTAGTGCCCCTCCACCAGTCCAGTATGTGACACCTAGGCCATGAGGTATGCCTCCAGGTATTATTATGATCTCCCAAGATGCATGGACCGAGGTTATGACCAAATTAGCTACACTTGATGCAAATATAGGTCACATGGAAGGATGAGTGAAAAACTGGCTTGACAAGAAATTTGAGGAGCAGGATAGGCACGTCCAAAGGCGCCTAGAAGATTTTGAGATAACGATCACTCTACAACTGAGTAGAGGGTAGATGACTGATGTTCCTTATATCAGATCAGAGATTGCGGAAATCAAGAAAATAGTCTAAGAGCTTTATCAGAGATCGGTGGTTGCTGAACATATTGTAGAAATTGTGCTTCCTATTGTCCATATGCCTAATATCTGGGAAGACCTGGTTGATGCACCCATAGTGGAGACCAAAGAGTAAAGACATAAGAGAAAGAGAAAGAGAAATAAACTAAAGAAGCCGAGAAGAGGGCCTATGCTGAGAGTATTCAAGATGAGCGAGACCGTGAGACAAGGGTCCATGAGATGGCCATGGGAGCTAGTGGATCAAGAGCTCCAATTGTTGATACTTAAGGAGTTGATATTTTTCCCCCGTCTACTGTTGATTCAGTCCCGGTTAATAGGATGGTAGCTGATGACAGTGGGACCCAGTCTATGGGCCCATATGCTGATATTGTTGAGCCGGTGCCTTGATCGCCTAGGTATGACCTTTATCCTTACTCTATTTTAATTTTTATAGCACTGGGGAAAGTGTAATGATTTTTAGTTGGGGGTGGGGTTATTCCAAAAAATTTGGGAGTAGCTGAAAAGAGATATATAGCTAAAATTGAAAGTCTGTTATGACTTGCAGGTTTGATGCAGGCAGCTGAGATATGGAGTAAATCAGTGTGCCTATGGCAACGCATTATTTTTTATTATGATTTTGGAGGATTTTGAAAAAATTTGGTTGCATTGAAAGATTTTGTTTTGATTTTAATTTGTGATTGTGGAAACACTGCTGATTTGAAATGCGATTGTGAAAAGTTGTGTTTAAATCAAAGAAAAAAGTTGAGACCCCTTCAAAATTTTTTTTTTGAATAATAGCGTGATTGGTATACTTGTGTGAGACTGTTGTGAATCTGAAAATGGTATTAGGATTAGGGATAAAATAGTTAGGGACAAAATAGTCGCATAGTTGGATAACTAGTACTTAGTAATATAGCCATGTGCAAGTGTGTGTGAGATATACTGGGTTCCCGGTGTGTTGGAATCTAGAACTTTCCCGATTTCTTTTACCTAGGTCTAGGATAGTTAAGTAGGAGATGATCATAGGCCCTTTTTGTGTAAGTCCAGTTGAGCCTAAAATGCCCTAACCAAACGAATGAATCCCCTTTGATCCAAAGAGTTGAGACTTACAATGAACCTATTTGTCCCTAGTCCTCCTATGGACACTGTGCACTTCAACTCAAGCAAATCTCCTAAGTTGAGGGTGGTTATTATAGGGTGCGTAAGAGGAAACCGAGTATGAAGAAAATAGGTAGAAGGAAAATAGTTGAAACCTGAGCAAGTTTGGTGAAAAGAAAAGAAAGAAAAGTTTAATGAAAATAAAAAGAAAAAGAATAAGGAAAAAATGAGAGCTGAAAAACCATACCTGACCAATTAGAATGTGCTTAAACGAAGAAGGGAGACATAAGGGCGGAAATAAAAGAAGTGAAAAGTGAGTGGATCCCAAGAAAAGCATAGTGTCCAGGAGGTGTAGTCACTAAATCAATCCCAAAAGATATCATATCATCCCAAAGCTTACGTTACAAGACAAATCAAGTCCCATAGTGATCTTACCATGACTATCTAAAAACATAGGAAAAAAGCATAAGGGCAAGTCTATGGTATTCTGTATACACTGGTGGTACTTCTTTATGAGTGAGAGAATCGTTTGTTATATCCCTGAATAGATTTATTTATCCAAAAAAAAAGTGAATGGGATTTCTTTGATTGTGAGCGTACATGGGCCATGTTGCTAGATTGCTAGGTTGTTTGATAAAAGTAATCTATATTGATGCCCAATTGTCTATTTTCTAATATAATGCCATCATCGGATTCCCTTAGGTTTCTATGTATGCTAAGTTATTATACGCAGCTGAGTTTTGAAAGTTAGAATTAGAGGAGGGAACAATAAGATTTAAATAAATTTCAAAATCATTGCCATGGATAGCTTAAGAACTTCATGTTTAAGCATTGTCTCTGTGCTGGAAAATAGTTAGTTGGATTTATTTGCCCGAGGACATGCAAAATTCTAAGCTGGGGGTATTGATGTGGTGTAGAAACATGACACTTTCGATGCTTAAAACTGCAAATTTATGCATGAACTTAGGATATTATATTGGATATGATGCACTTTGGTGTAAATTACAGGTAAAACAGGTCTACAACATTGTTTGAATGAAAAGAGAAGAAAAAGACCTGAAAAATACCAACTTTGACCAGTATACTAGTCAGATCTTGAATTATACCCATACGATACGACTCATGTACTGAATCGTACTCACAATAGAACCAAAGGTTAACCTGTAAAGTAAAGTATGAGAAAGATACGACTCAAGTATCTGAGTCATAAGACAGGATACGAGTCATACAGAGAAGTCGTAAGCTTAACAGAACCTAAGAATATAGTTCAAAGATTAAAGTGTCAGAAGTATACGAGTCAGAAGTCTGAGTACAACTCGCATAGGTATGTCGTATACAAACTAGTGTTCAAAAGCTTGGAAAGACAAAGTCCCAGGTGGATACGAGTAAAGGACACGAGTCGTACACTTAGGTACGACTCGTAAGAAGAAGTCATAAGCTAAATAGAAATTTGAAGCCTTGGGATATGAGATACCAGAATGGATACGACAAGGAAGGGTATGACTCATATGATGCCGAAACGAGTGAAGACTGAGTCGTACCGAATGCCGACTTAACTTTACCTTTCTTATTTTTTATTAGGATTTGTATATTATTTTGAGAGACTATAAATACCGTAGGATTTATGTTTTATTAGGTTATGCTCTGTTACATATTACTACAATACTTTAGAATACTTTTACAATTGATCTTGAGATTTTAGTGTTTATCCAATTAAAGACGTTGGATTTTAATCTCCTTATTCTTGTGCAATTTATTTTATGTGTTCTTCATTGATTATAATGGTTTCTTGCAAAAATATGTATGGCTAATCTCCTTGATTAGGGTTGTGGGAACCCTGGTGGATTAGCTACGTAGAGGAAGTCTGAAACTCATATATTCTAGGTTTTTTTCATGTATCTTAATCTTCTTTGAAATAATTAATCTCAAGTATCTACAGTAACTCGAGATAGCTTGTATTCGCATCCATCCTCACAAGGGAGCTTGTGATTAGGAAAAAAATATTAGGACAGTAATTTGGGATTTATCTCCACCTTTTAGTTCCTGCCATCTCATCTAATCACTTGATTCTACCCTATGATAGTGAATAAGGTCATAGCAAGGAGCAACAAGGCGACACCCTGAGACTTACCCGATAAAGGGTGAAATTTATCTTCACGCCTACTAGCCGGCTGATAATACCTATCTTGTAGACTTTGCCTGCAGAAAAATAGAACCGTTGGGTTGATCACAAGAAATTTATGAAGTTGAGAAGTCAGGGGGAACACAAATCTAGTGTTCATCTCATATTTTCAACAACTCAAAAGTACTCAAGAGTTTTGTTACTACTTGCGATTGATAGTAAAATTCCCCATTACTTTTCTGTATTACTCGAGGATTACATCAAGTTAAGCAAGTGTTCACATTTTCCCTATGGGATAGACCCAACCTAGTTGGGTTATTATATTTGCAATCGACCACATTATACTTCTAATTAGAGTGTAGTTTTGGGTGGCATAACTAGGGGTACCCTTGGTATGGGTCTCAAGGCTTTCATACTTGTTTCGAGGTATGGGGTGGAATTTGGATAAAATAGCTCTTAAGGATGTAACACCCACTTCTTATCAAAATTACCCAGATGAAAATTTTAATGGTGCGGTTGAGTCTGAAATGTCAAATTTTTGTAGGGTAGCACAGTTTATTTGCGATCACGAGATTCCAAACCAATTTTGAGCACCTGATCGGAGTCCATTGGAACTTTCTAAACGTGGCCGGTACAGCCTCTTAAGCGGTCAGGGGACTTAATTAGAGGTCTTGTTTTAGTGATTTAGTGTCACTTTAGCAGCAGCCACAAACCAGTTTAAAACAACTTGGCCAGCCTACGCTTGGCCACTTTAGCGATTATTTAGCCACTAAAGCGGTCATCGTTAGTGTTATATACAAATTCTATTTATCTTGTTCTCCAACACTTTTACCTGAGTATATCCACTATTTTGGACATTTCAAGCTCGACATTAGTGAGGTATTAAGCATGTGAGGCTTGTTTGTAGCTCAGGATTATGGTTTTAAGCGTGTCGCGTCTTTAGTTTCAAAGTAATTTGATCAATCTTCGCTTAATTTTGGTAATTGAATTCCTTACTTCTCTAAATTATTATTTTCGAGCTCAGATATAGCCAAAAATTTTATGGCAAAGAATCCTTGAGCTGCATGGGATGCTGTTAGGGTTTTAATTTTGTATTTCCACAAGCGGGCCCCATGTAGTTGTTTTAGTCCAATTTTTGACCCATAGCATTTATATGCAACGTGGGTATCATTTTTCTCATTTTGATGCTTACATCATTGAGTTTATAGTGTGGAAGCTCTCAAAGTCCTCTTGGAAGGGGAAAACTCCAGCGTTTGGCGGGGTCCAGGTAGGCTAGACTTGACCTTCTTTTAGATTGAGATTAATTATGATATTAGCATATTATTGTACTAGTTTTGAGTGGGATATATTAGACTAATTATGGTGTTAGCATATTTTTATTCATATTTAGTCAGTTGGGGCCTCTTTTAGTAGAATTGGGACCCGTTTCCCCTTAGCATAATGTATTATCATCCCCTAGGACTAGAATTATTATTTATAAAACCTAGGGATAGATTCGGGAATTCCTATACTAGGCTCAGGTAAACTCTACCTTAGGTTATGTTATCAAGACTCTATTATGGGCCCAATTGTCTTTTTTAGGAAGAAACATAGAAATAAAGCTCCTTTAGACCTAGTTAGACATTTGATAATCTACTTTAGGGATATTACTTGGGGTTGGGATTAGCTTAGACCTAGTTATTTTCTTGTTTATCTTCTTCTCCCGGGTAGGATAACACCTGACCTGTCCCCACTCTTTGTCAACCTTGGAAAGGAAACCAGTTGATGTGTAAGCAGATGCTAAAATATTTTAGGCTTTTAACTAAAAATAATTGCAAAGTCTTAAGAAATTTTGTCATTTTTTATCGTTTTATCATTGATTTTGCAGTAGAAGCCAAGATACAAGAGAACCAACAAGGATAGAAGCAAAAGAGTTAAAATCTGAAGCAAATAGAGAGAAGTGTGGATGAGAACATTCCTGATAAGTCGCCAGCACTTTGATAAGTTATCATCTTCATCTCCATCCTTAGACAAAGATTAGTTTTCGGCTGGAGTTTGTGACGACATTCCTGATAAGTCATCATCCCTGTGACAAGTTATCAGAGACACTGTCAACCTTAGACAGAGAATAGAACTAAGTTGAAAGTTGTGATGACATTTCCTGATAAGTCATCAAAGATTTGATAAGACGTCAGGTTTCATTGTCAACCTTAAGCAGGAAGTGCTAAAACGGAAGAAGGAGCTGACGACATTTGTGATAAGTTGTTAGACTCCTGATAAGGTGTCACGAATATCGTCACTTAATCCGAGAAATTACTGAAATCTGTGATTTTATTTCCATAATTAGGGTGAACTATTTAAAGCATAGTTTAGGGTTTTCTAAAGGGGGATTCCGAACCTATTTTGGGACACACATATATTGTTACTTCTTGAAAAACAATTAACTTTGAAGAGATTTTCATCAAGATTTTGGGATTTCTATTGTGATCTAATCTAAGAATCACTAGTTACTATTCATCTTGTGGTAAGTTCATCTTTCAAATTATGAATACATATATTTGTTTCTCTTATTACATTATGAGTGGCTAAATCTCTCTAACTCAAATTATGGGATATATGGTTTAAGTCTTGGTAAGATGCAATGTGTTGAAGATTCTAAAGGTAGTAGGACTCCTTGATAATTCTGAGATTTTAATTATTGTCTATTGGTTGCAAACGATAGATAGCACCTGCTTTGATTTGCTTGAGATAAGAAATCAAATATAGTAGGAAGTGAATTATTGTCAGGGACTTGGAAACACTAAAATTCCATTTAATAATTGACGGTGTAACAAGGTTGATTAACCTGAGGTAAAGTCTAGTTAGTAAATATAAATTCCCTAAGTCTGAGAGGATTAGGTAATTAAATGCTTAAGTAGGTCGAGAGACATTTTGGCATAACTTCGATTAAGATAATCTGTTGTCCTACCTACTATGAGAATCTTGAATCACTGTTAGCATTTGTCAAGTACTAAAACCCATAGTGAACATAATTCTGGTTTTCCATAAACTCTTGAATACAAACACCGAAACTCAAGTGACCAACAATTATTTGTTGACCATCAAAAACCCCCATTTTGTCTTTTCGTGCCAGTTATTTGAATTTAACTTGTAGATTTAGTTTCAAAATAGTTTTATCGCCACTCATATTGTTCCCTGTGGATTCGACCCCAACACCAAAATTGGGTAAATATATTGATGACGATCGCCTTGCACTAAATTGATGTGTAAGTTGAGCGTTATCAAAAATGGCACCGGTGCCAGGAAATAATTTGGTGTATTGAGTTGGTTTGGAATTTTAGTTTACTTTCTTGAATTCAAACTTGTAAATATTTGTTTAGTTTATTTTTTATTTTCTTTTATTTTTATCACACCTTTCTTGAGATGTCAACCTGGATAGATGTTTTTTTGAGTGATGATGATTCTTGTGACGATTCTTGTTATTATTTTGGGGGACCATATTTTGAGGCTTGGTGTCCAGATTTATCTGAAAGTGCATGGACTGGACCTTCACAATATGATGTGTATGTTGTCCTACTTACTATAACTTGGTGTTTGGCTTATGGTCAAAGTGATCATACTGAAGATATGTGTGCTGTCATGATTCAAGTGAAAAAATTGATGAAATGAATCTTAGAGAATCAAGAACAGTTGTGGGCAGAGCTAAAAGAGTTACCACTCCCACCATGTTCACTGTGGCTAAACAAAGAAGAATATGAGGGGGACATTAGCCAATTTGAGGAGAAAACTCAAGAATCTTAACCACTCAATTGTCATCTTGATCTTGACACTGACATTGAGAAGGTGAATAAAAGTAAGCTTGTAGTAGATAGTGTACATTTTGAAGTAGAATTAGTTGGGCCTCACTCGAAGCATTTTTCCACATTATGTTTAGATGATATCTTGTCTGTGGAATCATCTAAAATAGTGGAAGAGTGTGAAGATCAGGAACAAAAATCCTATATTTTTAATTTTACACTAGATAAGCAACATAAAAACACACCTCACTTTAGGGCCGAGTGTTTTACTATGCACATTCTATTACTCGATTCCTTAATTTTTATACCACCCCCTACAAGCGAGGCAAGAAAATAAAATCTAAGTTGGGGGTGAAATTCATATCCTCAAGGTGGAGGAAAAAGCTGAGTTGGGTCGTGCCGCGACATTAAATCAGGCGCTGCTTGGGAGGCAATCCAAGGTATTTTGTTTTTTGTATTCATATTATATGATTAACATCAGATCTTCGCACCCATGGTGCCACAGGTATGTTTCTAACTCTCTTGTTTTGGTTTGACGCATTGGGGACATTGAATGATTTTAAGTTGAGGGTGGGGCTACTTGTGGGTGTTGATGTCCTCTTGGGATTTTTTTTTTGCCATGTCTCTTTTCCCTGGAGTCTTGTTCCTAGTAGAGCCGGCATGTTTAGGCGTATTGAGATTTGTTGTAACATTTTGTAGTTGACTAGGAGAAATACAAGTACCGAGGCAGTTAACATGATTTTGTTATTTTGTAAACACCTCTCAAGTGGTCTAATTCTTTAACTGTGTGATTTGTATCTAATTGTGACCACTGTGCATCTCTGTATGGCATTAGTTCTAGTGACTTGATAACTATTGTTAAACAATTGCATAAACCGGATAAGTAGTAACTTGTGATATACTTGTCTGCCATATGCGTGTGAGATTCTACTTAGTTTCCTTTGTATGTTGAATTCAGAACTTGCCCGGTTAGTCTTACCTAGGTTGAAGGATAGGGGTTAGGAAAGGATCATAGGCCTTTTTTATATTAGCTCACTTTAGCCTAAATGACCTTCCCTGTATGCATAATATCCCTTGATCCCTATTTTGAGCCTGAATAGCCTATTTCTTTTTACGATACCTATCACCGTCCCATTATATATCACAATGAACCTATTTTGGCCCTGGTCCATCTTGTACATGTGCACCTTAACTTAGGCAAATGGCCTAAGTTGAGGGTGGCTATCATAGGGGTGTGTGATGTCAAATGATCATGAAGATAGGTAGAACAAAATAAAAAAATAAAAAGTTGGGTGTAGCAGAAAAGAACAAGAAAAGAAAAGTTGTGAAAAAAAAAAGTGATTGTAGGAAAGATAGCACCCATACTGAATAAATGTGATCAAGAAAAGAAAAGAATAGAAAAAGGTTAATAAGTGAATCCCAGGAGCTAGTGTAGTGTCAGGGAGGCTTAGTCACTTTAAATATCATCAAGTATCATACCAGCCCCTAGCCTGCATTACAATCCAAAGAGAAGACCTATAGTGATCTTAGCTGACCTGTCTGAAAACCTTGGTAATAAAAATAAGGGCAAGCCTATGGTACTTGGAATACATTGATTGGAACTTTATTCTGAGAGTGAGTGTCCTTTGATTGTCTCCATGGTTACATATAGGATTGCGGATATAAGAAAAAAGGGATTTCTTTATTGTGAGGGCACACCAGATATGTTGCTAGTAGCTAACTTGTTTGAATAGTGTAATACTGGTCTATGCATGGTTGTTATAGATAAATTACTGTCGTACCTTGATTTCTGTGTATTTCATTATTGGTCTTCAATAATATACACAATTGTTCTTAAATTGACTAACCTTGGAGATGGTGAAGATGTTTTGAGATAATATGGATGATTGACTACCGAATGTACTTTGTATCCTCTTGGTTGTGTTTGAGTTATTTAAGCACAAGCAATTTTTTTAAGTTGAGGGTGTTGATATATGAGCAGATGCTAACACATTTGAGGCTTTTAACTGAGAATAATTGCAAAGTCTTGAGAAACCTTTATCATTTTTTATCGTTTTATCTTTGATTTTGTAGTAGAAGCCAAGATGTAAGAGAACCAATAAGGATGGAAGCAAAAGAGTTGAAATATGAAGCAAATAGAAGAGAAGTGTGGCTGACGACATTCCTGATAAGTCGTCATCACTCTGATAAGTTATCAGCTTCATCGTCAGCCTTAGACATAGATTGGTTTTTGGATGGAGTTCATGATGATATTCCTGATAAGTCGTCAGCCCTGTGATAAGTTATCAGAGACACCATCAACCTTAGACAAAGAATGGACCTCATCTGAAAGTTGTGATGATATTTCCTGATAAGTTATCAAAGAGTTGATAAGTTATCAGAGACACCATCAACCTTAGACAAAGAATGGACCTCATCTGAAAGTTGTGATGATATTTCCTGATAAGTTATCAAAGAGTTGATAAGTCATCAGGTTTCATCATCAACCTTAAGGAAGTGCTAAAACTGAAGAAGGAACTGACGACATTTGTGATAAGTCGTCAGACTCCTGATAAGGTATCACGAATGTTGTCACTTAATCCGAGAAATTGCTAAACTCTATGATTTTGTTTCCATAATTAGGGTAAACTATTTAAAGCAGAGTTTAGGGTTTTCTAAATGGGGATTCCGAACCTGTTTTGGGACACACGTATATTGTTACTTTTCTCTCTAGTTTCTTGGATTGAAAAACAATTAACTTTGAAGATATTTTCATCAATATTTTGGGATTTCTATTGTGATCTAATCTGAGAATCACTAGTTACTATTTATCTTGTGGTAAGTTCATCTTTCAAATTATGAATACATCTAGTTGTTTCGCTTATTACATTATGAGTGGCTAAATCTCTTTAACCCAAATTATGGGATCTATGGGTTAAGTCTTGGTAAGGTGCTATGTGCTTAAGATTTAAAAGGTAATAGGACTCCTTGATAATTTCAAGATTTTAGTTATTGTCTATTGGTTGCAAATGATAGATAGCACCTGCTTTGATTTGCTTAAGATAAGAAATCAAATATAGTAGGAAGTAAATTATTGACAGGGACTTGGAAATACTAAAATTCCATTTAATAAGTGACGTTGTAACAAGGTTGATTAACCTGAGGTGAAGTCTGGTTAGTAAATATAAATTCCCTAAGTCCAAGAGGATTAGGTAATTAAATGCTTAAGTAGGTCGAGAGACATTTTGGCATAACTTTGATAAAGATAATCTGTTGTCCTACCTACTATGAGAATCTTGAATCACTGTTAGCATCTGTCAAGTACTAAAACCCATAGTGAACATAATTCTGATTTTCCATAAACTCTTGATTACAAACACCAAAACTCAAGTGACCAACAATTATTTGCTGATCATCAAAAACCCTCATTTTGTCTTTTCATGCCAGTTGTTTGAATTTAACTTGTAGCTTTAGTTTCAAACTTGTTTAATCGCCACTCACATTATTCCCTGTGGATTCGACCTCGACTCCAAAGTTGAGTAAATATATTGACGATGACCGCCTTGCACTAAATTGACATGTAAGTTGAGTTTTATCACCAGTCGGTCCATAATAGGTTTAGTAGCTAGAAATATAATCTACTGATTTAGTGTACTAATAGTAAGTTGAGAACCCTGGATTTCCGCTAGCTATTCCATGCTTAGGAAATTGTATGTGTATTTATCCTTATATTATTGCCTCAAAGTCTGGCATATGATTTATTTCCACTATCATGATTTCTGGAATGGGTATGGTATTTGGTTCTTGTTATGATTACCCCTTATGGCATCATATTAAATAAATATTGCATCTTGTTCTTCAATGATTAATTAGGTGTTCGAATAGTATGTATTTTTCTTTCAAGAAAAAATAATATCTTTTAAATTTAGGTGACACAATTTTTTAACTTTAAAAATACCTCATTTCCAAAATATTACACAACTACAACTCTATTTTCAACATTAAAAATACCAAATAAAGTGCATACATTTTTTACTTTTATGGCCAACCGAGTCCTTAAGTTTAGAAAATATATTACGGATATAGTTGGTTACATATGAGTTTTGATTTGAGTCTGAGATCATTTTATGACTATGTTTTGGTTATTCTAGTACTGATTGTGTTATATTGTTGGGAGTTCTAACAATTTTACATGGATTATTTATCCTCTTGTTAATATCCATTATTTTTGGTTTGAACGTAGGTTTGGCCTATCATTATTATCCACTAGTGTTGGTTCAAGCGTCATTTATACTATTTTTATGGATTTGGGATATGAAAGATACTTAAGTTTGGCACAGTTAAAGGTTACTAATGCTTCTTATCATATCTTTCCTCTTATTTGCACCACAGGCTTATGGAGGCTCGATAAGGTTATTTGTCTTCTTGTTTCCACCTTCTGGCCCTTTGGGGCCCTAGTTAAGTTGTAGGTAGTCATTTGCCTTTATTTTTGAGTTATATATTTTCTTTATCGCATTTCCCTAACATAGTTTGATATTTTCATTTATTTCCTTTTACTTTTGACTTATCTTACACTTTTGCACTTTATATTTATGCTTTTATTATACTTAAGCTCAGTTGGCCAATAATGACTACTGAGTATCCATTGCTTTGGTAGTCATACTACACTTCTGTATTATTTTTCTGATGTGGATCTAAGTATGATCCACCGACGTTAACATTATCCTCGGGCCTTACTACTGATCCAGAGAGGGGTAAGCTTTCTAAGGTCTGGAGTTGATCCTCCACCATCTATTTTTAGTTACAATATTTTGTATTTCCAAGACTACTGTATATAGAAATATTTTGGATATTGTCTAGTACTCTTTTTTGTTATAGTAGCTCGTGTACCGATGTTACTAGGTCTTGGGAGGGATTCATTTGTTTAGTTTGTCCTCTTCCTTATCTTGTACAATATATATTTTATAGATTTTGTCTACTTCCACCTATGTTGTTATTTTTATTGAGTTCATCCTTGTTTCCTATCTATTTTCACCTGTTATTCCATTACTTGTCGTTTTGAGCTATGGCTTTGTTTACCTAGTTATGGGTTGAAGTAGGTGGCATCATGACCTGAGAGAATTGGGTCATGACAACTTGGTATCATAGCCTAGGTTCACTGTTATTATTGGTGCAAGAGACAATACTTAGTATAGTCATGTAGATCAATATGGAGATGTCTGTGTCCTATCTTCAGGAGGCTAAAAGACATTTTTAGGAAAATATCATCTTTTTGATTCACTTTCATGTGTTGTGCTTGTATTGGTTTCAAAATCCTTATTTACTTCACTCTTTCATAGATGGTTAGGAAACGGGTGAGATAGTCAAGAATTAGGACCCTGAGCCTGCTGCTAGAGCTCCAATTAGAGGCAATGATCGGTGTTGAGGTCTAGGGAAAGCTAGATCTATTGCCCCGAATCAGGATTAGGCTAGGGAGACATCTCTAAATCCTATTGTAGCTCTTAAGACAGAGATAGCCCAGAGATTTCACGGCTACATTCGCAGGTATGCCAAGGCAGCCTAGGCCCCACCTGGGTTTATATCTTCTTTGTTTATTTGTGATGCATTAGTTTTAGTTATTAAGGTTAGTTGGTGGTCTACTGACTAATGGATCTTAGCCAGTAGCACAGGGTTGTATGGATTTAGGGGCATATCCTGCAACTGCGGCTCCTAGAGCAAAGGTTCTGCCTACACCGGTAGTTCCATAACTAGTAGTAGCCCATCTTGTTATGTTTGTGGATGAGAAGAAGATGTTGGGCTGATTTCTGAGATTAACTCCACCAAGGTTTGTCGGGACCCCAAGAGAGTATGCTTATAAGTGTTTGACCAAGTATGAGGAGAGGCTGCATAATTTGGGATTGGTTGAGTTGTGCAGAGTTGATTTCACTACTTATCAGCTAGAAATAATAGTGAGGAAGTGATGGAGAGGTTACCTTTATTATAGGACAATGAGATTCCACCTGTGACTTAGACTAAGTTTTTCAAGGCTATCTTAGGGAAGTACAAGCCTCGTTGCATGTGTGAGCATCTTCAGGATGAATTTTCTACATTGAGATAAGGTTCTATATTTGTGGTCGAGTATGAGTCAAGATTTCATAAGCAATCCAGGCATGCCACTATGATTCTGCCTATAAAGTATGAGAGGATTTGGTATTTTGTTAAAGGGTTGAGACAATTAATTTGTAGGTCTACTCAGAGTTTGGTAACTATAGGGAAGTCTATTTCTAATATTTTTGAGAATGTTTACTCTATAGAGGAGATGGATTGCAAGGTCCATAAGAGACATCATTATTAGGGTAGTTATAATGGGAGCCACAACGGCTCAAAATTCATAGGAAGAGGATTTCAAGGTAGGTACCCCCAACACCAAAGTTAGTCTAGTAGTCCATTTAGGTGGTGCTTCAAATATCAGATGGAGGTTATCCTAATTACAGTTATTTGAATGGTCAAAGTTGTAGTCAGCCGCAAAGGGGTGTTTAATCAGGGCCATCGGGATGAGGTCGCCATTTTAAATCAGCCAGACCCTCTATATAGAGCAGAGTTCTAGGAACATATTATGATTTTAGGATTGTCAATCACTTCACTCGAGAGTGTCCCTGACATGGGATAATTGAGTCTTCAATCCAGAGTGATCCGTTAATCACATCAATATTGCCTCTTGCAAAGGGTGTTGTATAGATCCATAGGGGTAGTGCCTAGGGTTCCAAAGATTGTCCTCAGGTAGGTAGGAAAGGTGATAAGGCAGACACCTAGTCTAGTAACAGACAAGGATATTTGTATGTTGTACCAAGTAGGCCGGTGTTTGAGGATATCAATATTGTGATTACAGGTACGATTTTAGTTTTCCATCAACTAGGTTCAACTATATTTGATACCAACTCCATATTTTTGTATGTTTTTGCTTATTATGTACCGTGTTTGGGTTTATCTTTTGAGTCTTTATTTATACCATTGTGTGTAGATAACTTTTTGGGTAACTCTTTAGTAGTGTCTCAGGTATAAATATCATGTTTGGTTACCATTCAGGAGTATGATACTTGGGTTGATCTCATTGTGTTAGATATGTTAGATTCTAGCATGATTCTAGATTGGTTATCCCATATATAATGACCCTTCAGGTCATTTTCTATATTTCCGCTTATTTTCACTGTTAGAGCTTTTCTATAGTTTCCCCAAGTCATTTATGATTTGTTGGAACTGACAGTTTAGTTATCAGACAATTCATTTGTTTTTTAGAGTTATTTTAAAGTCTTCTCTGGTTTGAATTAGCTACTAGGAGAAAACTCCAGTCAAACAACCTCGTATGCCAATTCTGATTGTTCCAACGTTTCCAAAAAGTTTACTTTAGGCTAGGTGGACACTTAGTTCGGGTTTTGAGGCACCCAAGCTCATTTTGACCTATTGGTTGAAAAGTTAAGAAAATGGAAATTGAGTATGGGACACACTTTTTGTCGAAACGACCTTAGATGGAAATTTTTACTGTGCCATTAAGTATGAAGCATCGAATTTGGTATGGTTGCTTAGTCCATTTTCTTATACGAGATTTCAGATGAATTCTGAGGGGTTGGCGGAGACTTGGGAAATTCCAAGTCTCAGCTATATCTGGTGCACTCACAATTGCGAGTCAGGGGTTGCGATCACGATGACCTTGATAGGCACCAAGTTCCCTTATCATGAGGCATATGTCGCGATAGCAACTCATCCCGACAGCCACAAAATGTGCCGATCGCGAGTCTTGGGCTGTGATAGCCATCCCGAATACCTGGGATAGGTATAAATAGATAATTTCCAGATTATTTTTCCTAATTTTCACCTATTCTCTTGAGCTTAAAACCTAAATAGTGAGATATCTTGGTATTAAGGCTTGTGGGTGATTTTGGGAGCTTGGTTATCGATTATTTCTTGATTCTACTTTGGATTTGAGGTAAGATTCCTCTAAATTCATGGTTTATTTACCCATTTATCATTCCAAAATCCCTAGAACTTGGGGGCTTGATTTTAGCCCCAATTCAGCTTTAATTTCACTCATTTTTAGGGTAATTACTCTTTGAACATAGGAGAATGTATGGTTGGCCTAAGAAATGCATTTTCCATAAATGGGACCCAAAAGGGATTTTGGTGTGATTTTTGAACCCCAAGAACAATGTTGCAATATGGGTATCATTATTTCTCGTATTGATAAGTAGATTATGATTTTGATAGCTTGGAATCTTGCGGAAGATTCTTGGAAGGGAAAGTCGGTGATTTAGCAGATTTTTGAGCTTTCTTTGATATCTAAGTAGGCTAGGTTTTCCCTGTTCAAATATTGAGCTATGTCATAGTATGTTTATGATATTATGTTAGATTTAGGATGGGTTTTTAGGTATTGGTGATTAATTTTTCAAACTTGGGTTAATTCGACCTTCTAGGCCATTTTGAAATCATAAATTTGGTGTTTTCACCTAGTTTCTTATATCATTAGTAGAATTTCTATCTTAAGGATAATTAAGGCTTATTTAGCATCTAAATATGGATTAGATACCTTAGCCTAGTCTGGGGTAGAATTTGCTTAGTAGTGAATTTCGGGGATTTAAAAGTGGGCCCTTGACCCACCTTAGGCCAAGATTGTTGTTAGCTAGTGAAAGCCTTTTATACATTTGTGGTTTGTTTTGGAATTGCTTATTAAGGTAATATTGCAAAACTTTGGCACTTGAGGGTGAAGATGGGTTGAATATTGAGAGTTGAGGAATAATGATCGGGTTAGTGAGTATGCTATTGTTTATGATAGTTAATATATATATTTTATAGTTCAAGTCTGGATATTGAGCATAATATTGATGATATACCTACCAGTTCAAGTCCAAACCTTTCTAATAATATTGATTCCACATACCCTGGTTCAATCCTAGGAGATTATTATGATATTTATGATACGATTAAGGGTTCAAGTTTGGATATTGATATGATACTAATTATGATATTGATCGTGGAATATGGAAGTGATGATATGGGTGTCTGATTGAGTTTTAAAGTGCAAATTATTATAATATGGCCTGATATGGATAGGTTTAAGTTATACCTTAAGGATTGGTAAGTGATGGTTGTTCAGGTTGTATTATCTTTGAGTGCACCCTCCAAGTTTATCCGGGCTTGCATTGGGTTATTTACTTTTACTTACTTACTTATTAGCTTATAGGGGCCCATTTTATAGTTAAAATTGAGTATGTTGATCCTCTATATTTTATTATTATTTTGGTTATTTACTTATTGATGTACAACGATGTTGAATGAATTCAGATTTGACTCTATCTCAACTTTTGTTATGTTATCTTACATTTTATCGTATTTATATCATGATTTATCTTAGTCGACTGTTGATGCCTACTGAGTACCTGTGATTTGGTACTCATACTACACTTTTGTACCTTTTTGGTGTAGATATGGGTACTAGTTACCGCCGTTGATCGACGTTTGTGATGTTATGATTTTTAGAGATTGGGTGAGCTCTTAGATTCAAAGTCACCTATTTTTTTCTATCTTACTAATGTCTAGTCTTTAGTTTTAAGACAGCTTGTATTGACTATTTTAGATTCTCAGGCTGTATTTATAGGTTCTCTTGTATTGGTTCTACCAGGTCGTGGGATGGTATCTATGTATTGACTATCTTTTATCTATTTCCAATGCCTTGTTTAATTACAAGATGTGTTGTAGATTTTTTCTATCTTGTGCATTTTCTACCCAGTCGACCCATTGTGAATAGCTCTAGATTATGGTTCGGCACACCTAATGGAGAGTCTTAGTAGGTTCCATCATAACTTATAAATTAGGTCATGACAAATGTGTATCAGAGCCTAGGCTACACCTGTATTGTTGGTACAAGAGCAAGTGTCTAGTAGAGTCTTGCAGATCAGAACGATGACATTCGCTTCCTACCGTCGGGAGGCTATAGGATATTCTTACGAGTTCTTTACTTCTTTCATTTATTTTGTGCTAAGTGTATGAGTTGGTTTGTAATTATTCCTTGATTTCAATCTTTCATAAATGGCTAGAAGTGTGCTACCGCTACACGAGATGAGGGTTATGCGATCGATCCTAGGGATTCTATTATTGTTCATGGATGATCTAAAGATCATGGATAACCTAGAGATATGTCCCTAGGTAGGGACCAGGATAGGGGGCCTCAACCAGACCCTATTTCTACTCTAGAACTGGAGATTCTTCTGCCTCAGTCAGCAATGGGCCAGGGACCAGCCCAGGCTCCACTGGGATTCATTTTTTTTCAATGACCAGGGATGTTTGGTTTAAATTTTAGGTTATATTAGTGGTGCACCATCAAATGGTGCATAGTCTACAAATTAAAGTGGTACCGAGGCTTCTAGAGTTGAGGTTCCTTCTGCATCGGTAGTTGCCCAACCAGTGGTTTCCCAGCCTACTATGTCTGTTGAGGAGCAGAAGATGTTGGGTAGATTCTTAAGATTAGCTCACCTAGGTTATCTTTTATACCGGGTGAGGATGCATATGAGTTTCTAATTGTTTGTGAGGATAAGCTTCATAATTTGGGCCTTACTAAGAATTATGGGATGGAATACACTACTTTTCAGTTGGATTTGGCAGAGAGGTCATCTTTACTCCAGGCCAACTGGATCTTCTCCTTTGACATGGGCTCAGTTCTCTTAGATCTTCTTGGAGAAGTACATGTCTCACAATCTTAGGGATTGTTTGAGAGATCAGTCATGAGATTGAAGTAGGGCTCTATGACAATAGTGGAGTATGAGGCTCATTTTCATGAGTTGTCTAGGCATACTACTTTTATTTTATATCCAAGTATGAGAGGGTTCGTTACTTTATGCGAGGATTAAGACTTTTCCTTCGCATATATACTCAGAGTTTGGTTTCGGCTGGTAGATCTTTTGCTGAGGTCTTAGATCATGCTCAGCTGATGGTATAGATGCATCGTGAAGACCAAGGGGGTAGTTATAAGAGTCCTAGGAATCAGTGTAGCTTCAGTAGGGTTCACAGTCGCTCCTGATTTAGAGGTAGCAGTCCTAATGGTAGATACCCTCCTAGTCAGTCGTATTAGCCTTTGAGTTAGCCTAGTAGACTAGTTTAGGCAACACTCTAGATTATTGATAGAGGTTGGTCTTGTGTTAGTGATTTCCCTCGTTAGGGTAGTGGTCAAACTTCAAGGGGTTTGTCTTCTTATTATTCTAATTGAGAAGAATTTTTTGAGTTAGCTGGATCTCTTAGTTCTGGTTTAGTTTAGGGTACACGATATAGTTGTGGAGGCCATGGTTATCATTCTCGAGAGTGCCCTAGTCGTGGGGCGATTATTTCTTCAGCCTAAAGTGTTTCTCCTGTTATAGCAGTTCATCCCTCAGCTAGAGGTGGTTTGAATGGCTATAGGGGTAGTATTCAGGGTCCTTATGTAGGTTCTTAGGTAGGTAAGAGAGGTGATCGGTCAGGGACCCAGCCAAGTGGCGGGCGTGGTTAATTGTATGCAGTACCTACTAGACCCAAGGTTGAGTCTTAAGATATTGTTGTTACAGGTAGGATTTTGGTGTGCCGCCAGTCGGCCTTTGCTTTGTTTGATCTAGGATCCACTTATTATTAATATGTGTCTGCTTGTTATGCTCTATGATTAGAGTTATCTTGGGATTTACTATCCACGTGATTATGTGTATCGACTCCCCTAGGTGATTTTTTAGTAGTGGATCAGGTTTTTAGATCATGTCATATGATTGTTAGAGATGTTGATACTCACGCTGATCTTATTATATTAGACATGGTGGAGTTTGATGTGATATTAGCATAGACTAGTTATCTCACTATCATGCGGTCATAGATTGATTTTCCAAGACCGTAACCTTAGCCATGCCCAACATATCCTAGTCGTGTGGTAAAGAGTTGTTAGCTATAAATCGACAGGGATTATTTCTTATATTTGTGCTAGAAGGCTTATCTGAAGGGGTTGCGAGTCTTATCTCGCTTATATTTGTGATGTTAGTTTGAAGAGTTCGTTGTTTGACTCTATTTCTATAGTCCGTGTGTTTTTTGATATATTTCCTACCAATCTACCTGGTGTACCTCTTGTCCATAAGATTGAGTATGTGATTGATCTTGAACCTGACATTTGACCTATTTATATGGTACCTGACCATATAGCCCCTACAGAGCTTAAGAAGCCGAATTATTAGCTTTAGGATATTCTTGGTAAGGGTTTTATTAGACCGAGTATGTCTTCTTAGTGAGATCCTGTGTTGTTTGTAAATAAGAAAGATGGCTCCATGCGTATGTGTATTGATTATAGACAGCTTAATAAGGTGATAGTGAAGAATCGTTATCCTATGCCTAGTATTGATGACTTATTCGGCCAGCTTCAGGGTGCAATAGTGTTATCTAAGATTGATTTGAGATCTAGTTACCATCAGTTGGGGATTCGGGATGAGGATGTCCCAAAGACAGCCTTTCGGACCCGTTATGGTCATTATGAGTTCCTACTAATGTCTTTTGGGTTGGCTAATTCCCCAACCACATTCATGGATTTGATAAACTAAGTGCTCATGCCTTACTTGGATTTTTTTGTGATTGTGCTCATCGTCGACATCCTAGTGTATTCAAGGAGTAGAGAAGAGCATACAGAACATTTGATAATTATGCTCCAGACCTTGAGAGATCATTTGCTTTTTTCCAAATTCTCTAAGTGTGAGTTTTCGCTTGAGTCAATGATATTCCTTGGGCATGTGGTTTTTAAGGATGAAATTATGGTAGACCTAGAGAAGATTAAGGCTATTCGTGATTGAGTTAGGCCTACATCTCCGATTGAGGTTCGTAGCTTTATTGGTTTGGCCAATTACTACAAATAAATCATTGGAGGGTTTTCCTACTGTTTCAACACCTATGATTAGATTAACTCAAAAGGAGGTTCCTTTTCGATGGTCTGAGGCATGTGAGATGAGCCTTGGTAAGCTCAAGGAGTTTCTTACTTCAGCTACTATTTTGGATCGTCCTGTTAAGGGTGAGGGATTCACCATGTATTGTGATGCTTATGGTATTGTTCTGGGTTGTGTATTAACGCAATAGGGTCGTGTTATTTCTTATGCTTTGAGGCAGCTTAAGGTGCATGAGCACAACTACCCCACTCATGATTTGGAGATGGCGATGGTAGTTTTTGTGCTTAAGATTTGGACACATTATCTTTATAGTGTGCATTAAGATATTTTCACCGATCATCGAAGTCTTTAGCATTTTTAACCCAGAAAGAGGTTAATGCTAGGCAGCGTAGATAGATGGAGTTTCTTAAGGATTATGACTTTTCCATTTTGTATCATTCGGGTAAGGCAAATGTAGTAGCAGACGCCTTGAGTCGGAAGGCTGTGAGTATGGATAGCTTGGCATGTATTTCAGTTTCTTAGAGGTTGTTTGTACGGGATATTTAGTCGTTAGCCAATATGGTGGTTTGCCTTGATATATTCGACCCTCGGAGGATTCTTGCTAGTGTTGAGGTACGGTCATCACTATTTGAGCAGATTCGAGATCGAAAATTTAAGGATAGTAAGCTTCATTTCTTTAGTGATCAAGTGATGAGTGGTGAGTCTGAGGTCAACACCATAGATTCTAAGGGTGTTTTGAGATTTGATGGACACATCTGTTTTTCGAGGATCGATGATTTGATTCAGCCAATTTTGCACGAGGCTCACAGCTCCTGATATTTTATTCACCCAGGTACGACCTAAATGTATAGAGATTTGAGGCAGCATTATTAGTAGAGTGGTATGAAGAGAGAGATGACAGACTTTTCATCTCATTCCTCGTCTTGTCAGCAGGTGAAAGCCGATCATCAATGATTGGGTGGTTTAATTTAGAGATTTCCCATTCCCTAGTGGAAATAAGAGCGGATTAATATGGATTTTGTTAGTGGTTTACCTCATATTTCCCATGATTTCGATGATAGTTAGGTCATTATAGATCGGTTAACCAAATTGGCACATTTTATTCCCATTCAGATGTCTTTTAGCACCGAGAGGTTGGCTCGTATATATGTTAGTGAGATAGACCATTTGCATGGTATTCCTAAATATATTATTTCAAACTAGGGTTCTGTGTTCGATTCCAGCTTTTGGAGAGCTTTTCAGAAGGAGTTGGGTACTCAGGTGGACCTTAGCATAACCTTTCATCCATACACCGATGGCCAGTCAGAGTAGACCATTCAGGTTCTCGATGATATACACCGAGCCTGTATTATGGATTTTGGAGGTCAGTGGGAGCAACATTTAGTAGTAGCAGAGTTTTTTATAATAATAATTATTATTTGAGTATTGAGATGGCCCCTTTTGAGGCTTTACATGGTAGGAGATGTCATTCCTCAATTGGATAGCTTGAGACTTTTGAGATTAGACCCCGTTGTACCGACTTTCTTCAGGAGTCGCTAGATAGAATCAAGATGATTCAGAATAGGGTGAGAGCAACTCAGAGTAGGCAGAAGGATTACGTAAATCGTAGGTTTCATGCCTTGAGATTTGAAGTTGGTCATCGGGTATTCCTCTAGATATCGCCAATGAACGGTGTGATGATATTTGAAAGGAAGGTCAAACTCAACCTTAGATATATTAGACCCTTCGAGATTCTTCGCACAGTTGGCGAGGTGGATTATGAGTTACCCTTAACTCTAGATTTTGCTACTGTCTATCCGACTTTCTATGTTTCTATGTTGCGGAAATACATTCTTGATCCATATCATGTGCTTAGGTAGGACTCGATCCAACTAGATGAGCGATTAACCTTCGTGGAAGAGCCTATGATCATTTTGGCTAGTAATGTCAAACGGTTGAGCACTAAGGAGATTCCTGTAGTGAAGGTTTAGTGGAGGCACCACCCAGTAGTGGAGGCTATTTTGGAGATCAAGAGCGAGATGCGGGCATAGTATCGTCACCTATTCGAGGTTTCAGGTACATCCTAGTCCCTGACATTTGTGGACGAAAGTCCTTTTAGTAGGGGATATTGTAATGACACTTCAGGTCATTTTCCATATTTCTACTTATTTTTTATGTTAGTTCTTTTCTATAGATGTCCCAAGTCATTTATGACTTGTTAGAACTAATAGTTTGGTAATCGAGCAGTTTGTTTGGCTTTTACAGCCAATTCCCAATTTTGAAGGCTTCGTTAGCTTGAATTGGCTACCGGGTAAAAACTCTAATCAAACAACCTCGTACCCTAATTCTGACTATTCCAGTAGATCTGAAATATTGATTTTAAGCTAGGTGGACTCTAGTTTTGTGTCCCGAGGCAGCCGAGCTCATTTTGACCTATTGGTTAGAAAGTTAAGAAAATAAAAATTGGGTGTGGAATCCACTTTTATCAAAATGACCTCGAATGGAACTTTTGACTGCACCATGAGTTCGAAACATTAAATTGGGTATGATTTCATAGTTCATTTTCGTATACGAGATTTTGGATGAATCGCGAGGGGTTGACGGAGACTTGGGAAATTTGAAGTTTCAGTTGTATCTGGTGCACTCATAATCGTGAGCCTAGGGTCGCGATTGGGATTCCCTTGGCAGGCATCAAGTTTTACGATCATGAGGTACATGTCGTGCTAGTGACTTTCAATGAAAGCCATTATATTGATATGGCGATCGCGACTCCCAGGTCGCGATAGCGACACTTGGATACCTGGGATAGGTATAAATAGTATAAATAGAACATTTCTAGTTCGTTTTGCCCATTCTTCACACATTCTCTTGAGACTTAAACCCTAAAAAGTAAGATAGCTTTGGATTGAGGCTTGAGGTAGATTTGGGGAGCTTAGTTATCGATTACTTCTTGATTCTGCTTCGGATATGAGATGAGATTCCTCTAAACTCATGGTTGATTTTACCATTTCTCATTCCAAAATCCCTTGAACTTGGGGGCTTGATTTTAGCCCCGATTCTTCTTGAATTTTACCTATTTTTTAGGGTAATTACTCCTCGAGCATAGGAGAATGTTGGGTTGGCCTCGAAAATGTAATTTTCATAAATGGGACCCATAAGGGATTTTAGTATGATTTTTGGACCCTAAGAACAATGGTGCAATATGGGTATCATTATTCTCATATTGAGAAGTAGATTATGATTTTGATAGCTTGGCATCCTGCGGAAGCTTTTCGGAAGGGAAAGTCTGTGATTTAGTAGATTTTCGAGCTTTCTTCGGTGTCCAGGTAGGCTAGGTTTTTCCACTTCCAAGATTGAGCTATGTCATAGTATGGTAGATTTGGGATGGGTTTTTAGGTATTGGTGATTAATTTGGTAATACTTGGGTTAGTTGAACCTTCTAGGCCATTTTGAAGTCATAAATTAGGTGTTTTGTCCTAGTTGCGTATATCATTAGTAGAATTTCTATCTTCAGACTAATTAAGTCTTGTTTAGCATCTAAAAGTGGATTAGATACCTTTTCCTAGTTCGGGATAAAATTTGCTTAGTAGTGAATTTTTGGGATTTAGAAGTGGGCCCTTCACCCACCTTAGGCCAAGATTGGTGTTAGCTTCTGGAAATCTTTTATACATTTGTGGTATGTTTTGGAATTGCTTATTGAGGTAATATTGCAAAACTTTGGCACTTGAGGGTGAAGATGGGTTAATATTGAGAGTTAAGGACTAATCATCGGGTTAGTGAGTATGCTATTGCTTATGATAGTGAATATATATATATATATATATATATTCTAGCTGAAGTTAAGATATTGAGAATAATGTTTATAATATACCCACCTATTTAAGTCCGAATATTGCTAATGATATTGATGGCATATACCGGTTCAAGCTCAAGAGATTATTATAATATTGATGATATGATCCAGATATTGTTATGATACTAATTATGATATTGATTGTGGAATATGAAAGTGATGATATGGGTCTCGGATTGAGTTCAAAAGTGAAAATTGTGGTAATATGGCACGATATGGATAGGTTTCAGTCGTACCTTGAGGATTGGTATGTGATGATGGTTTGGGTCATATTATCTTTGAGTGCACCCTCTAGATTTATGGGGGTCTACGTTGGGTTATTTACTTTTCCATACTTATTGGCTTATGGGGGAAATTTTATAGTTATAATTTCATATGTTGAACCTCTATATTGTGATATTATTTTGGTTATTTACTTATTTGTGTACAACAATGTTGGAGTGGATTCAGGTTTGACTCTATCTCGACTTTAGTTATATATCTTGCATTTTATCATATTTATATCATGATTTAGCTTTGCCAGCCGATGATGACTACTGAGTACCCATGTTTTGGTACTCATACTACACTTTTGTACCTTTTGGTGCACATCTGAGTACTAGTTGTTGTTGTTGATCGATGGTTGTGCTGCTTTTATTTCCAAATATAGGGTGAGCTCCTAGAGTCATAGTCACCCATTTCTTTCTATCTTTCATATGTCTAGTCTTTAGTTTCAAGACAACTTGTGTTAACTATTTAAGATTCTTGGATTGTATTTATAGTTACTCTTGTACTGGCTCTACCAGGTCGTGGAATGGTATCTATGTGTTGACTATCTTTTATCTATGTACATTGCCTTGTTTAATTACAAAATGTATTTTAGATTTTCACCATGTTAGGCATTTTCTACCCAGTTGGCCCATTGTGAATAGCTCCGAGTTATGGTTCGGCTTACCTATTAGCAGGGTTTAGTAGGTACTATCATGACTCTTAAATTGGGTCTTGACATAATATCATGCGATCTTGGATCACTTTGCCAAGACTATTACCTTATTCATGCCTGGTATGCCCTAGGTTATATGGAAGGGTTCTTTTAGCCGTGCACCGACATGAATTATTTCTTATTTCTGGGCTAGTAGACTGGTATTGAAGGGTATGAATCATTTCTTATTTATGTTTGGGATGTTAGTGTTGTGAGTCCTTCGCTTGAATCTGTCCCTGTTTTTCATGATTTTCCCGATGTCTTTTCTACCGACCTAGCTGGCCTTTCTCCTGAGCATGGCATAGAGTTTGCTATTGACTTTGAGTTGGGCACCTGACCTATTTTTGTGGCTCCTGTTGACCTAAATAAGCTAAATATCTAGCTTCAAGATCTTTTTTGTAAGGGTTTTATTAGACAGAGTGTATCTTCTTGGGGTGCTTTAGTCCTTCTTGGGAAGAAAATGGATGGTTCCAGGTGCATGTGTATCAACTACAGGGAACTGAATAAGTTGATAGTAAAGAATAAGTATCTGATTCCTTGTACCGATGATTTCTTTGACAAGCATTGTTATTCCTTGATTTCATGGAAGTTTTGATGCTTAAAACCGCAAACTATGCAAGTAATTTGGTCATTTTTATTAAATGTGATGTATTTTGTGTTTATGATACAGTAAACAGGTTTAGGAACTAAAAAGGAGAAAAAGATGATGAAGTATAGAAGGTGACCCACTTACGGACCGTAAGGAGGACTTACGACCTTCGTAGATCCCTCCGTAAGTGACAGTGAAAAAGTTTTGAAGATCAGAAGTTGTCTTTGATACCTATGAAGGCACTTTTGGGACTATAAGTGGCACCTATAATCCTCGTAGATACCCCTGTAAGTGGATGTTCAGAAAACTGCTAATTCTCTCTAAGACTTACAACCCACCTAGGGTCCGTAGGTAGTACATACGGCCCGTAAGTGGGTCTGTAAGTAGTTGTCATCCCTGTTTTCCTTTTCCATTTTAGTTAAGAGTTTTAGGGTTTTGATGTATTCTATAAGTACCCTATTGATGTTTTATTATTAGTTTACACACTCTTTATACTTTTAGCACTATATTAATTCTGGGATTTGATTTTTGATCTTGGAATCCATTATTCTTGGTTTTTACGGTTGGATATTAATTTTAGATTCTGGTTTTTATTCTTCAGTTATTGTAAGATTGTTCATATGCTTTTTTTTATGAATTAAATGGATTTTCTTGCAAATACGAGCGGCTAAACCATCTAACTAGCATTGTGGGAACTTTGATGGAATAACAAAGTAGAGGAAGTGTAAAGTCGTTCTTGATTGATGTTTTTGAATGTATTGTGATCTTAGGTTTAATTGCAATCTTAACGACTGCACATGTTGAGAACCTACCTATGTTCGATAATTACTTCAAAAGAGAGGTTGAGATTAGGAATAAAATCACAATAGTAATTTGAAGCAATCAACCTTCATCTAATTAACTTGAGACCCAAAAGGAAATATTTAATCTAGGATCCAGGAAAAAGGTTAGTAAGGCGACACTCTGAGACTCAAAAGGTTAAGAGTGAAATTTACAAAAGGTGTTCACAAGACGATTGGTGATATATAACTTGTCAGATTCTGCATGCAAGGCATTGAAATAATTCGACTAAGCATAATAAGTCTATAGAGTTAGAAAGTCAGAGGGAACACAATCTAAGTATTCATGTCATATTGATTTCAACCTATAGTGATCAATAATTTTTACTATTATTATTGTTCTTAAGATATCCCCCATTTACTTTTTTTCACTTTTTTGGCTACTTCAGCAAGTTCTTGATAAAGATTTGGCCAATTCCCTGTGGGTTCGATCCCAACCTTTATTGGGTTATATATTTTAAAGAGACCGCATCGTACTTTCTTAGAGGTGTAATCTCGGGCGACATCAAATTTTAGCATCATTCCGGAGGAATACAGTTATGAATTGATTGATTGAAGTAGTTGAGGTCACTAATTTTCATTTTTTTCTATTCTTAAGGCATACTCTGGTGTATGCCTAGTACTCGGAGTCAATGAAATCCCTAGATCACACTTGATATTGAGCTGGAGCGGAAGTTATGATAGAATCGAAAGATGGAAGAGCGTGAGCATGGGGTTCATGATGACCCTAATCGGATTTCTACACCTTCTTAGGGTGTTTAAGAGACAGCCGCGCAAACCACTATGAAGCTACTAGCTGAAGAAAATATGAGGAAGGTTGTGTTTTCTGGTTTACCGACTGATGACGCAAATATGCATATCATGAATTTCATTAGTATCTGCACTTCATATAATTTACCTGGGTTGAGTCAGGAATCTTTGAGACTCAGATTGTTCCCAATCTCTCTTACAGACAAATCGGTGTTATGGTTAGAGGAACACCTCATTAGTCCATCACTAATTAGAATAAGTTGCAAAAATAATTCTTGGACTGATTCTTTCCGTCTTCTGAATGCTGCAGTTGAAGGATGAGATTTATAATTTTAGGAAATTTTATTCACAATGATTGAACGAGACATGGTTGAGGTTTAAAAAGAAGTTGATGATGGTGCCTAATCATAGAATTTCAGGGAGGAATTTGCTTGAGATATTCTATAGTTCCCTGAATGCCAATACCAATGTTGTTGCTAATACTATTACTGGTGTGACTTTCATAAGCCTTTGTTGGGAGTTAGTATTTAAAGAAGTTGAGTATGAACATCTATATTCTTGAAGATCTCAAACAGATGCCTGTCTATGCTAAATTTATGAAGGAGTTGGTGACAAATAAGAGAGTTATAAGGATGTATGTGGCTTACATCATTATAGAACAATTACATCTTGATCTCTTGTGCAAAAGAAAGGTGATCCTGGAGTTTTCACTATTACTTGTACTATTTGGACATCAAGATTTGCCAGGGCTTTGTGTGACTTATGTGCCATAATTAACTTGATGTCACTGGCAGTGTTCAAACAATTGGGATTTAGACATGCCAAACCTATGAATATGTGGTTATTAATGGCAGACCATATAGTTCAGAAACTCGTGGGCATATCGTTTGATGTGCTGGTCAAAGGTGATAACTTTATCTTTCTAAACGACTTTATTGTCTTAGATTGTGAGGTTGATTTTGAGATGTCCATAATTTTGGAGAGACCATTTTTGGCCATATGTAGAGCATTGGTGGATATGGAAAGGGGTGAGGTTAAGTTCAGGCTTAATGGTGAGGAAGTCATGTTCAATGTTCGTAGAATTATGAAGCAGCAGACTGACATGAAGGTGGTTTTGGTAATAAACTGTGTTGATGTCCTTGGAGGCCAAACTAATGTAAACCTTGGAGAAGTTTGAGTATCCAAGGCAACAGAGTCATGCTGCGACGTTAAATTAGGCGCTTCATGGAAGGAACCCCATAGGATTGTTGGTGAAGTCTGAGTATCCAACATAACTACGTCTTGTCGCGATGTTAAATCAAGCATTGTGTGGGAGGTAACCCAAGTTATTAGTGATCACTTTGTTTTTTTAGGATAAAAATAATGGTAAAACACCTGGAACATGGTAAAAATTACAAAATTCAAACAAGTCCAGGTAAGTGGACTACGACCCTACTTACGGGGGTAGTAGGTCCAACCTACAATAGGTAAGTAATGTCGTAGGTGTCAAAAAATTTATAGGGATTTTTAGGTCTCTGAAGTTATACTTATGAACCCACGTATGGGGGTCATAAGTACAACTTACAACCCTACTTATGAGGATCGTCAAATCAGAGTATGAATAAACCTGCAAGTCCTACTTATGAATCCATTTACGGGGGCCGTATGTGGTACTTATGGGTCGTAAGTGACCTCAAAGTTGACCAAAATTGAGGGGTCAAAATTTTAAAAAACTAGGTCAGGCACATTTGACCCGGCCAGATCCAAGCCTACCTTTACTCGTATAACCCTAAACCTGACCTCTCAATGTCCTACTACTTCACAATTTAAACTTCCCACTTAATTTCAAACTCTCCACCTTCCTTCTTTCACTAAAATACAAAACTCAACTGCTTCAATCCTCATTTGCACTCCTAATCATAAAAAAAAGTAGGTCTATTTTAACTTTGTTCATATTCTACATCAAGATTTATCGATTCCAGGTAATAATTCTTAGCTCCATCTTAGTAAAAACATGTATTTGATCATTGAACATGAGATAGTGCTCGATATAGCCCTAAACTTGTCAAAATCTCATAATTCATTACACTATCTTTTAACCAACATTGTGGTTCATTTGCTGATTCTGCCTACTGCATGCTACATGATTCTGATTGGGCTGTAATTAATGATCTTGTTAAGTTTTAAAAAAAAATTATATAGTTACGGTTGAATTTTTTGGTGCTTATTATCCTACTGTTTGTAATATTTTGGCATATATAGCCGATATTTCTGGTTTGCTCAAAGAATATATAAAAATAAAGAAGGTTACAAAGAAGTTGTTGGTGCCATGTTTGCTAAATTTTAAAAATATTTTTTTCCAATTCCCCCTATTTACTTGGTTGGTGCTATGCTAAATCCGTGTATGAAATATAATATTATGTGCCACTTTAGTATTCTTATTTATGCTAACTTAGAGATAAATACTAACAATGATTCTGATGATGAAGAACAAGAACAACCTGATTTGTGGACGTCTATGGCCGATGCGAACGGTTACATAGATAAATTATATAACCACTATGTTGATTTAGTTGATTTAGTTGTACCGACAAATATCACTCCAACTATCGTTTCTCGTCCTCCCGAGGAGCCATCATCTTCTAAAAGGCCGGCACATAGTGATTTTCCTAATTACTTTTATGATTTACCTTGTTGGAACAGTGTTGAGGAGAGAGCTTACACAACAATTTATCGGGAAGAGCTGAAATATTATCTCCAAACGCCGATAGAGGACCGCAGACGACAAACCAATGCATTGTATTGGTGGAGGAATAATGAAACAAAATATACTGTGCTTTCAAGATTCGCTAGAGATATCTTAAATGTTTCAATGTCAATCGTTGCATCGGAAAGCGTTTTTAGTCAGGAACGACAGCAGCTTGAAGACAACCGACACTCATTGGAAAGCAATGCAATGAATGTTCTAGTTTGCCTTAGAGATTGGATTAGAGTGGAATGAAGAAATCAAGGAATGAAAGCGGAGCCGAACGACGAGCAGAGACTTGAAGAAATTATGACTTCACGGGAGAACTCAGCAGAATCAAGTCCAATGCATGATTTTGCCCCCATTGACTTTGACTATCCTATGCAAGTTTCCGTTAATATTAACATGAATGAGTTGGAAAAAATGATGCAAAATTTGTAGATTTTTCATTCATATAAATTATAAATTTTGGATCATTTTGCAATCAATAAAATTCGACATTCATTCATTCCTTAGTCCTTTGTAATTTTTTCCATTTAATGATTTAAATTGAATTTCTAGTTTAAATTAAATACTTAGTTTTAATATATTACTAATTTACTATCAAGTATTATTAATTTATTATATTAAGTAGCATATGTTTTATTTAAAGAAGTACATATATTGAATGATATGTATATATGTGTATATATTTTCTAAAGTAGTATATATTTAACGTATACATGTGTATATGTTTTATAAATTAGTATATAACTATATATATAGTGTGTGTATATATTGTAGTATATATATTGTAGTATTTTTTATTTAAAGTAGTACGTATATATTGAATGATACGTAAATATGTGTATATATTTTCTAAAGTAGTATATATTTAACGTATACACGTGTATATGTTTTATAAATTAGTATATAACTATATATATAGTGTGTGTATGTGTTGTAGTATATATATTGTAGCATATGTTTTATTTAAAGTAGTACATATATTGAATGGTACGTATATATGTGTATATATTTTCTAAAGTAGTATATATTTAACATATACATGTGTATATGTTTTGTAAATTAGTATATAGATATATATTTAGTGTGTGTATATATTTTAGTATATATATTATAGTATATTTTTATTGAAAGTAGTACATATATTGAATGGTACGTATATATGTGTATATATCTTCTATAGATGTATATATATAACGTATACATGTGTATATGTTTTATAAATTAGTATATAACTATATATTTAGTGTGTGTATATATTGTAGTATATATATTGTAGTATATTTTATTTAAAGTAGTACATATATATTGAATGGTACGTATATATGTGTATATATATTTTCTATAGACATATATATTTAACGTATACTTGTGTATATGTTTTATAAATTAGTATATAACTATATATATAGTGTGTGTGTATATATTGTAGTATATTTTATTTAAAGTAGCACATATCTATTGAATGGTACGTATATATGAGTGTATATTTACTAAAGTAGTATAGATTTAACGTATACATGTGTATATGTTTTATAAATTAGTATATAGCTATATATTTAGTGTGTGTATATATTTTAGTATAGATATATTGTAGTATATATTTTATTTAAAGTAGTACATGTATTGAATGGTACGTATATATGTGTATATATCTTGTATAGACGTATATATATAACCTATACATGTGTATATATTTTATAAATTAGTATATAACTATATATTTAGTGTGTGTGTGTATTGTAGTATATATATTGTAGTATATGTTTTATTTAAAGTAGTACATATATTGAATGGTGCGTATATATGTGCATATATCTTCTATAGACGTATATATATAATGTATACATGTGTATATGTTTTATAAATTAGTATATAACTATATATTTAGTGTGTGTATATATTATAGTGTATATATTGTAGTATATTTTATTTAAAGTAGTACATATATATTGAATGGTACGTATATATGTGTATATATCTTCTATAGACGTATATATTTAACATATACTTGTGTATATATTTTATAAATTAGTATATAACTATATATATAGTGTGTGTATATATTGTAGTATATTTTATTTAAAGTAGTACATATATATTGAATGGTACATATATATGTGTGTATATTTTCTAAAGTAGTATATATTTAACGTATACATGTGTATATGTTTTATAAATTAGTATATAAATATATATTTAGTGTGTGTATATATTGTAGTATATATATTGTAGTATATATTTTATTTAAAGTAGTACATATATGAAATGGTACGTATATATGTGTATATATCTTCTATAAACGTATCTATATAACGTATACATGTGCATATATTTTATAAATTAGTATATAACTATATATTTAGTGTGTGTATATATTGTAGTAAGCCTGTCAAAAGGTCGGGATGACCCGGCCCGACCTGGCCCAACCCGACCCACTAAGCAAACCCGGCCCGGTTTGACCCGACCCGATCAGCCCACGGGCTGTAGGGTACCGGGCTGGGTTATTTTTTGGTTAGGGCCTGGTTAACCCGGTCCGGGCCCGCCGGTTAACCGGCCCGGATATTTTTTTTAATTAAACATTTAAATTAAAAACTTAGTTTTAATATATTATTAATTTACTATCAAGTATTACTAATTTATTATATTAAGTATCATATGTTTTATACTTTTATTTAAAGTAGTACATATATTGAATGGTATATGTCTTCTAAAGTAGTATATATTTAACGTATACATGTGTATATATTTTATAAATTAGTATATAACTATATATATATATATATATTGTAGTATATATATATATATTGTAGTACATATATTAAATGGTGTATATATATGTGTATATATCTTCTAAAGTAATATATATTTAACGTATACATGTGTATATGTTTTATAAATTAGTATATAACTATATATATATATATACATATATATATATATACATACATATATACATACATACATATATATATATATATATATATATATATTGTAGTATATGTTTTATTTAAAATAGTATATACATTGAATGGTATATATATATATGTGTGTGTATATATCTTCTATAGACGTATATATTTAATGTATACATGTGTATATGTTTTATAAATTAGTTTATGACTATATATATTGTAGTGTGTGTATATATATATATTGTAGTATATATTTTATTTAAAGTAGTACATATTTATATCTATAATCTATAATCTATATCTATTCTATATCTATATCTATAATATATTAAAAGTGTGAAGGGCCTTAGAAATGTTGATTGAACTTTTTACCCTTCGTTAAAAGTCCTTACTTTAGATAAAATCGTCTTTTTACTATTTTTTTCTAATATTTAAAAGCTAAAAATTAATTAAATATATTTATGGTAAATCTTTTCTTATAAGTTATTTTCTTAAAAGAAGTTGGTTTTATTTTTATTTTTGGTGCGTCACTATTCTTCCAAGAAAGTATGGTTGACTTAAAAATAATATATTATTTTTTTTGTTTTTGAGTAAGTGGTGTTTTCAAAAAAGAAAAAAAAAACTTTGCCTAAAATATATAGAAATATAAAAATTCTATTTAAATATTTTAATCTAACATACTGCTAATGGAACTTGACCTTTTGCTTCTTTTTGTTTTCTTTTAGTATTTGAATTATACATAAAGATGGAACAAATACAACCAATTTGAAAAGGGATCAAGTCATGTACTTCTATAAAGTGTTCTATTATTTCATGTTTATCATCAACTTTTTTATGATATTTGAGATTTTTTTTTATTTAATTTATGTTTATATATATTTAGGTGTGTTGGTGGCATAAATATTTTTATAGCTACTATTTCGATACAGTCCATAAAATTTTATCATTTTTAGGTTTGTGTTCTAGATGAGTGTTCGAACGAATTTTGAGGAATTTTTGTATGAATGTGAGTTTTAATTGTATTGTTCTAATATCTCGATTATCATATTTTTTTGTTAGTAGTTTCTATTTAATAACAACTAATATTTTTTCATTAGTTTAAGAATTCCGAATCAATTAAATTTGATTATAAGATGATTCAAAAAATCTAGAAATAAATATATATACGTTACATAAGAAAAATTTAAGAAGTATCAAAATTTTAAAAGTTTTACGTAATAAGAATGTAATCAATGATTTTATAAAGATTTGACTTTAAAAATGAGAAAAGATTTTGAATATAGAAAAAAAATGATCGTACCACAATTATGATCAAATTGCTTTGTACCACAATATTTTAAAAGGAAAGAATTAGAAAACTCTGCAGAGCTGACCCAAATTACAACCCTGCAAGCATAAAGCAGCGCCCACTTCAGAAAATTATCTTATCAAGATCAATTTGTTGTGCGTCATAGATGCACAATGTTCTGACCTCACTGTCATAAAGACCTTTAGTAGTTAGAGATTTGTTCTCCTTTAACACTTCAAGATGAGCAGCATTATTAAACTAAATCAGAAAATGAAAGACTAAATAGTTTCCCGTCAGTTAAGTACAGTATTTGAATTTTGTGTATAAAGATCATTGCTTACAGTAGGATCATATGCCTTGCAGTTTAATATTTGTGACAATTTATTTGGATTGATTATGTTGTATGGTATGGACATGACACAAGTTCAGCTTATTGAAAATAATGAACTTAGATAGGAGGTTGTGGAGAACTCAGATTAGGGTAGAAGGTTTGTTGGCTAGAAAAGTAAGCGTTGTCTCGCATATTCTTATTCCTGTTAGCATCAATGATCAAATCGATAATAGTTATGTGATAAGTGATAGCTATCATGCTTCTTATATCCAAGTGATTTTATAAAATTAAACTTATTAAAGAGAGGTACACGCGCGAGGCGCGTACACCTAAACTAGTACATTGAATGGTGCGTATATATGTGTATATATCTTCTATAGACGTATATATTTAATGTATACATGTGTATATATTTTATAAATTAGTATATAACTATATATATATATATATATATATATATTGTAGTATATTTTATTTAAAGTAGTACATATATATTGAATGGTGTGTATATATGTGTGTATATCTTCTATAGACGTATATATTTAACGTATACATGTGTATATGTTTTATAAATTAGTATATAACTATATATATATATATATTCTAGTATATATATATTGTAGTATGTTTTATAAATTAGTATATAACTATATATATACTGTAGTATATAACTATATATATATTGTAGTATATAACTATATATATATTGTAGTATATAACTATATATATATATATATATATATATATATATTGTAGCATATTTTATTTAAAGTAGTACATATATATTGAATTGAGCGTATATATGTGTATATATCTTCTATAGACGTATATATTTAACGTATATATGTGTATATCTTTTATATATTAGTATATAACTATATATATATATATATATATATATATTGTAGTATATATATTGTAGCATATTTTATTTAAAGTAGTATATATATATTGAATTGTGCGTATATATGTATATATATCTTCTATAGACGTATATATTTAACGTATACATGTGTATATGTTATATAAATTAGTATATAACTATACCTATATATATATATATATATATAACTATATATATATATATATTGTAGTATATCTTATTTAAAGTGGTACGTATATATTGAATGATACGTATATATGTGTGTATATATCTTCTATAGACGTATATATTTAACGTATACATGTGTGTATGTTTTATAAATTAGTATATAAATATATATATATATTGTAGTATATATATATTGTAGTGTATATATATTGTAGTATATTTTATTTAAAGTAGTACATATATATTGAATGGTGCATATATATGTGTATATATCTTTTATAGACGTATATATTTAACGTATACATGTGTATATGTTTTATAAATTAGTATATAACTATATATATATATATATATATATATATATTGTAGTATATGTTTTATTTAAAGTAGTACATGTATATTGAATGATGCGTATATATGTGTATATATCTTCTATAAACGTATATATTTAACAAATACATGTGTATATATATTTTACAAATTAGTATATAACTATATATATATATAACTATATATATATATATATATATATATATATATATATATATTGTAGTATATGTTTTATTTAAAGTAGTACATATATATTGAATGATGTGTATATATGTGTATATATCTTCTATAGACGTATAGATTTAACCTATACATGTGTATATGTTTTATAAATTAGTATATAATTATATATATATATATATATATATATATATATATATATATATATATATATATATATATATATATATATATATTGTAGTATATTTTATTTAAAGTAGTACATATATATTGAATGGTGCGTATATATGTGTGTATATATCTTCTATAGACGTATATATTTAACGTATACATGTGTATAGATTTTATATATTAGTATATAACTATATATATAACTATATATATATATATATATATATATATATTGTAGTATATTTTATTTGAAGTAGTACATATATATTGAATAGTGTGTATATATGTTTATATATCTTCTATAGACGTATATATTTAACGTATACATGTGTATATATTTGATAAATTAGTATATAACTATATATATATATATATATATATATTGCAGTATATGTTTTATTTAAAGTAGTACATATATATTGAATGGTGCGTATATATGTGTATATATCTTCTATATACGTATATATTTAACGTATACATGTGTATATGTTTTATAAATTAGTATATAACTATAACTATAACTATATATATGTATATATTGTAGTATATATTTTATTTAAAGTAGTACGTATAGTCGTATATATTGAATGTTACATATATATGTGTAATTGTGTATATGTGTATATATTTTTTAAATTCTAATGTAGTATATAATATACATAGTGTATATATATTGTTTAACGTATTTAAAATGTATAGAGGTGGGTATATATAGTGTATATTGGGGAAAAAATTGGTTTTTGACCGGGTTTGACTGGATTTTTAACCAGGTTTAGGTGGGTTAGATCGGGTTGGGTTAAGTGGGCCAGTTCAGGGTTGTTATTAAAAATTTTACTGTTGAACCCGGACCCGACCTGGCCCACTTAACTACAATCCGGACCGAGTTGGGCCACAACCCGGCTAAACTTAACGGGCCAGTTCCGGATTGACCCGACCCGACCCACTTAACACCCTTATATTGTAGTATATATATTGTAGTTTATTTTATTTAATGTAGTACATATATATTGAATGGTACGTATATATGTGTATATATCTTCTATAGACGTATATATTTAACGTATACATGTGTGTATGTTTTAAAAATTAATATATAACTATATATTTAGTGTGTGTATATATTGTAGTATATATATTGTAGTATATTTTATTTAAAGTAGTACATATATATTGAATGGTACGTATATATATGTATATATCTTCTATAGGCGTATATATTTAACGTATACATGTGTATATGTTTTATAAATTAGTATATAACTATATATTTAGTGTGTGTATATATTGTAGTATATATATTGTAGTATATTTTATTTAAAGTATTAGTACATATATATTGAATGGTGCGTACATATGTGTATATATCTTCTATAGACGTATATATTTAATGTATACATGTGTATATGTTTTATAAATTTGTATATAACTATATATATATAACTATATATATATATATATTGTAGTATATATATATTGTAGTATATATATATTGTCGTATATATTTTATTTAAAGTAGTATGTATAGTCGTATATATTGAATGTTACGTATATACATGTAATTGTGTATATGTGTATATATTTTTTAAATTCTAATGTAGTATATACTATATATATAGTGTATATATATTGTTTAACGTATTTAAAATGTATATAGGTGGGTATATATAGTGTATATTGGAAAAAAAAATAGTTTTTGACCGGATTTTTAATCGGATTTGATCGGATTTAGGTGGGTTAGACCGGGTTGAATTAAGTGGACTGGTTCAGGGTTGTTATTAAAATTTTTACTGTTTAACCGGGGCCCGGCCCGGCCTACTTAACTACAACCCGGACCGGCTTAGCCCACAACCCGGCTAAACTTAACGGGCCGGTTTTGGGTTGACTCGGCCCGGCCCACTTAACACCCTTATATTGTAGTATATATATTGTAGTATATTTTATTTAATGTAGTACATATATATTGAATGGTACGTATATATGTGTATATTTCTATTATATATAAATGAGGATGGCCAAATCTGGTCGTCCTCATATTAAATATAATAATATTAAACTTACTATGTAGTACAAATTGTGGGCCTATTCTCAATTTGCATTTATTTTTATTTTTAAATTTATTTTTTAAGTGAACATCTCTAATTGGTCTATCGTATTAATATTTTACATAGTTTTAGTCATCTTTTCTTGCTCCTTCACCATTTTCATTTATATTCGATTACAACTCTTATTTCTTGCATTTCTCGTGTTTCTTTTCGATTGTGATTTTATTCCTAAAATATATATTTAAATTTTTAAGAGTACTTTGATTTTATTAGGATAAATAAATATATATTTTATCTCTTTATATTTTTGGTGTAAGCTGGTAAAATAATCTTTAATATCTTAGAAATGAAAAGTTTATTAAAGGGTGTGACCAAGCCAAAAGGAGCACTTATGGGAATGGAGGGAGTAGAATTTCTTTTAATTAAAAATATATTTTATTAAATTAATTTTATTAATGATATTTTAAAATCCTAAATTTAATTACGATTACTTATATAATTATTTAATGCTAAGAATGAATTTATATAAATAAACTTCTACATAATTAAGAAATCAATATAAATTGATATTACTTAAGTAAGGATAACTTGGTGAAAATACGTCTTATTTTTTTAGGATAATTGATTTCTTAACGGTTATCCCAATCTAATATATCGTATACTATGGACTAGAAGGAGTATAGATTGCCCTTTAAATTATTTGTAATTATACAGTTTTTGATAAATTTAGGCAACTTTGGAACCATATTTTATTTTAATGCTGAAGCATTTATTATATCTTACTAATTACTCTCATCCATTTTAATTTATTTGATGTTTTTCATTCTCCGAAAGTCATTTTACTTAGTTTTCAAAGCTAAATTAATTTGGATCAACTTAATTTTTTTTTTAAGAATTTAATAGATTTAGGCATAACCTATATATACATAAACTAAATTAGTTATTCAGATTTATTTAATGAGTTTAGTTATGTTTCCTTATTTTTTTAAACATTAAGTTTAAATCACTATATTTAATTAGCATAAATTTTTTGCCCCATAATATTATATAGGTTTTATTAGTTATACAGTAAAAAAATATAATATAAATTAAACTTTTTTAATTAAAGTATTATTATTTTTATATTTAGAGTTTGGGCCCGAGCTTGGCACGGGTTACGAATAACTAGTATTTTCTATAGATGTATATATTTAACGTATACATGTGTGTATGTTTTATAAATTAGTATATAACTATATATTTAGTGTGTGCATATATTGTAGTATATATATTGTAGTATATTTTATTTAAAGTAGTACATATATATTGAATGGTACGTATATATGTGTATATATCTTTTATAGACTCTAAAGTAGTATATATTTAACGTATACATGTGTATATATTTTATAAATTATTATATGTATCATTATATTGTAGTATATATCTTGTAGTATATGTTTTATTTAGAGTAGTATATATATTTAACTAACGTATAGTCGTACACACGATTACATGTGTAATTGTGTATGTGTATATATTTTTTAAATTCAAATGTAGTATATACTATATATATATAGTGTATATATATTGTTTAACGTATTTTAAATGTATATAGGTGGGTATATATAGTGCATATTGGAGAATTTTATTTTATTTTTGGTTTTAGACCGGTTTTGACCCAATTTTTAACCAATTTTGACCGGGTTTAGGTGGGTTGAACCGGGTTAGGTTAAGTGGGCCAGTTCAGGGTTGTTTTTAAAAAAATTACTGTTGGGCCTGGAATCGAACTGGCCACAACCCGGCTAAAATTCACGAGCTGGTTCCGGGGGGTTGACCCGGTCCGGCCCACTTAACACCCTTACATTAAATAGAGAGGCAATGGAACAATCCTTAAGACTGAAAATGAGTCGATGATTATCAAACTTGAACATACGCCTATGGTGGGTATATTCTTTGTTATTCGCAGAAATAGTAAGATGGGTCTTGATAAATTTCAGGCTAGAAATTAAAGCAAGCCATGATCGAAATAGACTTGAATTTCAAGAGGGATTTCACCGGAAGCCTTAAAAGTATTTCAATAATGAGTTCTTCAGGCATTGAAGTTGAAGGGTTTGTGGGTTTGCTGTGTTTTGGGTGTTGATGGGAGCCAACATCTCTCACCGGTTCCACCTTTTGAGTTGCCATTGTACACCAAACAAATGAGAGAAAATGCTCCCTCTGGTCCAGTATAAGCATAGGCGAATTCATAATTTCAAAATCACAGGTGCATCATTGTTTTTCAAAATAAGATATAAAATTTTATAGTGATAAAAACTTGGCGAGCAAAGAATGAAGAAAGGAAAAGAATTGCATCTTGTGCTTTTGGCTGTTCTTTTCTGCATTGAATTTTATTTTACTTTTTTAAACAAAAAAACAAAGTGGGCAGGCAGTCAGCTAAGACACTCTTGCGAGGGCTGATTAGAAATGCCATGGGGAAAGCAGAGTTAGCAATATAATATATTTGTGCAATTGATTATAGAATCTTATTAATCAAGATAAGATGTAATCAATTTTAACGATACAAGTCCCACACTAATCCTCTCCACTAAAACGTGATTGAGAATCTCGAGCACCTCTCTAAAGGCTAGCTTTTAGTTGTACAATTTTTTTCATAAAAAAAATGTCCAATTGCTCAATACAATTTACATCACAATAAGAACAAGGCGAAGCAGAACAATGCAAATCAATGCACAGAAGCAAAAGATGCTAACAGGGGAGCATGGAAAACAACAACATACCCAATCAAACGATGCAGGTGGAGTGTTTGCAGACCTTATCCTACCTCGTGGAGGTAGAAAGATTGTTTCACCAACACTAAAAAGCACCAAGTGACTTTTCAGACATGTCTAAGCCATTGGTGAATGACGCATTTAGTACCTGTTTAGGTGATGGATAGCAGGCATCCGGTAGAATAGTTGAGGGCATGCCCAACCTGCCTGGAAAATACTGTTACTAAAGATTTCATACCGGGGGGTGGGGGGTGGGGGGGGGGGGGGGTTAAGGGGGAGACAAATCTTATTGAACTCAGCTTCCTGCATCTTTCTCCAAAGTTGAAACATATTCAACATAATCTAGCATAACAATATCAAATATAATGTGAACAATAATTTCAAAAGAAGGGACAAAGTAAAATCAACAGCACAAATGCAAATCCCCAAATAACTTTTGGCATAAAATCCCTGAAGAAGTTTACCAATGCAATGTTAGATTAACAGGGCCAAGATATAATAAAATAAGATAACATCATGAAAATATGATACATTAACATCTGCAACTACCTCTAAGTAGTGCTACCACTACCAATGCATTCCCGCTCTTTTATGAAAACATCCAACTTCAGCCGAGCACCAGAATTAACGATATCTCTTGGGACCAGAAGGTATTTTTTCAAAGGAGTATTTTCAGACCAGTTTGGGACGCTCTCTGCAACGGATTCTAGTTTAAAAGTGCTCTCCCCATCTGTTGCTACAAGCTCGTACATGAACCTTCTCTTCTGCATAGCTGGTCCAACACAGATAATGTTGACACAACTTCCAACGCGGTCACTAGCATGATTGATGATGAAAAGTACATCTTTTGTGCTCATTTGAAGAATTTGGTAACGTCGATGTTTTTCTATATAAATTGGATGGACAGCGTTGAAAAACATGTGGACTGCCGAAGAAGCATGCTTGTTGCTAAAATGTGCATATACCTTTGTTGCAGCACCCACAAAGTCACAGCCACGGAAAGGACAAGAACAAGGCACATAGATGCATGTATTTTCATGGTCAGTTTTCTTACTATAACTCAGAACCTCTTTGCAACCATACCTTTTGTTCATGCATGAGACTTTCACAGATTCTAGAACCTTCTCAATAGCTCGGCAGCGGTTGTATCCAATTGGCCAGCAACACGATGGACACTTATTAGCAATCTTGATGCAGCATGAGGCACATGCTATGTGCCCATTCTCACACTATATTTTTGTCCAGAAAGGAAAAAGAATGTCAGAAAATATGTTCTAGTAAGCACTATGAAAAAGTTTGCAGATGACAGCTTACCCCACTCTGCCTACTTTTAAGTTTCAAGGTTTCTCAAAATACACAGATTAAGAAGTAGGGAAAAAGAAAAATGTGTTACAGGGGAAGAGACAAAGAGTACAAAGATAGCACTTAAAATTCAATATATAACCCTTTGTATAGGCATTTGCTATAAAACTTGAGCCATACGCCTCAATTTATTGGTTCAACACAATCTATACATGAACTTTCACTTCACTACTACCCTTGAGTTATGTTTTCATTTCTTGCTTAGTTCAAAACGTTCAATAATTTCATTTAAACATGCTCATGCATTACATGTCATATTCTATTGCATTAACAACAAGTTGATCACAAGAAGCAATATTCTACCTTAAAGTAAAAACCATAGTTTCTCTTCCGCAGAAATTACATGAAAAAAAGACAAAAATTAGCCACCCTGGCAAGGAGAAGGACATAGATCTTAGAATCTGAATCTCAGTTTTTTGTATGTCTTTAAACGCAGTTACTAGATTAAATCTGAAGTTACTGTGAGCTAAAAATAAGAGTTCTAAAAAGAGGCCTAGGTACATAACTTCGATCACGATAGGTTTCCAATAAGGGAATAGTAAGCAGTTAATAACTTCTATCGCGATAGATCTCCAACACAAGAATAATAAACAGCTTCTTTGCTCTATGAATCTCTAACTTTAGCTTCCTTTTGTGTTTGTTTTCAAGCACCAGTAGATTCACATAATCTCTAAAAGTTAACACAAACCAAGTCCTTAATCCTCTTTTGCTGCATTGAAATACTGCAAGTGTGACCTGCTTTGGCTGGAATTGTTTTGTCGATAAGAGTTGGTACCTCAAGGGAAGAAACTATATCGCCAGATCATTTGCAAGAAGAGAGCGTAATTACAAAGTAACTCAAGCCCGGACTTACAGCAACGAGAAATGTAATTGGGCTTGTCTAGCAAGTGGTACGGAAAAGAAAAACATATTTCCAAGTATGAGTAAGCAACTTTTGTGCTAGCTGACAATTGTGATGACTGCTTGAACAGATACATATGCTAGTAGAAAGAGGACGGAGGTCCACTAGCAAAATCAAGGTAGTTAAAGACTCTGAGATGTAATCGTAATGGTCTCAAGCATCAGGAGGACAGGAGAGCCTGTGCGGAAAATAGCATAGAAAAGTGTAGACAGATTGATACGGGCACGATCATGAAGATGGACGTACGTGAGCATGCATGGCATCAAGCTGAGGGACTGTACAAGTTGAAGTGTGAAGAGGGCTTTGGACACACCAAGTCCGCCCCTACATACACTCCATAGGCGTCTTTTGTCTTCCCTTCATTAAGGGCTTTTTGGACATTTCACTTATGTTGTAATAAGTCTATAAATAGGCTAGTATTAGGTCTTTATTTCTTTAGTTGTTTGAAGATATTGAAAGTTGTAACACTTGAAACAAACTCTCTCTAGTGTGAGGAGTGTACCACCTTAGTTGTAGGGCTTGGAAAAGCCACCAAACCTAAATGAGGGTGATGCTAGTGTGGAATCACTAGTATTGCAAAACTTGGTTAGAAACCTTGGTGCTTGAGTGGTTAACGCCCACTTGTGTCATGGTAAGAGTGTTGGGGTTGCTTTTACATGTATTAAGGGTCTTAGCGTTTGACATACACTTAGGTTCTTAGTTCTTGTAAGGGTTAATGTCTCACTACCTATCTTTACTTCTTGTAACCATTTGTTGTTGTTATTAGTGAAACCGTTTGGTTCTTGTTATCCTTGTGTTCTTCTTCATCTTGTTGTTGTAGTTGTTGCTGTTTTGGTGTGATTACACCTTGTTCATCTTGTCATTGTGTTGTATTCTCGGTTTGTGACTTGTAGCCGAGAGAGTGTGTTGTGGTGCTCTCGGTTTGCTCTTGTGTTTTGTGTCTTGTTTCCGTGTTGTGGGTTGATTCCACTATCACAGATACGTTTTAACTTTAACATAGCTTCATAGATTGTCGGAATTGAATCTTGGCTGACTTGAGAACAGACCAGACGCGATCATTCCGGAAATCAAAACAAATGTGGGTTGGATGGATTAAGCTAATAAAATCAAGGGACTACTGCAAAAATCTACTGTGAAAAGTGAATCACGCAGCACAAATGCTCCCTATAAAACCTTCGCACAGGCAGCTGTTCAAAAATAGCTGGAGAAGGAGATCGGAGTGCTCAATGGAACTGAGAGTAAATACAATCATATTATGGTGGATGTGAATACAGTGGATCTTTTTCAGAGACCACTTTGGTACATTTCCCATATCCCAAAGTGATTCAGAAGTTGTTCGAAGGCAACCGGAGGCAACTTGGTTTATATCTGTTTGAATTTCTATCAACAGCTGAGGCAGAATGCATAAGGTAGAAGTATGTTCCGGAAAGGCAGTAAGACTGTACTCGAGTGGTGGTTGCAACAAAAGGAAACCTCCCAGATGGAACCAAACTTGGATAATGAGATGAATTGGAGTGCAAGGAATCGCTCTGCATGTCTGGGCTCGAGGGCTTCTTAAGGAAGCGGGCAACGGCCGAGGAAAGGGTGGAAAACTAAAGGCAGTTACAAAAGGCAGCAAGGGCCGACGAAAGACGGAAAACGGAAGACGTTTTATGGCCCCCGTGAGCCAGGGGTGCCTGAGTGTTTTAAGGACGCACTGGTAAATTCATAGATTAAATGGAGATGAGAAAAGAACCCCATTTTCAGTGATACTACATTTGTATTCTCTAATTGGAATGGGATTCACTTGATTGAACCTCACAGGTAGCCATCGACTCACTTTCAAGCATCTTCTTATACTCCCATCATATACCAGTGCTTCCTCTAACCTGAATATTACACCATTAAGACCACGACTTCACCAGAAGATCCAAAGACCTACACTAGCCACTTATTCTCCAATTTGAACTAAATGTTATAACAACTTCAAAGTTTGAACCACAAGTATCACATGAGATCAGATAAACACTAAAGCAGTCATCCCTCTGTCAGCAATTCTCCCAGCTAAACCCTTTAATAGAAGATCCATCCTTCCTATACTCTTTCATTGCAATACTGAATGTTATGTAATGATTTCTCTATTATTTTCTATCTCTACTTTACTTCTGTAGTTATTCTTTAAAACTGCTCTGATATGCCTTACTTCAGCCCGGGTCTTCCAGAGACTGCCTCTCTACCTTCAAAGATTGTCTTCTAATTGGCCTAAATTGGTCAGTGTGATGGCATCAGAGGAAGGACTGACAAATTTGTTATTAGTGTTTGGTTAACTACTTTACTGACTTATGGCTCTTTCTCGTAAGTGGTAAACCTACATACCTCTTGATGCGATGAGCAAATGGCTAGTACTCAAGGCTAGTTCCAAGAAAGAAAGCTAAATGGCTATCCTGCTAAGAAAATGAAGCCTAATCGGGCCAAGGAAGGTTCCCGTATGCAGGAAAGTTCAATCACATGCTTAACAAATGCAAGTAATTTCTACATACATTCTACCCTCCCCCACCTGTGTGTTCACACTAGGTATGTCGTCGTTGTTTCAGTGCAATACTATTTTACTCAATTTCTAAACTGTGTCATAAGAAAAGACAACTTTTACACTTTCTTTAGACAAATAAGCCATTTATGGCTTCAATCACAAATAAATTAAGTCAGATTACAAATCTCAAGGAAAATCAAGAATTCTCTAGTTATCCCTACACAATCAACCTAATTAATTCCAACATATATGCAAAATAAATCAAGGCCATATCATTCAAAAACTTCCAAGGCAAATCAAGAACTCTCTAGTTATCCCTAGACAATCAACCTAATTAGTTCCAACATATATACAAAGATAATTTATTAAACTCCAAAAAGTAATGAATTCCCTTCTACTCAATGTAAAGAATGGATCTTGGACCTAACTCAACCTCAAAAGCTAGCTCAAGAGGTGACGATTACCCAAATCCATATAAGCAAACTATCAGTCCATTCCCCAATCAATGTGGGGCTTTTTACCCCTAGTCCATTCCCCAATCAATGTGGGACTTTTTACCCACTCTAGCACCCCTTCACGCCCAGGGCCCAATTGGCGCGTGGACCGGGAGCCAAACGGAAATGCACCTGGCTCTGATACCATGTAAAGAATGGATCTTGGGTCTAACTCAACCTCAAAAGCTTGCTTAAGAGGTGAGTATTACCCAAGTCCATATGTGTGACTTTTTACCCACTCTTAACACTCAAAACCAAAACCTCCAAGGCAAATCAAGAAGCCTCTATATATGTACCAATTAACCTAAATAACTCGAACACAGATAAATTATTCAAGGCTATTTCATTCAAAAACTTGTAAGGAAAAATCAAGAATCCTCTATATCACACAGAATTAATTCCAACACAGATAAATTATCATACTCCTAACAGAGTAAAGAAGATACCTGAAAGACAGGAACAGAAAGATGTTCAAGACAGATAGGACAATCCAACACATCTGGATCCGATAACGTCACCGATATCGACCCATTTCCTCTTAAACCCTCCACATCATTATCTTGTTCCTCCACAGCCATTGACCCATTCCCTCTTGCAATTGACCCATTCCCTCTTGCAATTGAACCGCTCCCTCTTGAACCCTCCGCATCACCAACCCCTCCCAATCTCCCCTCTTCCGATTCCTCCTCCTCCGATTCCAATTCCCATTCTTCCTCCTCCTCCTCTTCCTCTTCTTCTTCCTCCTCCTCCTCCTCTTCTTCCTCTTCCTCTTCAATTTCTTCATCAACAACCATTTCCCGTTCCCTTTCCCGTTCTCGTTCTTGTTGTTGTTCCTGTTCCTGTTGACGGCGAACGGAAGAACAAGAAAAAGTTCCGCCAAATGTTCGCCGCCTTTTAGGAACAGGTCCTCCTCCCCCTCCTCCTCTTGTGGGCCCCTCTGAATCTCCATCTTCATTATCATCTTCTTCTTCTCTACCAACTGAAAATCTCGCCATTTCTCCTCCTCCTTGCTGTTCTTCTCGTTGTTGTTGTAGTAGTTGTTCTTGCCTAATTCGACAACTACACCTATGGTTCACTCTTATCATTTTGTAGTTTTAACTCATTTTTGAGAAAAATGAGTCAAAAGACCCTTACAAGTTTCCAAAAAAAAAAAAAAAGACAAGTGGTCCCACAAATTTATTAAAAAAAAAAAAACTAAATTTTTTTTAACAACTAACATAATTGTTGGACAATTACATTAGTTGTTTGAACAATTTCGCGCAGTTGTTGAATAACTTGTGGCAATTATCGAATAACTGTGCCTAGTTGTTGAACAACTTGCGCAGTTGTTGAGCAACTTTGGTAGTTATTGAACAACCAAAGTTGTTCTACAATTGAAATAAATTGTTGGGACGAAAAAAACTTTAAAAAAAAAACTCAAAAAAAAAATTATCCCTCTCACCTAATTTAAAAAACTTGAAGGATTGGATAACTTCTTTATCCTTTTTAATCCAAAGTCCCTCTCTACTATACTTTTTTTTTTAATTGTTTTTATTGGGTGAGAATATTAGATATACTAATTTTTTGAGTGCAAAAAAGGAAAATCTTTTACTCTGTGTGAAATTTGGTAAAAAAATTGAATTTGGGTAATACTGTGAGATTTGAAATTTTAAATGCTTTTCCGGAATTTTTGGTCGTGTTTCATTGTGACATTAGAAAAAAAAATATTTTTTAAAGTGAAAATGATGTTAATAAATTGGAGATTGTGTTTGACCGTGAATATAAATTTGAGTTGTTCTTGAACTTTTTTGTGGATAATTTGAAGTGAAAAAAATCTTTTCTTGTTTATGATTTTTGGAAAAATTAAAAATATTTTTTAAATGTTATAGTAAAATATGTTGAAAAAAGTGAAAAATGTTATGATACAATTATAGTGAATGTTTATCAAAATCTATTTAATTTCTATCAGGATTTGATGTGTCTGTCTTTTAGTGTGAAACTAGGAGCAAATTTCCCCTATAAATAGAAGGCTTCTTTCATTGTAAATCATCTCTCAAGAGAAATAACAATTATTCTCTATTCTTTTTATTCTTCTTCTTCTCTATTCTTTTGTGTTTTATAACACGTTATCAGCACGAGACTCTGCCAAAGAGATTAAATCTAAAGATAATTTCAAGATTAATAATTCCTTATGTTATTTGTCTTTTGCTACTAATATATAATTATTGTTGGATTTGAGAAAAAATAATTAGTTTGAAACCATTTATGTTTAAAATTTATTCCTCAAGAACAATATTGTCAAAAGGGATGATAATATGTTGGGTTCAAGTCCCATCGATTTATGCCTAAGACGCCTTTATTTGGATAAGACGTTGAGTATGAATCTCAATGCACCATATTGATGATATTATGATGACTAAAGCAAAATAATGAGTATTTGGTGAAACATGTCCCATTAAATATGTTTCATTTCTTGAATTGAATGTGGTAGTAATAAATCATATGTATGCCTTAATTTGCTTTTGTAGTAGCTATCATAATTTGATATACTTAAGGCATGATTATACTTCATTCCTGGGGAATAAAAAATTTATTAATGCAAATGTGCACTTAATTGTGATAGCATCACAACTCACCTCCGAAAGAGGCTGAATAATTGAGAAAAATTATTTTGAAATCTACTTCTGAAGTAGTAAATCTGAAATTTATTCATATAATAGTAAATTTGAAATTTACTAAAGAAAAAAGGCACATGTCATGGTAAACTTGGAGTTTACTAGTATAAAAGTTCATAAATTGATATGAACGATTGCGACATCCCAAAGATGTGCATACTGAGTATGTAATATATATTGAAGAATTAGAAAATTCTTCTTTACTTTTAATGTTGTTTGTTCTCATAATAAGTTGGTTGGACCAACTACTATTGGGATTTGATCCCTTAAAATCTGAAAAGTATAAAAAGTGAATATGGGCCCGTTCACCAGTCATGTGATCTATTAAGATGCATCAATATAAGATGATCACATGTGCGTTTATTGTCAACCTACAGTTTGACATCCATAAAGTTGTTTGCTCAATAAAATTGAGTTAAAAGCATAATTTCAGATTATGCAATTAAGACAATTCATCTTGATGATCATGGTTTAACATCGAATGCCTTCAATAAATAGTTAAACCATTGAGAACAAAAGCTTCATATGTTGATTTGAAATATTATATACAAAAGTACTTGTATGCATCAAACCAATAAATTATGATTAATTTCCCCTCAAAGTTGGTTCTAAGTCAGGAATCACACGTTGTCCATCTAATAGTTAATGTGCGGTATACGATCAATGAATATACCATGATGCACAAAGATGGATTCCTCAAAGAAGAAGGAGGATGTATGTCAGTTTTCCTAACATAAAGGAGAGATTATAAGCAGCTAAAAATATGTTAGGAATTATCATCAAATCTTCATTCAAAAGATAATTCAAGTCAAATGCCGAAAGCATCTCATATTTAAGCTGCAAGTGCTCTTATTTTGTGTTCCTAAAGGATAAAATCTATGTATGCGTGAAGCGTGATAGACCAATCGGTTCCCAATAAAATAATCCTTGAAAAGGATACGGAGCAAAGAATCATAATAAGAAGGTAATGTGTTCTTGAAGAGCCTATGACATAACACTTCATGAAACCTTATGAGAGGTTTAGGTACCTGGAAATAATGAAGTGACGAAATCTCAAAATGTTATGTCATACTGTTAACCGACACGAAATGATATCTCATTAATGATATCTTTGATACAATATTGGCGTAATATTGTAAAAGATTATGAGGATCTGAATTCTACGTTTATTTAAGCATGCTGACGTAAAAATATTTATCAAGTAACATAAAAGGATGCATCTTGGTAAGCATAACACTTATTTGATTTGCAGTCCAAACACTTGAAGATGTCACACATATTGATATTGTCACTTGACAAAAATCCATATGAAAATCCCTAAAGGATTCAAAATACCTTAAGCATATAAAGTTTCTAGGAAACTTGTTTATTATCCTTATAAGGGGTAAATTAATGGTATGAATATTGTTGAAACTCTTGTAGAGTTTTCAAAAACAATAAATTATTTGCTGAAATGAGAAATATACTGAATTAGATTGGTTGTGAAGTACTATATCTTAATTCAATTGATGCACTCATGTATCTTGCAAATACTACAAGGCCTGCTATAGCCTTTTCAGTCAATTTGTTAGCAAGGTATATTTCTGCTCCTACTAGGAGACATCAGAACGAGATAAAACACATGAGCTTTTTTATTCTAAAGATTGCAGTTTCGATCTTGTTTGTTATGCTGATGCTGGGTACTTATCTGACCCGCATAAATCTCGGTCTCAAATAGGCTATTTGTTCATATGTGGGGGTACTGCCATATCTTGGAGATCAACAAAGCAGTCTATCATAGCCACTTCATCGAATCACGCGGAGATTATAGCTATTCATGAAGCAAGCCGAGAGTGTATGTGGTTAAGGTCCATAATACATCTCATTTGAGAAAAATGTGGCTTGAAATATGACAAAGTACCCAAAATTCTATATGAAGATAATGCAACATGCATAACACAACATAAAAGAGGATTCATAAAAAGAGATAGAACGAAACACATTTCGCCAAAGCTCTTGTATACACATGAGCTCCAAAAGAATGGTGATATTGACGTGCAACAGATTCGTTCAAGTGACAATGTGGCTGATTTATTCACCAAGTCTCTTCCAACTGCAACTTTCAAGAAAATGGTGCACAAGACCGAAATGCAAAGGTTCAAGGATGTTCTTATTAGGGGGAGCTAATACGCGATGTACTCTTTTTTCCTTACAAGGTTTTGTCCCACTGAATTTTCCTTGTAAGGTTTTTAATGAGGCAACCTATATGTGTATTGTTAGACAGTCAAGGGGGAGTGTTATGATATATATCAATTATAGTAAATGTCTATCAAGATCTATTTGATTTCTATCTGGATTTGATGTATTTGTCTTTTAGAGTGAAACTAGGAGCAAATTTTTTCTATAAATAGAAGGCTTCCTCCATTGTAGATCATCCCTCAAGAAAAATAACAATTACTCTCTATTCTCTTTCTTCTTCTCTTTCTTCTTCTTCTCCTTCTGTTTCTCCTTCTCCTTCTCCTTCTCCCTCTCTTTCTCCTTCTTCTTCTCCCTCTTCTTCTTCATCTTCTTCTTCTTCTTCTTCTTCTTCTTCTGTGTTTTATAACAAAAAAAAATCTATGACTAAAAGCACCCTTATTCGTTTAACAATCTTTTTTATTTTTTAAAGATTTTTGAACATTTAAAAAAAAGTAAAAATATTTATTTTGAAATTTTATGATTAGACATATTTTCTAAAAATAAAAAAAAATTCATCGTCAAACAGACTTGTTTCACAGTCAAATTTGTTTTCTAACTCTATAAGGTAATAAATTTATTTAATCCCTCAACCCCCCCCCCCCCCCATAAAAACAATAAGAAATTGAGTAGCTAGATTATCAAAACAAAAAAAAATCTTAAGTTTTTTTTGTTAAAATGTGTTTTAACTATATAAGTTTCATTAGTTTGCAAATAAAGTATGTAGATTATATCTCTATGAATAAAGAAAACGAGTAACTAATTTACCGATCCTTTTTGTTTTCAAGTATTTCTTTTGATAAAAAAGGTTTCTTGACTATAAGGTAATAAATTTATTTAAGTTACAAATATTGTATATATATTTTATCTATATGGATTAAGACATCTTTTTTTTGTCTCCAAGTATTTTTGTTTTAAAATAAAAGGTATGTTTAGCTATAAGGCAAAAAATGGGGTAGGTATCTTAGTAGATGGTGAACTTAGAGAGTAGGTGGTGGAGGTTAAGAGAGCCAGTAATAGGTTTATGTCTATTAAGTTGGTCATTAGAGGGACTATGGTAAACGTTATTAGTGTTTATGCTCCGCAAGTAGGTTTGGATGAGGAGGAAAAGAATGGCTTTTGGGAGATTTTGGATGAGGTGGTGAGGGGCGTCCCGAGCACTGAGAAGCTTTTCATGGGAGAAGATTTCAATGGGCATATTGGGTCTTTGTCGAGAGGTTATGATGATATGCATGGCAGTTTCGATTTTGGGGAGAGGGATGAAGGTAGAGCTTCTCTTTTGGATTTTTCTAGGGCTTTTGGGTTGTGGATAGAGAATGCGAGCTTTTCGAAGAAAGAGAAGCACCTTATTACTTTTAGTAGTTCAGTGTCCAAGACTCAAATTGACTTTTTGCTCCTTGGGAAGGGTGATAGAGCTCTATGTAAAGACTTTAAAGTCATACCTAGCGAGAATCTTTCGACTCAACATAGGTTGTTAGTAATGGACTTGGTAATCAATAAGGGCAGAAAAAAGAGGAGTGTGAAGTCTCGGTTCAGGATTAAGTGGGTTAGCTTGACTTTGGCTAGTATTTTGGAGATGGGGGAGAAGTTAAAGAATAGGGGGCTTGGAAGAGTAGAGGGGATGGGGATAGTATATGGGAGATGACTAATTGCATTAGGGAGACCGCTAGAGAAGTGTTGGGTGTCTCGAGAGGACGATCTGGTAAGCATCGAGGGGACTGGTGCTGGAACGAAGAGGTTAAAAAGAAGGTGGATTATTCTAAGTTGGTTAAGAGCAAGAATGATGAGGAGAGGTAGAAGAATAAGGTGAATTGTAAGGTAGCTAGAAGAGAGTCTAAGTTAGCGGTTATGGCGGCTAAAATAGATGCTTTTGAGAGCTTGTATACAGTTTTAGAGGAGAAAGGTGGGGACAAGAAGTTGTATAGGCTTGCCAAGGCCAGGGAGCGGAGGGCTCATGACCTTGACCAAGTGAAGTGCATCAAGGGAGAGAATGGTACAGTGTTGGTTGAGGATGCCCTCATTAGAAAGAGGTGACAATCCTATTTTCATAAACTCTTGAATGACGAGGGGAACAAAGGTTTCGTGTTCGAGAGTTGGAGAAGTCTGAGGAGTGTCACGATTATGGTTATTGTAGGCGTATTAAGATTGAGGAGGTCAAGGAGGCTATTTGCAGAATGTATCGAGGTAGGGCAACGAGGCCAGATGAGATCCCAATAGATTTTTGGAAGAACACTGGCGGGGCAGGTTTGGAGAGAGTTGACAAGGTTGTTTAACATCATTTTTAGGACGAAGAAAATGCCTGAAGCGTGGAGGTGGAGTACGATAATTCCATTATATAAGAACAAGAGAGACATCCAGAATTGTAACAACTATAGAAGGATTTAAGTTGTTGAGTCATACTATGAAGGTTTGGGAAAGAGTGGTAGAGTTGAGACTGAGAAGGATCGTGACTGTAACACCCCGTACTTAATTGCGTGCATTAGCCATGGTTATATGTGTTGGAGTATATGTATTGATCATAAGTTAGGTATATATGAGTTTAAGTATGAGTATTGATTATTTTGAGATGGTTTCAAGGGTATAGTTTGATTATATGTGTATAGGAATCGACTTTATTTATACCGGAATTTGCTCGGCGAAGTTTCTATGCAAAGTTTATCGAGTTAGCTTTCCAACGATATAAAGATTTCTGAAAACAGATGAGTATCAGATATAAGTGAGCATGTTCGAAACTTGAAAACGGTGGACGCAATGAACAGTAAATGTGCAGAAATTTTCTGCACACAAAAGTACTGCAGCCAAACAGATTTTTGGGTCGATTTTAAATGATCATAACTCCTTGTACAAAATGAACTGTGTGAGCTTCTATATATCGATGAGAAGACCCAAGAGTCTTCTTTCTAATGAAATTGGTTTCACCCAAATCCATTATCGGAGCAAAGAGTTATGGTCGATTTACTTTAGCCTACCAAAACAGTCCACCATGGATAAATTCGGATTTACTTAAATTTTAAGGGCAATATAGTCATTTTCCATCACCTCATGGACGAAAATTGGTCATTATATACATATACTTAGCCTCATATCCATCATTTATAATCCAAATTATTGAATAATAAGAAACCCTAGCCTAATTTCAACTCCAATTATCTTGTGATTCAACCGTAGAAAATCCAAATTGATTCCGTAGTTGTGTTCACCATCTCGAGGGCTTCGAGAATCACCCCTTATTTGTGCCAACAGGACTTCGAAATCAAAAGGGCCATTTTATGGTAAGGATGTAAATTATGTTGGTGTTATTTATATGGATATGTATATATATGCATGTGAGCATAAGAAGTATGTAATTTGATTGTTGTTGAAAGATGATTGGAAATGATGTTGGATTATTCTTGTGCATGGTTGGATTATGTTGAATTGTGAAGGGATTTAGTGTGATGATGTGGTATTGAAATGATGATTATATATATATATATAGACACACATAAACCTACTGTTCAAGTTGGTTTTTGGAATGCTTTGTAAATATTGGTTGTATGGAATTATGGAAGAGAATTGTGGTGTTTGGTTGCTAATACTAGATGCCAAACATTTCATTGTAGATAAGTGATTTGTAAAGGCGGGAAGTTGTGTTGAATTGGTATCCGAATCTACAACAAGGTATGTAAAGCATACTCTAACGATGTTCTTTGGCATGAAAACACCAATGTTCCATCAAGTAAGATTCCGAGGTTGTCCAAAAAACATGTATTGTTCTACGTTACCAACGAAGTTGTTTCCATTCTATAAAGTGTCAAAATGTTTCATTGATATACCAAAAGGCTCCTATTTCATTGTTGTGATATTGATGATTCTGAAACACATTGTTGATGTACCAATGAGTCTTTATTACATCGTTATTGTATAGAAGGTCTATTACTTGGTTCCTATTGATGTATCATTGTTCCAAAGGTACTATATTGGCATAAACACTAATGTAATAATCTCAAAAGCTTTTGAACTAAGTTATTGGAAAGATCTCTTATGTGTGTTACTTGATATACGTGTGGGTGGTAGCCCAGGGGCTTAAGCCTAGCATGGGCCGATCCCGATACTTGATATAATTATAGTTGATATGTACTGGGGGAAGCCTAATGGTCACAGTACGGTATAGTATTGATTATTGTTAGGTGGTTGGAGGTTCAGGAGGAGGAGGTAATGGCGAATAATAATTGTAAAGAATGAAATGAACAAATGTATATCGTTCCACAAATGTGTTTGAATTCAAGAACCCAATTCAGATTAATGATAATGTACATGATCCTAAAAGTGTTTATGAAGTGTGGTTCACTTCTATTATGATTTATTCACTTGTGTCTGATTTTCTTGATCCCCCATATCATATATGATTATTTACAGCTTTACATACTCAGTACATATTTCGTACTGACGTCCCTCACGGGGGACCTGCATTTCATGCTGCAGGCACAGGTGCTTCAGCTCATACACAACATAGATAGGAGTCAGGTCATACATCTATTGTTGGTGAGCTCCAGTTTGCTTCGGAGCTTTCCGAGTCGGTTCCTTATGTTTTGTTACTATACAGGAGTCATGTGTGGGCGGGAGGTTTGTCCCGACCCTAGTTATGTCATGTATATCCTAGAGGCTTTGTAGACATAAGGAAGGGTAAAGTCATGGAAGTTTATATAGTGATGTTATATTTGTATATATGGTGGCCCCGACGGCCAAGTATTACATATATATATATATATATATATATATATATATATTTGTGCGTGTTGTGCTGATACAGGTAATTAGACCCTTCTATATGCAACGAAGTGCTGTCCAAATTTTTGGTGACATGTAAGTGAAAGTACAGGTATTTGAACGGGTTCTCTCGGGCCTTCTCGGCTTCGGGTGCCAGTCCGGCCCGATGGGATTTTGGGGCGTGATAGTGACTATCTCTAAGAATTAGTTCGGTTTCATGCCAGGTCGCTCGATTACTGAGGCCATTCACCTTGTGAGGAGATTAGTAAAACAGTTTCAGGAGAGGAAGAAGAACTTACACATGGTGTTTATTGATCTTGAGAATGCTTTTGACAGAGTTCCCAAGGAGATTCTGTGGAGGTGCTTGGAGGCTAGAGGGGTCCCCGTGGCGTACGTTAGGTCGATTCAGGACATGTATGATGATGCGAAGACTCTTGTGAGGATGGTAGGTGGATATTTGTAGCACTTTTCGATTTTGATAGGGTTGCACCAGGGATGGACTCTTAGCTCTTTTTTATTTGCCTTGGTGATGGGTGTTTTGACGCGACATATTCAAGGGAAGTGCCTTGGTGTATGTTATTTGCTGATGATGTGGTATTGATTGACAAAACTCTGGGAGGAGTTAATGATAAGTTGGAGATTTGGAGACAAACCCTTGAGTCTAAAGGATTTTGTTTGAGCAGGACCAAGATAGAGTACTTGGAGTGTAAGTTTAGCGATGTGTCGCAGGAGGCTGACGTGGCTATGAAGCTGAACTCTCAGGCCATTCAGAAGGGGAAGGGTTTTAAGTATTTGGGGTTTATGATTCAGGGCAATGGGGAGATTGACGAGGATGTCACGCATCATATTAGGGCAGGGTGGTTGAAATGGAAGCTCGCTTCAGGAGTTTTATGTGATAAGAAAGTACCCCCGAAGCTTAAAGGTAAGTTCTACAGAGTGGCAGTCCGACTGGCTATGTTGTATGGAGCGAAGTGTTGGCCAGTTAAGAACTCCCACATCCAAAAGTTAAAGGTGGCGGAGATGAGGATGTTGCGATGGATGTGTGGTCATACCAGGAAAGATAGGGTGAAGAATGAGATTATTCGGGAGAAGGTGGGAGTGGCTTCAGTGGAGGACAAGATGAGAGAAGTAAGGTTACGTTAGTTCGGGCACATGATGAGGAAGGGTTCTGATGCTCCAGTGCGGAGGTGTGAGACACTGGCTATGGATGATTTTAGGCGAGGTAGAAATAGGCCGAAGAAATATTGGAGGGGGGATTAGGCATGATATGGAGCAATTACAGCTTACAGAGGACATGACCCTTGATAGGAAGGTGTGGAGGATGCGGATTAGGATAGAGGGTTAGGAGGTGGGAGTGCGTCGGTAACAGTAGGGGCGTTCTTTATTTGTGTCTGAAGTTTCTTGTTCGTGGGTTGAGTGTTGTCTATGATTTCAGATATATAGTTTTTAGTAGTATCTTGTGGCTCTAGTATTATCTTGTGGCTAGCGTAGTTAGTTTATTTTGCCTGTACAAGTTTATATGCATTTATGTTTTGTGTTTGCTATACTGTTATTGGTTCTAAGCCGGGGGTCTATCGGAAAGAGTCTCTCTACTTCACCTGAGGTAGTGGCATGGTATGCGTACATTCTATCCTCCCCAGACCCCACTAGGTGGGAATACAGTGGGTATGTTGTTGTTGTTGTTGTTGGGCTATAAGGAAAAAAAATTATTTAATTTACAAATAAGGTATATAGATACTATCTCTATTAACTAAGAAAAATGAGTAACTTAATTACCAATTTTTTTTGTTTTCAAGTATCTTTTTTGAAATGTCCTTGACTATAAGATAATAAATTTATTTAATCTACTAATATAGTGTATAGATTTTATTCATGAATTAAGAAAATGAGTTAATAGATTACTGTTTATCAAGAAATTTATGTAATGATTGACTTTATTTGAATATGTTTTTTTATGTCATCGGTGCATTGCATTTGCATAGTGTTTTTTATGTCGTCAAAGTATAATGAGTAACTTTTTACTTATCTAAATGTTTGGTAAAAATAAAAATTATGTATAAATCAAGCGTTGATACAATAATAAATTCATTTAATTTACCAAAAAAATTGTATATATATTTTATCTCTATGAATTAAGAAAAACAATTAGATTACCTTTTTCTTTGCTTTTAAGTTTTTTTTTTTTTTTTTTGAAAATGTGTTTTGACTATAAGTTAATAAATTTATTTAATTTACAAATATGGTTTATAGATTTTATCTCTATAAATAAAGAAAATGAGTAACTAGATAACCAATATTTTTTGTTATCAAGTTTTTTTTTTTTTTTTTTGAAAATGTGTTTTAACTATAAGGTAATAAATTTATTTAGTTTAAAAATATGGTATATAGGTTTATCTCTATGAATTAAGAAAACGAGTGACTAGATTATCAATCTTTTTGTTTTTCAAGTGTTTTTTTATAATGTTTTTGCTTATAAGGTAATAGATTTATTTAATTTAAAATAAAGTTTATAAATTTTATTTTTTAAATTTTTATGAATTAAGGAAATGAGTAACTAGATTACCAATCTTTTTTGTTTTCACGTATTTATTTTTTAAAAAAAATGTGTTTAACTACAAGGTAATAGATTTATTTAATTTACAAAAAAGGTATGTTGGTACTATCTCTATGAACTAAGAAAATGAGTAATTTGATTACTAATAATTTTTGTTTACAAGTATCTTTTTTGAAAATGTCTTTGACTATAAGGTAATAAATTTATTTAATCTACAAAATATCGTGTATAGATTTTACCTCTATGATTTACAAGAATTAGTAACTAGGGCAATTGAGTTAAAAGTGACAAAAGAGTTTGAAAATGAGGTATAAGTGACTCTAGTTTTAATAATTGAGTGGATGTGACAATTACTTTATTATGGATTAAGAAAGTAGGGGAAGTTTGAGAAGAACCCACAAGTTTTTTTAATTTCCATCACTTTGATCCAAATGTAAAACCTAATATAACTAGAAACGGAGGAAAAAAGCGTGTGTGTCTCTCTCTTCTCATTTATTATTGTTTTCTCTTTCTTTGCGATTTTTGTTGTTCATTATTGCTGCTGGTTTATTCACCATCTTCTACTTCATCATCATCTTCTTCTACTTCATCATCATCTTCATTTTCTTCTTGTCGACCATTGTTGTTGTTTTTACCGTTGTTGCTGCTACTTGACCAATTTTTTAGGTCAAATTTTATTTCGTACATTACTTTCTACTCTGGCATTAAAATTATGATTTTTAGTTAAATTTATCATCTGGGTAACTGCTATTATATTTTTTTTCACTAATAGATAGCACGCGAACATGAATGCCACATAAGAGCCATTTATTTAAACAGATCATTCATCTGTTACGACAGATAAGCTATTTATAGCAATGGAAGACTCATATGTTGGATTCATGTTTATGGTTCTATAGTGTTGTAACATGAATCAAACAGATGGGTCATCTGCTGGGACAGATGGGTCATCTGCTGGGACAGATGACTCCTTTATTACAATAGATTATTTATCTGTTGCAACAAATTAGTCACCTGTTATAACAGAACTTGAACTCGATTCCAACAGACGTGTTGTCTATTGCAACAGGTAATTCATCTGTCACAACAGGTTAGTTATCTGTTGCAACATGTCACTCATCTATTGGAATCAACTTCAAAAGTTCTTTCGTACTGTAACATCTATCCCAATAGACGATTCATCTGTTGCAACAGATGGATAGTGTGTTGCAACATGTGATTCATGAATGAACATCGCACAACTTTAATTGAAGAATTCGTGAAGGTTCTTGGTGATTTCTTAAAGTTTGAGCTTGAATTTTGAAGAGGCTAGGGTTTGTTATTGAGAGAGGATTATTTTCTATTGAGGGGGTTTTGTGATGAATAATGCTTTTGTAACCCTCAATCCTATGTTATGGATCAGTTAGGTGAAGGGAAAAGACTCAATTGCCCTTGGAAAACGGAATTAAAAGTTGGAAAAATAGAGGCGGGCGGTTAGCCGGGTGTCGCGGGCTCTGTACTAACGGTCTAAGCCTTACACTGTGGGCACCCCTAGCAGTGCACTAGAGGGCACACCGTGGGCTTATCCCGGTGTTGCTACTATTTTGGAAATCCAAACACACCCTTACGCTCGTTCAAAAATTCCAAAACTCACCCGAGATGTACAATCGATAACCCCAATCATGAATCAACTTAAAATTTAATGTTCCAACATCAAGAAGGTCGAAAATAAAGTCATCGAAATCTAGGAGTTTTAGAAATGACTAAGTCCTAACACTTAGTGAAATCTTCTAACTCTTTGACCCCTTTAACATACTATGGTGAGCTGAATTGAGCTAGGATCTTATGGGGTCTTACAGGTTGCTTGGACAATGACTTCCCTCTATTTGATGGTGGTGGTTTGACTATCTTGCTTTTCTTGGACCTTTTTCGGGGTATTTTCTTGATGAGAGGTTTTTTTGGACGATCGCATCTCAAGCTTGTCACTATGGTAAACTCTTTTAAGAAAAAATAAATCGGTATGCCACGTTAGTTAATCCAAATTTCATCCATATTTTTTCTCTCCTCCTTCGAATCTTTATCATTCCCCATGTACTTGATCCTGCGCTTGAGAAGACCATATACAATGCTCATTTGGAAACGGGCAATTTGGTCCTCAGGCAGCTCAAGAAAGCATCTAAAGCAGCTCTTCTTAGAAAGTTCATCTATGTTTTCATTCATTATAATATTTCTAAAGTCATCAAAAGGTTTCCCCAATTGAAATTTAAGTACAAGATCACCAGTTAGTTTTGCAGGATCATCTATCGGCATCGCAACTTGAAACCTGTCAATACTAATAGTTTTGGCAGCCTCATGCTGGGATTTTGATCTTAATTCACGCCTCATTGGTGATACATTATCATCATGTTGATCATCATCCTCTTTCTCACTTTCTACTTCTTCGTCTTCTTGTTTATCATCATGTTGATCAACATCCTCTTTCTCACTTTCTACTTCTTGCTCCTCACTTTTATTTTCCTCACCAACCTCTGTATACCCTTCTCCATCTCCCTTTTTATAACTTTCCTCAGCTTTATTTTTCCCTGACTAATATTGTTCAGGAAGTTCCTCCGAATCCATCTGTACTCTAGCCTTTTTTGTTGGGTGATCAGAAGTTAATCCACTTTCAGTTTCTTTTCTTTTGAGAGATATCTTTTAACTACAAACAACAGAAAAATAAAAAATACATTACATTTAATGTCTGTATATTTTTTTAAAAAAGGGTAAGACAAATTTCAATAAATTATTATATGCCACATTACAAAAAAAATACTTCAACGGATAACCCATCAGTTGAAACAGATAGGGAATCTGTTTGATGACCTATTTAATATCTCCCAATAGATGTTTCACCTATTGCAATAGATGGACCACTAAGACCATCACTAATGCCACCAAGACCACCAATACCACCACCATCACCACCACCAATGCCACCAATACCCGTACCAAGGCCACCAAGACCGCCACCACCACCACCAATGCCACTAATACCAACACCAAGACCACCAATACCGACACCACTAACAACAACCACCAACAACATCACAAATACCATCCAATCATACCACGACAGTCAATAAAATACTACGATAAAACTAGAGTTTTCTCGAGTTCTTCCTACGTTTTTAACATTAAAACTCAAAATTGTTAACCCATTCTCGAAGATAATACAACAAAAAGTCTTATTTTTCATTATTAACTAAAAATCCCTAATTTTTATAATAAAGAACAAATGTAGAACTCTTCTCGAACTCTGTTACCTGCGAAGACAGAGAAAACGACAGATACAAGTGAGAATAAAGTTAAAATTAACAACTATGTGGTTGAAAATGGGAATAAAATCGATCTGTTTTGAAGGATTGAGCAGTATGTTGAGAATTTATTGTCTGTATTATTGAGAGAGAAAGAAAAAAGTGAGAACTAAAGATTTGAAATGATGAAATATTTTTTCCGTAAATAGATAATTTGTATGGGTTGATTTGTATTTTTGAAAAAGAATGACAAGTTTTGAAATTGTTAATTTGGTCTGAATTGATCTTAATTATTTTTTAAAATTTTAAAAGATATGAATCTTTTCAACTCAGAGTGATCGATCGATGACTCGGGTTGGGAGAAACGCAATACCAATATTATGCAATTGCAAAGACTCAATTGAAGTTGTAGTTGACCCTATGTACTCATCCATAGTTTTAGCTAAATCAATTTATGGATTATGTTAACAATAAGTTAATATGAATCATTTCAACTTAGAGTGATTGATCAATGACTCGGGTTGGGAGGAACGCAATACCAATATCATACAATTGCAAAGACTCAATTGAAGTTGTAGTTGAACCTATGTACTCATCCCTAATTATAGATAAATTAATTTAGGTATTATCTTAACAATAAGTTAATATGAATCATTTCAACTCAGAGTGATCGATCGACGACTCAGGTCAGGAGGAACGCAATACCAATATCATACAATTGCAAAGACTCAATTGAAGTTGTAGTTGACCCTATGTATTCATCCCTAGTTCTAGCTAAATCAATTTAGGTATTATCTTAAAAATAAGTTAATATTAATCATTTTAACTAAGAGTGATCGATCGACAACTTGGGTTGAGAGGAACGTAATACAAACATCATGCAATTGCAAAAATTCAATTGAAGTTGAAGTTGACCCTATGTACTCATCCCTAATTCTAGATAAATTAATTTAGGTATTATATTAACATTAAGTTAATAGAAATCATTTCAACTCAGAGTGATCGATCGACGACTTGGGTTGAGAGGAACACAATACCAACATCATGCAATTGCAAAGACTCAATTGAAGTTGTAGTTGACCCTATGTACTCATTCTTAGCTATAGATAAATTAATTTAGGTATTAACTTAACAATAAGTTAATATGAATCATTTCAACTCAGAGTGATCGATCGACGACCCGAGTCAGGAGGAACGCAATAACAATATCATGCAATTGGAAAGACTCAATTGAAGTTATAGTTGACCCTATGTACTCATTCCTAGTTCTAGCTAAATCAATTTAGGTATTAGCTTAACAACAACTTAATATAAAACATTTCAACTCAAAGTGATCGATCGACGACTAGGGTTGGGAGGAACGCAATACCAACATCATGCAATTGGAAAGACTCAATTGAAGTTGTCGTTGTCCCTATGTACTCATCCCTAGTTCTAGCTAAATAAATTTAGGTATTAGCTTAAAAATAAGTTAATATGAATCATTTCAACTCAGAGTGATCGATCAATGACTTGGGTCGGGAGGAATGCAATACCAACATCATGCAATTGCAAAGACTCAATTAAAGTTATAGTTGACCCTATGTACTCATCCCTAGTTCTAGATAAATCAATTGCAATGAAATCTATTGTAAAAGACGACTGAGCTGTTGGAAATTTTTAAATAGATATTGAGATCTGTTGCAACAGATTACCTATCTAATTTAATTATCAAATAAACATTTGCATCTGTTGTGACAGATGACTGAGCTGTTGGAAATTTTCAAACAAATATTGATATCTGTTGCAGCAGATGACATATCTGTTTGATTTTTTTTAATTTTAAAGTAAAGTTATGTCCGAAAGAAGAAAAAGAAAATACTACTAAGGCGGTAAAAATTATTTCTTGGATAACTCAAAAATCTCCTCTTTGAGTAGTCTTATCTTGTCATTTCAATGTCACCCGTCTTCCTCGTACCCCTCAAGTTATTAATGAATATTAATGAATGTTTAAACCCATGTCTAGAATTATCTCTCGTTCAGCCCCTAAAGTTATTCATCTCTCTTCTTTTTCTTTCTCTCCTCTTTAGGGTTATCACAGTCGTCTCCTTTTCTCTCTTTTTTTTCTCCTCTTTCTCATAAGGATCCTTTCGAATCTCAATCGATCTATACCTTTTCTCAATTGAAATTATTATTTTTATCCCTTTGCTTTTGACATTGCAGGTATGATTTACTATTGCTCTTTCATTCTCATCTTCTTCTTTTTAAGTTATTTAAATTAGTTATTTACATCTGCTTTTTATTTAATTACCCTTTATCGATATCATATTTATTTAAAAAATTTGAAGGAAAGGTTAATTTTAAGTCTTGAATGAACAAACCATTATTTTTATTAAAATATGAAAAAAAAGTCATCTGTTGGGAGAAGTTTAAAAGCTTTGTTGGCAGTATCATTTTTTTATATATATTTTATTTGTTTCTTTGTTGTTGCTGTTGTTATTGATGTTGTTGGTGGGGTTGGTGTTGTTGGAACTTGTGGTGTGGAGTTGTTGGTGGTGTTAGAACAAATGATGTTGTTTCTTTGTTGTTGATGTTGCAACAGATGGAGCAACTGTTGGAACACATCAAACCACTAGCAAGGTTGGTTTGATGGATTCTAACAGATTACACATCTGTTGTAACAAACTCCACATCTGTTATAACAAACTTCACATTTGTTGTAACAGGCTCCACATCAGTTACAACAGATTGATAATTTGTTGAACAGATGGGAAACTTTTGCAATAGATGTGGAGCCTGTTGTAACAGATGGGTAATTTGTTGCAAAAGATGGATAATGTTCTTTCTATTACTCTCTTATTTGACAACAATTATTTTTCTCTCATTTGTAGATATAAGGAAATGAAAGTTGATCAATTTTTTCCCAACCAGCATAAGAGTCTACAATAAAGATGGGTTCAGAGAAATAAGTTGCTTGCAGATAGAACCACTTCATATGTGAAAGGTATGTATTATTGATAATATTATCGTGAAAACACACATAGAGTACACTGATTTTGTGAATAATGTTTTTTACTGATTAGGCATCGATCATTCAAATAAGATATCTGCAATTTTACAGTTAAGTTTGATAGGTTTGAACTAATAAGGCTAAAGGACCATGAATATGGCTCTGATACCCTATTAAGATTTAATGATGATTGTTGCTCATGTTTATGTGTCAAGATTTGTAAAGGGATCAAGTTTTGATGGCATTGTAAAAAGATTTGATAGCAATTGGACTACCTTTTAGGGTGCATTGAACTCTGAGAGGGCCTTCGAAGTCTCCCACTGCTTCAACCAAGAAAGGAAATTAATATAGTTATTGTCCTAGCCTAAATTTATATGGTTGGGTTGCTCAAGGTGATGACTATACTCCAGAACGTGAGGTAGGAGAATACCTACGAGGGAAAAGGGGAGTTGATGAAAGACTATATCATCTGAGAGCTAACTGAAGAGGAAACATAGGGTAGCAAGAAACTTCTAGTGAATCATCGACTTAGAACATGAGAAATCTGAATCAAGTGCAAATATGAAAGTGTCTCCAGTAATAAAAATCCATCTATTGTCTATCTCAAAGAAAAATAGTGTCGTTAGGCACTTTGCTTGAGAGCTGCGACTAGGTTGCGTGGTCAGGATGATCACCTACATAGAAAATAACAGAACACCAAGAAAGCAGCTTTACGGACACCCAGGGTTGAAATGATGTACATTAAGTCAAGAAAACTTACACCAAGAACAACTGCAGTTACAATAAGAAATCTAAGCGAAGGTGACAATTTTTGAATTTTAAATTGCATCCCATGCCTTCTTGTTTGTGGTTTTGATTAGGTCCACTATTATAGACCTAATCGAAACCGCAAACAAGATTGAAAAGCAGATTGAGTATCATTACTTCCTTAGCAATATGGATATAATTGATTGTGTTTTCGTGCCTTAGCATACTTTCAACTTATCTTGGAGAAGATCGGATGCTTATTGTAGTATGTGAATCTCGATAATTTTCAAGCTTTCCTCTAGCTTGTTGATTCGGTATTTAAGTTTGTCATTGCCATCTTTGATGTTAGTATAGAGTTCTTAGTCTCTTGTGAGCTCGTCAATAAGGAACACTTCCTTCGAAGTTGTGGCATTGTAAAGGCCTTCAAAAGGCTTCCAAAACACTTTCTTTAAAAATCTTAAATAATACATGGAGGGTCTCCATGTTTGTTTTAGGTCAACGTGTTGATGCACACTCAAGCAGTGGTCCCAATAGTTGAACAACTCACTTTCTCAAGCATTGTTCAATGCAGCTTGTTCAACCAACCTTCAAATGATTTGATAGGATAATAAGCCTGAAATTACGTAATGTTTGATCTAAAATAATTCCACTACTCCTATAACCTAAACACTAGGAAACAACTTAATTGGATTAGTGGAATCAATTTAGATTAAACGTTAAGTAATTCTAGGCTTATTAACCTATCAAATCCTTTGAAGGTTGGTTGAATAAGTTGCATTGAACAACGCTCAAGAAAGTGAGTTATTCAACCGTTGGGACCATTGCTTGAGTGTGCATCAACACGTTGACCTAAAACAAACATAGCGACCCACTATGTACCATTTAAGCCTTCTTAAGAAGGTGTTTCGGAAGCCTTCTGAAGGCCTTTTACAATGCCACAACTTCGAAGGAAGTGTTCCTCATTGTCGAACTCACAAAAGACCAAGAACTCTATACTAACCTCAAAGAAAGCAACAACAAACTTGAATACCAAATTGGCAAGCTTGAAAATTATTGGGATTCACATACTACAAGAAACATCTGATCTTCTCCAAGATATGTTGAAAGTATGCTAAGGCAAAAAAACACAATCAATTATATCCATATTGCTAAGAAAGTAATGATACTCAATCTAAATTTCAATCTTGTTTGTGGTTCTGATCAGGTGAATAACAGTGGACCTAATCGAAACCACAAACAAGAAGGCATGGGATGCAATTTAAAATTCAGAAATTATCGTCTTCGCTTAGATTTCTTATTTTAACTGCAGTTGTTCTTGGCGCAAGTTTTCTTGACTAACTCTATATCATTTCAACCCTCGGTGTTTGCAAAGCTGCTTTCTTGGTATTTTGTTATTTTCTATGTAGGTGATCATTTTGACTACGCATCCTAGTCGCAGCTCCCTAGCAAAGTGTCCATCTGTACTACTTTTCTTTGAGAGAGACAACAGAAGAATTTTTATTACTGGATACACTTTCATATTTGCACTTGATTCAGATTTCTCATGTTTTAATTCAGTTTCATCGACCAGATTCGCTAGAAGTTCCTTGCTACCCTATGTTTCCTCTTCAATTAGCTCTCATATGATATAGTCTCATCAACTCCCCTTTTCCCTTGCAGGTATTCTCCTATGTCTCTTTCTGAAGTATAATCATCTTCTCGAATAACCCTTCTATATAAATTTGGGCCAGGAGAATTCCTATTAGTTTTCCATTCTTGTTTGATATAGTGCGAGGCTTTGAAGGCCTTCTCAGAGTCTAATGCACACTTAAAGTTAAGTCCAATCGCTATTAGATTTCTGCAATGACACCAAATATTGATCCCTTCTCAAAACTTGACATGCATAAACATGAGACACAACCGTCATTAATTCGTAACTGGGTATTGGCACCATCTTCTTGGGCCTCTCGGCCTTATCAATTCTAATCTATCAAACTTAACTGTATAATACAGGATTTTGTTTGAATGATCAATGCCTAATCAGTTAAAAACTGCATTCACAAAATCATTGTACTTTGTGTATTGTCATGATGACCTTATCAGTAATACATAACTCCCACACATAAAAGAGGATCCATCTATCTGCACGCACCTTATTCTTCCTAGCCCATCTATGACATAATTTGAATAAACAAATGACTAACCTATTGCAACAGATGACACATCTGTTAAAATTATCAAATAATTATAGATATCTGTTATGATAGATGATCAATTTTTTGCGACATATGACTTATCGGTTAGAAATAATCAGACAGATACATCCATCTGTTGCAACAGATTGTCAATATGTTGTAAATTATCAAACAAGTATAATATATTTTGCAACAAATTATGCATCTGTTAGATTTATTTTAAAGCAATTTTCTTTTCTTTCCAAAATATAATAAAGATAAAATGTTGTATTTAGATTCATTTTTTTAATTTACATATTCAAAAAGTCACCAGTTTTAATTAATTAAAGGATGTAATTATTAAAAAAGAGGTGAACAGTTTGTGGCTTTTTGACTAACCTATTCGAATTTAATCGTTTATAAATATGTCCATCCTTACTCGTTCATTCTACTCCACTTCTAGATATGGTTGATCCAGATTTATACAAGGTGATTCATCTCGAGTCCTTACGAAAACTTGAAAGGCAGATTCATGAACTCCGGGGGGAATTGGACGACCTCAGAGTAAGGCTGAAGAGAGCCCTGCTTCTACCGGATGATGATTGACCGGTTGACAATAATAATAATACTAATAATTATGATGATAATAATAATAATAATAATAATAGTAATAATAATTAGGTTATGTTTTTTCTTTTAGCGTATGTATTTACTTTTTGTATATCGTATCTACCCAAGGGTATATTTTTTTTATTGTATATATTTGTATATAATGTATTCAAAAATCTATGTTCGGTCAACTTTGGATTTTTAATTCTTATATAATATTTAATTTTTATTCTTTTTATTCTTTATTCTCAACATGTCAACGGTTGGAGGTAGGGATAGAGCGTTTGTGGCAACGGATGAACCATATGTTGCAACAGATGGTTAATCTGTTGCGACAGATGGATCATACGTTGCAACACGCGGTTATTAATAAAAAAAGAGTTATTGTTATTAAGAAGGTGAAAAGTTATGACTTTTGGATTATTTACTATGAAAAATGGTTTGTAAATAAATAATAAGAAAATAAATGATAAACACAATTTATAACTGTAAAAGAATGGTTATTTAGTTTTAATAACTGATCGTGACTTTTCACCATTTTTATTTTTAAATTATTTATTTATTATATAATAAAAAAGTCAGAACATTGGATTAATTAAGGTATAGGATGATTGTTAAAAAAAGTTGAACAGCCGTGACTTTTTTTCTAATACATTCAAAACAGTTGATGCATCAAATTCCCCATCTGTTGCGATCTATTAGAAGAAATAAAAAAAAGTTCCTAAAACAGATGGTCGATTTGTTACAACAGATGGGTTATCTGATGCAATAGATATACAATTTGTTGCTACAACTCAATAAAAATAATTATTATTTTATTAAGAAACGGTTATTGAAAAGGTGAGAAGTCTTCGATTTTTTAATTGACAAAAAAGTTATTTAAATTTAAGAACTAATTACTAATAATAAGTTGAAAGTCATGACTTGTCACAATAATAAAAAACTCACCAGCTTGATTTAATTAAGTCATTTCTTTTCACAGAAAACAATAAGGAAATAAATGATAAATACAATTTATAACCGTAAAAAAATGGTTATTTAATTTGAATAATTGATGTTAATATTAAATGGGCGACAAGTAGTGACTTTTCACCATTTTTATTTTAAATCTATTTTGTAATTTATATAATAAAAAAATCACCAAATTTGGATTAATGATATGATAATTATTAAAAAAGATAGACTATATGTTGCAACAGATAGATTATTTGACGCAACAGGTTGTCGATTTATTGCAATAGATAGTATATCTGTTGTCACAAATGGGTTATCTGATGCAACAAATATAGAATATGTTGTCACAACTCAATAAAAAGGGTCATTGGAAAGAACTAATTAATAATAATAAGTTGAAAAGTCATGAAGTATCACAATAATAAAAAAGTCATAACTTTTTGCAATAATCAAAAAGTCACCAGTTTGTATGTAATTAATAAATGGAGGTGAACAGTCGCTCCTTTTTGTCTAACTCATTCAAATTCAATCCTCTATAAATAGGTCCCTCCTTACTCGTTCATTCTACTACACTCTATTTATTTCTTGCATATTGTCTTTCATATTATACCTTCAACCACTTTCTCTTTCCTGACTTAGGTAAGTTTTTTTCCTGCTTTTTGTGTAAATATACCCAATTGGTAGTAAACGTTGTATTACATTCAGATTCTTTTCTTTACTTTTGTTTTTATGTTTTTTTATCAATTCATGTGTGTCTAGTTATGGATGATCCAGTGTGGGACGTTGCTTTTCTACAAGACGCCGTGCGAAAACTTCGAAGGCAGGTTCATGACCTGCAGTAGGAGTTGGGTGTCGTGAGAGCAAGGATACTCCGGGAGATCCGCAGGATGAGGAGAGCCCTGTTGCTGCCGGTTGAAGATTGGTCGGCTGACAATAATAATAATAATAATAATTAGATTTTTTTTTCTTTTAGCCTATGTATTTTTTTTTTTTTGTTTAATAAAAAAAATTATGTTTGATCGACTTTGACGTTTTAATTTTTATTTAATTTTCATTATGTCTTTCTTCTTCTCAACAAACATGTCAACGATTAAGGAATAATTTTAATCCAGTAGCAATAGTAAGAGTTGAAACTTATTGGCTATCTGTTGGGTTTGTGGCAGGAGTTGTATTGTGTTGTTCCAAATAGATTACTCATCTGTTGCAACAGATAAATAGTCTGTTGAAACAGATAAATATTTTGTTGTAACAGATTACTCATCTGTTGCAACAGATGAGTAATACGTTGCAATAGAAAATTAGTCTGTTGCAACAAATAACTCGTCTGTTGCAATAAATTATCCATTTGTTCGATTCATGTTACGGGCACTATAGGACCATAAACATGAATCCAACATATGAGTCTTCTGTTGCAACAAAATATTTATCTGTTACAACAGATTGAGTGATATGTTTAAATTGTGGACTCTTCTGTTATATTCATGGACGGGTTATATTCATTGTAGAAAAAATAGCAGTAGCAGCGTACCCAGATGACAAATTCAACTAAAAATCATAATTTTACTTTCCAAAGTCACCTACGAAGTATGACAAAGTGGAAAGTGATGTACGAAATAAAATTTCACCTAAAAAATTGGTCAAGTAGCAGCAGTAACGGTAAAAACAACAACAATGGTTGACAAAAAGAAGATGAAGATGATAATGAAGTAGAAAATGATGATAATGAAGCAGAATATGATGAATAAAGCGGCAGCAACAATGAACAATAAAAACCGCAAAGAGAAAGAAAACAACAACAGATGAGAAGAGAGAGAAACACGTTTTTTTCCTCCGTTTCCCGTTATATTAACTAACATTTAGATTAAAGTATAAATTTAAAAACTCGTGGGTTATTTTTAAAAAATTTCAACTTTCTTAATCCATAATAAAGTAATTTTCACCTCCACTCAATTATTAAGACTTGAGTTACCTATACCTCATTTTCAAACTCTTTTATCACTTGTAGCTCAAAGCCCCTACTAAGTATAAGGGTAAAACATAAAAATGTGAAGTCTAGTATTTAGATAATTGAAGTTTCGGTATGTGTGCGTACAAATGTAATGTATATATGTGATTTAAAATGTAGAAAATAGTGTTTTTAAATTTATCTAAATATTTATTTTACTGCTAATTAAGTAAATGTGAATTTTCAGCAAATTCGCCCTTAGATATTTGGGATTTCCAAACAAGCAAATTTTTTATGAAAGTCGTATTTTTTTCCTATTAGTATTTATTTTTAAAAATAATGATTCAAATACTACTTTTTTAGGGGTATTACAGGAATATAAAAGTATATAGTAATTCCTACTGTCGACTATCATTGTATGTTCACAATATATTTTAACCCAGTTGAAGAAAATTCTGGGTCCGCCGTTGTCTGTATACATATGTGACAACACATTTCTAAAAAATTATGAAATTTTTCGAACAAATTATAGAGAGATTTAATGGTACAAAATTAATTTTTTCAAACACACCCTTAAATTAAAGTTGAAAGTACAATGTATCCGATCCATAAAAGGAAATAATAAACTTGCTTAATTAATACTTAATAATGAGTCAAAAATAGGAATAACTACACATTTTAGCAAACATAGACTCATAATTATCTTATTTAGCCTAAGTTTCAATTAATTACAATTCATAGCCCCCTCTTGCCTATTAATTATAATTCATACCCTCTCTCATGTATTTTCTCTCTTTTTCTATTTTTCATTATTCCTTTTTTCCCTTTTCAGTTTTTTTTCCTTCATTTTTTCTTTTCTCTTTTTTTTTGTTGTTTTCTCTCTTTTTTTCTTTTTTCACTTTTTTTTTCATTTTTTTTTCTCTTTTTTTTTTTCCTTTTCATTTTTTTCCGCTTTTTGTATTTTTCTCTATTTTCTATTACTCTCCTTCTTTTTGTATTTTTTTCTTCTTCTTTTTCTCTCATTTTTTCTCCTTCTTTTTTTTCCTTTTCATTTTTCTCCTTCTTTTCATTTGTACGAACTAGCAAACACAAATACAAGTGCGAATTATAAAATACAAATACAAATGTGAACTATAACATACAAATACAAGTGTGAACTATAAAATACAAATACAAATGCAAACTATAACATGCAAATACAAGTGCAAACTATAATTTGTATTTTTTTAATTATTGAAAAAAGGAACGATTGATTTTCTTTCTATGAATACTTGTTTGTATTTATTGATACGAGTTGTATTTATTTATACAAATAAATACAATTCAAATTTTTATACAAATACATATTGTATTTGGATTTGTAAAATTATTTATTTATAATTGTATTTGTATCAAGTGATATTTGTGTATTGACAAATATGAATGATAATTTGATATACAAATACAAAACGGTACATTTGCATCAAATGATACATTACATATTTATATATTTTAGAATCAAGAAAATAAATTAATGCATTTACTTGTTTGTATACAAATACAAATGATAAATTGTACATAGTCACGGCTAAATACAATATGCAATCAACTTACAAATACAAAATAATTCTTTAAAAATAAAAAGATATCGGCGAAAATAGAATACAAATACAAGTATAATCCAAACATAATCTAAATATACAAAAACAATAAAACCATAATATAAATATAATTTAATATAATATACAATAAATTATAAAATACAAATACAAAACAGTTCTCTAAAATACAAGTGTGAATTATATAAAATATAAATGATGGTGCAAACTAACAAATAAATATACAAATACAAGTGCGAACTATAAAATACAAATACAAATTTGAACTATAAAATATAAATACAAGCGTGAACTTTAAAATACAAATACAGTTCTATCAATGAATACAAAAATATAAATGACGGTGTGACTACAAATACGATAAATAATTGTGGTATTTACGTTATCATCCATGACTTGTGCTCGACTAGTCATATTTTTCAAAAATACAAAAAATATCAAATAGAAAAAATAATAAAGAAAATAAGTACAAAAAAGAAAATAAAAAAAAAATAAACAAGAAAAGAAAAGAAGAAAGCGAAATAGAAGTTAGAGATTAAAGAGAGAGAAAAAAGGAATAAAAACATAAAAAAAGAAACGAAAAAATAAAAATAGGAAAAAATAGAAAAAAGAAGAAGAAAAAATGGGGAAAACACGAAAAAGAAAAAAATATTAAAAAAATGAAAAAGGAATAATGATAGTGTTTTTAGTGAGACTAAATATGTAGTGTATTTGTGTTTTTTATGAATACAAACCACTGAGTAAAAGTGAATACAACGGCTATAAATGGTAATTATGTAAAACATGGCTATGGAATGAGGGTTTTATAGCAAAGTGCCGCTATTTTTGAAAAATCTCCTAAAAAATAATACACAATGAAATTCTAAGGAAAAAAAAGAAGAACAATATTTTGGAATGTTATCGGGGAAAAAAAATTGAAAAGTCTTATAACAATACTTTCTCCATTTTGAAATAGTTGATATTTTTTAAACTTTTCTTTTTAATTTAATTGTTCCTTTTATGATATTAAGAGAAAATTGTTATTTCTTCCAATATTATTTTTCCAATATTATTTTTATCATATGACTAAATAAAGTGTACATACTCAATTTTATATTTTAAAACATAACTAATAAGATTAATTTAGTAAAATAAATTCTTAATAATTTTTTTTAAAGAAAAATGACAAGGCAAAGATAATTATTTTGAAATGGAGAAAATATTAGAAATTTGGAGGTGCAGAATTTTTTAAGTACTACTATCAAGTGCATGCATTCCTATGTTGCATTTGATTTTGCTTATTAAGAAGTGTGTCAAACTCAAAACATATTTTATTTAGAAAGAGGGAGTATTTTCTTTTTTTCATTGTGAAATTAGGATTGGGATGGGTGTGGGATTAGGGTTATTTGGGGCTTATAAAGGAAGAGAGCCCTAGGAAGAGATTCATCAATCAAATTAACATAAATAAAAAATAGCGATAGGAATTGAAATTCCATGGTTGATGTTGGCAGAGAAAGAGGATAATAATTAAATTCATGAGTTTTGGGACTTGTCAAAGGGTGTCACCTACACCATGAATTTCCCGTACTGGTGGGAAAGTTCTATTATGGTGTTGGATTGCCAGGTTGGCTTTTCACTGCTGATCAACTAGGAAACTTGAATTTGTTTCATCTTTTCTCTCGTACCGTAATAAACCTTCCCAGTATTGTCATGCTGAAGGGTTTTGATTACCAGGAGGAACTTGGTTATGACCGCATTGATTATGTCGATAAGTCATTACTTTCTTTCGATCCTCGATCTTCATCAACTGACTATGTTTTAGCCCTGATTCAAGGATATCCCCGCACTTTGCTTTTTGGAGGCCAGGAAGCAAATCTTTTACCAGTGTGGATTCCTCAATAGCCAATTGTACCTTTTCTGATGTCACTTGGCATGATGGAAAGTTTTATAGTGTAATTTTTATGGGCCATGTTGCCATCTTCGACTTCAGATCTTCACAAAAGGCCTATTATCCAACCACCGCAAGAGTTATCACATCACAAATACCTTCTGAGGTTGCTTGTAGAAACATAGTTTACATCGTCCATTCGATAGGTGAACTATTAGTGATCAATCGAGATGGAGCTTATAATAAGAAAGGGGATAATAGTTATGGGGTTAAACAATTCCATCTCTACAAGATTAATGATGTTGATCATAGTTATCATGAGGTTAAAGACTTGGGAAACAAAGGCATTATTTGTATGCTCTAGTGCTACTTTGGTTGTTGAACAAATACCGGGATGCAAGGGAAGTTGTATATATTTCACAGATGATTGTAAATCAGCCTACTTCAATGTCAAAAAAGGTGGTGGCAATTACATGGGCGTATACAACCTTCTCGATGGAACCATTATGCCCCTTCCCTACTATACTGGCCAATCTTTCCATGAAATGATTCCACCACTTTGTGTTTTCAACAACCTAAACGAACTCAATTTTGACTAGTTTATTTACTGTGACATTGATTTGTCATTATTCCTATGCTTTGAATCTTTCTTTCTGCTGTTACTATAATTTTTTTTTGGTCTGAAAGATGTCAATATATTAAACTAATAAAAGCATTGTATTCCCACCATTCAGTTTGGGTTAAGTACAAAAAAGCTGAGGCATTTCTCTCTGTGATAGCAAGTTTGGAGGTAACCCTCCTTACAAAAGAAGTTCCTATCCTGTCTGCCCAGAAGGCTTCTTAGACAAACATAGGAGGAACTACCAATACTTTGATTACATCAAAATCCATTGAGGCTGGTCCTCTTTTTGCAAGTAGATCTGCTACTCTATTCTGCTCGCGGAAGCTGTGTTGAACCACTGGACATCCCAAACTCTTTAACTTTGACCTGCACTCATCAATAATAACATTATAATACATGTTACCTTTCAAGCATTGTAAGGATTTCCTTGGAGTCGACATTGATTTCTATGGGAGTTAGATGATGATCTAGTGCCAACTTGAGGCGTTCTAGTAGGGCCAACAATTCTATTTGGATATTAGTGGCTCTGCATAAACTTTTGTGAAAGCCTAGCACCTAGTCTCCTCTAGAGTTTCTGAAGAGACCCTCTATTCCCCCTTTACCTGTGTTCCCCATGCAAGAAACATCAGTGTTGAGCTTATAATGACCTCCCTCGGGGGGGACCACTTGACATTAATGGTTACATTGCGTGGGTTAGGTCCTCTAGAATCATTAAGATGAAAGAATTCTACAGATTCAGAGTATGCTTGCCTGAAGGAAGGCTTGTCGGCTCTTTTTTTAAAATTGATGTTGTTTCTATTCTTCCATATGTGCCACAAGCAGAAAGGGAGAAGAATTCTCCAAGGCACACTTTGGTTGAAGAAATGATTTTGCTGGGAGGTCCAAGTATGCATCCCAATTCCCAGGGTGGAAGTTAGAAATAGGGATGGGGGAAGAGGTTTTCTGATTGATGAGGCTCCAAAATTCTTGGGTGATGGGAAAATTGGTGGGGAGGCTATTGTGGTGCATCATCTACAGAAAGAATTTTATTTTTGGTGGGGTAGTAAGTTTCCAAATCCAAGAGGAGTTACCCATAGGAGGGGAAATATGTTTCCTGTTAAGACTGTCTATAAGAGTGTAGGCAGTCTTACAGGTGAAAAGTCCATTACTTGTAAGGTTCCAAATGGGAAAATCTTGACTAGTCCTATGGTTTGGGAAGAATGAGTTGAAGATGGAATGGAGAATATCCTGAAGGAGGAAGAAAGGGAGGTTGCCCAAATTCCAAACTCCCTCAGACCAGATATCATAGATCTTGAGTTCGTCCTGGTTCTTAGTCAGAGGGCCAATGATATATTCTCAAAGGGTATTGTGGTGAGGGAGCCACTTGTCAAATCAGAAGCTAACTTTTTATCCATTGTGGACTCCCCAGTGAGAGGCTTTCTTGCAAATAGCCCATCCTATCTGAATAGCCTTCCAATTTTTGGAGACTTATTTCCTAGGCTGAAGGTTCCTACTCATGTATTTGCTAAGAAGAGTGGAGGCCCAAAGCTTATGGAGGGACTTGTGCATTCTCCAGGACAGGCTAGCCAACATGGCTTTGTTTTTCCAGTTGGCCCTTTGCATGACCAATCCCCCTTGGGCTTTAGGTTTAGTGAGGGTATCCCAGCTCACTAAGTGAACTTTTTTCCTTTCAGAAGTGGTTCCCCATATGAAATCTCTTTGCATTTTATCTATCAGTTTATGAATTTTAGAGGGGAGGAGAATGTGCTGCATGACATGAGTAGGCATGCTACTAAGGGCTTATTTATCTAGGGTGGTTCTTCCAGCAAGGTTAAGGAACTTGGTTTTTCATCCATCCATTTTCCTGTGGAGATTGTCCATAATAAACTGGAAGTCTCTATTAGTGGGAGCTTTGTTGAGAATGGGGAAACCTAAGTATTTACGAAAGTTTCATTTAGCCTGGATGGACAACATGTTGGAGAGGGTGTTCTTGTCCTTGCTCTTATAATTGGAAGAGAAGATGATTTTGGATTTGCCATGGTTTATTTTTTGGCCTGAATAATGGCTGAAACTTGAGAGAGTATTCAAGATGGTTTGGCAGTTTTGATGGTCAACCCTAGCAAAAAGAGTAAGGTCATTAGCAAAGAAGATATGGAAGATGTTGGGGCCATTAGGGGTAATGAAGATTGGGGCCCAGTTAAGAATTTCAACCTCATGTTCTATTCTCCTAGAAAGTAGCTCTATGCAGAGGATAAAAATATAGGGGGATAGAGGATCACCTTGTCTGATACCCCTTGAAGGTTTGAAGTAGTTAGTTTTTCTCCCATTCACTAAAATAGAGATGAGGGAAGTGTAGATGCATGACATGATGAGCTTGATGGGGTTGGGAGGGAAGTTGAAAAAATAAGAGGGTTTGTCTTATGAAGGACCATTCTAGTCTGTCAAAGGCCTTTTCTAAATTAATTTTTAGGATCATGTTAGCCTTTCCCCCCTTATTTTGGGGAAATGAGAGATGCATTCCTGGACAATGATGGTATTGTCGGAGGCTCTCCTTTTAGTGAGAAAGCTAGCGTAGATTTCTCCTATGTTGTTGGAGAGATGGGGCTTGATTTTATTGGCTGAGATTTTGGTGATGATCTTGTATTGGGTATTGCAAAGGCCAATGGGTCTGAAATTTTTTAGATTGGTGGTATTTGGACATTTGGGTATAAGGAAAAGGTAGGTGGAGTTAACCTTTTCTTCCATGGCCCAATTGGTAAAGGTGTCTGTGCAAAATTTAGTAACTGCATGTTCGATGATGTTCCAAAATTTTTGGTATATCATGGGGTGGAGGCCATCAGGACCTGGAGCCTTACATGATTTGAAAGAAAAGATGGCTCTTTTTATTTTCTCAGGGATAGAGATGGATTCAAGAGAGGGGTAGTCATTTGAGTTGAGGGAACCATGGATGGAAGGGTTGCATTGAAATTTCATGGGGGAACTGGTATGTTCAGAAGTGAAAAGGTTGTTGTAAAAGTTGAGGATGAGGTCTTGGATATCAGGGAGAGAGTAGAACCAGTTACCATAATCATCCGTGAGGCTGTTGATTCTATTTTTCCTTCTCCTGGCAATGGTGGAGATGTGAAAAAACTTGGTGTTGGAGGCCCCATCTAAAAGACAGGTTATCCTAGATTTCAACCTCCAATAATCAGATTCTTGCTTAAAAAGGTCCTTAAGGTCCTTTGAAAGGGCAGTCTCAAGGTTTTGGAGGAAAGAGTTGTGAGGGAAGTTGTTAGCCCTCTAAATGCCAGTTATCCTAGCTAGAAGTTGTCTCTTCCATCTGAAAATGTTCCCAAAGACTTCCCTATTTAATTTTTTTATGTTAGTTTCAAAGTGGGAGATGGCACTAGATAGATGATTGAAGTCTCTGAAAAATTCTCTAACCATATCAGGGAAGGTTGGTTGCGAGAGCCACGTAGACTCAATCCTGAAGGGCTTTTGAGTTATGGAAACACTCATGCTGGGGGTGATGAGCATAGGACATAGATTAGAGTGGACCCTGGAAAGATAGAGCACTGAGGCTTTAGGGAAAGCCTGAATCCAGGGATCATTAGTTAGGCATCTGTCCAATCTTTCCAGAATAAAACTATTTTTATTTTTGTATCTTTTATTAGAACAAGTGTACTTGCTTCCCCTAAAACCTAGGTCAATCAGGTTACAGTGATTAATACAGTTCCAGAAGGAGGAGGCTTTATTATAGCTAATTTTATTACCCCCAAACTTTTCATCAGCAGTAAGAATCTCATTGAAATCCCCTCCTAAAAGTCAGCCATTACTGGTTGAGTTAGTGAGACTGGAGGAGATATCAATGAGCTAGTTCCAGAGGTATTTCCTTTCTAAGAAACCGTTACTTGCATAAATGGAAGTGAAATACCAAAAAAAGGGAGGACTATGTACCTGAACAGAGACATGAATGACTTGAGGCATGATAGAGATGTCACTGATGTCCAGGTCTTCCTTGTTCCACATAATAACCATACCCCTAGAGTTGTCATTAGAGGGGTATTGAAGGTAGTTGCTGAATCCCAGAGACTGAGTGAGGGAACTGTGTTCAGCCATTCTGGTTTCAAGGAGAGCTAAAAGGCTTGGCTTGTGAAGATTGATCATAGAGATGCAGTGCATTATAAAGTTAGCACTGTTAGCCCCTCTAGCATTCCATATGATGTAATTCATCATGAATGGATGGGTGGTTTTTGGTTGGTCCTCTCTTATCTCCTTGCCCTTGTTTGACAAGGGTGGAGTCTTTCTTAGTGGTTATTCCCTTTTTTTACAGTAGGGGTCAGGTTGGCAGTAAACAAGTTCCCCTCTACAGGACTTGGGAATTTGATCTCCATTCCTAAGCTAGTAAGGCTTGGTGGAAGCAAAACAATTTTTATTTCGTTTACCGACTCCTCGGATCTTAGAGAGAGAGAGTATTGTTTAGAGTTGCCACTTCTATTTATGGGACTTTAAGTGTAGCAAGGAGATTCTCCATCTCCCTGTTGTTTTCTATGAGCATTTTAATTATTCTGGACCTTTTTATCATTTCTAGAGAGAGTGGGTGTATTGGTTAGGCACCCTAAGGCAGGGTTAGATGGTGAGCCCCAGAGTTTTTTCACAAAAAGAGGGCCCTTCTCCAGAATGCCCTGGTCCCTTGGAGGAAAGAAGGAGAGGGTTTGAGTTGTGAGATTCAGCTCTTGAGATATCAATTGGGGAGTGAGTTCCCCTGGATGGTTCTGATTGATTATCCTCAGCAGTGTGGACATCCAAATATTTGTTTATAGGAGGCTAGACCTAGGCTCAGTCCTTTCTGTACTACCTAAGATAGGTAGTATGGATTTTTATCATTAGGATTATGTTCTGGACTTCTAGTTGGAAGCTTAGTGGGAGCATGAGATTTTGGAGACCCATTTCCAACCATGAGTTGGGGTGGTGGTCCGCTGGTAGTGGCTCCGAGTTTATCAGAATTGCATCTATGAGTGGGGTTTCCATTGCTTACTAGAGGCCTTTCTTTGGCATAAACAAGACTTGGATGTTTAAGGTCTTTTATTCGGAGACCTGCATCATTAGAGATAGTGGAGGTAGCTAATGATAATTTCTCAGGGGTATCATGCCTTGTACCATCCGTGGTGGCTTCAGTCACAGTGTATGATATTTTGGTGAGAGAAGGGGGAAGCCAGAGGAGGAGCTGATGGTTGACACTTAGAAGTGTCAGTTCTTGTGATGTAATTGGAATTTTCTAGATCCATGGGATCCTTTGACTTAGTGAGAGTACTTGGGACCGGATCATGGGCCGAGGTAATTGGGGAGTGTTGAGGGGTGGGCCTCTAATATTGGGCCCATTGGAAATGACCCTTTTTCAGGAGCCTTTGTTGGGCCAATTTACCCTATCCAGTCCAGAGGTGGGTGGCCCAATATTTAGCTCCACTTTCTCTTTCTCTTTAACCTTGCCTAAATCGGCGCCATCGTTTGGAGCTTGGGGGTGATGTGGGGTAGATCTGAGGGGTCTAGGAACTTACCTAAATCCGAATTGTAGTGTTTCACCTTAACTGGAGGTCCATTGGTGTTATCAATCTTACCTTTGATTGGGTGATGGTTCCTCTTTCGACACAGAAAAATGACTGTAGTCCACTCCTCCAGCTGCGGTTTGTCGTTGGTACATTTTGATTTTCTTCGGCGTTTAACGTTTTTATTTTATTGAAGGAGCACGAAGACACGACATGACCCAATCTCCCATTTTCCTTGCAAAGAATCCCTTCTCCCTCATAGACAATTGGTTGTCTATGGTTGCCCACCACCACCGATGTGTGAACCGGTGTATCAATAGGGATTTAGACGCAAATACGCGTGAATATGCCTCTCAGGGTGGCAGAGGTGCATGAATCCACCTTCAAAAGCCGCCCAATTTTCCTGCTGATGCTCTCTAGAATGAGTTGGTCATAGAACTCAGTCGGCAATTGTGGTAATATAAAAAAATGGCCTTCGATTGAATTTTTGACTCTGTGGGAACAATGTTTGGCTCCCAAACGCTTACAGAGAGAAACGCACCAACCACAAACCAGGGTCCTTCGTGAAGGGCTCTTTTTTGGTGAATCTCTGAGTCGAATTTTTACTGTGAAGAAATCCATGCCCAGATCTATAAAAGGAATATTCTCATTGATTTTCCATAGATCTAGTACCTTAGTTCTCAAATATTGATGGTTAAATTTTCGTTCGAAAGTTTTTATGGTAACGGAAAATTTCCATGGGGAGTATAGACGATGTTTCTCCTCAGTGGTAATTTGGATTGCATCGTCGGATTGTGATGATTCATTTGTGTCAATAATTTGAAGAGAGTTTTCTGGGTAAGAAATTGAGGAAAAGGGATTTCCCCCCTAATAATATTAGAATAGGATGGTCCATCGGGGAGGTCAATTGCCATTTGGCATTCTTGCCCGTCGAGAGGTTCAAGTGGGTTTTGAAGGGATTGGTCACAAGAGTTAGTGGAGATATGAGTCATGCTGTCGTCAGCTACAAGGGATTGGGAGAAAAAGGGGTCATCTTCTCTCTCTAAGCCATTATTCCCAAATTGCTATAAAATTATTATTATTATTGTCAATTTATTTCTGTTGTGAAATCTCTACAAACTGGTGGGTAGTGTTTGATTATTTTATGAACTAGTGAGTATCCCCGCACGTGCGGGTAAAATATCGAAATATTATTGAACCCATGTCTTGATTTTTATAAAATGTATTTTATCTTTAATAATTAAACATATTCATGTTTCTCGAATGAACAATTACAACATATTAATAACCTATTCACACAAAATAGCGGCAAAGGCCTTAATTAAAATTCACGTCACTGCACACCTATTTAATGGTAAGTATAAATTTGAGTGTTGTTACAAATTGTACATTTTTTTAACTTTAAGTCTCAGTACGAACAATGTTCCAAACTATCGGCAAAGTCTCGTTGGATTAAAATTTTAAACACTAATTTCTTAAGTTGAATTTAGAACAACAAAACATGTATAGCAGTAAATAAATATAAACACCATTAATGCAAAAATATGACTTAAGATAGACAACATTCATCTCTCAACCCTAGTTAAGTTGTATAATTGATTAACAACTAAAAGGTTCAATCTTGTTTTCGAAAAAAGTATCTAATTCTTCAAATAAATTAGCTTGAATCATTAAAAAGAGAAGTAGTTTCAAGATGCCGATTGAAAAATCTGATGAAGAAAAGAATGATAGCATCAGGCAAAATTAAATCAACATTCAATATTGGACAAAAAGAAAAATTATATCTACGTCGCTTGCTACTTCTGATCCATTCTATAGAGCTCATATGAAATGTCTGTTATAATTTGCTATTGTACTTGATTTTCATATTCACCAATGTTGATCTGTATTTTCTCTTTCTTCGTATGCTGCAAAAATTTATGAAGCAATATAATAACATAATATGTTAAAAACAACTAATAAAAAGCCAAGTGTGAACTACACTTGAAAAATTCAAAAGTTGATTGAAAAAATTCAAGCAAATCAGATAATAAAATGTTGTTGAAGGATACAATTTGGCTATCCATATTCACTGTTAGAGAACATACATTGTCAAGTATAAAAAAGAAAATGATTAAGAGGAACAAATAATTTAGGCTACCAAAGGTAAATGTGTGTAGCTTAAAAGGTAGAAGGATTTGATGAGAAAAAATAAAGCTACAAGAAAAAGTAGGAAATAACTACAAAACAACTACAATTATGTTTTTTTCAATCTTAATAATATGTTTGTCTTTATTGCTCTAAAATAGACATCGCACTTACATTTCTTTTAATATTATAGGTTAGAGTGATAGAACAAAAAGGAAAATTGACTATTCTTCCTATCAATGTTTCACTATATTCACCCCAACCAAATAGTATTGTATTCTTCATGTCCATATATAGATCCCAGTTGACCCCCTAATGGGATTTCTGATATTCATAGTATGTAAACTCGAGCCCTTTAATTAAAGATGGATCAGAGTAATCCTATCCATCCCAACACCAACCCTTAGTGTATTGATATCATCATGGAAAATGTTATTCAAGCACAATGTTGGATGGAGAAACTTGATACCAAGAGTAAAAAGTCCTAGATGAATTGGTATTATCAACTTTGTAATGCAAGGTCCACATTATGAAGGTCGTGTTGGAGCATTCAAAGTTTAACTTGCTATAATAATTTCAGATATTTTACAGGTAAACAAACAGAAACGATGAGGTAGAAATATTTTTTTTTGGCAACACTTCAAGCCTTGTCTAATAGTTGAACAAATTTACACCTAGATAAGACTTTCAATCCATAAAATACCTTAGATGTAACAAATAACATAGAAAAGATGTCTTAAAAAAGAAAAAAAAACTCCCTTGAGAGGTTGAATATAATATCCATGTTTGATATATTTTAAGCAGAACTTTGAGAGAAAAATATTCCTTAAAAGATATGTATGCAATTGACTTGCTTTAAGCAAAAGAGGGGGAAAACACAAAAAGAAGGAGATTTCACAAAAAGAAGGGGATTTCACAAAAATAAGAGTCTTTTTTAAAAAAAGACATACATATAGAGGGTTGAAAGTTCTCTGTCAAATTGATTTATTCATAATTTACTATCAATATTAAGCCTTTGTTACTTCGTAGTTTCTTCAACCTTGGCTAATACGACTTCACTATTTTCACTCTCTGTCTTAATAGGAGCAGAAGCATGGTGTGACATCCGTACCTGATCTTATTGAACTTTTGCTTCACAGTTTAATCATTATTTACACCTCCTTCACGATTTCACAAATCATATTTTTGTCTCAACAACCACGTAGAAAAGACTATTATTTTCAGAAGGTGCAAACCTGGATTTGATGATGTCTCGGGTCATCTCCTGTGTCAATAACTAAAATATTAGCACTTGTGTGACTCCTCTTTTAGTCACCTCACTTTGAAAGTGTCGTCCCAAAATAGGTATATTAGATTGGTATTCTACTGTTCTAATGCTATCTGCAAAATAAACTCTCAAAATTCACAAAGAAATTCCAGAATAGATATAACAAATAGAAAGATTCAAGTTTATCTCATTTTATTACTATAGACGAATAATAAAAATGTTTGATATTTCTCTAACCACATTCAATTTCTCCGATCTAAGAACCAAAAAAAACTTAGACAAGCCTCTTAAAATCAAGAAGCAGATTGGACAAACAACAAAAAAGAGTATCTCATATTCATAGAAAGTTGGAAAGAAAATCCAATAAACTGAACCAAATTCAAAAATTAATCAAAAGATGCAAACTTTATAGCTAATATAGCAAAAGCAAAAACACACAAAAAAAAAGTCTCAAGATCAAGTAGATGCTTCTTATCATTCACTTTAACATCAAGTTGAAAAAAAAAACAAAAAAAAATGATGGAGTCCTCACCCAAGCCTGGAGGATTAAGACAGACCAAGACATTCATGTCTAAGATCACTAAATTTCACGAATTCTTGAATAATGCATTAAATTGGACAAAGTTATATAGTAGCAACATAAAAATACTAATAGGTTTAAGAAGTTTATCGTAAAGAGAAATTGTGTTGCAAATAAGAATAATCAATATGTGTCTTGCGTCGAAAAAGGAAAAACAGAGAAATTTTGTACCTTTGAATCTTGTTCGATGGAAAACTTTTCTCTTGTATTGATGTTTTCTCTGCAATGGACGGACTGAAAATTGGAAAGGTTTGGTTGAAAGTTGGAACTGTAAGTGAAGATCTTGGCTTAAAACATTTTCAAAAAAGTTTGTAACCGCTGCTTTGACTGTTCCTTACTTTTATTTCAGAAAAGATAATTGAAATAAAAGAAGAAGGCCAAATAAACCACAAAAAAAGATAAATGGTATTAGAGGCCTCTAAGACATGCCACATATGATTGCCTAAGATTCTCCTTTACATATATATATATAGAAGAACTTTACCTTTTTGATGTTGTCGGTAGAGCTAATATGTCCCGGATCATCTCATTGTAGACTTCAAGCACACTGACAGATATGTCATAGGTGAAAGTTTCACTTGTCTACTTCGAGATTTTAAACAATTCTTCGAGAGTTCTGTAATTGACTCTCCTGTTCCATTTTGTACTCTCCATGGTGACTATTTTACCTTTGTCCATAACCAAAGATACATACGTTGTAATCATCTAAAACTGAAATAACCCTCGTTCAAGCATCGGCATAGTCAATACCTGTTAAAAGACGATAAAATATTATAGAAAAAACAACTCTTCTATTGTTTTTTTGTTTTTTCTCAATCTTAAAGATGCAAGTTCTTAAAGATTGATGATACTACAAATCCGCTCCCTCCAAAAACTATAGTGAAGAGGTACTCTTTCGAGAAAGTTTACTAAAGTCATAGTTGTCATTTACTAGAACCTTCTCACTAAAAAAGAACCATTACTACTCATTGCTCGAGAAGGATACTTTACTACTTATGTTCTCTCTCTCATACATGATTATACAAACAATTCAGATGAAAATACAAGGGCATGGCTAATAAACATTCAGTAGCTCTGGACCATCAAAAATACAATCTTCCAGAGAAACTTAACAGTTGGAGGGTACTAGCATAAAACAATGATCCAATGAGAAAACGATCTATTTCATAAGGGGCATTACTTTGCTCGATGCACTCATTTTGACAAAGGATTAAGAACTCCAAAAAATTTCATGGTGTAAAAGAAAAGGGTAGATCTTTATTTGACATCTTTAAGTACGTAAAATTTTGGTAAAGCCAATCACTTGCCATGTCAGGCACCAGAAATAGGGTTCTACTTCAAATTGACATATCAATTCAAAGTACACACACTTTCAACATATTATCTAGAATTCTAAATCATTCACACTGCAACAACTTATCTGTCTTTGTGATTCTTTTTAAGCATGCAACAACTTTTTTCTGGCCGTTTTAGCAAACTAAAGTTTTGAAAGAGTACAATCAAGTAGTTTATCTTATTACTCTATCGGCCATCATCAAACATTCTATAATTACCTACATTTGCCATTCATAACTGGAGTGAGAAGAGAACATAAAAAGAAAAGACTCATATAATGACCCCTTAGATTGCGGTGAGTATTTTTTTACTGGAACACAGACGAGTATATATGCTATATGGGTCAATATTTCCCATCTCATGGTCTGGAAGAAGATCTTTAGTGCAATCAGCGAAAGGATGTTCAGAAGATCCTAAGTCATATGTTATGTTGAGAAGCTTGTATGTAGAGCCTGAAATCAAGCCATAAGTCCATCAGTACTCAAACGTGCCAACATAGTCATGATAATCATCGGTAACAACATTTCCAACCTAAAAAGAACAGAGAAAATGACCTTGATAAAAACAAACCATAACTTAATATTGCATTAAACACTCAAAAACTGTCAGCTACTACTATCAAAAAAACCTTTGAAATTAATAACCGGGTTCTTGATTCCCTTGTTCCTCTGGTAGACAAGTTGAGATAGTTGTGGAACATAATGTCCTTAACACACAGAAGAAAAATAAAATTAGTATCTTATTATATAACAAAGATAGATATTATTAATTAATACATTACAAAAATACTTGCATAACTTTCTCCGACAATGTAAAATTCTCTATGCTTGTACTGAGGAAACCTTTCAAACCACTTGACAAGAAACTGATAGGTATCTTCAGCTACAAATTGAAAGGTCCGGATTCAACATTTAGCTTAAACAACATAATAGTTCCCGTTGCCCATAATAGATCATAGTCCATAAAGAAGCAAATCATCATCACAATCCATTTTATTATATCAATCAACATCAATTAAGAAAACAAACCACCTTTAGGTTCAATCTCTTTAAAATATAACTACCTGATTGTGCCATTTCTACCTTGCAGAAGGACAAACAGAAACCCCCAGGGTATTTGATTTTTTATGAATGGAGAAAGAAATCATAGACATAGCAGAAGGGGCAAACACCCTTTACAGAAACCCTTAGCTTTATCTGATGTCTCATTTTTATTTCTATTGTAAGAACGAAGATTAAGATTAATTCCTCCATCACAGTGTAATAAAATGCCAACCCAAAAAGGTGTAATCAAGAAAAGCCATAGGGAGGGGAAAAAAGAGGAAGACTGAGGGTTTTTGTGGATTAATGGTGTCTAGTAATGACAAAAGATAATTAACGGGTTAGTAAATTAGAAAAATAGATGATTATGAATTAAAATAAAAATAAAATAATTCAAAAAAATAGAAAAAAGATAAATGTGTTTGTTGATCATTGAGGCATGCCACATTAGCAGCCTCTAATGATCCCTTTTTTTATATATATATGGGGATCTTTAAAAAATAGCAGCATTTTGCTATAAAATCCACCTTCCATAGCCACATTTTACATAATTACCATTTATAGCCGTTGTATTCAATTTATGCCCGCTGTATTCGGTTTTACAGATAGTATGTATTCATATAAAATATGAATACAGTCCCCATTTAGTCGCGCCAAAAATGGAATTCAATATTTTAAAAAAGAAAAAAATCTCAATCACGCTTATCTCATTGAACTGAATATTTTTTTGCCTAACACTACCATTATATTTTTTTATTTTTTGTTTTTTTCCGTTTTTTCTTCTTCTTCTTCTTCTTCTTCTTCTTTCTATTTTTTGCTACTTTTATTTTTTTCATTTCTATTTTTTTGTTTTCTTTGTTTTTCTCTCTCTTTAATCTCTAACTTCTATTTCTCTTTCTTCTTTTCTTTTTTGTACTTATTTTCTTTATTATTTTTTTTGTTCTATTTTATACTTTTTTGTATTTTCGAAAAATATGACTAGTCGAGAACAAGTCATGGATGATAACGTAAATACCACAATTGTTTATCGTATTTGTAGTCACACCGCCATTTATATTTTTGTATTTATTGATACAACTGTATTTGTATTTATATTTTAAAATTCGCACTTGTATTTATATTTTATAGTTCGCATTTGTATTTGCATTTAATAGTTCACACTTGTATTTGTATTTGTTAGTTTGCGCCATCATTTATATTTTATATAATTCACACTTATTTTAAAGAGTTATTTTGTATATGTATTTTATAATTGATTGCATATTATATTGGATTATATTTATATTATGATTTTATTGTGTTTGTATATTTAGATTATATTTGGATTATATTTGTATTCTATTTTCTTTATTACCTTTTTATTTTTAAGAAATTATTTTGTATTTGTATTTGTAAGTTGATTGGATATTGTATTTAGTCGTGACTATGTACAATTTATCATTTGTATTTGTATACAAACAAGTAAGTGCATTAATTGTATTTTTGTGATTCTAAAATATATGAATATGTAATGTATCATTTGATACAAATGTACCGTTTTGTATTTGTATATCAAAATTATCATTCATATTTGTAAATAAACAAATATCACTTGATACAAATACAATGACAAATAAATGAAACAAATGATTTTACAAATACAAATACACTATGTATTGGTATATATTTTATTTGTATAAAAATTTGAGTTGTATTTATTTGTATAAATAAATACAACTAGTATCAACAAATACCAACAAGTATTCGTAGTCTGTAGAAAGAAAATCAATCGTTCCTTTTCAATAATTAAAAAATACAAATGATAGTTCACACTTTTATTTATATGTTATAGTTCGCATTTGTATTTGTATTTTATAGTTCACACTTATATTTATATGTTATAGTTCTCATTTGAATTTGTATTTTATAGTTTGCACTTGTATTTGTATTTGCTAGTTCGCACAAATAAAAAGAAAGATAAAAATTGAAAAGAAAAAAAAAGGAGAAAAATGAGAGAAAAAGAGGGAGAAAAAAATGAAGGAAAAAAATACAAAAAAAGAAGAAGAAGAAAAAAGGAGAAAAATGAAAAGAAAAAAAAGAAATAGAAAAAAATGGATAAAAAAATAAAAAGAAAAAAGTAAAAAAAGAAAAAATAAAGAGAAAGCAACAAAAAAAGGAAAAGAAAAACTGAAGAAAAAAAACTGAAAAAGAAAAAAGAAGAAGAGAATAATAGAAAATAGAAAAAGAGAGAAAATACATTAGAAAGACTATGAATTGTAATTAGGAATAATTAATAGCCAAGAGGGAGTTATGAATTGTAATTAATCAAAAATTAGACTTTAAGTGGTAATAAAAACTCAATAGTGGCTAATCCAGGTAATTTTCCCTATATATATATATATATATATATATATATATATATATATATTAATAATTGGACTTTTTTTACTGTCTTTCAACTCATGTGTCTGGATTATAAAGTATTGAAAAAAAAAATTAAGTAGCAAATTTATAGCTATAATTAAAACTTTTATAGCAACTGTTTCATAATTACCCAAAATAGAAAGTTGTATTTTGTATTTTATAAAAGTGTTGCTACTAAAATACATTTATAACAAGATTTATTGTCCTTCTTTTACTCAAATCAATTGAGTTAAATAAGGAAGCAACAAATTCCTTTTTCATAAATTACTACAGTAGATTCCTTTTCCATAAATTGCTTTTATTTCAATTTGTAGATTTCTTTTTCCAAATTAAACTCAAATCCGAAAGATTATTATCTTCAAAATTCAAAATAAAGCATCATTACTGTTTTTTTTTCTTTCACTCTCTTATATCTCTAACTTTTTTTTCTTGTTAGTTTTTTCATCCTTTTTTTTACTGTTTTACTTTTTTATTTTGATTTTTTTTTCTTTCCACTTTATTTTTCCTCTTTTATTTCTGTTCTTTTTTCCTTTCCTTTTTTTCTTTTTCGTTTTCTTATTTTTTTCCTTTCTCATATATTTTTCTTTTCCTATTTTCATTTTCTTCTTCGTTGTTCTATTTTTTTATTTTTTTTTTATACTTCTATTTGTCTTTCTTTTTTTCCCCTTTCCCTTTTTTTTTCTTTTTTTTCTTTTTCTATTTTTTTTTACTCTTCTATATCTATATTTTATTTTTAAAAGACAAATATCTATATCACATATACATATTCAAAAAATATATAAAATAAATTGACATACAGATCTGCATATGTATTTACAGTACAAAATATACATATATATCTGCATATTTATTTACAGAAATATATATCTGACTCATATGTATATATAAGCATATAAGACACAAAATTTCTATAACAAAAAGGACAACTATATACATATAGGTAATAAAAAAAATAGATGATACATATTTTAAACAGTAAAAATTACAAATAAGTATATATGTTACCCTCTAAAATGACATAGAACAATTCAAAGATAGATCTAACACCGTACAAAAATACATATGAATATGCATTTGTATATACTAAAAAAGGACGACTAAATACATATACATATAGGTAATCAAAAGATACATCATACATATCTTAAATAGTAAAAAATACAAATAAGTACATATGTTACCCTCTAAAATGACATAAAACAGTTCAAAGACAAATCCAACACTGTATAAAATACATATAGTTCTGCATATGTATTTACAGAATACATACCTGATCCATATGTATATTCTTATTTTATATGAGTCACCTTTGTATTTCGCAAATATATATGAAGATATATAGTATAGTTATGTTTGTTACTGTTTAATATGAATATGATATGTATTTCATAAATACATATCAGAGTCATATTTGTATTTTTTTGTATGGTAATATACATATAGATCAGACATGTATTCTGTAAATACATATTCAGAGTTATATGTATTTTTTGTAATGTAATATATATTATGTAAAAGAAAACATATGCATATTATGTATTTTGTATTATATTTTTGTGAAAAGTACATGTAATATAGATTTATGTCATTATTTTGTTTTATAGGTATTGCGTGATCATATATTCATGAAAAGAGTATTTCCAAGGTTTGCACCACATATAGGATGTTACACAGTCAATGTTATTGAAGAACGTATTAAGGCGATGTTATCAAAGGAGCAGTACACTATTTTTTGTTATAAGAATATTTGTGGTGTCTACATGAACAAGAAGAAATGTGTAGTTCAAACACAATTAGGCAGATGTATTATGTCACAAATGTATTATAATTTTTTTGGGGGCATTTGGATGTATTTATATTTTGTGTATATAAATGTATATTCATATGTATTTTTGTAAGGTGTTGGATTTGTCTTCGAGCTGTTCTATGTCATTTTAGAGGGTAACATATGTATTTGTTTAATTTTTTTATTGTTTAAGATATTTATCATGTATTTTTTGATTACCTATGTGTAGAGCTGTCAATACGGGTCGGTCCAGCCCACACGGGCTTTAAGTTTGACGGTCCAGGCCGAGATGGCCCATCAAAATCATGAACCAAAAAATACCAAGCCCACACCATTACTCTGTGGGCTGCGGGCCTCACGGGTCAGCCCACTTTTAAAAAAAATAATATTTTATAATTTAATTTTAGAATGTTAATAAACATAAATATTATCAAACAATATTACATAGTGTTAATACTTGTTAATCAAGTCTCCAACACTCTAAAAAGTACTTCTAATAGTGAAATTAAATAACTTTTGACATGATATTCTTCGAACCAAAAAAAAATACTAATAAGCAATCTAAATAGTTGCATGCATTTGACTTACGGACCGGCCCACGGGCTAGCCCAACCCATATTGCTCAAGTCCCACGGGCCACAGTCTTATACAGGCCGGGCTAAAAAGCCCTGTTTTTAAATGGGTTGCAAAAACTGAAGCCTAACTCCATCAAATTATAGGTCGGGTCGGGTCGAGTCGACCCAATGGGCCTGAACCATATTGACGGTTTTGCCTATATGTATATGTATGTAGTTGTCCTTTTTGTTATAGAGATTTAGTGTCCTATATGTTTATATATACATATGAGTAAGATATGTATTTCTGTAAATACATATGCAGATACATATGTATGTTTTGTACTGTAAATACATATCAAGATCTGTATGACTATGTATTTTGTATATTTTTTGAATATGTGTATGTGATATACATAGTTGTCTTTTAAAAACAAAATTTAGAGATAGAAGAGTAAAAAAATGAGTAAAAAACAAAAATAGAAAAAGAAAAAAATGAAAAAAAGTGAAAAAGAAAAAAAAGAAGAAAGAAAAATAGAATCTAGAAATAGAAGTGTAAAAACAAAAAAAAAATAGAAAAAAGAAGAAGAAAATGAAAATAGGAAAAGAAAAAAATATATGAGAAAGAAAAAAAAAGAAAACGAAAAAGAAAAAAAGAAAAAAAAGGAAAAAGGAAAAAAAGAGAAATAGAAGAGAGAAAATAAAGTGGAAAGAAAAAAATAAAAAATAAAAAAAATCAAAATCAAAAAATAAAATGATAAAAAAATAAGATGAAAAAAAAAACTAACAAGAAAAATTGTAGAGATATAAGAGAGTGAAAGGGAGAAAAAAACAGTAATGATGTTTTATTTCAAAATTTTGAAGATCATGAAAATAATTATGTTCAAATATGAGAAAGAAAAAAAAAAAAAAAAAAAAAAGAGAAATAGAAGAGAGAAAATAAAGTGGAAAGAAAAAAATAAAAAATAAAAAAAATAAAAAAATAAAATAATAAAAAAATAAGATGAAAAAAAGGGTAGAAGATACAACTATATTGGGGGGAAGTGAAATAGTGGAATAAAAATAGGAAAAAGTAAAGTAGTGGGAGTAAAATAAACGCTTGTCTAGTTAATGGGTAAAATAATGTTACTTTTGCTATAAACTGTAATTTTGCAAAAGTGTTGCTATTTATTGTAAATTTTTCCTAAAGTGACAAAGTATCTTAACGTTGATTCTGTTAATTAAATGTGGAACTCGAGTATTGTCAAGGTTTATTTTCTGGTACCTCATTAACAAATTCCCATCCAATGATATGCCCAATACTCATCCCCTTTGGATGGCAAAGTGCTTCCCTGGTTCACGAGTCTTTCATACAAAGACCCTATGGTATAAGTTAAACTATGGTCAATTGGAAAAATATTTACAGGAAATTACATAGGATGAACTTCATGGGTCAATTTAGATTTTTATCTCGCATAAGAAAAGTATTTAAAGATTAGCCTTCATTTTTTTTTACTAGTCTTCGGATACGTGTCTCGCGCGTGAACTTCATTTAACGAGTTCAATTTGATAAAATCACTTTGATATTATAAAAGAAAATATGTCTGGGTTAATAAGTAAACTAATGGTTTTATTAAATCCAAAAACCACTTGAACATAAAATTAATATATTCATACAAAATCATATAAAATCATTAAAAACAAACTTTAAACTAATTAAGAAAAATACCGAGGTTATAGAATGACACCCAAACACGAGAAGAGAAGCAACTAAAAATCAAAAGATGTAAGATAATATATATTTAAACCACATGACTATACATAGAATTGACATACTGTACGTCGAATGTGGAACATATATAATTAAACCTAACTAAAAAATTTGAAGTGTTACATTTTATAGTAAAAGAAAAAAGGAAAATCAAAAACCTTGTATTAATTGGTCCTTCTTGATAAGAAAGATCTTCATTCTTTGAAGTCGATAATCTTGTGGACGAAAATCTTCATCTCATTCTAGTTCTGAAAATAAGAAGAGAAGACGTAAAATAGGTGCAAATTAGATTTAAATACAATTAACGATTATATCACAAAACGAAAAATAAATATTCATCAAAATAAAACATTATTCTTCACTAATTGTAAAAGAAAACTGAGCAACTGAATATTAAAACAAAGAAAATGAATTAAAATAATGTAGGGAACAAACAATTATGTATATTCTAATTATATATTAAATTGGTTTGATCAATTGATGTACATAATTAAATAAGTCTTTTCCCCTCCTTCAAAGGTAAAAGTCAAATCTACAATTAAAAAATAGGGCCAATGCTATCAAACAATTGGGTACGAAAATTATTTATATACACAAAATTATGGCAACAATTTTCACAACTTGATTTTTGATTTTTATTTTATTTTAAAGGACTACGCCCTTTTTCATACTACTTTAAGTTTGAGTTTATTTACCAAAATTAGGGAGCATACAAAGGAAAAAATCGGCAATTATGTTAATATATTTTCTTTTTATCAATATTTTAAAATTTCTTAATTATTAGTTCTCCTAATACCCTTTACCATAAATTTTAAGATTTCTTAATTTTTAAAATATATTTTTCTTAACATAGATTTTAGGATTCCTTATTTTTAAATATCTTATAAATATAATGATAGTTGAGAAAATAGGTAAAAGGACAATTTTATTTATTGCGGAATCCCTTAACGAAGGGCAAAAAGTTCAAACGATATTTCTAAGGTCCTTCACACTTTTAATATATTAGAGATAGAGATTAGAGATTAGAGATTAGAAATTAGAGATAGAGATTAGAGATTAAAGATGTATAGAATAATAACATTTTTGCTTTTCTACATCTCAAATGTTTTTAAACTTTTCATACTTATTTGTCTCTCAACTTCTAGTTTTTCTTTTTCCTTGATTTTTATTTTATTGTATTTTATTTTATTTTATTTTATTTTATTTTATTTTTTCTTATGTTAATTCATTTATCTTATTCTTTATTTTTCTTTTACTTTTCCCCTCTTTTTTCTTTTTTTTTCCCTCAAACATTCACTTGTCTCAACTTTTATTTCTCTTTTTTTTTTTTCTCAAACATTATTTATTTGTTCTTTTCTCTTTTTTTTTTAAATTCGTTTGTCTCAACCTTTATTTTTCTTTGTTTTTTGGTTTTATCATTTCTCCTTTTTATTTCATTTTTCTCAAACATTATTTTTATTTTCTTCTTCTTATTTTTGGTTTTTTCAATCTTTATCTTTTTTTTTTTAATTTTTAATTTTTCTCTTTTTTCTTAACCTTTATTTCTTTCTTCTCTTTTCTTTTTTCTCAATCTTTTTTTTTCTCAACTTCTATTATATTTTACTAATAAATAGAAAGTTAGATAATCCGCAGAGAGATCTTCTTTCTTTGAAATCAACGTAAATTTAAGGATATGACTTGTTGTTTGGAAGTCATTTGAAATAAGTCTTGCCTCTAAGACAAAAAATACAGAAAATCTCATAAATTAGACGCAATGTGGTAGTGTCAAGTCTTGCTCGTGGGGAATAACTTATTGCTTGAAAATCCTTGAGTTAAGTCTTGCCTCTAAGGCAAGAGTTATAGAACATCTCATAAATCAAGACACAATATGGTAGTGTCAACACTTGCTTATTGGGCATAACTTATTTTTTGGGGAGGTTCTTGGGCTAAGTCTTGTCTTATAGGCAAGACTAATAGAACATCATATAAATCACGATACCATATGGTAGTGTCAACTCTTGTTCATGGGGCATAACTTATGGGCTAAGGGCTCATTTGTTTGCACTTAATGGAGGTCTGAATCTGAATGGTTCAGATTTCAAACCATTAAGTGCATTTATTTTTTATCAAGATTTTAGCTCTGAATAGGTCTTAATCATTCATCTAGAATCAAGTCTTAATAGGTCTGAAGAAGTATTCTGGTGTTAGATAATATTTACCGTCACTCTATTCATAATCATCAATCACCACCACTAACCACCTCTATCACCGCCACCATTATCAACCACCACCAACCACCTCCACCATCACAACCACCATCGACAACAAATATCGCTACCAACCACTATTGTCAATCGCTACCACACCTACTACCTTTATTATTCTAATTATATTTACCACCACCACCGCCGTTAACACCACCACCATCATCAAACACTACCGGTCAATCCCTACTATAGACCAACTCGTCTATCACAACTAGCACCACCGCTAACTACCACTAATACATCACAACCTCCATACATTCTTCGGCCGCCACCATCATTGTCGCTAGTAATGCCACCTCTACCATCACTTCAACCACTACCATCGCTACAATTTATCTCTACTAACAACCATCTCCACCATCACAACTAACAACATCTCCAACTAGGACTAATACATCGTCAACTATCATGCATTCATTTTTCAGTCATCACAATCAACACCTCCAACTACTAACATCAAGCAACAATATATATACTGATCAATTTGATCATCTTTGTCTACAATAACATTCATTGTTACATTAGTTTAAATTAATTATTTTTTCAACTAATTGGGGGGTGCCACATATTAAATGACAATTCTAATTAAAACATCTAATGGGGCCATTTGTAATAAGGGGTCGTTTGGTAGAGTGTATTGATAAAACTAATGCATGTATTAAATAATGTGTATTGTCAGTACCTTGTTTGGTATGTTTTTCGGTCTATGTATAATTAATGCTTGCATTAGTCATACACTCTATTATGTATTGAGGTGTGTGTTAGTAATACACATCATTTTATATGTATTAGTAATACAATGACTCTAACACATGCATTAACTTATTAAATGACATTATTACCCCTCAAAATATTTTCCACATCCTTTTTCCACCATTATCTCATTCCTTAATTCCTTCCCATCATTTTTTAAAAAGCTGTCCTTTTTCCCACCATTATCTCATTCCTTAGTTCCCACCATTTTTAAGAAAGCTGCCCTTTCTCTTATTTTACTTTCCCGTGGAAATGAGAATCCCATGGAAATGAGAAGATAGTTTGTCATAACATATTTCCCAACTCTTTCAATTTCAAGATTAGAAGAATTGTCAATTTTCAGATTAGACAAATTGTTGGTGCTATTTTACTGCAGTTGTTGTTTTCAATCTTCATGACAGTTGGTGCTATTTCATCGCCAAGAATTGTTGATGCTACTTGCTAATGTTAGTTGTATTTTCTTCTACCCTTGAAAAATAGTGTACAAGGGAGGGTATTTTGATAAACAAATATTTTTCTATAAAGATTATGTAAATTTATATTAACCTTAATACATCAAACCAAACGTTGTATAAAAAATAATGTCTGCATAGATAATACCAACATTACTAATACTTGCATTAATAATGCAAGCATTACTAATACACCTTATTCAACATTATTTTTATACACTCTATCAAACGACCCCTAAGGGTACTAAAGGACCAAAAAGGTTGACGCCAAGGGTATTATGTAGTCAATAGGTTAACAGAAGATATCTTTGTATTAATTCCAATAGTTTAAGAATATTTTAGGTCTTTTTCTGAAAGAATAATAATAAGAATTTACTGTTACGAACCAAGTGGAGTTGAAAAAAAATCAAGTGGACATATTTGCCCCTGTGGAGCACCTAACATGGAAAAAAATGTTAAATAACAGAGTATGGAGCAAAGAAAGGCATGTGAATTGTTATGAAAAATCTAAATCCTCTTCTTTCAGTACAGTACATGTATGATATATATCTTTTCTAATTAAGTTTCAATTGATACTCCAATGAAGCAGAAAATCATCCTCGATTTTTCAAAATTTTCCAAATCAACCAATTAAGAACAGAAAATGTTAAGTAGCTCCCTCAATTTCCTCCCTGAGTGAGAAACATTACCCCCACAATTTTTGTGGTTTCATATTTGGGAAAAGGACACTCTATGACCTTTTTAAAAAATAATAGCCCAATTATAGTTCAAGTTTGGCATTTGGATAAATAATGTCCATCGGCTAAACAAATGCCATTTTATGACCATTTTCTAATCTTTTCCAATTTGGGTCATTTTGATCCACGTAGTCTATATACAATTCATATACGATACTGATACATTCTATATATAATACTGATACAATATTCAACTTGGGCAATTCGACTCTTTTAAAAATATTTCAATTTTTTTTTACTATACATTTTTAAATTGATCAAATATTCTGCTTTTTTTTATTGTTTAGAAATAATAATTAAATTATATAAAAACGATATAATTATTAAATAGAATATGGATCTATATAAGATATATGTATAGAAATTGTATAGTTCTATCAAATATGTATATGTACAATATATAGAAAGTGTATACAAATTAAATAATTGTTGTATAAAACATGTAAAAAAAAGTACAGTTATTATATAAATAATGTATCAAAACTGTATAATTTTCGTATAGAATATTTATGTATAAGATTTGTATAAAACCTGTATAAAAGTTGTGTAAAAACAGTATAGAACCGGTCAGTAAATTAAAATGGCTACAAAGTGGAATTTAAATTTCATGGTCATTTTCAAGGAAATAGTTTAATTTGAAGTGCAAATGTACAGTTATTATATAAATTATATATCAAAATTGTATAATTTCCGTATAGAATATTTATGTATAAGATTTGTATAAAACCTGTATAAAAGTTATGTAAAAAGGGTATAAAACCAGTCAGTAAATTAAAATGGCTAGAAAGTAGAATTTAAATTCCATGACCATTTTCAAGAAAATAGTTTAATTCGAAGTGCCTTTTCTGTCATTTCCCCTTCATATTTTTACCTCAACGTTTTGATTTCTTAATTTTCTATTTACCTTTCATGTCCAGACTATATATTTTAACGAAGGCTTTACGAATTGATCACAAAACTTTCTGTATTCACCTACTTAAGACCTATTTTGTTCTGTTATATGAGTTATCGGGTGGGAGCATACCGTCAAAAAAAAATCATTACTATTTGAAATACTCTTGTTCGGGGGCAACATTATGCCTTGAAAATTAGGCACCCGCCTTACACCAAATTAGGGGACCTCATTTTCTTTAGCAATAATAGAATTATTTTATGATTTAAGAAAAAAGTATTATGTACTATAAGGTCCAATTTGTTTGTCCTTTTCTTTGTTTCATTTAAAAAAAAAATACTTTTTGGTCAATTTTTCACATGACATATTTAAGAACGTAAGATTAAAGAATGTTTTGGTGTATCTAATATATCTTTAGTTTAAGACTATAACATTCAAAAGTCTTCTTTACTTTTTAAAATTACAATTTAAATTTCATTAACAATAGACAAGCAAATTGAAATGGAAAGAGTATTATTTATGGAAAAAGTAACAAAAAAATGCATATTTAAAAAATAAGGAGATCCTTGCATCTCAAATGTTTTTATAAGAAAAATATTAACAAATTTGTATATTAAAAACTTAGAAAAATAGACTTTGAATTAAAAAAATATTGATTTCTTTAAAAAATTTAAGGCCTTTGATTAACAATAGGCTTTAGGCCACTAACAACTTGAGTCACCCCTACTCTTGTTTGCAACTACTATCTCTCTGACATAATTTTATGGATAAATTACTTATAATCACACCTTAAGTTTCTATTATTACTCAAAGTTTCATCCAACTAAACTAATTACAAAATTCCTTTTTACTCAAAATAGTTGCATCTTTTCTGATACTTCTAAAAAACCCACCCACATCCCCTTATTGTGTCGCAAATTAAGCCCAAAAATCAGGAAATATATCCCACAATTTTCTCAACTCACTTATTTTGAATTTTCACCATGTTCTCATCTCCATCTTCTACTTCAACATTCAAGTTACAACTTCCATTAACTTTCTTTTGAATTTCCACCATGTTCACATCTACTACTCAATTAGATCTAACAACTCCATTTTTCCACTATTAACTTTCTTTTTTAATTTCCACCATTTCATTATGATATGAACGACATTGATTTTCGTGAAAAATGAATTGAAATATCAAAACTTTTTGGACAAAATGACTATGATATTTAAGCAAAACTTTTGATTGTTATTATTACAATTTCTATAAATTAATTTTCGTCCATCTGTTAGACTATTATCCATCAAAAGATATTTTACTCTTCAGCAATATATCATATAAGCTAATTGTAGTTTTATATCTTAATGTAAATTATATAATGTATCAGATATTTTCAAAAATAAGTCAAGTATAATGCAAACTTAATTACAGTGATGTATCACGACCAAAATAATTTAATGTATCAGAATCGTAAATTAACAATACAATAGTAGATATAATATTGTTGTATTTACGTATACAGTAATGTATCATAAGATATTTAGCTTTTAATATTATGTATCAGATAATTTTTACACATATAAAGTATTAAGCAAAAAATATAATAATGTATTAGTAACCACAAATAAATGTAATGTGTCATGAATTGCAGTGTATCATGAACTCAATGTTATTAAACGAGATATTCGTTATCATAATATAATATATCATAAGTTTTTACATAATAGGAAAACTTATAATATTTGTTATCATAAGTTATTAAATGACGTATATTAGGCAATTTAAACATCAATTTCTTTAATTAAGCGCATTAATTGCTCATCTGTAGGCTTAATTATCGTTTCTTTCCGTTTTAAACCATAATTAAAGATTTATTAATGTATCATAAACTAATGTATCATGACGTTAGCTAATATATCATATCTGAAATTTTATGTAATTATTATAAAAGTAGGAAGATAGAGAGTAATTAGGTAGTAAAATATTGAGATTTATGTTGTTTACCCAATATAATCTGCAGATGACATAAGATTAGAGGATTTCCAATTTTCTTAAAAAGTTAAGTATACTTTAGCATAACAAAATATCCCATATAGAGTTGAATGGATATAGAAGATTCACTCGATCCAAACTAACCTGGGATTAACGAAAGTATTTTTTTTGTTCCTACATTTTTGAGAACGAAATGTAACTTTGATTCTCTGTAAATTCTAATTTGTAATGTTGCTGACTGGAAGAAAATTGTGGTGCAGATAATTTTAGAAATGGGCAATATGACATTATGTTGACTCTCTATGCTTATAATCTGACTTGAAGATTGTCACAAACAGAGTCCTTTTGTGCGGTCTTATCAAGACTGTAAATTTTACAATGGGCAGTTAGTTTAGTTAGCTCTAGGTCCGCATCCAGTTAATCTTCCGCATTATGTTCGAGTGATGTCTCACGATCAACATTTGTTACAGGTGATGTTGTGAGAGACAATGTCATGCCCCAAGCTGAGACCCTGGATGTAGCTCGCACCCAATATTATTGCTAGTACGAGAGAATATTTTGGCATAACACATCATTAGGCAACCAACATAAAAGAACAAAACTGAAACTATATGAGATTGAAATAAGAACAATGGGCAGTTAGTTTAGTTAGCTCTAGGTCCGCATCTAGTTAATCTTCTGCATTATTTTCGAGTGATGTCTCACGGTCAATATTTGTTACAGGTGATGTTGTGAGAGACGATGTCACGCCCCAAGATGAGACCCTAGATGTAGCTCGCACCCGATATTATTGCTAGTACGAGCAAATATTTTGGCATAGCACATCATTAGGCAACCAACATAAAAGAACAAAACTAAAACTATATGAGATTGAAATAAGATTTCTTAAAAGAGAAATATTTTCATCAAAGTTTATTAACACCACTTAATATTAAAAAAAATTAATAAATTTGATAAAGACTGAAAATTAAAAAGTTCGTTTGATAACTACACCAGTCTATGAAGCCTCTAATAAGTATCAATACTAAAGAAAAATATAAAGAAGTCATCATATCTCATTTAGTCTCCAAGTAGAAAAGGAACTCTCCAATGAAAGAAGATAGAGATTCTAATGATGCGCGTGGTTGCGAACATGAGAGCCTGCATCTATATCATGAAAGGATGTAGCCTCAAAAGACAATGAATATGTGAAATGTATTGGTATGTAAAACCATTCTAAGATAATATCAAAGCAGGAGATTATCAATGCAAATGAAACTCAAATTTAAGTGAAGACAAGCTGAAAAGGAATAAGAGTATAAATTTGTAGACACGTAAAATTTATTGGGTCAAATTCATATAAAAATTGAATTTGACCCATATTTTATTGGGCTTAAAATTATTTTGGGCTATTAAAATAATAAGCTCATTTTATTCCTCATCAAGGACTTCAAGGTCCATTTCACCTTGAGGCCCAAACTTATGCCATGTGTCAAGTGACGTGGCATCCCAGTCAAATTAAAGATCAATAAAGCAAGACCACATACATCAAATGATGTGGCTATCCAAGTCAAGTTGAAGAGCCAATAAAACATCGCCAAGTGTCCGAAATAACATATTTTTGGCCAATCACAAGAAACCTTGTCACATAACATTTGTGATAAGCTTGAAAATTGAATCGACCAATCAGAATGAGGCAAAAGAGGTTATTTACACTTGGACTGCCTACCCCCTACAACTATAAATAGGAGGGTTACACAATTTTCTAAGGGGATTCTGCAAGCATTGGAGAAGGCTTCTGCATTGACTACACGACTCTTCAAAGAATTAACCAACGGAGTTCTGCCCGTAGATCAACTCGACAAAACAAAGTGCTGTCAAACAATTCATGGAGATCCAAACGCATTTCTAGGAGGCTCAAATCATCCGAAAGTTTGAGAATCACGCTACAGATGAATATTCCAGATATCTTGAATATCCCATAAACTGATGGGTATTCGTAAAAAGATCGAGATCTCCAATATTCTACAAAATCATGGGATATTCGATCATCCTATGTTCGAGAAATACGCCACTAACGGCCCTCGAGGAGAAATACGCCACTAACGACCCTCGAATTACAGAGAAAATCAAGAGAAGAATCAAAGAAGGAACAGATTTGTAACCACTCCGTTTATCAATAAAATTATTGTTTCTTTATATTTTTATTTGTAGTTGAAGTTTGTTTTTCATGAATTAAATTATGTTGGAAATAAATTAGCACGACCAGTGGGACAAGTTTTGCTCTCCATTTCTTCTTCCTGCAAATCAAATTCAACTACTGCTATGGACTTTAAAAATACGAAAGATGTCTCATACAAGAACTCTGTTATTGCCACATCTGATGAGCTTAGCCTTGTTGGTCCCCTCACTCGCCGCAAATTTAAGACTAGTGGTTGCGACGAATCTGAATACTTCACTTCTTTGGGGAAGGCAAAAAAGAGTAAATCTCATATGACGGCTGAAGCTGCAGCTCCTGGGGGCAATTTGACATCCTTGCTATGTGATGAATTCTCTCAGACTGGCGTCAATTTTAGTGAATCAGAAGATTCGACTGATTCACCAGCTTCAACAAAGGTCAACGCCTTGATGGCCGACACAACTAATATGGATGAGAAGTTCGCAATAATGGAATAAACCATTGAAGTTTTGAAGAAATCTGTCGAGGATAAAGATCTTTAAATTGCTAAAATGATAGATAAGTTGGAGTCCTTCGCCCCTGGAGAATCGATCCACGACCCTACTTATCCACCCGACTTTACTCTGCAAAATAAGAATATCGATAAGTCACCTAGAAAGATTAAATCTTAAAAAGAGAAGCAGTCTACTTTGGTTGCTACTCTAACAGTTCAACAACTGCAAGATATGATTGCAAATACCATCAAGGCATAATATGGTGGTCCATCACAAAGTTTTGTAGGATACTCAAAGCCGTATTCTAATCGAATCGAGGGCTTACCGATGCCAATTGGATATCAACCGCCAAAGTTTCAACAATTTGATGGAAAGGGAAATCCAAGGCAACACATCGCTCATTTTGTTGAGACTTGTAGCAGTGTTGGTACACATGGTGATCTTCTTGTCAAGCAGTTTGTTCGCTCTTTGAAAGACAACGCTTTTGATTGGTACATGGACTTAGAGTCTGAATTAATTGATTGTTGGGAACAACTAGAAAGTCAGTTCCTAAATAGTTTCTACAGCACCCATCGTACAATCAATATGATGAAGTTGACAAACACAAGATAAAGTAAAGATGAGCCTGTAGTGGATTACATTAATCGTTGGCAACATTGAGCTTTGATTGCAAGGATCAACTTTCTGAAACTTTCGCGGTTGAAGTTTGCATTCAAGGGATGCATTGGGGCCTTGTGTATATCCTCCAAGGAATTAAGCCTCGAACTTTTGAAGAATTAGCTGCGCGCGCTCATGACATAGAGTTAAGCATTGCAAGTCATAGAATAGCGTCACCTATTTTTGATCCTAGAAAAAAATTCACGAAATTCAATGACTCGTCAGAGGATCAAATTGGGGAATCTATGGTGATGACTGTGAGTTCTAAGAAGGCCTCCACAAGACAAAAATTGAAAAAGAAAGATCCAAAGCAACAAATGCAAGAAGTGGAAAATCAACCAACCTTGAAAGAGTTACAAGCAAGGGTATATCCTTTTTTCGACTCTGATGTGCCTGGAATTCTAGACGAGTTGCTAGCCAAAGAAGTCATTGAACTTCCTAAGTCAAAGCGACCAGAAAAATCAAACAAAGTCGACGATCCTAAGTACTGCAAATTTCACCGCATCGTTGATCACCACACCACAAAATGCTTCATCCTGAAGGAAAAAATCATGACATTAATGCAAGAGGGAAAGATCATCATTGATGATGGCGATACAGTTGACGCATACTATGTTAGCGCCAAAAAACACCATATGAAAGGTTCACTTTAAAAATCTCTACAAACTATGTGCTCTGTGAAATCACCAAAAGTGGAAGAAATCATCATGCTACAATTTGGGAGCTTTGACCCTATTGGGGTTCAGCCTTGAAGAAAACAACAAGTAAATTCAAGAAAAACGACTTCTCTAATAGAAAACAGGGTGACACTTGAACACTGAGTGCTTGCAAAAGAAAAAAATGTCAAAGAGCTTCTAAACTCCAACTTTCAAAAGATGACACAAGATCAAATGTATGTTTGCTTCAACCAATGGGGGCAATAAATACCAAATTGAAGTGCAACAATACTTCATTACAAAGGTTTGAGAGAAAAGTTACATTACAAGAATTATTTCCCAAGCTGCTCCTTAAGGCACGAGCATAAACTGCATGATGCTCCTCGATGCACGAGCCTAAACTGCAAGTCAAGATGCTCCTTAATGCACGAGCCTAAACTGCAAGTCAAAATGCTCCTTAAGGTACGAGCATAAAATGTATGATGATCCTCGATGCACGATCCTAAACTGTAAGTCAAGATGCTCCTCGATGTACGAGCCTAAACTGTAAGTAAAAAATACTCCTCGATGGCAAGCCTAAACAACAAGTAAAAAATGCTCCTCGACACACGAGCCTAAACTGCAAGTCAAACACTCCTGGCTCGCATGAGCCTAAACTGTGAACGTCTCTCCAAAGAAAAAAGAAAAGTATGAAGCTTGAATGCATATTTGGAGTCCTTTGAAGATGCCGTCCTTAAAGCAAAATGATTCTTCATTATCTCTCAAGCAATAAAGTCTTCTCGACAAGGAAAAGACTTGTGGTACTTTGAATATTTCTCTAGTTTGGCCTTCAACATATTAAGAAAGTGATGCGGCCCAAAACTTGAAGTAGATGATGAAATTCATGAAGTACCCAAAATCTGATGAGAAATAGAGTATTGCAAGATTTAGGCTGTAACTTCAAAAATTTACCTAAGAAAATATAGAATATTTCTACTTATGGATTTCACATGTAACGTAGATTTACGAGTCTACTTTCCAATTAAAAAAATGGCACCTGATTCTGATACTTCCACGTTGAGATATGAAATTTATCGTGACGCTGCGCAAAGCTAACATAACTAGCAAACCAAGATTAGAAGGTCATCTTTGGAGCAATATATAGGACGATTAGGATGCAATATGATTGTGGTTTCCACGTGAGACGTAGATCTATGAATCTACTTTCCAATGCAAAAAACACAACCTGATTCCAATACTTTCACATCAAGAAATGAAATTTATCGTGACGCTGCACAAAGCTGAAATAACTAGCGAACCAAGATTAGAAGGCCGTCTTTGGAGCGATATCTGGGATGATTCGGATGCAATATGATTGTAGTTTTCTCTTTATACGTAGCTCTACAAATGTACTTTTCAATACAAAAACAGCACCTGATTCCGATACTTTCACGTCAAGATATGAAATTTATCACGACGCTGCGCAAAGCTGAAATAACTAGCGAACCAAGATTAGAAGGCCATTTTTGGAGCGATATCTGGGACGATTCAAATGCAATTTGATTCTGGTTTCCATGAGAGATGTATATCTACGAGTCTAATTTCCAACGCAAAAAACGGCTCCTGATTTTGATATTGCTATGTCAAGACATGAGAGTTTTCATGAGACTACGCAAAATAAGTAAAAAGTGATGAAACAGAACTGAAGGTCTGATTTTGATACGATACCTGGGTAAATCTGGAGATAAATTGAGCGTGATTTTCTCATAGAACGTAGCCTCGCGAGTCTAATTTCTAACACTATAAGTCGTTCGTGATTCAGACACCTCCACAATGCGTTATGAAGCTTCTTCCAGACTCCTCAAAGTGCCCAGTAGCTCAATTGTGAAAAAAAGAGCAAAAAGAGGAGAAAAACGGGAGTTGAATTTCTGCTCAGGTTGAATTACAATGACTTAATGGGGTGGTGATGTCCTTTTATAGACTCTGAAAGGCCCCAGTTTAATTTCAAAAAGGAATTTACTGGACAAGTTGTCTTCAAGAAGAACTGGGACATCCAAGTGTCCAAAACAAGTCAAATTTCTAATCCTTTTCGAAGTGGGATTACATCATTATTTAATCCTATTAAAATTTGATATAAGACTAATACCCAAATCCTACAAGGTTTGGATATATTTAGTTTTAAAAAGAATTTTACATTCCTAAGGAAGGAATTCACGTTATTCTACCTAGATTATGATGACTTCGAGGAGTCGGATTTCGACAAAGTGCTCAAGTTTTGCAAAAAAAAATAAAAAATAAAAAAATAATAAAAAAAATGAGGGCTCCACAAATACTTCAAATCTTGTCTCTAACAGGTCCGACAAATCAAATACCTTGACGAGCTTTGAAATAGGGGGAATCTATAGACACGCAAAATTTATTGGGTCAAATTCATATAAAAATTGGATTTGACCCATATTTATTGGGCTTAAAATTATTTTGGGCTAGTAAAATAATAAGCCCATTTTATTCCTCATCAAGGACTTCAAGGTCCATCTCATCTTGAGGCCCAAACTTATGCCACATGTCAAGTAACGTGGCATCCCAGTCAAATTAAAGACCAATGAAGCCAGACCACACGTATCAAATGATGTGGTAATCCAAGTCAAGTTCAAGAGCCAATGAAACATCGACAAGTGTACCAAATGACATATTTTTGGCCAATCCCAAGCCACCTTGTCGTATAACATTTGTGATAAGCTTGAAAATTGAATGAACCAATCAGAATGAGACAGAAGAGGTTATTTACACTTGAACTGCCTACCCCCTACAACTATAAATAAGAGGGTTACATAATTTCTTCAAGGTGATTCTGTAAGCAGTGGAGGAAGCTTCTGCATTGACTACACAACTCTTCAAAGAATTGACTAACAGAGTTTTTCTAGAAGATCAATTCGATAAGACAAAGTGCTGTCTGACATTCCTGGAGATCCAAACGCATTTCTAGGAGGTTCAAATCATCCTACGTTCGAGAAACACGCTACAAAAGACCCTCGAATCACGGTAAAGCTTAGGAGAAAAGAATCGAGAGAATAACGGAATTGTACCCGCAAAATTAATTTAAATAAAATTATTCTATTTGTTTATTTTATTTTTGCTTGTAGTTAATTTTCAGCACTAACAAAAATTTATTGCGAACAAAAAATTTATAATTAATAAATTAAGGTAAATTTAATTCTTTTAGTTATTCGTGAAAGCAAGTGGTGAACCGGCATAAATCATCATGTGAGAGCATGGAGTCTAATCTCTATCCGATAAGCTAAGCCATCCAATACCTTGCCAGACATAGGACATGACATGACATGATTTTCTAGTAAGGATCCATAACTAACCCACTTCCAAGACATATGAAAAAGATTCATCAGATTTGTGGAATAACCTCTATCCTACGTCGACAACTATAGTTTTGGGTATTTGTCAGTTAGACCTATGCCTTCTCGGTCCGCCAGCTCACCGCCTTTAGCCCATAATATTATATTTTATCTTATTATTTCTTGATCAAAATATTAATCATGTTACATGCATGTTCATACTTTAAGCCTTTTTAGACTCATAGTCATGGATTGCCACGTCAGGACTCATCTTGAAAGTTAATCATAATAAGATCATAAATCATGAGTTGTTATTATTATTGGATAGTCATAAGAGGTAATATTATAATTTACTATAATATAGTTCATGAATATGTGTCCCATAATTTTTGAGGGAATTATAAGTTAATTGTGTTGGGTTCAAAATTGAGAGGGCGTCATGCGGAAGCTATTAGTTGCAAACCATCATGGTGATAATTCAGATGACAAAGAAAAACATACTAAAAAAATATATTACTGATATGATTTGGTCAAGCGACCTACATATTGAAAACTAATTTCAAAAAGCATAAAAAAATTATTAGGAGAAAATCTCCCCTAAACAAGATTCATAAACGACTACATTGTGGTTTCTATTGTGTTATGGTATGAGAAGGGGGCTTCAATTTATAGATGTCCAAAACCTTTCCTCCAAGAAAGAGGTTTGCCAAATATGAAAAAGTTTTATATTTTTCTTTTCGAAAAAGTAAAAGTTTTTATGGTTACTTTTATTTTTCTTACAAGAAAAAGTAAAACTTAATTTTGGTAAGAAAATCAGGGCAAAACGCCTAACAAATCTCTCCTTTTTGGCTTAATTTTCTTTATTTGATCCGCCTTCTTTACATCTTTGATCTTTGTTTTTCATATAGTCTTCATCACTGCTGCTTGGCATGCTTAAAAATGAAGCTTTGGGGTTAAAAAATATATGAGCCCTTTTGGATTAAAAATGTTGGAACCCTTTATAGGGTTAAAAGTGAGCTTTATTTTCAAATATGTAACAACAAGATCGTTGAAAATATGATTGACAATTGTCTCCACATGTAGCTTTTGAACATATATCTTCATTATCATCGAATTGATTGGAACTTTATTCAATAATTGGACCATCGAATCATTGAACCATGGGCTCTGATACCACTTGTTGGGTTCAAAATCGAGAGGGTGTCATGCGGAAGCTATTAGTTGCAAATCATCATGGTGATAATTCAGACGACAAAGAAAAACATACTAAAAAATATATTATTGATATGATTTGGTCAAGCGACCTACATATTGAAAACTAATATAAAAAACATAAAAAAATTATTAGGAGAAAACCTCCCCCTAAACAAGACTCATAAATGACTACATTGTGGATTGTTGATGGGTTGCAAGAGAGGATCATGGAAGAGGCACATTATTCCACGTGTTCTATTCTCCTAGGCTCCAGCAAAATGTATCATGATTTGAGCGAAATTTATTGTTGGAACAATATACATAAAGTGAAATATTGTTGACTTTGTTCTCAAGTACCCAAATTATTAGCAAGTTAAGGTTGAGCATAAAAACCTGATGGTTTGGCTCAAGATATAGCTTTTTCAGTATGGAAGTAAGATATGATAAATATGGATTTTGTGACAGCGCTACCAAATTCTCGGCATCAACATGACTCAATTTAGGTTATTCTGGATCGAATGACTAAGTCTACTAATTTTTTGCCTATGAAGATAATATACTCTACTGATGATTATGCCAAATTATATATTGGGAACTGTCAGGTTACATGAAACCCCTGTGTCTATAATTTTAGATAGAGGCATCGAGTTTACTGATCATTTTTTGAAGGTCTTTCTAGAAAGGTTTGTGTATGCAGGTGAACCTTAGTACTGTGTTTCACCCTCAGACTGATGGGCAAGCGGTGTGGACCATTCAGACGCCCGAGGATATGTTGAGGCCATGTTTACTTGACTTTAATGAAAATTGGAGAATAATCTACCTCTTATTGACTTTCAATATAATAATAGTTACCACTTAAGTACCCTAATGGATCCTTTCGATGCTTTATAAGGGCAAAGAGGTAGATCTCCTATTGGGTGGTTTGAGATTAGTGAAACTAAGTTATTAGGGAAAGATTTGGTTCATTAAACTGTGGAAAAGGTTAAGGTTATATGAGAGAGATTGAAAACTTCTCAGAGTCGTCAAATATCCTACTCGGATAGGAGGCATAGAGACTTGGAGTTTGAGGTAAATGATTGGGTGTTCTTGAAGGTGTCGCCAATGAAGGATGTCAAGTATTTTGTAAAGAAAGGGAGGCTTAGTCCCCATTATATTGGTCCTTATAAAATTTTGAGGAGAGTTGAAAAGGTTACCTATGAGTTAGATTTATCCGTGGATCTAGCCTCGGTTCATCCAGTATTTCATGTCTCTTTACTTAGGGAGTGTGTAGGTAACCCTACTCTTATAGTCCCAATAGGGGATATTGGTGTGAAAAACTCCTTGAATTATGAAGAAATTACCATGAAGATATTCGATCTTCAAGTTCGAAATTTGAGGAAAAAGGAGATTATTTTGATCAAGGTGTTGTGGAGAAATCAAAAGATTGGAGAAGTTACATGAGAATCAGAGGAAGATATGAAGGCAAAATATCCTTATTTGTTTACTCTCAAGAGGGGAGAATTGAAGGTAATGATCTAATATCTTACGATGCTCCTTACACTCTTGCCTCTCAATTTTTAAATCAAGTTCCATAGAATGCCCATCTTAAATCGTGTTTATGTCTAGTGCCTTTTGTTTCATGACTTGTGTTTAGATTTTTCTTGGTGGGCTATTTGGAGAATAAGATTTATGGTGGTATCGATAAATCTTAACAAAGGTTCATTAGTAAAAGTGTAACCCTCTAATTCTTCTGCGTAGTATTTTTTCTATTAAGTCCATAACCATCATTCGATGACAAATGATCCCAAAGGAGAGATATTGTTACACCTAGCGTTCTAAATAATAATTAAGAATTATTTTAATGCATCAATCAATTTAAATTTGTGAAGAGGGAAACATTCAATGGATGAGGGTATTTAATTTAATGAACTCATATTAAACTGCTAAATAATGGTTGCATTAATGACAAATTAATTAGAAGACTTTCAGCTCTTACGTTGCAAAAGTTCCTTCAAGGGGCAACTTCATCCAACCCTTCTTTTCTTTATAACCTTACATGTTTGAAACCCTCTTATTTCATCAAATTTTATACGTTTTTTCTCCCAACATCTCTCCCCTTCTTCTCAAACAAAACTCTCAAGAATCCAAAGAATAAACTCTCAAGAATTCAAAGAATTTACTTCAAAAATCAAGTCTTATTTTTTTTGGTCACCAGTTCATCCATTATTTTAAGGTGTGTAAGACTATTCCTCTTCTTGTGATTTTACGGAATTCATCTTCTCTTAGTTTAATCATTCCGTATGACAATATAGGGTCAACAATAAACCATTATGAAATTTGAATTCTCTAATTACCAAGACGAATCCATAAATTTCTAAATACATGTCTTCTTATCCCATGCTCCACTTAAGTATTTCTATGGATTCCTCTATATGGACTTATGAATGGTGAACAATATTAAATCTATACAAACCTCATGAATCATTTATGTTAGATTACTTTTTTCATATGTTCTTTCGAGTTTTATTTCTCCTCCCTCATCTTTGTTGCCTATCTTACAAAAATTCCTCATTTTTTGATATATAGTTGTCTAATGGGTATTAATTGTTAGGTCCTGCAAAGTACTTGAAGAAATGAAAAACATCATTGTAGAACAATGCTGCGATTTTAGATTATATTATGTTAAAATGTTTATGGGTGAAATTTCTAATTGTCCGATTTGCTTTAGGCCATATCAAACCATATGAACTGTATACATAATTCTTAAGTGTTGGAATTTATTTTGTTGTATGAATATTACATAAATCCACGTATCTCTTAAACTATTAAAAAAATTGAACCGATTATTACAAATTTCATGACCTTGACTAATATTAGTTCTCAATATTTGTGATTAGAATGAAACATTTCTCGGTTTTAATATGGATTGTAATGTTCATTCTCCAACATATTAATTATGATTTTTTTATTGGATAGAATTGATGATTTGAGTCTTCCCAATGACATGATATGAATATGAATCTTAATAAGAATACTTTCAATTTGTTGAGGTTTTTTCCCCGATTTTCTTACTAAAATTAAGTTTTACTTTTCTTTGTAAGAAAAATAAAAGTAACCATAAATACTTTTACTTTTTCTGAAAGGAAAATATAAAACTTTTCCATATTTGGCAAACCTCTTTCTTGGAGGAAAGGTTTTGGACATCTATAAATATAAATAGAAGATCTCTTCTCATACCATATTTAGAGCACAAAGTATAACTTGATATCTCAAAACACCATCTCCTCCTTGTTAAAAAGCCATAACCTTTTGTTGTAGAACTTCTTCCTTAAATTTCTATAAAAATGGGTCATTATTCTGCTTTTCTTTTAACTTTTGAAAATACAGATGATTCTAACATATTCAAAACAACCACCCCACTATCCTCAGAGTTTAGGAGTTCAACTCTTAAATAAAAAAGCCGATGAATATATTTCATTAGTCCTTTCTTTTCTTCCTCCACATCTGTAAGACTCCTCATAAACAATCTATTAAGAGAATTTGCACCCATCTTTACCTTACCAAGATGATAGAGTAAACTTAACTCATAGTCCTTGAGCAACTCAAGCCACCTTCTTTGCCTAAGATTCAACTTCTTTGGATTGAAAACATGCTGGAGATTTTTGTAATCAGCAAAAATATCATCATGTACCCAGTAAAGATAGTGACGCTAAATCTTTAAAACAAAGGCCACAGATGCCAAGTCAAGATCGTGAATTAGGTAATTTATATCATGATTCTTAAGCTTCCTCGAGGCATATATTATAACCTTATTATGTTGCATTAATACAAAACAAGTACCAACCCGTAAAGCATCACAATAAACCATGAAGCCATTATTTCCCTTTGGTAAAGTTAACAATGAAGAAGAGGTTAGTTTATCTTTCAACTCTTAAGAACTCATCTCACATGCCTCTGACCATTAAAATTTGACCAGTAAATTTAGTCAAAGAAGTAGCAATGGAGGAAAAACGTTCCACAAAAATCCTATAGTAACCAGTCAGACTCATAAAACTTCTGATATTAAAAGGTGTAGTAGGTTTGGGTCAATTTTTCACTGCCTCAATCTTTTGAGAATTAACTTGGATGCCTTCACTAGAAACAATATGACCTAGAAATGCTAAATACTCCTACAAAATTCACACTTAGAGAATTTATCATACAACTCATGATCCTTATGTGTTTAAAGAACAATCCTAATATGGTTAACATGCTCCTCCTTACTTTGGAAGTAGGCTAAAATATCATCAATAAAGATAATTATGAATATGTCTAAGTATTTCTACACCCTATTCATGAGGTCCATAAAATCTAGAGGAGAATTAGTCAAACCAAAGGACATGACTAAAAATTCAAAGGGATCATATAAGGTTCAGAAAGCTATCTGATGTGTGAGCCGATAATAACACATTTGAAGCTTTTAACTCTGAATAATTGCGAGGTCTTAAGAAACTTTTATTGTTTTTGATTGCTTTTAATGTGTTAATGCAGATTCAAGTGATCGGGGAGAAAACCTAAGAAAAGAAGAATAAATTAGCTGAAATCTGGTGTAAATAAGCTGAAGTATAGCTGACGTCAATTCTGAAGCGCCGTCATACATGGGACAGGATGTCAAAGTTGCCGTCAAGCTTAAACAGAACCTGAGAAATTGAGATAAAATATGACAATGTTTAGGACGGACCGTCAAGTATGTGACATGGCATCAAAATCGCTGTCAACCAAAAATAGAGAATACTGATTTCCAGTGAAGTTGTGACGGCAGTTGTCACGCGCCGTCAAGAATTTTAACATGCTGTCAGGTTTTCCGTCTGAAGAGTCAGAAGATAAAAATTCACTGGAACCTTTGACGACATCTCGCATACGTCGTCAGACATCTGACACGCCGTCAAGATTGTCGTCGTCCAATCCGAAGAGAAAACTGAAACTTTAATTTTATTTCCTTATTTAGGGTTGACTATTTAAAGACTTGTTTTAGGGTTTTTTAAGGGGATCGATCATTAATTATCAGAGAAGAACTTATGAAGAGAAGCACGTAACATTGCTTCATCTTTACAATGAAATATTTTTCTTGTTTCTTTACAAAAGCACTTATCAACTATTTTTGGGTTTCTATCTCGTGAGTAAATTGAAGAAACTACTTGTTGTTTTTCATCCATTCGTAAGTTTATCCTTATTATGATGAATTCAACTTGTTATTTCTTTCATCAAATCATGAGTGGCTAATTCTATTAGCCAGAGTTATGGGATACATGGATTAAGGTCTGATAAGTTACTAGGCATTTAACGGATTCAAAGAGTAGTAGGACGTCTTGAAATTCTGTTGTTTTGACTAAAATCTATTGGTTGCAAACATTAGATTATGCCTTAGGTTTTATTTTCTTCTAATGGAAAAATATACTAGAGGACGTGAATTATCAACAGGGACTCAGAAGATACCAACTTTCTATTTAATGATTGATGCCGTAACTGGATTAATCTACCTGAGATAACATCCCATTGGAAATAGATAAGTTATCTAAGTTTGAGAGAATTAGATAATAAATTTTCTGGTGAGGTCGAGAGATAAGTCAGACAGTTTCATAGTCAGGGATATTCTACTGTTTCTACTTACTCCAAGAATCCCAAGCATTACCTAGTATTTGTTAACTCCCAATACCCATGGTGAACATAACTCTAGTTTCTCATTTATATTGATTACAACACTAAAATATTAAAAGTGAAAATTAACTCTCTGTGAACCTTTAACCCCCATTTTATCTTTTTTTTTTTATAGCGATTATTTGAATTTAACTTGTAGCTATAATTTCAAACTAGTTTAATCGCCACTCACATTATTCCCTGTGGATTCGACCCCGACTCCAAAGTTGGGTAAATATATTGATGACGACCTCCTTGCACCAAATTGAAGTCTAAGTTGAGCGTTATCACTATCTTTAAAATATCACATTCTCTGACTTTCAACTAATGATAACCAGATCTGAGATCTATTTTAGGAAAATACTTGACACCCTGTAGTTGATCGAACAAGTCATCGATTTTCGAAAGAGTGTATTTATTCTTTATAGTGGCTTTGTTCAGTTGGCGTTAATTAATGCACGTCCCAAGGTAACCATCCTTCTTACACATGAACAAGACTAGAGAACCCTAAGGAAAAATACTAGGCCCTATGAAATCTTTATCAAGAAGATCTTTCAACTCTTTTAACTCTACGGGAGTCAGTCTATATAGAAGAATGGAGATAGGCTGAGTGTTGGGAAGAAGATCAATCCCAAAATCTATCTCTATTTGGAGAAACTTTGGGAAGATTATTTAGAAAAATATCTAGATACTCATTGACAATAGAGATGGACTGGAGTGAAGGTATTTTTAACTTAGAATTTTTGACTCGTACTAACTTAGAATTTTTGACCCCTAGATATCATTACAAGATTTAAGATATGATATGAACTTTTCTTTAGGTACGACAGGACTACCTTTCCATTCAAGAATTGAATCATTGGGAAAATAAAACTTGACTACCCTTGTTCTACAATCAATGAAAGCATAGCATTAATACAACCAGTCCATATTTAAGATAACATCAAAGTCCACCATGTCAAGCTCAACTAAGTCAACTATGGTGTCTTTTTGATGGACAATTAATGTCACCCAAATTACACCTCCTAAGAAGTATAATATGGTCTATTATCAAACATAGAACCCAACTAGGTTGGGCTTGAACCCACAGGGAATAGGACAAAAATCTATCACGAGCTTGCAGATGTAGCTGGAAAGTATAGAAAGTAAATAGGGATTTTGTAAGAATTAGTAGTAATATTACCAATGCTTGGCAAGTAGGGTTGTAATCAGTATGAGACAATCACTAGGGTTGTGTTCCCCAAACTTCTTAACTCCACAAACTTATCATGCCCGTCAAACTATCTCGGTGTCTTGCATGCAGAATCTAACAAGTTATGTATCACCTAAGCATCTCTCGACCTTGATTTAGGTGAATTTTACTCATCTTTTCTCGGTATCGGAGTATTGCATTATTAACCTATAAGACCCTACAAAGTTTCCACGTAGTCCGAGCCTTAGAGCGTGTTAAGTGAAGTATAATTCTAGCCCTAAAAGATTGAGAAGAGACTTACCAAGTGATTGGTATTTAAACCATATAGAATTTTCTTAAATTTGACTTTTTTTCGTGTAGAGAATTGAATTAGCTTTCTAGAGATACCAATTTCATCCAAATCTGGCATCGGGGTGAGAAGTTATGGCTATGTTACTGAGAGTTGTCGGAACCGCCCAGGTACGATGGATGACCCGATGGACCGTTGAGTCTGTGACAGACCGTATCTCGTCCCATCGCAACCAAGGAAGTAACTCCCTTTTTTAGCCCAAGTGTGATGGCCAGGACGATGGACCGTCAAGGCTGCAATGGACCATCGCTGAGACCGTCGCCACTGAGGCAGTGTGGTCTCATCCTGGACAACGTGCGGTGGACGATCCGATGGACCATCAAGACTGTGATGGACCATCGCTTCGACCGTCACATCGAGGTAGTGTGTTATTTTTTTGACCGACGTGCCACGAATGATCCGACGGACCATCAGGCTAGCGATGGGCCACCGCTCTGACCGTCGCAGCCCCCGTTTAGTATGTTTAACTCATTTTTAAAAGGGCTTTTCGATCTTTCCACTATTTTATACCCTGATATATTCCAACCAAAGAAAATGGCTTCATTCATCATCCAAAACACAATAGAGCTAGGGTTTCTCCCTCAAGATCAAATCTAAAACCCTTCTATAAGAAATCTAAGAACTCACCATAGATTCTACAAATTGAGTTGAGATTTAAGTTTTCCGAGTTCAAGGGTTGCAAGATCCCTCTCTCAAGAGTAATAATAAAAGTTGAATAAAGCTTGTTCATCCAATTTCATAGTCTAAGGTATGTGGAGTTTTGAATAAGGGTAATCCTTTCACCCTTGTGCCCAAAGGCTTATTTAAACTACAATTTTTTGCAATTTATAAGATTTTACATGAAATTGAATTGGGGTTTTTCACCCATTATTATTGGTTGCAAGCTTTTGATGTTTCCCCATGAATTGAGAGTCTGATGACATGATTTTTACATGTTTTCTTGAGAAATTGCAGCTGGGTCTATACCCCATGATTTTAATCCTTGAGAAGTTAATAGTTGAAATGTTTGAGATATTGAAGTATATGAGTATGTTGAGCTTATGAGCTAAATTGCTGTAAATTCCAGATTTCTATATGATTTATGAATCTATATGCTATCTAATATGCATTTTGATGAGTTTTAACTTGAGATTGAATTATGGGTCATTAAGCCCTACTTGAGACTTGCAATTTTATGAACTTTTGTGCTATAAGCACCCATGATTTGAGTATTTTGAGATTATTGAGAAATGTTTTAACCTAATGGTCATAGAGTTTTGAAATCCACTCTACCATATGAGATTACAGATTTGATTGTTGGGTTCTTATGAACCATGAGATTATTTTGAAAGTGGATTTCCATGAGATGAGCAAGATATTTAGCACCGAGTTGGGTAAGTTCCCATGGTTTCTTACCCCAGAACTACGTGCCACTGTAGGTTTGAGATTTTGGGCCCAAGGCCAAGATGATTGGGCTCGAGGCCAAGATAATTGATCACTGAGTTGAGGTTATACTCCTTGGCAAGAGTATGACGCCTCTCCCCAACGTGAGGTTTCTTCCTTAGGAGGACAAGACATTGGACTCCATGTAGCTCGCATGGTTTATGTCGATTAAGAGAACCTCCCTAAACTAAAGTATTTTCCATTGAGATAGAATATTTCCCCTAAAGCTTTGAGATGAGATATTTTCTAAAGTGAACAAATTGCTTTTGAGTGTTTTCCAAAGAAGGAAGTAATTTTCTCCGCTAATAAGAGTTGATCATCAATTTTTAAACCAAAGTCATATGATTCTGAGTTCCAAGTATTTGAGTTCAAAAGATTTATAATTTTTTGAGCAATAAAGAAGTTTTACTCTCCATGAGATATACGCATGAGTTGAAAGTATTGTTTAAAGCTTTCTTCAGCCTATGAGTAACGAGAATAAGAGGATAATACAGATTTTAAAGCCAAAGTATAATGACTCATGAGATTTGTGTTACATTCTTCATTCTATATGATTTATGAGCTTTACATTTTAGACTTATTCAAGCCACGTGAGTCATTTTCATTTGCATGCATGATTTGATTAAAGAGTATTGATATTGTTTTATGTAAATGCATACATCCCCATATACTCAGTACATTCCCAAGTGCTGATCCACATATACGTCTATGTGCTACATTGTCTTATAATGTAGGTTCAGGTGCTTATTCCCAGCCTCGTCAGTGATTCCCGAGTACCTTTGTCTACATTTCTCCTGCGGTGAGTCCTCATGGTTCGAGGGCCTATCTTCAGATATTTCAATACTTGAGTGTTTATGTCATTACTTTAAGTTCAGTTTGAGTCAGTTGAGGACCTATCCCAATGGCTCTCGAGTTCATGGAGTAGTAGAGGCCTTGTCAGACTAGTTATCAGACTGTGGTTGTGTTGAGATTTCCAGTATTATGGTCATTTGGACCGAGTATTACCTTCGTACTCCTTTTCATTTGATATGACAGTGCCAGTGTTTTGTGTATTCCTTCTTGAATGAGTTATTATGAGAAGTGATAAGCTCAAAGGGTTAGCTTAGGTCTACTTGTAGTCCTAAGCACCGTGTGACGTCTTAGGAGGTGATTTTGGGTCGTTACAAACTTGGTATCAAAACCTAAGGTTTTAAAGGAGTCCTAGGGAGTATGACAAGCCGTATTGAGTAGAGTTTTGATCATCGGTGTGTAGCACACCACATCTATGAGCAAGAGGCTACAAGATATTTTAGGAAAAATTTGTTTCTTTCTTTCAGATTCCTTCGTGCCTGCAATTGTCCCTTTCATCTAATAATTTATGCTCTTCTATTTCAGAAAATGCCTCTTCAAAGAGCGAATGCCTGCGGAAATGATGATGAGCAAGCCCCACTTGTTGATCCTATGAATGAGACTGTGTCTCATGCTGAGTTTTGGGTGGCCTTTCAGGTGTTAGCCTAAGCAGTCACCGCTAATGTTTGGGCCAATAACCAGGCCACAGTTGCAAATCAGCAGGGAGGTGATGTAGCTGCTTCTAGGATCTGTGTTTTCATGCGGATAAATCTGCCAAAGTTTTATGGATCCAAGGAAGGTGAGGACCCACAGTTTTACCTTGAGGAGGTGAGAAATATCCTGCAGGTGATGTATGTTTCTAAGGAAGAAAGTGTTGAATTAACGTCTTACAGGTTGAAGGACATAGATTATGACTGGGTTGTATCGTGGAGGAAGGGTAGAGGTGAGAATGCTGCTCCTATGACTTGGAAGGTGTTCCAAGATATATTCTTGGACAAGTTTTTTTTTCTTGAGATGAGGGAAGCAAAGATGGAGGAGTTTATGAACTTGAGGCAGGGCTCTATGACTGTTAATGAGTACTGCTTGAAGTTCAACCAGTTGGCCAAGTATGCTCCTGATTTGATTTCTGACACCCGAGCTAGTATGAGCAAGTTCGTGATAGGTGTTTCTTATTTGGTGCTGAAAGAGTGTTGGACTGCGATGCTGCATAGGTATATGGATCTATCTAGGTTGATGATGCATGTATAATAAATAGAGGTGGATAAGATTAGAGAGAAAGACAGAATGAGGGGTAACAAGAGGGCTAGATCTGAGCAACATGAGTATAGTCAGCCTAGGTTCCATGGATGAAACCGCCCTCAGTTTCAGAGATGTTCGTCTATTCCAGCACTTTTATTAGCTAGTGCTCCCACGCCTAAGGGCAGGAAGGAGCAAGGTAGAAGGTATTTTATGTCTAGGTTGCAAAATAGTGTTGGTAACAGGCCCCATTATCCTCCTTGTGCTAAGTCTGGTAGGGATCATCCCAGTGAGTGTTTCGCAGATTTGAGGGGTTGTTTTGGTTGTGGCAAGCAGGGCCATAGAATTAGAGATTATCTGTATGCTATACAAGGGACCAGAGATACCCAAACTTAGGCACAGTCTACTAGTACACCAGATCCTGTCCCTCATCCCGCCCCTGTTCAGGGTGCTTTATCTAGCACTGTTGGCGGTTAGCACCAGAATAGATTCTATGCCTTACTATCCCATCAGGAGAGGGAGGACTCTCCCGATGTTGTTACTGGTATGCTCCGCATCTTTTGTTTTGATGTTTATGTGTTATTGAACCCCGAGTTAAGTCTTTCATATGTGACCCCACTTGTAGCTGTGAAATTCAAAATGAGTCCCAAAAAGATTCCTGAGCCTTTCCTAGTTTCTACACCAGTAGGGGAGTCAGTTGTTGCTGAACAAATGTATAAAGATTGTCCTATTACTGTTCTTCATAGAGTCATACTTGCTGATTTAATAGAGTTAGACATGGTGGATTTTGACCTTATTCTGGGTATGGATTGGCTTCATTCTTGTTATGTATCTATAGACTATCATAACTGTGTGGTCAAGTTTCTGTTACCTGATGAGCCAGTTTTTGAGTGGTCCGGGAGTTCGGTATCTCCCAAGAGTCATTTTATCTCCTATCTCAAAGACAAAAAGCTAATATCCAAGGGTTAAATCTATCACCTAGTTAGAGTCAAAGACACTAAGTCTGAGGCTCCAACTATTCAGGCAGTTGACATTGTTAATGAGTTTCCAGATATTTTTTTGGAAGATCTCCTAGGGGTACCTCCCGATAGAGAGATATAGTTCAAGATTGACCTTCTTCCCGATACTCATTCCATTTCTATTCTGCCATACCGTATGCCACCTGCTGAGCTTAAAGAGTTGAAAGAGCAACTTAAAGATCTTTTAGACAAAGGTTTCATAAGGCCCAGTATTTCACCTTGGGGCGCACCTATTCTATTCGTATGGAAGAAAGATGGTTCTTTGCGTATGTGCATTGACTATCATCAGCTTAACAAGGTCACAGTAAAAAATAAGTATCTTATTTTGTGAATTGATGACCTATTTGGTCAATTGCAAGGTGCAAGTTATTTCTCTAAGATAGACCTCAGATCTGGCTATCATCAACTTAAAGTGAGGGAATGTGATATTCCAAAGACAACCTTCCGAACCTGCTATGGCCACTTTGAGTTTCTAGTCATGTCTTTTGGGCTAACCAATGCCCCAACAGCTTTTATGAACTTCATGAATCGAGTGTTCAAGTAATATCTTGATATATTTGTCATAGTGTTCATAGATGACATCCCTGTATACTCCCATAACGAGAATGATCATGCAAATCACCTTAGAATTGTCTTGCAAACTCTTAGAGGTCACCAGTTTTTCACCAAATTCAGTAAGTGTGAATTTTAGATAAGGTCTATAGCCTTTCTAGGTCATATTATGTCATCCGAAGGTATTAAAGTTGATCCCCAAAAGACAGAAGCTGTAAGAAATTGGCCTAGACCTATCTCTCCATGTGACATTAGAATTTTCTTAGGTCTAGCGGGCTACTACCGCCATTTTTTTGAAGGTTTCTTTTCTATTGCGTCTCCCATGACCCAGTTGACCCAAAAGAAAGTTAAGTTCCAGTGGTCAGATTCTTGTGAGAAGAGTTTTCAGGAGTTGAAGACTCGACTTACTTTAGCCCTTGTGTTGACTTTTCCTGATGGTACAGATGGTTTTTTGGTGTATTATGATGCCTCTAGAATTGTTTTGGGTTGTGTGTTGATGCAAAGAGGTAAGGTTATAGCCTATGCCTCTAGACAGTTGAAGCCGCATGAAAAGAATTACCCAACCCATGATCTTGAGTTAGCTGCTGTGGTCTTTGCTTTGAAAATCTGGAGAAACTATCTTTATGGTGTTCATGTTGATGTGTTTACTGATCATAAGAGCTTGTAGTATGTGTTTACTCAGAGGGAGTTGAATCTTAGGCAGAGAATGTGGTTAGAGTTGTTAAAAGACTATGATATGAGTGTGTTGTATCACCCGGATAAGGCTAATGTAGTGGCGAATACCCTTAGCAGATTGTCTATGGGTAGTGTTGCTCATGTAGTGGAAGGTAAGAAATCGTTAGCTCATGATGTGAATTGTATGGATAGATTAGGTGTTAGGTTGGTTAATTTAGCTGAGGGAAGTACTTTGGGGAAAATTAGTTCCAAATCCTCTTTAGTTTTGGAAGTGAAGGAGAAATAAGATAGAGAACCTAGTTTGATCAGACTGAAGGAGACAGTTAAGGACCAAAAGCTAGAGGTATTCTCCCGAGGGGGATATGGCGTGTTGAGATCACAGGGTAGATTGTACGTTCCATGTTTTGATGATATGAGGTAGAGGATTATGGCTGAAGTTCATGGCACGCGGTATTCTATTCATCGCGACACTACCAAGATGTATCGCGACTTGCGGGAAATCTATTAGTGGAATAGTATAAAGAAAGATATAGCTGAATTAGTTGCAAAGTTTGCAATGTGCCAACAGGTTAAGGTAGAGCACCAAAGACTTGGTGGTGTGATGCAAGAGTTTGGTATACCCACTTGGAAGTGGGAGGTGCTGAATATGGACTTTGTGATCGGGTTACCCCTCTCGTGTCGTCATCATGATTCTATTTGGGTTGTTGTAGATAGGTCGACTAAGTCTGTGCATTTCTTGCCTGTGCATACATCTTATATAGCTGAGGATTATACTAGATTGTATATCCAGGAGTTAGTCAGGCTGGACGGAGTTCCCCCGTCTATCATTTCGGATAGGGGTTCAATTTACTTCTCAGTTTTGGAGGGCTTTTCAGCAGGGTCTTGGTACCCAAGTTCTTTTGAGTTCCGCTTTTGATCCGCAGACAGATGGTCAGGATGAGAGGACCATTCAGACCCTAGAAGACATGTTGAGGGCGTGTGCTCTTGATTTCAAAGGTAGTAGGGATAAGCATTTGCCATTGATAGAGTTCGCCTATAACAATAGTTACCATGCTAGCATCGGGATGGCACCATTTGAGGCTTTGAATGGTAGAAGATGTACATCACCCATAGGTTGGTTCGTAGTGAGTGAAGCTGCCGTGATTGGGCCTGATGCAGTGTTTGAAGCTATGGATAAAGTCAAGTTGATTAAAGAGAGGTTAAAGACAACTCAGAGTCATCAAAATTCATATGCTGATGTGAGGAGAAGAGATCTTGAGTTTGAAGTAGGTGATTTGGTGTACTTGAAGATTTCACCCATGAAAGGGGTGAAGAGGTTTGGTAAAAAGGAAAAGCTTAGTCCCCGTTATATTGGCCCGTATAGAGTTTTGAGCCGTGTTGGGAAAGTAGCCTTTGAGGTTGAGTTGCCTGCGGAGTTGTAAGCTGTTCATCCTATTTTTTATGTCTCCATGCTTAAGAAGTATATTGGTGATTCCGTTGTGGTAGATCCTTCAAAGAGTGCTGAAATTTAGAACAGTCTTTCATTCGATGAGATTCCCTTTGAGATCCTAGATTTTAAGATCCGTAGACTGAGGAACAAAGGGGTTCCCTTGGTCAAAGTGTTGTGGCGGAACCAGTCAGTTGAGGGAACTACTTGGGAGGCAGAAGCAGACATGCAAGCCAAGTACCCACACCTCTTTTCCGCTAGTTCAAATCGATCCGAAGGTATTATTCTTCCTTAATTCAGCCATTCTAATCTAAAGTTCAGCTATATATCTATTCTTGCATGAGTTCTTACAATTTTGAGGTATTCAAGAGTTTAGAAAGATTTTGAGCTCGTTTAGCAAATTGCTTCAGCTATGTGTATTTTGTTTTTCTTATGTTCCTAGTCTAACTAGCGACATTCGAGGACGAATGTTTCTAAGGGGGATATATTGTAAGACCCCGCAAAGTTCCCTCGTAGTCCGAGCCTTAGAGGGTGTCAAGTGAAGTGTAATTTTAGACCCTAAAAGATTGAGAAGATACTTCCAAGTGATTTCTATTTAAACCATATAGAATTTTCTTAAATTTGACCTTTTGTCGTGTAGAGAATTGAACTAGCTTTCCAATGATACCAATTTCGTCCAAATCCGGCATCGGGGTGAGAAGTTATGGCCGTTTTATTAAGAGTTGTCGGAAACGCGCAGGTACAATGGACGACCCAACAGACCGTCATGTCTGCTATGGAACGTCACTCGACCCATTGCAACCAAGGCAGTAACTCCCTTTTCTGGCCTAAGTGTGATGGCCTGGACGACAGACCGTCAAGGTTGCAACGGGCCATCGCTGAGACCGTCGCCACTGAGGTAGTGTGGTCTCATCCTGGCCAACGTGCGATGGACAATCCGATGGACCATTAAGACTGCGATGGACCATCGATTTGACCATCACATCGAGGTAGTGTGTTCTTTTTTTGACCGACGTGCGATGGATGATCCGACAGACCATCAGGCTAGTGACGGACCGTCACTCTGACCGTTGTAGCCCCCGTTCAGTATTTTTAACTCGTTTTTAAAAGGGCTTTTTGGTCTTTCCATTCTTTTATACCCTGATATATTCCAAATAAAGTAAATGGCTTCATTCATCATCCAAAACACAAGAGAGCTAGGGTTTCTCCCTCAAGATCAAATCTAAAACCTTTCTCCAAGAAATCTAAGAACTCACCATAGATTCTACAAATTGAGTTGAGATTTAAGTTCCCCAATTTCAAGGGTTGCAAGAACCCTGTCTCAAGAGTAAGAAGAAGAGTTGAAGCAAGCTTGTTCATCCAATTTCATAGTCTAAGTTATGTGGGGTTTTGAACAAGGGTAATCCTTTCACCCTTGTGCTCAAAGGATTATTTAAACTGCAATTTTCTGTAATTTATGAGATTTTACAAGAAATTGAATTGGTGTTCTTTTACCCATTGTTATTGGTTGCAAGCTTTTGATATTTCCCCATGAATTGAGAGTTTAATGACATAATTTTTACATGTTTTCCTGAGAAATTGCAGCTGGGTCTATACCCCATGATTTTAATCCTTGAGAAGTTAATAGTTGAAATGCTTGAGATATTGAAGTATATGAGTATGTTGAGATTATGAGCAAAATTTCTGTAAATTCTAGATTTCTATATGATTTATGAATCTATATGCTATCTAATACACATTTTGATGAGTTTTAACTTGAGATTGAATTATGGGTCATTAAGCCCTACTTGAGACTTGCAATTTTATGAAATTTTGTACTATAAGCACCCATGATTTGAGTATTTTGAGATTATTGAGAAATGTTTTGACCTAATGGTCATAGAGTTTTGAAATCCACTCTACCACATGAGATTACAGATTTGATTGTTGGTTTCTTATGAACCATGAGATTATTTTGAAAGTGGATTTCCATGATATGAGTGAGATAAACTAAAGGGAGTAGTATTTAGCACCGAGTTGGGTAAGTTACCACGGTTTCTTACCCCAGAACTACGTGACACCGTAGGTTTGAGATTTTTGCCCTGAGGCCGAGATGATTGGGCCCGAGGCTGAGATAAGTGATAACTGAGTTGAGGTTGTACTACTTGGCAAAAGTATGACACCTCTCCCTAACGTGAGGTTTCTTCCTTAGGAGGATAAGACGTTGGACTCCATGTAGCTCGCATGGTTTATGTCGGTTAAGAGAACCTCCCTAAACTAAAGTATTTTTCATATGGATTCCCAAAACCCTAGTTATGGATTTATCTTCTCATGCTTTCAAGAACACACGTAGAATTCATAATTGCAAGCATATGAATGATCTCACATATAATAAGAATGAAAATCAAAATCTCAACTTTATATCAAACCCTAAAAACCAATGAACTAGAATCCCAAGATCAAAACTGTGTCTTAGAACTCAAAATAATGTAGTAAGTATGTAAAGTGGGTCTGCCAAGAATAAAAGATCCAATGGATATTTATAGATACATTAAAAAACATAGAAAACCTTTCCAAAACAAAGTAGAAAAATTGAGTCAACACCAAACTACAACCCCACTTACGCGCTGTAGGTAGTACCTACATGACCTAGGTAGGTTCATAAGAATAAAAAAAATTAAAAAATTTGGCTTTAGAACCCCTACCTACGAGGGGTACCTACAGGGCCGTTGGTAGTACCTATGCCTTGTAGGCAGGGTCTGTAGAAGTCAAACTTAAAAATCAACTTTCAGAACGTCACTTCTTCTACCTATGTGGTCCACCTACGACCTGTAGGTAGGGTTTGTAGGTAGCCCTCCTGCTTCACTTCATCACTTTTTGCTCCTTCTCTGCTCTGAATCCTATTTTCCTGCAAAACCAACATAAAAACACATCACATCTAACAAAAAGACCTAAGTACTTGTATAATTTCCTTGTTTTATGCATCAAAAGTATCATGAAACCATGGAACATCAACACATTCAACTTAGAACATTTGCATTTCCTCAGGAAACTAACACATCACAGAGAAAACACGATTCTTAACTAAAAGAAACCTAAGGCACCTGTGGCAGTCAACTCAATTTAGCTCAAAAATCGATCATTACCCTCCTATTTACAACTTTCAAAACCACTATGTGAATCCATGTATCACAACAATATGACACAAAGGAATCAAGTGATAGCATTATATTAGCAACAACCAACCAAACGTATATGTAATTTACACTACCCGAACAGATAAGCAGTAAACAATACAACCCATGTACTCTCACCACAAAGAAGTCCCAACTCTTACAGTATAATAATGCATGTCAATGCAGAGACGATACCAAGACACTCACTTTATCAAAAGAAGTTCCAACAATGTGCATAAGATATCATAGGCTTTCCCTTATTTTCTATACCTTAGTTTTGTTTGAACAGTTGGACTAGGATCACTATAGGACTTTTCTAGGCTTGTAATGTAGGCTTGGGGGCAGGTATGTACATTTGGGATATAGTAACTCACCCTCCTTGACACTACACTTATATTATTGGCTCTACTTCTCAACCATACTCCTTTTATTTCTCCCTTTCTTTCCTTTATTGCTACATTATTGGCTCCACTTCTCAACCATACCCTTTTATTTCTTCCTTTCTCTCCTTTATTGCTAATTCATTGAGTGTGGTTTTCTTTTTGCTTTCTTTATTTCTCATTTTCTTTTTTTTTTCTTTTAGATTTTCTACCACACCTAACCCGACTTTTTTTGCTTATTCACACCCTTCTTCATACCTATTTCAACTACGCACTACTATGATAGGCACCCTCAACTTAGGCGATTTGCCTGAGTTGAGGTGCATAGTGTCCATGGAGGGACTATCATTGCAACTAAATGGGAAGGTGACAAGGTGAAAATAAGAAAATAAGTCAGTTTAGGCTCAAATCAGGGATGGAGGGATGATGCAAGGTTCACAACCATTCAAGTAATTCCTATATTTTCAGTGTGGTTCATAAGTAATTCCTGTATTTTCAGTGTATCCAAAGCACATACATAACAGAAGACACAAATTAAGAACACACACATGACAACAAGTAAATATAAAACAATAAAACATACAAGTGAAATGATGCATATGATGATATGAGAACAATGATGCAAGGTTCACAACCATTCAAAATGAGTGTTTCCACAATCAATCCATATGATGTATTTCTACAACCAATCATATGAAGTATTTCCATGACCAACCACAATGTTACAATTCCACAACTATGTGAGCCAATATCCACTCACTATTTCCACTATCCATGAATTTTTCACATGATTCACATGCCTACAAAGTATGATTATATCACAATACGCCAAAGGTACCACAATAGGCATTTCTAACAGCACAATTACAATTATTTTTAGGTATTTAAGGCGATCAAATCATTACATAAGACCCTGCACGTTCACACATATCATATGATATCTCAGATTCAATAATTACATCAAATTTTGGTTCCCACATGCGTACAACATATAGAATGCCATATTTCATAACTAATTCCAAGCCTTAACATGCATTTTGGTTTACAAATTAACTACCCAGTCCAGCTTGAAGAGTTAAGCTATAACCTAACTCAAATGCTAAAACCGACCCGAAACACTTCAAAGCCAAAACCCTACTTCTCACTAATGGTATTGAAATCAACTAAAACCTAAAAATACAGAATCTACGCATCATAACATAGCCAATGAAACCCATATTCATAACTTTAGGTTTGGGGTGAAAACGGACCCACAAAATGAATTTTCAAAAAAGAAGGAAAAAATCAGAACTTTACTTCAAAAACGTGTTTACCATACTTTTAGGAATCCACAATTGAAAACCCAAGTCAAATCGAGTCAAAATGAGGTTCGAATCATAGAAAACCCATTTTAAAGCTTTACTGGGTAAAACCTTTGTTCAAAAATCGAAGTTGCTTTGAAGATGAAATCGAGGAAAAATAAGTAATTATAGGATTAGGAACATTATTCAAGTGAAAAGGAGTGAAATTTGAGGATAAATCAAGTAATAAGGTTTTTGGGGTTTTGAGAAATTAAATCAAGAATTAAAGTAAGAAAAGGATGAAATCTCATCTTAAATCCATAAAAGAATCAAGAAATAGACATTAACCTAGCTTCCCAAGCACCCACAAGCTTTATTTTGACCTCTCACATTATTTTACGATATAACTCTCAAGAGGCAAGATGAAAGAATAAGCAAAATCGGGAAAAGGGGGTTATTTATATTTTCACCAGGTAGTTAAAACATAAATCAGGCTCATCAAATAAGATTTACCCTTTATTTACCAGGTTGCACCAGCAACCTGGTGCACCAGATTTTAAGTCCCAAAATGGACTTCGACAGGGTGCCTGAAATTCATTCGGAGTTCAATATATACAAACAAACTATGTAGTGTAACGACCCAAAATTTCCTCCTGGGACGTCACACGGTGCTTAAGGCTGCAAGTAGCCCCAAGCTAACCCTTTGAGCCTGTCACTACATAAAATAACTCATTTTGAGAAGAAATAAACAAAACACTGGCACTATCGTATCAAATGATAGAAAATATGAAGAAATTACTTGGTCCAAACGACCACAATACTGGAAATCTCAACATACTAACAATCTTATCACTAGTCTGACAAACCCTTTACTACTCAAGTCTACTAGAGAGCCATTGGGACAGGTCCCCAACTGACTCAAACTGAACTGAAAGCAATAATATGTCTACTAAAACACTGAAATGTCTGAAGATAGGTCCTCGAACCATGAGGACTCACCACTGTAGAGATGTAGACAAAGGTACTCGGAAATCACTGACGTGGCTGGGAATGAGCACCTGAACCTACATTATAAGTCAATGTAGCACATAAACGTATATGTGGATCAACACTTGGGAATGTACTGAGTATATGGGGGTGTATGCATGTACATAAAACAATATCCATGCTCTTTAATCAAATCATGCATGCAAATATGAATGACTCACATAGCTTGAATATGTCTAACATAATAAGCTCATAAATCATGTAGAATGAAGCATGTAACACAAATCTCGTGAGTCATTATACTTTAGCTTTAAAAATCTGAACGCTTCTCTTATTCTCATTACTCTAAGACTAAAGAAAGCTTTAAAAAATACTTTCCAACTCATGCATATATCTCATGGAGAGTAAAACTTTTTTAATGCTCAAGAACTTAGAACTCTTTTAAACTCAAGACACTTGGAACTCGGAATTCTATAATTCTTACTAGTAAAGAAAACTACTTTCTTCTTGGGAAAATTTTATTTCAAGAAACTATTTTAAAAATCTTACTATTAGGAAAAAAATCACTTATCCCAAAGCTTTAGGGAAACTATTCTATCTCAAGGGAGGTTCTCTTAACCGACATAAACCATGCGAGCTACGTGGAGTCCAACGTCTTGTCCTCCTAAGGAAGAAACCTCACGTTGGAGAGAGACGTCATACTCTTGCCAGGGCGTATAACCTCAACTCAGTGATCACTTATCTCGGCCTCGAGCCCATAAATCTCAATCCTACAGTGGCACGTAATTCTGGGGTATGAAACCATAGTAACTTACACAACTCGGTGCTAAATACTACTCCCTTTAGTTAGCTATGCTCATCTCATGGAAATCCACTTTAAAATAATCTCATGGTTTATAAAAACCCAACTATAAAAGCTTTAGTCTCATTTGGTAAAGTGGATTTCGAAGCTACTATGACCATTAAGGTCAAAACTTTCTCAATGATCTCAAAATACTCAAATTATGGGTGCTTATAGCACAAAAGTTCATAAAAACTGAACTCTCAAGTAGGGTTTAATGATCCATAATCAAATCTCAAGTTAAGACTCATCAAAATACATACTAGATTTCATATGGACTCCTAAATCATATAGAAATCTAGAATTTACAGCAATTTATCTCAAAATCTCGACATACTCACGTACTTCAACTTCTAGAACATTGGGAAATCTCAAAATCTCATGCATAGTAATATTGGGTATGAACCCACTCTTCAAATTCATAGGAGAACTCATAAAGTCATGTATCTTTGCAATTTAAAACAAGTTTTGGGAACAAGGACGAAAGAATTGTCCTTGTTCAAACCCCACATACCTTAGATTGTGAAACTAGATGAACAAGCTTGCTTGAAACTCTTCTTCTTACTCTTTGAGAGAGGGTTCTTGAAGCCTTGAACTTGGGGAACTCGAATCTCAACTCAATTTGTAGAAAATATGGTGAGTTCTTGAATTTCTTGGAGAAGGGTTTTGGGTTTGTTTTTGAGGAAGAAACCCTAGACTTTGGATGTTTTGGGAGATAATGAAGTCATATGCTTCGTTTTGAATATATCTAAGTGTTAAAAGGGGAAAATGCCAAAAAGTCCTTTTAAAATGACTTAAAAATAATGAACGAGATTTGCAACGGTCGGAGTGACGGTCCATCGCTAGTCTGACGGTCCTTTGGATCCTCTGTCGCACGTTGGTCAGAAAAAGGCCACACTGCCTTAGTTGCGATGGTCCTAGCGATGGTCCATCGCTAGATTGACGGTCCATCATCTTGGACGTCGCACTTGGGCCAGAAGAGGGAGTCACTGCCTTGGTTACGACGATTCGGGACACGGTCCATCGCAAACTCGACGGTCCGTCAACCTGTCCATCGCACCTGGGCGGTTCCTACAACTCTTAGTAAAACGACCATAACTTCTCACCCCGATACCGGATTTGGACAAAATTGGTATCATTGGAAAGCTAATTCAATTTTCTACATGACAAAAAGTCGATATTAGGGAAATTCAATCAATGTTAAAACACTAATCACTTAGGAAGTCCCTTCTTAATCTCTTAGGGCAGGAATTACACTTCACTTGACACACTCTAAGGCTCAGACTACGAGGGAACTTTTGCAGGGTCTTACAATATCTCCTATTTGGAATATTCGTCCTAGAATGTCGCTTGTTAGACCAAGAACATAGGAAAAACTGAGTACACATAGCTGAAACAATTTTCTAAATAGCTCAAAATCTTTCTAAACTCTTGAATACTTCAGAAATTGCAAGAACTCATGCAAGGATAGATATATAGCTGAAATTTAGATTTAGAAGGGCTAAATTAAGGAAGAATAATACCTTCGGCTTGGTCTGAACTCATGGAAAAGAGGTGCGGGTACTTGGCTCGCATGTCTGCTTCTGCCTCCCTAGTAGCCCCCTCAACTGACTAGTTCCGCCACAAAACTTTGACCAAGGGAACCTCTTTGTTCCTCAGTCTACGGATATGGAAGTCTAGAATCTTAACAAGAATCTCATCGAATGAAAGACTATTATGAATATCAACACTCTCTGAAGGATCCACTACAACGGAATCACCAATATGCTTTTAAGCATGGAGACATGAAAAATAGGATGAATGACTGATAGCTTTACGGGAAACTCAACTTCACAGGCTACTTTACCAACACGACTCAAGACTCTATAGGGGCCCACATAATGGGGACTAAGCTTCCCCTTTTTACTAAACCTCTTCACTCTTTCATGGGTGAAATCTTTAAGTACACCAAATCACCCACCTCAAACTCAAGATCCCTTCTCCTCACATCGGTATATAACTTTTGACGACTCTGAGCTATCTTCAACCTTTATCTAAGCAACTTAAATTTATCCATAGCCTCAAACACTACATCATCCCCAATCACAGCAGCTTCACCCACTTCAAACCAACCTATGGGTGATCTACATCTTCTACCATACAAAGCCTCAAATGGAACCATCTCAATGCTAACATGGTGACTATTGTTATAAACAAACTCTATCAATGGTAAATGATCATCCCAACTACTCTTGAAGTCAAGAGCACATGCCCTCAACATATCTTCTAGAGTCTGAATGGTCCTCTCAGCCTGACCATCTATCTGTGGATGAAAAATGGAACTCAAATGTACTTGGGTACCAAGGCCCTACTGAAATGCTCTCCAAAACTGAGAAGTGAACTGAGTACCCCTATCCGAAATGATAGACAAGGGAACTCCTTGCAACTTGACAAACTCTCGGATGTATAACCTAGCATAATCCTCAGCTGTATAAAATGTATGCACGGGAAAGAAATGTGTGGACTTAGTCAGCCTATCTACAACAACCCAAATAGAATCATAATGACGATCCAAAAGAGGTAAACCAGTCACGAAGTCCATATTCACCTCTTCCCACTTCCAAGTGGGTATACCAAACTCTTGCATCACACCACCAGGTCTTTGGTGTTCTACCTTAACCTATTGGAATGTTGTACACTTTACTACAAACTCACCTATATTCTTCTTCATACCACTCCACTAATAGATTTCCCATAAGTCACGGTACATCTTGGTAGCGCCGGGATGGATAGAATACCGCGCACCATACAATTCATCCATAATCCTCTGCCTCAGATCATCAACAGACGGGACATACAACCTACCCTGCAATCTCAACACGCCATCTCCCCCGTGGGAGAAAATATCTACCTTTTGGTCCTTAACTGACTTCTTCAGTCTGACCAAACTAGGATCTCTATCTTGCTTCTCCTTTACTTCTGAAACTAAAGAGGATTCAGAACTACTCTGCACCAAAGTTCTTCCCTCAACTAAATCAAGCAACCTAACACCCAATCTAGCCAGACAATGCACATCACGAGCTAACTCTTTCTTACCTTCCTTTACATGAGCAACACTACCCATAGACAACCTGCTAAGGGTATCTGCCACTACATTGGTCTTTCCCGGGTGATACAACATACTCATATCATAGTCTTTTAACAACTCTAGCCACCTTATCTACCTAAGATTCAACTCCCTCTTAGTAAACACATACTGCAGGCTCTTATGATCAGTTAACACATCAACATAGACACCATAAAGATAGTGTCTCCAGATTTTCAAAGCAAAGACTACAACAACTAATTCAAGATCATGGGTTGGGTAGTTCTTTTTATGTGGCTTCAATTGTCTAGAGGCATAGGCTATAACCTTACCTCTTTGCATCAACATATAACCCAAACCAACTCTAGAGGCATCACAATACATCATAAAACCTTCTGTACCATCAGGCAAAGTCAACACAGGGGCTGAAGTAAGTCGAGTCTTCAACTCCTGAAAACTCTTCTCACAGGAATCTGACCACTGTAACTTAACTTTCTTTTGGGTCAATTGGGTCATCGGAGACACAATAGAAGAGAAACCTTCAACAAAATAGGGAGAGGGTTCTTGAAGCCTTGGACTCGGGGAACTTGAATCTCAACTCAATTTGTAGAATCTATGGTGAGTTCTTAAATTTCTTGGAGAAGGGTTTTGGGTTTGTTCTTGAGGAAGAAACCCTAGCCTTTGGATGTTTTGGGAGATAATGAAGTCATATGCTTCGTTTTGAATATATCTAAGTGTTAAAAGGGTGAAAAGGCCAAAAAGTCCTTTTAAAATGACTTAAAAATAATGAATGGGATTAGCGACGGTCGGAGTGATAGTTCGTCGCTAGTCTGACGGTCCGTCGCACGTTGGTCAGAAAAAGGCCACACTGCCTTAGTTGCGACGGTCCTAGCGACGGTCCGTCGCTAGCTTGACGGTTCGTCATCTTGGCCGTCACACTTGGGCCATAAGAAGGAGTCACTACCTTGGTTGCGATGGTCCGAGAGACGGTCCATCGAAAACTCGATGGTCCGTCAACCTGTCCGTCGCAATTGGGCAGTTTCGACAACTCTCAATAAAACAACCATAACTTCTCACCCCGGTACCGGATTTGAACGAAATTGGTATCATTGGAAAGCTAATTCAATTCTATACATGACAAAAAGTCGATATTAGGGAAATTCAATCAAGGTTAAAATACTAATCACTTAGGAAGTCCTTTCTCAATCTTTTATGGCCAAAATTACACTTCACTTGACACGCTCTAAGGCTCAGACTACGAGGGAAATTTTGTGGGGTATTACATGTAATCACACTAAATTTGATGCTCTTGGCTCAATTGAGATATCATAATTTCAAAAATTTATCATTTTTTCAAAGTTGATCTCCAAAATTCAAAATTAATTTTCCAAATCGAGTGTCGAAATGAGATTTAAAAGTCGTAAAATCCTACCAAATATTTTACCACCCTAAAATCGGTGTTTTGGCTGCATTGTAATGGTTGAATTTTCCATCCAAGGTCATTCCGATCAAATATGGGTCTTACGCCTATATTTTAAAATTTTCAACTTTCCGACCAACTAGTCGAAATGAGCTCGGGTGCACTGAGACTTAAACTAAAGGTCTACCTAGCCTAAAATTGATATTCTAGAGTTGTCGACGTAGTCCGTTCAACCGTCCATCACATAGATCAAAAGATAAATACATAGGTCCATAATAAGGCTCCCGAAGCCACCAAAAATTAAAATTTCGCACAAAAGGAATCAAAATGCATTGAAAACTATGTCAATAACCCCCACACCTTAGAAATACCACAATGCAACTATAGAGAGGGGGTAAAATAATAAAATCACATACAAATACATATTTTACATATTTCATCATATTTTCAGGTCGTTACAATAGTTCATGACTTTGCTCAAAACCTTATGCAACCAAAGCGCTAATTAACTTCACATTCCACTATCTTGAAGCCTAGTTAAGTCCCTAAAGTGACTTAACCAGTTTTCACATTTTAGGATTTCCAACAGGATCATGTTGAAAACCCTGAGTAACTGTATATATATTTTTTGTTTTAAATAACCTTGCAAAAATACATTATATACATCCATTTGTTGAACATTCCAACCCTTCGCAGCAACAACAGTCAATACTGTTCTCACTTTCACCGTTTTGTTAACTGGAGAAAAGGTTTCTTGATAATCTAACCCCCTTTTCTGGTTAAAATCCTTTTTCTACTAACTTATCATTGAATCTCTTAACTTCTCCATCCACCTTGTACTTTATTTTATACACCCATCTATATTCAATGCCTCTCTTTTCAGGTGGTAATTCAACAAGCTCCTTGTCTTATTATCATCTAATATAGTGATATCTTCTTTAAGTGCTTGAACCCATCTATCATTATGTATGGCATAATGGTATGTACTAGGTTCAACTTTTGTTAAACTATTGGCAATATAAAAGTGATATGATTGTGAAAGACTGCTGAAATCAATACTATCTACAGTAGAGTATAGACTACAAGCCTATTTCCTATTTTTTGAGATGATAAAAATCCTTCTACCAAAGTGGAGCTTTACTGGCTCTGGCGGATCTTCTTTGCACATGTTGAGTAGTTTCAGTGTTATTATTAGTAACTGGATGATAGGTAATGTCTCAACTGCTGCTACCTGGTGTATCATCTTGAACTACACAAGCCACATCTTGCAAGATAGATTGTAGGACTACCTTATCTTGCATAAATAGAGTGTCAAAATCAGTTCCAAAATCTAAGTCCCCTAAAACTAGAACTGAATATATATTGCTAATGGGATGAATAACACCACTATCCTGCAAAACACTTGAGTGAAGGTGGCAAATAGGCTGTTTCGACTGAATTTGGTCAGGTTAAAATGGGTTGAATCAATAGATGGGTCATTACCCAACCCTGCCCATAACTTAGGCTAATATAGGTTGGGTCAAAATGGGCTAAATAATGGGTTATAGCCTAACCTGCCAACTTAACCGACCTTTTCTTCTTTACTTTTAAGAAATACTAACAACCATTAGCAACCAAATATTTCCAAAGAAATATAACAGTAAGCACAAATTCAAGTTTTAAGTTCTGTATTTTAGGAATTTGAAATTTCTATATGAAGAAAATATTTTATTATATACTTTTATATATGGGGGACTTACAAAAATAACCTAGATTTTAGCAAAATGGATGTGTTTCTAGCCTAACTTTCAAAATTATAATTTATAGCTTTTCTTTCTCTTTTTTTTTTTCGTTTCTATTTCTTTTTCCACTCTTCGATCTCTAGCCTCTTTTTCTATCTTTTTTTTTCTTTTTTGTTTTTTCCCTTTTTAATTTCCTTCTTTTTTCGTTTTCTTTTTTTTGTTGTACTTTATATTTTATTATATTTCTAAAAAATATGATTACATCGAGTACATGCCATGGATAATGACAGATACATCATAACCGATCATTGTGTTTGTATTCACATCATTTTTTTTTCTTTTTCTTTTTTTCCTTTTTCATTTTTTTTCTCATTTTTTCTTTTTTTCATAGTTTCCCACCTTTTTTTTGTGTTTTTCTTATATTTATTGTTTTTTTCTTATATTTATTGTTTTCTTCTTATTTTTTCTTCATTTCTTTCTTTTGGATTCTTTTTTTTTTTTTTTTTTTTTCTGTTTTTTATCTATTGCTTGTATTTCTCTTTCTTATGTTTTCTATTTGGTTTTCTTTTTTTGTATTTTTTATTTATCTTTTTTTTAATTTTATTTTATATTTTTTGTATTTTTAAAAAATATGGTTATGTCGAGCACAAGTCATGGGTGATAACGAAAATACTATTATCGCTTATTGTATTTGTATTTGCACCATCATTTATATTTTTATATGCATTGATATAACTGCATTTGCATCTTATAGTTCACATTTGTATTTGTATTTTGTAATTCTACTTGTATTTGTATTTTATAGTTCACACCATCATTTGTATTTTCGTATTTGTTGATGCAATTGTCTTTATATTTTATAGTTTGCACTTGTATTTGTATTTTTATAGTCTGTATGTGTTATTGTATTTTATAGTTCACACTTGTATTTGTATTTTATCGTTCTCACCATCATTTATATTTTATACAATTTGCACTTGTATTTTAAAGAACTATTTTGTATTTGTATTTTATAGTTGACTGCATATTGTATTTGTATTTTATGGTTTCATTTTGTTTGTATTTGCATTCTAATTTGTATTTGTATTTATAAATTGACCGCATATTATATTTGTATTTGTAATTTCACTTGTTTGTATTTGAATTTGTACTTGACAACATCATTTATATTTATAAATAATTGAAAAGAAATTATTATTCTTTTTCCTACAAACAATTGTATTTATATTCATTGATACAAATTGTATTTTACTGATACAAATTGAACAATACAAATATAAATGATAAATTACAAAAATACAAATAAATGTTAAACAATACAAATACAATATTTACATTTGTATCAAATTATACATGTTTATACAACTTTAACCATAAATGATACTTGTTTATATATAATAAAAATGATAAAGTTGACATACAAATACTAATGATACATTTGGATTGAATGACACATTGCATATTATATATTTTAGACTCAAGTAAATACAGTTATTCCATATAATTATTTATATACAAATACAAATGATAAATTATATTTACGGCTAAAGTACTCAAATACAAATAATAAATTTATTTAAAATGTGATACAAATAAATATAAAATATAAAATACAACAACAACAATAAAAATGAGAGAAAAAAATACACAAAAATGAAAAAAAGAAGAAAGATGACAAAATAGGAAAAGACGAAACAAGAATGAAATAGAAAAAAAGGTTGCAAACAAAAAAAAATAAAACAAAAAAAAATTGTTGAAAAACATGAAACTGAAAAAAAAGAAAATATAAGAAAATGAGAAAAAATGGCAAAAAAGGAAAAGACGAAACAACAACGAAACAGGAAAAAAGAAATGAAAAAAGGCTCCAAAGTAAAAACATAAAACGAAAAAAAATTGATGAAAAAACAGAGACCGAGAAAAAAAAATATAAAAAATTTGACAAAAAAGGAAAAACCGAAACAAGAACGAAAAATGATTTTTTTTTTAAAAAGGCTGCAAACCCCCCCCCCCAAAAAAAATTAATGAAAAAATGAAAAAAAAAGAGAAAGAAAATATAAGAAAATAAAAAAAAATAAAAAGGAAAAAATAAACAAAAAAGAAATAGAAAAAAATGAAAAAGAAAAAATGGAAAAGGAAAAAAGATAGAAAAAATGAAAAAAAGGAAAATAGAAGAAGAAAAAACAGGAACAAAAAGAGAAATAAGCAAAGAAAGAAAATTAAAGGAGAAGGCTATAGATTGTATGTAATTGTCAAGAGAGGTTATGGATTTTAACTAATTGAAACTTACACTAAATTAAGTCTAGATTAATAAATCAAGGTTTCTGTAAAAGCTTTAAGCAATTGATGGGTCAATATTGGGCATCATCATGGGTCTATTCGGTCTGGTGATTTGTAATGGGTTAACTTGGGCTAGCCCAAATTAGCCTATTATCAAAATCACTCCTGCCCAAACCCATCAACTCTTGGGAGGATCATTTGGGTTTGGGCTAATTTTGTCACCCCTACACTCTCGAGGGTTGAACTTGAAAAGGGAAACAATTTATGTAAAGAAAACATCTCTACTAATAAAAAGGTGTGATTCTTAAGATCATATAGCTTGTACCCCTTCTATGTAGTTCTATATCCTAACAAGACTGATTTAGTAGCTCTTCGACCAAATTTGTCAGTTTTATGACACAAACACCAATAACTCTCATACAGGAAATATCAGGTGACTTGCCAAACATTACTAAAAGAAGAAATATCATGTAGTACTGATAGAGGAACTCTATTAATAATGTTTACAACTATTAATATGCATTCTCCCCGAAATCTTCTTGGCAAGTAACCTTGAAATCTGATTACTATGGTTGTCTCAAGTATGTACCTGTGTTTTCTTTTCACCACATTCATTTGGTGAAGTGTGTGTGGGCAATAAGTATGGTGCACTATTCCGTGACTCTTAAACAACTCATTACACTATGTATTAAAAATTTCACCCCCATTATTTGATCTGAAAGCTTTGATTTGTACACCAAACTGAGTTTTAATCATTAAGGTAAACTATTTAAGTACGGTAGAAACATCAGACTTAAGATGTATCAAAAACACCCAAGTCCATCCTAAATGATCATCAATAAGAGTAAGAAAGTACTTTATGTTGTTATATCTAGCAGCTTTGTATGGTCCCCGTACATCCACATGAATCAAATAAAAATATTTAATACTTTTGTTACTACATGTAGGAGAAGAAAATCTAACTTGTATTGCCAATGGATAAATTTTACAATATGGCAAAATAAGATTCTTAGTACTCCTGATCGTGTTCATTTTCTTAATCATACTCATGGGCACTTTCCCTAGTATCTTATGCCAAACATCAACACTATCATAGTTTGCTGCTAGTAATGACTTTGTTCCCTACAACTGAGGTTATTGATGTATCCTCAACATGTATAATCCTTCATCTTCTATACCAATCTCCTTCACTTCCCCAGTAAAGAGATCCTAAAGATGGACGAAGTCAGGAAAAATAATGCAAAATAATTTAATCCCTTAGTCAGTTTATATATTGATAAGAGATTAAATTTAAAAGTTGGCACACAGAGCACATCCTGAATAACATCACTTCCTATCAACTGAGAATTTCCAGTATGTGTCATAGTTGTAGAGTCACTTGTAGCTAATTGAACCTATCCTAGAGTTTTTACTTCCAATCCATAATTCAACTATGCTTCATTAATAGACATATGGTTAGTTGCACTACTATATACTATCCAAGTGGAATAACTACTACCAGTAGTGTTACAGAAAGAAGTACCTGCAAAAGTACCTACTACATTAGCACTAGATTCAGTAGACTGACTTATTCAACATCTGCAATATCTAATTATACTAACTAGGTGTGAACTGATTTAGTGAGTAATAAGGAACAACTCCCATTCCATTGCTAGGTTTATGCTATGAATAATAACTGAATTGGTCAGTGCCAGACCTCTAGATCATTAGAGAATGCAATTGCATCTATGGATTAAAAGACATATTGTGATCTCTTACCTATTTTAGTTGTGGATTAGTTGATATTTGCACCATATTAACCTTTTTCTTCCCCTTCTAGTCAGGTGGGTACCAATCAGTTGTAGTAGATCTCCCTGGTGTGGCCTTGCATGTTGTAATGTGATCAATGTTTTAGTTTACTGCAATCCTCTCTAGTGTGGCCTTTCATCTCACAGTAATCATAGTAAGGACCTCTTGGCTTTTGAAAATGTTCATATCCTCTGCCTCTCTTCCTCTATAACTTGAGCTACTAGAGGTAGATACAACATGCTTACTGACAACCAATGCAGTAGGATCAACACTATCACTGCTTCCAATATGTCCACCACTGTCACGACCTGAATCGAAGCCATCCCGAACGACGAAGGCCCGAGAGACCCCTATCTCTGCCCAACCCACTAGTGATATTATCCGCTTTGGGCCCAAGCCCGTACGACTTTAAAACGTGTCACTTGAGAGTAAGGATTGCTTACTTAAATACCCAACATCCCTTTTGTATTTTGCCAATGTGGACTCCTTTTCCTAAGTTGGGGTGTTACATACACCTTTCTTATGGACTCAGCTTCCTCACTGAGGTTTTCCCCACCGAATGGGATTTGCCTACACTTAGGACTGAGGTTTTCCCCACCTTATTGGGATTCTTCTACACTCAGTTTGAACTCTGGCCCATATCGACAAGGCTGACACAAGAGAGACTCTGATACCATTCTATCACGACCCAAGCCGAGGTCCTAGCCGCTACGGGAATCCTAAACCACGAAGGCCCGAGAGACCCCTGTCTCTGTCCAACCCACTAGTGATATTATCCGCATTGGGCCCAGGCCCGCACGACTTTATAATGCGTCACTAGGGAGTAAGGCTTGCTTACTTATATACCCAGCATCCCTCTTGTGTTTTGTCGATGTGAGACTCCTTCTACTAAGTTGGGGTATTACAACCACCTAATGCTCTTTGACTCTCATCTTGAACAATTAATGCATAACTTTGATTTACGCTAGATAGAGAATTCAGCACACAGATCTAGCTTCGAGATTGATTATAACTGTTATTCAATCTTAAGGAACTGAAGCAATTTATGTCTATCCATACTTTTAGTATATTTCTTGGATCTCTCATAATCACAAGAAGAAGGTGGGATGAGTGATTCATACTTAGCCGATAAATCTTTCAACCTCGAGTAATACATAAATATAGGAAAAACACCTTATGTATGTGTGATAATTGCTTTGTGTAAATGAAAAATTTGAGAAATTTACCTTATCAAAATGTTCCTTCAAATCATACCACACCAGTGCAACATTTGGCTTAAGTAATATTTCACTCATTAAATCCTTACTTACATTTCACATAATCCATAAAATCAACATTGCATTGTATCTATCCCACTGTTTTGCTCCAATTCATCCTTGTAATCCTCTCTATTAATGCTTCCATCAATAAACCCCAATTTGTTCTTCATGAAAAGATTCAACTGCATTACACGACTCTATAATGTGTAGTTCTCTATTCCAACAAATTGTATCCCAATCTGTACAGTTCCTGGTACACAAAAAAGAGAGATATACAAGGGATGATCATGATCAATTTTCTTCACCACGATTATGCAATTGAAGCTTTGAAATAGAGAGAAAATGATCGAAGAAACTAAAAAAATTATCAACTGTAAATTGAAGGAGAGATAAAACTGAAAAACTATCAAATCTTAGGATCGAATGATCTGCTCTAATACTATGTTAATTTTATTACAAACACAACCATAAAGGTAATTTGGAGAAGAATTAGTTATCTTCATTTAACACACATAGGGAAGAATTACCGAAAAAGGGAAAGCTACATATGAGAAATATACAAAGTGTGTTCATTCTACTACTAATCTCCTACTTATATACAATTATAACCGACTCAATAGCACAAAATATTTACTGCAAAAATATATTTTAAGAACTAACTAACTACAATAAAATATCTTTTAACAACTTAACTATCCCCATGACAGTTGAATGACAGCTGGCTTCTAGCTCAGCTTAGTTATTTGCTTTTTTCTTGTTATATTCTCCATTATTTAACATAGGTGTAGGTATCATTTTTGGAGAGTTGGAACAATATAGCTTTGAATAACTAACTACTATATCTTTTTTTGGTCACTTCCAACGTTTCCTTTTAATTTTCCCAAGTACTTCAACAACACCTACAACCACTAACTAGACATTAGCCTAGTGTACAATTGTTTCTCTAACTCTTTGACTCTATTTTCAATATTCCATGGATTTAGTCGAGGTGTGCAGAAGCTAGCGCAGACATCACAATTATAAGAAAAGATCAAAGAGCTGAGTGATTCTCACAATTGCTGGAGTGGAACATAAACAACATTCTTCATTATCAACATTGACATGCATTAATCTTCTCAATCTCTCCTTTGTAAGTAACCTTCCATCAACACTTGTTATATGATAATCACCTTCTATTGTTAATCATTCAATTTAGTAGTGTTGATTATTTCTTTAGAACAAATAATTAACATGAGCTGAACTAAATTTTCTTTCATTTGCAGTCTATCCATCAATTAATATTAGAGCTAATATTCTACTCACCAAATCAATGAATTCAAGATCAACATACATAACAATTGCAACACTAACTAAAAATAAGTCACTTCCATATGCATCACCCAATTTCACTAACAACCCCATAAAGAACATCAACAACTCTATCATCCTTATTTCTTATATAGCAGGAAAAATATGAACAAAACTAATAATAATTTGCTCAATGCCTAATCTCATCATTATAAAAAAGATATATTGCTTCAAAGGAACCATTTCCTTTTTATGTACTATTAAAGTGGTGTTCCAAGAAACATTTCTTTTACCCAAAAAAAGTACTTTAGAAAATCAGACACTATGTGGAAACAAAAGAAACTGGATACTATTGGATAAACAAATTCCAACATCTTCTGGTAGGTTGCAGCCTTAATATAATATTTGATTTTTGAATTTGCCACAATCAACACTGAGAATATTTATTTGAATCATGAAATAAACTATCTCGCAATTGTTAAGATAAAAAGAATCATATATCAGTAGCAATCTTATTAAGAAAAAAATATATATGAGAAAGTATAGTAATTTGTGGTCACTAACTCTTAGAAGTTGAGTCAAACTTCCGTTCAATGATCCTTGAGACAATTGAGAAGGACATATTGGAGGAAAATGTTGTTATAACATGCCCTGTTATTTAAAAGATCAATAAGTTTTTTTGTTACAATAATAATCAAGGAAAAAATTAAATGCTCCTAAATACCGTAGTTATTGATGCATCGGATAGTCGTGAGGCTTCAAGACATGATCGGTGGTCTACTTGTTGGTCGATTTGGCAGTGGAAAGACGTTGGCAATGAATTTATATTTATCCTTTGGGCCTTTTCCACAAAACTCTTTGGTCGAGTATTAGAACTTCGAGTTGACTACTTTTTTTTTAATTCAGTCACCTTTGTGACATTTAGATTATCAACAAAAAATGCCACACTTAATTTATTTTGAATATTATTGCTTGGAGCTGTCTCTTAATGTGATTCAATTCTTTTATATCCTTCAACTTTACAATTATATCATTAGCACACTTTGCAGCCAATTCATACCCTTCTTCAGATTCTGAAGCTTCACTTGTAATTCGAACAAAAGTTTGGCATAAGTGGCTATTCCTCACAATAACATCAAATTTTGGATTAGAATTTTTCACTACTAGATTAATATCCATCTCATTTATATTGGTAACCTCTTCGGTTTACCTCTTTAATATATAATGTGAAAGAATCATTTCCTCTACGTTCAATATGTCCAAGACCTTTAATGCATGTCTACATAGTATAACCATAAACTCAAATAATTTGTAGCTAAAAGAAATTTGAGTTATTGATTGCTTAATAGTTACTTCATGCTCCCTATCACTTCAAAGAGTATCACCATTATATGTATATTGTTCCACTTCATCACAAAATCTTCGATTGAAACTGGTAATGACCTTTCCTATTCATTTTGAAATATTTAAAAATAGTTAAGGTGTATGCTTCCCTACCATGAAACAATAAAGAAAGTTTAACCTTTAAAATAAATATTATTTGAGTCATGTCAAAATTTGATCTATTTTCATTAGCACGCTTATCATCAACCGATCTTTGAAAATGCTTAAAGATTGAACAATATCTAAATTAGATTTCAAATACCCTTTCAAAGATGCATTAAAGATCTCACTTAATTGTGTGCTTTATATACCTGCTGAGAATGTGTTCCTTCCATATGTCATAGACCATTTCTCCCTTATAGAAAACGTATTTTTCAATTCGTTGTTATCCTCAAGATTATATTTTTCGAGCATTTCCTACCATGCACTTAAAAATCCACCCCATACTCATAATCATATAAGCAATTTGCTAAAATTATTTGAAAATGATTCATGAGATCTAAAGATATGATTAAGATGTTTGAATGCATTTTTTTCAAGTGCCATATACATAGGAGATGATATGTCTCTAGAATTATCGATGAGATAACAACAGTTATTGTAAGATCTTGATTAGTCATAAAGAATTATGGTTTATTTGCACAGATAATCTTAAAAAATGCATTGAAAAGTCATTCAAACAATTGAGTTTATTCTTCGCACATAAAGGTCACACCAAATATAACCATTTCTCAATGATTATTCAAACTGACAAATAATGCCAAGGGTGGATACACTATTTTTTTCTATATGTTGTATCAAAGACACAACATCTCCATAAATCATCAAATCACTTTTCCTCTTCTCATCATCCCAAAATATATTAGTTATCAAACCATCATCATCTAACCGTAAAGAGAATCGAAAAGGGGGATCTTCTAGTGTTCTTTTCTCAAAATATCCTACCAAACTATGAGCCACTCCATATTTCAGACTATCTTTTCTTTTATCCCGAAGATAGTTATTGAAATCTCTTTGTGTAACCTAAAAAACACTGCCCTCCAACTTGACGAGCAACATATTCAAATGAGCAACTTTTATATTTCTTTGTGAAGGTAAAATGTGAGTAAAAAAAGAATGAACAGGTGGATGACTGTGTTTTTCTTCAAGTGAAGTGATGTGAAACTTCCCATTTGATTGACGACTAACAGTAATATAAACTAGGCATCCCATTCTAGTTTTCTTTCTATGTTTTTGAATCATTGGATCTCGTTTGTTTTTGTATCGAATGCCTTCGTGATAACAAGTAATTTTTTTGAAGTCACATACCCTTGGACTTTGTGTTTGTCAGTATATTCTTTTCTAACACTTAAATCAATTGTAGTAGTATATTCGTTGTAATAATCATATACATGCTCATCTGATTCAAATTTCATCCCATGTTTTATGGGCAAATTACATCCACTTTGAGACTCACTAGATGCGATATCCATAAATCTAAAATACTAAAGGAACAACATGACATGACATAATCTATAATACAAGATTTTAAGGAAAAAAATGTTACTTAAAAATTGATTAAAGATCAACTCTAAAGGTTACATCACTATGGAGTGTTTTCAATTAACAAATTAGTTATTGTATTTATACCAATAGGTAACATGTCAACCAAAACTATGTGAAAAAGTTTATGAGCTTTATTTAATTTACAATGTGCTTTAAGGTTCAACATTTCGTATTCAATATTTTCAAAGAGTCTAATTGAGATATTTTATCAAACACATGATAGACATTTTTTATATTGAGAATTTCCACTACAAGATTCATAATTTGAAGCAACACATAAGGTATAAGAAGGAAGAAGAACCTGCTTTTATGCTACCACTAATGTTCGGGAGAAAATTTACTTATCAACTTTCTTTTTCCTTGTGATCTTTTATCGTACTTTTACCTTATCATTTAATATTCTGATTTTGCTGAATTTGCATTGTTTCTCTGTTGAATGAATTATATTCATGGTATGCTAATCTTTTTTCAATCTGAACTAAAGATTTAGCAATATTTTAGGGGAAAAGCTGCTCATTGATATTGTTACACAGAGAAAGAAGAGAAAATGAAGTAAAACATCAACCAACTATAATAGTCAAAAATAATTTAAAACTTAATTAAGTTAATTAGACACTCAATTAATATTTTTAAAACTTCTTAATCTTTTTGAAAATACAAATCCACAACAAAACTCCCCTCCCTCTCTCTCTAACACCTCATCTAGACTCTTTCTCTCTCAAACTTCTTCCAATAGTTTTGCAAAACATCGTCAACGACCTTCAATATCTAGCGACTTTCAACCTTTGCGACAATAGTTTTAAATTCTTCATTGTTACTTTTTGACTTTCAACCGTCAATAGACATAACAACATTCTCCGACGACTTTCGACAACAACAACTTTGAGTACTTCATCGTTTCTTTTTGACTTTCACAGATAAAAAATTAGGGCTTTTTAGTTATGAAGAAAAAGAGACATTTGAGTCAACTTTTCTTCTAGTATGGGTTAATAATTTTAATATTTATTTCTTAAAAAAAAATAGGGACTCAGTAAAACCCTAATTTGTGATATTTCTTCTCTTATTATGATTGATGTAAATATGGTACCTTAATTTGTGAAATATAATTTTTTGTTGTTATTGTAGTTCTTGTTCTCGAACATTGTTGTAAAAATAATGAAGTTGAGTTTTAAAGTGCGTTGGTGTTGTTGGTGGTTGTATTTGTAAATGTTCTCATGTTGATAAATATTCTGGTGTTGGATTAAATATTGTTGTTGTTGATTTTGTTTGTGTTTTTGGTAAATTAATGTTGTTAGTGTTAATGTTTTAGTAAATGTAAATATTGGTGTTGTTGGTGTTGGCAGTCTTAGTAAATGTTGGTGTTATTGGTGTTGTTGTATTGGTAAATATGGTGTATTGATAAATGGTGCTATTGTTGTTGATGTACGTATGTATGTAGCTAAAATTTTGTTGTTACTGATTTGTTTTGTTGCAACAAATAACTCATCTGTTGAATGAAATCATAACAATTATTCCAATAGATGACTGTCAAGACTTTTGATGATTTTTTTCAATAGATGGGCAATCGGTTGCAACAGATGAGTCATCCATTAGAAGAAATCAAATGTCTTGACAGTTATTTATTGGAATAACTGTTAGAATTTACCCAATAGATTATTCATTCGTTGCAACAAATGAGTGATCTGTTGGAAACAATAACAACAGTTTCAATACTATTTTAATTTCTTCCAACAAATGACTCATTTTTTGTAATAGATTTTCCATATGTTGGAAGAAATCAAAACATTATTGATTGTACTATTTTATCTCTTCCAATAGATTACCCATCAATTACAACAGAATATTCATCTATTGGAAGAAATCAAAATAGTATTGAAACTATTTTTATTATTTTCAACATATCACTCATTTATTGCTACAGATGGGTATTTTATTGCAATAGATCACTAATCTGTTGCAACAAATGAGTAATTTGTTGGAACTATTATTTTATTATGTTGTATGTGTTAGATTTAGTGTTATACTTTTTTTAATGATGCATAAATCAATTATAATATTTTTTATTTTTAGATAATATGTGTCTCAAAAGAAAAAAAAGTAAATCAAGTCCAAGTAAAGGAATAAGTGAAGTAGCTAGGCTACATTCACCACTACATGAGCTTGTTGTACAAGCTATATCTCAATCAGAATCAGAAGAAAATGAACATGAAGAAGATTAAAGCTTCAAAAGAGATGTTGAATTTAGTTCTAAAAGTCAACATGATCCAAATTCTAATATTGATCCTAATAGCCCTTCCATTGAAGAGTTTGTCAAAACCTTCAGTATTGATAGTTTTTCAGCGAGAATACAATGTGATGGTTCCACAGATTTAACTGGTGATTGTGTGGTAAAGTCAATCATGGAAAAATATTTTGATACCTTTAGAAAATACTTCGAGAATAAAAATTGGATGCTTATTTTAGGGATAACTACTTTGGGCAATATCTTGATTTACCGGAGGATAATAATTCTCATTTCCAAATGACCATAGTGTATAGTCTTCTCAAACGTAAGTTTATGTATGAAAATAAAGATAAGATGTTTGAGGTGTGGATAAATTACTGTGGCATGCCGTTTGTTTTGGTTAGAAGGAGTTTGCCCTAGATACTCGATTAAAATATTATCCCCCTTCTCAACATATACCTATTGTAACACAAAAAATGCATCCTGCACACCTAAATGCAAGTCAAGAGATAGTGATGACTTGTTGTCCCTTGTTGGTCCAAGCTTCAAAAATGTAAATTTGACAGAAGAGTTGAAAGGCAAAAGACTTTCAAAGAAGTACAAATAGTCATTGTGTTTTGTTTGGTTTGTACATACTATTCTTTGGGAGAGAGACGTTAACAACAACATACCACTTGGTTTAATAAAGTTTTCTGAGGATCTTGAGACATTTAACGCTATCCTTGGGGTCATGAAATTTTCAAAATGACTGTTAAATATATTTTGATTCCATTAATGCCAAAAACAATCAACTTATACGGATTTCCATGGACTTTCATGATAAATATTTTTTTTATGTTTCATTTATTTGTATTGAATACTTCTTTTGATTTGTTGACATAATTTTATAGGCTTGGTATTTGAAGTCATTTCTTATCTCAGATAACAAGTGAACTACCAAGAATAAGTTTTTCTGTCCAAGAATCCTGAGATGGTTGTCGGTAAAAAATGATAAAAAAGTAAAATTTCTTGATATTTTTGATCCCATCGAGGAAGCAGTAGGTCTAATTTTAATTAATAATTTATTTAAATATTTTAATCATCATTATAAAATATGTACTGATTTATTTTAGATTGTGTATCCGTGGCTTATTCCGACTAATCGAGAAATGAAGATGCCATCTTTTATCACTTTACGGTCGATGAAAACTTTATCAGAACCTAAGGTAATTGATAGAATAAAAAAGAAATTGGTTAGAGCAACAACTATCAAAAGAAAAACACTTTCAGAGGGTGGAATTATTCTTGATGATGTTGTTGTTGATGGTGCTACTGGTGGTGATAGAGTTGTTGTTGGTGATGGTGGTGGTGATGGAGTTGCTATTGGCTGTAGTAGTGGTGATGGTGATGTTGTTGAGGTTGATAGTGTTGATAAGTTGGTTGATGCTCCTCTTGCAGTTTTTCAAACAAGAAACTATCATGATTATGATTATAATGGCTTTACTATTTTGGTGGTTGATATACCCCTTCTTTAAATTGGCACATAATAGATTTCTCACACGGAAAGGATAGTCAATCATTTGGAGATCATGCCCCTCCTAGCTTATGTTGTGCATGCAAATGTCAAGAGTATAAGAAAAAATATGATGGAGTGATTAGTGCTATTAATGCATTGACTGTTTCTGTAAAAGAATTAATATCTAAGAGGGTTGTCATTCCATCAAAGAGGATTTTAGATCCATTCACTACGTTAGAGGTTAAGGTTAAGAGCAGAAAGAATTTTTTTTTCAAGGTATTATTAATTATCAAAAAAATAAAAATTGCAACTCCTCTTTCTTGCATCGTTAAGTAATGTACAAGGGCTACAGAAGAGCAGTATGAGTTAAAAAAGTTATTTATCATATGCTCCAACAAACGTTGCAACAAAATATATATTTGTTGCAATAGATGGGTAATTTGTTGTAACATATAACTTTATGTATCTTTTTATGTTTTATTTTGTTTGTATGTTTGTGATAAGAATTGACAATTCTAGCTTTTCAGGTGGATGTCACAGTATATGCTACTATTGAACAACATACTAGCAAAGTTGATAATCCACCAACTGCTTCCAAAGAGGTAGAAAAAGTAAAGTCTGTCATTCTTGATGAAAGTTCGGATAAACGTCAGAATTATGCGTTTGAAGGGTTTCACAACTCGAACGAGGTTCCAACATATTTGATCAACACTTATTCAAAATGGATTGCCTATGGACTGTTAAAGTTTCATGCCAACAAGTATGTAACAATATAAATTATTTTTTAAAAATTTTGATTCATACACTTCTTCTTATACAAATATGATATTAACACATATAAATCATGCAGAAAACAAAAGGACGACCACTACAAATTGAAACAATCGGGTCTTGGATTTGATATGTTCAACTTTATTGTTGACATCCCAAAATAAGAATTTATTCTATTTGATATCACAGCCTAACACTTGCTGGAATGATGAGGTTTAAATGCCATTTATCTTGCTATTAATATCATATTTGATGTCTATTTTTTAAATTATATTTGTTAAATAATTTTATTTTTACTTAATTGTAATATTTGATAATATGTGCAACACATCGATGTCATAATTTATTACCTCCGATAGAAGGAAAAGTTTCAAACAAAACAACAATATAGATACACGACAACCAACTATTTGTTCAAAGTATACATCAATAAGACCTACGAAAAGTATCATAAAAAACATCTGGAAGTTGCTCAAAATAAGGAATATTTAAGAAACATCATCAATGGTTTTGGCATTTCAGCTGGCCTACCTTGGCATTTAATGGATAAATTTTACATCCCAGTAAATTGTGATGGTAAGTTTCATTGAGTGTTGGCTGTCATTGTTCTAAAAAAGAGGCGCATCCGAGTTTATGGCTCGATGTCGGCAAAGTGACATTATGAGCCATCGTCCGAGATACAAAAATTGGCCATAATGTTGTATACTTACCTTCATTTAAGTGGCTCTTTTGATCCAATGATTTGTACTGATTGATTAATGATTGAAGCATATCAGGATAAAATGGGTGATAGTCGTTTTCAGCAGGATAATTCATTTGATGTAGAATATGTTGGAAGGAATTACCCAACAATCAATTGGTAGCCCGTAAATACTTATCATAATTTATTTTCATAAATTTCTCAACTCTTTACATTAATAAGATATGTATTATCTAATTTTTATAAATGCAGAAATTGCGGTATTTTTGTTGCCGCTTATGACGAGCATTTGAGTGATGGATTATAAGTACCAAATGATGGAGTTGATGCCGAATTACTTTGTAAAAGGTATGCTATAGTTTTGTGGAAGTATGGAAGTGTGAAGACTCAGAAAGGGTAGGTAAGTGATAGTGAAAATCCATCAAAATCAAAGTCGAATTTCATACCACCAGATAAAGCACAACTAGTCAATATTGAGTAGATCTCTATCGCTTGATTCTGTAAATATTGACATTAAAATTTAAAATTGTAAATATTTATCATATGTACCCATATAATTTTATATTTTATTTATTAAAGTATTTAATATAATTTGTGAAGGCTTTAATTTATTTTTCTTATGAATTTTATTTTAATTGATTACCAATTATTTTTCATGAATTATATTTTATCTTTAGATTTGAAATTATTAATTGAAATAGATTACTAAATTTAAATGTTGCAATAAATGTATTATCTGTTACAACAATGACATATTTGTTGAAATTTATCAAACAAATATAGAAATTTGTTGAAAATTATGAAACAAATATAGGCAACTTTTGCAACAGATTGTCCATCTGTTGGAAGAAATCAACCAGTAGATTATTTTGATTTCTTCTAATAGATGAGTCATCTGTTGCAATAGATAGAGCATCTGATGGAATAAATCAAAACAACTCTTCCAATAGATGAGCCACCTGTTGCAACAGATAGGTCATCTGTTGGAAGACCTATTTTAATTTCTTCCAATTAATGACCCATTTATTGCAACAGATGACTCATCTGTTGGAAGAAATCATTAAAGTTGCAATTCATTAAGGTTGCAATTGAACTTATTAAATGAAAGTTAACTTTAGTGAAATTAATTATATTTATTACTAACAATAATTTAATATAAATCAGTTTCACATCAAATTAAATTAACTTTAGTTAGTTTTGACCAAAGGGAAGAGTCAAAATTAAAATCCCTTTTAAAAAATTAATTAAGATAAGATAATTGGGACAAAATTAACATTTTCAAAACTTATTATTCTTTTTCAAAATATAAATCAACTCTCTAATTAATGCGTATACAAGGGGTGCCCAATCATTTTAATCATTTTAATTTTCAAATATAAAAAAATATTTCATTTTTTTATCTCCTTTTTCTCAACTACGTTCCAATACATTTCTCAAACCCCTAACAACAGATTAATTTTATTCCCATTTTCAATCACATCAATTGTCATTTTCGACTTTCTTCTAACTTGTATCCATTATTTTTTCTCTCTTTCCAGGTAAGAGTTCGATATTTGTTTTTTTTTTTTGAAAAATTAGGATTTTTTATTTAATGATGAAATGGAAGAACATTAGTGTATTATCTTCAAGAATGAGTTTACAATTTTGAGTTTTGATGCTAACAAAAGTAAGAAGAACCTGAGAAAATCCTAGTTTTTATCGTTGTTGTTCTCTTAGTATGGTGGCTGATGTAAAATATAAATGGGGTATCTTTCTTATCTAAGTGAAATACAATTTTTTGTTGTTGTTGTTGTTGTTGTTGTTGTTTCTCTTGTTGTAAAAATTGCAAAAACTTGAACTTTGAAATTTTTTGGAGATTGATAATTTTGTCTTGTTGTTTGTGTTGTTGTATTGAATCATCACTTCAGTTTACTTAACTTGGTATTTGTTGGTGTTGTTGGTGAAAATTAATGGTATTGTTTGTTGGTTTTGTTTGTTTTGTTTGATTATTTGCTTATATATATATTTTTATTTTATTGATGTTGTCCGTATTGTTGGTTTTGGTGGTGTATTACCCAACATAAATGTAATCTATTGGAAGATATGTTTTAATTTCTTCAAATAGATGACCTATCTATTGCAACAAATAGCTTATCTATTGGAAGAATCAAAATAAGTCCTGCTACTGGTTTGAGTTCTTCTAACAAATAACCCATCTGTGGCAATAGATGGGTCATCTGTTGTAAGAAACTAATATAAGTCTTCCAATATATTACCCATCTGTTGCAATAGATGGGTCATTCATTGGTTAACAGGAATGAATTATTCCAAAAAATGCCCCATATGTTGCAACAAATGACTCATCAGTTGGAATAAATAAAAATAACTCTTCTAACAAATTACCCACCATTAAAACAGATGGGTCATCTGTTGGAAGAAATTAAACCAGTAGAAACACTATTTTGATTTCTTCTAATAGATGACCCATTTGTTGCAATAATTGGGTCATTTATTACAACAAATGGATCACCTATTATAGAAGATGGTTCATCTGTTGAATTTTTTTTTTGTAATGTGTTATATTTATTAAATTTTGTATTACCTTTTTTAAAATGATGCACACATCAACTGTAATCTTTTTTGTTTTTCTCTTGTATGTAGATAAAAGATGTCTCCCAAATGAAAAGAAAGTAAAAGTGGATCAACTTCCGACCAACCAACCAAAAAGGTTAAAGTACAAATGAGTCTGGAGGAGTTTGCTGAACAAGATATTTCAGAAACAAATGAAGGAAAACCTTCTATATATAATGAAGCTATGAAAATAAATGATGTAGAAAAGGATGTTTAGGGAGGTGAAAAGGAGTTTGTAGAGGGTGGTGATGAAAATAAAAGTGAGAAAGATGATGAAGATAATGAGGATGTAGAAGATGAAGATAAGAAAGATAAGGAGGAAGATAAAGACGAAGAGAAAGTAAAAAAGTGAGGAAGAAGGGGAAAAGAAAATGAGGTAAGGGATAATGAGAAAGAAAATGAATCTGGAAAAAAGAACGAGAAAGATGATGAAGATGATGATGATATTGTTACACCATCAATTGAACGTGAATGTAGATCAAAATCCCAGCATGATCGTGTCAATACTTTTAGTATTGCAAGTTTCAAGTCGAGATACCAATAGATAACCATGAAGATTTGACTAGTGATTTTGTAATTAAATCTCTCATGGGGAAAATTTTGATATTTTTATGGAGAAAAAACTTAGGATTTTTTTAAGTCCAGCTGCTTTAGATACTTTCTTGATCTGCCAGAGAAAAACTGTGTCTTCTTTCAAATTACCATGGTATATGGTCTTCTCAAGTGTAGGATCAAGTACAAGGGTGATGATGAAGAATTAAAGGAGGAGGAAAAGAAAATGAATGAAATCTGGATAAACTACTGTGGTATGCCGATTTGTTTTGTCATTAAAGAGTTTTCCATAGTGACTGGACTTAAATGCCATCATTCATATGAATCTCTTCCCAAAGTAACACCCTTAAAACAATCAAAGGCAAATGGGACACCCAAAATACCATCAAAGAAAGGTAATGCATTAAGAACGCCACTACTCTTCAAAACCAACAAGGGCAAAGAAAAAATAAATAAGTTGTTGGCCATTGTTGGACCTAACTACAAAGCCAGGAAGTTGTTAGATTATCTAAAAAATAAAAATATTTAGAGAAAGTACAAGGATCCATTGTGCATAGTTTAGTTTGTACATTCCATTATATGGGATAGAGACATCAACAAAGCCATAGAACCTGAATTATTAGTGCTTGCTCAGAAATTGGATACATTCAACAAGTATCCATGGTGATATGAAAGCTATTTGTTGACTGTCAAATATTTATTGAAAAAGTTATCCCCAAAGACTATCAGCTTATACAACTTTCCATGAGCTTTCATGGTAAATTTTATCCCTATTTCTTTAGTCTTTCATCTATTTATGCTATTGAATAATTATTCTGACTTTTTTTGCATTATATTTACATTTTTAGGCTTAGGAATTCGAAACCATTCCTCACTTCCGATAGCAGGACAGGGACTACTCGGATGAGGTTTCTCATCAAAGGATCCTTAGTTGATTGTCTGCCAAGAAAAACCAAAAAATAAATTTCCTTGATCTCTTCAACCCTCTTGATGATGCATTAAGTCTTCTTTCAAATATAATAATTTTACTCAAGTTAAGACATCGCAACAGATGGTCCATTTGTTGCAAAGATGGTTCATTATTGCAACTTATCTTTGTAGATTACCCAGCTACTGCAACTGTTGTAACAGATGGGTAACTTGTTGTAATAGATGGTCCATCTGTTGCATGGGTTCTCTGAACCTTTTAACAGATTACCCATCTACTACAACTTATGTAATAGATGGGTAATCTGTTGTAATAGATGAGTCATCTGTTGTAACAAATTACCTATCTGTTGCGTAGGTTCTCTGAGTTAATATATTACCCAATTTACTACAAATTATTATTTAATTTTAATGTATCTACTTTTATTTATAGGTTTGTTCATCCTTGGCTTATTCCTACAGCGTAAGAGTTGTAGATGCCTTCTTTTGTTACTCCAGGTATTGTTCAAAGAAAACCAGAACCAATTATGGTATTAACAAAGAAAGAATTAGTTAGAGCAATAGTGTAACGCCACGAGTCTATACCCCAGATGCTACACGGTGCTCGTAATCTTGAGGGACCACAAGTTAACCCATGACTATACCTACTGCAATAACTGAACAATAATACCGAATAATTTATCGAATTAGGTGAAAATATGCCATAAGGTTCAATCTGAAAATAATACTGAATAATGCTGAATGCAGTATTAAATACCAAAATTAAACAAAGTACTGAAAACTAAATAACTATCTTAAAACACTCTAGTATGGGAAGCCTCTAACTGTCTGAACTGTGGAGTTGATGGGACAAGTCCCCAACTAACTCTGTCTACTGACATAAACTGAAATACTCTAAGTAGTAATCATGTTCTTGAACTAAGAGGACTCACCACTACGCTGAATGCTAAAAGTCTAGTCTAGTAAGGGTTCTCTGGAGCTAGTGCGTCGGAACCTATGATATAAGACATCATAGCACAAAAGAAAAACATACATCAGTACTTTGAATGTACTGGTATGCTTAGTAAAGTAGGCTTAAATGCATGGGCTCATATGCATGAACAATAATAACTAGATAACATAAGTATGACTAAATAAGTATACATACATGAATACGTATACCGTAACTGAAATCGTGATAACACTGAACACTAAGTCTGAATACTGATCAACTAATTTACTGGATAACTGATGCTGTACTATGAATAACTGGATGACTGTATCTGACAGTTTTGAATTCTGAAGAACTATACTGAGTTCCGTACTGAGCTGAGTTGGGTGACTATATCTGATAGTCTTGAACTTGTAAAACTGACCTGAGTTTTATTCTGAGACTGAGACTGAAACTGAGACTGTGGAAGAAAATCATCTAACTGATATACCCTTCTCTAAACTAATTGGGATCCAACCTGTAACCCCAGTTGGAATGGTGCCAATACCATTCCACGGGTAGAGACAAACTCTGAGTTAACCCTCTCTGATAGAAAGCTCTTTCATCAACCCTTGCTGGCAGGATAACTCAGATAAGAAGTATCAACCCTTATAATATTTGGAAGGAAGATACTTCAACCTACACTGGCTATGTAGTTCTGTAATGCAGGGATTGCGTCTAAGGGTCAAACCCTTAGCTGACAGGAATACCCCCATCCCTGGGTTAACTCGGTGCTGAATCCTACTACCAATGAAAATAGACCTTGAGCTGATTTCTAGTCTGTACTAGGCTGGACTGAACGATTACTGATATTACTGTTTAGTTGAACTGAATTGAGTTCACTGAGTTCCATTGACTAATGGAATTCTACTGAATTCTTTTAACTGATAGAGTTTACTGAGGTCTGAACTAAATACAGGGTTAGACTGAATTACTATTAAATCTATTAAGTTTTCCTGAGTTCTGTAACTGACTGAGAGTACTACTGATTGTGACGTGACTAATACTGTTCTATGACTGACCATGGCTCTAGGTAATCAGCTAAATTATCGGGTACAAGTACCCCTAAGACTCGATAGAATAAAATAAGAGACATGGCATAACTTGAAACATGTAAACTAAACATTCGATTATTCTTCATTCATTGAGGCATTTTAACAAACACTTGCACGATACAAATTGCACGATACAACTTGCACATAGGCTATCTTGACATGATTTCATTCTCTTAATAATTCACATGAACACTTCATCAAGCACTTGGTGAGCATAATATATGCACATAGCTTTGAACAACAAGTGGGTATCATGATTGAATTCCAAATCTCACAATTCAAGGGTTTAACATGGATTTACACGTGAAAATCAGTTACACATGAAACATGTAATAAAACATGTATTAGGAACCAAATCCAAACATCAATCATGAATACACTTTAATTCCAACCATGGAAATCATAGAATCAATTACTTGAAGTTTCAAAAGAGATTCTTGGACTCCAAGGGTGGAAGGAACCCTTGGTGAACACTTCACATACCTTAGTTAAGGAATTTCTAAAAGTTTATGGTTGAATCTTGAGTTCTTGATTTGAAACTTCAGCACCTAGGGTTTTGTGCTTGAGTAATTTTGAGAAAAGATGAGTTTAATTGCTCTCCAAGGTAATTAATTTCATGTTTTGGGGGCTGAAGGATGTGAGGAAAATACCCAAATACCCCTAAGAATGCAGTCTTTTAATGACTGAAAATTGGGCTACCGATCGACCTATGTCGACGCGGTGCGTCGATTCCATCGACGCGATAGCTAATGCGTCGTGCTATGTTCGCATCGATTCACTGGAGTTGGACGCTGGTAGCTGGGGAAAATATTAATCAACGCGATAGTCGATGCGGGGAGCCAAGATCGCATTGGTCCACTATTTTAAGATTCTGGAGGAGCTTCAAACAAAGTCCAAAAAATATGAAACTTGTCCGGAAATACCTATGAATATTCCTGATCATGAATCAACCTAAACATAAATATTTAATGGATGTAACGGTTGAAAAATAAGATTTCCAACCTTCGTAGGCTAAAATTACACTATGTCTAAGTACTTAGTTAAAATATTCCAAGTCTGGGACCCCCTTGACAAGCCTAAAGGACCGAATTAAGCTTAGAATTTTGTGGGGTCTTACATTATCTCCCCCTTGGGAACATTTATCCTCGAATAGGTTTGCTGAGACTGAGAATACTAAGAGACTGACTTACTTACTATACATGAGCATATGGAACATGACTATATGACTGATATTACTGGTATTCTGAATTATCATACTGAACATGCATATCTAATGCATGGATATAGCTAAACATGATTCATGAATACATGGCTGGGATTTCTGATAAACTGAATCAATATACTGAACATGCATATCTGATGCATAGATACATGACTAAAATGTCTCATGAACGTTGAACTGAACATGTAATGGTAACTAATACCAAGTTTGTAACTGAAATCTGAACATGGAGCTGAATAAGCTTAAGGAAAACTATTACATTGAGTTGAGTCTGGATTAGCAGAGAATAGATGAGGATAGTTGGTTCTCATGTCTACTTCTGCTTCCCAAGTAGCTCCCTCAACGGACTGATTCCACCAAAGAACTTTGACTAGAAGAACTTCTTTGTTCCTCAGTCTGCGAATCTGATAATGAAGGATTTCGACTGGTATCTCTTCGTAAGAGAGGCTATTCTGAATACCTGTTCCCTCAATAGGGACTATGACTTCTGGTTTACCTATGTATTTCTGTAGCAAGGAGACATGGAACACTGGGTGAACTGAAGATAAATCTGAAGGTAACTCAAGCTCGTAAGCTATCTTTCCAAAATGGCTGAAAATTCGGTAAGGATTGACATATCAGGGACTGAGTTTTACCTTCTTGCCAAAATACTTCACTTCTATCATAGAAAAGATCTTTAAGTACACATGGTCACCAATATCGAACTTGAGATACTTTCTGCGTACATCTTCATATGATTTTTGCCAGCTATGAGCTTTCTTAAGCCTTTCCCTTATTAACTGGACCTTCTCTAAGGCATAAAACACCTAGTCATACCCTATCACTGCGGCCTCAGCCACTTAAAACTAACTCATAGGAGATCTACACCTTCTCTCATAAAGCACCTCAAACGAAGCCATCTGAATACTAGAGTGATAACTGTTGTTATATGCGAACTCAATCAAAGGCAAGTGGTCATCCCAACTTCCTTTAAAGTGTATCACAAATGCTTGCAACATATCTTCTAAGGTATGAATGGTTCTTTCTACTTGACCATCTATCTGAGGATGAAAGGCTGTACTAAGATGAACTCGGGTACCAAGAACCTTTTAGAATGCTTTCCAGAAATAAGAGGTGAACTGGGTACCTCTATCTGAGATAATAGACAATGGAACACCGTGCAATCTGACTAACTCCCTGATATAGAGTTTGGCATAATCCTTAGCTGAATAGGAGGTATGAACTAGAAGAAAATGAGCTAATTTGGTTATTCTGTCTATAATGACCCAAACTGAATCATGCCGACGACGAGTACGAGGCAAACTTATCACAGAGTCCATGTTTACTTCTTCCTATTTCCAGGTGGGAATACTAAACTCCTGCATGGACCCACTAGGCTTCTGATGCTCAATCTTAACCTGATGACATGTTGAGTACTTATCCATAAAATCTACAATGTCTCTTTTCATCCCACTCCACCAATAGATCTCCCACAAATCGTGGTACATCTTGGTGGCCCCTGGATGAATAGAGAAGCGTTCACCATGTACTTCTGAAAGAATTCACTACCTCAAGTCATCTACACCTGGCATACACAGAAGACCCTGGAAACGCAATACACCATCTCCCCCTTGGGAGAAAACCTCTACTTTCTAATTTCTGACTAATTACTTCAACTGGACTAGACTGGGATCCCTATCCTGCTTTTTCTTCACTTTAAAAACTAGGTATGACTTTGAGCTACTCTGCACCCACACACTACCTTCTGCTGAATCGACTAAGAAAACACTTAATCTGGCTAACTGATGAACTTCTTGAGCTAACTTCCTTTTACTATTCTCAACATGGGAAACACTACCCATAGATATTCTACTGAGAGCGTCGGTCACTATATTGGCCTTGCTCGGATGATACAGGACACTCATGTCATAATATTTCAACAATTCCAACCACCTTCTCTGATGGAGGTTGAGGTCTTTTTGAGAGAACACATACTGTAGGCTCTTATGATCAGTGAACACATCAACGTGCATACAATCCAAGTAATGCCTCCAAATCTTCAAGGCAAAGACTACGGCTGCTAACTCAAGATCATGAGTAGGGTAGTTCTTCTCATGGGGCTTAAGCTGTCTAGAGGCATAGGTTATAACCTTACCTCTCTGGATGAGGACACAACCCAATCCGACTCTGGAGGCATCACAATACATAATAAAGCCGTCGGAACCATCTGGTAGGGTCAAAATAGGAGCTATTGTGAGTCGAGTCTTCAACTCCTAAAAAGTCTTCTCACAGGATTTTGACCACTGGAATTTGATCTTCTTCTAAGTCAATCTGGATATAGGGGATGCAATAGACAAAAAACCCTCAACAAACTATCGGTAATAGCTGGCCAAGCCCAAGAAACTTCTGATATCTGATGAAGAAATAGGTCTAGGCCAGTTTTTTACTGCTTCGATCTTTTGGGGATCAAATCTAATGCCATCACTGGAAATTATATGGCCAAGGAATACTACTGACCTTAGCCAAAATTTGTACTTGCTAAACTTGGCAAATAACTGATGATTTCTGAGGGTCTGTAGTACTATTCTGATGTGGTCTACATGATCATGTTCACTATGAGAGTAAATGATGTTGGGCGTATTTATACGTCTAAGCACCATAATTTACCCATGTTTTGGCTAAGTCTTGAGGATAAAATATATAATTCTTGCACTTTTAGTCCCTTTTCCTTTAAGTGAGCTGACCTATGTGATTAGCATGTTTTTTAGGTACTAATGATGAAGATTTCAGAACTTTGTGGACCTGTGGGCAGCAAAGGAAAACTTCACATAAGAGGGAAGGCAGCTTTTGGACTGAATGTTATGCATGGGAACTTTTTCCCGGGCAAACCCAGTATTTTTAAATACTTAAGGATGCAGTAGCAACTTATTAGACAAGGATGCTATTAAAAACCTTATTGCTGAATTTTTCAGCATAATTATCATTGGATTATTATTGACAATTCACGTTGAATTTTTTTTTACTAGTTTTGAGAACAAAAAATGGCTCACTTGAGCAACGGAGAAAGAAAACACGGTTCATCTCCATAGCCGAGATTTCTCTAAGTTTTGGTATGATGATGATGTCTACTTTGATTTCCGTTGTATTCATGAGTAGCTAAACTTATCTGTTAGGGTTATGGAAACCTTGTAAGATACTATCTATTACTATGAGTTTGTGAATTCTTGATGTGTTATGCTACTTATATCATTACTCTCTTCGTTTTGATTGAATTCTTATGGTTGCAAACATAGAGAATACGCCATTATAGCATTAACTTTTTCGAGAGAAAAGTTACATGTTTGGAAAAGAGAGTGTGACAAGGAAATAGGGTTTCCAACCTCTATTTACACGTTAATGCCTTAACCGGATTAACTTCTTGGAGAATTTGTACCATTTGTTATACACTTTAGGCTCGAGAGAGCTAAAGTGAAATAAATCCTTGATGGTTGAGAAACACTTGGATTTAGAATTAGAATAGGATTCTCTATAAGTGCATGCATGTCTAAATTCCGCGTTACTCATAGTTAATAGAGAAGTAGAACTTACAAGGTGGACATAACCCTAACTTATCAATCTCTGTGATTAAATCTTACTATGCAAATCGTTCCATTGTTACTTTGATAATATTAGTTCACGCCTAAACCAAACCCCCATTTTTCCTTGGAATTTTTGACCAACAGTCTACTAATAATTGCAACACTTAGTGACCAGAGTATTCCCTGTGGGATTCGACACCCAACCCAGTTGGGTTCTATATTTGACAGAGACCGCTTATACTTTCTAACGAGAGTTGTAATTTGGGCGTATCAAATTTTGGCGCCGTTGCCGGGGAATACGGTTGTCAACTAAGTTTGTGATAGTTAATAGACCCTTTGGTCAATGATTCTCGAATTTTACTTTTTGTTTGTTGTTTTTGTTTTGTTCAGGTTTATTGGAGTGCATGCCAAATACACGAAGTTCTGGTCAACCGTTATTACCTATAAATCCTGAACCACATCTTATTGGCAGAATGGATGCGCAACGAAACCTTGAACGGATGGCTGCTCAACAGGAGCAGGAATGATTAGCTGCATTGGCAGCTGCTCAAGTGCATCAACAGAATATTGCTAACCCAAGTCGGGCAACAAATCTTGATGAAGAGGACCTGGGTGATGATGAGTTATTAAATCCAAGGCGTGCTGGTGAGGTGGTAGGACCTGTGAACAGGAGAGATCGTCAAGCTAGAATGAGACCTGAACGCCGAGCTGTGCAGGCCCCTTTCGATAATGATGATGACGATTTGGATGGGGCTGGTTCCACAGGGGCTATTATTCCTCCACCCTTGGCACCCGGAGCCAAGTTCAATATCACCAGCACCATGATCCAGCTATTACAACTCAAAGGGTTATTTGGTGGACTTGCAGGTGATGATTCGAATATGCATCTGATTAATTTTATCTCAACATGCAAATCATTTGATAATCCAGGGGTTGGACAGAATGCGATCCGGTTGCGCTTATTTCCATTATCTCTATCTGGAGAGGCAACTCTATGGTTAAATGGGCTAACTCCTGACTCTATTACCAATTGAAGGCAACTAAAAGATGCTTTCCTAGAATGATTCTTTCCACCATCCAAGAGGGCACAATTGAGAGATGAGATAAGCAATTTCAGATAGCTTTCACCTGAAGCTCTCCATGAAACATGGGAGAGGTTCAAGAAGAAGCTTACGCGGTGCCCAAATCATCAGATGACCAATGTCCACTTGATGGAAATATTATATAGGGCTTTGAACTCGGTGACTAAGCCAGTGGTTGATAATGCTGCAGGTGGGTCATTCATGGACCTTAATTTTATTGAGGCTGGTGATATGCTAGATCGTATGACAAAGCAGAGTAGAGCTTGGCATACCAGGGATTCTGAGGTAGCAAGATCTACTGTATCTACTGGCATGACATCAGAACAGAGACGAAGAGAAGAGGAACGTGACCAAGATATGGCTCATATGAAAATGCAGATGGACCTTCTTACCAAGCATTTATTATCAGGGAAGACAGAAAAGGTCAAGGCTGTTGTATCACAGGGTAGAGATGAATCCGATTATGAGGAGGAAGCGAATTATTTGAATAATCAGGGGGGTTTCTGAGGCAATGCCCAAGGAAACCAAGGTCGGAACTATTATGAAAAATCCGGATTCAAGAATAAGACTGACAGGAGTGGTTTATATGTACCTCCTGGAAATCGTGAAGCTGTTGCAACTAGTTCTGGGAAGATGTCCATGGAGGACATGATGGCCAAGCTTTTGAAAAGAGTGGAGGCAACCAACACGGGACTAGCTGAGGTAAAAAATGATTTGTCCTTAATAAATCAATTGGTTGACTCGCATTCCACTGCAATAAAATAGCTGGAACAACAAATGAGTCAACTATCAGCGGCATTCAATCAAAGAAAAGCTGGTACTTTACCTAGTAACACTGTGCAAAATCCATGGAATGATGGATCATGTATGGCTATTACTACCAGGAGTGGTAAGGTGTTGGACAATCCATCCAAAGGCAAGAAGGTAGTTGATAATACAGAAGAGAATGTTATTGAAACAAATTGTGATGATTCTGTAGAAGCTGAAAATCAGAATGAGAACGTTCATGACACTACACCTAGATGTCACCAGCCTGAAAAGATTGATAATCGGAAGAAAAACCAAAAGAAAGTGGTGGAAAAGACTCTTCCAAATCCACCACCACCTTTTCCTCAGAGACTGAAGAAGAAGGCTGATGACACCAGGTTTAGTAAATTCATGACCATGCTGAAGCAGCTGACTATTAATGTGCCTTTGGTGGAGGCACTGGAGCAGATGCCAGGGTACGCCAAATTCATAAAGGACCTTTTGACAAAGAAAAGGGCAGCAAGTTATAAACTGGCAGATAATGTTCATCATTGCAGTGCAATTGCCACGAGATCTTTAGTACAGAAAAAGGTAGATTCTGGTGCTTTCACTATTCCTTACACGGTTGGATCCTTGGATTTTGCTAAGGCATTGTGCGATTTGGGGGCTAGCATCAATTTGATGCCACTATCTATTTATAAACAGTTGGGGTTGGGCGATCCTACACCAACCAATATGCGGCTCGTGATGGCAGATAGGTCGGTAAAATGACCTGTTGGTATCTTACATAATGTATTAGTGAAGGTTTCTACCTTCATTTTCCCTGCAGACTTTGTTATTTTGGATTGCGAGGTGGATTTTGAGGTGCCCATAATCTTGGGTCGACCTTTCCTCGCAACAAGAAGTGTGCTTCTTGATTTACGAGCAAATGAACTTTTATTTTGGATGAATGACGAAGTGGTACGTTTTGATGTAAGCAAATCAATGAAGTAGCCCAAAGATATGAATGTGTTCTCTATAGTTGATGTTCATTATGAGGATGAGAAAGAATTGTCTTTAGAGAAGCAGCTTACTGTTGAGCCATTGGCTGCTGTGCTTTTAAACTTTGAGCGTGAGGATGTTGAAGAGAACGAAGAAACTATCCGTGCTTTGACAGGAATGGGGTCGTATTCATATGACCCCAAGAAGCTGGACCTTGACCTTAAGAATCGACCCTCACCACCGGCGAAGCCACCAGATATCTTGATGAAGTCTGAGTAATCGAGATAACTATGTCGTGCCGCAACAATAAATCAAGCGCTACATGGGAGGCACTCCATCATTAGGAGTTTGTTTCGTTAGGATTTTGTTTTTGATAAATAAAAGTTCAAAAAAAAAGTTGAGCCATGACCAAAACTAAGGCGCTCTGTGGAAGGCAACCTATCCTTCTAATCATTTTTGTTGTTTTTGATTAAGTGTAGGTGCAAGATATACAAAGGAGGAGATTAGTCCCAAATTTTGATCGGATAGCGGATACTTGTTGTTGATCATAACTTTATTTAACTGACGGTAGTCTATACACATTCTGAGAGAACCATCTTTCTTATGCACGATTAACACTGGTGCGCCCCATGGGGACATACTGGCTCTGATGAATCCCTTATCTAAGAGATACTTTAACTATTCTTTCAATTCTGTGAGTTTTTCTAGAGCCATTCTGTATGGTGGAATAGAGATAGGTTGAGTGTCTAGGAGATGATCAATTTCGAAATCAATTTCCCATTCAGGAAGAACTCCGGAAAGATCTTTGAGAAACATATCTGGGAATTCACATACTACTAATACTGATTCAAGAGTAGGGGTTTTTGAACTAGAGTCCTGGACTTGCATGATATGGTAGACACATCCCTTAGATATCATCTTTATAGCCCGAAGGTAAGAAATAAGTTGACACCTAAGTGCTGAAGTACTACCCTTCCACTCTAGGATGGGTTCATTCAGAAACTGAAACTGAATAATTCTATTTCTGCAGCCGACTAAGGCATAGCAGGAATGAAGCCAATCCATGTCGAGAATGACATCAAAATTAGTCTTCTCTAATTTGACTAAGTATGCTGAAGTGACTTTCTGAGATACCATAATCGGACAATTCCTATATACCCACTGGGATATGATAGATTTACCCACTTGGGTAGAAACTAAGAAGGGCTCTACTAGAACTTCGGGACTGACTCCGAAATCAACTGCTATATATGGAGTAACAAAGGACAAAGAAGATCCTGGATCTAACAAAGCTTAAACATGCAAATGGAAAACTTGTAATGTAACAGTGAACACATATAGAGAACTTTCCTGATCCTTTCGGGACTAAACAACATAGAGTCTATTTGGGCGCTGCCCACTGGTGGCACTGGAAGAGGCACCCTGCTGATTCGGGCGAACTAACTGAGCTTGGGGACGGTTATGCTAACTCTACGAACCAATCTGAGGACACTGTATGACCCTATGTCCTGGCTTGCCACATATGAAACACAAATCGCTGCTAGCTCTATAAATACCCTAGTGGTTTCTGCCCTATTTCTAGAAAAAAGAGTTGATTCAGGCACTGCTAACACTGTCCTGTGGCTTAGGGCTTAATGCCCTATCTCAATTTCCATCTCTGAATTTTGGAACTGGAGCATTGGCTGAGGAAGGAGCTGGAACTGAGGACTTCGAGAGGAACTGAGAACGATTCCCATCCCTGACTTAGGCTGAGTGAAATTAAAACTACCTATTTTTGCTCTCTTATTCTCCCTCTCTTTCTCTTTATTCTTGGCCTCTTCTATCTGCTGAGCATAGACCATGAGACTGGATATGTACATCTTCTTAATAAGCATTGTGGTCCTACACTTCTTGACCACGCTGCTAGACACTCCTAACACAAACTTACTCATCTTCGCTCTGCTATCTGCTACAACATGTGGGGCATATCTGGCTAACTGAGTAAATTTGAAAGAATACTCCTGCACTGTCATCTATCCCTACTTTAGGTTTATAAAATCCAAAACCTTTGCTTCCCTCAACTCTAGCTGAAAGAACCTATCCAGAAAAGCAACTGCAAACTCTTCCCATTCTATGGGCCCTGTATTTATGGCCCTTTCTACCTTCCACTATTTTAACCGTGAGTGAACCATATCCTATAACTGATATGCGACCAACTCAACGCTCTCAACAGCATTCACCCTCATGATATTGGTATCCTTCTACACCCGATCAAGAAATTCCTAAGGGTCCTCATCTAATTTAGACCCTGTGAAAGACGGAGCATTCATTCGGGTAAAGTCTCGAATCCTGGAAGAAGCAGTATTGGCTACTGGATTGGATGAAACCATAGCTGGGTGTTCATTCTGGGCTACCATAACTAAGCTAAGGTGGTGAAGGATGCTCTGAATTCTGCGTAGGAGACATGCTAGCCCAAAGGATCTGGATGGATGGGCTGAGGGGCTGACTGATCTCCCATTCCTCTTTGCTAAGTCCTCTTTAGAGGCATATTCTGTAAATGGAAGAGAAGCTAGGATTATAAAGAGAGTGTAACTAGAGCTCATGTTCACTCGCACGATATGAATACTGAAAGAAAGGAAATTGTTCCTAAAATATTGCATAGCCTTCCATCTATAAGTGTGGTGCACAACACGCCCATGAACAAAACTCTACTAGATGCGGCTTCCAGGATCCTAGGAATCTATTGAATCTTAGGCTATGATACCAAGTTTATAACGCCTCGAGTCTGTACCCCGAATGCTACACGATGCTCGTAATATCAAGGGACCACAAGCTAACCCATGACTGGTACCTGCTGCAATAACTGAACAATAATACCGAATAATATGCATAATTAGGTGGAAACATGCCATAAAGTTCAATCTAAAAATAATACTGAATAATACTGAATGCGATATTAAATACCAAAACTAAACAAAGTATTGAAATTTGAATAACTATCTGAAAACACTCTAGTTTGGGAAGCCTCTAACTATCTGAACTGTGGGGTTGATGGGATAAGTTCCCAACTAATTCCGTCTACTGACATCAACTGAAATACTGTAAGTAGTAATCATGTCCTTGAACTAAGAGGACTCACCACTATACTAAATGCTGAAAGTCTGGTCTACTGAGGGTACTCTGGAGCTCGTGCATCAGATCCTATAATATAAGACATCATAGCACAAAATAAAAGCATGTGTCAGTAGTTTGAATGTACAAGTATGCTCAATGAGGTAGGCTGAAATGCATGGGATCATATGCATGAACAATAATAACTGGATAACATGAGTATGACTGAATAAGAGTACATGCATGAATACGTATACCATAATTGAAATCGTGATAACAGTGAACACTGAGTTTGAATACTAATCAACTAATTTACTGGATAACTGATACTGTACTATGGATAACTGGATGACTGTATCTGACCGTTCTGAATTTTGAGGAGCTATACTGAGTTCCGTACTGAGCTGAGTTGGGTGACAATATATGATAGTCCTAAACCTGTAGAACTGCACTGAGTTCTATTTTGAGACTGAGACTGAAACTGAGACTATGGGAGGAAATCATCTAACCAACATGACCCTCTCTAAACTAATCGGGGTCCAACTTGTAACCCAGTTGGAAGGGAGTCAATACCGTGCCATAGGTAGAGAAAAACTGTGACTAAACCCTCTTTGACATAAAGCTCTTTCATCAACCCTCGATGCAAGGATAACTCAGACGAGAAGTATCAAACCTCATAATGTCTGGCAGAAAGATACCTCAACCTACGCTGGCTAAGTAGTTCTGTAATGCAGGGATTACTGCTAAGGGTCAAACCCTTAGCTGACAGGAATACCCCCATCCCTGGGTTAACTTGGTGCTGAATCTGTAGTACCCCATACTTTTCCTAGCTTGAAAAGTTTCCCAAGAATGTTAGAAACTTTGTTTGAAAGATGAATCCACGTTTTTACACGTGGTATTTTAAATATTTTCACTTTTTATCATTTAGGGAATCGAATAAGCTTTCCATCAATACCAAATTCTCCAAAATTTGACACCCGGGTGAAGAGTTAGAGCCTTTTTAGTGAGATAGTGTATCATCTGAGCCTTCAGCGCATCGTAGAGATAGTTAAAATGGCAATTGTCAATTTCCAGTATTGCTCTGCGACGCTGGTGCTTCGCGCCAAACTTCCAGGTAACATACAAGGTGGCAATGTGATAGCTCCACGTCACGCCGCCGTGCAATTTCCCATTTGTCACATTCTAGTGACTTGGTGCGATAGTGGTGCGAGGATGAAAATTGGGAAATTTTCTCATAAATTAAAGACGTGTCCAAGGGTTAAAAGGGTCAATTTCCTACCCCTATTTAAACCCAATAACACGTGATTTAGCCATTCTTCACCCAAAATATACTAGTTTCTCTCAAGAACAAGCTAGGGTTTCTATTGGGGATTCAAATTCAAGAAGGTTTCACTATCAATCCTCAAGAAATCACATCCCAGGTATGCAGAGTGTTCATTCATGGGCTCCTTTCATACATGAAGCCCAAGAATATCCTTTCTAAAGTCAAGATTTTAGATTTTCTTTATGAACTTTATGTTGGGTTTATTTGGTTTATGTTGAGATTTATCAATTGAATTCAAATCCATGTTGGGTGATTAATGTAATGTGGAATTGATTTGTATAGATATATATTCATGTGAACCTATGATTAAACCCTAGGATGATGAAATTAATTGTTGAATCATGATGTGTAATTACTGTATAATGGTGTCTACATATATTATGCCTATCATATGTTTGATTAAATGCCGATATGAAGGAAAAGTGCCCAACTGGCATGATATTATGAAAACCCCAAGTATATCACATGTTTGATGAAGTGCTTCAATATATGAATTATGAATTGTGTTGTTGGTCATGTGTTCACGTAAGTCATGCTATGTCAGTTTCTTTCCATCGAGTCCTGGGGGTACTTGTACCTGACAATTTAGCTGTGTGCCTAGAACCATGTCATGTTTTCATGATACTCTCAGTCAAGCTATAATCCATAGAACTCAGTCAGTCATGTGACTCAAGAAAATCTCAGAAATCTCAGTAATTTCAGTAGTTGAATAATCTTAGTGATCTTAGTACTCAATAATCTCAATAACCTCAGTATTCCCAGTCAATCTCAGTAACTTCATTATTGTCAGTCAGTCTTTAGAACTTGGTATATTTCGTCAGTCAACAAAACTTAGTAAATTCAGTTTAGTTTAGCTCCTCTAAAAAATACCACTAGTATCAGTTCAGCTCGGTTAATCAGTTTAGTGTCTTTCAGATGGGAGTAGGATTCAGCACCGAGCGTGCCTAGGGATGGGGACTCACCCGCTAGATAGGAATGAGATCCCTAGAAACAATCCCTAAATTCTAGAACTACGTAGCCAGTGTAGGTTGAGATGCATCCTATGCATTTAGGGACATATATATATCTCATTTGGGTTATCTACCAGGAGGGGTTGATGGAAGAGCTCCCTGTCAGAGAGGGTATACTCATAATAGGTCTTTACCAGTGGCATGGTACTGATCCCCTTCCAGCTGGGGTTACAGGTTGGAACCCACTAGTTCAGTTCTGGGGTATGTCGGTTAGATGATCACTTCCCACAATTACAGTTTCAGTCTTATTCTCAGCCTCAGTAAAAAAACTCAAATAGTTCTTCATATTTCAGGACTGTCAGATACAGTCAACTTAGATATAGAATAGAACTCAGATAGTTCCATCAGATTTAGGACTGTCAGATACAGTCATTCACATTATCAATTATATCAGTTATCAAAACTTATGTCATCAGTATTCATCTCCAGGACTATCAGATACAGTCAACCAGACCAGTTCTTCATAATCAGAACTGTTAGACACAGTTATTCATGTATCAGTAAGATAGTATCAGTCCCTTAGATATCAGTAATTCTATGTTATTAGTAAAACTCAGTAGTCAGAACTCATTATTCAGTCCTAGCACAATCTCAGTTACAGTTACATATACATGAATGTATTCTGATGTTCATGTTAGTCAGTTAGTTAGTATTATTCATGCATATGAACCTATTGCATTCAGCCTACCTCACTTGCATACCAGTACATTCAAAGTACTGATGCATTTGCACTATGGTGTCTTATACCATAGGTTTAGAAGAACGAGCTCCAGAGAACCAGTAGCATCCTAGTTCAGCGATCAGAGTTAGCAGTGAGTCCTTATCCTTCGAGGATATGATAATTTCATTACTAATTCAGTTTTTAGTTTATTTTAGTAGTTGAAGTTAGTTGGGGACATGTCCCATCAACTCCTTATTCAAACAGTTTAGAGGCTTTCAGACTACAGTATGTTCAGACCATTATCTTAATTGTTTTGGTATTGTTATACCATACTTTTCAGTTATGTACTTGTATTGAACCTTACGGCCTTTCAGTTCATGTTTCCGCATTTACAATATTATTACTATTACTTAGTGCTCAGTTTATAGATATCAGTCATGGGTTAGCTTGTGGTCCTTTGGGGTCATGGGCACCGTGTAGCATTTCGAGTACAAAATTTAGGGTGTTACAAACTTGGTATTAGAGCCTAAGGTTTAACAGTATCCTAGGATGTCTGATAAGATGCATCTAGTAGAGTCTTGTACATGCATGTATTGTGCACCACACTTATATATAGGAGGATATGAGATGTTTGAGGAATAGTTTCCCTTCTTTCAGTATTCATATCATGCCAGTGAGCATGAGCTCTAGTTAAACCCTCAATCTAATCTGCTTCTTCCCTTAGTTTATAGATCATTCCTCCCAAAAGGGCTAATGAGGAGGGAAATGGAAGTCAGTCAGCATGTCATCCAGTCCAGGCAGATCCCCTGGACGAGCATGTCTCCCATGCAGAATTCAGACTGCATTCACTACTCTAGCAAGTTCAGTCGAAGTTTAGAATGAACGACCAACTGCTTTTTCAGCCAACCCAGTGGCCAATGTTGCTGCATCCAGGATTCGGACTTCACCCGAATGAATCCTCCTTTATTCACTCGTTTCAAGTCCGAAGAGGATCCACAGGAGTTCCTCGATCAAGTTCAAAAAGTAACAAACATCATGGGAGTGACTTCCGGAGAGAGCGTAGAGTTAGCCAACTATCAACTACAAGATATATCCCATACGTGGTATAAATAGTGGAAGGTAGACAGGGGTACAGATACAGAGCCCATAGAGTGGGAAGAGTTTGCTATAACTTTCTTAGATAGGTTCTTTTCCATAGAGAAGAAAGAAGCCAAAGTGTTAGAGTTCATCAATCTTAGACAAGGTATAATGAGCGTAAAAGAATACTCCCTTAAGTTAATTCAGTTAGCCAGGTACGCTTCCTATGTAGTAGCAGACAATAGATCTAGAATGAGTAAGTTTGTGTCAAGGGATCAAGTAGAGTGGTTAAAGAGTGTAGGACTGCGATGTTGATTGGTGACATAGACATATCTAGGCTTATGGTATATGCTTAAAAGATTGAAGAGCAGAAGCTTAAGAAGAAGGAGAGAGAAAGAAAGAGAGCCAGAACAGGTAGTTATAGTTTTGCTCGGCATGGGTCACAGGGTGATAACCATTCTCAGTTGTGTTAGAAATGTTCATCCCCAGTTCACTCTTCAGCTAGTTCCTCAGTATCAAAGTTTAGAAATGACCGTAAGAATGGGGCATCAGGCTCCAAGGTGCAGAGTAGTGAGAGCAGGATTCTTACTTATCCGCTTTGCGAAGAGTGTGGTAAGAATCATAGGGGTGTGTGTAGAGATGGCAGTGGTGTGTGTTTCGGATGTGGTGAGTTAGGTCATAAGGTCAGAGATTATCCCCAGTCAGGTTATCAGAGTCATCTCCGCTCCTCAGCTCAGTTTGGTCGCCCAAATCAGCGGGGTGCCAATTCTAGCGCTATCAATGGGCAACGCCCAAACAACCTGAATGCACTTCAGTCCCGATAAAATCAGGAAAGTCCTCCTGATGTAGTCACTGGTATGTTACAGATCCCTTATTTGCATGTTCATGTTTCTTCAAATTGAGGAGTTTCAGTTTGCTTAGTATTACGAATCATGTTCCATGAACACAAAAATTTTAGATTTACGTCATGCAGCTTATTACTCTGGCACTCATGTCATGTTTTACCATATGTTAAGTCCATATGACTTATGCTTTACTCCTAGTGATCAGTCAAGTTCAGATTACGTCATGTATACCTCCAGTTTAATCTCTTGATAAATCCATAATGTTGGTATTCTATTTCTCAGGTCTTTGTCGATTGTTAAGGTTGATATAGTATTTGTTTAAGCATCGGATCCTTGCCCATGCCAATCTTTCCCTAAGTAGTTATCAGTATCCAGTCTCAGTACTTCAATATCAATCTAAATCTCAATTTTCAGAACCCAACATTCATTTCAAGTAAGAATCTTAGTGAAAATTTTAGTTATAATACCAACTTCAGTTCAGTAATCAGATCAGAAACTCAGTTCAGTCCCAGACTTGCTTGACTAATGCTACAACTACCAATCACTTAGTAGTATTTTAGTACTTCAGTCTACAGAATATTTCCGAACCATGTTATCCTCCTGGCCTTGCATTCTCAGATAATTCAATATTTCACGAATTCATGCTTAGCTATCTTATGTTACTCAGTTAGTCCCTTTTTTGTGCTCATAAAAAAAATTCATATTCTTAGCCTAGTTATTTAGACTACCATTCAATATTACATGCCCATTACCTAACCATTAATAATTCAGCAGATCAAATGATCCAGTCAGTAGGGAACTAGTTTAAATAGCTAGTATTTCAGTCTAGCAGTCAGTAAGACAAGTTCGTATGATTTGGTCTTCCATCTTTCCATCAATCCGCATTATCCGAAATTTCATGAATAAAATAGTCTAAGATGAATCAATCATGTAGATGCAATCTCGGCTTAGTTCATGTATCATGTCTCAATTTTAGACCTCAGTTAATCAGTCATGACTCAACTTCTAGGTGTCTTATGCATTGCTTCAGTCTTTAATATCTCCACAAAACTAGTATTCTTCGAGGGACCTAGTGTCCCAAGGAGAAGATACCCCATAATCCCTTAATGCTCTCATGCCTTCAATTAAGTTATCTTTACATAAAGAATCCAGTTTAGAGTATAGGGTACTCATAAGATGACACTCAAAGTTCTAACCTCAGCTGTGGGCCAGGTATTCAGAGGTTCAGTTCGTATGTCACGTATCAGACCAGACTCAGTTAGGTTCTGATATATTCGTTCATGCATGTTTAGTAAGACGATCTCGGGTGCATTAGCATTTTTGGTTAAGATAACAGTTTTCCTTAGTCTTACTCAGTTTCATGTTTAGTGTTCATCACAAACTTGGTACTAAGTACCCTTACATATTCAACCACACATTTATATATCAGTTCAGGCATGTAATTATGCATTAGACATGCATTCTCACTGTGACAAATTAAGTTCATCAGAATATTTAGTCATGTACTCATAAGTCAATTATCAGTCATGCATCATATATGCATGAATTCAGCTTATTAGTCATGCATCAGATGTGCATGTTCAGTATGTTATATTCAACCATCAGTCATGTCAGTCATGAAATCATGTTCCATCCAGTCATGTTCAGTATATACATTATTTTGTATTCTTTCCCTCTCACTCAGTCTCATTTGAGGACGAATATTCTAGAGGGAGAGATATTGTAATACCCCATACTTTTCCTAGCTTGAAAAGTTTCCCAAGAATGTTAAAATATTTATTTGAAATATGAATCCACTTTTTTACATGTGGTATTTTCAATATTTTCACTTTTTATCATGTAGGGAATCAAATAAGCTTTCCATCAATACCAAATTTTCCCAAATACGACACCCGGGTGAAGAGTTAGAGCCTTTTTATTGAGACATTGTATCACCTGAGCCTTCAGCGCGTTGTGGAGATAGCTCAAATGGAAATTTTCAATTTCCAGTGTTTCTCCAGGACACTGGCATGTCGCACCAAACTTCCAGGTCACAGACAAGGTGGCAACGCGATAGCTCCGCATTGCGCCACCGTGCATTTTCCCATTTGTCAGTTTCCAGTGACTTGGCGCGATAGTGGCGCGTCGCGCTAAGGATGAAAATTGGGAAATTTTCTCATAAATTAATGAAGCGTCCAAGGGATATAAGGGTCAATTTCCTACCCCTATTTAAACCTAATAACACATAATTTAACCATTTTTCACCCAAAATATACTATTTTCTCTCAAGTTTCTCTCAAGAACAAGCTAGGGTTTCTATTGGGGATTCAAATTCAAGAAAGTTTCACCATGAATCCTCAAGAAATCACATCCCAGGTATGCATAGTGTTCATTCATGGACTCCTTTCGTTCATGAAGCCCAAGAATCTCTTTTCTAAAGTCAAGATTTTAGATTTTCTTTATGAACTTCATGTTGGTTTTATTTGGTTTATGTTGAGAATGATCAATTGAATTCAAATCCATGTTGGGTGATTAATGTTATGTGAAATTGATTTGTGTAGATGTATATTCATGTGAACCTATGATTAAACCCTAGGATGATGAAATTAGATGTTGAATCATGACGTGTAATTGTTGTATAATGGTGTCTACATATATTATGCCTATCATATGTTTGATTAAATGCCGATATGAAGGAAAAGTGCCCAACTAGCATGATATTATGAAATCCCCATGTTTGTACAAGTTTATGTATATCACATGTTTGACGAAGTGCTTTAATAAATCAATTATGAATTGTGTTGTTGGTCATGTGTTCATGTAAGTCATGCTATGTCAGTTTTTTTCCATTGAGTCCTGGGGGTACTTGTACCCGATAATTTAGCTATGTGCCTAGAACCATGTCATGTTTTCATGATACTCTCAGTCAAGCTATAATCCATAGAACTCAGTCAGTTATGTAACTTAGGAAAATCTCATAAATCTCAGTAGTTCAGTAATCTTAGTGATATTAGTACTTAATAATCTCAATAACCTCAGTATTCCCTATCAATCTCAGTAACTTCAGTATTATCAGTCAGTCCTCAGAACTCAGTACATTCTGTCAGTCAACGAAACTTAGTAAATTCAGTTTAGTTTAGCTCCGCTAACCAATACCATTAGTATTAATTCAGCTCAGTTAATTAGTTCAGTGTCTTTCAGATGGGAGTAAGATTCAGCACCGAGCGAGCCTAGGGATGGGGACTCTCCTTCTAGATAGGACTGAGATCCCTAGAAGCAATACCTACGTTCCAGAACTACGTAGCCAGCGTAGGTTGATATGCACCTTACACGTTTAGGGACATATATTTGTCTTATTTGGGTTACCTACCAGGAGGGGTTGATGAAAGATCTCCCTGCCAGAGAGGGTATACTCATAGCAGGTCTTTACCAATGGCACAGTACTGATACCCTTCCAGCTGGGGTTATAGGTTGGACCCCACCAATTCAGTTCTGGGGTATGTCGGTTAGACGATCACTTCCTATAGTTACAGTTTCAGTCTCAGCCTCAGCCTCAGTAAAAGAACTCACATAGTTCTTCAGATTTCAGGACTATCAGATACAATCAACTCAGATATAGAATGGAACCCAGATAGTTTCATCAAATTTTGGACTGTCAGATACAATCATTCACATTATAAATTATATCATTTATCAAAACTTATATCATCAATATTCATCTTCAGGACTGTCAGATACAGTCAACTAGACCAATTCTTCATAATCAAAACTGTCAAACACAGTTATTCATATATCAGTAACATAGTATCAGTCCCTCAGATATCAATAATTCCATGTTATTTGTAAAACTCAGTAGTCAGAACTCAGTATTCAGTCTTACCACGATCTCAGTTATAGTTACATAAGCATGCATGTATTCTCACGTTCATGTTAGTCAGTCAGTTAGTATTGTTCATACATATGAACCTATTATATTTAGCCTACCTTACTTGCATACCAGCACATTCAAAGTACTGACGCATTTTCGCTATGGTGTCTTATACTATAGGTTTAGAAGCACGAGATCCAGAGAACCAATAACATCCCAGTTCAGCGATTAGAGTTAGAAGTGAGTCCTTATCCTTCAAGGACATGATGATGTCATTACTAATTTAGTTTTTAGTTTAGTTCAGTAGTCAGAGTTAGTTGGGGACATGTTCCATCAACTCCTTATCTAGACAGTTTAGAGGCTTTCAGACTACAGTATATTCAGATAATTATCTAAGTTGTTTTGGTATTGTTATACCATACTTTTCAGTTATGTACTAGTATTGAACCTTATTTCCTTTCAATTCATGTTTTCATATTTATGATATTATTAATATTATTCAGTGCTCAGTTTATAAATATCAGTCATGGGTTAGCTTGTGGTCCTTCAAGGTCATGGGCACCGTGTAGCATTCCGGGTACAAGATTCGGGGTGTTATAGAATCCTTCTCCTAATGGAAATAGACCCTGAGCTAATTTCTAGTCTGTACTAGGACATACTGAAAGGTTACTGATATTACTATTTAGTTAAACTAAATTGAGTTCATTGAGTTCTGTTGACTGATAGAATTCTACTAAATTCTGTTAACTGATAGAGTTTACTGAGGTCTGAACTTAATACTGGGTGGACCGAACTACTACTGAAGCTACTGAGTTTTCCTGAGTTCTGTAACTAACTGAGAGTACTACTGATCGTGATGTGGCTGATACTGTTCAATGATTGACCATGGCTCTAGGTACTCAGCTAAATTGTTGGGTATAAGTATCCCTTGGACTAGATAGCATAAAATAAGAGACATGGCATAACTTGAAACATGTAAACTAAATATTTGATCATTGTTCATTTATTGAGGCATTTTAACAAACACTTGTATGATACAACTTGCACATAGGCTATCTTGACATGATTTAATTCTATTAATAATTCACATGAACAATTCATCATGCATTTGATGAGCATAATATATGCATATAACTTTGAACAACTAGTGGGTATCATGATTGAATTCCAAATCTCACAATTCAAGGGTTTAACATGGATTTACACACATGAAAATAAATTACACATGAAACATATAATAAAACATATATTAGGAACCAAATCCAAACATCAATTATGAATACACTTTAATTCCAACCATGGAAATCATAAAATCAACTACTTGATGTTTCAAAAGAGATTTTTGGACTCCAAGGGTGGAAGGAACCCTTGGATGAACACTTCACAGACCTTAGTTAAGGAATTTCTTAAAGTTTATGGTTGAATCTTGAGTTCTTAATTTGAAACTTGAGCACCTAGGGTTTTTGTCTTGAGCAATTTTGAGAAAAGATGAGTTTAATTTCTCTCCAAGGTGATTAATTTTGTATTTTGGGGGTTGAAAGATGTGGGAAAAAGACCCAAATACCCCAAGAATGCGGTCTTTTAATGACTGAAAACAAGGCTACCGACGTGCAGGTCGACGTAGAGCGTCGATGCCATCGATGCGATAGCTAATGCATCGCACCATGTTCGCATTGATCCACTATTTTAAGATTCCAAAGGAGCTTCAAACGAAGTCCAAAAAATCCAAAACTTGTTTGAAAACACCTACGGACATTCTTGATCATGAATCAACCTAAATATCAACATTTAATGGACATAAAGGTTGCAAAATAATATTTTCAACCTTCGTAGGCTAAAATGACACTAAGTCTAAGTACTTAGTTAAAATATTCTAAGTTTGGGACCCCCTTGATAAGACTAAAGGACCGAATTAAGCTTAGGATTTTGTGGGGTCTTACAAAGAGCCATCAAAAGAGAACCTAGGAAAAGTCAGTTTGTTCTTCCTGAGTCTCATATTTAGTTTTTGGTGATACTTCTATAACAAATTTGGGTGGTGGTGATGGTGATGGTATTGGTGGTAGAGTTGGTAATGGTGTTGCTGGTGGAGTTAGTGATACTGGTGCCAGACATACTGATGCCGGTGCCAGGCATTGTGATGAGCATGTTGTTACTGATGCTCGTGAAACAAATTATTTGAAAACAACAGTATATCATGAATATGGTGGTGGACTCACCCCTTTCAGTGGTACCTCTTCAATCTCATATTCTATTTGCAAATGCTAAGAGTGCATGGACAAACATGATGAACTCATTAAAAGACTAGATACTCTAACTACAACTATCAAAGAGTTGACACCCAAGAGGGGTGTCATACCATCAAGGAAGTTAATAGAGCAATTTACTCCATTGATGGTTAGGAGGAAGAAAAAAACAATTACAAAGGCACTCTCAAGTATTAAATCAAGAAAAAATACAGCTCATCCTCCTTCCAATGTTGAGTTTGTTGAAGTGGCCCCTTTAAATGTTCAAGGGTCCATTGGAGAGTAGGGACCACTAAAGAAGTGGAACATATACAAGTTGGTTGACACCACCAGAAATTCTACTCAGATAAATTATTTAAGATCCAAAAGGGCCTCACAGCAGTTCAGTATGAATGCATTAAGTCCACTAGACTTCAAGAACATGACAAGTATGAAGGTATGGTACGAGGACTGGGTAAGTTTACTTTTTCTAAACTACTATCTATTTTATTTCTTACATTCTAAGTCATTTGTTTTAACAGATTACCCATCTACTCTATAAGTTATAGTAGATTGGGTAATCTATTAACACAAGTTCAAAGAAGCTATGCAACATGTGGCACATCTATTGCAATAGATGGTCCATCTATTGCAACAGATGGTCCATCTGTTGCATAAGTTGTAGTAGATGGGTAATCGATTAATAGGTTTAGAAAACCTATGCAGTAGATACAAATGACCCATCGGATGCAACAAATGATCCATCTATTGCAAGAGATGATCCATCTATTGTATCTTTCCAATTTTTTTTATAAGTTATTAACTTATTTAAAAACTATCTTCTTATATCATAGTATGTTGGTGAAATTATTTGCCTCATGAGGGCAAGACACCTCACATGCATAGAGTATTATGATCTTGGTGATAAGATCATAAACCTCAACTTCTACAATAACTTCTTAGGTAGGTATAATTAACTTAGTAAAGAAGTGGCAACTCTCACTGCCAAAAAAATTAAAGAGTTAGTTTCTGAGTTTGTATAGGATGAAGATATGATTGACAAGTGTAGAAGAAAGAGGCCATATCCAGATGCCATGGATTGGATCGGGGGCAAAGAGAATTCTTGTAGACATGAACTTGAAGAATAAACATTTTATGTCTCTTGAGATCCTCCTCAATGAGGGAGCCATGAATGTTTACGACTGTAACTTACCAATCGTTGAGGAGTGGAAATTTTTTGTTTGCATGGAGCCACTATTGGAGTTGTTCCCAAAATTATTGAAGTAAAGTAAAATAATGAATCACTTTCCAGAGAAGTTACTCAATAATAAATGGTATTTTTAAGGTCAAAAAATTGGCCTTCCTAAAAATGAGATCGGTGCTGCGTGCAGGTCGTACGGGCTGGCATTTATTGAATGTTTGCTGATTGACACAACAATGACAACTTCAAGAACCTTATTGAATGATAAAACAGTGGGGAGGATGCAACAGGCCTGGGCTGTTGGGTTACTCAATAAAAATTTGGAGCCCTGATTTTCCTTGTAATTTATTTATCTTGATGTGTATAATAAGTATTGCTAATAATTTTTCATTTTTATTATTTTAGTTAATTGTATTATTTAAACTAAAGCCCATTTTTGTGTAATGAATTTGATTTTTCCATAAATTTGAAAACTTATGAATTACTATTAAATATAATTACTAAGTTCAAATATTGCAACAAGTGCATTATTGATATAGACATCTGCATAATACAACAGATGAGTAACCTGTTGCAACAAATGTCCCATCTGTTGGAAGAGATCAAACATATATAAACTTGTCTACATTGCATCATGCAATAGATAAGTAACCTGTTGCAACAGATGTTTCATCTATTGGAAATTATCAAACACATATATATTTATGTTGAAACAGATGCATTATCTGTTGAAACAGATGAGTCATCTATTGGAAATAATCAAATAGATATACACATCTATTACAATTGCAACAGATAAGTCATCTACTGGAAATTATCAAACAAATATACATATCTATTGCAACAAATGAGTAATCTATTGGAAATGACTATACAAATAAAGACATCTGTTGCAATAGATGAGCCATCTATTATAACAGATGTGTCACAACCTGAACTAGGGCCTGGACATTATGGGTATCTCAAGACCCATGTGGACCGGAGATCACCCCCCGTCTCTAACCAAACAAAAACACAACATTCCCTAATGTCGGATGAATTCTAAACATATAACGAGATAGCTTCAACAAGCTTAAGAAAACTCAAAACATGTCTATAACCGTCGATTGATGACTGACCAAACAACCGACCAACATTACCCAATATCTGCAGTAATCCAACCAAAGCCTTTTAAACAAAGAACTAAAACCAATCTTTGTCAGGACATATCCCCGACTTTGACATGTGACAATGAGAATGAAAATGATAATGTTAATGATAATGAATGTATCTATCAACTCAAATCTAAGAATGAAAACTGGTGAAATGCCTGAGCCTTTTAGGGGATGAAAGCTTACCACTTCACCACAATGAAACAAATCGAGCTGACCGACCTAACTCTGCGTAGAAAAAGTAGAAATAGTTTTGATGCCTACATCGCGTGTAGATACAACATCCAAAGATGGTTAGCAGGGTGAACTATTATGTAACTCAGGAATAAGGATAACATAATGCCATGGTCAACGGTTCAAAATCATTTAAAACCAATGCACATAATCAAATGCATAAATATATATATGTATATCATATGCTGGGATAGGGAACACGACTTAACATGCTCTTTAAAACTTTAGCCTGGATTATATAGATCAACCGTCATAATATACAAAGGCACCCACAGGCTATATGAGCCCAGCTCTCCCCCGGATGGTAGGGCCCTAGTGCGTGTGGCCGCAAGAACTAGAAGGTATACTTATGCACTATGGGGTACTCAAACCTCCTGGCATATTAAGGTGACACTAGCACCAAATCATGTAATAAGATGTGGGGGACTCGAAACTCCCAATTAATTGATAATAATAAGGGGGACTCGAACTACCCGATCATATAGACCCCCGCATTGGCAATCATGATTTCCAGTATTGGTCCTTCAAAACCTCTACTTTCATGACTCAGCTACACAACTCTCATTAAAGCCCAACTAAAACTAGTATCACACATTCCCATTCATTAAACCACATTACATTTGGAATTCATACAAATTGCACTTGTATGGTAATAAAAACATGCCAACCAATTAAATTACTTGGGTGACTTCACAACCCCCTTGGTTCAATTATACATTATCTTGGGGAAATACACCAACCCATAAGGTTCAATTCAAAATTATAATGCAATAGTTCAAGGATAATTCAAATTTTGACTTTACTCATAACTAAAAACCAATTTCACAATATGGGGTTGGGGTTATCACCACTTCAAAAGTCACATCTTGAGAAAAATCACAATTCCCTAGTTCATTCTCTATACTCATGCACCCACAGTTGCAAATCATATTTAAAGCATGAATAATCATATTTAAACCATGGACAAACATTGTTCAACAACAAATATTCAAAATCCTCAAGCCTTGATTTTAAACCAACATAAATATCTCATGAAAAATACTTTAAAACATATGATCTAAACAAATTAACAATGAGGAAAGAGTAGCATGCCTGAAATACCATTTTTCATGGAATGAATTTAACCCTTGAGACCTTGGTTGACCTACCTCTTAGAAACCCTAAGTATGAATACTTGAGAGAATTTGAGAGAGCCTTTTAAGTGTTTGAGTACGTCCAGGATGAAATACAATCCCTTTAAGTGCTTTGTGGATGTGGGGTTTTAATTGAGTAAGGAGAGAATTGTCTAAAGTTCCCTTAATTTTAAAACTAAAATTTAGTCGCCAATGAATACGAGTCACTATACGACTCGTAAGGATACATTACGACTCTTCACAAGGAGTCATAATCAATACAGAACCACCAAATCCCCATACTGGTCTGGCTATAATTCATACCAATGACTCGTAACCACACTTAATGACTCGTAACCACTTTTCATACCCCAGACAATAATAAATTTGAGAGGACACACTGGACACCCTACGATTGAGAAATAACAACTTGTCATGAGTCTTTACGACTCGTGGCCTCAAGTCATAATTAAGATAGTGTCTTAGGCTAGACACCTTACAACTTAGTTCTTACGACCCATAAGAAGTTTTATCGACTATCTGAGAGCCACTCATACTCAGAGCCGAATACTAAGCCACTTGTTCTGATTAAGTTGCGATGGAATCCAACCGACCTGTCATGACTTCCTACTATCCGTCAGGAGAGTCGTAGTCTAAGAAGTGAGGGTAAAAAATTAGAAATTTTCAAGGACCAAAAACTCAGGGATTTACAAGATGTCTCATCTATTAAAATTATCAAAAAATATAGATATCAGTTCTGACTGGTTAAATCTATTATAATAGGTTATACACTTAGATGATCATATAATTACAATATAATTCATTGAAGTTGAAATTGAACTCATTAATAGAGTGCTGATTCTACTTAAATCAATTTATTTATTACTAATAATGATTTAATATAAATTGTTCACATCAAATTAGCCAATTGATCACTCTATTCATGACGAATACACTTAGTTGATCATGTAATTACTATGAAATTAATGAAATTTTAATTGAACTTATTAATTCTTATTAAATTTTAGTTAAATCAATTTAGTTATTACTAATAATCATTTAATATAAATCATTTCACATTAAATTAGTCAAGTGACAGCTCTATTCAGGACGAATACACTTAGTTGATCATTTAATTGCAATGAGATTAATGAAATTTTAATTGAACATGTTAATTCATCTTTAGTTTTAGTTAAATAAATTTATTTATTACTAATAATGATTTAATATAAATAAATCGCAACAAATTAGTTAATTGATCATGCTATTAGGATGAATACACTTAGTTGATCATTTAATTGCTATGAGATTATTGAAATTGTAATTGAACATATTAATTCAACTTTAATTTTAGTTAAATAAATTTATTTATTACTAATATTGGCTTAATATGAATCATTTCACATCAAATTAGTCAATTGAAAACTCTATTCAAGACAAATACACTTAGTTGATCATTCAATTTCTATAAAATTAATGAAATTGTAGTTGAACTTATTTATTCATCTTTAATTTTTGTTAAAAAAATTCTTTTATTACTAATAACGAATTTAATATAAATCACTTCATATTAAATTAGTCAATTGATAACTCTATTCATGATGAATACACTTAGTTAATCATTTAATTGCTATGAGATTAATGAAATTGTAGTTGAGATTATAAATTCATCTTTAATTTTAGTTAAATCAATTTAGTTACTACTTTTAATGGTTCAATAAGAATTATTTCACATCAAATTAGTCAATTGACAACTCTATTTAAGATGAATACACTTAGTTGATCATTTAATTAATTACTATGAGATTAATGAAATTATAATTGAACTTATTAATTCAACTTTAATTTTAGTTAAATTTATTTATTTATTACAAATAAAGATTTAATATGAATCATTTCACATCAAATTAGTCAATTGATAACTGTATTCAGGACGAATACAGTGAGTTGATCATTTAATTGCTATGAAATTAATGAAATTGTAATTGAACTTATTAATTCATCTTTAATTTTAGCTAAATCAATTTAGTAATTACTAATAATGGCTTGAATTGAATCAATAGATGACTAACCTATTGCCAAAGATGACACATCTATTGATAATAATCAAATCGATATATCCATCTGTTGCAAAAAATGAATAAATGACTCATCTATTGGAAATTGTCAAACATATATAGACATCTATTACAACAGATGACTAACCTATTACAACAGATAACTCATCTATTGGAAATTGTCAAACAAATATAAACATCTGTTACAACAGATGACTAATTAGTTTGAAGAAATCAAAACACGTCTTGCTAGTTATTTGATATCTTCCAACATGTTATCTATTGCAATGGATTATCCTTCTGCTGGAAGAAATCAAAATAGATCGTTAAGAGGTTTGATTTCTTCCAACAAATGACTGACCTGTTGCAATAGATGGGTCATCTATTGAAAGATTTTTTTTTAAAAAATAATAATTTAAAATCCTAGGGGACTCAAATGTTTTTAGGAGAACCCAAACGTTTATCCCCTTGCCTAAGGTCTTGTCTTGTCTTGTCTCCTTTTTCTTCTAAAATATCACCCACCACCAATATTTAGAAGAAACTTATTTGGTAAATTTTCATTTAATTTTCTTAATTCCCCCCTGCTCTCTCTCTTTCTATGTATTTTTTTCTCCCTTTCCTTCAATTTTCACCTGATTTTGAGTTGAGTCAAATATGTTCCCACTGTGGATGAACCTTGAGACTATCCTCTACCTCTTTTAGGTCATCTGACTATGAAGATTTACAACCCCTACCCCTATTTTTTGGTAGCTAGAGCACATAGACCTAGCTTTTATTCACATAGATGTAATGGCTCTGTGTTATGTATGTGAATGAATTATGAAAGAATGAATGATTGCTACTTGTTGTTATTTCATTTACTTTCCTTTTCTTGTAATTTAATTGAATGATGGATGGTTTTCAAGAGGTTAATTGATTCCAACTATGAGATATATAATAATCAAGTTCATTGCTAAACAAACAACAAGATTATTTACTAATAATAGTTTAAAATGAGATTTCACGTCAAATTAGTCAAACAAATATGGACATTTGTTTCAACAGACGACTAACCTGTTGCAATAGATGACTAATCTATTGTAAATTATCAAATAGATATAGACAACTATTTCAACAGATGGCTAATCTTTTAGAAGAATTAAAATAGTTCTTGCTACTGGATTGAGTTTTTCCAACATATAGGTCATCTGTTGCAACAAATGGGTCATCTGTTGCAACAAATGGGTCATCTGTTTGGACAGATTACCCATCTATTGGGACATAAATTAATCTGTTGGAAGAAAAAAAATAGAATATTAAGAGTTTAGATCTCTTCCAATAGATAACCTATCAATTGAAATAGATGGTCCATTTTTTGGGAGCACACAATCCAATGCAAGAACCATTTTAAGTTCTTCCAATAGATGACCCATCTGTTACAATAAATGGGTCATCTATTTGGAGAACTCAATCTAGTAGTAAGAACTATTTTGAGTTCTTCCAACAGATGGCCCATATGTTGGAACATATGGGCCATCTGCTGGAAGAACACAATCTAGTAGGATAGACTATTTTAATTTCTTTCAAAAGATAATCCATCTATTACAACATATGGTCTATCTGTTGGAAGAACACAATCCAGTAGCAAGAACTCACTTGATTTATTTTGATGACTAATTTCCTGTTACCTTTTTTACTGGTGCACAAATTAATTATTAGACTATAAATAAAAATATATTTTATATAATAAATAATGACATTTTACATTACCAACAATGAGTTAAAATTATCAATTTCATAACTAAATCATCAACAAGACAAGACTATTTAGTATTACAATAACTAAACTATTTACTATTACAATGATCATGTTGCATTTTGATCTGGACATGCAGTTATTTTGTTTCCAACGTTGTTACATATGGAGCACATTTTTTCTTGTTGGAAATGATTCTTCGACTCCTAGCCTCCTCTTATAATATCTTCTTCCCGATTTGCTTGGGTCAACATATGGAGGAGGTATTTCACTCTGCAAAATCTCTACAGGAACAACCCAAGAATCTTGAAAATGCACCGGATTAATATTCTCACACTATGACATTATGTATTTTTCCACCATATAAAATGGAGACGAGTACTAATAAATTTGATCTCCAAATTGTGCACCATATTGGGCTCAAAGCGCTGCCATAGCATGTGGACAACATATTTGGTCCAAGTCAAAAAATCTACATATACTAATTTTTCTTTGAATATCGTCCCTGACAACATCACCATTACCTTTGATACTGAACTTGTAATTGGTTATTTGATGGGCCAATAACTTATTCCCCAAATTGACGTACTTTGATATTTATTTTTTTCATTGAAGGAACAAGTCTGTTTGGCAAGTTCACCAACTCCATACACCTCTCATGAAATAATTTGGCAAACCTCATATTGTTTCCATCAAATAGTGCCATAATGGGAAATTCTCTTTCAACGTCAAATATTGCATTCACCGATTCAACTACGTTTGATGTCATAATATTATAGCTATATAAAAAAATCAAATAGTACGCCATAGTATTACAATAAACTCAAAAAAGACATTAAATTTATAATAATGTACCTATTTCCCATATAAAATGCTTGATTCCATATCTCAAAACCGACACGTATGAGATGTTGTGCTGCCTTGGGTACCATATCCCTTATTTGATTGAAATGGTCACAAAACCCATCTCTCTCATACTCTTTTGCTACTTTATAAAAATAATACACGACCTTTGAGTTGTGATAGTTATTTCATATATTTTTGCCAAGGTGCCTTATGCAACAACTAAAATGAGATGAAAGGTAGAAAATTGAATCCATCTTTTGGATACTTGGATGCCTATCCGAAATATACATCTCAACGGTATCATCTATGCAGCTTCTCATTATTTCAATTTTTTTTAGATATGAGGCATCACATTCCTTGTCCACTACACAAAAAGCGATAGGAAAGATGCGATTCTCTGTGTCATGTGCCATCGCCGATAATAGAACTCCTTCATACTTGCTCCTCAAGAATGTCCTGCCGACGGCTATGACTTTTCAAAATTATTGAAAACCAAGAATCCAAGCACCTTAGGCTACAAAAAAGTACTTCAACCTTCCATTTTAATCAACCTGTAATGCCATATTACTTTCGGAATTTGTGGACTCAAGCATGTAACAATAGGCATCAAGCACTGCATACCCGTACTCATGTATTACCCTAACCAAAGACTTGGCAATCTCCTTCCCTTATAAATCATTCAATAACTTATCTTACAACCCAATTTTGTACGGAGTTGATTTGCCATATATCTTGTAAAAGGGACTTTTCCATTAGGAAATCTATTTTTGAAGTATTCACGGATGACATTTGTTGTGGCATATGGATTATGGCTCGTAATATGATCTGAACCACATGTGTGATACTTTTCATAAGTTCTAATGATGAATCTGTTAGAACTTATGAATTTTACTACCCTGAATCACCACTTGCACTTCAGATGAGCACTTCTAAAATAATACACATTGCGTAAATTAATGACCCTCATTAATTTGAAATCATTTCTCAAGAAAGTAATATTCAATAAAGTGACAAGTTCTTCCTTATCCTTGAATGTCATTCCCTTGTAAAAACCAGTTTTATTATCTTGAAGATTTCTCAAATGTGTTGATTAAGAATTGACCCTCACTGTATTGCTCGCAACAATGGGCATAAGTGTTTGATCCTCCTTCACCTTCACTTCATCTCCACTCTCATCATCATATGGAGTATCCATGTCCACATCATCTAATTTATCATCAAACATATCTTATTGTTTCTTATTGTTTTTGTTCTACATTTTGATTATCATTCTCTGTCATTTTTTCAACCATGTACACCCTAAAAATCGGTCTAGTTGCATTACTCAGATAAGTATGCAAACGAACCAGATCGCTTATCTTAAAATGTAGGATCCTCTGATTTTTAAAGGAGATGTGGATGTAACTATTGACAAGATCTCTTGGTAGATAATTTAGTCCACAATAGCTGATGATTAAGTTCATAAAATCATCATACAAAACATCTCTTTGGACTGTCATCACTGTCGTCTCTATCATTTCACCATCCTTCCAACGCCAAATATATTGATTGCTCTTCTCAATCCATTCATCATGGAAATCAACCCCTAATGTTATTAATATATCCATTAATGTTACCTAAAGACATTTGCTAAAAAGGTTAATAATAATACTATAGTAAAATGAGTAATGATAGTATAGTATATAAAATAAAAAATTATATACACTATAATATCATTATTAATGTTGCAATGGATGAGCCATCTATTGGATTAAGCTTCAGATTTTTTCCCTGTACTATAACATGAATCCCAACAGATAAGTCAACTGTTGCAACAGATGGCTCAACCGTTGCAACAGATGGCTCATTTATTGGAATCAAATTCAAGTTTTGTCTATTGTAACATGAATCCCAAAAGATGAGTCAACTATTGAAACAGATCAATCATATGTTGGATTCAACTTCACGTTCTATAGTTCTGTATGCATGAATCCGACAGGTGAGTCATCTTTTGGATTCAACTTCAAGTTCTATTGGAACAAGTGAGTCAAATGTTCCAACAGATGACTCACTTATTGCAACAGATGACTTATATATTAGATTCAACTTCAGGTTCTATATATTGTTGAAAAAACAATAGTAGAAGATATATCCAGATGACAAATTCAAATAAAAATCATAATTTTACTTATCAAATTCACCTATGAAGTAATGCCTAATGATATACGAATAAAATTTGACCTAAAAAATTGGTCTAGTAACAGTAGTAGTGGTAACAACAACAACAATGGTACAACAAAGGAAGAAAAAAAAAGATGAAAAAGATATGATAATGAAGAAGAATATGATGATAATGAAGAAGAAGAAAAAAGTAGCAGCAACAATGAGCAATAATTTGCAAAGAGAGAGAAAACAACAATAAAAGCAAAGAGAGAGAAAACACCTGCGTCCCCCCCTCTACTTTTAGTTATATTAGGTTTTATATTGGATCAAAGTGTAAAATAAAAAACCTATGGAAAATTCTCAAACTTTCTTAATTCATCGTTAAATAATTGTCACCTTCGTGCGGTGCCGCGTGCAGGTCGTACGGGCTGACATTTATTGAACGTTTGCTAACCGGCACAAAAATGATAACTTCAAGAACCTTATTGAATGAAAACACAGTGGGAAGGATGCAACATGTCTGGAATGCTGGGGTACTCTATAAAAGTTTGGAGCCCTGATTTGCGTAGTAATTTATTTATCTTGATGTGTTTAAAAAGTATTGCTAATAATTTTTCATTTTTATTTTTTTACTTAATTGTATTATTTAAACTGAAGTCCATTTGTTTGTAATGAATTCTATTTTTCCATAAAATTGAAAACATATGAATTATTACAAATATAATTACTAAGTTCAAATATTGCAACAAGTGCATTATATATATAGACATCTGCATAATGCAACAGATGACTAACCTATTACAACAAATGGCCCATATATTGGAAGAGATCAAATAGAAATAGACTTGTCTACATTGGATAATGTAATAAATAAGTAACCAGTTGCAATAGATGTTTCATCTATTGGAAATTATCAAACACATATATATTTATGTTGCAATGGATGAGTCATCTATTGGAAATAATCAAATAGATATACACATCAATTGCAATTGCAACAGATAAGTCATCTACTAGAAATTATCAAATAGATATACATATCTATTGCAACAAATGAGTAATCTATTGGAAATGACCAAACAAATAAAGACATCTGTTGCAACAGATGAGCCATCTATTATAACAGATGTGTCACAACCCGAACTAGGTAATGTCCATGGTGGGTATCTCAAGTCCAACGTGAATCGGAGATCACCCCCCGCATCTAACTAAACAAAACACAACATCCCCCAATGTCGGATGAATTCCAATCATATAGCGAGATAGCATACAACAAGCTTGAGAAAAGTCAAAACATATCTATAATCGCCGATTGATGACCAACCAAACAACCAACCAACATCACCCAATATCCACAATAATCTAAACAAAGCCTTCAAAACAAAGAACCAAAACCCATTTTGGTTGGAACATGTCCCCGACTCTGACAAGTGACAATGAGAATGAAAATGGTAATGTTAATGCTAATGAATGTATCTATCAACTCAAATCTAAGAATGAAAACTGGTGAAATGCCTAAGCATTTTGGGGGATGGAAGCTCACCACTTCACCACAATGCGATGAACCAAGCTGACTGACCTAACTCTGTGCAAAAAAATAGATGTATCTCCGATGCCTGCATCGCATAGGGATATAACATTTAAAGATAGTTTGTGGGGTGAACTAGCATGTAACTCAGGGATAAGGATAACATAATGCCATGGTCAACGGTTCAAAATTATTAAAACCAATGTACATAATCAAATGCATATATATATATATATATAACGCATGACGAGATAGGGAAAATGGCTTAACATGCTCTTTACAACTTTAGCCTGGATTGTGTTGCTCAACCGTCTTAATATACAAAGGAATCCACAAGCTATATGGGCCCAGCTCTCCCTCAAATGGTAGGGCCCTAGTGCGTGTGGCCGTACGAACTAGACGGTATACATCTGCACTATGAGGTACTAGATCCTCCTGGCATATTAAGGTAAAACAAGCACCAAATCATGTAATAAGATATGGGGGACTCGAACCTCCTAATTAATTGATAATAATAAGGGGTCCTCAAACTACCCGGTCATATAGACCTCCGCATCGGCAATTAAAATTTTCAGTATTGGTCCTTCAAGACCTCCACTTTTATGACTCATCTTCACAACCCTCATTAAAGCCTAACTAAAACAAGTAGCACACATTCCCATTCATTGAACCACAATACATATTAAGGCATACATTGTTGGTATGTTCATACTAATTGTACTTGCAAGTTAACAACAACATGCTAACCAATTATATTACTTGGGGGACTTCACAACCCCCTTAGTTTAATTATACATTAGTTTAGGGAAATACATAACCCTATAAGGTTCAATTCAAAATTATAATGAAATAGTTCAAGGATAATTCAAATTTTCACATTTCTCATAACTAAAAACCAATTTCACAATATGGGGTTGGGGTCATAACCACTTCAAAAGTCACAAGTTTGGGAAAAATCACAATTCCCTAGTTCATTCTCTATTCTCATGCACCCACAATTGCAAACCATAATTAAAGCATGAATAATCATATGTAAACTATGGACAAACATTGTTCAACAACAAACATTCAAAACCTTTAATCCTAGAGTTCAAACCAACATAAATATCTCATGAACAATACTCCAAAACATATGATTTTAACAAATTAACAATGAGGAAAGAGTAGCATGCCTGAAATACCAAGTTTCACGAAAAGAATTTAACCCTTAAGAACTTGGATGACCTACTTCTTAGAAACCCTAAGTTTGTCTTCTTGAGAGAATTTGAGAGAGACTTTTATATGTTTGAGTACGTTAAGGATGAAATACAACCCCTTTAAGTGATTTATGGACGTGGGGTTTTAATTGAGTAAGGAGAGAATTGTCTAAAGTTTCCTCAATTTTAAAACTAAAAATTAGTCGTCAGTGACTACGGGTCACTATATGACTCGTAAGGATACATTAAAACTCATCACAAGGAGTCATAATAAATACGGAACCATAAAAATCCCATACTAGTCTGGCTACGATTCATACCACTAACTCGTAACCACACTTAACGACTCATAACCACTTCTCGTACTCCAGACAATAATAAATTTAGGATGACACACTGGAAACTTTACAATTAGGACATAACGATTCGTTATGAGTCTTTAAGACTCATGGTCTCAAGTCGTAATAAAGACAGTGTCTTGGGCTACACTTTTTGGACACCTTACAACTTGGTTCTTATGACCCATAAGAAGTTTTATCGACTAGTTGAGAGCCACTCGTACTCAGAGTAAAATACTAAGCCACTTGTTCAGACTAAGTTGTGATGGAGTCCCAATGACCCTTCATGAGTCCCTATGACTCATCAGAAGAGTCGTAGTCTAGACAGTGAGGGTAAAAATTTAGAGATTTTCAAGGACCAAAAACTCGAGGATTTACAAAATGTCTCATCTGTTGAAATTATCAAACAAATATAGATATTTGTTGTGATAGGTTAAATTTGTTGTAATAGGTTATACACTTAGATGATTATATAGTTACAATATAATTCATTGAAGTTGCAATTGAACTCATTAATAGAGTTCTAATTTTACTTAAATCAATTTATTTATTACTAATAATTATTTAATATAAATTGTTCATATTAAATTAGTCAATGGATCACTTTATTCATGACGAATACACTTAGTTGATCATGTAATTATGATGAAATTAATAAAATTTTAATTGAACTTATTAATTCATCTTTACTTTTAGTTAAATCAATTTAGTTAGTACTAATAATGGTTTAATATAAATTATTTCACATCAAATTAGTCAATTGACAACTCTATTCAGGGCAAATACACTTAGTTGATCATTTAATTGTAATGAGATTAATGAAATTGTAATTGAACATGTTAGTTCATCTTTAGTTTAGTTAAATCAATTTATTTATTACTAACAATGGTTTAATATAAATAATTCACAATAAATTAGCCAATTGATCACTCTATTCAGGATGAATACACTTAGTTGATCATTTAATTGCGATGAGATTAATGAAATTGTAATTGAACTTATTAATTCAACTTTAATTTTAGTTAAATAAATTTATTTATTACTAATAATGGCTCAATATGAATCATTTCACATCAAATTAGTCAATTGCCATCTCTATTCAGGATGAATACACTTAGTTGATCATTTAATTGCTATGAAATTAATAACATTATTGTTGAACTTATTAATTCATTTTTAATTTTTTTAAAATCAATTTAGTTATTACGAATAATGAATTTAATATAAATTACTTCACATCAAATTAGTCAATTGACAACTCTATTCAGGATGAATAGACTTAGTTGATAATTTAATTAATGAAATTATAGTTGAACTTATTAATTTATCTTTAATTTTAGTTAAATCAATTTAGTTGCAACTAATAATGGTTCAATATGAATTATTTCATTTCAAATTGGTCAATTGACAACTCTATTCAGGACGAATACACTTAGTTGATCGTTTAATTGCTATGACATTCATGAAATTGTAATTGAACTTTTTAATTCAACTTTAATTTTATTTAAATTAATTTATTTATTACCAATAATGACTTAATATGAATCATTTCACATCAAATTAGTCAATTGGTAACTCTATTCAGGACGAATACACTAAGTTGATCATTTAATTGCTATAAAATTAATGAAATATAATTGAATTTATTAATTCATCTTTAATTGTAGTTAAATTAATTTAGTAATTACTAATAATGGCTTAAATTGAATCAACAGACGACTAACCTATTGCAACAGATGACACATCTATTGAAAATTATGAGACAGATATATGCATCTATTGCAACAAATGAACAAATGACTCATTTGTTGGAATTGTCAAACAGATATAGACATCTGTTGTAATAGATAACAAACCTATTGCAACAAATGACTCATTTGTTGTAAATTTTCTAACAAATATAGATATTTGTTGCAACAGATGACTAATTAGTTAGAAGAAATCAAAACACGTCTTGCTAGTTGTTTGATATCTTCCAACAGTCATCTGTTGTAATGGATTACCCATCTATTGGAAGAAATCAAAATAGGTCTTCAAGAGGTTCGATTTTTTCCAACAAATGACTAACATGTTGCAACAAATGATTCATCTATTGGAAGATTTTTTCTTAAAATCAATAATTTAAAATCCTAGGGAACTCAAATATTTTTAGAAGAACTCTATTGTTTGTCCCCCTGTCTAAGGTGTTGTCTTGTCTTGTACCCTCATTGTTATAAAAGTTCACCCACCACCAATATTTAAAAGCAACTTGTTTGCTAAATTTTCATTTAATTTTTTCAATCCCCCCTGCTTTTTTTTTTCTTTTTTTCTTCAATTTTCACCTGATCTTGAGTTGAGTCAAATATGTTCCTACTGTGGATGAGCCTTAAGACTATCCTCTACCTCCTTTGGGTTATCTTACTATAAAGATGTACAACCCCCTACCCCTCTCTTTTGGTAGACAGAGCACATTGGCCTAGCGTTTATTCACATAGATGTAATGGCTCTGTGACTTATTTTTATTTTTATGTATGTGAAGGAATTATGAATGAATGACTACTTCTTATTGTTATTTTCATCTACTTTCCTTTTCTTGTAATTTCATTGAATGATGGATGGTTTTCAAGAGGTTAATTGATTCCAACTATGAGTTATATAATAATCAAGTTCATAGCTAAACTAACAACAAGACTATTTACTAATAATAGTTTAGAATGAGCCATTTCACATCAAATTAGTCAAACAAATATAGACATTTGTTTCAACAGATGACTAATCTATTGTAAATTATCAAATAGATATAGACATCTGTTGCAACAGAAGACTAATCTGTTAGAAAAATTAAAATAATTCTTGCAACTAGATTGAATTCTTCTAATATATAGGTCATCTGTTTAAGCAGATGAGTTATCTATTGGGATATATTATGCATCTATTGCAATAAAAATTAATCTGTTGGAAGAAACAAAATAGAATATCATGACTTTAGATCTCTTCCAATAGATGACCCATTTGTTAAAATAGATGGTCCATTTTTTGGGGGCACACAATCAAGTGCAAGAACCATTTTAAGTTTTTTCCTACAGATGACTCGTCTGTTGCAACAGATGGGTCATCTGTTTGGAGAACTTAATCTAGTAGCAATAACTATTTCGAGTTCTTCCAAAAAATGGCCCATCTATTGGAAGAACACAATCCAGTAGGATAGACTATTTTAATTTCTTTTAATAGATGACCCATCTATTTCAATGGATGGTCTATTTGTTGGAAGAACATAATCCAGTAGAAATGACTCATTTGATTTATTTTGATGACTAATTTCCTGTTACTTTTTTCACTGGTGCACATATTGATTATTAGACTATAAATAAAAATATATTTTATATACTAAATAATGAAATTTACATTACCAACAATGAGTTAAAATTATCAATTTCATAACTAAATCAACAACAAGGCAAGACTATTTACTATTACAACAACTAAACTATTTACTATTACAATTATCATGTTGCATTTCAATCTGGACATGTAGTTATTTTGTGTCCAACGTTGTTACATATGGAGCACTTATTTTTTCTTATTGGAAATGATTCTCTGACTCCATGCCTTCTCTTATATTGCCTTCTTCCCTATTTGCTTGGGTCAACATATGGAGGAGGCATTTCTTTCTCCAAAATCTCTATTGAAACAACCCAAGAATCATCAAAAGCAACCAAATTAATATTCTCACAATATGTCATTATGTATTTTTCCACCAAATAATATGGAGACGAGTACTAATAAATTTGATCTCTAAATTGTGAACCATATTTGGATCGAAGCGCTTCCATAGAATGTGGACAAGACATTAAATTTATAATAGTGTACCTATTTCCCAGATAAAATGCTTGATTCCATCTTTCAAAACTGACACGTACGAGATGTTGTGCTGCTTTGGGTACCATATCCCTTATTTGATGGAAATGGTCACAAAAATCAAATCTCTCATACTCTTTAGCTACTTTATAAAAATGATACATGACCTTTGATTTGTGATAGTTGTTTCACATATTTTTCCCTAGGTGCTTTATGCAACAACTAAAATAAGCTGAAAGGTAAAAAATTGAATCCATCTTTTGGATACTTGGATGCCTAACCAAAATATACACAACTTATCAGTATCATCTACGTAGTTTCACATTTATTCAAAAAAATATTTATATGAGGCATCACATTCCTTTTCCACTACACAAAAAGCGACAAGAAAGATGCGATTCTCTGCGTCATGTGCCACCGCTAATAACAGAACTCCTTCATACTTGCTCCTAAAAAATGTCGTGTCGACGACTATGACTTTTCTAAATTATTGAAAACCAAGAATCCAAGCACCATAGGTAATAAAAAATTACTTCAACCTTCCATTTTCATCAACCTGTAATGTCGTCATACTTTCGGGATTTGTGGATTCAAGAAAGTAATAATAGGCATCAAGCACTGCATACCCATACTCATGTGTTCCCCTAACCAACGACTTGGAAATATCCCTGACCTTATAAATCATTCAATAACTCACCTTACAACCAAATTTTATACGGATTTAATTTGCCATATATCTTGTAAAAGGGCCTTTTCGATTGGGGAATCTATTTTTGAAGTATTTATAGATGACCTTTGTTGTGGAAGATTATGGCTCGTAATATGATTTTGTAGTGCCTCGAAAATGGGTCCTGAGACATCACACGGTTCTCAAGGCTACAAGTAGTCTCAAGCTAACCTTGTAAGCCTTCTACTAAACCTGAAACTCAAAATAGCGAAATATAAATATATAATAAAAGCTAAAATATTGAATTCTATCTGATATAAACTGGAATTAACTGAACATAGTATCTGAAAATAGTTGACTTAAAAGTTTGGACAATCAATATTGGAAATCTGAATCATAACTAGCAGTCTGACAAGTCTTTACTACTAACTACTAGAGAGCCACTAGGACAAACCCCCAGCTGACTAAAAAATACTGAATCAACTACTTTAAAAAGCTGGAAAACTGAATAACTGGGTCCCCAAACTATGAGGACTCACCAAATGTCGAGATGTTGATGGAGATAGTCGAAATCACTCACGCTGCTGAAACTGAGCACCTAAACCTACATTATCAAATAGTGTAGCACATAGACATATATGTGGATCAGTACTTTTGGAATTTACTGAGCATGTGGGGGTGAATGCATAAGAAAAACAATACCTCAATGGTAATATAAACTTGTAAAGAATGCATGCTAAGTGTAGGTGACTCACATTAGCTTGAATAACTGAAAACTGAGAATCATAATGATGAGTGGTAAAACATACTGTATATTTCTTGTGAGTCATAACACTTAGTTCTAAAAGCTGTACTTGTGTTCTATCTTTAAATCATGTGGCCTAAGTGTAGAAAGGACTCACTTTTATATATATAAACTGAAAGATAAAATCTCATGACCAACATCTTATGTGAAGTATTTAAAATGAATTGTGAGCCTTAAACTTAGTTTCTAAAAGCTGTTTGCTATGATTACTCTTTTCTATAGGGAGGTTCTTCTAACCGACATACACTATATGAGCTATCATAGTGTCCAACGTCTAGTTCATTTATGGGAAAGCCCTACGTTGGGGAGAGGTGTCATATTCTTGCCAAGGAGTATAACCTAAGCTAAGTGATCACAATCTGTATCTGTCATCCATTTAAATGGGAATAATCTGATAATCTGAACCTATGTTGGCTCGTAGTTCTGGGGCATGTAAACATACCCAACTCGGTGCTAAATACTAATCCCTTTAATCTATATGCTCATTCTATAGGAAATCCACTTTCAAAACTAGTATAAGGGTTTACAATGAAAACCAATCATGCATCTATTATACTTTAAACTGTAATAAAACTATAAAGTGGATTCCGTATCTTAGCTGAGATCAAAAGATCAAATCTTGATCAAAATTTGAACTTAATTAATCATAGGGTTCTTAAAGCATAGTCATTTTTTAAATATCAATTTTCAAACTAGGGCTTGATAACCCATGCATCAAATTTATGTCAAATCATCATAAAGTTCATGCTTAGTAATGGAAATCTTGGAAATTCAATTCTAAATCTAGAAAATACAGTCACACGCATAAAAAAATAAAAGTAGACATGTAATTCAACATCTAAATCACTTGTGACATCAAAATCTTCAAAGAGTTAGGAGTGGGAATAAACCCTAGACAGAAATTCATATAATTTCATGTAAAATTTAACTTTAAAACTAATTTTGAGCACAAAGATGAAAGAATTATCCTTGTTCATTACCCCACATACCTTAATTCATGAATAGATGAAGAAGCTTGAACTTTGAGTTCCTATTTATTCTCTTGAAGATTGTTTCTTGAAGATCTTGAATTATGAATCTTGAATTTTGGGTTATCTTGGAAAAAGAATTATGGAATTTGGATTTCTTGAGGTTTAAAATTGAAGATCTAGGGTTTTATTGGAGAGCAAATTGATGAATAATGAGCGTATTAGGCTTAGAATAGGTTTAATATTTCGTTTTTCATGATTTGGGGGCTTGGGAAAAGATTAAATTGCCCTTTGAAAATTAAGTTTGGAACTGGAATCCCGATTTTGAGCCTCAGCGTGACTCGGCGGCATCGCGGTGGCTCTCTGGAAAAGGGACGAGTGGTATTTTGCACTATGGCATGACGCAGTGCTATCACATTGTATCACTAGAAAAAAGAATATTGTGAATTTGCACTTCACCATGATGCGACATTATTGTGATTCTTCAATAAAAAAGAACGAGTGCAAAATTGCACTCCAATGCAATGCGGTGCCTACTCCAGTACGATTTCAGGCGTGACACTGGCCAATCGCGATGAGCTACTGGAAAGGGACAAGCTGTATTTTGGGGTTCACCGCGATATGGAACAATTACAGTGCTTTACTGGAAAGAGGATGATTGTAAATTAGCTCTCCACCGCGATGCGGTACTATCGCGTTGGCCTACTGCCTCATATAAAAAATCCCATAACTTCCTACCCGGGTATCGGAGTAAGGCAAAATTGGTATCATTGGAAAGATGATTCAATTATCTATAATTTGCTGGGTCCAGAACTGGAAAATTCTACACGTATCAAGAGTTATATGCTTTTAAAGTTACCCCTTGACACACTAGGAGCTAAACGAAACTAAAAAAAGTATGGGGTGTTACAATATCTCCCCCTTGGGAATATTCGTCCTCGAATGAGACTAGTTAAACATAGGATACTGAGGAACGAAGACTATATACTGTCATGTACTACTAAAATAGAACTGCATGAATAAATCTAACACATAATGAGTGACTGAATTAATATGCGAATGCATGAATTAACATGAAGATAATCACATGGCTGAAACTGAGACTGGAAAAGAATTAAGTTAAGGAAGACTGTTACCTTAGGCTGAATATGATTTTGTGGAGAAGAGTGAGGATACTTGGTTCGCATGTGCAATGCCTCGAGAGTACACCTTAGGCATCACATGGTGCTTACAGTCCCGAGGTACCACAAGCTAACCCATGAGCTGGTACCTATTGTGAGCACTGAATAATATAATAACATATGCGGAAAAACAACTGATAAGCCATAAGGTTTTAGCAACTGAAATAAATACTGGATCATAAATCTGGAAATGACTGTTGGAAACAACAGTCTAAAATTGATAAAATAAAGATAAACTGACTAACTATCTAAAGTGTTCGAAAGCCTCTAAACCGACTGAATAAGAGTTGATGGGACAATCCCCAACTAACTTCATCTAACTACTGAATTTATAGAATGAAAATAAATATAATCTATTCTCAAAATATGAGGACTCCCCACTACTATGACTGATAATCTCAGAGGTCTATGCACCATCCGAGAACTGAGCGTCCAAACCTATGATATGATACATCATAGTGTAAAAAAAGAGTATGCGATCAGTACTTTGAATATACTTGTATGCTAAAAGATATAGGTTGATATGCATGGTTTCATGTGCATTAGTGATAACTGATCAAAGAAATAGCATGAAATACTAAATAGAATGTACGAAATCTGTAAATACTGAGAATGGGCTGTAGATACCGATGGATGCGTGACCAAGAATAAAACATGTGCTTAATGTAATCTGTAAAATAAAATACTGAAATCCAATAACTAAATATCTGATATCTGTATGCTATAGTCAAGCAAAATGAAATAGATTATTAGACTGAGACTGTGAGAGCTATCATCTAACCGACATGCCCTAATGAGAAAATTTGGGATCCAACCTATGACCCCAGTTGGAAGGGTGTCAATATCGTTCCACGGTTACTATCACTGGCTGTATGGATCCACTAATATGCTGTCCTGAAGGACTAAGGGTGTCAACCGTAAGCTGACGGGTGACCCCTGAGAGGCAGTCAAGCCTAAACTGATGGGTGACTCCTCATACCCTGCGCTGGCTACATAGTTCCAGAGTACAGGGATTACTACTAATGACTCTGCCTAACTGACGGGGAAGCAACCATCCCTGTACTAGCAGGAGCTAAATCCTACTTCCAACTGAACTGATTCAGAATGCTGAACTGTTCTAAGTTTAACTTATTATGATAACTGACTGAACTGATATTGCTCATAACATATTCTGAAACTTTTTTGAAGATACTAAGACTAAGTAAACAACTATTTTTTTGAGTATTCATAACCCTCAGGACTCGATAGCAATAATAGCAAAATAGTACTAAAACTTTAAGAGCATAATGTGAAAACATTTATTCAAAATTCATTCTTGTAGGAATTTCATCAAACAATTGATATTTATAGTTCAAGATAAGCATGAGAATAGTTTAAAGCTTGTAGAAATAACATAATTTCAACATCAACATCACTAGGTATGATTTTAAATCAGCGAATAGCATTTTTCAAATATGTGGGTTTCAATATCAACAACAATTGCATGTAAACATGGTGTAGAATTACAATTCATGGGAATTCATGGTTAAAATCACAATTACAATCATGAAAACTTGTAAAGATCCCAACTTGAATTTACAATTGGATATTTGGACTCCATGGTTGAAAGGAACCTATAGATAAATACTTAACATACCTAGGTTGATGAATTCGTAAATGTTCTTGGGGGTTTTCTTAAGATTTGATCTTGAATCTTAAAGGTTAAGGTTTGTTCTTTGAGAGAAGATTAGTTTCTTGGAGATAAATTATGAGTAATGGGGAACATAATGCCCCTTTAGGATTTTGATTTCATGTTTTGGACGAGTTTAGGGACTTGGGAAAAGACCAAACGGTCTCTAGAATTTAAATCACAAAAACTGGAAATCTCGATTTTGACACTCGATGCAATGCAGTGCAATCGATTCTGGCCACTGGAAAAGGGAATATCCCAAATTTACCCAGCAGCGTGACGCGGTGAAATCGCGTTGAACTATTGGAAAAGGACAATTACGAACTAGAACCTTGGTGTGATGTGGTGCCATTGCGGTGCCCTACTGAACGTGAATGTGACCCTTGACATAATGCGGAGTTATCACGTTGATCCACTGGAAAAGGACGAACGTGTTTTTGGTCAGCACCGCGACGCGGCCTTATCGCGTTGGGCAACTATTTTCCTCTAAAAGTGCCATAACTTTTCACTCGAGTATTGGATTTTTGAAAAATTGGTATATTTAGAAAGATAATTCAATTTCCTATAATTTGGTGGGTCTTGAGCTGGAAAATACTTTGTAGAATAAAATATAAGCTTATTTGAAGTTGACTATAGCAACGTTCTTCTCAAAAACTTAATCGGTACAAAATAGTTTGATCCGTTTAATAGCTGAGGGTTATTTGAGACCTTAAGATACATCAAAACTCACTCCTAAAGCTACCAATGAACTATAATGTACTTTGCATGAGATTGAAACATGGCGCTAAAATTGGTTTGTGTTTTTGGGGTATTATAATATCTCCCCCTTGGAAACATTCGTTCTCGAATAAGATTGGCTAAACCGAAAACACTGAGGAACTTTGATTACATGCTGAATATACATGATGAAAACATGATTACATGATTGAGTCTGAAACATGCCACCTGGCTTAACTGATTCTGTGAATGCATGACTAACATGAGAATGATATGCTATTGAAACTGAGCATGGAAAAGGGAAGTTCTAAGAAGATTGTTACCTTAAGCTGAATCTTAGTTTGCGGAGAAAAGATGAGGGTACTTGGTCCGCATATTTACTTTTTCTTTACAAGTGGCTCCCTCAATGGACTGATTTTGCCAAAGAACTTTGACTAGGGGAACTTTTTTATTCCTTAGTCTACGAATTTGTTGATCAAGGATTTTGACTGGAATTTCTTCGTTAGAATAGTTGTTCTGAACATCTACACTTTCTAAGGGAACATCTACACTTTCTAAGGGAACAACTACAACTGGGTTACCAATACACTTCTTCAAGAAGGTGATATGGAATACTGGGTGCACTGATGCTAAGTCTGTAGGCAAATCAAGCTTATAAGCCATATTTCCAAAATAGCTCAAAACTCTGTTAGGGAGAACATATCGGGAACTAAGCTTCCCCTTCTTACCAAACCTCTTTACTCCTTTCATAGAAGAGATCTTTAGATATACAAAGTCACCAATCTCAAACTCAAAATCCGTTCTGTTCACATCTACATAAGATTTCTGTCAGCTTTGGGTTGACTTAAGCCTCTCCCGAATTAGCTAAATTTTCTCCATAGCATCATACAATAAATCAAGCCCTATTAAAGTGGTTTCACCTATCTCAAACCAACAAATTGAAGACCTACATCTCCTTCCATATAGAGCCTCAAATGGAGCCATCTGAATACTGGAATGATAGTTATTATACGCGAATTCAATCAATGGAAAATGGTCATCCCAACTTCCATTAAAGTCAACTACACACGCTCTCAACATATCCTAAAGGGTCTGAATGGTCCTTTCTGCCTAACTATCTGTCTGAGGGTGAAAGGCTGTATTGAGGTGAAGTTGGGTACCAAGACCCTTCTGAAAAGACTTCCAAAAGTGAGAGGTCAACTGAGTACCTCTGTCTGAGACGATAGATAGCGAAACATCGTGCAACCTAGCCAACTCTTTAATATAGAGCTTGGCATAGTCCTTAGATTAATAAGAAGTATGGACTGGAAAGAAATAGGCTGATTTGGTCATCCTGTCCACAATGCCCAAATCAAATCATGCTGCTGAAGAGTACGAGGAAAACCTATCACAAAATCCATGTTCACTTCCTCCCACTTCTAAGTGGGGATACTGAACTCTTTCATAGACCTACTAGGCTTCTGATGCTCAATCTTAACCTACTAAAAAGTACAACACTTAGCCATAAACTCTGTAATATCCCTCTTTATCCCACTCTACTAATAGATTTCCTGCAGATTGCGATACATATTCATGGCCCCTGGATGAATCGAGTAACGCACACTATGCGCTTCTACAAGAATTCATTGTCTCAACTCATCAATAAACGACACACACAGTCTACCCTGGCAAAGCAATACACCTCTCCCCTTTGGGAGAAAACCTCTACTTTATGATCTCTGACTGAATCCTTCAACTTCACTAGACTAGGATCCCATTCGCTTCGGCGACCAAAGAAAATTCTGAACTATTCTAAACCCAAACGGTACTCTCAGCTAAATTAACCAAATGAATACCTAAACTGGCAAGCTGATGAACTTCTTGAGCTAACTTCTTCTTTCCATATTCAACATGAGAAACACTACCCATAGAAAACCTGCTTAGGACATCTGCCACTATATTGGCCTTGACAGGGTGATACAAATACTCATATCATAATCTTTCAACAATTCTAACCATATACTCTAGCACAGATTCAAATCATTCTGCGAAAACACATACTGTAAACTTTTCTGATCTGTGAACTCATTAACATGCACCCTATACAAATAATGCCTCCCAATCTGTAAGGCAAATACAACAACTGCTAACTCAAGATCATTGGTAGGGTAATTATTTTCATGGGGATTAATTTGTCTAGAGGCATAGGCCACAACATTACTCCTCTGCATCAGAACACACCCTAAACCAACTCTAAAAGCATCACAGTACACAACAAACCCTTTTGAACCACCTAGTAATGTCAAATTGGGATATGGTGAGTCGAGTCTTCAACTCCTGAAAACTCTTCTCTCAGAAATCTGACCACTGAAACTTAACTTTTGTTTGATTCAATCTGGACGTAGGGGAGGCAATAAATGAAAACCCTTTAACAAACCATCGGTAATAGCCAGCCAAACCCAAGAAACTCTTGATATCTGATGGAGAGACAGGTCTAGGCCAGTTTCTCACTGCTTTGGTCTTTTGAGGACTAACTTTTATTCCATCACTAAAAATAATATGGCCAAGGAAAGTTACTATCTTAGCCAAAATTCACACTTAAGGAATTTAGCGAAAAATTGATGGGCTCTAAGAGTCTACAATACTATTCTCAGGTGGTCTTCATGATCATTTTCGTTATGGGAGTAGACAAAAAAGTCATCAATAAAGACTATGATGAATATGTCCAAGTACTGCTTGAACATTCGATTTATCAAGTCTATGAAGGATGCTGGGGCATTCGTGAGACCAAAGGATATGACTAGAAATTCGAAGTGACCATACCAAGTTCTGAAAGCTATTTTAGGAATGTCACATTCTTTGACTCTAAGCTGATGATAGATGGATCTGAGGTCTATCTTAGAAAAATAACTGGTACCCTGAAGTTGGTCGAACAAGTCACCAATTCTGGGAAATGGGTATTTGTTCTTGATTATGACTTTGTTTAAATGATGGTAGTCAATACACATTCTAAGAGAACCGTCTTTCTTACGCATGAATAGGACTGGTGCACTCCATAGGGAGACGCTGGGCTTGATGAAACCTTTATCTAGGATATCTTTCAACTCTTTGAGTTCGGCTGGAATCATTCTGTTTGGCGGAATAGAGATAGGCTGGGTATCTTGAAGAAGGTCTATTCCAAAGTTAATTTTTCTTTCAGAAGAAACTCCAGGAAGATCTTTGGGGAACACATATGGAAATTCTCTCACCATTGAAACTAACTCAAGAGTGGAGCCTCAGAATTTGAGTCTTTGACTTGGACAAGATGATAAATACACCCCTTGGATATCATTTCCTCGCTCTGAGGTATGAAACAAGCTGACCCCTAAGCGCTGTATTAATACCCTTCCATTCAAGGACTGGTTAATTTGGAAATTGAAAATGAACTACCCTATATCTGTAATCAACTGAAGGATATCATTAGTAGAGCCAATCCATGCTGAGAATGATGTCAAAATCCATCATCTCTAACTCCAAAAGATCAACTGAAGTAACTTTCTGAGATACTATAATCGGGTAGTTCCTCTATACCCATCAGGCTACAATAGAGATACCCACTGGGGTAGACACTGAAAAAGGCTCTACTAAGATTTCAAGACCGACCCTAAAGTTGATAGCTGTATAAGGGTTTTCAAAAGAAAGAGAAGTTCCAGGATCTAAGAAAGCATAAACATGTAACTAAAAGACTTGAAACGTACTAGTGACCAAATAAAGAGAATTTTCCTGATACTAGTAGGATTGAAGGGCATACAATCTGTTTGGATGTTGACCATTGGTAGTACTGGAAGCGGCACCCTGCTGAGTCGGGCGGCCGACTGGAACTGATGACTGATAGGACTGGCCCTGTTGGCGTAAATCTCTACCTTTTTGAGCAACTACCTGAAACTCCCGAATCTGATGGCCTGGCTTGCCATACCCAAAGATACATCACTGCCAGATCTACACTCACCCTGATGGGTTCTACCATATTTCTGGCAAAGAAGATTTGTACGATCACTATTAGCACTACCTTGGGACTTAGATCCTGGAGTCTTATCCCGATTATCATTTTAGAATTTAGGTATTGGGGTACTAGCTGATGATGGAGCTGGGACTGAAGATTTCTAAGAGAATTAAGGACGATTACCATCCTCTGACTTCGACAGAGTGAAATTAAAGCTACCCGTTCTAGTACTATTGTTCTTCTTCTCTCTCTCCTCAATCTTCTACTTCTCAATCTATTGAGCATGAACCATAAGCCTAGATAGGTCTATCTCCTTTATCAACATTGCAGTCCTACACTCCTTGACCACACTGTTAGATACCCCAGACATAAACTTGCTCATCCTAGACCTGCCATTAGTCACCACATGAGGAGCATACCTAGCTAACTAAGTAAACTTAAGGGAATACTCCTTCACACGCATATTTCCCTACCTCAAGTTGATAAACTCTAACACTTTAAATTTTCTCAGCTCTAACAAAAAGAATCTTTCTAAGAAGGCTGTAGAAAACTCTTCCCATTCTATAGGCCCTACGTCTGCACCTCTATCCCCTTTCCACTACTTAAACTAGGTATGGGCTACATACTGCAGCTGGTAAGTAACCAACTCAGCACTCTCACTAGCAGTTACCCCCATAATTCTATTACCTTCTGAACCATGTCTAAGAATTCCTGTGGATCCTTTTCAGATTTAGATCTCAAAAATAGAGGAGGATTCATTCGGGTAAAGTCTCAAATCCTAACTGCAGTAGTATTGGAAACTGGGTTGGCTGGAACAACTGCTGTCTGAACATTCCGTGCAAATACAGAGTAAGCTAGAGTAGTGAATGCATCCCTGAACTCTACATGAGAAACATGCTTATTCGAGGGATCTTCCTGAATAGACGGAGGTGCTGGATGGATTACGTATCTTCTTCTATTTGTATTTTTGGGAGGCATGTTCTGTAAATGGAAGGAAGAATAGATTAGACAGAGAGTTTAACATGAGCTCATGCTCAGTCACACGACATGAACACTGAGAAGAAAAACTTTTCTTAAATGCCTCGTAGCCTCTCGCCCATAATTGTGGCGCACTTCACACCCATTCACAGAACTCTACTTGACACGACTTTCAGACTTCCTAGGATACTTTAAAACCTTAGGATCTGATACCAAGTTCGTAATGCCCTGAGAGTACACCCTGGGCGTCACACAATGCTTACAGTCCCCAGGGACCACAGGCTAACCTATGAGCTGGTACCTGCTGTGAGCACTGAATAATATAATAACATATGTAGAAGAACAACTTATAAGCCATAAGGTCTTAGCAAATAAAATCAATACTGGATCATAAATTTGGAAATGACTGCAGGAAATAAATGTCTGAAACTGATAAAATAAAGATTAACTGACTAACTATCTGAAGTGTCCGAAAGACTCTAAACTGACTGAATAAGAGTTGATGGGATAGGATCCAACTAAGTCCATCTAACTACTGAATTTAAAGCATGAAAATAAATATATTCTGTCCTCAAAATATGAGGACTCACCATTGCTATGACTGATAATCTAGGAGGTCTATGCGTGATCCGGGAACTGAGTGTCTAAACCTATGAGGACTCACCATTGCTTAGGTATTAATACCATGCCACGAGTACTAAAACTGGCTGTGTGGATCTACTAATATACTATCCCAAAGGACTAAGGATGTCAAGCCTAAGCTGACAGGTGACCTCTGCGAGGTAGTCAAGCCTAAATTGATGGGTGACTCTTCATATCTTGTACTGGCTACATTGTTATGGAGTACAGGGACTGCTACTAATGACTCTGCCTAACTGATGGGGAAGCTGCCATCCCTGCACTCGCTCGGTGCTAAATCCTACTCCCAACTAAACTGATTTGGAATGCCGAGCTATTGTAAGTTTAACTGATTATGATAACTGACTGAACTGATAATACTCATAACATATTCTAAAACTATTTTAAAGATACTGATACTAACAAAGCAACTAAATTCTTAGGTATTCATAACCCCCAGGACTCGATAGCAATAATAGCAAAATAGTACTAAAATTTTGAGAGCATAATGTGAAAACATTTATTCTAAATTCATTCTTGTAGGCATTTCATCAAACACTTGATATTCATAGTTCAAGATAAGAATGGGAATATTTTAAAGCTTGTAAAAATATCATAATTTCAACAACAACATCACTAAGTATGATTTTAAATCAGCGAATAACATTGTTCAAATGTGTGGGGTTCAATATCAACAACAATTGCATGTAAACATGATGTAGAATTAGAATTCATGGTTAAAATCACAATTTAAATCATGAAAACTTGTAAAGATCCCAAATTGAATTTAGAATTGGATATTTGGACTCCATGGTTGAAAGGAACCCATAGCTGAACACTTAACATACCTGGGTTGATGAATTCATGAGAGTTCTTGGGCTTTTTCTTGAAATTTGATCTTGAAGGTTAAGGTTTGTTCTTTGAGAGAAGATTAGTTTATTGGAGAGAAATTTTGAGTAATGGGGTACATAATGCCCCTTTATGGTTTTGAATTCGTGTTTTGGACGAGTTTAAGGCCTTGGGAAAAGACAAAAATATCCCTGGAATTTAAATCATGAAAACTAGAAATCCTGATTTTGACACTCTGTGCGATGCAGTGCAATAGCATCGGGCCACTCTAAAAGGGACCATCCCAAATATATCCAGTGGTGCGACACGGTGAGATTGCGTTGAGCCACTTGGAAAGGACAATTTTGAATAGGAACCTTGGCGCGATGCGGCGCCATTGCGGTGCCCTACTGGACTTGAATGTGACCCTTGGCGCGATTCGGCATTATCATTATGCTCCACTGGAAAAGGATGAACGTGGCTTTGGTCAGTACCTCAACGTGAAGTTATCACGTTGGGCTACTATTTTCCACAAAAAGTGCCATAACTTCTCTCCTGAGTATCGAATTTAGGAGAAATTGGTATGTTTAGAAAGATAATTCAATTTCCTATCATTTGGTGGGTCTTGATCTAGAAAATTCTCAGTAGAATAAATGATAAGCTCATTTGAAGTTGACTATAGCAACGTTCTTCTAAAAAACTCAATCGGTATAGAATAGTTTGATCCGTCTAATAGCTGAGGGTTATTTGAGACCTTAAGATACATCAAAACTAACCCTTAAAGCTACCAAAGAACTATAATGTATTCTGTATGACCTTTAAATATGGAGCTAACATTGGTTTGGATTTTTGAGCTATTACAACATGTCTGCTTTTGCTTCCCAAGTAGCACCCTCAACAGACTGATTTCGCCACAGAACTTTGACCAAGGGAACTTCTTTGTTCCATAGTATACGGATCTGGTGATCAAGAATCTCTACTGATAGTTGTTCATTTGAAAGGCTATTATAAATAACTGTGCTTTCTAGAGGGACTACAACAGTTGAATCGTACATTTACTTATTCAATAAGGATACATGGAACACTGGGTTAACTAATGACAAGTCTACAGGTAGATCAATCTCATACGCTACCTTCCCTACATGACTTAATATCCTGTAGGTACCTATATATTAGGGACTAAGCTTCCCTTTTTTTCCAAATCTCTTCACCCCTTTCAAGGGTGAAACCTTTAAATAAACAAAATCAATGACTTCAAACTCAAGATATCTCCTTCTAACATCTACATAAGATTTCTGACAACTCTGAGCTGCCTTCAAATCATCAATGGCCGGCACATAAAATATTCTCTGGTATCTCAACACAACATCTACCTTTTAGGAGAAAACCTCTACCTTTTGGTATTTAACTAACCCCTTCAATTTGACCAAGCTAGAGTCCTTATCTTTCTTCTATTTCACTTCAGAAACTAGAGAAGATTCTGAACTACTCTGAACCCAAACATTCCCTTCAGCTAAGTCAACTAAGCTTACACCTAATCTAGCTAGAAGGTGAACTTCTCAAACTAATTATCTCTTATCATTCTGGACATGAGCAACATTGCCCATAGACAGTCTACTAAGGACGTCTGCTACTACATTGGACTTTCCCGGATGATATAACACACTCATGTCATAATCTTTTAGTAATTCTAACCACCTTATCTGACAAAGATTCAACTTTCTCTGAGTAAACACATATTGAAAGCTTTTATGGTTTGTGAATACATGACATGCACCCCATAAAGATAGCACCTCCAAATTTTCAATATAAATACAATAGCATCTAGCTTAAGGTCATGGGTAGGGTAGTTCTTTTCGTGAGGCTTAAGCTATCTTGAGACATAGGCTACAACCCTACGTCTATGCATCAAAACATAACCCAGACCAATTCTAAAAGCATCATAATAGATAATGAATCTATTTGTACCATCAGGTAGTGCTAAAACTGGGGCTGAAGTGAGTCGAGTCTTTAATTCTTGAAAATTCTTCTCACAAGAATCTTACCACTGAAACTAAACTTTCTTTTGAGTTAATCTATACATGGGTTATGGAATAGACAAAAAACCCTCAACAAAACATTTTTAATAGCTAGTTAAACCCAAGAAACTTCTGATGTCTGATGAAAGGATAGGTCTAGGCCAGTTTCTTATTACTTTTGTTTTTTGGGGATCAATTCTAATGACATCACTGGAAACAATATGATCGAGGAAAGATAATGACCTTAGCCAACATTCACATTTGCTGAGTTTGGCGAACAACTGGTGATCCCTAAGAGTTTGCAACACAATTCTAAGATGGTCTGCGTGATCATCCTCACTACAAAAATAGACAAGAATATCATCAATAAAGACTATGATAAACATGTCCAACTACTATTTGAACACTTTGTTCATCAAGTCCATAAAGGCTGCTGGGACATTTGTCAGCCCGAAGGACATGACTAGAAACTTCAAATGACCATAACGGGTTCTAAAAGCTGTCTTTGGAATATCACATTCCCTTACTTTAAGCTGATGATAGACAAATCTAAGGTCTATCTTAGAGAAGTAACTTTCCCCTTGGAGTTGGTCGAATAAGTCATTAATCCTAGGAAGAGGATATTTGTTTTTTATTGTGATTTTATTCAACTGACGATAGTCAATGCATTTTAGCAATGAACCATCTTTCTTTGGCACAAATAAGATGGGAGCACCCCACGGAGAGACACTGGGCCTTATGAAATCTTTATCTTAGAGTTCTTTAAGCTGCTCTTTTAACTCTTTAAGCTCGGTTGAAGCCATACGATATAAAGGAATGGAGATGGGCTGAGTATCTAGAAGAAGGTCAATACCGAATTATATTTCCCTATCGGGAGGTAACCCTGACAATTCTTCAGGAAAAACTTTAGGAAACTCATTGACTACATGGACTGACTGAACTATTAGAGCCTCAGACTTATTGATTTTGACTCAAACTAGATAATAGATGGATGCTTTTGAGTTTAAATTGTTAGCCTTAATATAGGATATAAAATGACTCTTGGGAGACACTGATTTACCTTTCCACTCAAAGACTGGTTCATTTGGGAACTTAAACTTTACCATTCGGGTGCGATAAACTATTGATGCATAACAGGAATAGAGCCAATCCATACTAAGAATAATGTCAAAATTGACCATTTCTAACTCTATTAAGTCTGCTAACATGATCTTATGAAGGATAGTGATAAGACACTTTCTATAGATCTGTTTGGCAACAACTGGCTCACCCACTGGGGTAGAAACTAAGAAGGGCTTAGGGAGATTTTCAAGACCTACTTTAAAATTAACTACAACTAATAGGGTCATATAAGAGAGAATTGACTCGGTGTCTAACAAAACATAAATATCAAGATAAAAGACACAAAGCATACCAGTAACAATATCTAGTGAACTCTCCTGCTCCTGATGGGATGGTAAAGCATAAAATCAATTCTGGCATTGACCTCCACCGGTACTAGATGATGCGCCTTGAAGAAGGACTGGGCGACCCAGAGGAGCTGGTGCGCTAGTAGCCTGAGTCTGGGAACAAACATCCCTGTTTCTCTTCTTAGCATACGAACACTCTTTGATTCGATGACCCAACTTACCACAACCATAACAACCTTTCTGTCCCAACAAGGAATCACCAAGATGATTCTTACCATACTTAGCACATGAACGATAACTGGGTTTTCCACTCGCACTATTTTGAGATAAGTACATAAAAGTCATACCCCACTGCTCCTACCTAGCTCTGGGGGTGGGGAGCACTAGCTGAAGATGGTGTTGGAATAGACGAGTGACTCTGAAATTGTGAATGATTTCCCCCTCCAAACCTTATTTGGCCATATTTAAACTGCCTGATTCTAGCCTTCTTATTTCCCCTCTCTCTCCCCTTTAACTTTTCTGCCTCAATCTATTGAGCATAAATCATCATCCTAGCAAGATCCTTATCCCCAATAAGCATGGCAGTTCTACAATCCTTGACTACCAAACCAGATACTCTAATAACAAACTTACTCATACTCGACCTAGGGCTAGCCATCATGTTAGGGGCATATTTAGGCAACTGGTTGAAATTAAGGTAATACTCCTTCATGGTCATCTAGCCCTGCCTCAAGTTCACAAACTTCTCTACCTTAGCTTTTCTCAATTCACGCAGAAAGAACCTATCTAGAAATATGTCTTAAAATACCTTCCAACTTATAGGAGCTGCATTCCCACCTCTAATATTATTCCACATAACCACCCAATAATAAACCAATCCTTCAGCCTATAGGATGCCAACTCTACACTCTCCTTCTCAGTAACATGCATAATCTAGGTGATCTTCCTTACCTCATCTAAGTAAAGCTATGGGTACTCACCTACTTTTGACCCAAAAAACTTAGGAGGATTCATTCTCATAAGGTAATGAATTTTGGCTACTGCTAAATCCCTATTTTACTAAAGTGGGACTGCTGCCTGATTGTTTCCCTGAACATTGACATTCACAGCCTGGGCCAATGCCTGAAAGATAGCTTGAAATTCAGCATGGGATATGTTCTCATTCAGAGGGTCAGTAGGCTGGGGTGGTTGGTTTCATTTATGTGTGCATTAGCTCAGATAGGAGGCATATTCAACTGTCATATAAGAGCGCGAGTTAAAAGAAGATAGAAACACTGTAAGCACGATAGGTCATGAAAGAAAAGGTTGATTTCCTAAAATATCCCCTAGCCTCTTTCTTATAAATGTGGCGTGCTTCACATCCATGATCAAGACTCTACGTAACATGGCTTGTCTGACTCCCTAAGACTCTTATAACCTTAGGCTTTGATACCAAGTTTTTACAAGTAGCCTCAAGCTAAACCTGTAAGCCTTGTACTAAATTTGGAACTCAAGATAGCGAAATATAAATGTATAATCAAAGATAAAATACTGAATTCTATCTTATCTAAACTGGAATTAACAGAACATAGTATCTGAAAATAATTGACCTAAAAGTCTGGAAAATTAACACTAGAAATCTAAATCATAACTAGCAATCTGACAAGCCTCTACTACAAACAACTAGAGAGCCACTGGTACAAACCCCCCAGATGACTCGAACTGACTGAAAAATACTGAATCAACTACTTTAATAAGTTGGAAAATTGAATAACTGGGTCCCCAAACTATGAGGACTCACCAACTGTCGGGATGTAGATGGAGATGCTCGAAATCACTCATGCTGCTGAAACTGAGCACTTGAACCTACATTATTAAACAATGTAGCATATAAACATATATGTGGATTAGTACTTATGGAATATATTGAGTATGTGGGGGTGAATACATAAGTAAAACAATACCTCAATGGTAATATAAATTTGCAAAGAATGCATGCTGAGTGTAGGTGACTCACATTAGCTAGAATAACTGAAAACTAAGAATCATAATCATGAGCAGTAAAGCATGCTGTATATTTCTTGTGAGTCATTAACACTTAGTTCCAAAATCTATACTTGTGTTCTATCTTTAAATCATGTGACCTAAGTGTAGAAAGGACTCACCTTTATATCTGTTAACTAAAAGTTAAAATGTCATGACCAATATATTATGTGAAATAATATCTAAAATAAATTGTAAGCCTTACACTTAGTTTATAAAAGCTTTTCTATTATGATTACTCTTTTCTATAGGGAGGTTCTTCTAACCGACATAGACTATGTGATCTATCATAGTGTCCAAAATCTAGTTCCCTTATGGAAAAGCCTCATATTAGGGAGAGGTGTCATACTCTTGCAAATTAGTATAACCTAAGCTAAGTGATCATAATCTGTCTCTGTCATCCATATACATAGGAATAATCTGATGCTTTGAACCTACATTAGCTCATAGTTCTAGGGCATGTTGTAACGACCTGGGACTACCCCCTAGTCGTCATACGGTGCCTGCAACCCTGAAGGACCACAAGCTAACCCATGAATGATATCTACTATGAGCACTGAACAATAATACTGAAATAAATACAAAATAATGGGCTAATATGATGTAAGGTTCAAAACATCTAAAATACTGATAAAATATAACATCAGAATCTTAAATACTATCTAAAAAATCTAGTCTAAAAAGACTCTAATTAAATCTTTCTAAAAGTGGAGTTGATGGGATAACCCTCCAACTAACTCCATCTACTGAAATACTGCTAAGCTGAAGTACTGAAATAAATGTATATCCTTAAAATATGAGGACTCACTACTAAATCTGCTACTGCTGGGTGAATCTGGCTAAGTGCATTCAGGAACCTGAGCGTTTGGACCTATGATACGAAACATCATAGCGCAAGAAACGGGTATGCGATCAGTACATGGGAATGTACTGGTATGCTAAATTAGGTAAGGATGAATGCATGGGTTTATATTTATGAAAAATAACTAACTGAATGATATACAAGAGTTTGATTAGCATACATGGAGAATTTGTAACTACTGAACATACTGTGCATACTGTAACAGAGTATACTAGAACTAAATTTGATAACTGATAACTGAATATACTGATAATCTAAGATCATTGATAATCTAAATTACTGATAACTGAGTGACTGTATTTGGCAGTCCTAATTCTGTAGAACTGAACTGATTTCTATTCTGAAGACTGAGACTGAAACTAAAAATGTAGAAGTTCTAACTTAATCGATATGCCTCTGAGTAAGCTGAGTGGGATCCAACCTGTAACCCCAGTTGGAAAGGTTCTAGTATCGTGCTATGGGTAGAGACACTGCTGTGGTCAAGCCTATATAACGGGTGACCCTGAACAGGAAGTCAAGACTAATCTGATGGGTGACCCCTAGGAGGTAGCCAAGCCATAATCTGATGGGTAACTCCTCACATTCTACGCTGCTACGTAGTTCTATAGTGTGAGACTTCTTCTAAAGACTCTTCCTACCTGATGGGAGAATTCGTAACCTCTACACTCACTTGGTGCTAGTTCCTACTCCCAACTGAAAGACACTAAACTGAGTATACTGAACTGGACTGGACTGATACTGAGATTACTGAGTTTTCCTAAGTTTTGTGACTGACTGAGTTCTACTAAGTCTATAACTAACTGAGATGTGGACTAATCATGACATGTCCAATACTATTCGTAACTGGCACTGGCTCTAGGTAGACAACTAAATTATCGGGTATTACATACCCTCAGGACTCGATAGCGTAAAAAGTAAAGAAAAGCATAATCTTGAATAACATAACAATATTCACTTGATCTTAATTCATTCATAGAGACATTCCATCAAATACTTGTAATGTATTATCTTGTACATGAATGGGGAATACATACTAGCATGCTATAATGGAATTATTTCAGTCTCATAGACAATTTATCAAACACATGGAAACATGCTTGGTTCATTAAATCATAAACACTTAGGGTTAACATGGCTACAACAATCATCTTGCAAATTTAAAGGTTTATCATGAATATCATGTAATTCAACACATACTAGGATCTATTCTTGGATCTTGTAATCTAAATCATGGATTAAAACTCAAACAACACCTGAACATGAATTCAATCTAATTCAAACATAGAAATCATAAATCATAAATTTTGTATTTTGTAAAGGAATTATTGGGCTCCATGGAAGGTAAGGATCCATGGATGAACATCTAACATACCTGAGAAAAAGAGTTCTTGAAGGTTCTTGAGGATTGACCTTGATTCTTGAACTAGGGTTTCTGCCTCTTGAGAGAGAATGATTTAATTTGGGGAAAAACTGAATGAATAATGGTAAAACAAGGTTTATTAGGTTTGATTTTCATTTTACAGGCTGACTAGGGCCGTGGAAAAAGACTTAAATACCCCTGGAATAATTTAAAAGCTCGGAATTTAAAACTGGAAATTAACTTAAAGATCTCGATCTGGACCCTTGGCGCGACACGGCGCTATCGCGCTGTGTCACTTGAAAATGAAAACTGGGAAATTGCACGGTGGTGCGACATAGTGGTATCGCGTTGCCACTTTGTTTGTGAACTGGAAGTGCACCATGACACGGTGGAATTACGTTGGTACATTGGAAATTTGAAAATTGTGAATTGGGTCTATGAAGCGATGCGCCAATATCATGGAGCAACATTGGAAATTGAAAATTGCTATTTTGACACACTTCGCGACACGCTACGGGCCTAAATGATGTTTAACGACTGAAAAATAAAATTGTCATAACTTCTTACCTGATTATCATATTTTGGCAAATTTTTTATCATTGGAAATCTAGTTCAATTTCCTATGCAATGACAGGATCTAATTTGAAAATTACTGAGTATTTCAAAATTTTTATTTAGGATAACCCATGTAATGAAGGTTAATCCAGGCTAGGAAAATATTGGGTATTACAATATCTCCCCCTTGGGAACATTTATCCTCGAATATGGCTAGTTAAGATGAGAGAGTACAGACAGAATGCATTTACGTACTGAACTAGACATGTACAACTAAAGCATGATTATATGACTGGTTTTATAGACTGAACTTACATACTGAACATGCATATCTGATGCATGATAACATGGCTAAAATTGACTTATGAAATACATGACTGACATGAGATAGTAACTGATAAAAAGTTTGTAACGATACTGAATATATGACTGAGTAGGTTTAAGAAAGACTTTGATGATGTACGAGACACTATCTAACTGAAGGACGACTGAATGACTTTGACACACTACTGAGGGTTGAGGAACACCTGACATAAACTGAACTTCACAGATCATTAAGAGTGTAACATGAGTCATGGCAACTGAGCATATTAGGAAACATGAATACGTGCGTCATGAGCTGCATGACTTGAGTTTGGAATTTCTGAACTTATGGAACCTGATTTGTACTATAGAGTGAATTGGAACTCCTTATACTTAGGAATTGTAAGAATACTTAGTTTTATACCATGTACTATACTACCATCTACCCCTTAGCTTAAATTCGTCGTTCTACGTCTGTAGGTAACTAAATCAATAACCCTACTACTATTTTAGGGTTTAACCTTAGAATGGACTGCTATGTAAGAAATTACAGAAATTAGAGAAGCTCTTGGATCTAATAAGGCATAAACATATAAGTGGGAGATTTATAACTTACTAGTGACCATATCAGGAGGACTATCCTGATCCTGTCGGGAATGAAGTGCATAAAATCTATTTAGATGCTAACCGTGGGTGACACTGGAATGGGAGCCCTACTGATTCGGGCGACTCGACTGAACTAGTGGCTGATGAGACTTACCCTGATGGCGCATATCCCTACCTCTCTGAGCAGCTACTCGACAATCCCTGAGCCTATGGCCTGGTTTCCCACATCTATAACAAATATTACTGCTAGCCCTACACTCTCTCTGATAGTTTTTACCACACTCTCTACAAAATAGATTAGTACGATCATTGCTTATGTTATCCTGGGTCATCGGTACACTGGCTGAGGACGGAGCTGGGACTGAGAACTTTGGGCAAAACTGGGAACGGTTACCCTCATATGACTTAGGCTGATTGAAATTAAAACTACCTATTCTAGCCCTCTTATTTTTCCTTCCCTTCTTCTTAAGTTTCTTCTCTTCAATTTGTTGAGCATGGACCATAAGCCTAGATATGTCCATATCTTTAATCAACATCGTTTTTCTGCATTCCTTAACCGTACTATATGACACCCCATATACGAACTTACTTATTCTGGACTTATTGTCTGCTATTACATGGGGAGCATACCTGGATAACTAAGTGAACTTGAGGGAATACTCTTTTACATTCATACTACCTTGCTTGATATTAATGAACTCTAACACTTTTGCTTCTCTTATCTCTAAGTGAAATAATCTGTCTAGGAAGGCAGTAGCAAACTCTTCCCACTCTATGGGCTCTGCATCTGTACCCCCATCCACCTTCCACTACTTAAACTATGTATGGGATACATCTTGTAGCTGATAAACAGCTAACTCAGCACTCTCACTAGAAGTCACTCCCATGATATTTATGACTTTCTGAACCTAGTCGAGGAACTCCTGTGGATCCTCTTTTGACTTAGATCCCGTAAAGGAAAGAGAATTCATTCGGGTGAAGTCCCGAATCCTGGTTGTAGCAGTATTGTCCACTGGGTTGGTCGGAAAAACAACTGGCCTTTCATTCTGGGGTACGGCTGAATTTGCTAGAGTAGTGAATACAACTCTAAATTCTACGTGAGAGATATGTTCGTCCAGGGGATCTTCCTGAACGGGCTAAGGGGCTAACTGGTTTTTGTTTCTTCTTTCATTAGTTCTTTTGGAAGGAATGTTCTATAAACGAAAAGAAAATGCAGATTAGATTGAGAGTTTAACTGGATCTCATGCTCACTCACACGACATAAATACTGAAAGAAGGGAAACTTTTCCTAAAACATCTCATAGCCTCCTTTCCATATATGTGGCGTGCTACACACCCATGCATAAGACTCTACGCGATGCGGCTTTTGAGACTCCCTAGGACACTGTTGAACCTTAGGCTCTAATACCAAGTTTGTAACTACCTAGGACTACCCCCTAGTCATCATACGGTGCCCGCGACTCCGAAGGACCACAAGATAACCCATGAATGATATCTACTGTGACCACTGATCAATAATACTGATGTAAATATGGAATAATAAGATGAAATGCCATAAGGTTCAAAACATCTAAAATACTAATAAAATATAACATCAAAATCTGAAATACTATCTGAAAAATCTAGTCTGAAAAACCTCTAACTAAATCTCTCTGAAAGTGGATTTGATGGGACAATCCCCTAACTAACTCTATCTACTAAAATACTGCTAAGCTGAAGTACTGAAATAAAAGCACATCCTCTATAGATGAGGACTCACTGCTAAATCAGCTACTGCTGGCTGAATCTAGCTAAGCGCGGTCAGGGACCTGAGCATCCGGATTTATGATATAAAACATTATAGCACAAGAAATGGGTATGCGATCAGTATGTGGGAATGCACTGGTATGCTAAATGATGTAAGGCTAAATGCATGGTTTTATATACATGAACTATAACTAACTGAATGATATGCAAGAGCTAGATTAAAATACATGGAGGATCTGTAACTACTGAACATACTATGCATACTGTAACTGAGTATACTGGAACTGAATCTAATAACTGATAATTGAATATATTTATAATTTGAGATCACTGATAATCTGAATTACTGATAACTGAGTGACTATATCTGACAGTACTGATTCTATAGAACTGAACTGAGTTCTATTCTGAAGACTGAGACTGAAATTAAAACTGTGGGTGTTCTCACTTAACCGACATGCCTCTGAGTAAGCTGAGTGGGATCCAACTTATAACCCCAGTTAGAAGGGTGCCAGTACTATGCCACGAGTAGAGACACTGTTGTGGTCAAGCCTATCTGACGAGTGACCCTGAATAGAAAGTCAATCCTAATCTGACGGGTGACCCTTGGGAGGCAGCCAAGCCTTAATATAACGGGTGACTCCTCACATCCTATGCTGGATACGCAGTTCTATAGTGTGAGACTGCTACTAACGACTCTGCCTGCCTGACAAGAGACGTCGTCACCTCTACACTCGCTTGGTGCTAGTTCCTACTCCCAACTGAAAAAGACTGAACTGAGTATGCTGAACTGGACTGGACTGATACTGAGATTACTGAGTTTTCCTAAGTTCTGTGACTGAATGAGTTCTATAACTAACTGAGAGGAGGGCTAATCGTGACATAACCGATACTATTCATAACTAACATTGGCTCTAGGTAGACAGCTAAATTGCCGGGTATTACATACCTCCAGGACTCAATAGCGTGAAAAGTAAAGCAAAGCATAATCTTGAATAACATAACAATGTTAACTTGGTATTAATTCATTCATATAGACATTTCATCAAATACTTGTAATGAATTAACTTGTACATGAATGGGGAATACATGCTAGCATGCTATAATGGCATTATTTCAGTCTCATAGACAATTTATCAAACACATGAAAGCATGCTTAGTTTATTAAATCATAAACACTTAGGGTTAACATGGCTACAATAATCATCTTACAAATTGAAGGGTTTATCATGAATATCATTTAATTTAACACATACTAGGATCAATTCTTGGATCTTGTAATCTAAATCATAGATTAACACTCAAACAACATCATGAACATGAATTCAATCTAATTCAAATATGGAAATAATAAATCATAAATCTTGTATTTTGAAAAGGGATTCTTGGGCTCCATGGAAGGTAAGGATCCATGGATGAACATCTAACATATCTGAGAAGAAGAGTTCTTGAAGGTTCTTGGAGAGATTCTTAAGGATTGACCTTGATTCTTGAACTAGGATTTTTGCTTCTTGAGAGAGAATGATTTAATATGGGGAAAAATGAATGAATAATAGTGTAACTACGTTTATTAGGTTTGATTTTCGTGTTAAAGGCTGACTAGGGCCGTGGAAAAAGACTTAAATACCCCTGGAATAATTTAAAAGCTCAGAATTTAAAACTGGAAATTAACTTAAAGATCTCGATCTTGGCCCTTGGTGCGACGCGGCGCTATCGCGCTGTGTCACTTGAAAATGACAACTGGGAAATTACATGGTGGCGCGAAGTAGTGGTATCGTGTTGCCACTTTGTTTGTCAACTTGAAGTGTACCACGACGCGGTGGAATCGCGTTGGTATACTTGAAATTTGACAATTGTGAACTGGGTCTATGGTACGACGTGCCAATATCATGGAGAAACACTGGAAATTGACAATTGCTATTTAGACACACTCCATGATGTGCTACGGGCTTGAATGACGATGTTTAACGACTGAAACATAAAATCGTCATAACTTCTTACTCGGTTATCGGATTTAGGTAAATTTTATATCATTGGAAAGTTAATTGAATTTTCTATGCAATATAAGTCTCTAATCTTAAAATTACTGAGTATTTAATTTTTTTTTAGGATAACCCATGTACTTAGGTTTGATCTAGGCTAGGGAAATACAAGGTATTGCACATGTAAACTTACGCAACTCGGTGCTAAATACTGCTCTCTTTAATTTGTATGCTCATTCTATAGAAAATCCACTTTTAAAACTAGTACAAGGGTTTACAGTGAAAACCAATCATGCATCTGTTTCACTTTAAACTGTAATAAAACTATAAAGTGGATTCCATAGCTTAACTGAGATTAAAAGATCAAATCTTGATCAAAATTTGAATTTAACTAATAATAGGGTGCTTAAAGCATAGTCATTCTTGAAATATCAATATTCAAAATAGGTCTTAATAACCTATGCATCAAATTCATGTCAAATTATCATAAAGTTCATGCTTAGTAATGGAAGTCTTGAACATTTAATTCTAAATTTGGAAAATACAGTCACACGCATAAAAATACGTAAGTAGACTTGCAATTCAACATCTAAATCACTTATAACTTCAAAATCTTCAAATAGTGAGGAGTGGGTATAAACCCTAGACTGAAAATCATATAATTTCATGTAAAATTCCACTTTAAAACTAATTTTGGGCACAAGGATGAAAGGATTATCCTTGTTCATAAAACCACATACCTTAATTGATGAATAGATGAAGAAGCTTGAAATTTGAGTTTCTATTTGTGCTCTTGAAGATTGTTTCTTGAAGATCTTGAATTGTGAATCTTGAATTTTGGGTTACCTTGGAAAAAACGGAGGAATTTTGATTTCTTGAGGTTTAAAATTGAAGCTCTAGTGTTTTCTTGGAGATCAAATTGATGAATAATGAGTGTATTAGGCTTATAATAGGTTTAATATTTTGTTTTGCGCGATTTGGGGGCTTGGGAAAAGACTAAATTGCCCTTTGGAAAATTATGTTCGGAAATGGAATCCCAATTTTAAGCCTCAGCGCTATGCGGCGCCATCGAAGTGGCTTAATGATAATTGATGAGTGCCATTTTGCACAATGGAGCGATGCGATGCTATCGCATTATGTTACTAGAAAAAGGACGAGTGCAAATTTTCACTCCATCGTGATGCGATATTATCGTGATTCTTCACTGGAAAAGAACGTGTGTGAAATTGCACTCCAACGCAATGTGGTGCCTCCTCCACCGCGATTTCTAGCACGACATTGGGCAATTGCGGTGAGTTACTAGATAGGGAAGAGTGGGATTTTGGGGTTTACCAAAATGTAGCGTAGTCGCGGTGCTTCACTAAAAAGAGGAAGATTGTGAATCTTCCCTCCACCGCAATGCGGTGCTATCGTGTTGGCCTACTGCCTCACACAAAAAATGTCATAACTTCCCACTTAGGTATCAGATTGAGGAAAAATTGGTATCATTGGAAAAATGATTTAATTATTTACAATTTGGTGGCTCCAGAGCTGGAAAATTTTACACGTATCAAGAGTTATACAAGTTTAAAGTTGACCCTTGACACACTAGGATCTAAACAAAACTAAGAAAAGGACGGGGTATAACTCAAAGCTCATGCGTGATACTTCTCAGAAATTCTACTGATGAATCTGTTAGAACTTATGAATTTCAACACCCTCAACCACCACTTGCACTCCAGATGAGCACATCTAAAACAATACATATTGCACAAATTAATGACCTTCTTTAGTCTGAAATCTTTTCTCAAGAAAGTAATATTCAATGAAGTGACAAGTTCTTCCTTATCCTTGAATGTCATTCCCTTGTAAAAATCAGTTTCATTATCTTGAAGATTTCTCAAATGTGATGATTAAGAATTGATCCTCACTGTATTGGTCGCAACAACGTGCATAGGTGTTTGATCCTCCTTTACCTTTACTTTATCTCCACTCTCATCATCATATGGAATATCCATGTCCACATCATCTAATTTATCATTAAACATAACTTGTTGTTTCTTGTTGGTTTTGTTCTACATTTTGATTCTCATTCTCTGTCGATTTTTCATCCATGTACACCCTTTAAATCGGCTTAGTTGCATCACCCTTAAATGAACCTGATCGCTTATCTTAAAAGGTAGGATCCTCTGATTCTCAAAGGAGCTGTGCATGTAACTAATGACAAGATCTTTTGGTTGATAATTTAGTCCACAATAGATGATGATTAAGTTCACAAAATCATCATACAAAACATCTCTTTGGACTGTCATCGTTGTCGTCTCTAACATTTCACCATCCTTCTAATGCCAAATATATTGATTGCTCTTATCGATCCATTCATTATGGAAATCAACCCCTATTATTATTATTAATCCCTCCATTAATGTTACCTAAAGAAATTTGTTAAAAAAGTTAATAATAATATTATAGTAAAATTAGTAATGATAGTATAGTATATACAATAAAAAAAATATATACACTATAATATCATTATCAATGTTGCAATGGATGAGCCATCTGTTGGATTAAGCTTTAGATTTTGTCCCTATACTGTAACATGAATTCCAATAGATAAGTCAACTGTGTCAATAGATGGATCATCCGTTGCAACAGATGGCTCATTTATTGCAACAAATGACTCATCTATTGGAATCAAATTCAAGTTTTGTCCACTATAACATGAATCCCAATAGATGAGTCCTCTATTGCAACAATTGAATCATATGTAGGATTCAATTTCATGTTCTATAGTTCTGTATGCATGAATTTGACAGGTGAGTAATTAGTTGGATTCAACTTCAGGTTCTATTGCAATAGGTGAGTCGAATGTTCTAATAGATGACTCACTTGTTGCAACAAATGACTTATCGATTAGATTCAACTTCAGGTTCTATCTATTGTTGAAAAAATAATAGTAGAAGATATACCCAGATGTCAAATTCACATAAAAATCATAATTTTACTTACCAAAATCGCCTATGAAGTAATGCCCAATGATATACGAACAAAATTTGACCTAAAAAATTGGTCTACTAACAATAGTAGTGGTAACGACAACAACAATGGTATGACAAATGAAGAAGAAAAAGATGATAAACAGATGATAATGAAGAAGAATATGATGATAATGAATAATAAGAAGAAAAAAGCAGTAGCAACAATGAGCAACAATTTGCAAAGAGAGAGAAAACAACAATAGAAGCCAAGAGAGAGAAAGAACCCACACCCCCTCCATTTTTAGTTATATTAGGGTTTATATTGGATAAAAGAGTAAAATAAAAAACTTGTGGACAATTCTCAAACATTCATAATTCATCATTTAATAAATGTCACCTTCACTCAATTCTTAAGACTTGAGTCATCATTGAATGTCCTGACAAAGAAGCTATTTTAGGTAAGAGGTGATCATGGTTTAATATCTTTGTAATTAAATTTGTATTTATTTTAATTGAATTAATTAATGACCCTTGGATCTTTAAGTGAACATTAATCATAAAACTAGAAAGGTACTTGACCAAATTGATGGGATTAGTATTGGAGTGGAGTTGCTATTCATTTGAATTCAAAAAAAAATCTCATATACTATTTAAGTCTCAAAACCCCATTGTTACTATCTATGTATTTGCTAATGTATGCATTCTTTTTTCATTTTTATATTTTCACACGTCCAGAAGATGGAAGAAAAAAAAGAGCATTGTTTTCTTTTCTTTTTTAAAACAGGTGTAGATATTATTTTATCACCCAATAGGTTTGGAAAATAATCAAGTAAAATGCATTATTCATTTCTTTTTTCCATGTAAGATTGTGTAAGTTACAGATACAGTGAAGCAATTTCCTTCTATATTATTGAAAGAAGTACAAGATACAAATTCATGTAAATTGAGTCTCATTAAGGAAAGAATCAAAAGAAAAATCCTACAAATGTTCTTACATATTGATAGTGTAATATACTATAAATATCACGACCCAAAATCGATAGGTCATAATGGCACTTGTCGCATCATACCTAGACAAGTAAGCCTATCACCCAAACTGATATGCGAAGGAGAGAAAGGAAAAAATACCCCTAAGAAAAGGCTTCTATAACAAAGCCTAACAACACAAGTGTAATTGTAATGCCCTGATACTACCCCCTGGACGTCACACGGTGCTTAGGACCACAAGTGATCCTAAGCTAACCCTATACTGGCATGATGCTTGAGCTACTGATTAAAATACATAAAACTGGAAGTAACACACAGAAGATAAGTCCTTAGTTGAACATGCTCAAGACAAAACAATTTAAAATAATTAACACTCTAGTCATCCTAAACATAATTGAAATCAAATACAACAACTCCACTAACTGTCTATGAAGCCTCTACTAATATTGACTATAGGTAGCCGGGACATGACCCCCAGCTATACCTAATCAATACAATTGAATAAAAATAAATGCTACTAGAACTAGAGTTGACTCGAGTATTTGAAACAAAAGAACTCTTCACCTACTAACTGTAAGTTGTAAACTATTAGATAACAATGTGTGAGCTACAACTGGTACCTACATTATGAGACAATGTAGCACACAGACATATATGTGGGTAAGTTCTTCGGAAATGTACTGAGTATGTAGGGATGAATGCATAAGTAATACAATAACTGAATGTACACATAGAATTTAAAATAATGCATGCTAAGTGTAGATGACTCACCTTGAACTTGAATAAAACAAAAGTTGTAAAATCATAAACATGAGTAATGAATCATAAAGATAAACTTTGTGAGCCATAACACTTAGTTCTAAAATCTTTACTTATATTCTTTCTTTTTAGGAGGTTCTTCTAACCGACATAAACCATGTGAGATATTATGGAGTCCAATGTCTTACCCACGTTGAGGAGAGCTGTTCTACCCTTACCATCGGAATATAACCTTAACTTGAGTGATCATTATACTTAATACATATTGGGACTTAAACCTACAGTGACACGTAGTTCTGGGGAATGCGAAGAAGAAAAGTTCTACGTATATAAGAAGTTATACTCGTTCAAAGTCTACGTATATAAACATTTAACTGAAAAATTCTATGTATATAAGAAGTTATACTCGTTCAAAGTTGACCCTTGTAGAATCGAATACCAAAACTTATCCGAATCAAAGGCTCTTAGCTCAACTTTGCTCTAAATGATTTCTAAGAAAAATTTTCACCTCCTAAGCACTTCACACATTAGGATAAAGATCACGACACATATATTCACTTAAAAATCATGGGATCAGATCTTACACACGTAGGAACGGAGGTTCAAAGTCTAGCTAAAAATGCGGGGTATTATATTATCTCCCCCTTGGAAACATTCATCCTCGAATGATGGATAGGAACTTGTTAAAGTCGTATGATTATGGAATATTGTACACATGATATGTCTTGTAATGCATTATGTAGATAAGCTGAAACAATAGAACTTTTATCATGAAACTGGTTTCTGCGCTGACTTGACTTTATTGACTGTAAGAAGCTGATTCATGTTGAGAGTTTAGAACTCACATGAAATGTTCATAATACAATCATACATATAGAACTGCGAAGTGATGACTTATGCAATGGAAGGACGAATCTTGAGACCAAGGTCATACAAGGGGTATTACACTGTCTAAGCAAGAATACTTGGAAAACTGAGATCATATACTCCAAAACAGAGATCATGACGTACTGAACACTTATGAATTGAGTTTGAATTTGAAACATGATGCTTGGACTGAACTGAATTCGCAACTTGCATGGATGTGAATGAATTACCTCAGGAATAGAAAATATTAAAAACCATAGGAACTTGTCTGTCTGACTACTAAACTTGATTGTTGGCTAAACAGAATGAATTATACTGAAAGTTTATACTCAAGTGGAGTATTTATTCAAAAATCTTTGCAATAAGTTCTAATAACATTAGGGAGGAAAGAATTCTTGGGCGTGATCTAAATAAGATATTTGAGCAAGGAATCTTAATATAGCTATAAATCCGAACATGGAACATAAGCCTACAAAACATAACCTGGGGTAGAATTAAGGACTTAGGTAATACAACTGCCACTTTTAAGCTTAGACATACTCCTCAAATACTCCCTCAACTGTACGTTCCCCATCAAAATTGCACTTCACTTGAGGCTACTTATGATCTTTACATGGGCACGGATAACCCTATCTACTGAAGTCTGAGCCAAACTAAATTCTCTTGCTATGTTCAAGCCTAATCAAATCTACAAAGTACTACACATAACACCATAACACTTGTCTGAACTATGAATTCAATACCCCATGCATTTTCACAACTTTATATAGTAAGAATAACTCTTCATACCCTTTCAATAACTAAATTCAATCCTGTTACTAGGAATTAACTAGCATACAATGTACCCATCCACTTATATACCAAGATAACATTCAAGCCTATCATTATAACCACATACGAACTTCTAAACAAACACCCATAAAAGAATTTTTCTCATATTCTCTAAACCTCTATTAGAAACGACTTCCATGCACCATCCCTAAGTAAACACACACAAAATTTCAACTAACCATAGCGTACATCAAAAAGATCTTCCTCAATGAACCTTCACACTTATAAGCTGAGATACAACAAGCACGCAACCATCTTTACCTAACCTGACACATTTACTGTCTCATCTTTAAATAATTACTCATCGCCACTATCAATTCACAAGAGAGGTCACTGAAGGATTAGAACATGAGGACCTGGAACATGAAAGAATACTATGCATAACTTGGAAACTTAACTGAGGCCGTGAGTTCTAGGAACTGAGCATATTATGAAGCATGAGTACATGAGTCATGAACTGTATGACCTGAGTTTGGACTTCATAAATTCATGAAATATGATTCGTACTATTGAGTGAACTGGAAATCCTTATACTAGGGACTGGAAGCATACATGATTCTATGGAAAGTGCATGAATATGAGCTTTGATCATGGAGCTAACATGTAAGGCATGAGTAGATATCATGATGAATGAAGTACAACAATTTGCACCGAGATAAGAATGGGTCGGGTACCTTCCTCCTTTACTTCTATTCTAGAACTCACTAGTATTATACTAGAATCTAAAAGCCTGACTTGGTTACTTATTCTATCATCTCTCTCTTAGCTTTAACCCATCATTCTAAGTCTGCGAATACCTCTAATAAACTCTAAGATTAACTGTAACAATTATACTCTAGAGTTTAAGAAATAAAAATATACCTAAATAATAAACTCACCCTAAAAGACTATACTTGAAAATGTAAAACCCATTGCTAATACTTCCTTCTGAGAAACAACTCTTAACTTTTTATAGCCCCAATGGTCATCATATAATAACTTGATCACTTACTAACGTAGATCTTCATGAGCATCACCACACCTTGAGTTCACACCATCTAAAGCTTCAACTTTTCTTTCTGTTAGCTTGATCATTCCAGATTCAGACTTAGATTCTAACTCTTAACATGGATATTCCCAAACTTCTAATGAACTATACTAACTTCATCTTTGAACACTCCCTTAATATATACTATCCTTAACTTTCCTTAGCTTCAACACTCATCACATACTTACAACCTTCTTAACAACATGCTCGCCTTACTAAATATATAATCTGCCTCTTTTCCATCATAGCCTACCATTATCACATCTCTAAACTTATTTTTTTCCCTAAAATACCAGAATAAAAATCATACCAAAAGACTCAACATCACCTATCCATAACTCCTTAAGTTAGCTATTAAAAACACCATATACTATATAACTAGCCTTTTTCCCATTTAGCAACTCAAGGGTACTACTAACCATAAACACTCTTTAATAATCATAGAAAATAATGCAACCCCTATATCACCTTGGGTACACATCTAAATCATACCTACCACATCATACTCAATTGAGAACAAATGAACTTAAACTCTTTCATAAACTATTTAAGCCTACTAGATCACTTTCATATAACCAACATCACTAACCAAGTAATCATTTTTTCCACCTTGATGATCATCCACTGTTCAAACTTAGTGTCTAGTGCTATACATGATTAACAACCCAACATCATTCACTATTCTCACTTGGAAGCTATAAAATAAAACATCAAAAAATACTAGTACACTAGAACCTCATAATAACAATAATTGATCATGATCGTATGACCTATCTTATTATAATACATTAGCACATCCTCTCCTATAAATCACCATTATTCACCCATTTATACACCTAAATTAATTTCATATCTCTATAAGTTTTAACTAAAATCCTTGCAACCTCAAGAGAAGCCTAAATTTAAAATACTCAACCACCAAATTCTTTCATCAATAACCTATACTTTTCTAACACAATAAATACCATCAATAACTCCTTTCCTACCTTCAACCAAGGAACCTATACCACATTCAGTACCCCTAAACTAACACACAAGGACCTATCACATCACTACTAACTCGATCATATGCAAAAGTTCATCTATATACATTTGATCAACCGCCATTACCACCTTTCTTGTCACTACACTTCTAAACCTATACTTCTAACTATAAGAAGGTTCTACTACTTATGAATTATAACACTCAATATCATAATATCCCTCGAATGCAAACTCTATTTAACACCTTAGATTTATACTATCTCCTCTCATGAGCACTATCTATCTTGAAAGGTTAATGAGGAATCTAAATACATATCTTATTCTGTCTTAACTAAAAAACTCATATAGACGAGGACATAAGCTTTCAACTTAAGGGATTTATAACATACTAGAGAGCTCCTCTCAAGCCTGTTGTGTGACTTCTGAAGTTACTGATAGTAAATTTGAGAAGACCATCTTAGGAGAAATTAGAATCTAGTACTCAGGTTATCTCAAAAGGTTATAGATAGATAATTATGGAGTTACACACAAACTGACAGAAGTTTCTGATAGAACAACTATACAACATGATCTAGAGCATGAAGTAGAGAAATATTTCTTAAATGCCCTGTAGTCTCTCAAAGAAAAGTACAGATGTCTCTGTACCGTTTCGCAAGACTTACTAGAAATGGCTTCATAGACAACCTAGGACACTTTAACTCTGTGCTCTCATACCAAGTTTGTAACGCCATGAGACTACCCCCCAGGATATCACACGGTTCTTAAAGCCACAAGTGATCCCAGGAAAACCCTATACTGCATGATTCTTGAACTACTGATTAAACTACATAAAATTGGAAGTAACACATAAAAGAGAAGTCTTTAGTTGAACATGCTCATAACAAGACTATTTAAAATGATTACAACTCTGGTCATCCAAAATAAAACTGAAATCAAATACAACAACTTTAGTGACTGTCTATGAAGCCTCTACTAATACTAACTACAGGTAGCCGGGGCATGACCCCCATTTATCCCTAATCAATACGACGAAATAAAAAGAAATTCTACTAGAACTATAGTAGACTCGAGTCCTTGAATCAAAAGAACTTTTCACCTGCTAACTGGAAGATGTAAACTGTTTGATGATAATGTGCGAGCTAGAATTGATACTTACATTATGATATAATGTAGCACAGACATATATGTGGGTCAGTACTTCTGGAATGTACTGAGTATGTAGGGGTGAATGCATAAGTAAAACAATACTGAATGTACACGTAGAATTTAAAATAATGCATGCTAAGTATAGATGACTCACCTTGAGCTTGAATAAAACAAAAGCTGTAAAATCATAAACATGAGTAATGAAGCATAAAGATAAACTTTGTGAGCCGTAAACTTAGTTCTAAAAGCTTTACTTATATTCATTCTTTTTGGAAAGTTCCTCTAACCAACATAAACCATGTGAGCTATTATGGAGTCTAACAACTTACCCAAGTTGAGGAGAGCTATTCTACCCTTACCATCAAAATAGAATCTTAACTTGAGTGATCACCATACTAAACCCATATTGGGACTTAAACCTACAGTGGCATGTAGTTCTGGGTCATGCAACCTTGGACTCATACCCAACTCGATGCTAAATACTACTCCCATGTTACTTGTATGCTCATACTTTAGGAAATCCCCCTTAAAATAGCATAAGGGTTTATAAAATGAAAACTAGTTATTCTTCTCTTTATTTAAATCATAATCAGGATAAACAAATGTGGATTCCATATTTTATTAACTTAAGATCAAAAGATCAATCTTTTGCTTTAAATCTTGGTATAGACTTATCAAAGGAGCTTAAGAGCATCATCTTCTTGAAATCTCAAAACTTGTACTTAGGCTTAAAATATATATGCTTAATTGCTTAGGAATTTGTAAGAAAACTTTATGCTCAATAATCTTCTTGAAATACTTCAATAATTTCATAAAGATAATGAAATCAAAATCACAATGTGAATCTTATAAATCAAAACATGAGCATATGTAATCTTGATTCACTTAAAGCCTTGAATCTCATGTTTTCTTTCATATAACTTGTAACACAATATCATGCTTATAACTCAATTGAAAATCTTTAATCAATGTCTCAAATAATACTCATGGTGTTCAAATCATAAAAGAGAATTCTTCAAGTCAAGACATAAATAAATGAGAACAATTATGCACTTTAATTCTTCAATCTCATTATAAATCCATATAATCAAAACAATATAATTTGGGCATGAACCCTAATTGCATTTTATGTAAATTCAACTTTAAAACTAGTTTTGGGAACAAGGATGAAAGAGTATTGATAACGCTTAACTTACATATCAATTTAAGTGCAAGGCAATCATTGTCAATATATTTACCCAACTAAGAGTCGGGCTCGAATCCACTAGGAACAATGTGAGTGGAGATTGCATAAATTTGAAATCAAAGTATCTTGCTAGGTTCAAACCTTTATGGTATAAAGTGGTTTGGGGGGGGTTTTCAATCTTGTCTAATGTGAAGGAAATTTAGGGCTTCAAAGGGACTAATTTGAGAATAAGAATAATTAGAGTATAATCAATTGAAATGGATATTGGGACTATGCTTTCCTAGGGGCAAGTTATGCATGGGAACATGATAATTCAATGAAAATTCTAATAGTTGATGATGTGGTAGGCTAGGTTTAAAGTCCTTAAAGCTAGTTCTTTAACAAAACCTCAAAGATGTCACTCATTGACCCTTTTGAGTACCTAAAAAGTGTAACAATTAAAGACACCAACACCTCAATTAGGTATGCCTATTTCTAGGATAACACCCATGGTATAGTCAACCTTCTAATCACCCTTATATCTAAGATATTAAAAAATTAGTAAGACATACCCATAAATTATCTACTATTGCTTTGGTTCCCACATATCTCTTTTAAGGATGAGGTGGGTTCTTAAAGTTCACCTAAAACCCCTTTTTCAAGGATGGTTTGAGTTTTCAAGAGTTTGGGATTTTCATCCATCAAACCCCTTTGGGCATTTGGGACTTTCACCCATAAATCCCAACCAATTTAATCAAGTAATAATAGAACCTATCATCAACAAACTAAAATACACACAAATATATCACAACCCACACACAATTGCATCCTATTCAAGCATAATCTAAAGAAACAAATCTAGAAAATCATCATGATAATAAACATAAATAAATAAATATTTCCATGAAAGCTATCCATAAGAAAATAAAGAGAGGGCAGACCACACTTTACAATCCAATGAATCTTAAATGGGTGATGCCAAATCTACACTTTGGAGATTCTCTAATTAATTTGTCTCAAATTAGTGCAAATTTTAGCTCCAAGCCCCAAGAAATTACAAAACCCTAAACTAAGGATAGGATAATATGTAAGATAAAAGATGGATGAATAATGATCTAAAAACCCCTATTTAAGCCCCAATTCCACATTTACCAAAAATTACAAAAATGCCCTTGGAACTTTTGACTGCGATCGCGCTACCGCAATCGTGGTAGTCATATCACAATTTCCCTTCAGTTGACTTATCGACTGATCGCGATCACAAACCATAGTCCACGATTGCGGCAATTTCAGCATTTATTTTTTTTGCTCACATTTCTTCTCTTTCACTTTCTCCTTAGCTCATTTTTATCAAGTTTCTTTTCTCATATTCTCATTTCAACTTTTACCTACATAAATGAGCATTAAGTATGAAAGTAACAATAAATCATTGACAAAGCATGATAATTTAGGCTTAAAAATGCTAGTAAGTTTTCAAATTGACGAATTGTCAACACCCCTAAACTTAAACTATTGCTTGTACTCAAGCAACCACGAACAATTCAACAAGATGGGGTATTTTTAAATCAATATCACCCAAAGAAAAGCTATATTAAGGAAATAATCTAACATAGCTCTACAAAGACTTTCTAAACATGTCCTGGCAACAAGTAAACCAAAATTTTCTAATAAACGCATATTATGAAGTAAAGATGCAAGTTTGTATCAAATGAATCTTCTAAAACAAAGAATCTTAAGAGGAAACACAAAATCTTCAAAAAATTTCTCAATCTTCACAATGAAACTTACTTCACCCATTTACCCAAATCGAGAGTAAGACTTCACCCTCTATTCCAAAGTATCTATGCCACTCACATGCAAGTGTTAACTCCACACATACAAAAGATATTTAAATTTATAAAGGAGCTCAAATAATGAAAGAATTCACACTCACTCTCGTAAGAAAATTCAAGTACAATAAGTAGATCCACAGGCTTGCCCTTTGTGTTTTTCGCCACTAATGTAGACTTACTTAGTTGGGAATCACCAAGGTTTTATGGGTAAAGATGAGGACTTAAGGTGTGGGAAGGAATATCTATGGATCAAGTGACTAAAATACCTCCTTCAATGCAATTGCTCAACCCTTTTTTCCAAAAATTTTCAAACTACCCACCTTATTCTCCTTTAAATCATTGCCCATATTTCCCTATCTTTTTTATTAGCATTTACCAAAAAAAGCCACCATTTTTTTCTTTATTTCATTGACTTCTTCAAGAGACTTTCTAACTTTAAGATCTTCTTAGCCTCCTATCTTTGTCTCATTTCTCTTTAAGTTCTATGGGTTAGGCTATACAACTTTACCATCAAGTATGTCTCATGTCTCTTAAGCACATGATTAGGTGGTCATCAAGTATGTCTCTTGTCTCTTAAGCACATGATTTCACCACCTTACATACACCTTTCTTGGCTTATCTCGACACATCACATTCATCCCCCAAACTTGGAGTGTGAACCACCCTTACATTATTCTCCCAACTACACAAACCCCCCCAAACATAAGATTTAGCCTATATTTCATTTTTTTAAATTATACAATGCATCAAAGGAGGTTAAGTGCCAAAATAGAGATTTAAAAAGGGATTAGGTTCTTTAGCAAGGTTATCATTACAAAAAGAAAGATAAATGGGTAAAAAAGCTCAAAGGGGTTAACTAGGGAACTATGTTAAGGTGTAAATTTGGCTATGCGAAGGGTCAAAAGTGGCCTCGAGTCATCTTCCAAACCAACTTTGTCTAGGATATTTCCTTGAACACACCCGGTGCAAGTTCTAGACCACACATATGTACAAGAATTATTCAAAAATCTCACTACACATGGCATCGTACTCATAGAGCAAAAAGTTAGTCTCCCAACCAATTTGAGCAAATTTTAAGCTTAATAAGTTACTCCGAGTCAAGAACTCATCCTTGTAAAGAGAGATCCAAAAATTGAATTTTATGGTCTCACTCAAAAGAAAGTCCAAAAAACATTCTTGATCTTTTTTTTTTCAAAAAGAAAACTATATATTTTTTCTGTTTTTTCTCAAAATCATTTTATTTCTTGCCCATGACATTTTGAAAGTATTTTGAACTTTTGCTTCTTCCTAAACAATTAAAGAAAAACTTGGGTGAATGCAAGGAAACATTATCATTACACTTCATGGGATCCTTTCCTCACAACTTCACATATCACCCATTTAGATCATGAAACACTCATGGAGCCAATAGAAACACATACAACCCTATACCTTTAAGAATGGCATCACCCAATCTATCATAGGGCAAGACAAGTATCCATGTCTCTCTTACCATGGGCACAATATTCCTCAATAATTTCAACTAAAGACCACCGGTTATCCCTCATTCAAGACCAATTTGACTAAAAGCTATGCTCCAAAAATGATCACATAATGCCCCAAGAAAGTTCACACTAACCTTTACAAACATATATGGCATTTCTCTCTTTTTGACATTTTAACAAACATGTGGTGTGCATGAAAAGTAAGAGCTTGAATAAATAAAATAACAACACATACGAGAAACCCCAATACACCAATTCATCACCAAACACACCACTTGTGACCATATTAACCACAATAAATCATCCACCACTCAATTAAGGAAACAAACCCCAAGTGGGTGTTTCATCAAATACATGGTGTGCACTAGTGATGGAAATAAGAATCTTACAATTTAGTATTTGAGACATGGTACACATTCAAAAATATTCCTCCCAACAACCATATTATACCAAATTAAGCTCAAATGAATTAAATTCAAACCAAAAGAATCTATGGAATGTGATCATTTTTTGTATATTAAAGATCATACCTTGTAAGCTTACTAAAGAGAGAAAAGTGATGAAAAGAAAGTCCAATATACTTATCCAGGGTTTCATTCTTGAGGTACCCATTCCAACTTGTTCTATCACCTACAAACACAAAAAAAAAACTCAAAATTGAACCAAAAACATTAGAAACTATCAAGAAAAATGCCTTGGGTTGCCTCCCAAGAAGCACCTTAGTTAAAGTCGTGGAAAGACATCTTTTGACTATCAAATTTTTGTCTACATTTGGATGAATTGAAACAACGACCCAACTTTAAATCAATATATCTTTGAGGCATTTTGGGACAATGTGAGGACACAATGAAATATTTTCTATCTCGCCACTTTGAAGATTTAAACTTTTTAACCAACTTCACATCAAATTTTATAATAGGTTCCTTGGGTAATGGTGAGAACATCAATAGGCCACTCGTTGAACATCACGAATTGAGATCCTTGGCCTTCAAGTGTGGGGTTCCCTTTTTTCCTTTAGGAATAACGAACTCCAAAATATAGGGATTTTGTTCCTCATCTCCAAAATTCATCATTCGCTTAGGTGGTTCAATTTTCATCACTTCTACCAAGCATAATGTTGAAAAGTAGTTCTAGTGAGGCCTTTTCCTTAAGTCCGGAGTCTCATCCTTATTGGCATCCTTACCCCGAAATGGACTAGAGTCTTCATATGAAATTTGTTTGGATTCTTCTTTTGACTTTAGCACCATTTCCTTTATTCCGACATCTTTAACCATATTCTGCTTGATTGTTGGAAAATCAATAAGGATTCTTCAATGTCGAGCTTATTTAGAAACGTGGGTATGATCGTAGTATTTGTATGAGTGACCTCCATGTCCATGTCTATCACTTTCTTGATTTCCTCGTTACATGCCCCCATGGCTTGATGGGTGTGGCATATGTTATCCCCCGTTGATTCTACCCGATCCAAGATAAGTTGGAGCATTACTTCAACACCACTATTTCTGGTGCTTTATTCTTGGATTGAGTTGAAATCTTCATTGGATTTATGAATGAGATGCATGTTATACTCCGTGGATTCCACTCGATCCAATATAAGTTTAAGCATTTTTTTTCGCGCTTCGTTCTTCCCTTTCTTTATTATAAGACCTATAAAAATCATAAGAAGAACTAGCAACCGAGTCAGTATAATGGGGGGGGGGTATTTGGACGATCACTCCAATATCGATCTTGACCACCACACTGAGAACAAATATACTCCCTATAAGATCGAGATGGTGCATACATCTCTCTCCAAGGGGAATATCCATAATCTTTCCAAGAGTGAGGTCCAACACAACATGGACATGGGTTTTTATAATAGGATTTCCAACCACCGAACTCACTTTTATTCCAAGATGCCACAGAAAGAAATAAGCAAAAAGCAAAAATCTATCTAATTACAAGAAACAAAACAAAATAACAAATAAATATTTACAAGTTTGAATCAAAGCAGGTAGGCTAAAATTCCAAACTAACTCAATACAACATAGTATTCCCCGACAATGACACCATTTTTGATAACGCTCAACTTACACGTCAATTTAAGTGCAAGGCGGTTATATTTACCCAACTAAAAGTTGGGGTCGAATCCATGAGGAACAATATGAGTGGAAATTGAGTAAATTTGAAATAAAAGAAACATTCTAGGTTCAAACCTATGGTACAAAATGGTTTGAGGGGTTTTCCAATCTTGCCTAATGTGAAGGAAATTCTTGGGCTTCTAAGGGACTAATTCGAGACAAGAATAATTAGAGTATAATCAATTTAAATAGATCTTGGTACTATGCTTTCCTTGGGGCAAGTTATGCATGGGAACATGATCATTCGATGCAAATTCTAATCGTTGATAATGTGGTAGGCTAGGTTTAACGTCCTTAAATCTAGTTCTTCAACAAAATCTCTTAGATAACACCCATGGTATAGACTACCTAACGAGTGTAACAATTAAAGCCACCCAACACCTCAATTGGGTATCCCTATTTCTAGGATAACACCCATGGTATAGTCAACCTCTTAATCACCCTTATGTCTAAGATAATATAAAATTGGAAAGACATACCCATAAAATGCTAGTAAGTTGTCAAATTGACGACTTATCAAGTATCTTTATTCATAAAACCCACATACCTTAAGTTTCTTGACTGGTGAAGAAAGCTTTGAGCTTGGGACTTGAATGATGAACTTGTGAAAGAAACCCTATTCTTGATATTTCTTGAAGATTTCTTGAACTTGGAAGCTTGAACTCTCGGATTCTTGAAGAAATCTTGAATTCAAAACTTAAATCCTTGTGTTGTTGAGAGAAGAAGCTTGAATTATTGTTCTTGGGAAAGGGAGGGTTTTTGCGTGTGTTTATTTGAAGAAGATGGGCAAATAATTCCCTTTTGGGTGTTATAATTCCTGCCTTGGACGTTTAAGGATAAGGGGAAATGACTAAAGTGACCTTGTACCCTTAAGAAGCTAAAACAGAGGGGGAATAAGCTCCGCATCGCATCCCATATCGCATTAAGAAAGCAACGCGTTGCTCCCCAAATCGCGTTGAGAGACTGGCGCGCCACAGCCAAATCGCGGACCCTTACTGCCTCTCACGAAAAAGGCAAACAACTTTTCGCCCGGGTATCGAATAAAGGAAAAATTGGTATAGTTGGAATGCTAACTCAATTATCTATCATCTGTTGAGTCTTGATCTGAAAAATTCCACGTATACAAAAATTTATACATGTTCAAAGTCGACCCTTGTAGAATCGAATAACAACCTTGGCCGAATCAAAGGCTCTTAGTTCAACTTTTCTCTAAATGATTTCTATGAACATTTCTCACCTCCTTAACACTTCACACACTAGGATAAAGATCATGACACATATATTCACATACAAATAATAGGATTAGAGCTTACACATGTAGGAATGACGGTTCAAAGTCTAGCTAAAAAATGTGGGGTGTTACAGAAATAAATGCGGAAAGAAGCATAACAATGCATCCTTAAATCCCAAAACCTGGTTTCAACCGTATAAGAAGTACTAATACAATCCATGAGTAAAATACATTAGAACTACGCACACAGGGTCAATGTTAGTGTTTAAATACTAATAAAGACATAACTACTATAGAAAGATAAAGGTAAACTCTGGATATATGGATGTCCAACCGCTACCTTGAGTAATATGAAGGCGCTTGAAATCAACCAATCTGAGGTATACTAGAGCTAGGACCCACAACGAAAGGGCGCAGTAGGAATGAGTACGGTCCACTTGTACTCGATAGGTATCATAGGCCGATCAATCAAAGTAGTAAATTAAGCATACAAACTACACACTAAGGACATGTTTCCAATAAGAAAATGTCCCACAACCGTAGCCCACATTGCTTGCACTAACAATTCTAATATATCACAATTATAACAACAACACAATATGTACAACACAAGTATACATTATACCACATGCAAGTAAAAATAGAGAAGAACATGTATGTACAAGATGGTCAAGTATAAATTACAGAATATAAAGCAAGTAGACATATAACAAGTCAATATGGAAATTCAATCGCAACATCAATCATGATAAAGAAAATGTAATGTATAAGATAATGATGATGATGATGCAAAAGACTGTCGCATTGTCTCCATATACAGCTACAGAGCTAAAGCTTCCGGATGTATAACCCATGGATGGTTGGTCAACCCATATACTACTATGTATACACCTACAGAGCGAAACCTTCCTAATGCAGGACCCATAGGGGTTCGTCAACCCATATACAATAAATATCCATGACTATTCTCCACATATCCTTCGAAAAGGTCTATAAAATCTATTGTTTCCAATATTTCCAAAATTTCTAGTATTTCAAATATGTCCAATATTTCTTGTGTTTCCAAATCACATAAATAACATGAGACACAAATCTAGTGGTACCAACGACAACTACGAGTATATATGAAATATACAACAAATAGGTGAAAGTATGTGTATGATTCCATGAGGATGTAATGTTCACAATCACTCTGAATGAGTATATCCACAACCAACTACATGATGTATTCCCACAACCAACCATAATGATACATTTTCATAACTACGTGAGCTAATAACCGTTCATTATTTCCAACCATCTATAAATTACCACATGTTTTATATGCCCACAAATACGAATATATCATAATGCACCAATGGTACCACAATAGGCAATTTCAACAACAAAATACAATTATTCATGTGTATTCAAATCTATCAACATCATATAGGACCCCACACAGTCACACATATCACGTCATATCCCAATTTCAATAATTACGTCACATATAGGACCCCAATAGGCACACCATATACTTAGCCATTTTTCATGATTAGTTCCCACCCTTAACGTAAGTTTTGCACCATCATTTACTACCTAGTCAAGTCTTAAAAGGAGTTAATCCATAACCTACCTTGAATGCCAAAACTGATCCATTAAACTTCAAACCCACAACCTTACTTTCCATCAACGATCTCTAAATCAACTAAAACAAAGAAATATAGAATCTACATATCAAAACGAAGCCATGGATACCCATATTACCTACTTTTGCTTTGGGATCAAAACAAACACCCAAAATAAGTTTTCAAAAAAGAAGAGCAAAATCATAACTTTACTTCAAAAATGTGTTCTCCATATTTGTAGGAGTCTACAACTAAAAATCCAATTCAAATCAAGTAAAAAATGAGGTTCAAATAGAAGAAAATCTATTTTTAAGCTTTACCATATAAATTTTTTGAAATCCATGTTAAAATCAAGAATCGAAGTTGTTTTGAAGGTTAAAATGATGAAAAACTAGTAATTATAGGATTAAAATATTATTCAAGTACAAAGAGTGAAATTGGGGTTTAAAATCAAGACCTAAGATTTTTGGAGTTTTGAGAAATTAATCAAGAATTAGAGTAGAAAAGGATGAAATCTCACCATAAATCAGCAATAGAATCAAGAAATAGATGTTAATCTAGCTTCCCAAGCTCTCACAATCTTTACTTTTAAGATCTCACACTATTTTAGGGTGTAACTCTCAAAAGGCAAGATGAAAGAATGGACAAAATGGACAAAAACGGGGGGCATAAGGGTTGTTTTTTGGACTGCACCAGTTTTTTTGGAAAAAACCCAATTTTTTTTCAAGTCCAACTCGGACTTTGACGGGGTGTCTTGTATTTATTGGAGTCCAATATACGCAAATAAACTATGCAACCACACTAAATTCGACACTTCGAACTCAATGGCGATATCAAAATTTTGAAAAAACGTTATTTTCACAACGTTAACCCCAAAATTTGAAATTATAATTTTCCAAATCGAGGGTTGAAATGAGATTTAAAAGTCGTAAAATCACACAAAACATGTTACCACCTTAGAATCAATGTTTTAGATACATTTGCAAAGTCGGAGTTTCCATTTGAGGCTATTTCGACCAAATGTTGGGTCCTACACCTATATTTCCAATTTCCCAACTTTCCAACGAACTGGTTGAAATAAGATCAGGCGCATCGGGACTCTAACCAACGGTCTGCCTAGCCTAAAATTGATATTTCGGAGCTACTTGCGTAGTTCATTCAACCATTCATCTCACGGATAAAGAACATCCACATAAGTAAAAAATAAGGCTCTCATTGCCACAAACAATCACAATATCACACAAAAGTCACTAAAATGCACCGGGAACTATGACAATAACCCCCCACCCCCCAAAAATATCACAATGCAACTACGAGGAGGGGTAAAATAGTCAAATTACACAAAATCACAAATTTCACATATTTTATCAAATTTTCAAGTCGTTACACCATCTACTACTAAAATCTAGTTTGTTCCTGAACTAAGACAAAGAAATACCTAAATCAATGAAGTGTTAGGGATAGAAACTATGCATATCAGACTTGACCTCCTAAGTAGCCTTATTTATAGGTAGATGCCTCCACTGAACCTTAACCCCATGGATAACTAAAGAGAACAACCGCCTAACATCTCTAGCCAAAATGGTGATCAACTCTTCCACAAAACACAACCTCTTATATAAATGAACCGACTCCCAACGAATGACATGAAACTCATCAAGAATGTAGCAGCAAAGCATAGAAACATGAAAAACTAGATGAACAACTGATAAATCTGGAGGAAAAGCTAACTCATTGGCCATATTACCAATAATTTGAAGAATCTCAAATGGACCAATATACCCAGGGCTAAGCTTGCCCCTCCCCCCAAACGTCATCACACCCTTCATGGAGGAAAATCAAAGAAAAACATGATCACCAACATCAAATCTCAAGGCATGAAGCCTACGTTCTGCATAACACTTTTGTCTACTCTAAGCCATTCGAATCTATCCTGAATAATCCAGACTCTATCTAAAGACTTAGGAAGCAAGTTTGTACCCCGAAGTCTCACCTCTGAAATATCAAACCAACCCACTGGAGAGCGACAATGCTACCATACAATACCTCAAAAGAAGCCATATTAATATTGGAATGGTAGCTATTATTATATGCAAACTCTGGTGAAGCCAAATGTTGCTCCTACTGGCTACTAAAATCCATCACATAATTGCAAAGAATATCCTCCAACACTTGAATAATTAGCTTTGACTAACGTTAGTCTGGGGTTAAACTTCGTGCTAAGATCAACTCGAGTACCTAACTCATCCTGAAAAGTCTTCCAAAAGTGAGATATGAACATAGAACCCCGATCAGAAATAATGGACACCATCATACTATGCAGACATATAATCTCACATATAATGTTATGGGCCAACCTCTCAATACTGAATGAGACCTGAAATGGAATAAAATAAGCTACTTTTGTCAATTAATCTATAATGACCCAAACACTGTCAGAATCATGAGATGTATAAGGCAAACCAATCACCAAGTCCATGGTGATCCATCCCTACTTTCACTCGAGAATGGGTAACCTCTGAAGCAAACTACCAGATCTCATATGCTTGACCTTTACCTACTGACAACATAGGTAACGTGCAATAAAATTTTCTATAACTCATCTCATACTACCCCATTAGTAGTGCTATCTTAAATGACGATACATCTTAGTCATACTTAGATGGATGGAATATCTAGAACAATGGGCCTCCTCTAAGATCAACCTAATACAATCCCCTGAAGCACCACAAAACACGATAAAACCCACACCCTCCCTAGATAAAGTCAATATAGGAGCTGAAGTCAACAAATCCTTGATCTTTTGAAAGATCTCCTCACAAGTGTCGAACCACTAAAAATAAATCTTCTTCTGAATCAACTTAGTCAAAGAAACTGCAATAGAAGAGAAACCCTCAACAAAACATTGATAATAACTTGCCAAGCCAACAAAACTCCAAATCTTGGTGGGCGAAGTAGGTCTAGCCAAATCACGAATTGCTGTAACCTTGATTGGATCAACCATAATATCCTCCTTAGTCACCACATAACCCAAGAAAGAAATAGACTACAACCAAAATTCACACTTAGAGAACTTTTCATACAACTTCTCACCCTCAATCTCTGAAGCACAATCCACAAATTTTCTCAGGATCAGCCTCATTTTTGGAATAAACCAAAATATCACCTAAAATTACAATAATAAAGGAGTTGTGATACTGTTGAAATGCCCGATTTATCAACTTCATGATTATAGTAGGGGCATTGGTCAACCCAAAGGACATGACCAAGAACTCATAATGACCATATCAAGTTTGAAAAGATGTCTTTGGAATATTTGAAGCTCTAATCCCCAACTGGTGATAATTGAACCTCAAATTAATCTTTAAAAACACTACAGCACCCTGAAGCTGATTAAATAAGTCATTAATATGGGGAAGAGGATACTTATTCTTCACCGTCACCTTGTTCAACTGCTGATAATCAAAATACACATCTGCATACACCCATCCTTATTCTTCACAAATAAAATAGACGCACCTTAAGGCGATAGACTAGGTCAGATAAATCCCTTATCTAACAACTCTTTCAACTGATCCTTCAGTTCTTTCAACTCGACTGGGGCCATCCTATAAGGAGAAACAGATATGGGCTTGGTGCCCGACTCAACATGAATAGGAAAATCAATATCATGATCCAGAGGCATACCAAGCAAATCCATAGGAAACATATCCATAAACTCATGAACAATATGAATAAAATCCAAGAAAGAAAGTAAAACCATACTAGTATAACAAATATGAGCCAAATAAGCTAAACATCCCCTCTCAACCAATCTACGAGCTTGAACATAAGAGATAACCCTCTTAGAACCCAAATAAAGTGCACCCTTCCAAGCTATTCTTGGCACACAACGAAGCTAATATCACAGTTTTAGAAAATCAATCTAGGACAAAGTGATAAGGAGCTAACCAATCCATACCCAAAATAACATCAAAATCAACCATATCTAACACTAAAAAATCTACCCAAGTCTCACACCTATAAAAAGTCACAAAATAAGATTGGTACACCCGATCCACTACTAAAGAATATAGTACAGGGGTAGATACACGAATAAGCATGGAAACAGGCTCATTAGAAGAATCAAATCCAATAAAAAATAAATAAATACATAGGAGAGAGTCTAACCAGGATTAAATAATATAGATGCAATTCTAAAACAAACAAGGATGATACTTGTAATCATAACATCAGAGGCCTCTGCTCAGGTCCGGATGATATCGCAAAACACTAGCCAGGACTACTAACTGCCTGAGGGGCCCATGACCACCCCTACAAGCTCTTCTACCTCTGCCTCTCACACCTCTGGTTGCACCCCTATATCTCATAGTTATAATAAGCATAAATCTAAACACACAAAAGAGATAGTCCTTGTCCATATGGCTAACCTCATAGCATACATAGAAAACTCTATACTTGCTTTGACAATCATTCTTCACTACTGAACCAAAAGATCCACCACTTGAACTCTGCAAAGCCACCTGCACAGGCCTATCCTGATATCTATGAGAACCTCTAAAATCTCTACCACGAAAAAAATAACCTCTAAACTCACCAAAATGGCGTACCTTCTAGGCGCCTTCTTGAGATGCCTAGAGAATACCCTCAGTCATATTAGCATGATCCACTATGCTTTGAAAAAAACACTCCAAATATCACCATATGAGAAGTAGCCAACTAAAGAGAGACGTCCAAACCCTTCACCAACTTCAAAATCTTCTCAAACACAGTGGAAATACTAGCATAGAAATATCTGGACAAGGCATGAAAGTGTACCTCATACTCTGCTATAGTCATGGAGCCCTTCTCCAGGCAATCAAACTCATCACGCATCCAATCTCTCAAAATATAAGGCATAAATCTCCCCAAAAAGGTATCATCAAATTGATCCCACGATATTTTAGAAGCATTAATAGGTCTACAACACACCAACCTATCTCCACCAATCTCTAGCTGCATCTCTCAATAGATAGGTGGTATAATCCACTCCATATAACTCTAACAAACCCAAATTATGCAACTTCTCTCAAAAATCAATCAAAAACTCATAGGTATCCTCATCCACAACACCACCGAACCTAGGAGGACCTAAATGAGTAAAACTCTCAAACCTTTTCTGATCCTCAAAAGAAATCACAGTACTCACAGTAAAAGAAGTCATAATAAATCTAGCAGGATGAGATCCCATCAGGAGAGGTAACATAGACAGAGGCTGAACTCCTCATCCCATAGCAATATACTCAGATACCGACACTAAATAAAGAATAGTACTCTAAGTCTGAGGAGTACCAAAATAGAAGTAGGTGCAACAAGAGGATCCACACTCTGAACTAGAGGAGCACCCGATATAACCAAAGGAGAACCTTCGAAATAGGTCAGAAAACACACCAACAATCCCTATAAAATTGGGGCAAATGAACTCTGAGGAATTTGAGTAGAATCTACACCTCCAACCTGCTCAGGAGAGAGTCCCTTAGCATTTATCCTAGACGGGGCTGAACCATAGGTCTATCTACTACCTTGAGTCTATCCACGACTTGAGGCTCATCCTATGGGTGAAAGCTCCATATCTCTACTCTCGCTAGACCTAATCAACACCACCTGTGTAGAAAGAGTGAAACATAACTCAGAACACAAGGTATGAAATAACTTCACATGTTAAGGAATAAAATTAGGGAAGTTTTCTAAAGACATCCTATAGCCTCTCGAAGATAGATATGGACGTCTATGTATCAATCCACGAGAGTCTATTAGACATCCCGTTCTTACACCATTGAGACCAATGAAACCTGATTTTGATTCCAATTTATCACAAACCAAAATTGATAGGTGATGATGATACTTATCTCGGGCGTACCTAGACAAGTAAGCCTATCACCGAAACTAATATACGAAGGGAAAAAAGATAGAAATACCCATAATAAAAGACATCTAGAATGAAGTCAAACCATATGTAGTGTAATAAATGCAAAACAAAACTAACAATGCAGCCATAACTCCCAAAACCTGGTGTCAACAAAATAAGAACTATTAATACAACCCATGAGTCAAATACATCAAAAATACCCATATAGGGTCAATATCTATCTCTAATTACAAATTAAGACATCACTACTATAGAAAGATAAAGGTGAACTCCGAACGTATAATTGTCCAACCGCTACCTTGAATAATTTGAAGGTGCTCAAAATCAACCAATCTGAGGTGCACTCGAGCTAGGACCAACATCAAAAGGGAACAATAGGCTTGAGTATGATCCAATTTTACTCGGTAGGCATCATTGGCTGACCAAAAAAAGTAGTAAATAAAGCATACTAACTACACACTAGGGGCATTTTACCCGCAATCATAAAATATCCCACAATGGTACCCCACATCGCTTACACTAATAGTTCTAATATATCATAATTACAACAACAACAACACGGTATATAGAACACAAGTACACATTATATCACATGTAAGTAAAAACAGAGAAGAACATGTATATACAAGATAGTTAAGTATAAATAATAGGATATAGAACAAGTATAAATATAACAAGTCAATTTGACAATTCATTCAAAACACTAATCACGATAAAGTAAATATAATGTATAAGATGATGATTATGATGATGACGATGATGCATGAGACTGTCGTACAATCTCTATATACACCTACAAAGCTAAAACTTCTCTATTTAGGATCCATGGAGGATTTGTCAACCTATATACTACTCCATATACACCTACAGAGATAAATCATCCTAGTATGGAACCCATGGGGGGTTCGTCAACCTGTATACAACTAATATCCATGACTTTTCTCCACATATCCTTTGAAAAGGTCTATAAAATTCGATGCTTCCAATATTTCCAAAATTTTCACTATTTTCAATATTTCTAGTGTTTCCTAAGCACATACATAACATGAGACACAAATCAAGTAGGACCAATAACAATAAATATATACAAAACATACAATAAATAAGTGACAGTATGCGTATGATGCCATGAGGATGCAATATTCACAATCACTCCCAATGAGTATTACCACAACCAACCATATTATGTATTTCTAGAACCAACTATAACGATATATTTTCATAGCCATGTGAGCTATTATTCGCTCATTATTCAAACCATCCATAAATTTCCATACATTTCATATGCCCACAAGTACGAATATATCACAAAACACTAATGGTACCACAATAGGTAATTTCAATAACACAATACAATTATTCGCATGTATTTAAGTATATCAACATCATATAGGACCCCATATGATTACAAAAATCACATAATATTTCATTCTCAATAATTATGTCACACATAAGCCCCCACACGGGCACAAAACATAGATAGCCATTTTCATGATTAGTTCCCACCCTTAACATGCATTTTATATCATATTTAACTATCCATCCCAGTCTAAAAAAGTTAAGCCATAACTTACCTCAAATGCCGAAATTGATCTTCTACACTTTGAACCCACGATCTTACTTTCCATGAACCATCTCAAAATCAACTAAAATCAAGAAATATAGAATCTACGCGTCAAAATAAAGCCAATGGTACCCATATTGCCTACTTTTGGTTTGGGGTTCAAATGGACCCCTGAAATGGGTTTTCAAAAGAGAAGGGAAAAATTATAGTTTTACTTCAAAAACGTGTTCCTCATATTTTTAAAAATCTATTATCGTAAACCCAAATCAAATCGAGAAAAAAATGAGGTTCAAATCAAAGAAAAATTATTTTAAAGCTTTACTGGGTAAAATCTTTGAAATCCGTGTTAAAATTAAGAATCAAAGTTGTTTTGAAGGTTAAATTGATGAAAAAATAGCAATTATAGGATTAAAGCATTATTCAAGTAAAAAAAAGTGAAATTGAGGTTTAGAATCAAGCCTAAGATTTTTGGAGTTTTGAGTAATTAATCAAGAATTTGAGTAGAAAAGGATAAAATCTCACCTTAAATCCATAATAGAATCAATCTTGCTTTCCAAGCTTCCGCAAGTTTCAATTTTAAGCTTTCACACTATTTTAAGGTTTAACTCTCAAAAGGCAAAGTAAAAGAATGGGAAAAATGAAAAAAAAAGAGAGGGGTATAAAGGCCGTTTTTTGGACTGCACCAACTTTTTGAAAAAAAGAATCAATTTTTTTTCAAGTCCGACCCGTACTTCGATGGGGTGCCCAAAATTCATTCAGTGTCTAATATACGCAAACAAATTATGCAACCATACTAAATTTGATTCTTCAGAATCAATGGAGATATCATAATTTTGAAAAAATATTCACAAAGTTGACCCCCCAAACCCGAAATCACAATTATCCAAACCGATGGTCAAAATGAGATTTAAAAGCCGTAAAATCACCCCAAATATGTTGCCACCCTAAAATCAATATTTTAGACATTTCTGTGAAGTCATATTTTTCATCCAAGATTGTTTCGACCTAATGTGACTCCCACACCCATATTTCTAATCTTTCAACTTTCCGACAAATAAGTCGGAATAAGTTCGGGTGCATTAGGACCCGAATCTAAGGTCTGACTATTTTAAAATTAATATTCTGGAGTTGCTGGTGCAGTCCGTTTAGTCATCATCGTATGGATCAAAAGATATCCACATATCTAAAATAAGACTCTCAAAGCCACTAAAAATCACAATATAACACAAAAGACACAAAAATACATCGAGAACCGTGCCAATTACCTCACATTTCAGAAATATCACAATGTAACTATGGGGAGAGGTAAAATAGTTAAATCATAAAAAACCATATATTTTACATATATCATCAAATTTTCAAATCGTTACAATAAATTATAATAATTACAATTGGAGTCAATTTCATATATTGTCACTCAACTTTGAGAAATGTTCCACTAAAAGTCATTTATCCTTATTTGGAATTGTTCCATTAATGTCATTCAAGTTTGTGCATTTTTCTTTCAAGCAGATAATTGCTAAAAGATATTTAAAATGAGAGAAAAATGACCAAAATAGTCCCTTGAGTTTGATTGTTGAATTTAAATTATCCTTATCTTTAACAATATGAAGTAGTAATAACCTTCCAACTACTAAGGATAATGCGTGCAATTATAGTTCAACTTATGATTGTAGTATTAAAATATAATGGAGTCAAACAAAAATTATTATGGTATTGTTAGAATAAGTTCATATGTAATTTTTTCAAAAAAATAATAATTTTTTTTGTGCTCTATTTATTTAGAAACTTAGGAGTTCAACATGAATATAATCTTTTATATTTTATTTATTTTATGATTAATTTTTTTTGATAAAATAGTTCAAATTTAGTTGTTAATTTTTTATACTCCCAAAATTATTGTAAGAAAATTCATAATTCATAAAGAAGACGATGAATTTCTTCAAACCAAAAAAATAACTAGGATCTCTAGCTAGTAGAAAAGAAATTATCTATCGTTGCATCATTCATTCAAAATAAACTTTGGGAGTTAGGAAGCTCAAATTGAGGCAATTTTTGAAATGTTTTCCTCGTATGAATGTTGGGTACATGATTATATATTTATTTTATTCATTGTGCAAGTATGCCTTTTTTTTCATACTTTGATTCACAAACTTGATGTAAATGTTGAGAATTTGAGTCATAAAGTAAAGAATTTAAAAATAGTTGATTTGAGAGTCAATCAGTGATCAAATTTTGATGATTTTTGGCGTGCAAAGTCCTTAGACTATGGTTAAGCTGATTTTTATGGAAATTCTTGGTTTTACCCTAGGTGTTTATAGTCGATGTTTTGGGTCCAGAATAGAAGTATAACATATGTGTACTGAGAGACTCATATACTCGTATAGAGAACATTTTTGATATACTGGGAGCATTTTGATATTGTTCAAAAAAAGATTATTTTGTAAGGATTTTTAACACCTTTGCTTGGATTTCAAGATAAGTTATGACCCATTTTCTTAGACTATGCTTGAGCGATATTTATTACATATAGTGTGTTATGAGTTGGTGTATTGGTGAACTTCGATATTGGGAGGAATGATTACATATGTGTTATCTAGGTTGGGTCTAGATGATATACATATATATGACTTGAATTTCTTATTTGGTGTGAATCACTCGATTCCATGCTTAGCACTATATCTTGATGATATATTTGAAAAAGGCATTATGTTGAAAGTATTTTGCTTTCATGAGGAAGATATTGGCCTAAGGGAACCATCTTGAAAGAAATTTACTTATTCAGAAATTTAGTGACCTAAGAATACTACATTGAAAGATATTCGTATATTCTTGTTGCATTTAAACTTCCTCTATTATTTTGTTCATTACATGTTCATTGTTAAGGATTATGAATTTTGGTATGATGGTTATAATAGATAATAAATGCATTCTTGAAGAAAATAGTTCTAAGTGATTGTCTATTTGATGATGCAAAATATAAAATATTATTTGCATTCTCGAGGGAGATAGTTTTGGGTGTGTTAATGAACCTTGTCAGTCCCTCATGGGTTCAAGCTAACAACATGCCATTGTAGAGTAGGTTTACACTGGTAGAATCATTGGTCATGATATTTCATATTATCATTTATGTATTGCTTTGAAATTTTCTTCTCTACGTGCCTTCACTAATGCTTCTATATTTACTTATTGTATGATTTTGGTTAGCTTCCTCGTCCCTATTTTTTCTTGAGTTAGGAAACTATGATATTAACTTGGGAAGGTTCATTTTTTACTTTTTATGAAATAGTTGTCTAACTTTTAAATGTTCCACCTATGGTACCTTTTAAGTACACGTGTTTCCATACTCATACTATAATTGTTGCATCTCTTGATGCATATTATGCTCTAAGTACAAATAGGCCTTGCTGATTTTCTTCTAAGGCAACCTTTTTCAGAGTTAGTGGTGAGCTATTTATGCCCCGAGCCTAGACAATGCCATTTCTTTCCCGAGTGAACCATATGACATAGGACATGAGCATTCAAGTAATACATAATATGGAAGTTGTAAGAATAGAGCATGAGGACATCCTTTAACAAAAGTAGATTTCAGTTAAATAATGCTAATGGAGAAACATAGTTTGATAATAACCAATATAACATAAAAGGTAAACTTAATGACATAAGAGTCTAACAAACATATTATATATGAATCCTTTAATGAAATAAAACAATATCTATGGGATAGGACACCAACATACCTTAATAACTGAGAACAAATTAAATAAATTTAGACTAGACCTCCAGGAAGTAAGGAGGATTATCAATAGCCAACAAGGATGAACTTAATGTCGCTCTTAATCACAAGACGATGTACCTATAGTTGCATGGTGGAATAATGCAATAATGAGTGCCATCAGTAAATTGAATGTGCATTATGTACAACAGAAGTTACTTCATTCATTAACATCATTGAGGACTTAAGAAAAGTAGTATTGGTTCATAACATAATAATTTTCATAACTTTATGGAGATTGAGGTCTTATAATGTTCATATCCTTTTCTATATAGATTATGGTTATGGAGATCATATCATAAGATCATGAAGACTTTCTTGAAAGAGTTTCATAGTGTTAGAAGCTACAAGGATCATACTATTGTGTCACAGTTCATAGGAAAAGGATTTCATGGAATTATGGAGGTTATGGAGATTTTGGAAGATTCAAATCATATTAACATAGTTTATGTTTAAGTAGTTCATTTAATCATATCAAAAAATATTGTCAAGAGAGTTATATTGTAAGACCATAAATTAGGAACTATCGTATTGCAAGTCATGGAGGGTTCATATCATCATTTGGGAGCATGAATAAGGAAGTTCATACTAGATTCCATGGTAGTACATCATCATTGAAGTTCACAATTTTTGATTAATAAGATTCAGAGAATTCAAAGAAAATCATAAGATAATAAGTTTCATACGATTTATTAGATTCATAACTTCATGAGTTCATATAGAAGAATATATAAAAAATTACATAGAATAGGGGTCATCTTGAGTAGACATTTCAGGAAGTTTACCTAAGGAATCAAAGAGATATCAAGTCATGAGAGTTTTATTCTAACCCTAACATTTTCTTGAGATTTATATGACTTAAGGGATTTAAATATTTGGAAATGACATTAGAAGAGATAGTCGTACATACCTTGAGAAGAAGAAGAACCTGAAATAAGAGGTTGATTGAAACCCTTGCTTAAATATTAGAGTGAATTTTGAAGGAAATGTCTTTTCTTTATTGGGAGTTTTTTAGAGAAAGATGAGGGAGAAAATACATTGATTTATGAGTGTATTCCCTTATAGGAGAGGTTAAAATTCATTGGTTGGGGTTTTAATTTAAGAATAAGAAAAAATACCCATTCAAGAACGTGAAAAAAAGAGAAAGAATTGAACATCTGAGGTTGGAAAGGCCCTTAGGTGGCAATCCACCCAGTGTGCCAACATTTAGAAATTAATTCTCTAAAGTTTTAGGGTTGGGGAGGAACACCAGCAATCTCCTTATCCTACTAATGCCCGATAAAATATGCATAAATTTTTACTTAGAATCCTAATTGAGGAGGGGTTGGTGTTGTTGTAAAATCGTGTAAAAAACATTAATTTGATGGGTATTGGTCCATCTGTATCTTCATATATGTAAAGGAATGCTTTTTTGAGGTTGACCCTAGTAAAAACTTTTGCAAAAACTTAATCGGTAGAGAAACTTTTCACTCAACTTTGTCCAAGAGGTTTCTTCTGGTCTTAATCTATATCCAGTATATTTCCTAAACTTAAGGATTAAAATTATAACCGAGATAAAAATAAAAATTCATTGGGTTCAGGTATGTCTACTAACATAAAACAATTCAAATTATTTTGGTGGCACCAAACTCCCTCTATCTTTACTTTTGCCTTTTATAATTATAAATGGTATATCAGTATTGAAACATTCGTATTTAAATCTTAGTCACTCTTGTACACGTGAAACCAAATTTTAGGGTTGATCAATTATTTCCTCAGTTCTGGCCTTATATGAAAGCAAAATTATGATTTGCTTCAGCTATATATTTTGTTTTCGCATGAGTATTTTATTCTAGCATTTTGGAAAAGAATTTACTTACCTACCAAAGGATAGTATAGGTACTATCTTGACTATAATGATTTATTCACAACTATGTGATTTATTTAAATAAGTGTGACTGATTATACCAAGTAAATCCTATTATTTCTAATATGAATTTATTAAACAAGGATGAGCGCCTCGAGTTTATGAAAAGTTTCTTTTACCAAATCATAACTCGCTCTTTCGAGTATATAAATTAAGATAGTATTATGATATAGGTTAATGTTTGAAACCACCAGCCAGATAATTAAGAATGAAAAAAGTTTGATATACTATAACCCTAATTTTATGAAATCACACGAAAATTTTTATGAACTCTATAATCTCATGAATTTTACAACATCAATTGAGGATTTATCTACTCATACTGAAAGTAAAGAAACAAGAATAAAAAGAAGATTGCATAAACATACTTTGAATATTAAAGCTTGAAAGAATGATGATGTCCAAGAAAGTAGAAAGAGAAAAACTTATAAACTGGGAGAAAGAAACTAAAACAAAACTAAAACTATAGACTCTTTGCAAAATAAATCTAACACGTCTATTTATAATGGACCAAGAAATTGGGAGTCTTAAGAATATTAAATTAACACACCGACATAATTTGTAATTCAATTCACGGTCGTCGATTGACTTACGCCAATAAATTGCCTTTAATGCCTCCATCAATTGTCTTTTAGGATTGGATGTACTCGAGTCATTAATTTACTCTATGGAAAAAAATTACTTCACAATCCATCTCTTTGATTTTTGGTTCCTCTCCAGTTTTGATATTCTCCTTTATGTATTGGGTTATTGATTTGATTCATGACCCTATGTTGCCTCATGTTTGGTCGTCTTCTGTAGGATCCTAGTTGACATATATATCTAGTGATATTTTTCATGATTTGTTTTGTGTTTTAACAATTGATTTGCAATCATAAGTAACCCAAAAATTGGCAATGTATTTTCTTTTCGATTTTGTGTCCATTTGGGCATAAAAAACATACAAACAATAAACTAAAATAAAATTATAACAAAACAAACATAAGAACTATAAAACATCATTTAAAAGATATAAGATGTGTTCTAAATTCAAGGAACATTACACATAACCTCATCATCATGCTCGACCATTGAATCATACTCAACTTCAACACCCTTCTGTTACTGGACATGAGATCCTACTATTATCTAGATCTTTATAGAGCCATATCCCAGTTTGAACCTTTACTTTTATTGTGTGCCATTTCTCGGACAATCAGGTGCTGGTACATACTCCTGCTCTCTGGTCATTATAGCATGTGTTCTCACTATTTGTGAGAGAAAGAAATAAAGAAGTTAGTAGCTGATAGAATCAAGTACGTGTGATAACAATCAAAGAACAAAATTTTTTGAAAATGTCCTATAGCTTCTCCACCCAAAGATAGATACAAAAGTCGTTTTACCAATTCACGAAACTTTACTAGACATTTGCGCTTGTACTCATGAGATTAATGAACCTAAATCTCTAATGCCAAATTATCACGATTCAAAATTTGAATCATTATGACACCTTTCCAAACTCCTTTATTAGGTAAGTCAACTTTCCACAAAGACACAAGAATATCTAATAGACGTAGAAATAATTCAAATGGTAACACGATTACCTAATTTCCTATATCTTTCATAAATAAAACAATCATACAAAATGAAAATTATTCCAAGATTCTTAGAATATCACATAGAAGTAGAAATAATTTAAATGATAATAAAATCACAACAAAAACAACATACCCAGTGTATTCCCACATAGTGGGGTATGAGGAGGGTAAAATATATGGAATCCATAACATTACCTCCGAAGAAGTAAAGAACTTATTTTTGATAAATGATGTGCTACGATTTCATAGCACTTTTGATGCTTAAAATTATGAAAATATACAGTTACTTAGGTCATTTTGTTAGATTTCTTAGGCCATTTTGTTAGATATGATGTATTTTTTGTTGTATTTTGTAAAAAACTAGGTTTTGGGAGCTAAACTGGATAAAAGAAGGAAGAATTAAAGTTTTGGACCACCCAGGTTGGGAACCTATGACCCGTATGTACTACCTACGTGGTGTAGGTGCTAGAATAAGTTTCATTGGAGTGAGATACAGAGTTTCAGAAGCTGAAAATCAGATCCCTGCTACCTATGATGGGCACATACGTCCGTAGGTGCTAGTGAAAGTTCAGAGGATTGAAGTTTCAGAGTCTTATAGGAGTTCTTGGAGTGTGTCACCTACGGTCTGTAGGTGCCACCTACAACCTTTAAGAAGCTTCATAGGTGGCCACCGACTCTAGTTTTCTTCTTTTGTTTTGTTTTCATTTCTTAGGGTAAATTTCATGTATGCTATAAATACTCTTTTGACATTTTTAGTTAGTTTATACACTCTTATTACTTATAAACATATATTTGATTCCGATATTTGATTCTGATCTTGGAGTTATTTTGTTCTTGATTTTGGTTGATTATTTAATTTGAGACACTAGGTTTTATTTATATATGATTGCAATATTGATTCTATGTTTTTTTTCGTCGAATTCCATGGATCGCCTTGTAATATGAGCTGCTAAATGCCATAGCTAGGGTTATGGGAACTCTAGCTGATTAACAAAGTAAGGGAAGTGCAACGTTGTCTTGAACCAATATTCTTGCATATATTGTGATCATCTTTAGTTTAATAGATTTCTTACTGGTTGCTGATGTGAGGATCCCACCTTATATTCACTACTTGCTTCACAAGATAGGTAGAGATTAGGAAAACAAGATCACAACAATGATTTGAAGTTAATTATCAATATAGGTTAATCATCTTATCTACTTAAGCTAATTATCTTAACCTAATTAACTAGAAACTCAATAGGTAATAGTTAATTTGGGATCTAGGATAAGGGTTAATAAAAGGACACTCTGAGACTCAAAAGGTAAAGAGTGAGATTCACTAAGGCATTCAGAAGATGGTTAGTGATACATAACTTATCAAATTCTGCATGCAAGATATTTGATTGGTTCAACAAAACACGATAAAACTATGGAGTTGAGAAGCCGGGGGGGACAAAGTCCTAGTGTTTGTTTCAAATTGATTATAACCAAAGCATTCCACATCTTGTTACCTTTCACATATTACAACAATAAATCTCCCTATTTACTTTCTGTACGGCCCAGTGATTTCAGTAAACTTGAGAGATAATTCCACATATTCCCTGTGGGTTCGACCCTAACCTAGTTGGGTTACTATATTTTACTTCAACTTCTTTATCTTCAATTGTAAGTATAACTTTGGTCGATATCAATAGACCCTTGACTCAGGACAAATGACAATAAACAAAGTCGTAATAAAACATGAAACAAGATGAAATAACAGAAATAAAACACCCACAAAGTAGTACTCTACACTATCAAAGGAGCACACACCTCACCCCAACCCTCCAATGACTACTAGCATAGTTGCACCAAAGCACTTCTATTTACTAGATATGCCTCTCCCACCCGTACTATCCCTCTAACAAAATATGCATCCCCCATAACTTCCTATCTAGGGTCATGTCCTTAGTAAGTTGTAGCAGTTTCATGTTTAATCACCTCCCCCTAGTATTTCTTTGGCCTACCTCTACCCCGCCTAAAACATTTAAAACCAACCTCTCACACCTATGAACTGGGGCATCAATGTGCCTTCTTATCACATGCCCAAACCATGTCAACCTCACTTCTCGCAACTTGTCTTCCATCGAAGCCACACCCACCTTCTCCCAAATAGTCTCATTCCTAACCCTATTTTCCCTAGTAAGTCCACACATCCAACACAACATTCTCATATTCTGCCACCTTCAACTTCTGGATATGAGAGTTCTTGACTGGACAAAACTCTGCTCTATACAGCATGGCTGTATGGACTGCTACTCTATAGAACTTACCTTTAAGTTTGGGGGCACATTCTTATCACATAAAACTCCTGAGGTGAGCCTCCATTTAATCCACCGCGCCCCACTATAGTGAGTTTTATACTCATAAATATCTCCATTTCCCTAAATCATAGACCCAAGATACTTAAAACTTCCCCTCTTACAAACAACTTGGGAATCCATCTTCACTACCACCTCATCCTCAAGTACCACTGAACATGCATTCCAAGTACTCCATCTTTGTCCTACTCAACCTGAACTCTTTAGACTCCAAGGTTTGTCTCCAAACCTCTAACTTATCATTAACAACCCCCGAGTCTCATCAGTCAAATCTACATCATCCACAAACACCACAAGACCTCTCCAAGAATAGGCCATATTAAAACATCCATCACCAAGGTGAATAAAAATGGGCTAAGAGTAGATCCCTGATGTAACCCTATCAAAATCAGGTAATTCTCTAAATATTCTCCCACCATCCTCACTTAATTCTTTGATCCATCATACATGTCCTTAATCAATCTGATGTACGCCACAGGGACCCCTCTAGCCTCTAAGCATCTCCAAAGAACCTCCCTAGGGATATTGTCATATGCTTTCTCTAATTTAATAAATACCATGTGTAAGTCCCTTTTCCTCCCCTATACTTCTCCACCAGTCTCCACACGAGGTGAATTACCTATTTTCTTGAGAGGCAAAGAATAAATCCAAACTAATTCTTAGAAATAAATACGATCCTTCTCAACCTCCGCTCGACCACCCCTTTGCAAATCTTCATAGTGTGACTCTACAACTTAATACTCCTATAGTTGTTGCAAATTTGAATGTCACCCTTATTATTTTATAAAAAATTATTGTACTCCATCTCTAAGCCACAAACATCTTTGCCCTCTTGAAAATGCCATTAAATAGATCGGTCAACCAACTTAAACCTACCCTGTTAGTATTCTTCCAAAAATCCATCGGGATTTCATTGGGCCACATTGTCGTACCCCTAGGCAACAAATAGACTCTTTAACCTCCTTCACCATTATACACCTACAAAAACCAAAATGATGAAACCCATCTGATTGCGCTAACTCCCCTAACACAATGTCTTTGTCCCCCTAGTCATTCAATACTCTATGGAAATATGACTGCCACCTTCTCTTAATGTGAATATCCTCCATAAATACACTTTCATCCTCTCCTTTGATGAAATTTACTTAGTCCAGGTCAAGAGCCTTCTTCTCTATAGGCTTAGCAAGCCTATACAACCTCTTTTCCATGCCTCTCTCCTCTAATCCCCAATACAGGGTTTCAGAAGTTGTTGTCTTAACTATCATAACAGCTAACTTAGCATTCCTCCTCTCTAACTTGTACTCCTCCCTATTGGCCTTGTTCTCTTCTTCATCCTTCCTCTCAGCTAACTTAGCATACACTTCTTTCTCTATCTCCACACTTCTCTTTAGCTTCTTTATTTTACCACCAATCCCCCCGGTGATGTACAGACCATCCCTTTGAGACACCCGACATCTCCCTAGCTTCCTCTTTGATGCAACTGGCAGCCCTATCCCATATGCTATCCATATCCCCCTACCCTTTCACACCCCTAATACTGCCAACTTATTTGCCATCTCTAGAGCACTAACCAGGGTCAAGCCACCCTACTTAATCCTTGGTCGACCCTCCCCACCCCTTATCTTTTCTCCTTTATTGATATCCAAGTCCAACATTAGAAGCCTATGTTGGGTCAAAAGATTCTTATCCGAAAAGACCTTACTGTTCTTACACATCGCTCAATCCCCCTTCCTAAGCAATAAAAATTTAATCTGAGTCTTAGCTACCGTGCTATGAAAAGTAATTAGGTGATCCACCTTCTTTGGAAATCACGAATACCCAAACACCAACCCAAAGGCCATTACTAAACAACAAAGGCAGATCGATCTGCATTCCTTTCCCTGATCCCAAAGTCTCAATACACATTATTATAGCCTCTCAGTAATGACCTGATGTGCCCATTGAAATCCCCTTCTATGAAAATATTCTCGGAGATAGGCACACCTCTTACCACATCATCCAAAACCTCCCAAAATCTCCTCTTCTCCTTCTCATCCAAGACTTCTTGTGGTGCATAGGCGCTACAAATGTTTAGAGTCAACCCATCAATGGCCAACTTAATAGTCATCAACCTATTGCTAACCTTCTTAACCACTACTACCTGCCCCCTAAGCTCCTCGTCTACTAAGATACCTACTTTATGCCTACGTTTTTCGCTTCCTGAGTACCACAACTTATACCCATCCATATCCCAAGCCTTAGAACATATGCTCCTGGTTTAATGGACACACTCTATATTGATCCTCTTTTTCCAAATAATCTTCACGAGCTCTATAGACTTACCCTAAACGGTCCTTTTTTCCAAGAACCTATCCTCAACCTATCAGCTCCCGTATCATGCTTACCCCTATAACCTCTTACCCCATACCACCATACACGCCATAGATCCCAACCCCAACCCTTTAGGACACGACCCTATCCTACCATCAACCATCAAAGCCACTACATAAAAAAAATAGAGAAAAGAAACAACAGGTACACACATATCACCCTATAAGGAAAAATAACCTAAATAGTAAGTCAATAACACCAGTACAAGAAAGCAGGAAGTCCCAAACATAGTAAAATAAGTAAGGAGACAAAAATAGTAAAAAGGTTAAAGGTTAGAAGTTATCGGGATAGGCTTAAATATCAAGGATCTTCTTTTGCTTGCTTTGTTAGATTTCGGCAAGTTGAAGAAGAAATTGTTCATCAAAGCTTCACCTAAAGGTCACTGAAATAGAAAAATCTAGTCTAAAAATTTCCAAGCTCAGTGTAGCAAGACCCTATTTTTCTAGACTCACCGGATGGACCACCGGAGGTCTTTGGGTCAACCCACCCTAAATGTTTAAGGACTGATTTACTTTTTTTTTTGAATTTCGCCGATGATCAATGTAGTTCGCTGACATCCCATTGCCAAAAAAAGCAGCGACAGTGCGACCTCACCAGCTAGAAAAATGGAAAGGGAAAAGAAAGGAAAAGAGAGAGATAGACAAAGAAAAAAAGAGAAAGAGAGGGCTTACCTGTTGCCGATGATACTAAGCCATTGGCGTCGCCAAAGTTGACATGGTCACACCAAAAGAGATGTTATAGACATTAGAGTAAGAGAGAGGGAGAGAGAGAAGAAAAAGAAAGGACAAATAAGATTATGACAATGTAATAGTCTAAATTTCTACATCTTTTTTTTGGTAAATCAGCTTTCATTTCATACAAAAATATTGGAAATACAAAACCAAATAGATGCTAACCACCTGTTTATCAGACGCCTACTAACCTATAGGCTATTAACTAGGAAATACACTAAAAGACAAACTCAAGACCAGCTAAACATACAAACCATCTAACTTATATAACACTAGAACATACAAACTAAGCCTGGATCCTTCCCTTTATGGGCTTCCTAACAATTCTGCTAATATATCATCCATTTGGGTAAGTGTCTGACTTTGTTATGAATATAACAAACTACTTATCTAAAGAGCTTATCAGTTTGAAACTTGCTAGCTTAAAACCTTATTTTATTTCTTTCCCTCTAAAGAGCCACAGTCGTACCAAATACACAAGAAACTATAGCTACTTGTACTAATTTGCTTCTTACCAATAAAATAAAATTATATCAAAACTCATTACCACATGCACAAGAGCTTCTTTTACAAGGATAATACCAACTCTAGTTCATTAATTGTCTAAAATCTTGTAATACATGAATAAAAGTAAAGATGGAATCACTCTAAGTACTAGTATGCAAGGATCTCACCATAAATCTAGATCAACAATAGTCCCAAACAAATTAAGTACTGCGTGAGTAATTGGTATAGAATCTGCATAATAAGATATGTATCAACTATAGTATGAGTACAAAACTACAAGTACTTAGAAGGATCATACGCCAACCTATAACACCTCAAATTCCAAACTTAAATTTATTCAGTGCTTAGCCTAGTTTAGACCAGACCTCAATTTGCCACTTAGCATATATGGAACTCTGATCCTTAAATCAGATCTCAACTAGTGTATCTAACCATGAAAATGATCTAGTGTCATAACCCAAATCGAGGACTGGCCGTGATGGGCATCCCAAGCCAACCAAGGCCTGAGATGACCCTTAGTATTATCTCAAGAGCATGAAAATAATGAGAAATAATGAAAACAACCCAAGATAAATAAAAAGGGATATATAACTCAAAGGAAGTTAAGAGTCAAAACCAAATCCATAATGACATCCAACACTGTCCAGAAAAGACTCTAAACCAAAGTATATCAACTGAGTCAGGACATGCCCTTGACCAAGACAAAAGAAATCCAAAAGTACCAAAGTAATAAATAAAAACTACAAGAGATACTGGGCCTTCCAAATGATGGAGGGCTCACCACTTCACAGCTGGCCGACCAAGATATCAACCTCCTAACGCTGCATGGAGGCACAAGAAAAACCCTTAGAATATATATCATAAAATAATATAATATCCGGGGATGGTTAGTACGGTGAGTACTGGCATACAACACAAGGAAAGGAATAAAATATGTATGTATTTACCAAAACCAATTATAAACAACATGCACATAAAGTATATACATATATTATAGGATGTCAAGGTAGGGGTAAAGTACAAGTTACATGAACATCTAAAATTTAAGCCTGAACTGTATAGCATTCACCGTCATTGAATGACACATAGGTTGTAGGAAACATCTAGTAACCCGTGGGCTATATAGGTCTGATATCCCCAACCCGTGGGTCCTCAGTGTGTGTTGGCTGCACGAACTGATCTTAGGCTAGAGTCACAAATAAACTTAAGCCTCTATATGTATAATCTTTGTGTTAAGGAAAAAAATATAGTCGTCCAATTAAGGTACGACATCCCTATGCTAGAAAACATAGGTTTCAAGAGTTGGTCATGAAGATTTACGCCTACACGATAAGCTATATAATTCCCTTTATAGCCCAATTAAAATAGTTGCACATAATTATTAATCATGGAGTCGTTCATTAGACATATTCATTTTGGTATAGTCATACCAAGACTTGTAATCCATTCATAGAAAGTCAATAAAATATTATTATCAAGCATTAACGACTCCTTAACCCCATTATTCATAATTATGCTCATAATAATCATTAAACTTCATAAAAATATCAAATAGTCATAAAGTTCAAAACTTTCAATATTTCACAAGAGATATGGTATTATCTTTTTTCATCATCTTCATACAAAACCTTTTCAAAGGACTTGAAAGCCATGATTTCAATTATTTATAACATTTCATGTTCCAAAAGATACATAATGAAGAATCCTTATTTAAAACCAAATTACCAATGTGGGTTGATGTTTATGCCATTAATATCATACCAGTTCCATAATCATTGTGAAAACCAATTTGTCAATTTTCCTATTACTATGAAAGCCAAATTTAGTTCACAATTCACTATTTAAGCACTGAATGGTACAAGGGAAAACAATGCAAGTGTTCAACAACCAAAATACCCTCAACCCTAGATTCAATCAACATTCAAGAACATGTAAATATTAAGTAATATTGTGCACTATAACCATAATTAAAATAGAGAGTGCACAATATGCCTGAAAATTAGGAGAATTTGGAGATAATACGAAGTTTAGGGTCGTAGCAGTGAATTCTTGTGATAACCTTGAGTTTCTTGAATTGGGGAATTTTGAGAGCAAAAGGGCAATGTAAAATATGCTAACTAATGGTTATGGATGATAAAAAGGTTATTTAGGTTGTTTAATGGGTCAAAGGACAAAAAATCCCTTGCCCCAATTGAAAAAATAAAGTCGGGCAAAATTTGCCAAGCAACGTGGCACGTTGCCATCGAGGTGATTAGCCAGCGTTCCAAACTCCTATACATATATACATATTTCTAGTATAGGGAACAAGTTTTAAGAATGATCTTCAAAATGAATAGCCTGGACTGTGTAGCTTTAACTATCCTAAAAACAACCACGGGCTATATGGGTCCGGCTCCCCCACCGGAAGGCACCCAGTGCATATAGCTGCACGAACCAAAAAAATCCATAGAAGAGCTAGATCCACCAAGGCACCATCAAGTCCCCCAAACCGGAAAATGTGATTTCTAGTATTGGTCCCCCCGGGACCTCTACCTTACACGACGAGCAACACTACCCCCTTTAAGACCAAATTAAAACCATTTACACATTCCCATACATTAACTAAGAAGGCTTTTAATTAGTCATTTACCGTTGGTATCATCATACCAAACATTAAGCTTCCAAGACAATTTCATTATGCCAGTCAAAAACCATTTAACCAAAGTGACTCAAAAGTTTTCCAATTAAAAACCACTCCATGGATGCCAAGGCATTTCAAAAATCATTTTAAATTTCATTAACCTTTTATGCAATGTAATGTTCCAAAAGTGAGTTCAATTATTCAAGTATTCATGTTTTCAAAACCAATGACACAAGTTGGGTTGGGGGTAAAGCCAATTCCAAACCATTTAAACCATAAAGTTGGGGAAACACATGTTCCCCTTTTCCAATTCCCATGACCATACATATATTCATTTGAAAACCATAAGATAAATCATAGATAACAAACTCAAAACCATGGGAAAAGTATTTAAACAATTACAATCCAAAATTCTCAACACTTTATTTAAATAAAACATTAACACCATGGAAATATCAAACCATTGCATGCCATATTAAAAATACATGTTTAGTTAGGGATACATGCCTGAGAATATCAAGAATTTGGAGAAGAAACCAATCTTAGAGCCCTAGATGATCAAACTTGAGAAACCCTAACTGTTCTTGCCTTGGTGAATTTGAGAGAGTAGAGAGTAGTTTATGATTATTAAAATGATGAATAATAACCCTCTTTAGGTATTTTATGGTCATGGGTTTTAATTGTGGAAAGAGGGAAATGAAAAAAATGCCCTACTTTAATAGGGCAGAAAAAGATGCCAGTCGTTACGGGTCACGTTACGACTGGGTACGAGTCTTAGCCTGGACTCGTAGTCAGGGTAGACTCTTGGGCACCCTTTACTAGTTTGGTCATGAGTTACACCCTATTAATCATGACAAGAACTTATGACTCATTGAATCTTAGTCATTACCAAGACAACAACGTTGGGCCATCTCACTGGTTTGGTCATAAGTCCCACCCTATGACTGGTGACCTCACCTTATGACTCGTTATGTTCCAATCATGATTAGGACAGAAATTTAGTGAACCAACATTTGTTTGGATACGGATGACACTTTATGACTCATTACCAAAGTTTTATCTAGGGCAGTGAGCTCAAAACTTAGAATTTTTTTAGAGGCAGAAATTTAGGTGTTGCATTAGCCCCCCCCCCCCAAGTATCTTTCATCCCCGAATGAAGAGTCAAGGCATCCATTAGAACGATTATAAAATAGAAGCACATCTAAAATTCCTTTAACAAAGTCAGTAAACAAAGAGAGTAGGAAACCCATATCTTAAGCACGATTATCCAATGCGGGAACAAGAATGGATACTTGGACTTCACGTCCTCTTTAGCATCCCGAGTAACTTCTTCAACCTTTTGGTTCCTCCATAGAACATTCACTGAAGCCACATCCTTAGTCCTCAAATGAAAAACTTGCCTATTTAAAATCTCCATCAGGACTTCCTCAAAAGACAAGGAATTCCAAATACCAACACTCTCAATAGGCACAATCTAAAAAGGATTGCCAACACTTTCTCAACATTGACACATAGAAAATCGTGTGAATGGAACCCAAACTTGAAGGTAATTCCAACTCCTAAACAATATTACCCACACTTCTCAAAATAAAATATGGGCCTACTTAACAAGGACTGAGCTTTCCCTTATTTTCAAACTTCATCGCTCCCTTCATGGGAGATACCTTCAAGAACACCCAATCACAAACATCAAACTCCAACTCTCTTTGCCTCACATCCGCATAGGACTTTTGGAAACTCTGAGTAGTTTTAAGACTATCCCTGATCACCTTCACCTTCTCTATGGCATGGTGAACTATGTAAGGACCGAATAATCTAGCCTTTCCAACCTTAAACCACCCAATATGAGATCTACAACTCCTACCATATAGATCTTCAAAAGGAGCCATCCCAATACTAGAGTGATAACAGTTATTATATGCAAACTCAATGAGAGGCAAAGGATCAACCCAACTACCACCAAAATAAATCACACAGGTACTTAGAATATCTTCCAATGTCTGAATGGTCCTTTATACTTGTTCATCCATCTGAGGGTGGAAAGCGGTTCTATGGTTTACCTTAGTCACCAAAACTCTCTGAAATGAATGACAAAACTAAGAAGAGAAGTGCGTACCTCTATCCAAAATAATGGGTAATAGATCACCATGCAACTTGATAATCTCCTGAAGGAAAAACTTAGCATAATCCTTTCTAGAATAGGTAGTCCTCACAGACAAGAAGTGAGCAGACTTAGTCATCCTATCCACAATGACCCAAATCTAATCATGCTGATTTTGAGTCTGTGAAAGATCAGTAATGAAATCCATGTTGATCATCTCCCACTTCTACTTCAGTAACACTATATCTTGAGACACGCCACCAGGCCTCAAGTGTTCAACCTTGACTTACTGACAGACCATGCACTTAACCACAAAATTAGCCATATCTCTCTTCATATTGTTCCACCTATAGATCTCCTTCAAGTCATGATACATCTTTGTTAAACCAGGATGAACTATATACCTCGACTCATGAGCTTCAGCTAAAATCCATTCTTGTAGCCCATCAACATCCAAAATACATAACCTACCTTGGTACCTCAAGATACCATCACAACCAATCTCAAAAACCATAACCTTCTGCTGACCTACATCAACCTTAATCCATATCAAGATAGGATCCAAAACCTTCTTCTCCCTTACCTCAGCACCAAGAGATGTCTTTACCACCTCTTTAACAATAACACCTACATCCTTAAAATCTAAAAAACAAACTTTGAGATTATCCAGTAGATGAATATCCTTCACCAATCCTCGCTTCTTCTAATCCACATGAGAAAAACTACCCATGGACAACCTACAAAGAGCATCAGCGACTACATTAGCCTTACTGGATGGTCGTGAAGACTTATGTCATAATTCGTGAGTAGTTCAAGCCATATCATTTGCTTGAGATTTAACTCCTTGGTGAACACATACTGCAATCTCTTATGATCTAAATAGATTTCAACCCGAACCCCATACAAATAACGATGCCAAATCGTCAAAGAAAAGATAGTCACTGCCAACTCTAAGTCATGAGTTAGATAATTTCTTTCATGGACCTTCAGCTGCCTAGAAGCATAATCCATAAATTTACTATGCTGCATCAAAACACAACCTAGTCCCACAAAGGATGCATCATAGTAAACAACAAAATTATCAGTGCCATTAAGCAGATTCAAAACTAGAACAAAAGTCAACTTATCCTTTAACTCTCAAAACTACCCTCACTAGCATCAGACTACAGATACTTTACCTTTTTATGAGTCAACGTAGTCAATGGAGCAAAAATAGAAGAAAAAATCTCCACAAACCTCCTATAATACCCGGTTAAACCCAAGAAGCTCTAGGCCATTTCTTAACCGCCATTATTTTATGTGGATCTACCATGATCCCTTAATTAAAAACAACATGACTTAGAAAGGTCAACATGTTCAACCAAACTTGGCATACAATATATTGTTGATCCTTAAGAGTTTGCAACATTACTCGAAGGTTATTGGCATAATCCTCCTCACTCTTAGTATATAACAAGATATTGTCAATAAACATAATAACAAACAAGTCTAGGAACTGCCTAAACACCCAGTTCGTGAGATCCATAAATATAGCTAGAGCATTAATCAATCAAAATGACAAGACCAAAAACTCATAATGACTATACCAAGTATGAAAAGTAGTCTTAAGGATATCCGCCTTCCTAATATTTAACTTATGATAACCCGACCAAAGATCAATCTTAGAAAAACATATAGCGCCCTGAAGCTGGTCAAAGAGATCATCTATCCTAGGAAGAAGATATTTATTCTTCATCATCATTTTATTTAGTTGCCAATAATCTATACATATTCAAAGGGAACCATCCTTCTTATGCACAAAAAGCACGGGAGAACCCCACAGGGACATACTAGAATGGATAAAACACTTATCAAGAAGGTCCTTCCACTGCTCCATAAGTTCTTTCAACTCAACCAGAGAAATTGTTTATAGGGAATAGAGATAAGATGGATATCTCATAAAAAATTAATCCTAAAATCTATTTCCTTATCGAGAGGGATTCAGGGAAAATCATCCAAAAACTCTTTAAGAAATTTGTTAGCAATAAGGTAAGATTGTAAAGAGGGAACCTCAGAACTAGAATCTTTAAACTGAACTAGATGATATACACCCCTTGTAACTCAACTATCAGGCACTAAGATAAGAAATTAATCCTTATTTAGGTACTAAGAAACTCCCTTCCCACTAAATCACAAGCTTATTTAGGAATTTAAAACTGACCTTATGGGTCCGATAATATAGAGAAGCATAGCACGAATGAAGCCTATCTATCCCCAAGATAACATCAAAATACACCATATCTAATTCTATCAAATCTACCAAGGTTTCTATATGAAAGATAGATACCACACAACCCTTATAGACTCTTCTAGCCATAACAGAATCACCCGCTAAGGTATACACATAGAAGGGATAAAAAATGCACTTAGGACTAAAACTAAAATAAATAGCCACATAAGGGATCACATAAGAAAGAGTAGACCCTGGATCAAACAAATAGTATACATCATGAGAGAAAAGCTTTAACATACTAGTAATGTAACACCCCAAGCCTATACCTCAGACGCTACACGGTGTTTATGACCCCGAAGGACCACAAGCTAACCCATAACTGATATCTGCTGTGAGCCCTAAATAATAATACTAAAATAAATGCATAATGATAGGCTTAAATTCAATAAGGTTCAAAACATCTAAAATACTGATAAAATATCAAACTATAATAAAAATCTGTAAAACTAAATACTGTCTAAAAACTAGTCTGAAAAGCCTCTAAACTGAACTGTCTGAATGTTGAGTTGATGGGAAAATCCCCCAACTAACTCCATTTACATAAATACTGAGTCTACTAAAATAATGAGATAAAAAAATATCCTCGAATGATGAGGACACATTGCTAGTCTACTGCTATTGGCTGAATCCGAATCTATCTATGCGAGGTCGGGAACCTTCCGAACCTAAGGTATAAGACATCATAGCGCAAATAAAGAGTATGCTTCATTACATGGAATGTACTGGTATTCTAGATAGGGTAAGGCTGAATGCAAGGGTTCATAGGCATGAACAATAACCAACTGTATGATATAGAGTAACTGAACATGAGAATACATGGATAACTCATACTAATGTAAGTACTGAGTGTGCACTAATGTGCATATAGATAAACACTGTGACTAAGATTTTTTATAGATAAGTCTTGAATTCTGATACTAAGTAACTGATATCTAAAGTTATTGATAACTGATTTACTGATACTAGTTGACTGTATTTGACAGTCCTGATTCTGTAGAGATGAACTGAAATCTATTCTGAAGGCTAAAACTGTGACTATGTGAGGTAATCATCTAACCGACATGCCCCAAATAAGATAACTGAGTTGGGGTCCGACCTGTGACCTAGTTGGAAGGGTGTCAGTACCATGCCATAGGTAAAGATACTAAAGAGTTACCCTCATCTGGTAGGTACTCTAATGAGAATGGTGGAACCTCCACTATCAGTTTAAAACACCTCATCAACCCTTAATATGGCAGGTTTGATGTCTCAACCTACGCTGGCTTCATAGTTCTGGAATGCAAGGATTGCTTCTAAGGATCACACCCTCTATTCGCAGGTGAGTCCCTATCCTTGGGCTCACTCGGTGAAAATCCTACTCCCAACTAAAAGACACTGAACTGATTTTACTGAACTGATACTGATTTTATGAAATATTCCTGAGTTCTATAACTGACTGAGTTCTACTGAGGTCTGTAACTGACTGAGATACTACTGATCGTAACTTAACTGAGGTTCTGTAACTGACACTGGCTCTAGGAACACAGCTAAATTTTTGGGTATTAAATACCCCTAGGACTCGATAGCATAAAAAATAAAGCATAACATGATCTTGAAAGACATAACAATGTACACTTGTTCATAATCATTCATATATATATTTTCTCAAACACTTGTAGGGTATAAGCTTATACATATACTAACATGTCATGATTTCATTAATTCATTCACATGGAAATTCTATCAAACACCTATAGAGCACAACTTAATGCATATAATCATAGTTAACACATAAGCATGGCAATTACAATGCACTAACTTTCAAATTCATGGATTATAACATGGGGATTACACAATTCAATGTACATGCTATTCAAAATTCATGTAATATACAATCAATCATGAATTGGAACTCATTTAATATCAAGAACACTAATACATTCAAATTTCAAGTATGTAATTCATGAATCGTAGATCTTGAAGTTTTAAAAATGGATTCGTGAACTCTATGGGTGAAAGGGACCCATACATGAACACCTAACATACCTTGGAATATTTTTTCTTAAAGATTCTTGGAGAAATTCTTAAGAATGATCTATATTTCTTGGAGGTAGGGTTTGTTTTATTGAGAGAGAATGCTTTTAATTTGGGGGAAAATTGATTAAGAATGACCTTTAAAATGTTTTTAGGGATTAAATCCCATATATGGGCGTGCAAAAATCATGGAAAAAGACCAATTTATCCCAGTACGTCACTTTTAATTTTAGAGAAATTTTTCTAACCTGAACCCCTGGCGTGACACGGTGCTACCACACCGTGTCTTTGAAAAATGATAAATGGAAACTAAGGGCTTGGCGCGACGCAGTGGGATCGCGGTGCCCCTTTGGTTCTGAAATCTGGACTCATCGCGATGAGGTGGGATCGCGTTGATACACTGGAAAGTGACAAACATGAAAATAAGCCATAGAACGATGTGCCAATATCATGAAGCAACATAGAAAACTGACAATTGTCATTTTGACATACTCCGCGACACGCTACTGTCCTGAATGGCGGTGTTTAATGACTAAAACTTAAAATATCCATGACTTCTTACCTGGTTATCAGATTTAGGCGAATTTTATATCATTGTAAAGCTAATTCAATTTCCTACAAAATGGCAAGCTCTAAACTGAAAAATACTAAGTATTTCAAAAATTTATATTAGATAACTCATGAATTGAGGGTTAAGTTAAGCTTGAGAAATACAGGGTATTATAATATCTCCCCCTTGGGAACATTCATCCCTGAATAAAACTAATTAAGCTGAGACACTGATAGACTGAGTTTACATGCTTAACATGCATATCTGATGCATGACTACATGACTGAATTATTGACAAATTGAAATTTTAGACTGAACATACATATTTGATGCATGGAATACATGACTGACTGATTCATGAATGCATGATTGAATATGCAACGGTAATGAACACCATGTTTATAATTATATGCTTAAGAATGCTAAGGAGGACAGTTACCTTAAGCTGGATATTTGTTTGTAGACTATAGGTGAGGATACTTGGTCCGCATATATGTTTCTGCTTTCCAAGTAGCTCTCTCAACAGACTAATTCTTCCAAAGAACTTTGACTAAGAAAACTTCTTTGATCCTCAGTCTGCAAATCTGATGATCAAGGATTTGGACTGGAACCTCTTCGATAGAAAGATCATTCTGAATATTTATATCCTCTAAAGAAACTATGACTGTTGGGTCACCAATGTATTTCTTTAGTAAGGAGACGTGGAATACTGGATGCACCGAGGCTAGATCTGAAGGCAACTCAAGATCATAAGCTACCTTTCCAAAATGGATGAGAATTCTATAAGGACCAACATATCGGGGACTGAGCTTTCCCTTCTTGATGAACCTATATACCCCCTTCATGGGAGAGATTTTTAAGAACACAAAATCACCGATCTCAAACTCGAGATCCTTTCTCCTCTTATGATTTTTGTCAGCTTTGTGAAGCCCTAAGTCTTTCTTTTATTAACTAAACCTTCTCTAAGGCATCAAATACTAGATCAGGACCTACTACTACGGCCTCACCTACCTCAAACCAACCAATTGGAGATCTACATTTCCTACCATAGAGAGCCTCAAACGGAGCCATCTGAATACTGGAATAATAGCTTCTATTATATGCAAATTCGATCAAAGGCAAGTGGTCATCCTAACTACTCTTATAATCGACAAAGCAGGCTCTTAGAATATCTTCTAGAGTTTGAATGGTCCTTTCTACTTGACCATCTGTATGAGGGTGGAAGGCTGTACTGAGGTGAACTCAGGTACCAAGACCCTTTTGGAATGCTTTCCAATAATAAGAGGTGAACTGGGTACCTCTATCTGAGATAATAGATACTGGAACTCCATGTAACTTTACCAACTCTCTGATATAGAGTTTGTCATAGTCCTCGGCTGAATAGGAAGTATGGATTTGCAAGAATGAGCTGATTTGGTCATTCTCTCTACGATAACCCATATAGAATCATGATGATGATGAGTACGAGGAAAACCCATCACAAAGTCCATGTTCACTTCTTCCCATTTCCATATGGGAACACTAAACTCCTGCATGGACCCACTAGGCTTATGGTGCTCAATCTTAACTTTCTTATATGTAGAGTACTTAGCTACAAACTCTACAATATCTCTCTTCATCTCACTCCACCAATAAATCTCATATAAATTATGGTACATCTTAGTGGCCCCTGGATGAATAGAGTAATGCGCACCATGCTCTCCTACAAGAATTCATTGCCTCAAGTCGTCTACACCCAACATACATAGAAGAACCTAGAAATGCAATACACCATCTCTCTCTTAAGAGAAAACCTCTATTTTTTGATCTATATATCACATGGATGCCTTTAGGACGGAGCGAGCTACATAATTCAGGCTAATGGTTTAAACTCTCATGTTCAGGACCCCTGTCCCTATCCTGGCATTCTATATATATATATATAAATATTGTGCATATGGTTTTGACTGGTTTTTTATAATGTCATTATTTTATTCCCTTCCCCTGAGTTACATACCAGTGCTCTCCCCACTGACTGTCCTTAGATACTATATAATTTCATGATTTAGATTAAAAGAACTTTTCTACTGCTCTTGTGTAGGATTAGGTAATTTGGTACTCCTGTGGATCTACTGTAAAGTGGTGAGCCTCCATCTTTCAAAAGCATTAGTTATTTCACTTGTCTTCCTTATTTCTTAGAACATTTGGATTTTTTTTTGTCATAGTCAGGGTATGTCCAAACTTAGTTGGTATTTCTGGTTTTAGAGGCTTTTGTAGACAAGTAATGGGATTTATGTTTTTTTTTTGGATTTTTAAATTTCCATTTGACTTATTTATTCTTTTTAGTACTATTTTGGTTGTCTTCGATATTTATCTTATTGTGCTTTTAAAGTAAGACTAAAGGGGTTGTCTCTATCACACGATAGGCATGAGATTTCCCATCATCGCCAGATTTTGACATTATAGTGTCATTGTTTTACTCATGTTAGTGCTGTTGCTAGATCAATTGAGGTCACTTGATCTATCCAGTTTATGAGGCTAAATCCCATAACATTTACATTCACTAATATTTAGGAGGATCCTCAAGGGCTTATCGATGAGATGGAGAAGATCTTTAAGGTGATGCATGCTAGTAATTCATAGAGTGTTGAATTTGTAGCTTATTAATTAAAATAAGTGACTTATCAGTGGTACGGGGAGTAGGAAGAGTTAAAGGGTGAAGATTGTAAACTAGCAGTGTAGGAAGAGGTCTCAGGTAATTTCCTTGATCACTTTTTCCCTCAGGATTTGAGGTAGGCTATAGCTGAAGAATTTGTGAACTTGAAATAGGGTAAGATAAATCTTAAGGAGTATGCATTAAAGTTTACTCAACTGTTCAATTATGCTCTTGAGGTTGTGACTAATACAAGGTCTAGGATGAGGAAGTTTTCTTTAGTTTTTTTTTGTAACTTGGTGTTAGAATGTAGGACAACTATGCTAAATAATTACATAGATATATTCCAATTATTGGTCTATATGCAGTAGGTAGAGGAAGAGAAAAAGAAGCAGGCATAGATGGAGGAAAGGCAAAACAAGAAGATGAAGTATGTAGACCAGGTTGCAATTCAGTAGTGTGGTGGAAAATGGGGCATACAATGGTTTAATAAGAAATCCTAGGGAAACTATCATCAGTCAACCGGTGCTCCGACCCTCATATATTCAGGTGACCAGCGCCCCCATCCTAACAATGGCCAGCAAGCACAGAGTGCCCCATCCCAGGCTAGTGTAGCACAGTCAGTACCATCTTATTCACCTTAACACACTTGTGGGAAACTCCATTATGTTTTTTGTCATGTCAGGAGAGGAGTGTGTTTTAGATGTGGTCAGCTGGGTCATATACAGTGAGATTGTCCTTTGGGTAAGGTTTCAATTGAAGCTAATAGGATCCCATTCACCACTTCATCAATTTCGGCAGCTAAAGGTGCTACTTCAAGGTGGAAATAGACAAAATTGCCTTCATGCACTTGCCACTCAACAGGAATTTGAGGTATCCTAGATGTTGTCAACGGTAAGTTACAGCTTTTCTCCTGAGATATTTATTGTTTGCTTGATCTGGGTACTACCCTATCTTATGTGACCCCTTATGTCGCTATACACTTTGGTTTTGGTCCTGAAAGTATCTCTGACCCTTTTTCTATTTCTACCCCGATTGGTGAGTCTATTATTGCTAGAAATATGTATAGGAGTTGTGTGTTGTTCATCTTTCATAGGGAGAACCTATTAGATCTAATAGATCTTGATATGGTGGATTTTGATGTGATATTTGGGATAGAATATCTCTATTCGTGCTATGTTTCCCTAGATTTTAGGACCCAAAAGGTTACTTTTCACTTTCCTAATGAACTAGTAATTGAATTGGATGAAAGTTCCTTAGTACCTAAAAGGAAGTTCATTTCTTACCTAAGATCACAAAAAATTATATGTAAAGGATGTATGTATCATCTAGTTCGGGTTAAGGATTCTAACTCTTAAAGTCTCTATGCGCAGTCTGTTCCTGTGGTAAATGAATTTCCCAAAGTTTTTCCTAATGATCTTCTTGGGGTTACTCTAGATATAGAAATAAACTTTGGGATTGATCTCCTACTGGATACCCATCCCATTTCCATTCCTCTCTATAAGATGGCTTCGGCGGAGCTAAAAGAACTAAATGAACAATTAAAAGATCTACACGATAAGGGTATCATTTGTCCTAATGTCACACTTTGGGGTGCTCTATGTACGTTTTGTGCGAAAGAAGGATGGGCCTCTTTTTATGTGTATAGACTGATGCAAGTTGAATAAGGTTACAATGAAAAATAAGTACCCGCTTCCTAGAATTGATGACCTCTTTAATTAGCTTTAGGGTTCTAAGTGTTTCTCAAAAATAGACCTTTGTTTTGGCTCTCATCAGTTGAAGATTAGGGAGGCTGATATCTCTACTACTTTTTTTAAACTCGGTATGGCTACTATGAGTTCTTGGTTATGTTATTCAGGTTGACTAATGTTCTGGCTACTTGACAGATCTTTTGAATCAGGTGTTCAGACAATTTTTTAATTTACTTGTTATAGTCTTCATTAATGACATATTGGTGTATTACAAAAGTGAGAAGGACCAAGAAAATCACCTCTAAATTGTGTTGCAGACACTTGAGGATCAAGAATTGTATGCAAAATTTTCTAAGTGTGAATTATTGGCTAAGTACTGTGAGTTTTCTCGGGCATGTCATTTCTAGTGAAGGGTTCAAGGTGGATCCACAAAAGACTGAGGAGGTTAAGAAGTGGCCTAGACCCATGACTTTAACCTACATTAGGAGCTTATTGGGCTTAGCCAAGTATTATAGGAAATTTGTGTAGAGTTTCTAATTTATTGTTGCCCCGATAACTAGGTTAACTCAAAAAAAGGTTAAATTTTTGTGGTCTAATGCTTGTGAGGGTAGCTTTGAGAGGATGAAAGATAAACTAACTTTTGCTCATTTTTTGACCCTACTCAAGGGTCCTGATGGGTTTTTTATGTATTGTTATCCATCCCTTATAGGGATGGGTTGTATTTTGATATAGCATAGTAAGGTTGTAGCTTGTGCTTTCGGACAACTTAAGGTTTATAACATAAATTATTTGACTCATGATCTTGAGTTGACGACTGTGGTCCTTGCTTTGATGATTTGGTATTACTATTTGTATTGGATGCACGTGGATATTTACTCAAATCATAAGAGTTTGTAGTATGTGTTTATCAGAAGGAATTGAATATCACACAGAGGTAGTGGCTTGAATTTCTTAAGAATTATGGCATGATCCTACACTATCATCCAAGTAATGCTAATGTTGTTGCCTATGCTCTTAGTAGGTTATTCATGGTGAGTCTATCTCATGTAGAAGAAAAGAAGAAAGGACTGGTGAAGGACATTCATAGCTGGTTAATTTAGGAGCTTGCATTTTAGACTCCAAGGATTGAGGATTGATCTTTTAGGAAGTTATTAAATCATATCTTGGTGCTGAGGTCAAGGAGAAGCAGGTTCTGGACCCCATACTTATGCAAATCAAAGATGATGTGGGTTAGCAGAAGGTATGGTTTTTGAGATTGGGGGATATGGCATCCTGAGGTATCAAGGTAGGTTGTGTTTCCCTGATGTAGATGTTCTATAGGAAAGGAACTTGGCTGAAGCTCATGAGTCAACATATACAATTCATCTAGATTCGACCAAGATGTATTATGACAAGAAGAAAATCTACTGGTGGAATAATATGAAATGGGTTGTGGTAAATTTTGTTGCTAAGTGTATGGTCTGTCAGCAAATCAAAGTTGAACATTTAAGGCCTGGTGGTGCATCTTAAGAGAAAGAATTTCCTATGTAAGAATGCGAGATTATTAATATGGACTTCTTTATAGGTCTTCCACGTTCTCAAAATCAGTATGATTCTATTTGGATCATTGTAGATAGAATGACCAAGTCTTCTCACTTCTTGCCTATGAGGACTAACTATTCAAAGGAGGATTATTCCAAGTTTCTCATTTAGGAGATATTTAAGTTGCATGGAGCCCCGATATCCATTATTTCAAATCGATGTATGCATTTTTTGTTTTTACTTTTGCCATTCTTTTTAGAAGGGGTTAGGTACTTAAATAAACCTTCGCACTGCCTTCCATCCCCAAATAGATGGGCAAGCAGAGTGAACTATTTATAACTTGGAGGATATGCTAAGGGTATCTGTAATTGACTTCAAAAGAAGTTGGGTTTACCATTTTTCTCTTATTGAATTTTCTGAAGAGACTAGTTATCATTCTAGCATCCAAATGGCCCCATTGAGGCCCTTTGGTAGCAGATGCAGGTCTTCAATTGGATGGTTCAAGGTGGGTGAGAATAAATTATTTGGGCTCGATTTGGTTCACCAAGTAATGAATAAAGTAAAGGTGATTAGAGAAAGACTCAAGCCTGTCCAAATTCACCAAAAGTCTTATGCGAATGTGAAGTGGAGGGAGTTGTAGTTTGAAGAGAACGATTCAATATTCTTGAAGATTTCTCCAATTAAAGGAGTCATGAGATTTTTGAAAAAAGGGAAGCTCAGTCCCCATTACATTGGTCCATACCAAATTATAAGGAGAATTGGGAATATTTCTGCAACATACCAAAATTTTTCCTCTAAAAAAATTCTGAGTTTTGAACTTATTTCCCAGGGTACGACTTTGGTAAAGAGTCGTGAAGACTCTATACAAGTCGTATAGTATCATTCATAGCCAAACTAGTGTTGTTTCCCAAAGTTTCTATCCTGATCACGATTGGAACCTAACGAGTCGTAAGGTGAGGTCGCGAGTCAAAGGGTGGGACTTAAGGCCCAAGGTTGTTGTCTAGGTAACGACTAAGACTCTACAAGTTTAAGGTCTTTTCACGAGTCATAAGATGTGACTCATGACCAAACTAATGAAGGGTGCAAAAGATTCTGCCCAGACTAAGACTCGTACCTAGTCTTCATGAGTCATGATATGACCCATAATGACTGGTCATCTTTTTATGCACTTTTAAGTAAGGGAATCCTTGCCATTTCCCTCTTTCCTCAATTAAATCCTACGACCATAAAACACCTAAAGAAGGTTATTTTTACCACTTTGACAATAACAAACTACTCTCTAGTCTCTTAAATTCCCCAAGATGAGAACAACTAAGGTTTCTCATGGGTAATCATCTAGGGCTCTAATATTGGTTTCTTCTCCAAATTGTTGATATTATCAGGCATGTATCTCTCACTAAACTTGTATTTTCATTATGGCATGCAATGGTTTGATATTTCCATGGTTTTAATGTTTTATTTTAAATAAAGGGTTGAGGGTTTTGGATGGTAATTATTTAAATGCTTTTCCCATGGTTTTGAATTAGTTATCTATGATTTATCTTGTAGTTTTGAACTGAATATATGCATGGGCATGGGAATTGGAAAAGGGGAACATGTTTTTCCCCAACTTAATGGTTTAAATGGTTTGGAATTGGTTTTACCTCCAACCCAACTTGTGTCATTGGTTTTGGAAAAATGGATACTTGCATAATTGAAATCACTTTTGGAAATTTTCATTTCATAAAAGGTTAATGAAACTTAAAATGATTTTTCAAAGGTCTCGGTGGACATGGATTGGTTTTTAACTGGAAAACTTTAGAGTCACTTTGTCTAAATGATTTTGAAATGGAATAATGGAACTGCCTTGCAAGATTAATATTTGGTATGATGATACCAATTGTAAATGCATAGTTAAAAGACTCTTTGGTTAATTGATGGGAATGTGTAAATAGGTTTAATTTAACTTAAATGGGGTTGTGTAGCTCATCATAGAAGGTGGAGGTATCTGGGTGATCAATAATTGAAATAACATTTACCGTCGTGGGGGCCTTAGTGGCGTTGTGCATAGTTCACATTTTATATATATATATTTTTGTGGAATGGTTGGAGCCTCAGTGACATTGGATCTTTGGCTGATTTCTCCCGTTCATGCGGCTACATGCACTGGGGTCTTTTGGTGAGGGTGTCAAACCCATTTAGCCCGTGGGTGTTAAAACGATGGTTAGAGCTACATAGTCCAGGTTAATGGTTTTGAAATTCCTGCTTAAACCTTGTTCCCTATCCCAGCAATATGTATACATTGAATTTGGATTGATTTTGAAATGGCATTATTTTATCCTTTATCCTGAGTTATTGTTAGTGCTGACTCTGTTATCCGTCCTAGATGCTATATTATTTTATAATGTAGGGTTCAAAGACACGTTTTATCCTTATGCAGCATTAGATGATTCTAATGGTTCATGGTGAATTAGTGAGCTTCCATCCTTTGGAAAGCTTGGTCATTCCATCAGTTTTGTTCCATATTTTTGAATTGTAGGGTTCATATGAACATTGTCATTTCTACGATCATGGTCAGGTGCATGTCCCAACTTAGGTGGATGTTTATATTTCTTAGAGGCTTTTGTGGACAACAAAGTGTGGGTGGATTTGGTATTGGGGATTCTTGTCATCTACTGACTCAGTTGCTGAATTTTCAGTCTTGTCATCCTAATCGTGTTAGTTTTGTTGCTATATCTTTTGTGGTCACTAGAGTTGGCTACTTTATGAAATTTAATCCCTCGACCTTTATAGGCTCTAAGGTTAAGGAGGATCCTCAAGGTTTTGTGGATGAGATGGAGAAGATATTTTAAGTTACTCTTGCTACTGATTCTAAGGGTGTGGAATTTGGTGCATATTAGTTGAAGGATGCAACTTATTAGTGGTATGGAAAATGGGAGCATTCAAGAGGTGATGATGCAGAGTCAATATTATGGGATTAGTTTTCTGGTGCTTTCCTTGATCATTTCTTTCACCAAGAGATGATGGAGGGTAAGGCTAAGGAGTTTGTCAATCTGAAGCAAGGAAGGATGACTGTGAAGAGGTATGCTTTGAAATTTCATTAGTTATCTCACTATTATCTAGAGATGGCATCTATCATGAGGGCTAGGATGAGAAAGTTTGCTTCAGGCTTATCGTGAGACTTGGTTTTGGAGTGTAGGGCTGCTATGCTGAATAATGATATAAATATCATTAGACTCGTAGTGTACATGAAGCAAGTTGAGGCTGAGAAAAAAAGAAGTTAGAAATAAGAGAGAATCAAAGTAAGAAGTTTAAGTATTCAGAGCAGTGTAGAGGACAATAGAATAGTGGTAGAGATGGTATAAAGTGGTCTAAGAAAAAGAATCGGCGGTGTTCTAATTCCTATTCGATGGCTTGTGCCCCTCATCCTAAGCCGTCTGGTGATCATCAATTTCAGATTAACAATGGGTTTAAGGCACAAGGAGCCCTTTCCAAGGCTAGTGGAGCTCTTTCAGCCCCACCCTATCCTCCTTGCTGATTTTATGGTCAGTTTCACTGTGGTTATTGTGATGAGGGGACGAATCAATGTTTAAGTTGCAGTCAACAAGGTCATATACAAAAGAATTATCCCGTGGGTAGAGTAGCCATAGGGGATAATAAGGTCTCGAATACCATTTTTTCAGCTCCTGCACCAAAGGGTACCTCTGGTTTCAGCACTAGTTAAAATCATCTCTATGATCTTGCTACACACCAAGAGTTTGAGGTATCTCCTGATGTGGTTACTTGAAATTCCCCGTATTTCTCAAGGTTAACTTAACCCTCAGTTCATGAGTTATCTAATATAATTTTTTTGAAATACTCAGTATTTTCCAGTTTAGAACTTGCCATTGCGTAGGAAATTGAATTAGCTTTCCAACGATATAAAATTTGCGTAAATCCGATAATCGGTAAGAAGTTATGGCTATTTTAAGTTTCAGTCATTAAACACCATCATTTAGGCCAGTAGCGCATCGGAGAGTAAGTCAAAATGATAATTGTCAGTTTCCAGCGTTGCTCTGCGATATTGGCACATCGCGCCCAGGCTCATTTTTACGTTTGTCACATTTTAGTGTATCAACGCGATCCTAATTCATCGTGATGAGTCCAGATTTCAGAACTAAAGGGGCACCGCAATCTCACTGCATCACGCAAAGCCCTCAGTTCCCAGTTGTCATTTTCCAAAGACACGACGAGATAGCGCTGCATCGCGCCAGGGGTCCAGGTCGGAAAAATTTCTCAAAATTTAAAAGTCACGTACAGGGATAAATTGGTCTTTTCCCATGATTTTTGCATGCCCAGATACGGGATTTAATCCCTAAAAATGTTTTAAAAGTCATTTTTTAATCAATTTTCCCACAAATTAAAAACATTCTCTCTCAAGAAAACAAACCCTAGCCTTAAGAAATCAAGATCAATCTCAATAATTTCAACAAGAATCTTCAAGAACAAATATTCCAAGGTATGTTAGGTGTTCATCCATGGGTCCCTTTCACCCATAGAGTCCACGAATCCACTTTTAAAACTTCAAGATCTACGATTCATGATTTACATGCTTGAAATTTGATTGTATTAGTGTTCTTGAAATTAAATTAGTTCCAATTCATGATTAATTGTACATTCCATGAAGTTTGAATATCATGTACATTGAATTGTGTAATCCCCATGTTATAATCCATGAATTTGCAAGTTAAGGCATTGTAATTGCTATGCTTATGTGTTATCCGTGATTATGTGCATTAAGTTGTACTCTCTAGGTGTTTGATAGAATATCCATGTAAATGAATTAATGAAATCATGATATGTTAGTATATGTATAAGCTTATTCCCTACAAGTGTTTGAGAATGTCTGTATGAATGATTATGAACACGTGTACATTGTTATGTCTTTCAAGATCATGTTATGCTTTATTTTTCATGCTATCGAGTCCTGGGGGAATTTAATACCTGATAATTAGTTGTGTGTCTAGAGCCAGTGTCAGTTACAAAACCTTAGTCATGTCACGATCAGTAGTACTCTCAGTCAATTATAGAACTCAGTAGAACTCAGTCAGTTATAGAACTCAGGAAAATTCACTAAACTCAGTATCAATTCAGTACAATCAGTTCAGTGTCTTTTAGTTGGGAGTAGGATTTATCACCGAGTAAGTCCAAGGATGGGGACTCACCTGCCAGTAGAGGGTGTGATCCAAAAAACAAATCCTTGCGTTCCAGAACTACGTAGCCAGCATAGGTTGAGACATCAAACCTGCCGAATTGAGGGTTGATAAGGTGTTTTAACCTGACAGAGGTGGGTTCCACAATTCTTATTAGAGTAACTACCAGATGAGGGTAACTCTTCAGTGTCTTTACCCATGACACGGTACTGACACCCTTCCAACTGGGGTCATAGGTTGGACCTCAACTCAGTTATATTATTTGCGGAAGGTCGGTTAGATGATTACCTCCCACAGTCTCAGTTTTAGTCTTCAGAATAAAACTCAGTTCAGTTCTATAGAATTGGAACTGTCAGATATAGTCAACCAGTCTCAGTAAATCAGTTATCAGTAACTTTAAATATCAGTTACTCAGTATCATAATTCAGGACTTAGCTTCAGACAAGCTTAGTCATAGTATTTATCTATATGCACATTAGTGCACACTCAGTATTTACAGTAGTATCAGTTATCCATATACTTTCATGTTCTGTTACTCTATATCATACAATCAGTTATTGTTGATGCATATGAACCCTTTCAAGAATCCGTATTCTATATAGCATACCAGTACATTCCACGTACTGAAACGTACTCTTTTTTGCGCTATGATGTCTTATATCATAGGTTCGGACGCTCAGGTTCCCGACCGCGCATAGATATATTTAGATTCAGCCAGAAGCAATAGATTAGCAGTGAGTCCTCATCATTCGAGGATATTCTTTATTTTATTATTTGAGTAAACTCAGTATATTAGTAGATGGAGTTAATTAGGGGATTGTCCCATCAACTCTACATTCTGACAATTTAGTTTAGACTTTTCAGACTAGTTTTCAAACAGTATTTAGTTTTACAATTTTTTATTACATTTTGATATTTTGTCAGTAGTTTAGATATTTTGAACCTTATGGCATTTCATACTATTATTCCGCATTTATTTCAGTATTATTATTAAATGGTCACATCAAAAATCACTCATGGGTTAGCTTGTGGTCCTTTGGGGTCGTAATCACCGTATAGCGTTTTGGGTATAGACTCGGGGCGTTACAAACTTTTCATCAGAGCATAAGGTTCAACAGTGTCCTAGGATGTCTGAAAGTCACATCTAGTAGAGTCTTGCACATGGGTGTGTAGCGTGCTACTCTTATGGACAGGAGGTTATGAGATGTTTTAGGAAACAATTTCCCTTTTTTCAGTATTCGTGTCGTGCGAGTGAACATGAGCTCAAGTTAAATTCTCAGTCTAATTTGTTTTCACCTTTTCATTTATAGAATATGCCTCCTAAAATTACAAACGAAAGAAGTACCAAAAAACAGTCAGCACCTCAGCCCATTCAGGCAGATCCCCTGGATGAGCACGTCTGCTATGCAAAATTAAGAGTTGTATTCACTACTCTAGCCAATTCCGTCCTAGCACAGAATGAATGGCTAATTGCTATTCAGGGTAACCTAGTGGCCAATACTGCTGCTGTAATGCCCTGAAATCGGGTCCCGAGACGTCACATGGTGCTTAGGGTCACAAGTGACCCCAAGCTAACCCTTCTACTGGCATAACTCATAAGCAACTGAATAAAAATACAAATCCATACAAATCAGTAGAAATTAACTCTTTTCTGCATCTGATCGATACAAAAATGGAATTTTACAGGATTACAATTCTGCTTTTACAACCAGAATTGAAACAAAATACATCAACTTCTACTGACTGTCTATAAAGCCTTTACTAGTACTGACTGTAGGTAGCCGGGTCATGACTCCCGACTACCCCAACTCAATACGACTGAATAAAGAAAATACAACACTATTACTCTGCATAACTAACATAAGCCCTTGAATCAAAAGGACTCATCACCTGCTGACTGGATACCACGAACTAACTGGATCCGAAGGTGCAACTATACCTTGTACCTACATTCCGAGAAAATGCAGCCCACATCCGAAGATGTGGGTTAGTACCATAGAAAGGAACCGAGTATATGGGGGTGTATGCAGTTGTATAAACATCATCTTCATAAATATTTATAAGAAATATGCAGGATGTATGAAAGACTCACATATCCCGAAGAAAATCATCATAATCATGAGAGGATGAAATAAGTATAATAACACATGTGAGTCATCATATAATTTGTCAATCACTTTCAGTTCATCAAGAATATCAATTCTCGTAATGTAAATATCATTTAAATCTTTCGAAAGAATAACTTTCACAATTCCACTTTCAAATCACTTCACCATTCACCATAGACACAAGGAAACACACACACACTGGGAGATCCTATAACCGAAATAAACCATGTGAGCTACATGGAGTCCAACGTACAACCCACGTTGGGGAGAGCTGTCCTATCCTTGACATCGGAGTAGGACTATCAATATCAAATCCACATAAACTAGTGATCACTATATAAATCAGCCTCAGGCTCACTCCTAAGGGGGCACGTAGTTCTAGGGAAGTAAGGTCACTTTATACCTCCCACTCGGTGCTAAAGATTACTCTCGGATTTAGCTCAGAAATTTAAATCAGTCTCAGGCTCACATTAAAGAGAATCCACAATAAACACTTCAACAATTTTCATCGGGAGCCAATTTGCTACCCCTTTATCATAATCAATGAAAACGTGAATTTCTTTCACAGTCGAGTTCAAAATAACTCATTCACGACCAAAAGGTCAACTCATTCAAAATATCTCAAATATTCAATATCAACGTGCTTATAACACACACTTTCTCAACAAAACACAATTTCCAATGGGGATTCACGACCCAAATATCAAAATCATGATAAATATCATTCAAGATTCATGCTTTATATCACCACACATGTTAATTCATCTTTCAAAATCATAAACATCAAGATTTCATAATAATCATCATAAGATATGGGTTCATGCTTCAAATTCATAAAAAAAAAATCTAATAAAAATCATGCCTTTGTTAGGAAAATTACTTTTGGGCACAAGAACGAAAGAGAGTTCTTGTTGAAAAATCCCACATACCTTGAATGATGAACTTTAGATCGATACTCGTTTTTGAGATGTTAATCGTGCCTTTGAATGTTGGTTCTTGGAGTTCTTGAACTAGGAACTTGGAATCTTGAATAAATTTACAGAATTAATGGTGAACTTTGGAGGTTCTTGAAGTTCTTGAACTAGGAACTTGGAATCTTGAATAAATTTGCAGAATTAATGGTGAACTTTGGAGGTTCTTGAAGTTGGATGTAGGATCTTAGAGTTTTCTTTTTGAGGGAATTTGATGAAATATAACATATAATGCTTCTAATAGGCTTTAATATAGGGTTTGGACGGATTTTGGGTGAGGGGGAATGACCAAAACGCCCCTAAAAATTAAATAATTCTCGCATCTATCCTTTGGTGGACTGTTTTGATAGTCTGAAGTAGATCAACCATAACGTTTTACTATGATATCCAAATTGGATGAAACCAATTTAATTAGAAAGAGGACTCTCATATCTTTCCATTTATATATAGTATCTCACCCAGATCATTGTGTACGAGGAGTTATGATCATTTGAATTTGACCCAAAAATTCACTATTGATAGGCTGAAGTAGATCGACCATAACTTTTTTGTCCGATAGATAAATTGGATGAAACCAATTTCATCGGAAAGAGGACTCACATATCTTTCCGTTGATATATTGTACATCACTCAGATCATTATGTACAAGGAATTATGATCATTTAAAGTTGGAGAAAAAATACGCCAGGCCTCAGTACTTTTTTTCCTGCACGTTTTACTGTTCACTACTATTCACGGTTAGATCGGAATGTTCATAACTCGTCGTTCGGGTGTCCGTTTTGGATGATCCACATATCGTTGGAAAGATTTTTCAATAATCTACGAAATGGTGGTTCATAATCTAAGACATTCCACATGGAAAATTTATAATTCATTCTAGAAGATAGAACCCAACACGTTTACGCACAAAATTTCAACGAAAAATTTCCCGGGGTATTACATCATCTCCCCCTTGGAAACATTCATCCTCGAATGTCGATGAATAAGTACAGAATACCATGGAAATGAGGACAAAATTATGGGATAACAAAGTCAATCCACTTACTTCACTCCAAACTTTCGAATACTTCATAGAACATGCGATTCATAATGAGAATGGTCACATAGTTGGATCTCAAACAAAGGAGACTGATTTTAAGGAATCGATATCTTTGGTTTATTCAGAGACTGAGAATCAAAGGTCTCGAAGGGGATCTCATCAAAAGAAGGACCACTTGCACCCAAATGATACGTCCCTCAACACTCCCTCCAAAAGATTCAAATGACATTGTTCGGGGAGAAAATGAACCATAATTTGATACAATCCTATCGTATGGGAACAAGGACCCATATGGCATTAATTAAGATAGGAATTTCTAGGTCTTGGGAAACATAACTCCTTGCTTCCAAACTTAGCAACACTTCCCAACTACTCCCTCGACTATGTTCAAGCCTAACTCCAAGTACTCATGAGATACGCCACATAACACTATAATATTAATCTATATCATGAACCTCAATACACACTGAGCCTCACAACTCCTCACTTCAAACATAACTCTTATTGCTACTCCAAAAACCACATACAATCTTATACTAGGGATCCACTAACTTGCGGTGCATTCTTTTAGATATACAACTATAACATTCAAGCCTATACTCATAACCACATACGCACTTCACACATGCACCTCTAAACGAACATTCATAAAGCATCTTCCTCGCTTTCTCTAAGATTCCATCAACTACATCATTCACACATACTGTCCAATTCTTTAAACAGCACACATAACATTTTCTCAACCAATTGATCTATACACAAAAACTCTGTATTACTATTCCTACAACCTCATAGAAGTGCATAAAACCAACGCACAACAATCTTTCCAAATAAACATTTAAAACTTTAACTAAACACGACATGTATCAAGGACTTAGCCTCAATCTAACTTCACTTCACTGCCGTGAGCACACCACCTTCTATCATAGATAAGGAAGTATCTTTTCTCCCTTCTAGATAACTGCTCAACACAATTAGCTTGACTTAATGAAAAGGTCACAAAATTTTAAAACATGAAGACCTGAAACATGTAGGGATAATGTAAATAACTTGACTCTCTCTATTGAGGCCTTAGGAATAAAATAACAAATACAATGGGTTCATTAAGGTATCAAAACTGAAGACACCCATAACAGAAACTGAATCTCACTGATCAATAAGAGTATTGCCTGAGTACTGGAACTGAACATACTGTAAAACTTGAGTATATGAGTCATGGGCGACATGCCCTGAATTTAGAGGTCATAAATAATGGAATGTGATTCCAACTGCTAGAAGAACTGGAATTTCTCATTTTTGGAAACTAGAAGAGTATGTAATTCTCCATCACGTGTATGAACATGAATTAAGATCATGGAACTGAAATGTCAAGCATGAGTAGGTTTTGGGATAGCTGAAAATACTGAAATAACATTGGGTCAAACACCGATCTTTCTCACAACAAATTTACAAATTACTGGTACTTCTACTAAAATGTAAAAGCTTGACTTGACTACTTGTTCTATCATCTCCCCCTTAGCTTTAATCCACCACTCAAATTCTTAAATGCTTACTAATTTTGAATCTCCACGAACATCTCTATCGCCGGAATGTACACCATCTAGTGCTTCAAATCTTATTTCTATTAGCTTAACTTGAATACTTCTTAACCTTTTGATAGACCATGCTACTTCTGTCTTCTCCCTCTAATACCATGCCTATGAACTTATGTTTCTAACCCATAAGAGTCAAAATCACACTTAAGAGGCTCAACATTTCCAATCATACGCCTCACCTTAACTTAGCCATCAAAACATCATCCATCGTCTAACTAGTATTTATCCATCTAACAATCCCATGACACGACTCACTACACCACATACACTAATCCTCGAAATTAAAGCAGTCCCATAATATCTTGGGTGAACTTTCTCATCATAATATAATATTAAACTTAATTACAAGTCAACTACACTTAAACTCTTGTGTACACTGTTCAAGCTTACTAGGTCACTTCCGGCAACTAATACCATTAATCCGGAAACCGTCTCATTCGGCTTCATGATCACCAATCGTTCAAACTTAAGGTATCACACTTCACATAATTTACAACTCCATCCCATGTATAACTCCCACGTGAAGATTATAAAACAACACATCCATGAACACTAGCCCACTTAATCTTCATAACAATAATTATTGGTCCTAATCATATAGCCTATCTTATTCACAATCCATTAGCACATCCTTCTTTCACCCATCACTACTATCTATCCTTCATACACAACTTAACATAGTTCATAGCTCTCTACATCTTAACTTAACTTCCTCTTGCAATCTGGAGAGCGCCTAGATTAACAACACTTACCCACCGAGTACTTCCATCACTAACCTATACTCTCTGTCATACAAATACCGTCAACACCCGTTTCATACCTCGAACAAACTATATCACTTCCTATTAACCCAATTGCATGCAAAAAAGGATTTCTCTATACTTATGCTCAACAAATCACACTTACCATCCTTCTTACTACTACACCACCACATCCCACATTTTCAGCCAGTACAAGGAACAAGATGAACTTCAAGTTGCTAGTTGATCGAAATAGGCCTCACACGGCTCCACTAGACTTTGGTTTTGTGTTTTGATCAAGAAAGTTATATGAATAACAAAGTAACTATGCTAGTGAATCGAAATAGGCTCCCACAACTTCACTAGACTTTGGTTTGTATTTTGAACAAGAAAATGAGATGAATAACAAAGAAGGTATGCTAGTGAATCGAAAGAGCCCCACACGGCTTCACTAGACTTTGATTTTTCACAAACATAATGATAACAAGATTACATAATACAAGAGATAGAAACTTGAAACACAATATTCAATGATCTAAGAATACACCTTACTCTGTCTTAATTAAATAACTCATAAGAATGAGGGCATAACTTTCAACTTAAGGAACTTAACACACTAGAGAGCTCCTCTCAAGCCCTTTCTGTAACTTTTGAAATTTCCTCTAGAAAATATAGAAGCATTACCTGGGGAAGAACTGGAGCTTGCGAATCATGTTATCTCAAAAATAATACATAGAGGGAGAAGTATAGATTAATAGTGTAGATTCTGAGGAGGAATCTGAAAGCATATCTAACCTAGGCTTAGTTCACGACTTTTATGAACATGAATAAAGTACTTCAATCTTTGGAAATCAAAAGCACTGACAGGATACTTTCTATCTCTCTTACAATCCCATAACTATCTATGGAGAATTAAGCTTAACTATTTCTGATACCTTGAAAACGAGGCAGAGTTGACCAGAATAGAGTAAGATGAGAAACCTTTTTATAGCACGATCTTATACTTGAAAGAAGGGAAAAATTTCCTAAATGCCCTGTAGCCTCTCGAAGAAAAGTACAGATGTCTCCGTACCGTTCCGCAAGAATCTACTAGACACGACTTCATAGACACCCTAGGACACTTGAACTCTGTGCTCTGATACCAAGTTTGTAACGCCCCAAAATCGGGTCCCGAGATGTCACACGGTGCTTAGGGTCATAAGTGACCCCAAGCTAACCCTTCTACTGGCATAACACATAAGCAACTGAATAAAAATACAAATCCATACAAATCAGCAGAAATTAACTCTTTTATGAATCTGATCGATACAAAAATTGAATTTTACAGGATTACAATTCTGCCTTTACCACCAGAATTGAAACAAAATACATCAACTTCTACTGGCTGTCTATGAAGCCTCTACTAGTACTGACTGTAGATAGCCGGGTCATGACTCCCTACTACCCCAACTCAATACGACTGAATAAAGAAAATACAACACTATAACTCTGCATAACTAACCCAAGCCCTTGAATCAAAAGGACTCATCACCTGCTGACTGGATAACACGAACTAACTGGATCCGAAGGTACAACTATACCTTGTACCTACATTCCAAGAAAATGTAGCCCACATACGAAGATGTGGGTCAGTACCATGGAAAGGAACCGAGTATATGGGGGTGTATGCAGTTGTATAAACAACATCATCATAAATATTTATAAGAAATATGCAGGATGCATGAAAGACTCACATAGCCCGAAGAAAATCATCATAATCATGAGAGGATGAAATAAGCATAATAACACATGTGAGTCATCATATAATTTGTCAATCACTTTCAGTTCATCAAGAATATCAATTCTCATAATGTAAATATCATTTAAATTTTTTGAAAGAATAACTTTCACAATTCCACTTTCAACTCACTTCACCATTCAGCATAGACACAAGAAAACATACACACACTAGGAGATCCTATAACCGAGATAAACCATGTGAGCTACATGGAGTCCAACGTACAACCCACGTTGGGGAGAGCCATCCTATCCTTGCCATTAGAGTAGGACTATCGATATCAAATCCACACAAACTAGTGATCACTATATAAATCAGCCTCAGGCTCACTCCTATGGGGGCACGTAGTTCTAGGGAAGTAAGGTCACTTTATACCTCCCACTCGGTGCAAATGAACTTAGCTCAGAAATTTAAATTAGCCTCAGGCTCACATTAAAATGAATCCACAATAAACACTTCAACAATTTTCATCGGGAGCCAATTTTCTACCCCTTTATCATAATCAATAAAAACATGGATTTTTTTCATAGTCGAGTTCAAAGTAACTCATTCACAATCAAAATTTCAAATCATTCAAAATATCTCAAATATTCAACATCAACGTGCTTATAACATACACTTTTCAACAAAACACAATTTCCAATGGGGATTCATGACCCAAATATCAAAATCATGATAAATATCGTTCAAGATTCATGCTTTATATCACCACACATGTAAATTCATCTTTCAAAATAAAAAACATAAAGATTTCATAATCATCATCATAAGATATGGGTTCATGCTTCAAATTCATAAAAAAAAATCAAATAAAAATCATGCCTTTGTAAGAAAAATTACTTTTGGGCAGAAGAACGAAAGAGAGTTCTTGTTGAAAAATCCCACATACCTTGAATGATGAACTTTAGATAGATACTCATTTTTGAGATGTTAATCATGCCTTTGAATGATGGTTGTTGGAGTTCTTGAACTAGGAACTTGGAATATTGAATAAATTTGCAGAATTAATGGTGAACTTTGGAGGTTCTTGAAGTTCTTGAACTAGGAACTTGGAATCTTGAATAAATTTGCAGAATTAATGGTGAACTTTGGAGGTTCTTGAAGTTGGATGTAGGAACTTAGGATTTTCTTTTTGAGGGAATTTGATGAAATATAACATATAATGATTCTAATAGGCTTTACTATAGGGTTTGGACGGATTTTGGATGAGGGGAAATGACCAAAACGCCCCTAAAATTCAAATAATTCTCGCATCTGTCCTTTGGTGGACTATTTTGATAGTCTGAAGTAGATCAACCATAACGTTTTACTCCGATATTCAAATTGGATAAAACTAATTTCATTAGAAAGAGGACTCTCATATATTTCTGCTTTTATATAGTATCTCACCCAAATCATTGTGTACAAGGAGTTATTATCGTTTGAAGTTGACCCAAAAATTCACTTTTGATAGGCTGAAGTAGATCGACCATAACTTTTTGATTCGATAGACAAATTGGATGAAACCAATTTCATCGGAAAGAGGACTTGAAGAGATTTCTATTGATATATAGTAGATCACCCAGATCATTATGTACAAGGAGTTATGATCATTTAAAGTTGGAGATAAAATACTCCAGGCCTCAGTACTTTTTTTCCTGCACGTTTTACTGTTCACTACTATTCACGGTTCGATTGGAATGTTCATAACTCGTCGCTCGGGTGTTCATTTTGGATGATCCATATACCGTTGGAAAGATTATTCGATAGTTTATGCAATGGTGGGTCATAATCTAAGACATTCTGCACGGAAAATTTATAATTCATTCTAGAAGATAGAACCCAACATGTTTACACACAAAATTTCAACGAAAAATTTCCCTGGGTATTACAGCTGTAGCTAGGATTCGGGACTTGACCTGAATGAATCCTCCCTTATTCTCAGGATCTAAGTCAGAAGAGGATCCATAGGATTTCCTTGATAAGGTTTAAAAATTCACAGACATTATGGGAGTGACTTCCAATGAGAGTGCTGACTTAGCTGCCTATCAGCTACAATATGTAGCTTATACGTGGTTTAAGTAATGGAAGGTAGACAGGGGCATAGATGTAGAGCCCATAGAGTGGGAAGAGTTTACTACTTCTTTCCTACAGAGATTCTGTCCCTTAGAGCTGAGAGAATCCAAGGTATTAGAGTTCATCAACCTCAGGCAAGGCAGTATGAGTGTTAAAGAGTATTCCCTAAAGTTTACTATGTTATCCAGATATTCTCCCCATATAGTAGCAGACAATAAGTCCAGAATAAGCAAGTTCGTATCTGGGGTGTCAGAAAGTGTGGTTAAGGAGTGCAGAATAGTGATGTTGATTAAGGAGATGGACATATCTAGACTCATGGTCCATGCTCAATAGATAGAAGAGGCTATGATTAGAAAGAGATATAGGTAGAATAAGAGAGCTAGAACAGGTAGCTTTAATTTTAATCAGCCTAAGTCAAAGGGAGGTAACTGTTCCCAATTTTGCTTGAAGTCTTCAGTTCCGGATCTGTCCTCTACCAGTGATCCAGTCCCTAGGTTCAGAAATGGTAACAATGATAGGGAGCCAGGCTCTAAGTCTCAGGGTAGTATCAGTGGTGTTCGAACAAATACTCTATGACAACAATATGGCAAGAACCACAAGGGTGTCTGCAGAGCTCGCAGTGATATTTGTTTTGGGTGTGGAAAGCCAGGCCACAGAGTCAGAGATTTTCCTCAGTTAGGCTCTCAGGGTCAGCATAATCGTCCTTCAGCTCAGTCAGGTTGCCTGAATCAGTAGGGTGCCACTTCCAGTGCCACTAGTAGGCAATACCCAAATAGGCTTTATGGACTTTAGTCCAAACAAGATCAGGAAAATTCTCCTGATGTGGTCACTGGTACGTTATAGATCTTCAATTTACATGTTTATGACTTGCTAGATCCAGGAGCTTCTTTATCTTTCATAACTCCTTATATAGCCGTTAACTTTGGAGTCAGTCCAAAAATATTAGCAGAGCCTTTCTCAGTTTTACCCCAGTGGGTAAATCTATTATTGCCCGATGGGTATACAAAAACTGTCCGGTTATGATATCTAAGAAAGTTACTTCAGCAGACCTTGTAGAGATAGAGATGGCAGATTTTGACGTCATTCTCACATATATTGATTCCACTCATGATATGCCTCTATTGATTATAGAACCAGAATAGTTCATTTTTAGTTCCTAAATGAAATAGTCCTTGAATAGAGGGGTAGTACTAAAGCGTTTAAGGGCCAGTTGATTTCATACCTTAGAGCGACAAAAATGATATCCAAGGGGTGTATTTATCATTTTGTTCGAGTAAAAGACTCTAACTCAGAACCTCCAATTCTTGAGTCAGTTCCAGTAGTAAATGAATTCTCAGATGTGTTTTTTGAAGATCTTCCTGGAGTTCCTCCTGTTAGAGAAATAGACTTCCGAATGAACCTTCTCCCAGATACTCAACCCATATCTATTTTTTCATACAGAATGGCACCAGCAGAACTCAAAGAGTTAAAAGAACAGTTAAAGGATCTCTTAGATAAGGGATTCATCAGACCTAACATTTCCCTATGGGGCACACCAGTCTTATTTGTGCACAAGAAAGACAGTTCTCTCAGAATGTGTATAGACTACCGTCAGTTGAACAAAGTCACAACCAAGAATAAGTACCCATTTTCCAGAATTGATGACTTGTTTGACCAACTTCAGGGTGCTAGTTAATTTTCTAAGATAGACATCAGATCAGGATATCATGAGCTAAGGGTCAGAGAATGTGACATTTCGAAAATAGCTTTCCAAACCTGGTATGGTCACTTCGAGTTTCTAGTCATGTCCTTTGGTCAAACTAATGCCCCAACAAATTTTATAGACTTAATGAATCGCATGTTCAAGTAGTACTTGGACATGTTTGCTATAGTCTTCATCGATGACATTCTTGTCTATTCCCATAGCGAGAATGATCACGTAGATCACCTCAGAATAGTACTTCAGACTCTTAGAACTTATCAGCTATTCACCAAATTCAGTAAGTGTGAATTTTGGATCAGTTTAGTAGTGTTCCTTGGTCATATTATTTTCGGTGTTGGCATTAGAGTTGATCCTCAAAAGACCAAAGTGGTGAGAAACTAGCCTAGACCTATCTCTCCATCAGATATTAGGAGTTTCTTGGGTTTTTCTGGCTATTACCATCGGTTTGTTGAAGTGTTTTCATCTATTACATCCCCTATGTCCAGATTGACTCAGAAGAAAGTCCAATTTCAGTGGTCAGATTCCTACGAGAAGAGTTTTCAGGAGTTGAAGACATGACTCACCTCAACCCCAATTTTGACTCTACTAGATGGTTGAGATGGGTTTGTTGTGTATTATGATACCTTCAAAGTAGGTTTGGGTTGTGTCCTCTTGCAATGAGGTAAGGTCAAAGCCTATGCCTCTAGACAACTTAAGCCTCATGAGAAGAATTACCCAACCTATGATCTCGAGTTAGCAGCTGTAGTATTTTCCTTACAGATTTGGAGGCATTACTTGTATGGGGTGCATGTTGATGTGTTCACAAATCACAAAAGCCTTCAGTATGTCTTTTCTCAGAAAGATTTGAATCTGCATCAGATAAGGTGGTTAGAGTTATTGAAAGATTATGATATGAGTGTTCTATATCACTCGGGCAAGGCCAATGTAGTGGTTGATTCACTCAGTAGACTGTCTATGGGTAGTGTTGCTCATGTGGAGGACAGTAAGAAGAAGTTAGCTCAAGAAGTTCATCAGCTTGCTCGACTAGGTGTCCGCTTAGTTGATTCAGCAGAAGGCAACGTGCGGGTTCAGAATAGTTCCGAATCCTCTCTAGTTTCCGAGGTGATGGAAAAGCAATATAGAGATCCCAGTCTTGTTAAGTTGAAAGAGTCGGTCCATCTTTCCTGCTGAAAACCCCCAACACGTGTTAGTTGTACGAATCAAGGAAAGACTAAAGAATCAAAGTCTATAACTATCCAAAATATATTATGTATCTAGAAACGCGGTCATGTAAACTCCCACGCTGGAAAAAATGGTTTCCGGTGTTAGGCCTTCTGGGACTACACCTTCACGGTGAGCTACACAATTACCTTTAAGCCTAAATTAAAATATTTTGAACATAAAACCAACCATTATCCAAAGAGTCTATATTACAACATTTTCTAACATGGTATCGTCATACCAATACGCTTACAAGATAATTCAATTATACTAAACCAGTCCATATAACCATTTGACTCCCAAGTTACATTTAAAATCTAAAACCATGGCCACAAAGGGCATTCCAAAAAACATTGTTATCCATTTATCCTTGAATGCAATGTAATGTTTTCAAAGGTAAAGTTAAACTACGTGCATATTCATATTTAAAACCAAGATTGTAATATGGGTTGAGCTTAATGACATTACAAAGCCAAGATTTCACCAACTTGGGGAAACCCATGTCCCCCAATACAATCATCGTAATCATGAACCAATTCAATCCTAAAACCATCAATGTAAAGCATGAATAAGACATTTAAACATGGGGAAAATAATTTAACTATTAATCAATCAAAAGCCATCAACCCAATTTCAAACCCATCAAATAAAATCACATGAATAATAAATAAATGTCACAATGTAAACTTCATGTTAAGGATAAGAAACATGCCTTATTTGAAGAGAAACCCTTTGAAAATATCAAGAAAAGAATCCTTAAGTTAGAACCCTAACCTCACTGCCTTTCAACCTTAGTTTTGGAATGAATAATGACCCTTTTTGAGAGAATACAGAAGTTTTAAAGACTAGAAATGGGTTATGTAAATATTGGATGGTTTACAAGATGTAAAAGAACCAAAATAACCTTAATATACTTTTAAAACAAACTCTCGTCGATGAATCAAGGGAGGTTTGCAGTGTGAAGCCCAAGGTGAACCCTCATCTTTGCTATACGAAGCCTAATGCAAAGCACCGACTTCATGGTGCAAAGTTTGGTGCAAAGCCGAGGCAGTGAGCCCTCGCGAGATCCTTTGTGGAATGAAGCCAATACAAATCCACCTTTTCGCAATCCATGACCTCTTTTTGGTCTCAAACCTTTCCCCAATGCATTCAAACTCTTTCCAAAGTGTTTTACACATAAGATAAGGATAACATAGGCTTGTTTAAGATTGTTTTTAGACCCCGTAAACCCGGGGTATTACATTATCCCCCCTTAGGATCATTCATCCTCAAATGGGCGATTAGGATAATAATAGCATGATATAGTAAAGAACACAAAAAGAACCCAAGAACAACTTGAAATACAATATTAGTAGAAGTAAGTTTTTTTCCTTAAGAACTTCCATCCATCACGAGAAACAAGAATGGGTACTTAGCTCTCATATCTTCCTTTGCTTCCTATATGGCTTTTTCAACCTTTTGATTTCTCCAACAAACCATCACTGAAGCTATATCCTTTATTGTTAATCTATGAGCTTGCGTATCTAATATCTCAATCGAGACTTCTAATAAGACAACGAATCCTTAACACCACATCCTAAATAGGAACTTTCAAAGAAGGGTCATCCACACACTTTTTCATCATAAACATAAGGAAAACAGGATGAATAGAAGCCAAACTCACAGGTAAATCTGATTCATAAGTGATATTCCTAATTCTCCTTACAATCTGATATGAAAAAATGTAAAAAGGATTTAGCTTCCCCTTGTTCCAAAACCTCATGATTTCTTTCATAGGAGAAACCTTCAAGAATACCCAATCTGTAACATCAAACTCCAACTCCCTCCACCTTACATCCGCATAAGATTTTTGGTGACTCTCATCAATCCTATGTATTTCTCTAATCACTTTCACCTTCTCCATGGCTTGTTGAACCATGTTAGGGTAAAAAAAACCTAGTGTCACCCATATTAAATCATACAATAGGATACCTACATCTTTTACCATAAAGAGCCTTAAAAGGAGCTACCTAGATGCTAGCATGATAACTGTTTTTATAAGCAAACTCAATAAGAGACAAGTGGCCAACCCAACTTACCTTAAAATCAATCACACATGACCTTAGCAAAAACTCCGGTGTTTGAATGGTACAGTTCGCTTGTCCGTCCGTTTGAGGGTGGAAAGTGGTGCTAAGGTTTACTTGAGTACCTAAACTTTTCTGAAACAAATGCCAGAAGTAAGAAGAAAACTGTTTGCCTTGCTCTAAAATGATGGACACCGATGCCCCATAAAATTTACTACCTCCTGAATGAACAATTTAGCATAATCCTCTTCTGAGTAGTTTGTCCTCTGTAATACCCCGTATGTTTCTAAGCTAGGAAGTGAATAAGTTTTCCTACGTATGAAACCTCCTATCCTGTGAGTAGAATTTTAGTGCATGACTTACAATGAATATACTAGCGATAGGATAGCTTGTGATGTCTTAAGCATTCTCATATGAGTCACTTAGAGTGATGCAAGCTAAGAGTTTCTGAATCCATCAAGTCTTAGTGTTCTATTTTGCAAGTGTCATCTTTAAACAAGAATAACGTAATTGATATGTGATATTTTGGCATATTTAGACCCACCAAATTGTATAGAATCGAATTATCTTTCCAACGATACAGATTTCGCCTTAATCTAATACCCGAGCGAAAAGTGATGCCCATTTTCATGAGAGACAATAAGGGTATGCGATTGGTTAGGCGCCGCCGAACCAAACTTAGGCGATTGGTTAGGAGATGCCCAACCTGGCTTGTGCGATTACTTGGGCGCCGCCTAAGTCAGTTCCAAGTGCCAAAACACTCTGTTTTCAGTTATTTTGAGGGTAATTAAATCTTTCAACACTCCTTACACGTCCCTAAACTTAACCCTACAAAATATATAGCTCCTAATAACATTAAAACCCTACCAACATCTTAATTTCATCATCTAAGATCACTAAAATAGAAAAAAAACTAGGGTTGCATAATTTAGATTGAAGATCCAATTTCAAGGAAATTTCTCTGTCAATCATCAAGAATCTTCCTTCTAAGGTTTGCGTGAGTTGATTCATGGACTCCTTTCATCCATGAAGCTCAAGAACCATATTCTAAATTATGTATTATGATGTTTATGTGATTGGTAGTTAAGGTTCATGTGGTTGGAGTTTGATGATGCCTAAGATATGATCTTTGTATGTTTTGTGTGAGGATATGGTGGTATTTAATGTATAAATATGTGAAATTGGTGGTTGAGTATTTCTAATATTGATGAATCCACGTATGCCTAAGATGTGAATGCATGGTGTTTGTGAAAATACCTAAGGGAATAGAAATCATGCTTTTATGACATAATAAGTCCTAAATGACTATTCCATGTTCTAAGTTTATGTTCAACGTGATCCCCATGCTATTGTATTGAATTAAAGATGTTGTATGAGATGCTCATGATATTTTTGTGATATTGAATGACCATGTTATTGAATCCATGCAAGTATATACATGTTGTGTGCATTCCCGATCATATGATAGTTTGTTGAGAATCATTCTTATTATGAAATTCGTACTTATGATATTGTTAATTGAGGACTCAAATCTTATGATAAAGTTATGTCATGTGTGTCAGTTTCCTCCTATCGAGTCCTGGGGGTATTCGTACCCGAAAACTATAGTTGTGTGCCTAGATCCATGTCTTGTTTCACGATATCCAAACTCAAGCTATTATTCCATAGACTTCAGTCAGTTATGTGACTCAGGAAAACCTCATGATCTTAGTCAGTTGTCAGCTATCAGTAAGATTCCGGCAGTTAATGGAATTCAGTAAGGTTATGTCTGGTATAGTTAGTTATTCATGTCCAGTCCCTCCAGATGGGAGTAGAGGTTAGCACCGAGTGAACCCAAGGATGGGAAATCACCCGCCAGTTCAGGGTGAGATTCTTAGAAGCAGTCCTTGTGTTACAGAACTACGTAGACAGCGTAGGTTGAGACATCTTAACCTATTAGATTAGGGTTGATGAGGTGGTTTAACCTGTCAGTTTATGGTTCCCACCGTTCTCATTGAGTACCTGCCAGATAAGGGTCACTCAAAGTTGTCCTTACCCGTGGAACGTTATTGATACCCCTCCAGTTGGGGTAGAGATTGGACCCCAGCTTAGCCATAACGGCATACATAGGGCATATCAGTTAAACACTACCTCCCACAGTTTCAGTACCAGTCTCAGTAAAAGAACTTAGGGCGTTCTTCAGATTTCAGTATATACAGGACTGTGAGATATTGTCATCCATGTTATCAGCTTGCAGTATCAGTCATGATAGTTATAAGTAAACCATGTATTAGCTTACTGGTCTTGCTATCATGCATTCACGGTCCTAGTTTCTATATATGTATGTTTGCACTCCCACGTTCATATTAGTCAGTCAGTGTTGTTCATGCATGAAATCCTTTATGTTTAGCCTACCTTCCTCGTATACTCAGTACTCCAGTTGTGCTGACGCATTTGCGCTATGGTTCTTTCTTTTCATGTTACACCATAGGTTCCGAGACACGAGCTCCATCCCAGCAGTAGCGGTAGCATTCCAGTCTCATAGACACAGTAAGTTCTCATCTTTAGAGGACATGATTGTTACATTTATTATTCCAGTATTTCAGTTTATTTTCAGTTTAGGGAGTTAGTTGGAGACATGTTCCTTCAATTCCTTATTGAGAATGTTTAGAGGCTTTCAGACGATTCTAGAGTTTTCAGATTTAGACTTTATTATTTTCAGTTTTCTTTTGGTACTGTGATACCACTTTATTTCAGTTATTTTATTTTTCAATATTGAACCTTACGCCCTCTTTGTTCATGTGTCCATATTTTATATGTATATGATGCAGTTATAGGTATTAATACCAGTCATGGGTTAACTTGTGGTCCTTCGGGGTCATGAGCACCTTGCTTCAAAAAATTATGGTGTTACAAACTTGGTATCAGAGCCTAAGGTTAAATAGAGTCCTAGGAAGTATGAAAGCCACATCTAGTAGAGTCTTGTACATGGGTGTGTTGCGTGCCACATTTATGTACAGGAGTCTATAAGATGTTTTAGGAACAGTCCCCGTTCTTCACTATTCATGTCATGCTAGTGAGCATAATCACAAGTTAAAATCTCACTCTAATCCATTCTTCTCTTATTCCAGACCATGGCCCCAAAGAGAAGAAACTAGCCAGCTCCTCAGCCCGAAGATCCTTTGGGCGAACATATTTCCTATGCGGAGTTTAGAGCCGCATTTACCATACTTGCTCAGTCTGTGGCTGCACAGAATGAACGACCACCTATCATTCCCGCCAATCCGGTGGCCAATCCCAAAGCATCTAGGGTACGGGACTTCACCCGGATGAACCCTCTATCTTTCCATAGGTCTAAGTCTGAGGAGGACCCTCAGGAGTTCATTGACCAAGTACAGAAGGTCATTGACATCATGGGTGTTACTTCTATTGAGAGTGCCAATTTATCCGCCTACCAGTTACAAGATATTGCTCATGATTGGTATAAATAGTAGAAGTCTGAGAGGTTAGATGATGTAGGCCCTATCGAGTGGGAGAAATTTTTCACAGCCTTCTTAGACAGATTCTTTCCCCAAGAGCTGAGGGAAGCAAAAGTTCTTGAGTTCATCAACCTCAGGCAGGGGAATATGACGGTTAGAGAGTATTCTCTTAGATTTACTCAGCTAGCCAGGTATGCTCCTCATGTGGTTGCAGACAATAGGGCTAAGATGAGCAAGTTCGTGTCAGGGGTCAACGATAGCGTGGTAAATGAGTGTAGGTATGCAATGCTGATTGGTGATATGACCTTATCCAGACTCATGACCCATGCCCAGCAAGTAGAAGAGCAGAACATTAAGACTGGGGAGAGGCAGAACAAGAGAGAAAGGTCAGGTAACTTTAACTTTGCTCACCCTAAGTCAGATGGAGGAAACCGTTCACAGTTTTGCTCCAAGTCATTCATTCCAGCCCTTTCCTCTGCCATCGCTCCAGTGCCGAAGTTCGGAGATGGAAACAAAGATAAAGCTCCAGGCTCTAAATCTTAGAGAAGTGTTAGCAGTGCTCGAACAAATCCCTTTTGTCAGACTTGTGGTAAGAACCACAAGGGCATTTGCAGAGCCGGTAGTGATGTCTATTTTGGTTATGTCAAGCCAGGCCACAGGATCAGGGAGTGTCTGCAGTAAAGTCTTCAGGGTCAGCAAAATCATTCTGCAGCTCAGTCTAGTTTCCCGAACCAGCAGGGTCCTATTTCCAGTGCTACCAGTGGGAAACACCCAAACAGACTCTATGCTCTTCAATCTCGGCAGGATCAGGTAAATTCTCCTGATGTTGTTACTGGTACATTATATATTTTCCATGTTCATGTTTATGCTTTTCTAGACCCAGGTGCATCCTTGTCTTTTGTTACTCCATACATAGCATACGATTTCTGAATCAGTCCTAAAATTCTAGCAGAGCCCTTTTCAGTCTCTACCCTAGTGGGTAAAACCATCATAACCCGGTGGGTATACAGGAACTGCCCGATTATGAATCTAAAAAATCCACATCAGCAGATTTTGTTGAGTTAGAGATCACTGATTTTGATGTCATTCTCAGCATGGATTGTCTTCATTCCTGCTATGCCACAGTCGACTGCAGAAACAAGATAGTTCCATTTCAGTTCCCGAATGAGCCCGTCCTAGAGTGGAAGGGTAGCATTTCAGCGTTCAGGGGTCAACTTGTTTCCTACCTTTGGGCAAGGAAAATGATTTCTAAGGGGTGTGTGTATTATCTCGTGCATGTTAAAGATTCCAGTTTTGAATCTCCCAGTCTCAAAATAGTCCCAGTTGTTAATGAATACTCAGATGTCTTTCCTGAAGTTCTTCCAGGTATTCCTCCCGAAAGGGAAATAGACTTCGACATAGACCTTCTTCCGGATCTCAACCTATTTTTATTCCTTCATACAGAATGGCACCAATAGAACTCAAGGAACTAAAATATCAGTTGAAGGATCTCTTAGATAAGTGATTCATCAGACCCAACATTTCCCAATGGGGTGCGCCATAATTATTTATGCGCAAGAAAGATGGTTCTCTCAGGATGTGTATTGATTTCCGTCAACTCAACAAGGTCATGGTCAAGAACACATATCCTCTTCCCAGGATTGATGATCTATTTGACCAACTTCAGGGTGCCAGTTACTTCTCCAAGATAGACCTTAGATCAGGCTAGCATCAGCTCAGAGTTAGAGAATGTGACATTCCGAAGACAATTTTCCATACTCGGTATGGTCACTTCAAATTTTTAGTCATGTTATTTGGTCTTACTAATGCCCCTACAGATTTCATGGATTTGATGAACCATGTGTTCAAGAAGTACTTGGACATGTTTGTCATAGTCTTTATAAATGATATTTTGGTCTATTCTCGCACAGAGCGTGATTATGCAAACCATCTCAGGATTGTTCTTCAGACTCTCAGGGATCACCAGCTATTCGCTAAGTTCAGAAAGTGCAAATTTGGCTAAGAACAGTAGCATTCCTTGGCCATATTGTTTTCGTTGATGGCATTAGAGTAGATCCTAAAAAAACTGAGACAGTAAGAAACTGGACCAAACCCATATCTCCATCAGATATCAGGAGTTTCTTGGGTTTGGCTGGATATTACAGACGGTTTGTCAAGGGATTTTCTTCTATTGTATCTCCCATGTCCAGATTGACTCTGAAGAAGATTAAGTTTCAGTGTTCAGATTCATGCGAGAAGAGCTTTCAAGAGTTGAAGACTTGACTCACCTCAGCTCCAGTTCTAGCTCTTCAAGATGGTTTAGACGGTTTTGTATTCTATTGTGATGTATCCAGAGTGGGTTTAGGTTGTGTCCTCATGCAGCATGGTAAGGTCATAGCCTACGCCTCCAGACAGTTAAAGCCACATGAGAAAAATTATCCTACTCATGATCTTGAGTTAGCAGCAGTAGTTTTTGCCATGAAGATTTGGAGGCATTATCTCTATGGAGTTCATGTAGATGTCTTCACACACCATAAAATCCTCCAGTATGTCTTTTCCCAGAAAGATCTCAATCTTCGTCAGAGAAGATGGTTAGAGCTCTTGAAGTATTATGACATGAGTGTTCTTTATCATCCGGGCAAGGCCAATATTGTGACCGACGCTCTCAGTAGACTCTCCATGGGTAGTATTTCTCATGTTGAGGGTAGAAAGAAAAAGATAGCTCAGGAGATCCTTCAGCTTGCCAGACTAGGCATTCGCTTAGTCTATTCTTCAGAGGGTGGTGTATGTTTTCACAGTAGTTCGAAGTCATCTCTAGTTTACAAGGTGAAAGAGAAGAAAGACAGGGATCCTAGCCTTGTCAAGCTTAAAGAGTCAGTTCAGAATCAGAAAGTCGAGGTTTTATCCCAAGAGAGAGATGGTGTTCTTCGTTGTCAGGGTCGTCTATGTGTTCCAGGGGTAGATGAATTGAGGCAGCGAATTCTTGCAGAAGCGCATGGTGCATGTTACTCTATTCATCCAGGGGCCACTAAGATGTACCACGACATGCGGGAGATCTATTGGTGGAGTGGGATGAAGAGAGATATTGCAAAGTTTTTGGCTAAGTACTCTACATGTCAGCAGGTTAAGATAGAGCATCAGAAACCTAGTGGTTCCATGCAAGAGTTCACCATTCCTACTTGGAAGTGGGAAGAAGTGAGCATGGACTTCGTGACGGGTTTTCCTAGAATTCATCATCAACATGATTCAGTCTGGGTCATTATAGATAGAATGACCAAAGCAGCTCATTTCCTTCCTGTTCGTACTTTTTATTCTGCTAAAGATTATGCCAAGCTCTATATCAGGGAGGTAGTCAGGTTACACGGTGTTCCACTATCTATCATCTCAGATAGAGGTACCCAGTTTACCTCTCACTTTTGGAAATCATTCCAAAAGGGTCTCGGTACCCAAGTCCATCTCAGCATAATGTTTCATCCTCAGATAGATGGTCAAGCAGAGAGGACCATTCAGACTCTTGAAGATATGCTAAGGGCGTGTGCTATTGACTTCAAGGGAATTTGGGATGACCACTTGCCTTTGATTGAGTTTGTATACAACAATAGATATCATTCTAGTATTCAGATGGCTCCATTCGAAGCTCTCTATGGTAGGATATGTAGATCTCCAATTGTTGGTTCAAAGTTAGTGAGGCCTCAGTCATAGGTCCTGACTTAGTATTCGATGCCTTAGAGAAAGTTCAGTTGATCAGAGAGAGACTCCGGGCTGCTCAGAGTTGACAGAATTCCTATGCAGATGTTCGTAGAAAGGATCTCGAGTTTGGGGTCAATGACTATGTCTATCTTAAGATCTCTCCCATAAAGGGAGTGAAGAGGTTCGGAAGGAAAGGGAAACTCAGTCCCCGGTATGTCGGTCCCTTTAGAATTATCTGTCGCTTCGGCAAGGTAGCTTATGAGCTTGAGTTGCCTTCAGATCTAGCCTCAGTCCATCCAGTCTTCCATGTCTCTTTGCTCAAGAAGTGCATAGTTGACCTAGCAGTTGTTGTACCTATTCAGAGCATCGACATTCAGAACAACCTCTCTCATGAAGAGATTCCAGTCGAAATCTTAGATTATCAGACTTGTAGATTGAGGAACAAAGAATTCCCTCTAGTTAAGGTTCTTTGGCGAAATCAGTTTCATAAGGGAGCTACTTGGGAAGCAGAAGCAAATATGCATACCAAGTATCCTCACCTCTTCCCTGACAATTCAGATCAAGCTCAAGGTAACAGTTCTACTTAAGCTTATTCAATTTCATGTTCATGTTTCCAGTATAAACTTGGTACCTATTAACCGTTGCATACTCAGTTATGCATTCATGTATCAGTTGTTCGTGCATCAGATATGAACGAGAAGTATGTTTAGCATGTCAGTCATGAGATCAAGTTTGAGTTCTTCAAGTTCAGTTCAGGTTATATTGTCTTGTATCCCCTCTCAGTAAATTCTCATTCGAGGATGAATGTTCCCATGAGGGAGATATTGTAATACCCCGCATGTTTCTAAGATAGGAAGTGAATAAGTTTTCCTACGTATGAAACCACCTATCATGTGAGTAGAATTTTAGTGCATGATTTACAATGAATATACTAGTGATAGAATAGCTTACGATGTCTTAAGCATGCGCATATGAGTCGCTTAGAGTGATGCAAGCTAAGAGTTTCTGAATCCATCAAGTCTTAGTATTCGATTTTACAAGGGTCATCTTTGAACAAGAATAACGTGATTTATATGTGATATTTTGGCAGATTTAGACCCACCAAATTTTAGAGAATTGAATTAGCTTTCCAACGATACCAATTTCTCCTAAATCCAATACCCGAGCAAAATGTTATGCCCCATTTCGTGAGGGACAGTAAGGGTATGCGATTGGTTAGGCGCCGCCCAACCAAACTTAGGCGATTGGTTAGGCGCATCCCAACCTGGCTTGTACAATTACTTGGGTGCCGCCTAAGTCAGTTCCAAGTGCCAAAAATACTCCATTTTGAGTTATTTTGAGGGTAATTAAGTCTTTTAACACTCCTTACACGTCCCTAAACTTAACCCTACGAAATATATAGATCCTAATTACATTACAACCCTACTAACATCTTAAGTTCATCATCCAAGAGCACTAAAAGATAAAAATAACTAGGGTTACATAATTAAGCTTGAAGATCCAATTTCAAGGAAATTCCTCCGTCAATAATAAAAAATCTTCCTTCTAAGGTATGTGTGAGTTGATTCATGGACTCCTTTCATCCATGAAGCTCAAGAACCATCTTATAAATTATGTATTATGATGTTTATGTTTTTGGTGGATGATGTTCATGTGGTTAGAGTTTGATGATGCCTAAGATGGGATCTTTGTATGTTTTGTGTGAGGATATGGTGGTATTTAATGTATAAAAATGTGAAATTGGTGGTTAAATATTTGTAATCTTGATGAATCCACCTATGCCTAAGATGTGAATGTAAGATGTTTGTGAAAATACCTAAGGGAATAGAAATCATACTTTTATGACATAATAAGTCCTAAATGACTATTCCATGTTCTAAGTTTATGTTCAACGTGATCCCCATGCTATTGTCTTGAATTGAAGATGTTGTATTAGATGCTCATGATATTGTTGTGATATGGAATAACCATGTTATTGAAGCCATGCAAATATATACATGTTGTGTGCATTCCCGATCATGTGATAGTTTGTTGAGAATCATTCTTATTATGAAATCCTTACTTATGATATTGTGAATTGTGGACTCAAATCTTGTCATCAAGTCATGTCATGTGTGTCAGTTTCCTCCTATCGAGTCCTGGGGGTATTCGTACCTGAAAACTATAGCTGTGTGCCTAGAGAGCGATGTCATGTTTCACGATATCCAAACTCAAGCTATGATTCCATAGACTTCAGTAAGTCATGTGACTCAGGAAAACCTCATGATCTCAGTAAGTTGTCAGTTATCAATAACATTCCGCCAGTCAATGGAATTCAATAAGGTTAAGTCAGGTATAGTCAGTTATTCATGTTCAGTCCCTCCAGATGGGAGTAGAGGTTAGCACCGAGTGAACCCAAGGATGGGAACTCAACCTCCAGCTCAGGGTGAGATTCTTAGAAGCAGTCCTTCTATTCCAGAACTACGTAGCTAGCGTAGGTTGAGACATCTTAACCTGTCAGATTAGGGTTGATGAGGTAGTTTAACCTGTCAGTTTATGGTTCCCACCATTCTCATTGAGTACTTGCCAGATAAGGGTCACTCACAAGCTGTCCTTACCCGTGGCATGGTATTGACACCCCTCTAGTCGGGGTAGAGATTGGACCCCAGCTTAGCCATAACGGTATACATGGGTCATGTCAGTTAAACACTACCTCCCACTGTTTCAGTATCAGTCTCAGTAAAAGAACTCAGGGCGTTCTTCCAATTTTAGTATATACAGGACTGTGAGATACTGTCATCCATGTTATCAGCTTGCAGTATCAGTTTATAAGTAAACCATGTATTAGCTTACAGGTCTTGCTATCATGCATTCACGGTCCTAGTTTCTATATATGTATGTTTGCACTCCCACGTTCATATTAGTCAGTCAGTGTTGTTCATACATGAAACCCTTTATGTTCAGCCTACCTTTCTCGTATACTCAGTACTCCAGTTGTACTGACGCATTTGTGCTATGGTGCTTTCTTTTCATGTTACACCATAGGTTCTAAGACACGAGCTCCATCCCAGCAGTAACGGTAGCATTCCAGTCGCAGAGACACTGTAAGTTCTCATCTTTCGAGGACATGATCGTTATATTTATTATTCCAGTATTTCAATTTATTTTTAGTTTAGGGAGTTAGTTGGAGACATGTTCCTTCAACTCCTTATTCAGATAGTTTAGAGGCTTTTAGACGATTATAGAGTTTTCAGATTTAGACTTTATTATTTTCAGTTTTGTTTTGGTACTGTGATACCACCTTATTTCAGATATTTTATTTTCAAGATTGAACCTTACGCCCTCTTTGTTCATGTTTCCGTATTTTATATGTATATTATGCAGTTACAGGTACAAATATCAATCATGGGTTAGCTTGTGGTCCTTCGGGGTCATGAGCACCGTGTAGCGTTCCAGTTCAGAAAATTGGGGCATTACATGCTCATAGGCAAGAAATGATTTACTTAGTCATTCTATCCATAATGACCCTTAGCGAGATTGTAGAAGACCCATAATAAAATGCATATTAATCCTCTGCCACTTCTATATGGGCAATTTTATCTCTTGAGATATGCTGCCAGGCCTCAAATGTTCTACCTTGGCTTGCTAACAACCCATACACTGAAACAAAAATTTCCATATCTCTCTTTATATTGTTCCACTTGTAGATTTCCTTCAAGTCATGGTACATTTTAGTCAAATTTTAATGAACTGTATACCTAGACTAATGAGCCTCAACCAAGATTTTTCCCCACAACCCATCAATATCAGGAACACACAATCTTCCTAGATACCTCAAGACGTTAGATCCCTAAATCTTGAAAGACATAACCTTTTGCTGACCCATATCATCCTTAATCTCCATAAGTATGGGATCCAAAGCCTGCTTCTCCTTCACCTCATCACCAATAAATGATTTAACCACTTATTGAAAAATCACTCCTCCATCCTCAAAGTCTAAGAGACGAACACCCAAGTTAACTAGTATGTGGATATCTTTCACCAAACCTTTTTTTTTCTCATCAACATGAGATAAGCTTACCATAGACAACCTGCTAAGAACATTATCAATCACATTATCTTTACTTGGATGGTACTGAAGGCTCATGTCATCGTCTTTAAGAAATTTGAGCGATTTCCTCTACCTGAGGTTTAATTCCTTCTATGCAAAGATATACTGCATGCTCTTATGATATGAATAAATATCTATATGCATTCCATACAGATAATGGCACCAGATTTTCAATGAGAAGACCACATCTTCCAACTCTAGATTATTAGTTGGATAGTTCCTGCCGTGAACCTTAAGCTGCTTGGAAGCATAGTCCACAATCTTACCACACTATATCAAAACACAACCCAGTCCCATACGGGATGCATCATAATACACAACAAACCCATTATACCCTTAGGTAGGGTCAAAACTGGCACAAAAGTCAACTTGTTCTTCAATTTGTCAAAAACACCTTCACAAGCATTGTACCACAAAAACTTAACCTTTTTATATGTCAACCTTGTCAGTGGAGAAACAATAGATAAGAAAATCTCCAAAAACCTCCTATAATACCCAACCAAGCCCAAGAAACTCCTAATGTCAAGTGGAGTCATGGGTCTAGGTCATTTCTTAACCGCCTCAACTTTTTGTAGATCCACCTTAATCCCCTAACTAGAAATAACATGCCCAAGAAAGGTCACAACACTTAATAAAAATTCACACTTTAGAAAATTTTACATACAATTTCTAGTCCTTACGAGTCTTCAACACAATTCAGAGGTGATTAGCATGATCCTCCTAACTTTTTGAGTATACCAAGATATCATCAATGAAGACTCTAAAAAACAAATTTATAAACTACCTAATCACCCGATTCATCAGATTCATGAAGGAAACCATAGAATTAGTCAACCCAAATGACATAACCAAAACCTCAAAATGACCATAACGAGTAAGAAAACAGTCATGGGAATATACACCTCCCTAATTTTTAATTGGTGATAGTCTGAATAAAGATCAATCTTAGATAAACACCTATCTACCTATCTAACCATCTACCTATCTACCCATCTAGCTAGCTACCCAGCAACCCAGCAACCCAGCTACCCAGCTACCTAGCTACCCAGCTACCAAGCTACCCAGCTACCCAGCTACCCAGCTACCCAGCTACCCAGCTACCCAGCTACCCAGCTACCCAGCTACCAAGCTACCCAGCTACCCAGCTACCCAGCTACCCAGCTACCCAGCTAACCAGGCACCCAGCCGTCCATCTACCCAGCCGTCCATCCGTCCATCCGTCCATCCGTCCATCCGTCCATCCGTCCATCCGTCCATCCGTCCATCCACCCATCCACCCATCCACCCATCCACCCATCCACCCATCTACCCATCCACCCATCAACCCATCTACCCATCCACCCATCCAACCATCCACCCATCCACCCATCCACCCATCCAGCCATCCACCCATCCACCCATCAACACATCCACCCATCCACCCATCCACCCATCCACCCATCCACTAATCCACTCATCCACCCATCAACCCATCTACCCATCCACCCATCCATCCAAACATCCATCGATTCCATCCATCCATATCCATCCATCCATCCATCCATCCATTCCATCCATCCATCCATCCATATCCATCCATCCATCCATCCATCCATCCATCCATCCATCTACCTACCTACCTACCTACCTACCTACCTACCTACCTACCTACCTACCTACCTACCTACCTACCTACCTACCTACCTACCTACCTACCTACCTACCTACCTACCTACCTACCTACCTACCTACCTACCTACCTACCTACCTATCTACCTAGCTACCTAGCTACCTAGCTACCTAGCTACCTAGCTACCTAGCTACCTAGCTACCTAGCTACCTAGCTACCTAGCTACCTAGCTACCTAGCTACCTAGCTACCTAGCTACCTAGCTACCTAGCTACCTAGCTACCTAGCTACCTAGCTACCTAGCTACCTAGCTACCTAGCTACCTAGCTACCTACCTACCTACCTACCTACCTACCTACCTACCTAGCTACCTAGCTACCTAGCTACCTAGCTACCTAGCTACCTAGCTACCTAGCTACCTAGCTACCTAGCTACCTAGCTACCTTGCTACCTAGCTACCTAGCTACCTAGCTACTTAGCTACCTAGCTACCTACCTACCTACCTACCTACCTACCTACCTACCTACCTACCTACCTACCTACCTACCTACCTACCTACCTACCTACCTACCTACCTACCTACCTACCTACCTACCTACCTACCTACTTACCTACCTACCTACCTACCTACCTACCTACCTACCTACCTACCTACCTACCTACCTACCTACCTACCTACCTACCTACCTACCTACCTACCCATCCATCCATCCATCCATCCATCCATCCATCCATCCATCCATCCATCCATCCATCCATCCATCCATCCATCCATCCATCCATCCATCCATCCATCCATCCATCTATCTATCTATCTATCTAGAGACTTTAGTCTTTCCCTTTTCAAGTTCTCTTTCTCTGCCTTCTTTTTTTCTTTTTTTTTAGCCTTTCTCTCTTCTTCACTATCAGGCTCATCTCTTTTGCTTTTGCCTTTCTTTTCCTACTTTTTTTTTCTTTGGGGAATCCGCAGTAAGATCAAATATAGGAATGTCTTCCTCTACATCATGCATGGATGATCCTATTGGTACCATAATTTAGTGCTACTGCAGCATCCCAACCTCAACCTTCACCTTTTCCAATGTAGCCCTGAAAGTAGCGAGATCAGCACCTGTCATCTCTTTTGCCTGGGCATCAAATCTGTTCTCATGATCAGCCACCCACCCAGGCAAGGTCAGGAAAGGTTCTAGTATAGCATCGAGTGCAGCTTTGAATCTTTTTTCTACAACAACAACAAATTGTTTGGCAAATTCCTGTAGTTGCACCTCGCACAAATTTGCTTGCCTGGCCACCTTTCTGATATCAATCGGCTGAAATGCTGACCTTTTTGCTATTGGAGCAACTGAAGTAGTCGGCTCATTTTGAGGAACTGAAACTGCCTAAGCTGAATGTGCTGGTGGTGGTGGTGGTACAATTTCGGTCCTTTGCACTCCCACATCTGGTGCTGAAACAGTCTCAGTGACTGGAGGATCTGCTGCACCAACTGCATCTTGATCAAGTCGCAAGCCCGACAAAATTTCATTTTTGCTGACAGGGTTATGAGTTTTCTTGGCATGTGTCTCATCATCAATACCTGCAATCTCAAGTACATAAGATGCTTCACACAACCTAGTAATCAGACATGGGAATGGATATGCAGCATTGGGTATTGCGAGTCGAATCTTGATTTCTTCCGCTATAATTTCTCTAAAATCCAAAGGGGTTCTATCTATCAAGCTTGCAACCAATATTTCTCATCATCCCCTAATATGTTTTCTCCCTCGGTGGGTATCATATGAATCCGTATTAAACCCCACTAAAATCTTTCCTCTGAATTTAGAGATGCTTTGGTAATCTTTTCTGTCGGATTATTCAACCACTCAGATTCCCTATCTGCTATGAGAGTCGCTATCCACTTGTGCTAATTTTCCTAATACTTCAACCGGGCATAGAATATAGGTGACGTGGCTCGTGGAATGAAGGATGGACCATGAAGAAACCTATTTATGGTGGCATCTGATACATCCACCCTCACTCCACGTACTGTAACTTTGGTCAGAAAAGGCTTATCTGAAGTTATATCCCTTTCCTTGCACATATTTTCCACCGTAGCCTGGTAGTTCACGTAGAAATCCCGAACCAACGAAGGACAGTAAACATCGCTTCCCCTAGTAGTCCACTCCAGACCATACTCCTTGAGTTTATGCATCACCTCAGGGCATCTGATCAACCCTGTAGTGATAATCTTCTTCTCCTCTAGAATTGGCCTTCTGGCACTTCGTCGATCTGTTCTGCGAAGTCTATCCAAATAGATCGTTTCAGCCCCAGGGATTTTCCATCTCACATTGTTCCTAACATCGGGGGGGGGGTGGAATTTCACCAAAGTTCCCCATACTGGAGAATCCTTATCACCTTGCTGCTCCAAAGATGGTGATTCAGACTCCGTTTCTTCAGCTACATGCCTCTCAGAATCTTCAGTTTCAACTTTTTGTTCAATGCTCTCAGACCCCTGATCAGTGTGTTCTGATCCTTGTTCCTCCGAAGCTTGCTTAGATGAGGTTGTCACCTCAGTATCATCAGTATCCTCTACCTCAATAGGTTTAGGTGGAGACGGAGTGTTTGAACTAGTCCTCTTTCTTTTCCATCTGAGCAAAGGCTCATCGTCTTCATAATCAGAGTCCTCGTTGACAAGTTATCAAGGTACACTCTTTTTAGCTGCTTTCTTCACCTCAGTATCATTAGTATCCTCCACCTCAATAGGTTTAGGTGGAGACGGAGTGTTTGAACTAGTCCTCTTTCTTTTCCATCTGAGCAAAGGCTCCTCGTCTTCATAATCAGAGTCCTCGTTGACAAGTTGTCGAGGTACACTTTTTTTAGCTGCTTTCTTTAGTGTGGTTTTATTCTTCCTCTTGGGTGCCATGCTCAGTTCTGTACAACCTAGAAATCCTCAATTAGTAATCATAATCAAACAAGAAATGAAGAAGGATCACCTCATTTTAACATCAACACTGTTTTTAGTTCCCAGGTTTGACTGCCTTTCTGATTTGCCATCACAGGTGAGACGATGCTTCAAAAGTGTCATCAACCTTTTCCAAAATCTACAAAATTTTCTCAGCTTTTGAAGACATTTTTGAATGGCCTTCACATAGGTTCAAGGCCGTGAGCATTGCCGTCAGACAACATTATAACTTCTAACTTCTTTTAACTTGATTTTTCTTTTATCAATATTCTCAATTTCAACTTAGTTCATGTTCTTTACTGATATTTCCACAAAATTATACCGCATTCTCCTACAAACCCTAGTTTTTGAAGGAGCTTGAAGAATGTCAATGGGATCAGCCCACTCCTTCGAAACCAAGGTTTCTTGTAGTTCACAATTGATCCAAAGAACGATGAAGTGGAAGTTTTTCTCTTACCTGGATGTCGACACTTAGCTGATGTGCTCTAAGCACCTAGACTTGTGAGTGAGATATGAATGAGATGAGAGAGGAATAAGATTTCTTGACTTAACTCTCAGTCTTCAACAAGGAAAGTCTTAAAATTTTGCCTTATAAGGGATTAAATTTGAAAAAGGAAGGGAAATAACTCTCTAAGGAAAAAAAACCAAAACTGGAAGAGAAATATCTAAAGTACGCGGGAATATGAACAACTGTTGTTGGTCTGGGTTAGCCCAAAATTTTTAAGCTGGGATCAACTCATTTGACGGCATTTTTAACGGCGCGTCAGATACCAGACGACGCTTCAAAATTGTCATCAGCCTTAATAGAATAAGGCTTTGAATTGATTATTTTGACGCCATTTCTCATGGTTTGTCATACTTGTGATAGCCCGTCAAAATTGACGTCAACCTTCTCAAGCTAACTGAAACCAGTTCACCTTCTTTGTACAACTCTTAGCTACAAAAATTAAAAACACAAGTGCAATAAAATTAAAACATTGGGTTGTCTCCCAAACAACGCCTGATTTAACGTCACGACACAACTTGATTATCTTGACTACTCAGACTTTGTCAAGATACCGTGTCGATACCTCATTACCATTTTCCTTGGAATACATCCACAATAGGGAAGATATTCATCTCCTCCAACTGCTTCATAAGAGAGTGCATTTTGAATCTGGCCTCCCTTATTCCATACCTAAACTTTAGATCATTGAGCTCCATATCAACTAACACTCTTCCCGTGGATAATAATGGTCTACCCAAGATGATGGGTACCTCAAAATCAACATCACAATCCAAAATCACGAAGTTTGCAGGCATAATAAAGTCATCCACCTTCACTGGCACATCATGCAATATACCAACTGGTCGTTTCACCGACCTGTCTTCCATCACAAGATGCATCATTGTGGGGGTAGGTTCCCCCAATCCAAGCTTCTTGTAGATATCAAGTGGCATCAGATTAATACTTGCTCCAAAGTCACATAAAGCTTTGGTAAACTTCATGGACCCAACTGTGCACGGTATGGTAAATGCTCCAGGGTCAGGCTTTCTCTGCACTAAGGATTATGAAGAAACAACGCTACAGTGGTGGATGTTGTCCACCGGCTCATAGCTTCCCTTCCGCTTATTTGTTGGCAATTCCTTCATAAATTTAGCATAGTTTGGCATTTGCTTAAGTGCCTCCATTAATGGCTCATTCACTGTCAGTTGTTTCATTATTGCCATAAACTTGCTAAATTTTTTGTTGTCTTCTTTCTTCTTCAATCTCTGAGAAAAGGGAGGTGGTGGTCTTAGCATTTGTTTCAATGCCACTTCCCCTTTCTTTTTTTCTTCTTTGTCTAAAATATCAACAAAACCATCTATCTTCTCAGACTCCACTGGATTGCTACCTTTTGATTCATCAATATTTACCTTCTTCTCTACATCTTGGCCCATAGAAGGGCCAGATAATATCTTTCCACTCCGAGTGGTAATCGCCAAACAAGAGCCATCAGTCTCCAGGTTTTGAACCATATCACTAGGTAATGTACTAGATTTTCACTGGTTCAGAGTAGCCGAAAGATGGTTCATCTGTTGCTCCAACATCTTAATAGAAGTAGAGTATGAGCTAACCAACTAACTGAGGGTAGAAAATTTGGTTTTCATAGTAGTTACCCCCGAGTTAGTAGCTTCAAATTCTTTCAAAAGCTTTTGCATCATGTCCTCCATGGACATCTTTCCAGAACTAGTCATCGCAACATCCTGAATTCTAGGAGGAATATACAAACCACTCCTGTCATTATTATTTCTCCAATTTCCCTGCTCCTTATCTTTATAATCAGGCTTGTCATAGAAAGTCCGACCTTTATTCCCTTGGCTATTGACTCAAAAACCCTCCTGATTACTCACATAGTTTGCCTCAGCATCAGCACCTGTAGACACAGTACCCTGAGATTCCACAACCTTAACCATTTCAGTCTTGCTGGATAGCAAGTTCTTGGCCAGCAAGTCCATCTGCATCTTCAAGTGAGCCATATACTGATCTCGTTCCTCATCCCTTGTACGTTGCTCTGCAGTAATACCACCAGCAACAGTCGGGATAGCCACTACAGAATCCCTAGTGTGCCAAGCTTGACTCTGCTTGGTTATTCTATTCAGCATGTGAGAAACATTTAGAAACGAGAGGTCAATGAATGAACCACCTGTAGCATTGTCAACAATAGGCTTCGTCACAGATTTAAAATCTCTATACAAGTCTCCATCAAGTGCAGGTCCGTTATATTGTGGTTCGGACATTGTGCAAGTTTCTTCTTAAATCTTTCCCAGGTTTCGTGCAGTGCTTTAGTCGGAAACTGTCTGAAGTTTCTAATTTTGTCCCTCAACTGTACCCTTTTGGAGGGTGGAAAGAACTGTTCTAGGAAAGCGTCTTTCAACTGTCTTAAATTGGTTATACAATTGGGCTCTAACTCATTCAACCACATTGTTGCCTCCCCAGACTGAGACAAAGGAAACAATCTCAACCTGATCACATTCTGGCTCACTCCCATATTTTCAAAGGATTTGAAAATGGTGATGAAGTTCACCAAATTCATGTTAGGATCATCACCGGGAAAATCTCTAAATAACCCCTTCAGATTCAGGAGTTGGATCATGGTACTTGTTATGCTGAATTTTACACCTGGTGCCAACGGTGGAGGAATGATAGCACCCATTGCACCAGCTCCGTACATTCCCTCAACATATTTATCACCCTCATATTGCATAGGCTGTTGCCCATATCTTTCTCTAACTGGACGATTTCTGTTGATGTTTTGTTGCACTGGTGCAACAACTTGTTCAGCTCGCCTTGGGTTTTTAGAATTCAGCAATTCCTCATCACCCAAGTCTTCATCATCAAGGTTCTGGTGACGTGTTTTTTGACCCAAATTTTGCACATTCACCTGAGCCCTGGCCATAGCAGCTAGTCTTTTCGCTTTCTATTGTTTAACCATTATTCCTATCAGTTGAGGTTCCAGATTGATTGGTAATAGTGGTGCTCTGAAACTTCTTTTGTTTGGCATAAACAACACAGTACCTACAATAAACAAAAACAAAAAATAAACATAAATCAAGGAAGCATAACTATTAGCAAGTTTTCACGAACAAACTTTTAGTCTACAACCGTATTCCTCGGCAACGGTGCCATTTTTGATAGCGCTTAAATTACACTCTTGAATGGGTGTAAGCGATCGTTTTCAATATAAAACCCAACTAGGTTGGGGTCGAATCCCACAGGGAATAGGGTGTGAACTTCAATATTTTTACGAAATGCTTTACTTGTAGTTTACTGTTTTCGAAGATGGGGGTTTAAACTTCACAGAGAGTCAATTGTCACTTTCAATATTTTAGTGTTGTAATCAATATAAATGAGAAACTAGAGTTATGTTCACCATAGGTATTGGGAGTTAACAAATACTAGGTAATTCTTGGGATTCTTGGAGTAAGTAGAAACAACAGAATATCCTTGACTATGATACTTTCTGACTTATCTCTCGACCTCACCAGACAATTTATTATCTAATTCTCTCAAACTTAGATATTTCCAATAGGATGTTATCTCAGGTAGATTAATCCAGTTATGGCATCAATTATTAAACAGAAGGTTGGTAGCTTCCAAGTCCCTGTTGCTAATTCACGACCTCTAGTCTATTTCTCCATTAAAAGCAAATAAAACATAAGGCATAATCTAATGTTTGAAACCACTAGATTTCAATTAAAACAACAGAATTTCAAGATGTTCTACTACTCTTTGCATCCGTTAAACACCTAGCATCATATCAAACCCTAATCCATGGATCCCATAACTCAGGCTAATGCAATTAGCCGCTCATGACTTGATGAATGAAATAATAAGTTGAATTCATGATGATAAGGATAAACTCACGAATGGATGAAAAAAAAAGTAGTTCCTTCAACTTAATCACAAGGTGGAAGATAAAAAATAGTTGATAAGAAACAAGAAGAATAATTGATGAAAGAGAGCAATGTACATCCCCCTCTTCTCATAGTTAATGTCCGATAGACAATGACCGATTCTCCTTAAAAACCCTAAAACAAGTCTTTAAATAGTCAACCCTAATTAAGGAAACAAAATTAAAGTTTCAGTTATCTCTTCGGATTAGACAACTATACTTTTGACGGGGCGTCAGACCTCTGACGATGTGTGCGAGATGTCGTTAACGATTCTAGTGAATTGTTATTTTCTGACTCTTCAGACGGTAATCCTGACAGCGTGTCAAATATCTTGACGGCGCTTGCAAACTAATGTCACACTTCACTGGAAATTAGCATACTCTTTCCTCTAGTTGATGACAATTTATATGAGATGTCAAATATTTGACAGCCTTTCCAAATCATCATCATAGTTCATCTAATCTTCTCAGGTTCTATCTAATCTTGACGGTGACTTTGACAGCCTGGCCTATGTATGACAGTGCGTCAAAATGATCATCAGATACATTTCAACTTATTTCCACCAGATTTCAACTGTTTTATTCTTCTTTTCTTTGGTTTCCTCCCTGATCACTTGTATCTATATTAACACAAAAAAACGATCAAAAACAACAAAAGTTTCTTAAGACCTCGCAATTATTCAGAGTTAAAAGCTTCAAATATGTTAGCATCGGCTCACACATCACGTGTAGACTATAGGAGTTTCTAATGGATGCGTTCATAAAACCAATGTATTCAGAAGAGGCCCAAAATAGTAACCAATAGGTGCGTAATAGTCCTAAAGGCGATTATCCCACGACGTGGGTTCATTTCGATGCTCCTGTGCCTTGGAAAAATTCTGAACAACAAATTCTAGAGAAGTAGGGCGAGTTGGAGGTGACACCTCACCTGTAGCGGGGCTTTACTCATGGAGGTACCCCACTTAGTCCCAGTTTTAATAACTGAAGGTTTTCTTGTCCAACACGGAAAAGGCTTGCTCCTATATTATAAATACATGTTGTATCACGTTTTTACACATCTTTTAGCATATTTTGGAGAGCAAAGGGTTGCTACAACTTCTTCATTAGGTTTTTATTTAGTTCATTAATGTTTTTAGTCATTAATTACTATTTTGTGATTACGACTATGACTATGTGTGGCTAAACACCCTTTTATGAGGTTAAAACCAAAGACATAATTACTTTTGTTTTGAATTAAGTTCATTAATTTTGCTTATCATTATTGGTTGTGTGTTCATCTTTGATTTAACTATTTTAAGGATTCGTGACCCTTAGAATATATTAATTTTCTACCTTTTGATATCGGGAGAGGGAATAGGTAATAGAACATGGAGATGATTAAAGTATGGGCTTTATTCTTTTAAAAATTAAAGATTTGAATTAGCACCTAGGACAAAGATGTACTTAGGAGCCTTACTTGATTCAAACGTATGATGATAGGTTAAATAACCTAATTGGATCATTAAATCCTCGCTCAATGATGTAGTTGTAAGGTTCAACTTAGGTAAAGAATTAGAGGTTGGGAAACCATAATCATGCAACTAACCCTACGAATCTACAACCAAGATTAGCAAGTTAATGAATGAAATTCAATGCATAATATTATTGTCGAAGTGCTTTAACCCTGGGTTTTCTCCTATTTATTGTTTTAAGATCTTTACTTTCTGCATTATTTATTTTAATTGCGAATTACAATTTCAAAACTCTCTTTTGGGTTAATCTTGCACCAACTTAATCTAAATTGTGAACTAAAATAAAATTACTGCTAAATCAAGTCTCTGTGGTATCGATACTTGGCTTCTTAAAGGCCACTTTACTACTTGATAAGACCACGTACACTTGCGTGTGCGCTGTCAAGTTTTTGTCACCATTTCCAGGGACTTGTATTTTGACAATTTTTTAATTTAGTTTTACTTTTAGACTTTTTTGGTATTTTTTACGCTTGGTCTTGGTTTTGTTATTGCAGGAAATAGGTTTTTAAAGTGGTAAGATGGCAAGGGATAAGGAGTTGGTCGAACCAAGATCTGAACCCAAGCAAATTTACCATCAATAATGGAGAGAAGTAATCTTTATCCCATGAATTCCTCAAATCCCAAAAGACAAAGAAAATGCTGCGTAAATGGTTGAGGAACAACAAGTAGCGCGCTGAATTGTTTGGAAAGTGCCAGTCCCACTTCCGACAAATTTGACTTCCCCCATTCAAAGACTGACTGCTGGGGGAAATTTTGAGCTTAAGCACAACATGGTGCAACTATTGATTAGCAGTGGACACTTTGCTGGGCTTTCACATGAGGATCCATAGGCTCACTTGCAGAATTTCACTGAGCTCACTGCTACATTTATTTCGATAGGTATAAATGTTGATTATGTGAGGCTCACACTCTTACCCTATTCACTTATTAGGGAAGTTAAAAAGTGGTTGAATGTGGAGCCAGCGAATTCAATCACATCATGGGATGACTTATCTAGAAGGTTCCTCATCAGATTCTTTCCATCAGACAAGACTGCGAGACTTCATGGTGAGATAGTGAGCTTCAAACAAAATCTTAATGAAAATCTATATCATGCTTGGGAACAATTCAAGGCCCTTCTTTGGGATTATCCACACCACCAACATTCGAATGAGGTACTTTCTCTTACTTTTGTATAATCTCTTGATCATAATACAAAGATTTTACTAGATTCATCTGCAGGTGGTCAAGTACTGGAGTTGACTTATAATGATATGTACACATTGTTGAATTACATAGTATAAGGAAATCCCGAGTGGCATTCATATCCCAGATGTGCCACAAAAAGAGTTGCACGTATACTAGAGGTGGACCAATTCACAACCCTATCAGCACAGGTGTCTACATTACAGAATTTGATCAACACTCAGTTCAACAATATGAAATTAGGAGCTCCACATCCTACCAAAACTGTCAATATAGTTCAATAAATTAGTGGTTGGTGTGAGGTATGCAGAAATAGTGGCCATTTTGCGGCCATGTGTGCTTCAAATCCAGAATCAGTAATGTATGTAGGCAATGCTCAAAGGCCAAAATATGGAAACACCTACAACATAAAGTAGCAAACTCAGCCATGAAATGCCCCATACCCACAGGCCCAACCAAATCAGTCAAGCATCAATATGGAGGAGATGATAAAACAGATCTTAACTTATCAGACCCAGTTTGCTGTAGACTTAAAAAATTTGCAAGCGGCCACAAGAAGTCTAGAGTTGCACGTGGGAAAAGATCAGCAAGCAGTAAATACTAGGCCACAAGGTGGGTTGACAACTGACATAAAAAATCCAAAGAAAGTCATGGAAATCACCTTGAGGAGCGGTAAGGAGCTTCAAAGAGAACCTCCCAAGGTAACAAAAGAGGTAGATACTGATATGGTGACCCAACAGGTAAATGATAGAGTTGCTAAAAATTCAAGGAAGCTTGAGTACTTGAAAGAAAAAGTTTTTGAATCATAAGTGAAAAATACACTGCCACTACCCTTCCCTCAGAAGCATATCAAACCAAAGGAGGATGCACTATTTAAAAATTTCTTTGACACATTCAAAGAGCTTCATATTAATTTACCCATTTTAGATATTTTGCAAAGTATGCCTAAGTATACAAAGTATTTGAGGGATGTGATGGCGAAGAAGGTGATATTGCAAGATGTGGGAGCAATAACACTCACTGAAGAGTGAGCACTGTAATGACTCAAAAAATCCCCAAGAAATTGAGAGATCAGGGGAAGTTTGCTATCCCATTCCAAGTTAGGAGTAAAGTGGTCCACACACTGAGTGACTTAGGGGCGAGAATAAACTTGATGCCCCTATCACTATTTAAAACATTAGGCTTAGGAAATCTAAGACCGACCACTGTGGTGTTGCAGCTGGCAGATGGGTCATTCACACACCCAGATAGAATAATTGAGAATGTCCTCATAAATATTGGTAAATTAATTATACTTGCTGACTTTATTATTCTTGATTTTGAGGCAGATGAATAGGTACCAATCATCTTGAGGCATCCATTTTTAGCAACTAGAGAAACATTAATTGATGTTAGAGAAGGAACACTCAAAATGAGGGTAGAGGATGAAGAGGTGTTGTTTGATATATACAAAGAACCCACCATTACGTCCCAAGTTAAAGATTTATGTATGATTAATGTTATTTAAGGGGACAAGTGTGGGGTGTCTAGTCCACAAAAGACGTCTTCAAACTACCTGATTGAGCAACCTAAGACTCTATCTTCTAATCCTGTCATGATGGAAGTTGATGAGCCTGAAAAGGATAAAGTTTAAAAATCTTTTGCACTTGAGAATTCACACCCAAAATGGGTGAAAATAATAAGAATATGGCCTACAAGTGTGAGGAAAAAGATGAAGGAATATGGTTGAGTGGAGTTGGGTCGTGCCGCGATACTAAATCAGGTGCTTCTTTGGAGGCAACCCAAGTTAAGTAGGTATGTTTTCTTTTTAGTTTTTAGTTTTTATTTCATGTAGTTTTTGGTTTTTGATTGAGTCACAAGTTAATGGAAAGTATGAGTATCATATACTTAAGCTTGAAGCATGGCAAAGATTGAGTGTGGGATCCCATGGAACTCTTTTATGTGAAGATGCTACTAGCTAGGCCTAGAGACCTCAGGGAGTATTTTTATCTCTTACTTTAAAAGTTCACTTTGGGGACAAAGTAGATTTTTAAGTGTGGGATGGGGAAATACCTAAATTGTGGCTCAATTTAAAAAAAATTAGGATAGGAATAAGTGAGATATTCTAGTTTGTGCTATTTTTGATTACATGATGCAAGTGGGTTTGTGTATAAAAGCATGTTGATTGAATGAATTGCTATTTTTTGAAAATCTTAGTCTCATATTTGTGACTCTTGTACTTTTTGCTTATATTTGAATTTTTGCTATTATTTGGTTGGAAGTCTATGAAGATCCTATTGATTTGAGCATGTACCATGTGTGATGTGAGGTATTTGTATATTCCTTGTTGCATGTAATGTCTAGAACTTGACCGGTGTGTGTGTAAAGCAAAATAAAGAGTGTGGGTTTAGGAGATGATTTAGGTATTTCTTTGATAGCCTTATTCTATATCTTCTATTTGTCCTACCCATTGTGCATTATCCTAGTTAATCCCCATTGAGCCTTTAACCTTTTCTTTGGTAGCTTTATATGTAGCCTAATCTCCTTCTTTGATAGACCATAATTTGATCCAAAAAGCTCCTAAGTGCTTTAATGAAAAAAAAGAAATAATTTAAAAAGTAGTTTGAGAAATTGAAGAAGAAAAAGGTGAAATTGATGCCCCAAGGTAAAATTTATTGGTGTTAATAATTGATTTGTGGTAGATTGGTCCGATATAATTTATGCTATGATATTTTCATGATTGTGAAAAAAAAGAGAAAAAATGATTCTTGTGGTAGTAAACTAAGTGTCCACTAAGTGTTTGTGAAAATATTTAAAAGAGATGGGGCCAAAACAAAAGGTATGGATGAATGAATAAGTGTAGTTTGGTTGTTGGAGAGTGATTTTAAATGTATAATGTAATGTATTAAAGTTCTTAGAAAGGTTATTCACTATTCCCAAGATAGTTCCTACCCGTCCCTTAGCCTACATTACAATCCGAAAAAGTCCTAATTGATCTTAAGCTTTACATTCTAATATTAGTGGAGCATTACACTAAGGTCAATCCTATGGTTCATTGTGTGTAACTTGTGAATTCTTTGTGAGAGTGAATGTAATTTGATTCTTGTACCCATCATGTTATGAGTTGCTTAATTGTGAGTGATTATGGGTAACTTTCTTGTTGTGAGGGCACATATTTGATGAATGTGGGTGATTTGTATTATGTCCTTTATTGAATTATAAGCATGAGTTTTCCAACTAGGTCAGTTAATTCTTGAGTCTAGGATGTTTTGGAGTAGTATTCATAAGCTTTCAATTGTGAGGGTAACATGTGTAGTGAGGGAACTTGCATTCCGTGTAGTCATTGCAGTACTAGCTTGAGTGTCTTTCGTATAGTATAAGTGTAGAATCTCCAGATCATGATGTTTCTAGTAAAGAGTTGTTCGAGGAAAAACAAGGCTTTAAGTGTGGGGTGGTGATGTTGGGTGTATTTATTCATTCTAGTATCACTATTCTAGCCTTTTTAGCCTTGTTTTGAGGTTGATTCGTGTTCTATATGGGTTGATACTGAGATAAATGTGTATCAAAGTGTTAAATCATGTGTTTATTATGTTTAAAGTGAGTTCCAAACAAGTTTGTACTTAAAACATTCATTAAGAGTTCAACCCGGAAAACTAGTGTTACTAGCTTGAGCTAGGTGCTTGTCTAGTTGATTTCAGCGGATTCTATTGTGTTTAAATTGTTACAAATGGTTTTTATCTGTAATTATATATGAAACTACTTGTTGATAATGATTAAGGATCAATTGGATCAAGCCAAGAGTCAAAACAATGAGTTAAAGATCAAAGTGAAATTAGCCTATGCTTAGCTCGTGTTTCTAGTTCATCGTGTTGGATGTTTTGTTGTTTTGAGATTAAAATTATTGTGTTTAATGTTATATTATGCTTGGTTAATGTATTATGATGATATATGAATGATATAAAATCTTCAAATCAAGTGGTAACAACTCAAAAAGGCTCGGAATGGCTCAACTAAGGCACAATACGCAGATTGACGGACTTTTGGACCCTTGGAATGTCTTCGGTTCGTGTGGACTGTAGGAGTGTACAATAGACGTGTTTAAAACATAAATAGATTTATAAGAGTCCAAAAATAGTAACCAATAAGCGTGTGGTTGTCCAAAAGAAGATTATCCCACCAAGAAGGCTCATTTCGGTGCTCTTGTGCCTTGGAAAAATTCTGAACAACAAATTCCAGAGAGGTAGGGAGATTTGGAGGAGACACCTCACATGGGGGGGGGGGGGCTCTACACAGGGAGGATCTGCCCCACCTAGTCCCTAGCTCAATAACTGAAGGTTTTCTTGAACAATATTGAAAGGGCTTGCTCCTATACTATAAATACATGTTGTATCACATTTTTAAACATCTTTTAGCATATTTTGGAGAGAAAAGGGCTGCTACAACTTCTTCATTAGGTTTTTATTATTTTTATTTATTTTATTCATGTTTTTAGTCTTTAATTACTATTTTGTGATTACGATTATGACTATGCGTGTCTAAACGCCCTTTTTCGGGATTAAAGCCAAAGACATGATTACTTTTGTTTTGAATTAAATTCATTAATTTTTTTTGGCATTATTGATTGTATGTTCATCTTTGATTTAACTATTTTAAGGATTCACGACCCTTAGAATATATCAATTGTCTACCTTTTGATCTCGGGAGAGGGAATAGGGGATAGAACATGAAGATGAACAAAGTATGGGTTTTATTCTTTTATAAAATAAAGAATTGAACTTAGCACCTAGGACAAGGATGAACTTAGGAGCCTTACTTGATTCAAACGTAGGATGATATCTTAAATAACCTAATTGGATCATTACATCCCCGCTCAACGATGTAGTTGTAACATTCAACTTAGGTAAAGGATTAGAGGTTGGGAAACCATAATCATGCAATTAACCTTACGAATCTACAACCAAGATAAGCAAGTTAATGGATGAAATTCAATACATAGTATGATTGTCGAAGTGCTTTAACCCTGAGTTTTCTCTTATTTATTGTTTTAAGATCTTTACTTTCCGCATAGTTTATTTTAATTGCAAATTACAATTTCAAAACTCTCTTTTGGGTAACTCTTGCACTAACTTAATCTAAATTGTGAACTAAAATAAAATTACTGCTGAATCAAGTCTCTGTGGGATCGATACTTGGATTCTTAAAGGCCACTTTACTACTTGATAAGACCACGTACACTTGCGTGTGCATTTGGGCGCTGTCAATTATCTAATGTTTAGGCGCTTTGAGCTATTTTTATGATAACTAACACAATAAGAAATTCATAGTAACTTTTGAAAATGAATTTATGTGAGTAGAACTCCTGATATCAAATTTGACGTAAAGGGGTTGGTTTGAAAAATTGAACATTGATGGTGTGTTGCTAAAATGGAAAAAATGGGGAAAATTCTAAGTTTTACCTCACCTACCCTACTATAGTGGGTGGCAGGATGCTCCTATAACATCTACCTATAATGGGAGTCAGCATTGGTCAATCCCCCACCAGTGAGCGAATCCCATTATAGTAAGGCCGCTATAGCGGGATATAGCCGTTATTGCGAGATATACACTAATTAATGTAGAAATATCCTGAAATATTAGTTCATTCAATATTTTTCTTAGGACTGGGAGAGGAAATTTTTGGTGATTTCCAACTAAAATTCTAAGTTTTACCTCACCTACCCTACTATAGTGGGTGGCAGGATGCTCCTACAACGTCCACCTATAATGGGAGTCAGCATTGGTCAATCCCCCACTAGTGAGCGAATCTCATTATAGTAAGGCCTCTATAGCGGGATATAGCCGTTATTGCGAGATATACGCTAATTAATGTAGAAATATCCTGAAATATTAGTTCATTCAATATTTTTCTTAGGACTGGGAGAGGAAATTTTTGGTGATTTCCAACTAATTTTCATCAAATTCCTTCATTAAGGTAAGTTAATCCCTTTCTTTAACTAGTTTTTGATTATTAATACTTAGAATTACTAGTTTACTGGTTTTGGGGAGGATTTAACATGACCTAGGTAATTTTTGTAGTGTAACTAGTTCATTGATTGGAAAACCTTTAGTTTTGGTTAAGAATAATTAATTTTGTATGCTTAGGATTCACCATTAAATACATAAAATTAATAGAATTAAGATGGAATAATGATAGAAAATTCTAAAATGGGAGGAATGATCATGAATTTAACCTTAGAGTTGTGGGATTATGTTGTAATTCTTAAACATATTAGGTCATTATCTGAATTATGATCATGCTATCATTTTTAGATCACAACTAAATAAAAATTGAAGGGAAAGGCAAGGCTCAAGTTCAATAGAGTGGTGGAATCTTAGATTGAGGTAGGTGATGGTTTAATGTAGTTGAACCCAATTCGAATTATGTGTGCATATTAACTGTTTCTTTATATAATTATTATAATGCATGTTAAAAGAAAGTAAATGGTTAATTCATATCTTAAGTGTTAATCACATTAAATGGGGTTATGTTAAAAACTTGTTGGTTTCACAAGTTTGATCATTGTTTTTATTATGATTATGATTATTGTTATATTTGTTTATTATTATGGAATCGATCAAGATTCGTTGATATAAGGTTGGAAGAAACTAGATGTCTAGGATTTTGGTACATGGAAAAGATCTAGTACCCTGAAGATCATGGATAGTGGGCGATCATAAGTGTAATGCCCCAAGTTTGTACCCCGGACGCCACACAATGCTCATAATCCCGAAGGACCACAAACTAACTCATGACTGGTACCTATTGGAATAACTGAGTAATAATACTGTAATTATGCAAAAATAGGCGGAAACTTTTCATAAGGTTCAATACTGAATAATACTGAATAATGATGAATATGGTATCACAATACCCAAAACTGAAAATCAATACTAAAAGAAAACTGAACAACTGACTGAAAATACTCTAGTCTGTAAATGGCTCTAACTGTCTGAACTGTGGAGTTGATGGGACAATCCCCCAACTAACTCCGACTATTAAAAATGAACTGGAATGCTGAAAACAATTATGTCCTTGAACTATGAGGACTCACCACTACTTTGTCTGCTGAGAAACTGAACTGCTAAGGGTGCTCTGGAGCCCGTGCGTCTGACCTATGATATAAGACATCAGAGTGAAAGAGAAAAGCATACATCATTACTTTAAATGTACTGGTATGCTTAGTGAGGTAGGGTGAAATGCATGGGTTCATATGCATGAATAATAATAACTGAATAACATGAGTAAGACTAAGTAATAGTACATGCACGAATACATATATTGTAACTGAGATCGTAATAATACTGAATACTAAGTTTGTATACTGATTAACTATTATGTAAGTATGCTAATACTGAATTACGGATAACTGAATGACTGTATATAACAGTCCTGATTCTATTGAATTATACTGAGTTTTGTACTGAGATAAATGACTATATCTGATAGTCCTGAATCTGTAGAACTGAACTGAGTTCTAATCTGAGACTGAAACTGAAATTGAGAATGTGGGAGGTAATCATCTAACCGACATGCCCCTCTCTGAACTGATTGGGGTCCAACCTATAACCCCAGTTAGAAGGGTGTCAGTACCGTTCCACGGGTAGAGACAAGTTGTGAGTTAACCCTCTCTGACAGGAAGCTCTTTCGTCAACCCTTACCTATAGGAAAACTCAAATGAGATGTATCAACCCTCATAGTATATAGAAAGAAGATATCTCAACCTATGTTGGTTACATAGTTCTGTAACGCAGGGATTGATACTTAGGGTCAACCACTCTGTTGACAGGAATGCCCCCATCCCTGGGTTCGCTCGGTGCTAAATCCTACTCTCAACTGAATGGACACTGAACTGATTTCTAGTCTGTACTAGGCCGAACTGAATTATTACTGATATTACTATTTGACTGAACTAAACTGAGTTCACTGAGTTCCGTGGACTGACAGAATATTACTAAATTCTGTTAACTGACTAAGCACAGAGTTCTAATAATGTCTAAACTAAGTACTGTGACTGAATTATGAACACTACTGAGAGTCCCAAAGTTTCTGTAATTGGATGGGTTCTATTGATTGAGTCACTACTGATATTACTTCATAATTGACATTGGCTCTAAGTAAACAACTAAATTGTCAGGTATTAAATACCCCCAGGACTCGATAGCATGAAAATAAAGCATCACATGATCTTGCTTAGCATAAAAATATACATTCTATTGATAAAACATCTATAGGGACATTTTATCAAACACTTGCATGAAATGGGCTTGTATACATGCTAACATGATAATATCCCACTATTTAACTCACATGGATAATTCATCAAACACTTGGAAGGCATAATCTATGCACATAATATTAAACAACCTGTGAGCAACACACTTTCCATTAGAAATTTCACAATTCAAGATCTTTAACATGGATTGACATGATACTATACATATGATAATCGACTCCACATAAAAATTTGTGTTAATTAATGGGAAAAAAATCCAATTACAACAATAGTCATGAATACACTTTAATTCCAATCAAGGAAATCATGAAATCAATCATACTAAAAGTTTAAAAAGGTTTCTTGGACTCCAAGGGTGGAAAGGACCATTGGATGAACACTTCACATACCTTAGTGCCTGAATTCTGAGTGATTGATGGTGAGTTCTTGAGTTCTTGATTTGAAATTTGAACACCTAGGGTTTGTTTTTTGAGAAGTTTTGAGAATGAATGAGTATAATTGCTCTTCAAAGGATTTAATTTTGTGTTATGGGGGATGAAGGATGTAGGCAAAAGACCTAATGACCCCCAAATACGCGGCTTTTAATGACTAAAAACTGTGTTTCGATGCGCAGATTAACGCATCGCGTCGTTGTCATTGATGCATCGCATCGTTGGCATCAACACAATGGCCAATGAACCACGTTGAGTCCGCATCAGTTAACTGGAATTGCACTGAAACTGAGTGAAAAACTATCCATCGACGTGATTGTCAACGCGATGCATCGAGATCATGTTAACCCACTATTTTGGGCAATTAAACATGGTCTAAACGAGGTTTGAAAATTCTAAAACTCGTTCGGGAACATCTATTGACCTTTCTGATTATGAATTAACTCAAATATTAACATTTAATGAGCGTAAAGGTCTCGAAATAAGATTTTCAACTTTCAAAGGCTAAAATGGCACTAAGTCTGAATACTTAGTTAATATATTCTAAGTCTAGGACCCATTAACAAGCTTAAAGGACTGAATTAAGCTAGAAATTTTGTGGGGTCTTACAATATCTCCCCCTGGGAACATTCATCCTCGAATGAGGCTGACTAAGCTGGGAATACTAGTTGACTAAATTTAGACACTAGACATGAACAACTGAAACATGATTTCATGACTGAGATTACTGATATACTGGATTTATACTGAGCATGCATATCTGATGCATGAGTACATAACTACTAAAGATTCATGAATGCATAACTGGGAATACTGATAAGCTAATTTTCTCATATATATACTGAACATGCATATCTAATGCAAGGGTACATGACTGAATATGCAATGGTAACTGGCACCAAATTTTTAAAGGTAATATCGACATGGAACTGAGTAAGTTCAAGGTAAAACTATTACTTAAACTAAAAAATACTGATGAATCCAAGATTATTTTTGTAGTATGCATGATCGAGAACATGAGAATAGAACTAAGACTGGAACATGATACATAAAATAAATATCGTGAACTGAACTGAGCCCCTTGAATACGTGGCTTACTACTGAGATTGGAACTTGATGTTCAATTTATAAGTACCCACTACTCCAAACTGGATTCGTTACGTGAAGAGAACTGGAAGGTTTAGGACATGAAAGCTCGGGGTTATAGTGCATCTCCCCCTTGGGACATTATGTCCCCTGAAGAATACTGACTTGACTAAGATACTGTGGACTGGGGCAATGCACAAGGCACCTATGAACTGAATCATAACTGAATATCTGATGCCTAAAACTTAGACATGATACATGGACTAAGATGAACACACAACTGCCTAGTTGGTCCATCTTAGAATAGTTACATTATAAGACTTCAGATAGTGCGACTAGATCCAAGGATGGAAAACCATACCAAACGAATTCATTCATCTGACTGCTAAACTGAATTACTGGTTTTACGGACTAACTCATACTGAAAACTTATTCTCAACTCGAGATTTTTGTTGACATTATTTTTATGGAGTTGCCAACAATTTAGGGAGCAATGAAAGCTTGGCATTGTCTAAATAAGACATCACAATGTGTCTAGAATTCTATAATATGAGGCGAGACCTACGAATCATTATCTAAGATAGAGTGACTAAGACTTATGCACTGCAACTGCAAATTTATTTTTGAAGCTTAGACATATCCCTTGAATAATCTCTCAACTATACTCTCCACCTTAGTATGACACTTACTTGGGACTATAGAAAAATATTCGCATGGGTGCTATGCACGAATGCATAATCATACTAACTTATCAAATTAACTGAATGACTGATAGCTGAATACTGGGTTTGCAAGATTGAACTGTACTTCATCTAGACAACTGGACTAAAACTGTAGAGTATTATGCATATGAAGAAGGGACTGACTGAGTACCATGAGATAACTGAGCATGAATGCATGATAAATTATATTATTTAAGAATGCAAGACCAAGCATATAACATGATTCTGAAATAGTCTGTAAACTGAGGTACTGAAATACTAATAATTGAGAAACTGGTAACTGTACGCTATGGTAAAGCAAACCTAAAACTGAACTGAGTTGCTGATATGATTACTGGACTAAGACTGACACTATAACTAAGACAGTGACTGAGACTACGATTCAAACGGTAACTGGGACTGAACACACTGTAAGGCATAACAGAAGTCATGAGCTGCATGACATGAGTTTGGAGCTTTCATGTTCATGGAACACAATTCGTACTACTGAGTGAACTGGAACTCCTTGTATTAAGAACTAGAAATGGACGTAATTTTATGAAAAGTGTTTGAATATAAGTCGTGTTCATGGAGCTAAGACGTAAAGCATGTGTAGGTATCATGATGACATAAGTATAAAACTTTGAACTGAGGTAAAGATGGGTTGGGAATCATTCCCACCCATTATTTTTCTACACATACTAATATTACTATTGAAATCTGGAAGCCTGACTTCCTGAGGTATCATAATTGGACAGTTCTTGTATACCCGCCGGGCTATGATAGAATGACCCACTAGGGTGGAGGCTCAGAAAAGTTTTCTTAATATTTGGTCTGACTTTAAAGTTAACTGTTATGAAAAGAGTTACAAAAGATAGAGAAGAACCTGGATCTGATGAGACATAAATAGGTAAATGGGAGGTCTATAATGTACCAGTAACCGCATCATGGGAATTTTCCTGATCTTGCCTGGATTAAAGTTCATAAAGCCTATTTGGGCGCTGCCCACTGGTGTAGATGGAAGTGGCACCTAGCTGACTAGGGTAACTGTACTGAGCTGAAGGGCAACTTTGTTGACTTCATGGACCAACCTGAGGATAGTCTTAGTCTCTATGACCAGACTTGCCAAATCCAAAACACACATCACTGCCGGCTCTACACATACCCTTATGATTTGTACCATATTCTTTGCAAAGTAGATTAGTATGAACACCACTTACACTACTCTGGGTTTTGGAGCCTGGCGCCCCATCATGACTGTCATTCCTGAATGTTGGTACTAGTGTACTAGCTGATGATGGAACTGGGGCTGAAAACTTCTGACTAAACCAAGAACGGTTACCACCCTATGACCTCGCTGGGAAAAACTAATGCTACTCATTCTGGCTCACTTATTTTCTCTCTCCTTCTTCTTAAGTTTCTATTCCTCAATCTATTGAGCATGGACCATAAGCCTAGATAGGTCTATCTCCCTAATTAACATCGTAGTCCTGCACTCCTTAACCACTCTACCAGATACCTACATGGGGAGTATACCTATCTAACTGAGTAAACTTGAGAGAATACTCTTTCACACTCATACTGCCTTGCTTGAGATTGATGAACTCTAATACCTTAGCTTCTTTCATCTCTAAGGGAAAGAATCTATCTAAAAAGGCTGTAGCAAACTCTTTCCATTCAATGGGCTCTGTATCTGTACCCCTGTCTACCTTCCACTGCTTAAACCACATATAGTCTATATCTTGTAGTTGATAGCCGGCTAACTCAACACTCTCACTGGAAGTCACTTCCACGATATCTGTGACTTTTTAAACCTGATCGAGAAACTCCATTGGATCCTCTTTAGACTTAGAACCTGAGAATAAGGGAGGATTTATTTGGGTAAAGTCCCGGATCCTTGTTACAGTAGTATTAGCCACTAGATTGGCCAGAAAAGTAGTTGGCCATTCATTCTAAGTTGCGACTGAATTGTCTAGAGTAGTGAATACAACCCTAAATTCTGTATAAGAGACGTGCTAGTCTATAGGATCTTCCTAAACGGGCTGAGGTTCTGGCTGGTGTCCCATTCCTCTTCCATTAGTCCTCTTTGGAGGCATATTCTGTAAATGGAAGAGAAAATATTAGACTGAAAGTTTAACAGGAGATCATGCTCACTCGCATGACATGAATACTGAAAGAAGGGAAAATTTTCCTAAAACACCTCGTAGCCTCCTTTCCATAAGTGTGGCGTGCAACACACCCATGCGTAAGACTCAACTAGATGTGGATTTCAGTCTTCCTAGGACACTATTGAACCTTAGTCTCTTATAACAAGTTTGTAATTCCCCGAGTCTGTACCCCAAATTCCACACGATGCTCATAATCCTAAAGGAACACAAGCTAACCCATGACTGGTTCCTGTTGTAATAACAAAGTAATAACATAGTAATTATGCGTAAATAGGCAGAAACTTGCCATAAGGTTCAATAATGAATAATACTGAATATAGTATCACAATACCCAAAACTGAAAATCAATACTAAAAGAAAACTGAACAACTGACTGAAAATACTCTAGTCTGAAAAAGCCTCTAACTGTCTAAACTGTGGAGTTGATGGGACAAACCCCCAACTAACTCCAACTACTAAAAATGAACTGGAATGCTGAAAACAATCATTTCCTTAAACTATGAGGACTCACTACTACTCTGTCTGCTAAGAAACTGAACTGCTAAGGGTGTTCTAGAGCCCGTGCATCTGAACCTATGATATAAGACATCATAGTGCAAGAGAAAAGTATGTGTCAGTACTTTGAATGTCCTGGTATGCTCAGTGAGGTAGGATGAAATGCATGGGTTCATATGCATGAACAATAATAACTGAATAATATCAATATGACTGAGTAAAATTACATGCATGAATACGTATACTGTAATTGAGATTGTGATAATACTCAATATTGAGTCTGAATACTGATTAATTGTTATCTAAGTATGCTGATACTGAATTACTGATAACTGAATGAATGTAATTGATAGTCCTAATTCTATGGAACTATATTGAGTTCCATACTGAGTTGAGTGACTATATCTGATATTCTTGAATCTGTAGAACTGAACTGAGTTCTATTCTGAGACTGAGGCTAAAACTGAGACTGTGGGAGGTAATCATCTAACCGACATGCCCCTCTCTGAACTGATTAGGGTCCAACCTATAACCCCAATTAGAAGGGTGTTAATACCGTGCCACAGGTATACACAAGTTGTGAGTTAACCCTCTTTAACCGGAAGCTCTTTTGCCAACCCTTGTTGGTAGGAAAACTCAAATGAGATGTATTAACCCTCATAGTATCTGGCAGGAAGATATCTCAACCTACGCTGGCTATGTAGTTCTGTAATGCAGGGATTGCTACTAAGGGTCAAACCCTCTATTGAAAGGAATACCCCCATCCCTGGGTTCGCTCGATGCTGAATCCTACTCCTAACTAAATGGACACTGAACTGATTTCTAGTCTGTACGAGGACAAATTGAATTATTACTGATATTATTATTTTACTGAACTAAACTGAGTTCACTGAGTTTCATGGACTGTTGGAATACTTCTGAATTCTATTAACTAATAGAGCACAGAGTGCTACTGAGGTCTAAATTGAGTTCTGTGACTAAATTATGAACACTATTGAGAGTTCCTAAGTTTCTGTAATTGGCTGAGATCTACTGATTGAGTCACTACTGAGATTACTTCTTAACTGACATTGGATCTAAGTAAACATCTTAATTTTTGGGTATTAAATACCCTTAAGACTCTATAGCATGAAAATAAAGCTTCACATGATCTTGCTTAGCATAAAAATGCACATTCTATTCATAAAGCATCTATAGGGACATTTTACCAAAAACTTGCATGGCATGGGCTTGTATATATTCTAACATGATAATATCCCACTATTTAACTCACATGGATAATTTATCAAACACTTAGAAGGCATAATCTATGCACATAATATTAAACAACATGTGAGAAACACACTTTCCATTAGATATTTCACAATTCAAGAGCGTTAACACGGATTGGCATGATACTATACATATGATAATCGATTCCACATAAAAAATTGTGTTAATTTATGGGACAGAAATCCAATTACACCAATAGTCATGAATACACTTTAATTCTAATCAAGGAAATCATGGAATCAACCATACTAGAAGTTTAAAAAGGCTTCTTGGACTCCTAGGGTAGAAGGGACCCTTGGATGAATACTCCACATACCTTAGTGCCTGAATTCTGAGAGATTGATGGTGAGTTCTTGAGTTCTTGATTTGAAATTTGAACACCTAGGATTTTGTTCTTGAAAAGTTTTGAGAATTAATGAGTATAATTGCTCTCTAAAGGGTTTAATTTTGTGTTTTGGGTGCTGAAGGACATGGGGAAAAGACCCAATTACCCCAGAGACGCGACTTTTAATGACTGAAAAATCGTGTTATTAAAGCATAGAGCGATGCAGCGTATTTTTGGCATCGATGCGATGGACAATGCGCTGCATCGAGTCCACATTGGTTCATTGGAATTGTACTAAAACTGAGAGAAAAAATATCAATTGATGAGATAGTCGACACGATGTATTGAGATCACGTCGACCCACTATTTTGGGCACTCAAACATGGTCTAAACGAGGTTCAAAAATTCTGAAACTTGTCTGGTAACATCTATTGACCTTCCTGATCATGAATTAACTCAAATATCAACATTTAATGGACGTAAACTGATTACTGATAACTGAATGTCATGGTCATCTAGAACTAAACTGAGTTCTATACTGAATACTGGATACTAGAACTGTAACTGTGGGAGTTATCATCTAACCGACATACCCTAATTATAGACTGATTTGGGGTCCAACCTATAACCCTAGTTGGAAGAGTGTCAACACCGTGCAACGGGTTACTAACAGTAGATGGGTCAACCCTAATGTGATAGAAAGACTCATGAGATATATATAATTATGTCAACCCTAATCTGATAGAAAGATGATTTACCATATGGTGGCTACATAGTTCTGTAACTTAGGGACTGCTACTAAGGTTCAAACACTCTGCTGGTAGGAATGCCCCCATCCATGTGTTCGCTCAGTGCTGAATCCTACTCCCAACTAAATTGACACTGAACTGATTCTGTGCTGTACTAGGCTTGATTGAACTCACACTGATTTGGTTGACTGAATGAATGCTACTGTTTAGGATACTATGAAATCATTCTATTTTAACTGGAGACTAGGTAAACAGCTAAATTTTGGGTATTCAATAACCCAAGATTCGATAGCATAGATAATGGAACTATATCTCAACTTTAAAAGTATCAAACATAGATTATCATGCATAATTCCTTCACATAGACATTTTGTCATACACCTAGGATGCATAAATCTTGTACATGAGAATGAGCAATATACGAATATCATGACTACCATATTCAACTTCAAAATTCAAGGATTTAACACGAGGTTTACATAAACCAACACACATTCTAGTTTATTTACATGAAACTCAAAATATTCTTGACTTGAAACCCACACTAAAACACATACATGAACAAAATTCCATTCAAGAATGTAAATCATAATCTATGTTTTAAAAAGAATTCTTGAAATCTAAGGGTGGAAGGAACCCAAGGATGAACACCTAAACATACCTTGATTGTTGAATTCATGAGAATAGTTGTTGAATTCTTGGGACTTGATCTTAGACTTGATGAACTAGGGTTTTTCTCTTGAGAGAATTTGTCAAATAATGAGTGAATTTTACCCTTTGATAGGCTCAATTTCGTACTATGGCTGAATAATGTAAGGGGAAAATGATCCAACTACCCCACAAACCCGTAACTTATTACACAAAATGTACCCAATGACGTGATAGGTGTCGCACCGTGTTAATTATTCTAATGCGATTACCGACGTGCCACGTGGATGGTGATGATGCGATATCCACCGCGAGGCATCCTGATCACATTGGCTTTCTGTTTTCATCACCCAAATGTGTCTTTAACGATGTCCCAAAATTCTAAAACTTATCCGAGATGACCTATAGATAACCCTGATCATGAATCAATTTAAAAATAGACAATCTATGGTCGTAAAGATAAAAAATGAGACCATTAAAATATCGAGGCCAAAAATGAGATTAAGTCTTAACACTTGGATGAAATTTTCTAAGTATGGGACCTCATTTGTCTTGCTATAAAGAACTTAAATGGGCTAGGACTTTACGGGATCTTGCAATATCTCCGCCTTTAGAAAATTCATCCTCGAATGAAACTGATTAAGCTGAGAGACACTGAGGTACTGCGACTATACTGACATGCATAGCTGAAACATGACTGAATCTTGAGACATGAAACATTACTGAACTGATCTGTGAATGCATGAATGATATGCAGCTGCAAATAAGCATGGAACTGAGTAAATCTAAGGAAGACTGTTACCTTAGGCTGAGTTTGAGTTTGTGGGGAAGATATGAGGGTACTTGGTTTTCATTTCCACTACAGCTTCCCAAGTGGCTCCCTCAATGAACTGGTTTCGTGAAAGAAATTTGACCAAGGGAACTTCTTTGTTCCTTAGTCTGGGAGTCTGATGATCGAGGATTTTGACTAGGACTTATTCGTAAGAGAGACTATTCTAAAAATCTACACTCTCTACAGGGACTACTACTACTGGGTCACCTATGCACTTCTTCAGCAAAGAGACATGGAACACTGGGTACACTGATGCTAAGTCTACAGGAAACTCAAGTTCATAGGTTACCTTTCTGAAATGACTCAAAATCCTATAAGGACTAACATATCGGGGACTAATTTTCCCTTTATTACAAAACCTCTTTACTCTTTTCATGAGAGAGATTTTTAAATACACGAAGTCGCTAATTTTAAATTTGAGATCTTTCCTTCTCACATCTGCATACAATTTCTGTCGACTCTAGGTTGTCTTAAGCCTCTCTCTGATTCGCCGCACATTCTCTAAAGAATCAAACACCAAATTTAGCCCCACTATTGTGGCCTCACCTACTTCAAACCAACCAATGGTAGATCTATATATCCTCCCATAAAGAGCCTCAAACAGAGCTATCTGAATACTAGAATGATAGCTACTATTATACGCGAACTCAATCGAAGTAATTGGTCATGCCAATTGCCCTTAAAGTCAATGACACATGCTCTTAACATATCCTGTAGAGTCTTAATGGTCCTTTCTGCTTGACCATCTATCTGAGGGTGGAAGGTTGTACTAAGATGGACTTGGGTACCAGGACCCTTTGGGAAGGCTTTCTGAAAGTGAAAGGCGAACTGCATACATCTATCTAAAATAATGGACAATAGGACATCATGTAACCTAACCAACTCTATGATATAAAGACTGGCATAGTCCTCGGCTGAATAAGAGGTATGAACTGGTAAGAAATGGGTGGACTTGGTCATCCTTTCTTCAATTAACCAAATTGAATCACGCTGAAGATGAGTACGAGGCAAACACATCACGAAGTCCATGTTCACTTCTCCCCACTTCCATGTGGGAATACTAAACTCCTGCATGGAACCACTAGGCTTTTGGTGCTCAGTCTTCACCTGTTGAAAAGTAGAGAACTTAGCCACAAACTCTGCAATGTCTCTCTTTATCCCACTACACAACTTCACTTCCCTCAAATCACAGTATATCTTAGTGGCCGCTGGATGAATAGAGTAGTGCGCACCATGCACTTCAGCAAAAATTCATTAGCTCACATCATCTACACATGGAAATCATAACCTACCCTAAAAATGCAACACACCATCTCCCCCTTGGTAGAAAACCTCTACTTTCTGGTCTCTGACTGACTCTTTTAGCTTAACTAAACTGGGATCCCTATCTTACTTTTGTTTCACCTTAGAAACTAAAGAAGAATCCAAACCATTATGCACCCAAACACTACCCTCAGTCGAATCAACCAAACGGACACCTAGTCTGGCAAGCTGATGAACTTTCTGAACTAACTTTTTCTTACCACCCTTTACGTGAGTGACACTACCCATGGACAATCTACTGAGGGTGTCTTCCACTACATTGGCCTTGCCCGAATAATACAAAACACTCATGTCATAGTCTTTCAACAACTCTAACCACCTTCTCTAACGTAAGTTTAGGTATTTCTATGAAAATACATACTACAGGTTTTTATGGTCTATGAACATACTAACGTGCACCCCATACAAATAGTACCTGCAAATCTTTAAGGCAAACATAACAGCTGCTAGCTCAAGATCATGGGTGGGATAATTATTTTCATGGTTCTTAAGTTGTCTAGAGGCGTAGGCTATAACCTTAAATATCAGCATCAAAACACACCCCAAAAGAACTCTAGAAGCATAACATTATATCTCAAATCTATCTGAATCATCGGCCAAAGTCAAAACTAGAGTTGTAGTGAGTTGAGTCTTCAACTCTTGTAAACTCTTCTCATCTAACCACTGAAACTTGACTTTCATCTAAGTCAATCTGGACATGAGGGATGCAATAGATGAAAATCCTTCAATAAACCATTGGTAATAGCTAGCTAAACCTAAGAAACTCCTGATATTTGATGGAAAGATGGGTCTAGGCCAGTTTCTCACGTCTATTGAGGATCAACTCCAATACCATCACCAGAAACTATGTGACCAAGGAAAGATACTAACCAAAATTTGCATTTACTAAATTTGGCAAACAACTGATAGGATTTGAAAAGCTGTAATACTATTTTGAGATAGTCTGCATGATTATTTTCACTGCAGGAGTAAACAAAAATGTTATCAATGAAGACTATGAAGAACATGTCCAAGTACTTCTTGAACACTCGGTTCATCAAGTCCATAAAGGTTGTTGGGTCATTGGTAAGACTAGAATTTTGAAATGACCATACCGGGTTCTGAAAGCTATTTTTGGAATGTCACATTCTCTTACTCTGAGTTGAAGATAGTTGGATCTAAGGTCTATCTTAGAAAAGTAATGAACACCCTGAAGCTTTTCAAACAAGTCATCAATTCTAGGAAGTAGGTATTTATTCTTGATGGTGACTTTGTTCAAATGGCAGTAGTCTATACATATTCTAAGAGAACCATCTTTTTTTCGCACGAATAGAACTGGTGCACCCCAAGGAGATAGGTTGGAACTGATGAACCCTTTGTCTCAAAGGTCTTTCAACAGTTCTTTCAACTCTTTAAGTTCAGATGGATCCATTCTATATGGCAGAATAGAGATGGGCTGAGTATCGGGAAAAAGGTCTATTCCGAAGTCAATTTCCCTTTCGAGAGAAACTCTGGGGAGATCTTTGGGAAACACATCTGGAAATTCACTGGCGACTGGAATTGACTCAAGATTAGGAATTTCGAAAATAGAGTCTTTAACTCGAACAAGATGGTTGACACCCCCTTTGGATATCATTTTTCTCGATCGAAGGTATTAAGAAAATTGACCCTTAAGTGCTGAAGTACTACCCCTCCATTCTAGTACTGGTTCATTCGAGAACTGAAAATAAATAACTCTATTTCTACAATCAACTAAAGATAGCATGAATGGAGCCAATCCATGTTGAGAATGACGTCAAAATCCATCATCTATAGCTCTACAAGGTCTGTTGAAGTAAATTTTTGAAAAACCATAACCGGATAGTTCCTGTATACCTACTGGGCTATGATAGACTTACTCACTAGGGTAGAGATTGAGAAAGGATCTATTAGGATTTCGGGACTGACTCTAAAGTTGACGGCTATGTAAGGAGTTACAAAAAATAGAGAATCTCTAGGATCTAACATAGCATAAATATGTAAATAAAATACTTGCAACATACTAGTAACCACATCAGGAGAACTATCCTAATCCTATTGGGATTGAAGTGCATAGAGCCTATATAGGCGCCGCCCACTGGTGGCACTGGAAGTGACACCCTGCTTAGATAAGCGATTGGACTGAACTGAGGGATGGTTATGCTGACTCTGTGAACACATATAAGGACATTCTCTGACTCTATGGCCTAGCTTACCATACCTAAAACACACATCAGTGCCATCCCTATAGATACCCTGATGGTTTCTGCCATATTTCTGGCAAAGAGGATTGTTTTAGCACTTTTTATACCACTATGAGATTTATAACCTGGTGCCCTATCCTTATTATCATTCCTGAATTTGGTCATTAAAACACTAGACAAACATGAAGCTGGGACTAAAGACTTTGGGAAAAGTTGAGGATGATTACCACACTCTGACTTTGTCTGAGCGAAATTAAAGCTACCTGTTCTAGCCCTCTTGTTCTCCCTCTCTTTATCCTTAGTCTTCTATTCCGCAATCTGTTGAGCATGGACCATCAACCTAGATACGTCCATTTCCTTAATCAACATTGACATCCTACACTCCTTGACCACACTATTAGATACACCAAACACAAACTTGCTCATCTTAGACCTGCTATCAGCTACCACATAAGGGGCATACCTGGCCAACTGAGTAAATTTGAGGGAATACTCTTTCACACTAATGTTTCCCTACTTCAGGTTGATCAACTCTAAAGATTTACACTCTTTCAACTCCAACGGAAAGAACCTATCTTAGAAAACAGTAGCAAACTCCTCCCATTCAATAGGCCCTGCATCTGTGCCTTATCTACCTTCTTCTACTTAAACCATGTATGATCTATATCTCATAACTGATAGGCAGCTAACCTAGAACTCTCATTATAAGTTATCCCCATCATTTTTTTTACCTTCTGCACCATGTTAAAAAATTCCTATGGATCCTCTTTTGACATAGCCCCTGAAAATAAAGGAGGGTTCATTCGGCTGAAGTCTTGAATTCTAGCTGCAATATTATTGCCCAATAGGTTGGCCTTAACAGCAGCTGGTTGAACATTATGAGTTGTCATAGAATAGGCAATGGTGGTAAATGCTTCTCTGAATTCTGTGTGAGAAATATGCTCATTCAGAGGGCCTTCCTGAACTTGTAGAGGTGTTGGCTAGTTCCCAGTTCCTCTTCTATTAGTCTTTCTGGGAGGTATGTTTTGAAACAGAAGGAAAATTTGGATTAGACAGAGAGTTTAACTTGATCTCATGCTCACTCGCACGATATGAACACTGAAAGAAGGGAACTTTTCCTAAAAACGTCTCCTAGTCTCCCATCCATAAGTGTGGCGCGCTACACACCCTTGCACAAAACTCTACTTGACGCGGCTTTCAGACTGCCTAGGACACTTTAGAACCTTATCCTCTGATACCGTCTGTAACACCCCAAGACTACACCCAGGGCGTCACACGGTTCTTATGACATAGAAGGACCACAAGCTAACCCATGACTGGTACCTGCTGTGAGCACTGAATAATAATTAGGAAATATATGCAGAAGTAAAACTAAAAATGGCATAAGGTTGATAAAACTAAATAAATATTGAGTACATCTATAGAATAACTACTACTATAAATGTATGAAAGTCTCTAAACGTCTAAAATGAAAGAGTTGATAGGACAGGCCCTAACTAACGCCAACTACTATTTGAAAATAATTGAAATACTGAAAATACTATAGATAATTCATTAACTAAATAAGTGTCATGTCCTCGATGAATGAGGACTCACTACTGTAGCTATAGCTGATAGACTGATCTGGCTATGTACGGTCAGTAACCCAACCATTCAAACCTATGATATGAGACATCATAGTGCAAAGATAGAGTATGCATTAGTACTTTGAATATAATGGTATGCTAGGTAAGGTTAGGATAATATGCATGGGTTCACGTGCATGAGAATAAAAACTAAATATCATAATGTAAATGGATGAGAGTATATGCAAGACTGGGACTACTATAAGTACTGAACATGCAATACTAAGAATATATCATCTATCTAAATTAGTTTAAAGATGAAGTACTGAGTTTTTGATAACTAAAAGTCATGGTCGTGTAGAACTAAGTTGAGTTCTGTACTGAATACTAAATACTGAATACCGGAACTATCACTATGAAAGTTATCATCTAACTAACATACCCCGATAATATACTAATTTGGGGTCCAATCTGTAACCCCAGTTGAAAGGGTGTTATCACCGTGCCATAAGTTACTAACAGTAGCTAGGTCAACCCTAATATGGTAGGAAGACTCATGAGATATATATAATTACTTCAACCCAAATATGATAGGAAGATGATATACCCTACATTGGCTACATAGTTCTATAACTCAGGCACTTCTACTAAGTGTCAAACCCTCTTCTAGCAGGAATGCTCCCATCCATGGGTTTGCTCGGTGCTGAATCCTACTCCCAACTGAATCAAAACTGAACTGATCACTAGATTGTACTAGGCTTTACTGAACTCACACTGATTCAGTTGACTTACCGAATTCTACTATTTGGGATACTATGAAATCATTCTATTTCAACTGGAGACTAGGTAACCAGCTAAATTTTGGGTATTTAATACCCCCCAGGACTCGATAACATAACTAATAGAACCATATCTCAACTTTAAAAGTATCACACATAGATTATCATGCACAATTCCTTCATATAGGCATTTTGTCAAAGACCTAGGATGCATAAATTTTGTACATGAGAATGAGCAATATATGAATATCCTAACTACCACATTCAACATTACAATTCAAGGATTTAACATGAGGGTTAAATAAATCAACACACATTCTAGTTTATTCACACGAAACTCAAAATATTCTTGACTTGAAATCCACACAACAACGCATACATAAACAAAATTCCATTCAAGAAATCACAATCTAAGTTTCAAAAAGGATTCTTGAACTCCAAGGGTGAAAGAAACTCAAGGATGAACACCAAAACATACCTTGATTATTGAATTTATGAGAATTGTTGGTGAATTCTTTGGACTTGATCTTAGAATTGATGAATAAGAGTTTTGCTCTTAAGAGAATTTGTGAAATAATAAGTGAATTTTTCCCTTTGGGAGGCTTAATTTTGTGTTATGGCTGAATAATGTAAGGGAAAATAACCCAATTACCCCCACAAAAACCTGTAACTTAATACACAAAATGTGTTCAATGATGCGATAGGCGACACACCACATTGATAGTTTTGATGTGATTACTGATGCATCATGTCGATGGTGACGATGCGACAGCTAATGCAGCACATCCTGATCATGTTGGCTTGTTGTTTGGTCATCCAAACATGTCTCAAAAGATTTCCAAAAATTCTCAAACTCACCTGAGATGATCTTTAGATAACCTTGATCATAAATCAATTTAAAAATAAAAAATCTAAGGCCGAAAAGATAAAAAATAAGACCACTGAAATATTAAGGCCAAAAATGAGACTAAGTCTTTACACTTCATTGAAATTTTCTGAGTTTGGGACGTCTTTTGGCATGCTATAAAGAACTGAAATGGGCTAGGACTTTACGGGGTCTTACATTATCAATCCGTTTAATTGTTATATTTAGTTCTTTGAGTGAATTAGGATTTATGGATTATGGTCAATGGTTTGTTATAATTGGATCCTTGAGTGGTATGAGATAATTTTGAAATGAATGGAATATCTCTCTTATTGTTTATTCATTTATGTAGTTGAGACATAGTTTAACATATTATTGTTGACTTGTATTCATGATGGTAGCCATTTTCTTGACTGGAGTTATTGTCTATTTTGACTTGTAATTGACTAAATTTTGTTGTATTTATGAACAAGGCTAAGTATCATATACTTGAGATAAGGTTGTATGGTAGGTGTTCATGATTTCTCTTTCTTACTAAGTTGTGGTTGCTTTTTAACATTTCTTATTTTGGGTTGACTAATGACCGTACCAATTCACCATTGGTTCTTGTGTAATGAGACTACACGTGCTATTTTTCTTTTTGAGTGTAGAGCATTTTCCACGACTGAATCAAGATCTCAACCTTAAAGCAGACTGCATTCTGACTCAAGGATGAGCTAGATCTTCCGAAAACCATGAGTCATCTACTTATTTTCTAGTCCATTTGTTTTGGACTTAAATATTTTTTGTTATTTCGGGTTAAACCCTTTTATTGACATTTGTAGTAGTTCTGGTACAATTAATTTACAATTCTAGAAGTTTTTTAGCCATTCATTTTATTTTTCTGCAACTACTATTAGTAGAACATTTTGAGATGATTAATTAAATAAAATGGCTAGCTTAATTGATTTCTAATTATGTGTTGGGTTGAATTATTTAAGTTTAATGGTTGTCTGATCAGAGGATTAGTGTGGGTTCCACTCAGGATGGATTTGGGTCATGACATCGAGCCACTTATAGTTTCTAGTGCCAGTCACACCTAGAGTGCAGACTCGGTCGTGACATAACTGAGCCAAAGTAGTAATTGTATTACATATAGAATTGATAATCTTGCACATAAAAAATACGTAGAATTTCAAACAATACAATCATAAGAGGGAATACAACAATAATATGAAGTGCAATATAGTGGCCAATGATCCTACTATTATACATCACCATCCATAGTCTCTCTATTGTGAGGTAGGAAGCATGGGGTGTTCTTGAGGTCCATAGACCTAGCTGAAAATATTTCCTCCAAGAATACAAACCATTGTTTATTCTTAGTTTTATCAATAATAATCCACCCAAAACTATTTTCCCTCATATGAAACTTCTTTTCAAAAGATTATTTTCATAATACCAAATTAGTGATTCATGAGAATGAGTATGAAAGCATGATCACGAAAATAAAGGATTTTATAATATGGAATAGATATATCAAGAGTAAACCTTCCCATTACAATAATAATTGGCTAAAAGCCTTTTTTGAATAATTGTTTTTTTTTTCAAAATGAGGCCTATCTTGAGTAATGGTCTCCCATAATAGAATTAAAAAATGTGTGAAACTATGTGCAACTTATAAATGCTATTATTTCCAAGTCTCAAGCTATTCATTGTTAAAACTCCAATCAAAATATCAAATCATTTCATTAACTGCTTCAACTCAATGTATTTTCTCAATCCAAAACATATTATACACTATAAATGTCACGATCCTAGTTTAAACCCTAGATGTAAAATGGTTCTTAGATACATGACTGACTACAATAAAACCTATGACATAGAATAAATACTAATAATTCTAAAATGACTAAAAAAACTTATGCAGAAGCTAACTGACTATAAGAGTGATTATCTGAAATCAATGTCAGTCTAAGCGTTTTTGAAAATAAATACTATGTCTGAGACAATCCATATGATATGTCTATTTTATGTTTGACATCCTATTATATCTTATTTTGATTATGATTAAATGACAACAAGGGACCAAGTCCCTTGGCCTTCATGGAAACATACAGTTGTCACTGTCCTCCACAGTTTTGTCTATTAGTGTAGAAAACTGCGCAGGTGAGTTGTATACCAGTTAGGACAACTGGCCTAATAAAAATTCTACCATAATCATTATACATCTATAAATATAAAATAATGCTCCTCAATTTAACAATGTTTGCAATTTGTCTATTCAAAGAGAAAATCGGTGAAAACACAAATATTGCTCAAGTTCCAAGCTTTTGTGTGCTGAGAGAGTGTTTGTTCTTGATTCAAGTCTTGATCTTTAACTAATTTACTCATATTATAAGAGTAATACTTTTCTTGTGTCTTTAGAGTGCTTATGTAGAGTTACCTAAGTTGATATTGGTTAGATTTAATTAATATTGAGGTAAGATCTTGATAGAGTTTTCAAGAAGAGTTTATAATAGAGTTGTTGCAAACTAGTGGAGCTTAGAGTTAAGTTCCAATGGATTCTGTAATCATGAGTTTGATTATAGTGGATTGTTGAGTACTTTTGAGGGCAAGTCATGGTTTTTTGTTCCTTGAGCAAGGAAGTTTCCACATTAAATCTTTATGTTCTTTAATTTCCAGTAAAGTTTTTATTTCCTACTGCTTTACTATTTTATTTCCTGTGTCTAACTCTAATGGACCCAGTCCCCCACAGTGTATTAGAACCCTCTATGTTTCAAAAATTAGTATCAGAGCAAGGTTGCTCTAAAAGGTTCATACCTAGAGTGATTCATTAATCATAGTTGTTCCACCTAATCTAGAAGAAGGGCAATCTACCATTAGACCACCCCACTTTAACTGGAAGTACTATGGATGGTGGAAATCTAGGATGTATGACTTTATTGTGGATGAGGACAGTAAGCTAATGGATGTAATACTTGATAGTACTCATATGCCTATTAGAGAGGTAAACAAAGGAGACATAACAAAGATGGTTGTCAAAACCAGGAGAGAGTTTGATGACAAAGATCAAAAGAAAGTTCAGAAGAATTACAAGTCAAAGAAACTACTTTTCTGTGGCATAAGACCCACTAAATATAATAGGATTCTCTATTTGTGAAAATGCTAAGGAAATCTAGGACTGCTTGAGGACTGATCATGAAGGAACCACTGATGTGAAGGATTCAAAAGATGATTTACTGACTACTCAATATGAAACCTTCACCATGAAAGAAGGAGAAACTATCCAAGAGATGCATACTAGATTCACTTCAATCACCAATGAGTTGAACTTCTTAGGAGAAGTTATTCCTTTGTATAAACAAGTGAGAAAAATTCTAGGTTTTCTTTCTAAATCATGAGAAAGAAAAGTGGATGTTATCACTGAGGCAAGAAACTTGAAAAATCTCACAATGGATGAACTTATTGGTAATTTGAAGACTCATGAACTCAAGAAGAAGCAAGGGTAAGAGAAGAAAGAAGAAAAAAGAGAAAAATTTCTAGCATTGAAGGATTTAAAATCTGATAAGTGAAGAAGACACTGATATTGTCTATTTGGAAAAATGATTGTTAGAGATATGAATAAAAGTGGTTATTTTCAAAGGAGAGGAAGTACCATAAAAAAAGGAGGCACTGTTGAAGTTTATCATAAATCTGGAAATCTTGAACATTTCATTAAGGACTATCCAATCCACAAAATGGATTATTAATAATATCTCAAGGCTGGAGGAGACAAAGGAAGGATAGGGACGAAGTACCTATAAAATCAAGAAGAAAGGTTGCAGCTAATTATGCCGTGAAACGGTCCCTAGTTGTTTGGGGAGATTTCTCTAGTAAATCTAATAAAGCTAAGACGTCTGAAGATATGTCTATTCTAGATGTGGAAGATAGTGAAGTAATCTATGATTCCTTATTTAATTTTATGGAAACCATAGAATACAAAGAAGTAAATGAGGTAACTCTCTCTGATATTAAGGACAACTTAGATAACTACTTTGCTAGGAAGATAAAGAAACTTGCAAATATGTTGATTGATTTTGTGTGTGAACTAATTATTGAGAAAAATGTATTAAAAGAGAAAGTAGAAAATAAAGAACATAAATTAATTACCATAACTCTCAAGATATCAGAAACAGAGAAATAGTTTACTAAGTTGAAATCTGGATATCTGAGTTTAATGAATCAACTGAAGAAAGTGGATGATTCTGATGGTAAAGGGAAAAAAGAAGCCTTAAGGCTTCAAATTGATCTTGAATAAAAGTTGAGGGATTCTCAAAAGCATCTTATGACTGCACTCCATAAGATTGAAGAATTAGAAAGGGACCTAGTCTGTGTAAGGGAAGAAATTAACAAATAACTAAAATGGACCACATTCTCTCAAATCCTTTGAAATTTAATTGGTCAGGGTGTTAATAACGATAAAGGCCTTGGATATCACTATAAAACCCAATCACTTGGGTCTCAAGGGAAGGTTGTTCATGGTATTAGAAATAGGGTCCACAAACCTCTATGTACTAATTATTGAAGAGATGGACACTTGAAAGAAAAATGCTAGTATTAGCTTAGAGCTAGAATTAGCAGTACTAAATACATTTAGTATGAGGAATATTATCCTAAGGATTTATGCCTTTGACAAATATGAAGAAGAACTCTCTACCTAGATGGGCCAAGAAAGATTTGATAACACCTTTGTATTCCAATTGGGAACTTAAACTCAAGTGGGTTCCCAAATCTAACAAATGACTATGTTTGTAGTAAGGAGAAAAATGTAATCAGAAATGGTTCATGGATAGTGGATGTTCAAAGTATATGACTGGGAGGGCGAACTACTTTCTTTCTCTCAAAACACTTCAAGGTGGAGGTGTCTCTTTTGGAAATAGTAAAAAGGTATATATTCATGGTGTGGGAAATATTGGAAAATCACCTGATCAAGCAATAAAAGATGTGTATTATGTGAATGGCCTCAAGTACAGTCTTCTAAGTGTTTCTCAAATTTGTGACAAAGGTAATGAGGTCAAATTCTCATTTGATGGATGTACTTTGTCAAGCTTGAAGTATGGAAAAGTTAATCCTAAAGAAAAAAGGTTCAAAAATATGTATGTGGCTGATTTAGAGTCTATAGATGTTGGGGAATTAACTTTCTTAAGTGTTCAAAGTAAAGATGCTGATTTATGACAGAGAAGTATGGGACATGTAAGTTCATCTTTGTTGAACATGTTGATTTCAAAGGACCTGGTCCATGGCATGCCAAAGTTCAAATTTTAGGATAACAAGGTTTGTAATGCTTGTGTAAGGGAAAACAAATCAAGTCTTCCTTTAAGATGAAGAAGCAGGTGAGTACTTCTAGACCCCTTGAGATGTTGCACATGGATCTATGTGGACCTGTTAAAGTCCAATGTAGAACAGGAAAGAAGTGTATGTTTATCATTATAGATGACTACTCTAGGTTCACTTTTACAATGTTCTGGAGAACCATGGATGAAACATATGACGTTCTTGTTACTTTTGTTAAGTAAATTCAAATATAGCTGAATTGTAAGATTGCTGAATTTAGATCTTACCATGGATATGAATTTGATAAATCCCAAGTTGTAAGATTCTATTGTAAAAATGGAATCAGTCATAACTTCTCTACCCCAAGGACTCCTCACCAAAATAGTGTTGTTGAAAGAAAGAATAGAACCCTCATAGAGATTGCCAGGACCATGTTGATTCATGGTTGGTTTCAAAAAAACTTTTGGACTGAAGCTGTAAATAATGCTTGCTATGTGAAAAATAGTTTCTTGATTAGAATACTCCTGAACAATACCCCATACGAGCTTGTGTTCAATAGAAATCCTAAGTAGTACTACTTCACCTTTTGGGTGCAAATGCTTTGTTCTAAATAATGGGAAGAATGATCTAGGAAAGTTTGACTCCAAATGTGTTGAAGCAGTATTTTTAGGCTATTCCTCAACATGAAAAACATGTAGAGTTTTCAACAAAAGAACTCTTTGTGTTGAAGAAATTATGCATGTGGTCTTTGATGAGTTAGGAAAGCTAATGAATCCAGGTGATGTTTAAGATTCAAAAATTGAAGAACACATTCTTGTTCAAAGGGATGATATTTCTAAAGATGATAGTTAAGGACTGATAACGCTCAATCTACAGCTCTCGTAGGAGTGTAAAGCGGTCGTTAGCAAATATAGAACCCAACAGGGTTGGGTGTCGATCCCACAGGGAATAGCTTGGCCAACAAGTAAGCAAAATTACTAAACTTTTGGTGCAAGTCTCGTAAAAAGGGGGGATTGTAATGTGTCACCAAACCAATTAAATAAAAGCTGAAAATAGCAAAGTAAAAGAGAAATATTGTTACGTAAGTTGTAAACAATGAGAATTGAGGCGTTAGGGTTATGTCCACCTTCTGAGGTATACGTCTCTATTGGCTATGAGTGTGTAGAATTCTGACATGCAACTGCTCATAGAGAATTGTATTCGATGGTAAATCCAGGCGTCTTTCAACCTATTCGAGGATTATTTCACTTTAACTCTTTCGAGCTTAAAGCGTGTCTAACGGTACGAATTCTCCAAGAGGTTAGTCCAGTTACGACACTAGGTTTTTAGTAGGGAATTTTAGGGGGTGACCCTACTACCTTGACATTATCTCTTTTCCAGATAGATAACCTTTCTTTACAACAAGTTAAATGTTATACTGGCGTATTCTTGCGTTTGCAACCACAAAGAATGTAGACTAAGATGAAGAGAATAATGATATAAGCATTATACGTGTCGCGAACACACAAACTCACAGCAATAGATAGTATCTCATACGGCTTCCATAACCCCAACAGAGAAGTTTAGTTACCCATAAATGCGAAGGAGATCACGATTGACATTGTTGTTATACCACAAGATTGAGTAATTTCGTGTAGCTTAGGTGGTAGGCGTGAGGCGTGAATTCCTAGGCAAAGTAACGATTCTCTTATTGTGGAATTTAAGAATAGAAGAGTAGAAGAAGAAAAATAGAATTAATGGAATGATTAGAAGAGTTGTAGAATTATTTATAGTGGAAGATGAGAGGGATGGAAGGAAGTATTGTGGTCTCCCTGATTCTTCAAAATCTCTAGCATGATAGGGTATTTATAATACCCATATCCTAATCCTACTAGATAAATAAAATATCTAACCAAATCCTACTAGGCTAATGTAATACTTAACCCAATTGTACTAGGTTAATGTAACATTATCATAATCCAAATAAACTAATGAAATACATAACCCAATTGTACTAGGTTAATGTATCATTGTCCAAATCCAACTAAGTTACTGCAAATCCCCAAAGTCTTCTGAAATGTTGTTTTAGCCCGGGACAGATTTTCCATGCAGCAGTTTTGGTCCTTAGGTGTGTATACTCCCTTCCCTTCCTTCGTGAGCTTTCTTTTGCGTCAAGTAAGCCATAAAATGCTGAATTCTGCATCATTTATACCTGAAACTTTACTAATCATGTTCGTTAGATCATTTACAGGAAAAAGGACTAAAAGTGCATGAAATATATACTTTGTTCTCAAAACTAGGCTAAAATATGGGCAAAATATATTGATATAGGCGTGTAAATTCGCCTATCATCAACACCCCACACTTGAAGCTTTGTTCATCCTCGAACGAAATACCATGTCCTTCTAAACATCAACTTAGGGTTTCACAGCAACAACACAAAAAAATTGTCAAGACAAGCACAACAATTATCAACAAAGAGTAGCTTTTCGATTATAGGTAGAAACAATTTAACCTCTAGCATAGACTCGTGATGGTGATCAAATCGCATGCAAACGTTAAGGTACAAAGAATCATATATAACTACCCAAAACTCATCAACCATGTGTGTCTCACACTATAGTACCCATAATCACTCACAAGTATAGCATATTTTTCAAACATGGGTATCAAAATGTCCTTGCTCTCACTCTCACAAAGAATTCATATGTAGCAACTGATGACCATAGGCTTGCCCTTAATGTAATACTCTACTAAATGTCAGAATGCTAAGCTTAGGATCAAGTAGGTCTTTTGATGGTTGTAATGTAGGCTAAGGGACGGGTAGGACTATTTTGGCCAGGAATAGTGACTAAGTTCCTAAGCGCTTTAATACATCACTTTGTATCATTGACACTTTTTTTTTCTTTCAACCTTTCTTTCTTTTATTCTACCACCCTTGTTCTCCTCTTTTGTTTTTCAATTTTAAGCACAACTCGCTTTTCATCTTTCTTTTCCTTTTTCTTTTCACAACATACCTCTTATGATAGCACTTTCTTTTTCATAACACATTCAAGCACCATTACAATTTATAGCATCATACTCACCCAATTTCCTCTTATGTTGTCACATGACTTTTTAACTTTAAAGCACTTAGGAGTTTGGATCAAATTACGGTCTTGAAAAAAATGGATTAGGCTTACATACAAGGTTGTCAAAGAAAATAGGCTAAAGGCTCAAAAGGGTTTAACTAGGATGATGTCCATGGGTAGGTAAAACTGAAGGTAAACAAATATAGGTTGCCAAAGAAATGCCTAAATCATATCCTAAACTTACACTCCTTATTTTCGCTTTGCATACATACCAGGCAAGTTCTAGCATCAGCCACACACATAGAATATACGATTATCTCACACACACAAGGCACATGGTTGACTTGCTTGGAAGTAATATAGACTCTCGACCCAATAAGTGAAGGAATTGAACCACACAATGTCACATAATGAGTTACAACTAGAGCCTAAACGTCTCAATAGTCACAATTGTAGCACATACTCTTGTTATAATCTCATGCTGCCTATCAAAATAATTTCATGCGAAGCTAGAAAAAACAACAAAAACAAAAAAACTAAAACACGAAAAAAACAACAAAAAAACAACAAAGTAAACAAACATAGATACGATAGAGAAGTATAGCATACGATACCACCACCCCACACTTAAACGGGACACTTCCCTCAGTGGAAAATAAATACGAGGAACATGGTTAGTCGGACTCTTCCTCAATGTCGAGGGTTATACCCACTTCGTCGGAATCATCATAAGAGTCGTCGTCAGAGTTCTCATCCTCGTCAGAGTCTGGCAAGCGTCGATCGTCATCAGTCGGCACATCATCATCTAGAGGTTCCTCAAAGTATACGCCCACTCCACACATCTCCCGTGAATGCATGTTCATGGGATAGTTGTGGTCCAGCTGTTGGAGCTCAGCAGCAGTTGGAACACGTCCACCACTCATCATAGTAAATTGTGTCATGCCATAAAGATGACGGAAGAAACTCTCATCACGAGCATGTCTTTCCGCAGTAGTAAGGTTGACACCATGAGTTGTTTCAACATCTTTGACCTTAGTAAGTTCAAACTTATTTGGGTTATGTGGGAGTTTGTGGTCAGCTGGTTTCTCTTCGATATCCTCCTTCCGCAAGATTGCTGTCAACAGATTTCCAAACGTGAAGTGGGACCTTTTGTGGAGTCTGGCCTTCCTCATGGTAGAGCGAATGATTGCCCCAAAGTTGATAGGGACATTCGTCATCAAAGCATAGACCAAACACACTCTATCTCTTGATATCTTGGTGTATTGAGTCCCAGGAATAAGGCATGAGTTGACAATACACATCCAGATTCTTGCTTCCCTATTCAGTGAAGCATAGGGGAAGGTGTTGTGTCGTCCTGTGTCTTTATGTCTGCCCCACCTTGCCATCGATCTACTTCCACAAAGTGTGTGTCTAATTGCTCTATAAGGAGGCCTGCTGTACAGCTCTTTGAATGGTGCTGGGTCGACCGAAGGTAAGCCAAGAAAAGAGTTGATCCAGTCCGTGTTGAGCTGTAATACTTGGCCCCGAATTTTGACTTCGTTGCTTGTTGTTTTAGGCGACCAGTTGGCGTAGAACTCTCTTGTCAAATCAAGATTACATTCTCCCATATCGCGGAAGATGAAATCCAACTTCAATGCCATGATTTTCGCCAACATACGCGGCTCCTTCTTCGCTAAGGTGTCCTTGTTGATCAGGTCGACGTGAACATATCTTCTTTCTTTGTTGTTTTTGTACCATTCTTTGGCTTCCTCCTCAAGAACCCATTTTATTCCAAACATTCAGCTGGGTAGTTGTGTTGAGGATGATTCTTCTTGGTCCTTTCTACCTCTCTTCTTGCCCTTTTGGGAAGTGGTAGCCTTCTCCTTGCCTTGCCTCGCTTTAGGTGCCATTGTACCTGAGACTAGAAATAGTGTTAATGGCAGCACAATCTCAGTCGATACAATCTATAAACAAGCAGTAGGGGTACCACCCCACACTTAGTTTTGTTGACACAAATCAGTGAAATGAAAGTGGTCGATTACTCAGATTTCGTCGACATCCGTTTTAGGATTATATTTCGACAAGAAAATCAGTAATGTATTACTACTTGCAGCCATTTCACTACTTTCATGTTAGATATAACAACACTACTACATAGGGGTTGTAACATGATATGGATTTTTTCAACAATCGCAACCTCCTAAGTCGGTAGGCAACTATAAGGCTTATCCCGATGAATGGGATAGTCTAGCATGTAAGTATCCAAGTAACAAGATCATAACATGATAGTCAATGTTCGTCACCATAGCAATTCCGCAAATCGTATAACAATGCTATTAAAACTAAATTCAAATCGGAAACAAGTCATGATTTTCCTACATATATGTTTACTCACATGATTTTGTATCAACGATCAAAACACATGAACATCACCAATCAATCTTATACGATGTAGCAATTTATAATAGACATAGAAACGTAGTACTTACGAGAAATAAATGAAGAATAAGAGAGTACTTACTTGCTTGAAGCTTTTGAAGATGGTTTTGTGAATTGGAAGAGCAAAAAGAAAAATTTTGGGATGGTTTGGAGAGGGAATGCGGCACCTTTAGGTTAATTTCTAGTGTGGTTATGTTTCAAGACTAAGTCCCCTTTATATAGGATGAGAATGGGTCAGGTTTTGACCCATTTACAATCGGTTTTAGAGACAAAAATGCTACATATGCGGCGCATAATGCTCGGCATAGTCATGGTATGTGCGGCGCATAGTCTATGGCATTTAGGGACATATGCGCCGCATAGTCTATGTCATATGAGATCCTGAGACCTAATTCTATAGCATAGGCGACGCATAGTCAAAAGCACACTTAGGAATGGGCGGCGCATAGTGTATAGCACACTAGATTCCGAGACCTTAGGCTATAGGATAGGTTGTGCATCGTTCATGGCCTAGTTTTACCTAGGCCTAGCCTTCCTCGATGCCTAGTTTGGCAGGAGAAATTCTCAATCCATATCCTTATGCATCACTATTCCTAACTTACCAACTTTACCATACAATGCGTCCAAAACGTCAATTGAAATCAATATCCTCATTGAATACCTCTTGCACCTATTTTTGCTTAAAACCAAATGAAAATGATTATTACGATGGGTTGCCTCCCATCAAGCGCCTTAGTTTTGGTCGTGGCACGACTCTTATTTTTGGATTTTCATTATCAAAAGCAAAACAAGTAAAAAAAAGAACGATAAAATGATAAAACGATGGGTTGCCTCCCATCTAGCACTTTTTTTATTGTCGTGGCTCAACATAGTTACCTCGAGTACTTAGACATCCTCGAGATAAGTGATGTCCATAGAATTCATCGAGTCAAGAGGACCGATATAAGGCTTAACACGTTGGCCATTCACCTTGAAGACAACACCATGGTTGTCTTCCAATTCGACTACTCCAGACGAGTAGACTTGGATAACTTTGTATGGACCAGACCACTTAGACTTTAACTTACCTGGGAAGAGCTTCAATCTAGAGTTGAAGAGAAGTACCATATCACCCCTTTGGAAGTTTCGTCGAACAATCCGCTGATCATGATACTTTTTCATCCGCTCCTTGCATAGGTCTGACCTTTCATATGCATGGAGAAGGAATTCATCTAGTTCGTTCAGCTGCTCCAACCTCAGATTCTTCACATCATCCCAATTCAAATTTAATTGCTTCAATGCCCACAATGCCTTGTGTTCGAGCTCGATGGGTAGATGACAAGCCTTCCCATAGACTAGTTGATAAGGAGAAATGCCAATGGGTGTCTTGAATGCAGTCCTATATGCCCATAGTGCCTCATCTAGCTTTTGAGACCAATCCTTCTTATTCGCATTAACCGTCTTTGCAAGGATTTGCTTGATCTCGCGATTGGAAACTTCTACTTGTCCACTAGTTTGGGGATGATAAGGCGTAGCTACCTTATGTTGCTTGACACCATACTTGGCCAAAACTAATTTGAATAGCTTGTTGCAGAAGCGAGATCCTCCATCACTTATGATAGTACGTGGTACTCCAAAGCGAGAGAAGATATTCTTCTTTAAGAACGCTACAACACGCTTTCCTTCGTTGTCAGCCAATGCTACAGCTTCTACCCATTTTGAAACATAATCCACAGCAACCAAGATGTATTTCATTCCAAACGAATTCACGAATGGACCCATGAAATCAATAGCCCACACATCAAAGAGTTCTACCTCAAGAATTTTGGTCATGGGCATTTCATGGTGTTTTGAAATCGCACCTTGACGCTGGCATTGGTCACACCTTCTAACATAGTCGTAGGTATCTCTGAATATCGAAGGCCAATAATAACCACTTTGCAATACTTTTCTGGCCGTCTGATTGCCTGCGTGATGTCCTCCAACTTGCGAAGTGTGGCATGCTTCCAAGATAGTAGGCACCTCTTCATGGGATATACATCGTCGAATGATACCATCCGCACATCGTCGAAACAAATAAGGCTCATCCCAATAGTAGTGCTATACGTCATGCATAAACTTCTTCCTTTGGTGGTAAGATAAATTGGCAGGTATCACATTACTCACCACGAAATTTGCAAAGTCGGCATACCATGGTAATTTCTCCATTATTGTCACTAATATCTTTTCGTCTGGGAATGCATCATCAATCTGAATTTCAGGTTGCGCCATATGCTTATTCTCAAGTTGAGATAGGTGATCAGCCACTTGGTTCTCGCAACCTCGTCTATCTTTGACTTCGAAATCAAACTCTTGCAGCAGCAATACCCATCTAATCAACCTTGGTTTTGCATCCTTCTTTGTCATTAGATACCTAAGAGCTGCATGGTTTGTATGAACGATCACCTTAGTACCCAATAGATAGGCACGAAACTTCTCAAATGCATACACAACCGCTAGGAGCTCTTGTTCAGTAACAGTGTAGTTCCTTTGGGCTTCATTTAGGACCTTACTCGCATAGTAGATAGGATGAAATAATTTCTCCTTTCTCTGACCAAGAACAGCACCAACGGCTACACCACTAGCATCACACATGACTTCAAACGGGAGAGTCCAATATGGTGCTACCATAATAGGGGCTTCAATGAGTTTTCCTTTAAGGCATTCAAATGCCTTTAAGCAATCGTCATTGAAGTCAAACTTTGCATCTTTCTCCAATAGTTTGCACAATGGACTCACAATTTTGGAGAAGTCTTTGATGAACCTACGATAGAAACCAGCATGGCCAAGAAAACTACGAACTCCCTTCACCGAAATTGGAGGCGGTATCTTCTCAATAACCTCAATTTATTCTCGGTCAACCTCTATTCCTCTTTCAGAGATCTTGTGCCCAAGAACGATTCCTTCTTTTACCATGAAGTGGCACTTCTCCCAATTCAGCACAAGGTTGAACTCTACACATCTTTGTAATGCCATGCTCAAGTTTGTTAGGCATGCTTCAAAAGACTCACCAACAACTGAAAAGTCGTCCATAAATACCTCCAAAGTGTCTTCAACCATATCAGAGAAAATAGACATCATACAACGTTGAAAGGTGGCTGGTGCGTTACATAACCCGAATGACATACGTTTGAAGGCAAATGTACTATATGGGCATGTAAACGTTGTCTTCTCTTGGTCTTCGGGTGCAATAAAAATCTGATTATAGCCTGAATAACTATCCAAGAAGCAAAACCATCCTTTCCCCGCTAATCGATCTAGCATTTGGTCCATAAATGGCATTGGGAAGTGATCCTTGAGTGTCTAAGAATTTAGCTTGCGGTAGTCCATGCATACTCTCCATCCAGTGAAGGGCCTGAGTGGAATAAGTTCATTCTTTTCATTCGCGACCACCGTCATACCTCCTTTCTTGGGAACACATTGTACAGGGCTTACCCATGTACTATCAGAAATAGGATACACAACTCCTGCGTCTAACCACTTGATGATCTCTTTCTTCACCACTTCTTGCATAGGTGGGTTTAGACGCCTTTGATGCTCAATGGTGGGTGTGTAATTTTCTTGAAGCTGAATTTTATGTGTACAAATCCCAGGTGGAATACCAATAATATCCGCAATGGTCCATCCAATAGCTCTAATATACTTGTGTAGAATAGCAATAAGAGCTGCAACTTGTCGCTCACCCAAATCGGCTGCCATAATGACTGGAAGAGTGTTTCCGCTTCCTAAGAATGCGTACTTCAAATGACTTGGCAGCTCCTTCAATTCTAACGTGGGTGGCTCTTCAATAGATGGCTTAGCTGGTGGTGTAGGCCGATTCTTGAGATCAAGATCCAGCTTCTTGGGAGTATAGCGATATATTCCTAATCCCGATAGAGCACAAATGGCTTCTTCAGAATTTTCAGCATCTTCACTCTCTCCATTCATGAGCACAACCTCCAAGGGATCATTAATAATTTGCTCTTCTTCAAGTAGTTCTTTCTCATCATCAAAGAAAACATCAGCCACCGAAAATACACTAAGATCTTTGGGTTGCTTCATTGTTTTGCAAACATCAAAACGAACCACTTTGTCATTTATTCGGAATGAAAGTTCATTAGCTCTCAAATCAATGAGCACACTTCCTGTAGCAAGGAAAGGGCGCCCCATGATTATGGGAACCTCAGAATCTGCTTCATAATCCAAGATGACAAAGTCTGCTGGAAAGATAAATGAAGAAACTTTTACCAAGACATCGCATAGAATACCAACAGGTCATTTTACCGACCTATCTGCCATGACGAGCCTCATATTGGTTGGAGTAGGATCTCCTAACCCCAACTTCTTGTAGATCGATTATGGCATCAAATTGATGCTGGCTCCTAAGTCACATAATGCTTTGGCAAAGTTCAAAGATCCGACGGTGCAAGGAATAGTGAAAGCTCCGGGGTCGGCCTTCTTCTGAACTATCGATCGGGTAGCAATTGCACTACAATGATGCACATCGTCTTTCACCTCATAACTTGCTTCCCTCTTCTTTTTCAAAAGATCCTTCATAAACTTCGCATACCCAGGCATTTGTTCAAGTGCCTCCACCAATGGAATATTAATGGTCAGCTGCTTTAACATAGTCATGAATTTGCTGAACTTAGTGTCATCTGCCACCTTCTTCAGTCTTTGGGGAAAAGGTGGTGGTGGGCATGGAAGTGTTCTCTCCACGGTTTTCTTCTCCTCTTGATTCCGTTTTTCCATTTTTTCAGGCTGCACGTCACTGGGCGTGACGTCCTTGACGTCAGGTCTGGTTGTTGCGGCATCTTCTCCTTTTGCGTTATCATCCATGTTCGCAACTTCGTCAACCACTTGCTTGACTTTTGCTGAAGGTTCCAGCACCTTACCACTTCTTGTAGTGATGGCCATGAATGACCCATCATTCCTTGGGTTTTGCACAGTATCGCTAGGTAAAGTGCCAGCCTTTCTTTTGATTGAATGCTGTTGAAAGTTGGCTCAATTGCTGCTCTATTTGCTTGATTGAAGTGGAATGAGAATCAACTAGTTGTTTCATGGAGGACAAATCATTAATTACCTCAGTAACTCCCGCACTCGTTGCTTCCACTCCTTTTAATAATTTAGCCATCATGTCTTCCATACTTCCAGAATTAGATGTGGTGGTATCACGTCTACCAGGGGGAACGTACAAACCACTCTTTTCATTGTTTTTCTTCCAACTACCTTGGTCTTTGCTTCCAGATTTATCATAATAGTTCCGACCTTGGTTTCCTTGGGTATTCCCACGGAAACCCCCCTGATTGTTCAAGTAGTTGGCCTCCTCTTCTGAATCAGATTCGTCTCTTCCTTTTAGCGCCACAGCTTTCACTTTTTTGGTCTTCCCTTATAATAAATGCTTTGTCAGAAGATCCACTTGTGTTTTCATGTGCGCTAAATCTTGATCACGTTCTTCTTGTCTTCTTTTTTGGTCTGCAGTCATGCCTATAGATAACGTGGGGCTTGCTACCTCGGAATCCCTGGTATGCCAAACTCTACTTTGTTTCGTCATGCGATCTAGCATATTTCTTGCTTGACCAAAGGTGAGGTCCATACAAGATCCTCCAGCTGCGTTATCCACCACTAGCTTAGTTATTGAATTCAAGGCTCTATACAATATCTCCATGAGGTGAACATTAGTCATGTGATGGTTTGGGCATCTCTCTAGCTTTGTCTTGAACCTCTCCCATGTTTCATGAAGAGCTTCAGTGGGAAGCTGACGAAAGTTGCTGATTTCATCTCTCAATTATGCCCTTTTGGAAGGCGGAAAGAATATTTCTAGGAAAGCGTCTCTCAATTGCCTCTAATTTGTAATTGAGTCAGGAGTCAACCCATTCAACCATAGTGTTGCTTCCCCAGACATAGACAATGGAAATAGACGTAATCGAATTGCATTCTGACCAACACCAGGATTGTCAAAAGACTTGCATGAAGAAATAAAGTTGATGAGATGCATATTCGGATCATCGCCTGCTAGTCCACCAAACAATCCCTTGAGTTGCAATAACTGAATCATGGTGCTTGTGATGTTGAACTTGGCTCCGGGCGCTAATGGTGATGGAATTATAGCTCCAGTGGCTCCGGCACCATCAAGATCATCATCATCATCGTCGAAAGTTGGCTTCATAGGTTGGCGATCATGTCTATACCGAGCTTGTCGACCTCTTCTGTTGGCAGGTGTTGTGATTTCAGCATCATGCCTTGGGTTTAGTAATTCGTCATCACCTAAATCCTCATCGTCAGGATTTTTTGCTCGTGCAGGGTTATCAATGTTCTGCTGTTGAACCTGGGTTACGGCAAGGGCAGCCAATCTTGCTTGTTCCTGTTGAGCAGCCATCCTTGTGATTTCAGCTTGTGCTTCCATTCTACCAATGCATTGTGGTTCAGGATCGATTGGTAATAACGGTTGACCAGAACTTCGAGTATGGGGCATGCACTAAAATAAAAACCTGCAATAGACAAAAACAAAAACTAAACGTAAAAGTACGAGAATCTTTGACCAAAGGGTCTAGTAATTATCACGAACTTGATTGACACTTGTATTCCCCGGCAGCGGCGCCAATTTTTTATAACGCTCAATCTACAGCTCTCGTAGGAGTGTAAAGCGGTCGTTAGCAAATATAGAACCCAATAGGGTTGGGTGTCGATCCCACAGGGAATAGCTTGGCTAACAAGTAAGCAAAATTACTAAACTTTTGGTGCAAGTCTCGTAAAAAGGGGGGATTGTAATGTGTCACCAAACCAATTAAATAAAAGCTGAAAATAGCAAAGTAAAAGAGAAATATTGTTACGTAAGTTGTAAACAATGAGAATTGAGGCGTTGGGGTTATGTCCACCTTCTGAGGTATACGTCTCTACTGGCTATGAGTGTGTAGAATTCTGACATGCAACTGCTTATAGAGAATTGTATTCGATGGTAAATCCAGGCGTCTTTCGACCTATTCAAGGATTATTTCACTTTAACTCTTTCGAGCTTAAAGCATGTCTAACGGTACGAATTCTCCAAGAGGTTAGTCCAGTTACAGCACTAGCTTTTTAGTAGGGAATTTTAGGGGGTGACCCTACTACCTTGACATTATCTCTTTTCCAGACAGATAACCTTTCTTTCGAACAAGTTAAATGTTATACTGGCGTATTCTTGCGTTTGCAACCACAAAGAATGTAGACTAAGATGAAGAGAATAATGATATAAGCAGTATACGTGTCGCGAACTCACAAACTCACAGCAATAGATAGTATCTCATACGGCTTCCATAACCCCAACAGAGAAGTTTAGTTACCCATGAATGCGAAGGAGATCACGATTGACATTTTTGTTATACCACAAGATTGAGTAATTTCTTGTAGCTTAGGTGGTAGGCGTGAGGCATGAATTCCTAGGCAAAGTAACGATTCTCTTATTGGGGAATTTAAGAATAGAAGAGTAGAAAAAGAAAAATAGAATGAATGGAAAGATTAGAAGAGTTGTAGAATTGTTTGTAGTGGAAGATGAGAGGGATGGAAAGAAGTATTGTGGTCTCCCTGATTCTTCAAAATCTCTAGCATGATAGGGTATTTATAATACCCATATCCTAATCCTACTAGATAAATAAAATATCTAACAAAATCCTACTAGGCTAATGTAATACTTAACCCAATTGTACTAGGTTAATGTAACATTATCATAATCCAAATAAACTAATGAAATACATAACCCAATTGTACTAGGTTAATGTATCATTGTCCAAATCCAACTAAGTTACTGCAAATCCCCAAAGTCTTCAGAAATGCTGTTTTAGCCCGGAACAGATTTTCCATGCAGCAGTTTTGGTCCTTAGGCGTGTAAACTCCCTTCCCTTCCTTCGTGAGCTTTCTTTTGCGTTAAGTAAGCCATAAAATTCTGAATTCTGCATCATTTATACCTGAAACTTTACTAATCATGTTCGTTAGCTCATTTACAGGAAAAAGGACTAAAAGTGCATGAAATATATACTTTGTTCTCAAAACTAGGCTAAAATATGGGCAAAATATATTGATATAGGCGTGTAAATTCGCCTATCATCAAGATTAACTAATGCAGATGAGAATGATAAAAGTGATGGTGATCTAAGATCACAGCTATAGACCCCTGCTTTAATTGAAGAATATCAAAAAGGGTTAAGTCAAACTCCTCAGGGACCTAGTTCTAGTGGAACTCATCTTAGAAGGTCAAACTAGAGGCACAAATCTTCTCACCCACTTAAGAATCTGACTACACCTTTGGAATCTAAAGTCCAAAAAAGATCTTAAACTAGAAATTTCATGGCATTCTTAACATTCTTGTCCCAAATTGAGCCTAAAAATATGGAAAACTCTCTAAAAGATGTTGGATAGATCAATGCAATGCAGGAGGAGCTTCAATAATTTTAAAGAAGTAAAGTCTGGAACCTGGTTTCTAGACTTGTTGATAGAACAATTATTGGGACCAAATGGGTGTACAAAAAGAAACAAGATGAGCATAGATCTATCAATATAAATAAAGCAAGACTGGTCATTCAAAGATTTAACCAAGAGGAAGGAATTGACAATAATGAGATATTTTCCCTTGTAGCAAGGATAGAGGCTATTAGAATTCTTATTACATTTGCTCCATACACGGGGTTTAAACTCTTCCTAGTGGATGTCAAAAGTGCTTTACTGAATTGAAATCTGAAGGAAGAAGTCTATGTCAAGAAACCTCCAAGTTTTGAATAAGTAGATTTTCCTCACCAAGTGCTTAAATTGGACTAGTCTCTCTTTGGTCTGGAGAAAGCACCAAGGGCATGGTATGAGAGACTTTCAAAGATTCTTTTATAAAATGGCTTTAAGAGGGGGAAATTGACAATACTCTCTTTCTAAAGACTTAAGGTAGCAACTTACTAATTGTTCAAATATATGTTGATGACATAATCTTTAGAGCTACTTCTGAATCACTATATGAAGAGTTTGCAATGCTAATGGGGAGTGAATTTGAAATTAGTAGGATAGATGAACTGAGTTTCTTCCTAGGCTTGTAGATCAAGAAAACTTCTCAAGGGACAATGATCTATTAAGAGAACTACATTAAGAAACTACTGAAGAAATACAACACAGGAGATTCTAAGCTAATTGAAACTCTAATTTGATCCAGTTCCAATATGGATAATGATAAATTTGGTACATCAGTTAATGAGACCATGTATAGAGGGATTATTAGATCCTTACTATATCTTACTACAAGCAGTCTAGATATTGTGTTTAGTGTGGGAATATGTACAAGATTTCAATCTTATCGCAAGGAGTCTTATTTGAAAGCTGCAAAAAAAATTCTCAAGTATCAGAAGGGTACATAGGACCTGGTCCTGTACTATCCTTCTGGAGATAGTTTTTATCTGGTAGGATATGTTGATGATGATTATGTTGGAAATCTAGTGGATAGAAAAAGCACCTTAAGAATTGATTATTTTTTATGTTCTTTCTTAATCTGCTAGGGTTCTTAGAAGTAGAACTTAGTTGTTTTATCTACTATTAAAGCTGAGTATGTGGTTGCAACTTCTTGTTGGTTTCAATTGCTATGGATCAAATAGTAACTAAAGGATTTTGGGATTGTCTCAAACACTATCTCTTTAATGTTTGACAACACAAGTGCTTCTAACATGGCTAAGAATCCAGTTCATCATAAGCGGACCAAGCATATTGATGTGATACATAATTTTTTGAGAGAAAATATTGAGAAGAGAGCTATTTGCTTGAAGTTTTACAAGACTAAAGATCGGATAGCAGATATTATTACTAAGGCTCTTCACAATGAACAATTTGTAAAGAATAGGTTGAGGCTGGGGTTGATCTAAATAACCTGACCTACTAGATGAATCAATTTTTCTCCCTAAAATTGGCTATGATTAGAAGACAGGTATCCTTGATAGAGTAAGTACATATTGGTCTAACACAATATCATACCTTTGTAGGCATACACATATGGGAATACCATTAGGGGATGACAGATATGACATACACAAATTTAAGAATTCACTCAAGAAAGAGAGGGATTTGGTCCCATCTCTCAGGTTAGTATCGTGATTATGCACTTTTTTATTTTGTCAGAAAAAGCCGCATCTTCACTCTCTGCGTTAGAAATTTGTCTTATCCTAAAAATAAATATAAGTCACCCTAAAATTGAAATCAATCTTTTCTCACTCTTTATAAATCTCGTCCTTGTGTGTATATCTAATGCCTTTTCAAGACCAGTGGTTTTTATCTTTTAAAGGGGCACCTAATGTGAAATAGTTATGTCCTCAGAATTTAGTATAGATAAAGAACAACTCTTAAAACTTCTTCAGAACTCTAAGCCTACTCCATCCTTCACATCCCTATTAGGACAACACATGACTAAACCAGTCTTCATAGTACCTCTCCGAATGAACCTCAACTAAATGAAATCCTAAGAAAATGGTTGATCTTCTTCCTGAAGTTTTGTTGTCTGAAAATCTCCTTTCATTAGAAGAGTCAACCAAGTTAAGTCATCTTATCCTTTTAAATCTAGAATCATTATTCACTTAACTTGTCGATGAATATTTATCCCTAAAAACACAAAATCTTTCTGATAGAGTAATGACAAGTGATGATTGGGTTGCTGAAAATCTCATTTTTGCTATCAAATAAACCATAATAGAGTCTATTTCACCCTAAGACATAAGATGTCAGTATAAAAACAAGAAGTTCTGGAGTTAAATCTTGGTGTCCTACTATGAAGCAATAAACTTCAGAGGGGTCTGGTCCAAAAAAGAGGAAAATGACTAAAATGAAATCTATCATTACTTATACTAGAAGGAAATAGGAGGAAGAAAGTAAGCTCATGCCTAATGAAGTTAGAAACAAGTTCTCAAGAAATCAAAAAGTACTGACTGAGAGGGTTTTTGAGTTATGTGTATAATCAAAACCAGGCATGATGGAATTAGTTGAGCTTGTTAAACATCATAAATGGATCCATCTTATGAAAGGACCCATTTCTACAGTCTTTGATAAGGTATTAAGGGAATTATATTCCACATTAGATTTTTCTAAAGACAGACTGAAGATGACTACTATAGTTCAAGGAAAGAAGCTGAATCTTTATGCTATATTGCTTGGAAGAATTTTGGATATTACTGTCAGTGGTGTGAGGACTGTCTCAAAACAACAACCTTTAATAGAGTTTATGGCAGTTGCATCAAGGTTTAAAAGAAAATCTATGGTTTTAGTAAATACAAAATCACTCAAAAGTGAGTCTCAATTAGTCTTTGATTTTGTTAACAAAGAGATTATGCCTAGATCACAAAAGAGGAACATTGCTTCAACTACTGATTTGTGTGAAATATCCTGGGTTTTGGTCCTTAGAAATATCCTGAGTTTTAAACTCTCTGGACATCATACGACTTAAGGATACTTTATATATAATATGGGTACGATTTTAGAGTCCTCAACTAATAAGTTGTCGAGTGTATGGTGGTAGGGGTTTTAGTATGGTTACAATTTGGTGGGTATGGGTCATATGGTTGGTGATGGGTTGGTACTTTACTTAATCTGAAACTTAGTAACTTAACTTAGCTCTGAGTACGAGTGGGTCACTAGGAGCCATAAGGATAGGGTACAAGTGTAAGGTATGGCTGTATGTTGTCTAGTGTCGATCCATTTGGATCAAGCTTATGGTATGACTCAAACCATACTTGTCGTATTATAAAGGTACAATTTGGGTAAGGGGGTCATATGGAGGACAGTGTGTGATGTTTAACATTCATCCTAGGATACGAGTGGTGGGTACCACTCTTATAATGTGGGTATGGTTTAGGGGAGGGGTGGTCGTACCCTCATGCAGAAATTTGTACAGTTTAAGTTAAGGGTATTTTGGACACTTCCCCTCTTTACCCCTTATGACCCTACGACTTAAACTTTTGGGACATTATTCACCCTATTATTCTAAATCAAAAACACTAGAAGCACTCTAAAATCTCTCTCATGATTTTAGTTCAAGAAAGAGGCTAGGGTTTCTTCAATACAATCTATTAAGGGCTTTTAAGAGCAAATCTCTCCAACTTCCTTTGTATCTAAGGCATGTTACTCCTCCCTCATTGTTAGTTCAACTAAATTCATGTTTTAATGGATGGTTTTGATGATTTAATTATGGGTATTATTTGGTTTTGAGTTGTAAGTTGGGGGTTTTGGTTGTTCTTTGTTGAATAATGCTTTCCCATGTTTTAACTATGGTTTTCATGTTCTATTTATGGTTTTGAATATGTGATGGTATGGGAATGGTAAGTTGGTACTTGGTTTTGTTTTTGGAAACTATATGCCCTCATTATGTTTGTTAAAATGCCTAAAAGAATGATTTTGTCACATGGTTTGACTATTATTTGAAAACCTTGCATTGCATAATATGGTAATGGACTTTAAATTAGTCTGGTTGGTTTTAGATTGTTTGGAAAGGTCTTGGAGGCCATGATTTTGGTTTAAATGAAAGATTAGGCGTCAATTTGGTTTAATGGTTTTTGTATGGAATAAAATGATAGACTTGCAAGCTCTAATTTTTGTATGATGATACCAACGGTTAATTCCTAATGAAAAGACTCCTTGGTAAATGTTTTGGTTATGTGAAAAAGGTTTAATTGGTCTTAAATGGGGTTGAGTAGCAAAGTTGTAGAAGGTAGGGGTCCTGGGGGGATCACCATTGGAAAATCATATTTGCCGATGTAAGGGTGGTCTTGGTGACTGTGTGAATTATGTCACACTTTATATTTTGTGGGATGTATTAGTCATCTTAGGTTTCTATTCTCTGTTCGTGCAGTTAACACGCACTAGGCCTCTTTCAGTAGGGGAAGCTAAACCCATATATCCCATGGGTAGTTTTAGGATGGACGAGCTACACAACCCAGGTTAGAGGTTTTCAATGCATGCTAAACCTGGGTCCCTTCCCCGGCATGATATATATGTATGTTTGAATGTGATTTCATATTCTTATTTACTTGGTTTTAAATATTGGAATTATTTTATCCTTATTCCTAAGTACATGCTAGTGTTCACCAACTAAACCATCTTTGGGTATCTTTATCCCCACGCGATGTAGGAACCGACCATATAACTCTGCATGCTTAGTGGTTGGATCCGGGGATAGCTTAGTTTTGGATTAAAGTGGAGAGATTTCGTACTTTTGAAGGCTCCATTTTATGTTATGATCTTTTCTACATACTTTTTTTTATTTCTTAGACTTTGGTTTTGGCTAAGGTCGGGTGCATATCCCAACCAACTGTTGGTTTTATTTCAGTTAGAGGCTTTGTGAGACTACTTTGGGTTGGTATAGGTGGTGTCATTATTAGTGTCAGCCTTTGCATTGGTATTGGTATTAGGGCTAACACCACTTGATTGTATTTATTTATTATTGTTCCATTTTATTATGTTATATAAAATAAGAATTTATCCTACATATGGTGTAGAGAGGTTATAAATGGGTATTGGGGGTCGTCTCCAGTCTCGGTTGGGCTTGACATACTTGACACGACTAGGCCCTTGTTCGAGTCATATCAGATTGGTATCAGAGCCCTAGGTTCATAGTCACTTAAAAGTCTACAAAGTCGTGTCGAGTAGAGTCTCTTTTAATGGTATGTAGCACACCACTTATAAGCGAGCGTCTATAAGGAAGCGTCTATAAGGAATTTAGGAATGTTTCTATTTCTTAAGTTCTATTTTTAATCTGTAAAGTCTAAGTCCTAAATTCCTCTCTAATTCCTGTCTATGCACCTTTCAGATCATGTCTTCCCGATGATTTAAATTTCAAGGGAACTTCCCTGTCCCAAATGGTGACAATGATAAAGGGATATGTTCTGCTCATTTGATCCATACACAGTCTATGGGTACAGTGCTTGATTGTTTTGGAGTTCCACCGGTTCCCTATAGTCATTCTTAGACTCCTCAAACTAAAGTTGTAAATGTTGAGTTTCATCAATCCATTCACATGTTGTCACAGTTGGTAGCTACTCAGTCTGAGTATGGTATTCTTGTTACTCCATCTTCTAAGGCTATAAGGGTTGTCTAGTTTATGAGGTTGAACCGTTTGACCTTTACTGGTGTTAAGATAGAAGAGGATCCTCAAAGTTTTATGGATGAGATGGAAAAGATCTTTCGTGTTATACATGTCACAAACACGGAGGGTATGGAGTTTGCAGCCTACCAGCTGAAGGATGCGATGTACCAATGGTATGAGGAATGGGATCAGTCCAGGGGTGACGGTAATGATTTATCTCTATGCGAGGATTTTTCTAATGTATTCCTGGAATATTTCTTTCCTCAGGAGTTGAGGGAAGCTAAGGCGGAAGAGTTTGTTAATCTGAAGCAAGGTAAGATGTCTATCAAGGACTATGCCTTAAAGTTTCACTAGTTATCTCAGTATGCTTAAGATGGTTTCTAGCATGATGGGTAGAATGAGGAAGTTTACTTTTTGGTTGTCTAGAGAGTTAATATAGGAGAATAAGGATACCTTGTTGATCAAGGAAATAGATATCACCATGTTGGTTGTGTACATACAATAGGTATAGGAAGAGAAGAAGAAATCTAAAATAGGGGAGAGGCAGAGCAAGAAGTTTAGGTTCTCTAAGTAGGGTAGTGGCCAGCAGCAGAGTGGTAGGTATGGTCGTAAATTACCTAAGAATAAGTAAGGCAATTTTGGGTCCTATTCGACGGATAGTTCTCCCGACCCAAAACCGTTGGGTGATAGGCATTTCTATGGTGGCGATAAATTCAGGGTATAGGGTGCCCAATCTCAGGCTAGTGAGGCCTAGTCAGCTCCATCATATCCTCTCTGAAGGTTTTTTATGGTAGATTGCATCAGGGTTACTATGATGAAGGAAAGGACAAGTTCTTTAATTGTGGTTAGCTATGGCATATGGTTAGACTATCATGTTGGTAAGGTCGCTTTTGGGGCTAATAAGGTTCGTGTTGCCTCTTCTTCATCTCCTGCACCGAAGGGTGTACCATCTAGTTCCAACACTGGTTGAAACTACCTATATGCTCTCATTATTCGACAGTAGTCTGAGGTATCACCTAATGTTATGACTGGTATGTTGAAACTCTTTTCCTGTGATGTGTATAGTTTACTTGATCTGGGGTCTACTCTTTCTTATGTGACTTCATTTGTGGCTGTGAATTTTGGTTTTGGTCCAAAAAATATTTCAAACCCTTTTTCTGTTTCTACCCTGATAGGTGACTCTGTGATTGCTAGAAGAGTCTTTAGTGGTTGTGTGGTATCTGTTGGTAGCAAAGAAACTTTGGTGGATCTGTTTAAATTAGACATGGTGGATTTTGATGTCATATTAAGGATGGATTAGTTTCACCCTTGCTATGTTTCTCTAGATTGTCAGACCTATAAAGTTGTCTCTAAATTCCCTAATAAGTTAGTTACTGAGTAGGAGAGTGTTTCCCTAGCTCTTAAGGGAAGTTTATATCATATCTTAGAGCTCGAAGATTAATCTCCAAAGGTTGTCTCTATCATTTGGTCTGGGTTAAAGATTCTAACTCGGAGGGTCCTTCTTTGCATTTCATCCCAGTGGTAAATGAATTTCCTGAGGTCTTCTATGATGACCTTCCTGATGTTCCTCCTGATATAGATATTGAGTTTGGGATTGATCTTGTTTTGGACACTCATCAAATTTCTATTCCTTAATATAGAATGGTTCCAGCTGAGTTGAAGGAGCTTAAGGAGAAACTAAAGGATATTTTAGATAAGGATTCCATCTATCTTAGTGTATCCCCGTAGGGTGCACTGATGTTATTCGTGTGAAAGAAGGATGGTTCCCTTAGGATGTGCATTGATTACCAATAGTTGAATAAGGTGACAATAAAGAATAAGTATCCTCTTCTAAGGATAGATGATTTATTTGATCATTGCAGGGTTCTAAGATTTTCTCCAAGAATGATCTTCGATCTGGGTATCATTAGTTAAGGATTAAGGAGGTAGATATCCCTAAAACTGCCTTCCAAACCCGATACAGGCATTTTGAGTTTTTGGTTATGTCTTTTGGGATGACAAATGATTCACTGACATTCATGGATTTGATGAATAGGGTTTTCCATTAATTTTTGGATCTATTCAACATTGTGTTCATAGATGACATTTTGGTGTACTCTAAGAGTGTGGTAGATCATGTGAATCACCTTTGTATTGTGTTGCAGACCTTGAAGGAGCAACATCTATATGCCAAATTTTTGAAATGTGAATTCTGGTTGAACACTGTCACTGTTTTGGGTCATATCATTTCTAGTGAAGGGATCATGGTGGATCTATAGAAAGTAGCAGTGGTGAAGAAGTTTCCTAGGACCACGATTCTAATCGATATTTAGAGCTTCTTCGATTTAGCTTGTTACTATAGGATATTTGTGGAGAGATTTTTTACTATAGTTGCCCTGTTAACTAAATTGACTTAGATAAAGGTAAAGTTCTTGTGGTTTTATTCTTGTGAGGGTAGGTTTGAAAAGATGAAGGATAAACTAACTTTGGCTCTATTCTTAGCTCTTGCTGAAGGCACTGATGGGTTTGTGGTCTACTGTGATGTATACCATAAAGGACTTGGTTGTGTTTTAATACAACATGACAAGGTGATAAGTTATGACTCTAGACAGTTGAAAGTGGATGAGAAGAATTATCCAACTTATGACTTGGAATTATTAGTTGTGGTGTTTCTATTAAAAATTTGGTGTCACTATTTGTATGGAGTGCATATGGATATCTTTTCTGATCATAAAATCCCGCAGTATGTATTTACTTAGATGTGGTTAGCCTTAGGAAAAGAAGATGGCTTGAGTTTCTCAAAGATTATGATATGAGTCTTTACTACCATCCAGGTAAAGCTAATATGGTTGTTGATTCTCTTAGCAGGTTGTCTATTTGAAGTCTATCTTATATTGATAAAGAGAAGCGAGAGTTGGTGAAAGAAATTCATAATTTGGCTAACCTTGGAGTTTGTCTCTTGGACTCCGAAGATGGTGGTGTATTGGTGTAGGAAATGGCGTGGTCATCTCTTAGTCCCAAAAACAAGGAGAAGAAGATGTTAGATCCTATCTTGATGGGGATTAAGGGTGATGTAGACAGGCAGAAGGTGATGTCTTTTGAGATTAGTGGTAATGGTACTTTGCGGTACCAAGGAAGGTTATGTGTTCTCGACATCGATGGTTTGCGTTAGAGGATCTTAGCTGAGGCACATGAGTCACGCTATGTTGTTCATCCCTGTTTGGTAAAAATGTATCAAAACCTTAAGAAGATGTATTGGTGGAATAATATGAAGAGGGATGTGACTAATTTTGTGGCCAAATGTATTGTATGTCAATAAGTGAATGTTGAGCACATGAGGCCTAGGGGTTTGTATCAAGAAATTGAGTTACCTGAATAGAAGTGGGAATTAATCAATATGGATTTCGTTACCGATCTTCCTCAGTCTCGAAACTAATTCAATTCAATTTGGGTCATCGTGGATAGGATAACAAAGTCGGCTCACTTTTTGCCAGTAAGGACTAACTTTTTGGCTGAGAATTATGAGAGGTACCACCATGAGATTGTGAAGTTGCATGGGGTACCTATTTCTATCATTTTGGATCACAGTACGTAGTTTACATCTCATTTTTTCTAGTCATTCCAGAAAGGTTTGGGGGCTAGGGTAAGTCTTAGTATTCTTTTCACCTGCAGTTGGATGGGAAATCCAGGGTAAGTCTGAGTATTTTTTTCACCCGCAGTTGGATGGAAAATCATAAAGGATTATTTAAACATTGGAGGACATGCTTCGTTCTTTTGTGATTGACTATGGTGCTAATTCATTTGAGCACTTACCTCTTGTAGAGTTTGTTTACAAAAATAGCTACCACTTAAGAATTGGGATGGCTCTAATTAAAGCATTGTATGGTAAGAGGTGTAGATCACCTATTAGGTGGTTCAACGTAGGTAATGCGGAGATATTTGGCCCAAACATGGTTCACCGGGATATGGATGAGGTAAAAGTGATTCAGGATAGGCTTAAGGGTGCCCAAAGTTGCAAAAAATCCTAGGCGAACGTGAGGTGAAGAGAATTGGAGTTTGAGTTTAGGGATAGGGTGTTCTTGAAGGTGTCTCCCATGAAGAGAGTGATGCGGTTCGGGAAGAAGAAGAACCTTAGTCCTCGATATGTGGGTTCTTATGTGATTTTGAGGAGGGTTGGTAATGGTTTCTATGAGTTGGAATTTCCTCCTAGTTTGAGCTCCATTCACCAAGTATTTTATGTCTTTATGTTGAAAAAAAGTATTGGTGATCTATCGTAGATTTTACCTATCAAGGATATTGGTATTTCAGATTGCCTATGTTGTGAAGAGATCTCGGTTGAGATCTTGGATCATCAGGTTCGTCGGCTAAGTACCAAGGATGTAGCTTCAGTAAAGGTTCAATTGAGGAACCATAAGGTGGAGGAGGCTACATGGAAAGTTGAAGAGAACATAAATTCCAAGTATCTATTAACGTTTTCTGCTAGAGATGTTTTTATGGAAGGTATATGTTCTTCATAACAATTTTACTTTCAAACTTTATTAAATAAATGGTTGATTCCTTGGTATTCTATTTTCTATCTTAAAGGTAAGGGTAGATATATTTTGGGGATTAAATAGTGCTAGTACTGCCTCGTTCCATCATTCGAGGATGAATGATCCAAGTGGGGGAGAATTGAAACACCCTGGGTTCTAGTCTTTAGAAATTTCATTAGTTTTGAACTCTCTGGATATCGTTCAACTTGATCTTACTTGTCGTATGATGTGGGTATGGTTGTAGTGTCCTCAACTCGTAAGTTTTTCAATATATGGTAGTGAGGTTTATGGTGTGTATATATTTTTATAGGTACAGATCATATGGTTGGTGATGGGTTGGTCCTTTACTTAATCTAAAACATAGTAACTTGACTTGGCTCTAAGTACGAGTAGCTCACTAGGATCCATAAGGATAGGTTATGAGTGGTAAGGTATGGTGGTATCTTGTCCAGTGTCGATCCTTTTGGATCCTTCTTTTGGAATGACTCACACCATACATGTCGTATGGTAAAGGTACGATTTGAGTAAGGGGTTCATATAGAGGACAATGTGTAATGTTCAACATTCGGTCTAGGCTACGAGTGGTGGATACCACTCATATATTGTGGATATGATTTGGGGGAGGGGTGATCATACCCTTCTGCAAGAATTTGTACAGTTTAAGTTAGGGGTATTCTGGATATTTCCCCTCTTGACCCCTTATAACCCCACGACTTAAAACACTTTTGGGATATCATTTACCCTATTATTCTATATCAAAAACAATAGAAACACTCTAACATCTCTCTCAAGTTTTAAGAAAGAGGCTAGGGTTTCTTCAATACAATCAATTAGGGGCTTTCAAGAAAAAATCTCTCCATCTTTCTTCATATCTAAGTCATGTTACTCCTCCCTCATTGTTAGTTCAACTAAATTCATGTTTTAATGGATAATTTTCATGATTTAATTGTGGGTATTGTTTGGTTTTAGGTTGTAAGTTGGGGGTTTGGTTGTTCTTTGTTGAATAATACTTTCCCAAGTTTTAACTATGGTTTTCATGTTATATTTATGGTTTTGAACATATAAAGGTATGGGAATGGTAAATTGGTACTTGGTTTTGGTTTTGGAAACTATATGCCCTCAACATGTTTGTTAAAATGTCTAAGAGAATGATTTTGTCTCATGGTTTGACTATTATTCCAAAATTTACATTGCATAATATGGTAATTGAAATTAAATTAGTTTGGTTGGTTTTAAATGGTTTGGAAAATCCTTGAAGGCAATGATTTTGGTTTAAGTGGTATCTTGGGAGTCAACTTGGCTTAAGGCTTTTGGCATGGCATAAAAGGATAGACTTGCAAGCTCTAATTTTTGTATGATGATACCAACGGTTAATTCCTAATGAAAAAACTCCTTGGTAAATTGTTTGGTTATGTGAAAAAGGTTTAATTAGGCTTAAAGGGGGTCAAGTATCAAATCTGTAAAATATGGGGGTCCCGAGGGGATTGCCATTGGAAACTCACGTTTGCTGATGTAAGGGTGGTCTTGGAGACCGTGTGTATTATGTCATACTTTATATTTTTTGGGATGTACTAGTCATCCAAGGTTTCTATTCTCCAATTGTGAAGTTAACACGCACTTGGGCCCTTTCAGCAGAGCGATCTGAACCCATATAATCCATAGGTAGTTTTAGGACAGTCGAGCTACACAACCCAGGTTAAAGGTTTTAAATACATGCTAAACCTGATTCCCTTCCCCAGCATAATATATATGTATAGATGGATATGATTGCCTATGGTTATTTACTTGATTTTAAATATTGGCATTAATTTATCCTTACTCATGAGTACATGCTAGATTTCACTCGCTACCCCATCTTCGAGAGGATGTATCCCCACCCGATGCAGGGATCGGCCATACTACTCCTCCTACTTAGTGATCGGATCTGGGGATAGCTTGGTGTCAGATTGAAGTGGTGTGCTTTCATACTTCGAAAGGCTCGATTTCATGTTATGGTCTTCTCTTTATACTTTTTATTGTTTCTTAGACTTTGGATTTGTCTAAGGTCGGGGGCATGTCCTGACCGTATGTTGTTTTGATTTCGATTAGAGGCTTTGTGAGACTACTTTGGGTTGACATAGGCGGTGTTGATATTGGTGTCAGCCTTGGCATTGGTATTGGTATTGGGGCTGAAACCGCTTGAATGTATTTGATTTATGATTGTTTCATTTTGTTATGTTATATAAAATCAGAATTTATCCAACATTTGGTGTAGGGAGATTATGGATGGGTATTGGGGTGGTCTCCGGTCCCGCTTGGGCTTGAGGCACCCAACACGACTAGGCCTTTGTTTGGGTCGTGTTATTATGTGATGGAGTATATTAGCAGTTTAGAGTTCTTTAGTTTACCTGCTTTAATGATGGAGCACATACATTAACATTTTCATGGGATAAATGGAAAACATGGCATGCCTTATGGATACTGGTTGAACAGAGTGTTTGATCATTTTGGTATTTTTTGTGAAATAGAACTCTTGGAACTATGATACCACTTTTTGGTATGAAAACTCTAATAAAAACTGAGAGTGTGGTAAAAAGATTAGGAACCATCTCTCGAAAGGAGCTCAACAAAGAAATAGAGGAATTGAAGTTTAACACAACTGCTAAGGATGCAGAGATTAGCAAATTGCAAATGATAATTCAAAATCTTTCTAATAAGGATCCAAGTGTCTTTGAGGAGCTTAGAACTGAGAATTCTAAGCTAAAGAAGAGAGTTTCAACTACAACTGATGAGGTTTTTAGCTTGAATGCAAAGATAAAGTAGCTAACTAAGGAATTGTTACACTGTTACGCTACAGAAAAAGAATAACATGGCTCTACTTCTCCAAACCCTATTCCCCAGTCCTTCACTTATTTAAATATTCTTGATTCAAGTGGCTTTTTTTATGGAACACTTAAATGTTGCACTGAAGTGATACTTAACTTTTACATATGAATGAATCCTTTTTTGTGTGTGTCATCTATCTATTATTTACTTTAAAAGTTGTTATTCATGTTAGTGTTTCACTAGTGGCCTTGAGTTAATTAACTTATGCTTATTTTACTCTTGGTTTACTATTATCACTTTTTGATGATGCCAAAAGGAGGAATACTACTAAATTTATATGGTATAGACCAGGTACGGGTGTAGGTGTTGAACTGGAAATATAGGCATGTATTTTGAATATTGGTTAAGCATGATGGCATATTGATAGGGGGGAGAAATCTTGGTGAAGCATGTTGGTTCATGGTGATAGGGGAAAGCATGGTACATAGTGATAGGGGAACATTCATCGATAGTAGTGGTGATCACTCTGATTAAATGAGATGAATGAAATTTGATGCTAAAAAATTTGTGGTTGGTTTTTCATCATCAAAAGGGGGAAAATAGCTATATCTTCTTTTGATGATGATCAACTGACAATAAGGGATCATGTCCATAGGTCTTCATGGAAACATATGGCTGTCACTATCCTGAGCAATTTTATCTGTTAGTGTAACAAACTGCACAGGTGAGTTGTATACTAGTCAGTACACCTGGCCCAATCAACATTCTACCTTAATTATTATCCAGCTATAAATAGAAAAGAATACTTTTCAATTTAATAGATTTTGCAATTTGGCTATTCAAAGAGAAAACCGGCAAGAACTCAAATATTGTTGAAGTTCCAAGCTTCTGTGTGCTGAGAGTGTGTTTGTTCTTGAGTTAAGTCTTGATCTACAACTTAATTACTCGTCTTAAAAGAGTAATGCTTTTCTTGTGTCTTTATAGTGCTTAGGTAGAGTTACCTGAGTTGATATTGGTTAGAGTTAATCAATATTGAGGTGAGATCTAGACAGAGTTGTCAAGGAGAGTTTATAATAAAGTTGTTGCAAACTAATGGACCTTAGAGTTAAGTTCCAATGGAGTCTATAATCATGACTTTGATTATAGTGGATTTTTGAGTGCTTGTGAGGGTAAACCATGGTTTTTCCTCCCTTGAGCAAAGAGGTTTCCACGTTAAATCTTTGTGTTCTTTAATTTTCAGCAAGTTTTTGTTTCCTAATACTTTACTGTTTTATTTTCTGTGTCTGAGTCTAAGGGACCTGGTCCCCCCATAGCGTGGTGCAACCCCCTACGTTTCAACAAAGCCTCTACATACTAATGAGTTGCTGGGACAGTTCCCTAGCTAACTCTAGATGTCTGAAACTAAAATGAAATACTAAAAGAAAGAATACAAAAGTCTTTTCCTCAGATGATGATGACTCACCACTATCCGCTACTGAGAGGGTACTATACATACTAATTGTGGGGTTGATGCTGAGCACTAGAACCTATATCATAAGATGATATAATGTAAAAAAGTTTATGTGATCAGTACTTTGAATGTACTGAGCAGTTGAGATATGCAATTATAAAATACACTGGACATGCTGGTCAATACTGACAGGCTATACTAAAATGTACTACTGGATGCATAAGTTGGACTATTTTACAATGACCCTATTATAGATGCATATAAACTAGTATAAAAGGATAAACCTTAAAAGTCGTAGTTTAAAAGTAAATAAAACTTAACTGCAAGTCATGTACAAATACTAAGTCTAAATCTATGAGACAATTATTAACCGACATAAACCATGCGAGCTAAATGTAGAGTTTGATATATGCAACACCCTATTGAAAGGGCCCAATATACCTTGAGAGAGTATAAAGAACTAAACTCTAGTCCAACTTAGTGCTAAGTACACCTCTCATACTAGTTTATATTGATAACTCATAGAATGGATATACAAAGAATGAATCAAAATATACTTTACCTAAAAGTATGTTGAAGGTTTGTATAACTGAAACTATAAATATGTAAACTAAAACTAGTTATGTTTGTTTGTTCTAAAATCATTGAATATTAGGATAACATTTTCATTATACGCCAAGCTCTATGACCAAAAATAAATCCATATAAAAATATTGTAAATCAAGCTAAGTAACTATTCATAAAATATTAGGTTGTTCAAGATACCAAAATCATAGAAAATACATAATTGTGATGTAGGAATCATGAGAGAACTAAAATAATTGGGAAATCATAAAGTAAGTGAAAACCCTTAACCTTTAATATGTTGAATATATGAAATTCTAAGTTATTTGAGACATAATGGGAGAAAGTGTAACCATTTATTAAATCCCACATACCTGTATTGAAGAACTCTTATTAGAAAGATTGATCTTTGCTTCAGAGGAAGAACCATAGTTTCTCTATTTTGAGGAAATAAACCGCTCTTTTAATATTTTTCTATTTATTTAGGAGAGAATGGGGGTAAAAGGTCAACTATTTCCTCTCAAAATTCCCTTATAATGATGTTTTATAAGTTTAGGAAATAAGGAAAGTACGAAAATACCACAAGAAAACTATTTTTAAAATCTTTTGAACATAATGAACGAGCTAAAGAATGACTCATCCTATCAACCAACGAGTCATCGGTTCAACTCGTTATCATTGAGGCCGTTTACTACAATTTAGTATCTTTTCCACTAATCAAATAGATCAATCCATTGGTTGTCCCTACAACTCATCTTAAATGAATTGTTGATTCCTAGACTAAGGTAGTCTAGTGGCCACAACAATATTAAACAACTTGTGATACCTCCCAACAGATTATTGTTTCCTCTCGTGGTCAATGAGGTGAAGTGTTGCATCCAAGCAAACAGGCAAGTGTACGTATCCTCACCAAGTAATATAGTGGCCTTTTACAAGCTAAGTATCGATCCCTCAGACACTTGTGTTAACAGCTATCCCAGTCTAGTCTAGCTATTAAGATTTCCTCAATGCAATTGTAATCAAAAGTAATTGTAGGTAAAAACTAAGAATAGTTAAACAATTAGTAAAGTAAAGTTTTGAACAATCACTGGGGAAATATGAGGTTTAAAGAACTGTGAACAATTATACTACGTTATATAACTTTATTGGTTTTGTTATTTATATTTGTTGTTGGTTCAAGGGGTTGATATGATGACTACGGTCTTGCAAACCTCTTATCACCTATCTAACTTAGTCCTACAACAACATCACCGAGTGGGGATGAAAGAACTAAGTTGAATACATTCATATTTCGTGTCGTAATTGAACCAAATAGGTCACTTAGGTATATTCCTATCCTAAATGCAAATTATAACTTCATTCAATTAGAAGATTATATTCCTATTTTATCTATCCCACGTTCTATCCTCTTGTTCATCCTTCTGGGTTCATAAGATGATTATGCATGAATTCGTAAAATAGTGATAAAAAGGATAAATAGCAACAAATAATAATAATAAAACAAAATCAAATCAATTCAAAATAATAATACTCATGTTCTGGGCCTTAAACCTGAAAAAGGGTGTTTAGCCACTCATGGACGTAACCATAATCCCAATGAATAAATACATGTTAAAATCAATAAAAAAATAAATTTAATGGAATAAATACCATATTTGAAGTGTTACAGTATCCTTTAAATACCCAATGTCATCTAATGTGTTTAACGTAATGACTAAGTATCCTATTTATAGGGGGACAAGAATTGCCGATTTTAACATAGGATCATGCCACTCCAATATCACGTCATCTAGGAAGCGTGGAAAATACTAATACTGGAGGAAAACTATTTTATTCCATATTAATATTCTATCAAGGGATTTCCATATCCTTATCAATGCACCTAGGCAGCGTGGCACGCCAATGAGTCCAAAACGTCCAACTTTGCTTAGTGTGAGTCCCTTGCTTTTGTCCTTCAACTCCAAGATTTGTGGTGTTGTTTCCATGGTATTTACATATTGTATAACCTCTATTTATCATAATTATAAAATAACCATTCATCACATGTAATCAAACATCACAAATTAGGACTCAAAACAAGATAGAATCCAAGACAATGAACTAGTAAAGGTCATAGCTCAAGCTAAGAGTACTAGCTTTTGTCATTTGAGATTTAACTTAATGTTTTGACTCTAGAATCCATATGAACACACCTTAAACACTAAAAATACATGAATTAACAATTATATGCTTATTTAAACCTTTAAAAACTCACTAATCACAAGAGAAACCCTCAAAAAAAGGCTACTTAAGGCCTGAATAACAAGGCTTAAGTGCATAAATCCTCCTAAGATCATGAAGCATCAAGTTTCAATACTTAAACTAGGGATTCTCAAAATTATTGAATGGATGAATTATCCTTTCTCACAATGGGTCATTGCGATAAGGTAAAATAATAGGTCATTGGTACTGACTACGACTCTTAGTCTTGAGTCATCTTGTTGGGTTTTTTCTGCTGGTTTCAATTGGTTTTTGTACTAAGCCAGGGATTTAATCTTAGTTACTTTTAGGGTGTTATAATATATCCTACTTGGGAATATTTATTATCAAATAAAGACAAACTATGCCAAAAAAATAAGGAAAGAGTTGCAATCCTAAGACTGAGTTCTAAAAGTAGAATACTGACATAATAACTGATTTCTGATTGAAATACATGGAGAAGTGAATTCTTGAAATATGTATGCATACTAAGACATGAAAAATAACTAAGAGGCACATGAAAAATAACTAAGAGGCATGAAATTGAATGGAATACTAAAAATTAACCGTTACCTCAAGCTGGAACTAGATTAGTAGGGTAAAAGTAAAGGTACTTGGTCATCATATCTACTTCTATTCCCGAATTAGTTCACTCAACTAGATGACTCATCCAAAGAACCTTTATTGAGGCAACTTCTTTGTTCCTTGGAAAATAAACATAATAGTCAAGAATCTAAACTGGAACCTGTTTATGAGATAAAATATTAAGTCCAAACTTTCTAAAAAAACCACCAAGGTTGGATCACTAATGCATTTCTTCAATAGAGATAGATGGAAGAATATATGTAACGATGCTAAATCTGCAGGAAAATCCAACTCATTTGTGATATACCATGGTTTAATGGAACTTTTGATGCTTAAAACAAGGAAATTATTCAAGTACTTAGGTATTCTTGTTATATGTGATGCGCTTTTATGTTGATTATGCAGGAAAATAGAGTTCAAAGTCAAGAATGAGAAAAAAGGATGAATAGGAGTTGATAAAGATACCTATGAGCCAACCCATGGATCGTAGGTAGTACCTACGAACCCGTAGGTGGACACATAGATAGAGATGTTAGAGTTCTAATTGTTGATGATCCAATTCTGATTTCTACGGCCCCTACCTATGAGGCATAAGTAAAACCTACAGATCATAGGTTGTGTTGTATTTAGGTGTTCTACAGCCTGAAGATTCCTCTGATTTCCATGAGCATACTAATAGCCCATAAGTACAACACATGACCTGTAGGTTGCCTCTAGCATTACGGACGACTCAAGTTTCCTACATTGTTTAAGATAGATTTTTTTATGTATCTATAAATATACTTTGGATGTTTAATTATCATTTTACACCCTTTATATATTTTTTACATAATTTTGAGTCTTGATATCCATTATTGATCTTGGAATTATTGTTCTTAGTTTTTTAGGTTTAAAATTAATTTGAGAATATGGGGTTTCACTATTATTCTTTGTAAGTTTATTCGTATGATTTCATCTATGAATTCTATGTGTACTCCTACAACCATGAGTATCTGAACCCCATAACTTGGGTTATAGGTACCCTGATTGACTAGGAAAGTAGAGAAAGTGTGTAGTCATTCTACATTGGTGTTCTTGCATGTATTAGGGTTTCCTTTGCTTTGATTCCTTTTTTAAAAATTGCAAATTTTAAGAACTTTCCTATATTTGTACTTGCTTGAGAGAGAGGTAGATATTAGAAAAAGGATATCACAATAGTAAATTAAATCTACCAACCCTTCAACTAATTAACTTGAGACTAAGAGAAGATAGTTAATCTGAGATCCAGAGCAATGGTTAGTAATGCGACACTTTGAGATCGAGTGGAGATGAGTGAAATTCACCCAAGCCAAGGTCGAGAGATGGTTAAGTGATACACATCTTGTTAGATTTTGCATGACAGACACCGAGATAGTTTAACAAGCATGATAAGTGTGTGATGTTAAGAAGTCAGGGGGAGCACAATCCTAGTGATTGTATCATATTAATAAAAATCCTATTAGCCCATCATTGTTATTGTTATGTTACTTTTACAAAACCCTCTGTTACTTTTTGCAATTTCCATATACATCAGTAAACTGTGATAGATTTTTGACCTATTCCTCATAGGAACAACCCCAATCTTATTGGGTTCTAAATTTGAAAAAGGACCACTTTATACTTTCCAGGAGGTAAAATTTGTGAACATCAAATATTGGCACCATAGCCGAAGAATACAATTACAAATTGATTGATTGAGTTTGTTGAGGTCATTAGTTTTTGGCTTCGACTATATCTAGGGAATACACCGGTGTATGCCCAATACTCAGATTCAAGGAAATTCCCTAATGTATTTGATCTTAAACTTGAATGGACCTTATGATGGAATCATAAGATGAAGAGAGTAAATGAGTTTGATCAAGGAGCCCAACATAAAGGGGTTCATGATGACCCAGATGCATTAAATTGGCCACATCCACATGGTATTCATAAAACTACTAAGCATACCACTGTCGATCAATAGCCAAAGAAAATACAAGGTTACCACTTGCCCAACATGCTGAAAAGGGGACTATATAGGTAAAAGAAGATCATCGAGCAACACTACATAGAGATAGAATTATAATGAATAGAAATCAACCACCCTCTTATTAATACTTGCAGGTTTATGATGATCTAGAGAAGGATTAAGGTAATGGTGATCCAATTGAGATAGGTGCTATTATTTCTCTTTTTTTTTTCCAAGGAACAAAATTTGACATTACGAGTGCAATAATTTAGTTTCTTAATCTGACGGGAGTGTTTTATGGTTTTCCTATTAATGATGTGAACATGCATATTATGAACTTTGTTGGGATTGGCACTTCATACAATCTATCGGGGGTGAGTCAGAAATCTCTATAACTCTGGTTGTTCTCATTCTCTCTTATAGGTAAAAAGATGTTATACGTAGAAGGGATACCTTATAGGTCCATTACCACTTGGATGAGTTGAGGACATAATTCTTGGACTAATTTTTCCACCATCTAGAATGCTGCAGTTGAAGGATGAAATTTATTATTTTAGACAGTTACATTTATAGGTACTCTACGAAAATTTTTTGAGGTTCAATAAGAAGCTAATGAATGTTACCAATTAATAAAGTTCAAGGAGGAACTTATGGAAGATATTCTATAGAGCTGTGAATGTAAATACCAAGGTTGTGGATGATACTATTAATTGTGGGGCTTTCATGAGTCTTCGTTGGAAGCAAGCTATAGAAATCTTAGTCCGGATCACTAAAACGAATCGAGAGTGGCATACTCAAGAAGTGGATAAGTAGGCCGGTACTTATTATATTTGTTACTCCCCCAATTTTTTGTTCCTTGAAAATTTCTAAAAAATTTCCCTCACTGTCCAGACTACGACTTACTCTATGAGTCATAGGGAGTCTTAACGAGTCATTACACCCAAAGTAACCTAAAAAATATGTGTGTGACTAAGTTCTGCTCTGATGAGTATCTCACTAAGAGTCGTAAAGACCCATTATGAGTCATTGAGAGAAACTGATAGGATGTCTAGTGTATACCCAAGTGCATTTTGTGTTGACTACGACTGGACCCTATGACTCATAGGGTCCCATTATGAGTTGTATTAGTTAAGTCATAGGATCAGCCGAGTGTGACTTCCCTAGATAATATCTTGGATACGACTCATGGTGATGATTCATAATGAGCCCTTACGAATCTTATAGTGACTCGTAGTCACTGACAACTAAAATTCAGCTTTTAATTTGAGGGTACTTTAGACAATTCCCTTCTTACCCAAATTAAAACTCAATGTTCATAAAGAACTCAAGGGGGTTATTTCCCATTAATAACATATCAAACACTATCAAAACTATCTCAAGTCTCTCCAGCAAAATACTTAGGGTTTCCAAGAAGTATGTCATCCAAGGGATCAAAGGTTGAACTAGTTTCATGGAACTTGGTATCTCAGGCATGTTACTCTTCCCTAATTTCTAATTTATTAAAATAATAAGTTTTAAAGTGTTGTTCATATGATATTGATGTTGGTTTTGAAACATGGGTTAAGGGTTTTGAACAATTTTTATTTATGTGGTGTTTCATGTTTGTCCCTGTATGGGTTACATTTAAATGGTGGTTTTAAAATCAATTTGATGCATGGGTATGGTCAATAAATTAGGGGAACTGTGATTTCCCCTAATTTGTGAATATTGACAATTGAATTGGTAATGACCTCAACCCCATATTTGATGTTGGGCGTATTTATACCCCTAAGAACCATAATTTATCCATATTTTAGCTAAGTTTGGAGGATAAAATATATAATTCCTGCACTTTTAGTCCATTTTCCTTTAAGTGAGCTAACCTATGTGATTAGCATGTTTTCAGGTATTAATGATGAAGATTTCATCACTTTGTGGACCTTTGGACAGCAAAGGAAAACTTCAAATAATAGGGAAGGAAGCTTTTGGAAGTTTGTGGACTGAATGTGATGCATGGAGAACTTGTCCCGGGAAAAATCAGTATTTCTAAATATTTAGGGATGCAACAGTAACTTAGTAGGACAAGGATGTTATAAAAACCCTATTTGCTGAATTTTTCAGCATTCTTTTTGGATTCATTCATTCGATCACTTTTAATTATTCAGTTTACAGATTCTGTAAGTTTAAGACAAAGAAAAATGCTAAGGCTACACGAACGGCTAAAGGGAAGAAAAACGTCAACCTCTTGTTTGACGCCAACTTCATCCCCATCGTGAGATTATTCTAACTTTGGTATGATGATGATGTCTTCTTTGATTTCCAGTGTACTCATGAGTAGCTAAACTTCTCTGTTAGGGTTATGGAAACCTTGTAAGATACTATCTATTGCTATAAGTTTGTGAATTCTTGATGTGTATGCTACTTATATCATTACTCTCTTTATTTTGATTAAATTCTCATGGTTGCAAACATAGAGAACATTCCATTATAGCATTAGCTTGTTCGGAAGAAAAGTTACATGTTTGGAAAAGAGAGTGTGACAAGGAAATAAGGCTTCTAACCTCTATTTACACGTTAATGCCTTAATCGGATTAACTTCTTGGAGAATTTGTACCATTCGTTATACACTTTAGGCTCGGGAGAGCTAAAGTGAAATAAATCCTTGATTGTTGGGAAACACTTGGATTTAGAATTAGAATACGATTCTCTATAAGTGCATGCATGTCTAAATTCCGCATTACTCATAGTTAATAGAGAAGTAGAAACTACAAGATGGATATAACCCTAACTTATTATTCTCTGTGATTAACCTTTACTAAACAAATCATTCATTCGTTACTTTGATATTATTAATTCACGCCTAAATCAAAACCCCCTTTTTTCGTGGAATTTTCGACAAACAGTCTACAAACAATTGCAACACTTAGTGACCAAGTATTCCCCGTGGGATTCGACACCCAACCTAGTTGGGTTCTATATTTGACAGAGACCCCTTACACTTTCTAACGAGATATGTAGTTTGGGCGTTATCAAATTTTGGCGCCGTTCCCGGGCAATACGGTTGTCAACTAAGTTTGTGATAGTTACTAGACCTTTTGGTCAAAGATTCTCGAATTTTACTTTTTGTTTGTTGTTTTTGTTTTGTTCAGGTTTGGTAGAGTGCATGCCAAATACACGAAGATCTGGTTAGCCATTATTACCCATAAATCCTGAACCACAACTTATTGGCAGAATGGATGCACAACGTAACTTTGAAAGAAGGGATGCTCAACAGGAGCAGTCTAGGTTAGCTGCATTGGCAGCTGCTCAAGTGCATCAACAGAATATTGATAACCCAGGTCGGGCAACAAATCTTGATGATGAGGACCTGGGTGATGATGAGTTACTTAATCCACGGCGTGCAGATGAGGTGGCAGCACCTATGAATAGGAGAGATCGTTAAGCTAGAATGAGACCTGAACGTCGAGCTGTGCAGGATCCTTTTGAGGATGATGATGACGATCTGGATGGGGCTGGTGCCACAGGGGTATTATTCCTCCGCCCTAGGCACCCGGAGCCAAGTTCAATATCACTAGCACCATGATCCAGCTATTACAAATCAAAGGGTTATTTGGTGGACTTGCAGGCGATGATCCGAATATACATCTGATCAACTTTATCTCAACATGCAAGTCATTTGACAATCCAGGAGTTGGACAGAATGCAATTCGACTGCGCTTATTTCCATTGTCTCTATCTGGAGAGGCAACTCTATCGTTGAACGGGCTAACTCCTAATTCTATTACTAATTGGAGGCAACTAAAAGACTCTTTCCTTGAAAGATTCTTTCCGCCATCAAAAAGAGCACAATTAAGAGATGAGATCAGCAATTTTCGACAGCTTCCAACTGAAGCTCTCCACGAAACATGGGAGAGGTTCAAGAAGAAGCTTATGCGGTTCCCAAACCATCAGATGACCAATATCCATTTGATGGAGATATTATACAGGTCTTTGAATTCGGTGACTAAGCCAGTGGTTGATAATCTTGTAGGTGGGTCATTCATGGACCTTACTTTTATTGAGGCAAGTAATATGCTAGATCGTATGACAAAGTAGAGAACAGCTTGGCATACCAGGGATTCTGAGGTAGCAAGCTCTATTGTATCTATTGGCTTGGCGGCAGAACAAAGGCGAAGAGAAGAGGAACGTGAACAGGATATGGCTCATATGAATATGCAGATGGATCTTCTTACCAAGCATTTATTATCAGGGAAGACCGAAAAGGTTAAGGACGTTGTATCACAGGGAAGAGATGAATCCAATTCTGAGGAGGAAGCAAATTATTTGAATAATCAGGGGGGTTTCCAAGGCAATGCCCAAGGAAACCAAGGTCGGAACTATTATGATAAATACGGATACAAGAATTAGACTGACATGAGTGGTTTGTATGTTCCTCCTGGAAATCGTGAGGCCGCGGCATCTGGCTCTGGGAAGATGTCCATGGAAGATATGATGGCTAAGCTATTGAAAGGAGTGGAGGCAACCAACACGGGAGTAACGGAGGTAAAAAATGATTTGTCCTCAATAAATCAATTGGTTGATTCGTATTCCACTTCAATAAAACAGTTGGAACAATAATTGAGTCAACTATCAGCGGCACTCAATCAAAGAAAAGCTGGCACCCTACCTAGCGACACCGTGCAAAATCTAAGGAATGATTGATCATGTATGGCTATTACTACCAGGAGTGGTAAGGTGTTGGAAAATCCATCCAAAGGCAAACAGGTGGTTGATAATACAGAAAAGAATGTGATTGAAGAAGATTGTGGTGATTCTGTAGAAGCTGAAAATCAGAACGTTCATGACACTACACTTAGACGTCACCAGCCTGAAAAGATTAATAATCTGAAGCAAGATAAAAAGGAAGTGGTGGAGAAAACTATTCCCTTTCCACCACCACCTTTTCCTCAGAGACTGAAGAAGAAAGCAGATGATACCAGGTTAAGTAAATTCATGACTATGTTGAAGCCGCTAACTATTAATGTTCCTTTGGTGGAGGCGCTGGAACAGATGCCTGGGTACGCTAAATTCATGAGGGACCTTTTCACAAAGAAGCAGGAAGCAAGATATGAGCTGGCAGATAATGTTCATCATATAGTGCAATCGCTACAAGATCGTTAGTTCAGAAGAAGGCAGATCCTGGTGCTTTCACTATTTCATGCACGGTTGGATCTTTGGATTTTGCTAAGGCATTGTGCGATTTGGGAGCTAGCATCAATTTGATGCCTCTATCGATTTACATAAAGTTAGGGTTGGGTGATCCTACACCAACCAATATGCGGCTCGTGATGGCAGATAGGTCGGTAAAACAACCTGTTGGTATCTTATATGATGTATTGGTGAAGGTTTCCACCTTTATTTTTCCTGCAGACTTTGTTATTTTGGATTGTGAGGTGGATTCTGAAGTTCCCATAATCTTGGGGAGTCCTTTCCTTGCAACAAGAAGTGTGCTTATTGATTTAAGAGCTAATGAGCTTTTATTTCGGATGAAGGATAAAGTGGTCCATTTTGATGTATGCAAATCAATGAAGCAGCCCAAAGATATGAATGTGTTCTTTGTAGCTGATGTTTATTATGAAGATGAGAAAGAATTATCTGTAGAGAAGCAGCTTATTGTTGATCCATTGGTTGTTGTGCTTATAAATTTTAAGCGTGAGGATGTTGATGAATATGAAGAAACTATTTGTTCTCTAACGGGAATAGGGTCATATTCTCATGCTCCTAAGAAGCTGGACCTTGATCTTAAGAATCGACCTTCACCACCAGCAAAGCCATCCATTGAAGAACCACCAGTGCTAGAATTAAAAGAGCTGCCCAGCCACCTGAAGTATGCATTTTTGGGAAGTGGTGATACACTTCCAGTTATTGTTGCGGCTAATTTAGGTGAATAGCAAGTAGCGGCTCTCATCTCTGTTCTAAAAAAATACAAGAGAGCCATTGGTTGGACTATTGCTGATATCATTGGTATCCCTCCTGGGATATGTATGCACAAGATTCAGCTCGAAGAAGATTGCGTGCCCACAATTGAGCATCAACGTCGTTTGAACCCACCTATGCAAGAGGTGGTGAAGAAAGAAATTTTTAAGTGGTTAGATGCTGGGGTGGTGTATCCAATCTCCGACAGTAAATGGGTGAGTCCGGTACAATGTGTACCTAAGAAAGGGGGCATGACGGTAGTCACAAATGAAAAAAATGAGCTAATTCCACTCAGACCTATCACAGGGTGGAGAGTGTGTATGGACTACCGGAAGCTGAATTCGTGGACGCTAAAGGATCACTTCCCAATGCCATTCATGGACCAAATTCTTGATCGATTGGCAGGGAAGGGATGGTTTTGTTTCTTAGATGGTTATTCCAGATATAATCAGATCTGCATTGCTCATGAAGATCAAGAGAAGACAACTTTTACAGGCCCATATGGTACGTTTTCTTTCAAACGTATGCCATTTGGGTTATGTAACGCACCTGCCACTTTTCAACGTTGTATGATGTTCATTTTTTCTGATATGGTTGAAGAAACCTTGGAGGTGTTCATGGATGATTTTTCAGTAGTAGGTGAGTCATTTGAATCATGCTTGGCAAATCTGAGTATGGTGTTGCAGAGATATGTTGAATTCAATTTGGTGCTAAATTGGGAGAAGTGTCATTTTATGGTGAAGGAAGGCATTGTTCTTGGGCATAAAGTCTCTGAAAGAGGAATTGAGGTGGATCGATCCAAGATTGAAGTTATCGAGAAACTACCACCTCCAATTTCTGTAAAGGGAGTTCGTAGTTTCCTCGGTCATGCAGGTTTTTATCAGAGGTTTATTAAAGACTTCTCCAAGATTGCTAGTCCATTATGCAAACTTTTGGAGAAGGATACAAAGTTCGACTTCGGTGAAGATTACTTGAAGTCATTTGAATGCCTCAAAGTGAAGCTAGTTGAAGCTCCTATTATTGTAGCACTCGATTGGTCTCTACCATTTGAAGTGATGTGTGATGCAAGTGGGGTAGCTTTGGGTGCTGTACTTGGTCAGAAAAGAGAAAGTCTATTTCATCCAATATACTATGCGAACAAGGTCTTGAATAGAGCCCATAAGAACTACACCATCACAGAACAAGAGCTTCTAGCAGTTGTTTATGCTTTTGAAAAGTTTTGTGCTTACTTGTTGGGAACCAAAGTAGTGGTTCATACAGATCATGCGGCTCTGAGATATTTAATGTCAAAGAAGGATGCTAAGCCAAGGCTAATTCGGTGGGTGTTATTGCTTCAAGAATTTAATTTCGAGGTAAAGGATAGAAAAGGTTGCGAAAACCAGGTAGCTGATCATGTATCTAGGCTTGAGAGTGAGAACATAGCGTAACCCGATCTTGAGATTGATGATGCATTTCCCGACGAAGAGATCCTAGCCACTATGGTGGAAGATTTACCGTGGTATGCAGACTTTGCGAACTACGTGGTAAGTAAAGTGATGCCTGAGAATCTCTCCTTTCATCAAAAGAGAAAGTTCATGCATGATGTGAAACACTACTTCTGGGATGAACCGTATCTTTTTCGATGATGTGTTGATGGTGTTATTAGGCGATGCATCTCTGATGTGGAGGTGCCTAGCATCCTAGAAGCAAGTCATGCTTCCCAAGTTGGGGGTCACCATGCAGGTGATCGGACAACCAGAAAGGTATTCCAAAGCGGCTATTATTGGCCTTTATTATTCAAGAAGGCCTATGATTTTGTGATAAGGTGTGATCAGTGTCAGAGGCAAGGCGCGATTTCAAAGCACCATGAGATACCCATGTCTAAAATTCTTGAAGTGGAGCTATTTGATGTATGGGGTATTGATTTCATGGGCCCATTTGTGAATTCATTTAGGATGAAATATATCCTAGTTGTTGTGGATTATGTATCCAAATGGGTCGAAGCGGTAGCGCTGGCTGATAATGAAGGTAAGCGTGTGGTAGCATTCTTAAAGAGAAATATCTTCTCTCGGTTTGGGGTACCACGTACCATCATAAGCGATGGAGGATCACACTTTTGCAACAAGTTGTTTAGAGCCGTGTTGGTGAAATATGGGGTCAAGAAACATAAGGTAGCTACACCTTACCACTCGCAAACTAGTGGGAAGGTAGAGGTTTCTAATCGGGAGATCAAGCTGATCCATGCTAAGACTGTAAATGCTAGTAGGAAGGATTGGTCCCGAAAGCTGGATGACGCCTTATGGGCTTATAGGACTACGTTCAAGACACCAATTGGTATGTCACCTTACCAACTAGTTTATGGGAAGTCTTGTCACTTGCCAATCGAGCTCGAACATAAAGCGTTGTGGGCGTTGAAGCAGCTTAACCTGAATTGGGATAATGCTATTAATCTGAGATTGGAACAGCTGAATGAGATGGATGAATTCCGTCTACACGCATATGAAAGAGCAGACCTAAAAAAGGAACGAATAAAAAAGTACCATGATCGGAGGATTATCCAACGAAACTTACAGAAGGGTGATTTGGTACTTCTTTTCAACTCCAGACTGAAGCTATTTCCAGGTAAGTTGAAGTCTAGATGGTTTGGTCCATTTAAAATTAGCCAAGTCTACTCGTCTGGAGTAGTAGAGTTAGAAAACAATGATGGTGGTGTGTTTAAGGTGAATGGCCAACGAGTGAAGCCATATATCGGTCTACTTGACTCGATAAAATGTATAGCCACCGTCTATCTCGATGAAGTCTAAAGTAATCGAGATAACTATGTCGTGCCGCGATAATAAATCAAGCGCTACATGGGAGGCAACCTATCATTTTTAATAGTTTTGTATTACTAGGAGTTTGTTTTTGTTAAATAAAAATCCAAAAAGAAGAGTCGAGCCACGACCAAAACTAAGGTGCTTGGTGGGAGGCAACCCATCCGTCTAATCATTTTCTTGTTGCTTTTGATTAAGTGTAGGTGAAAGATGTATAAAGGAGGAGATTGGTCCTAAAATTTTGATTTGAAAGTGAGCCATGCTAAGGGTGGTAAGCTAGGAATGATGGAGCAAATGTTATTGGTTAGGCATTGCTTATGCTAATCTAGGAAATGGACAAGGCAAGGACTATGCTAATCTAGGCAATGGACAAGGCAAGGCCTATACCATTGCCTATGCTCACTGCCTAACATAGGCAACGGACAAGGCATTGCCTATGCAAATCTAGGAAATACCATAGGCGCCGCCTATGTAAATCTAGGCAATACCATAGGCGCCGCCTATGCTAAGCATAGGCAAAGCATTAGTCGCCGCCTACTTATGCATTTTTGTCTCCTAACCCGATTTTACATGGATCAAACCCGACCCATGGCTTAGTCTATAAATAGATCTTCAACCTTAGAACAAAATGCACTTGTTTTCTTAACCTAGGCGCCGCCTAAGCTTCCCAAATCTCTCAAAATTTTTCTTTTTGCTCATCTAATCTTGCAAGATCATCTTCCCGAACCATCACCAAGTAAGTTATTCTTTTATATTTCGTAGTTGTTGCAATACTACGTTTATAATGGTATTTTAGATTTTGAAGTGGTGTTTGGTGATAAGAATATGATTGGTTTGTTATGATACATCTAGATTGAGTAAATGAATATGTGTGGGTGTTCTTGACTTTGTTCCGACTTGTACTTGATTGTTATACACTATCATATTTTTATGGAGTCGAAATTGTGAAGTTAATGCGTAATCGTGAAAGTTGAAAGCTTGAATGTTTGAATGACTCGTTCATCGAGATAATGATCATGATTGACCACGAGCATATGATGTTGTGATTATTTCTTTGTAATAACTTGATATGATCTCTATGTGGTAGTCTTATTCAAGAAGTGCATTAATCCAAACATGAAAGTATGGTTGTGCTAAACATGTTGTTGGAACATATCGCCTAAATGTATGTCGATGAAGTCTGAGTAATCGACATCACTCACTTAATTAGTATGTGCTAACAAATTAAGTGTGGGGTGGTTCCATTACTTTTTGCTTATCGATTGAATCTTCCGAGATGAAGCTAACATGACTTTATTTTAATCTCAGGTAGAATGGCCCTAAAAGGACGACAAGGAAAAAAAAAGTGTCCACCTCGCAGAAAGGTCAGAAAAGGGGAAGAAAAGATCAAGATGAGTCCTCCTCTCTACAAATACCTCGACGCACTTTCGGGATAAAATGGGTCCTAGAGGAGGAAGGAAAGGAGTGGTACAAGAACAACAAAGTGAAAAAATATGTTCACGTGGATTTGATGTAAAGGAGAATCTATCAAAGAGAGAGCCCCGCATTTTGGCGAAAATCATGGCACTAAATCTTGATTCATTTTCCAAGATATGGGGGAATGCAATCTTGATCTAACACGAGAGTTCTATGCCAATTGGTCCCCAAAGACTACCGGAAGTGAAGTGAAGATTTGGGGCCAAGTCTTGCAACTGAATGCGGAGTTTTTCAACTCTTTTCTGGGTCTTCCATCTGTGGATCCATCACCGCTTAAGGAGATTTATCACAGACCTCCCTATAGGACAATCAGACACATACTATGCGGAACAAGGTCCATGGCCCGGTGGAGTCTTCACAAGGATAACGGTCAGCATAATACCTTCTCGTATGCTTCCTTGAACAGAGAAGCTCGTATATGGTTGAGGATAGTCAACTCTTGCCTGATTCCTGGGACACAGTACACAAAGATCACACGTGATAGAGTATGTTTGGTGTACGCTCTGATGACTAATATTCCCATCAACATTGGTGCGGTTATACGATCGTCAATGCGTAAGGCTAGGCTGCACAAAAGGTCCCATTTCAACTTTGGCAATTTGTTGACTGCGATCTTAAGGAAGGACCATATTGAAGAGGAACCTGCAGATCATAAGCTTCCACACAACCCGAAGAAGTTTGATCTTACGAAAGTTAAAGAGCCTAAAACTGGTCATGGCATCAACCTTACCACTGCATAAAGACATGCTCGGGATGAAAGTTTCTTTCGCCATCTATATGGCATGACTCAGTTTACAATGATGAGTAGGGGTCGGGTTCCGACTGATGCAGAGCTTCAGCAGTTGGATTATGACTACCTGATATATGAGCATGTGCGGGCTATGTGTGGGGTAGGGGTACATTTTGAGGAACCTCTCGATGATGACGTACCGACTGACGATAATCGCCGACTGCAATACTCAGACGTGGAGGACAACTCTGATGACGATGATTCTGATGCGGAGGGTATGACCCCAGACATAGAGGAAGAGTCCGACTAATCAGGTTCTCCTTATTTATTTTCCACTGAGGGCAGTGTGTCCAGTCTAAGTGTGGGGTGCTGGTATTTGTATGATATATGGTACTTCTTTTCCTACATTTATTCTTGTTTTTGCTAATTAGTCGTAATTAGTTAGTTAAATTTTTGAATTTTTTTTGTTTTGCATGAAATTGTTCCGATAGACGGCATGGTATTATAACAAGAGTTTGTGATAATTCATTACTATTGAGATATTTAGGCTCTAAGTGTGACTCACTGTGTGATAATTGTGTTGTTTAATTCATTCATCTGTTGGGTCAAGAGTCTATACTGCTCCCAATAAAGTTGACCATGTGCCTTGTGTGTGTGAGGATATAGTATATTCTGTGTTGTGACTGATGCTAGAACTTGCCTGGTGTGTGTGTAAAGCGAAATAAAGAGTGTGAGTTTAGGAGATGATTTAGGCATTTCTTTGGCAGCCTGTAATTGTTTACCTTCTTTTTACCGACTTTTATACATTATCCTAGTTAACCCCCTTTGATCCTTTAGATACTTTCTTTGATAACCTCATATGTAGCCTAATCCATTTTTTTTCAAGACCATAATTTGATCCAAATTCCTAAGCGCTTTAAATTGTAGAGTCATGTGATAAAATAAGAGGAAATTGGGTGAGAGTAATGCCTCAGAGTGTATTGGTACTTGAAATTGTTGTGAAAAGAGTGGCTATCATAGAGTTGTTTTATAAAAAAAAAAAAGAGAAAAGAAAAAAAAAAGAAATAGAACAATAAAAAGATAGTTGTGTTTATAATTGAATAACAAAATATGTGAAAAGGGGTGGTAGATGAAAGGAAAGTAAAGGGGTTGATTAAAAGAGAGTGTTAATGACATAACGTAGTGTATTAAAGCGCTTAGGGAACATAGTCACTATTTCTGGCCAAAATAGTCCTACCTGTCCCTTAGCCTACATTACAACCTGTAAAGACCTATTTGATCCTAAGCTTAGCATTCCGATATTAGTAGAGCATTACACTAAGGGCAAGCCTATGGTAATCAGTTGCAACATAAGAATTCTTTGTGAGAAGTGAGAGCAAGGAGAGTCTTATACCCATGTTGCGAAAATTGCAAAACTGTGAGTGATCATGGGTAATATCTTGTGTGAGACACACATGGTTGATGATTTTTGGGTAGTGTTATATGATTCTTTGTGGCTTAACTTATGGATACGAATTAACCATCCTCTCGAGTCTATGTTGGAGGTTGAATTGTTTCTAGTAGTGATCAAGAAACCTACTCTCTGTTAATAATTGTCGTGCAGGTCTTGTTGAACATTTTGTGTTGCTATTGTGAAATTCTAGTTAGGTGTTTGCATGGACGTAATATTTTGTTTGATGACGAACAAAGCTTTAAGTATGGGGTGGTGATGTTGGGCGTATTTATACCCCTAAGAACCATAATTTATCCATATTTTAGCTAAGTTTGGAGGATAAAATATATAATTCCTGCACTTTTAGTCCATTTTCCTTTAAGTGAGCTAACCTATGTGATTAGCATGTTTTCAGGTATTAATGATGAAGATTTCAGCACTTTGTGGACCTTTGGGAAGCAAAGGAAAACTTCATATAATAGGGAAGGCAGCTTTTGGAAGTTTGTGGACTGAATGTGATGCATGGAGAACTTGTCCCGGGCAAAATCATTATTTCTAAATACTTAGGGATGCAACAGTAACTTAGTAGGACAAGGATGTTATAAAAACCCTATTTGCTGAATTTTTCAGCATTCTTTTTGGATTCATTCATTAGATCACTTTTAATTATTCAGTTTACAGATTCTGTATGTTTAAGACAGAGAAAAACGCTAAGGCTACACGAACGGCTAAAGGGAAGAAAAACGTCAACCTCTTGTTTGACGCCAACTTCATCCCCATCGTGAGATTATTCTAACTTTGGTATGATGATGATGTCTTCTTTGATTTCCGTTGTACTCATGAGTAGCTAAACTTCTCTGTTAGGGTTATGGAAACCTTGTAAGATACTATCTATTGCTATGAGTTTGTGAATTCTTGATGTGTATGCTACTTATATCATTACTCTCTTTGTTTTGATTAAATTCTCATGGTTGCAAACATAGAGAACATGCCATTATAGCATTAGCTTGTTCGGAAGAAAAGTTACATGTTTGGAAAAGAGAGTGTGACAAGGAAATAGGGCTTCTAACCTCTATTTACACGTTAATGCCTTAACCGGATTAACTTCTTGGAGAATTTGTACCATTCTTTATACACTTTAGGCTCGGGAGAGCTAAAGTGAAATAAATCCTTGATGGTTGGGAAACACTTGGATTTAGAATTAGAATACGATTCTCTATAAGTGCATGCATGTCTAAATTCCACGTTACTCATAGTTAATAGAGAAGTAGAAACTACAAGGTGGACATAACCCTAACTTATTATTCTCTGTGATTAACCTTTACTAAACAAATCATTCATTCGTTACTTTGATATTATTAATTCACGCCTAAATCAAAACCCCCCTTTTCCGTGGAATTTTCGACCAACAGTCTACAAATAATTGCAACACTTAGTGACCAAGTATTCCCTGTGGGATTCGATACCCAACCCAGTTGGGTTCTATATTTGACAGCGACCGCTTACACTTTCTAATGAGAGTTGTAGTTTGGGCGTTATCAATATTATGAATTGTTTTTTAATATGAAAAGTATGCATATTGAACTAGTCTTGAACTATTTAATAATGTGAAAAGTCAATAAAGCATAATGATTTTAATTGAACCTATGGGGATGTGTAATTCCCCAAGCTAATGCATAATTCAAACCAGGGGGCTATGAATTTCCCCAAATAATGAAAGTATTTTGGCATATTGATGTTACCTTAAAAGTGTAGTTAGTATGATGATACCAACAATGTATGTCTAAATGTGTATTATGGTTCAACGAAAGGTAAAGCGTAATAAATTATTTAACTAGGATTTAATGAGGGTTGTGTAGCTGAGTCATAAAATTAGAGGTCCAGGGCGACCAATACTGGAAAACGCAGTTGCCGACGCGGTGGTCTAAATGACCAGCTGGTTTGAGTCCCCCTTATTTTTATCATATGATTAGGAGGTTTGAGTCACCTATATTATAATACATTATTTGGTTCTTAAGTCACCTTGGTATAACTGGAGGTTTGAGTCCCCCATAGTGCATATGTATACCCTCTAGGTTGTGCAACCACTCGCACTAAGGTCCTACCATCTAGGGTAGAGTTGGGACCATATAGACTGTGGGTGCCTTCTTATGTTATGATGGTTGAGCTACACAATCCATTCTGAGTTTTAAAGTGCATGCTAATTCTTTTTCTCTTTCCTGGTATATTACTTATACATGTATTATGATGTGATTCATATGGTCTTGAAATGACTGGAATTGATATTATTTTATCCCTTATCCCTGAGTTACATGCTAGTTTTCACCCCATTAAACACCTCCTAACGTTGTATCCCCATGCAATGCAGGCACCAAAGATACTTCTACTCTTCTTGCGCAGAGTTAGATGGATCGACTCGATTAGTCGGTTGGTTATGGTGAAGTGGTGAGCTTCTATTCTCCAAAAGATAGAGAAAATTCATCAGTTGTTGTCATATATTAGAATTGAGGGTTTTCATTATCATCTACGTTATTATTTTCATTATCATCTATCACAGTCGGGGACACATCCCGACTAAGACTGGTTTTTGGTTCTTTTGTTAGAAGGTTTTGTTGGATTATTGTGGGCTTGTGTGATATTGGTTGGTTGTTTTGCCGATTATCGATTATCAATTATAGATGTGACTTAAATATCATTAAGCTTATTCTTATGTTATCTTGTTATATGTTCAAAACTAATCCGATGAAGGGGATGTTGTGTTTACTTAGTTAGGTGCAAGGAGTGGTCTCCGGTCCATGTAGGACTTGAGATACCCATCATAGAAAGACCTTGGTTTGGGTCATGACACTATTGGTGCATCCTATGAGAAGAGATCCCTATATGAGATAGCGGGTTAAGAGGTAGCATAATTGAGGACTAAAGCAATTTGAAGCAATCGAAGCAGAAAAAGTGATAGTAGTGGAATCATAATGTAAATTCTCTATATATAAAGAGTCTGATTCTGAAGAGGAAATAGAGTACTTAGATACAGAGATGATGGGTTTCTAATCCAAGGTACAAGGGTCTAACTAAGACTCTTAGAACTCAAGAAAAGGGGATCAAGGTTGAAACTACTAATGAGACAGGTATAAAGACATGAGTAGAGAGCATGATGGTGAATGGAAGAGAAATGATGATTACAAGGAGATAATGGTCTTTATATTCCACCAAAGAATCATGATGTTGATTCCAAAAGTTTGAAAATAAAGGTATTGTTTACTAAGCTTGTTAAGGTTTTAGAGAGCCAAAAGAGTTTCCTTAAGGAGATTAAGGCTGTAATATTAGGGTTGTGCCAAAAAGTAGAGTCATGCAACCATGATTAAGCAACTTGATCAGTGGTTTGGGAAGATGTCTGCCACATTGAATCAACATCAACCAGGCAATCTTCCTAGTAATACTATTCAAAAATAAAGACACTCATTGACTGTCCATCACTACTCGGAGTGGTATAGATACTATTGATCCACCTGTTCATGTAGTTGTTGATATGAAGAATGATATTGTTGTTGATGATGCAAATGAAATTGAAACTGAAAAGTTGGTGATGAATGATGAGGCATATCTATAATGATCCTCCAGGTCATTTTCTGTAATTCCACTTAATTTTGTTGTTAGAGCTTATCCAGAGCTGCCCAATGCCATTTATGACTTTTTGGAACTGATAGTTTGGTTACCAGATGGTTAGTTTAGTTTTTAGAGCCAATTCTCAATTTAGAAGTCTTCATTGGTTCCAAATGGCCATCGGGAGAAATATTCAATAAAATGATCTCAAATGAATATTCCAACTTTGGCAGTAGCTCCAGAATCTCTATTTTGGGCTAGGTAGACCTTTGGTCGGATCCCAATGTACCCGAGCTCATTTTGACCTAGGGGTCGAAAAGTTAGAAAATTCAAAATTTAGGTATGGGACCCACATTTGGTCGAATGGAAAATATAACCTCACCATCACGTTTGGAACATCAAAATTAGTATGGTTACATAGTTCATTTTCTCACATTAGATTTTGAAAGAATCCCAGGGTGTTGTTGGAAAACTTGGAAATTTTCCAAGTTTCTAGTGCTTGATAAATCCCAAGCTACACCTTCACTCTAAAGATGATTGTGGTCATTGTCAAATATAGTAACACAACAAAGGTTGGGGTTGAATCCCAAGGGAATATGTGGACTTGTGGATCTCAGATGATGTAATCAACAGGCAAAAACAGGAAAAGTTAATAAGGGGATTTGAATGGCAATATCAAACAATGAGCAAATATCAACTTTTGTTGTAATTAGTATTGGTGAACACTAGGATTGTGTTCCCCTTAGCTTCTCAACTCGGTAGGATTATCGTGCTTTGTTTAACAAACCTAATACCTTGTATGTAAAATCGATAAGTTATGTGTCTTCTACAATCTTTTTTGGACAAGTAGAAGGATTTCACCCTTTAACGTTTGAGTCTCAGGATGTCGCCTTACTAACATTATCTTTGTCCCGGTTAACTATCACCTTTTGGGTCTCTAGTTATTAGATGAAATATAACCTTCTTACTAAGATAAACCCTAGAAGCATGGATCGATAGTTAAACTCCAAATTACTATTGTCTTTATCTTTTTCTAGTCACTACTCCTATTTGGAGTAAGTAGCAATAATATATGTGGGATCCTAAAGTTGGCCACCCGTTAAGAAAACTATTATATTGAAGATAATGCAATACATGCATGGGTATCGGTTCATAAAAAAATAGCACTTCCCCTACTACATCAATCCACCAGGGTTTCCACAATCCTAGTAATGGGGTTTAGACGTTTATGCTTGCTAAGAAATCCATAACATTCAAAATCAAAAGTATAAATGAACTCACAATAATAAGAAGTAGAAAAGTCACAACTGTAGTTGGATTAATCAACCAAAGTCAATAAAAGAGAATCCCAAGATCAAAATTGGATCTTGGAATCAAAATATATTTTTGAATATGAAAAATGTGTTATATCCACTAAAAGCACATAAAGGGTATTTATAGTACATGAGGAAACCCTAAAACCAAAGCCTGAACAAAGTAGGAGAAAACAGGGTCAGTGGCCACATGTGGTCTGTTCCTGCTCCCTGACCTTGGGAGAAGGTAGCACATGCGGTTTGTACTTGCACCCTGACCCTAGGCGCAGGTCGTACCTATGGTTAGCAGGGTGAGCCCAGGTATAGGGCTCAGGTACTGGATGAAAAAAATTTGCAAGTCAGCTCTCGGGATTTTGGACTTCTGGCACTTGTTTTGCCTAGTTACGATCTGTAGGTCCTACTTGTGGTCCATATATTGACTTAGTAAGTGCTGGGAGTTAACTTTTCATCTCCTCTTCGATTCTTGAACATGCTTTGATCAGGAATAAGTCAGAAACTGTCCTAAATATCCATAATTTCTCAAAAAAGTAGCCAAAAATATATTTTTCATTTTTTTCACGAACTTAGCATCCAAAACACGATATCCTACAAAACATACCCAAAAAATATCATAACTAACAGAATAATCTCAGAAACTTACATATTTTCCTCGTTTTACGCATCAAAAGTGAAATATTTCTATTTCACATCAACACCCTCAACTTAGAACGTTTGCATGTCCTCGGGCAACAAAACACAACAAAAGCAAAAACAATGCTTAACTTGGAGAATCTAAGTTATTCAAGGTAGTGAGTCAACAATTAAAACTCAAATTACCACATCCCCTCCTATCTCACTTTTCAAAACAACTATGTATGAACATGAAGAACAACAATGTGACACGATGGGATGAAGGTATGGCAATTACATTAGTAATAGATAACCACTCATATATCAAAGTTACACTACCCAAAACTAGAAAATAGCTAGCAATATGACTCAAGTTCCCTCACAACAAGGATGTCCCACTCGCTCATATGAAATAATGCATGTAAATGTAGGGACGATTAAGAAACACTCACACTTAGAAGAGAAGTTCCAATCAATATGTATCAAATACCATAGGTTTTCCCTTATTTTTTTTACCTTAGAATTCAGATAGTCAATTTAGGATCACTACAGGACTTTTCTAGGCTTGTAATGTAGGTTTGGGGCTGATATGGTACATATGGAAATATCAAGTGACTAATCCTCCTTGGCACTACACTAACCTTGGGGTCCCACTTACAAACCAATTTCCTTTTATTACACCCTTGTTTCTTCCTTTTTATTCTTTATTGCACATTCAGGTTGGGTGTGGTCTTTTATTCTTTCTTTTTAATTTTTTTTACAATTTTTCTTTTCTTTTTATTTTTCCTTATTATTTTTCTTCTCTTTTTCTACTACATCATCCCTACTAACTTTTATCTTATTTTACCTTTCTACATTTCCATTTTACACTATGCACCCCTATGATATCCACCCTCAACTTAGGCATTTTTCAGGAGTTAAGGTGCACAATATCCTAGGAGGACCAGGGCCAAAATAGGTTTATTGTAACACAAGTTAAGGTGCCCAATGTCCAAGGAGGACCAAGGCCAAAATAACTTTATTGTAACACAAATGGGAAGGTGACTAGGTAAAACAAGAAAAATAGGCTACAAGGATGAAAATAGGGATCAACGGATACAATTAACACATGGAAGGTCATTTAGGCTAAAAGTAGACTAAAATAAAAAAATGACCTATGATCCTATCGTAACTGAATATATTTCAACATAGGCAAGACTAATCAAGAAATTAAGTTCTGAATTCAACACACAAAGGGAACTAGGTAGTATCTCACACACACATAGCACAGTTAATATTACCAACTACTACTTATCCAATTCATGTAATTGTGAAAAAGTGATTATCATGTCCCTAATCCTAATTCTACAAAAGGATCCATAATTTTCACACATATATACATTCACACAGTTCTAAAACACAATTTTCAGAGGGGTATCAGTTTTCTCAAAAATCAATGAAACATGACTACTACCCTAAATATTTAAAAATCTCCTAATTACACAAAAGCACATCACAATACAAAACAAAACACTATACGACACAAATTAACCTAGACATGTCGGTTCTACAATCATACCACGATCGGTAGGAAAAACACGGTAATAAAAACCCTCTGCGGCTATCGTTATCCTACCCCCAACTAAAAACTGTGCACTATACTAAATGCGCTAAAATAATAGAAAACAAAGTGAATGAGGACTTATATGGACAGACTAAGCATCCGTGTCATGATCTTCCCTAGATGAGGGTATATTCATTAGTGAAGGCCATGGTGGTGGCGGTGAACTATGAGAATATACACTCGCATCTAGCTCGGCATGTCTCTGCCTATCAACAAATCCAGTATCTATTAAATCATGGTTAGACCTTTTCAGGGCTTGCTCATATGGACTATCTTGATTCTGCAGGTCCCCCTCTCGGCCTCTCTTAGTCCCAACTATGGGGATCATCACATCATCCTTCATGAATAAATCAAAGTATTTGGAACAACATAAATGTGATGGATGAATAATTAGGGATACAACTTAAGGTATGGATGATATGTGGTTCTTAGTGAGAGAGCATACCTCTGCTATAAGTAGGTCCATCTCCTCCCTAATATCTTCTAGATCTGGCATCTCAATCCTGTTGAACTGGGATGATACTCATGTCTCAAAAGTATCTATTCGTGCATGTAACTCATCTTATAGCTCAAACATCATAACCTGAAGTGCAGACTGCAATCTATCCTCAGTCGTCTCTAGTATAGTCTTGACCCATGGATGGATCTTCTCATACAATGATGCCACCTCAGTCACAATAATCGGTAGCTGAGTGGCTGTCACCTTTATTCTCTCTTCAACACCTGGTATATATGGAACACTAACCTTTGTAACAACATCCTTATCACTAGTGTTAATCACAGACACCACTCACAAATCATATGGCTACTATACTGTCAAACACACATCAAACACTACTTGCTCATCATTTAGTATAAATGTGATCTCCCCTAAGTCCATATTAATTAATACTCTACCAGTGGATAGGAAGGGTATACCTAATATAATAGGAGATTTAGAATTCACCTCACAATCCAGAAACATAAAATTAGTGGGAAACATAAGGGATGTCACCCTTACTTCTACATAACAGAAAACACCTACTGATATCTTCATAAATGAGTCAGCCATGAACAACTTTATGGATGTAGGTTTGAGTTCCCCCATCCTCAAAAGCTTGTACATAACTAGTGGTGTCACATTTACTCCCGATCCCAAGTCACCTAAAGCTTTCTTGATAGTGAAAAACGTAATAGAACATGAAATGGTGACTGCTCTAGGGTCCTTCTTTATTTCAAATAACAGTAAGGATGGGTTCACACTATAAGGGTTCACGTGATCATTGATCTCAACAACCCAATCCTCACCACTGTCATACTCAAAATTATCATCACACTATGTCAACTTTTTAGACTCTGCCTTAGGAGTCTTATTGCTCTCATTGCTATTAATATTCAACTCCTTAATAGTAGGTAAAGGCGGATCATCAGTAGTGGTACCACTGCTAGTGGTGATAGCTATAAAATGACTTATAGTTGGTGGACACTGAACTTTTTCACTCAGAAGAGTAACAGACTATTTTTGTTTGATCATATCAGATATTTTCCCGAACATGTGCTTTAACTTCTTAATTGCAGTGGCATGAGACTCAATATTTTGGGTCAACCCTTAAATGTAATCCTTAATCTCCTTAAGGCTATTCTCATGATTATCTTAACCCTTCACCAGTTTGGTCAGCATTTCTTTCATTCTTGATTTCTTATCTCGTCTTCCAGGTAGAATGTACTTGTCTCCCTTCTCCTTGTAATCATCTCTCTATCTCCAATCACCTTTTTTGTCCCTACTGTGATCTTTATAGCTGTAATCATAGTAGTTCTGACCTTGTTTTTCTTTCCCTTCATGTATAAAACCCTCCATCAGATGATCCGAACACCTAGCCTCTTATTCTAATGCAGACTCATAAGCTCTAGAAGCTACATCCTGTGCTCCTACTGTATAATCTTTCTCAGAATTTGTTATCACAAACTACTAAGCCAAGAATCCAAGATCAGTCCTCAATAATGCAATCTCTTATGCCATAGAATCATCAACTACTCTATAGTCACTGAGAGCACCAATAACATAAGTCTAAGAACCCCTCTCGACCTATTGATTTTGCCACCCTTGGTTAGATAGAGAAACCTAATCCATAATACCAGAAGCTACCTTCCAACGTAGTCTCATAAAATCTCCTTTAGAGGTTGTGTTTTCCATGGCTCTAGAACTAATGTTTAGGGCTCTATAGAATAACTCCAATAAGTTTGTTCTTGAAATCTTATGGTTGGGCACCATACTTGACTTCTTCTTGAACCTAAACCATGCCTCGAACATAGATTTTGACTGTAGCTGCCTAAAGTTGTAAATCGCATCCTTCTTCTACAATATCCTAGTTGGAGAAAAGAACCTGTCCAAGAATTTCCTATGCAACTCATTCTAAGTAGTGATAGATCCTCTTAGAAGATCCCTTAAACATAAATATGCTTCTCCTATAAGCGAGAAAGGGAACAACCTCAATCTAAGTGCCTCTTGATTGACTATTGTATATGATATAAAGTTCAAATTCTAGTAAAATTAGCTAGATGCATGTTTGTGACATATGTAGACAAATTTTCAAATGCACTCTTCATGCAGAAGATCTGGATCATAACACTCAATATATTAAACTTAATACTAGAGGGTAAAATAGGAGAAATAACCATCTTACTTAGATAAACCCTAGAAGCATGGATCCTAAGGAAATACGTGGAATTGTGGATCTCAGATGCTATAATCAATATTCAAAAACTAGAAAAGTAAATGGGTGGATTTGAATGGAAAATACGAATAAGGAGCAAATATCAACTTTGGTTGTAATTAGTATTGGTGAACACTAAGATTGTGTTTTCCCTGAATTCTCAACTATGTAGGCTTAGCATGATTTGTTGAACCAACTCGATACCTTGCATATATAATTGATAAGTTATGTACCTTCTAGTGTATTTTGGACTAGTAGAAGGATTTCACCCTTTACCTTTTGAGTCTAAGGATGTCGCCTTACTAACCCTTATATTTATCCAAATTAACTTTTACCTTTTTAGTCTCTGGTTATTAGATGAAATCTAACCATCTTACTTAGATAAACCCTAGAAGCATGGATCAATAGTTAAACTCCAAATTACTATTGTTTTTATCTTTTCCTAGTTACTACTCCTCTATCGGAGTAAGTAGCAATAATCTATGTGGGATCCAAATGTTGGCTACTATAATACCCATCACTAAAAGTTTTCTATCCATTATATGACTCATCCTATGAGTTATATGACCAATATATATGTGGTATATTGAAATTGTATCCAAAGTGATATGGCATAGTGAGCCATCTGTTAAAGGTACGACTTGACCCTAAGATTCTTGAAGAAGGGTATGAGTCGTATGAGGCCAAGTCATGAGAACATCAATGAAGACTCCTTGAGAATCTACCTAAGATACGAGTGGGGGGTTAAGAGTTGTGTGAGCATGATACAAGTCGAAGGTTGATCAGTGTGTCCCTCCTAGAGACTTCCAAGCTTACAAGTCATAGAGTCTAGTCATTCCATTGCATATGAGTCATATGGTAGACTCTCAAAGAATGGCGAGTAAATTATGAGAAGTTAAGTTAAGTTAAGGGGATTTTTAGTCTTTTTCTCCTTATAACTCCCAACTCATGACCCTATACTAAGGAAAGGTGTTACTTTTCCCCTTTTTTCATCGAGTAAACCACACAAAAATTTTCATTCCATTATCGAGAACAAGATTAGAGTTTCTTTCAAGATCATCATCTACCAAGTCTCACAGGTAAAGTTTACTTCACCAAGCCAAGAACTTTGAGGTATGTGGGGTTTATGAACAAGGATATTCTTTCATAGTTGTATCAAAAACTTATGTTAATGTAAAAGTTATATGATTTTCAATTAGGGTTCATACCAAAATTATCTTATCTCGAGTTAATGAAATTATCATATGATTGAATTATTAAAGTGCATCCATGTTCTCATCTATTTATGTTTTGACTTGAAGATTCTCTATTATGATTTGAATACCATGAGTTTGATTTGAAACATTGATTAAAGATTTCCAATTGAATTTTAAGCATGATATTATATTACAAGTAATATGAAAGAAAGTATTATATGTAAGGCTTAAGTATAATCACCAAGTTTACAAGTAAGTTTGTTCTTTTTATTCAATGACAGGACTTGAAATCCATATTTGTTAATTTTGATTATGATTTAAAGTAAAGAAAAACATAATTGAATTTTACTCTATAAAACCCTGATGCTAATTTAAGGTGGATTTCCTAAAGTATGATCCTATAAGTATTTTGGGAGTAGTATTTAGCATCGACAAGGGAATACGGATGGGCTTATCCTAAATTCCTAGAAACTATGAGCCGTTGTAGATTAATCTTTCTCCCGATATGGATAAAGTAAATTGATCACTAAGATTATGGTTTTATTCTAATGGAAACGGTAGAATAACTCTCACCAACATGGGTAATACATTGGACTCTGTGGTAGCTTACATGGTTTATGTAGGTTAGAAGTATCTCCCATATGAAAGGCTAAATGTAAAGCTGTTAGAACTAAGTGTTATTACTCAAAAAATTTATTCTTATGTTAATTACTCATGTTTATGATTTTGCAGTCTTTGTTTTATTCAAGCTCAATGTGAGTCATTTACACATATCATGAATTATTTGAAAGTCTATGTGTATATTCAGTATTGTTTTACTTATGAATTCACCCCCACATACTCAGTATATTCCAAAAGTACTAACCTACATATATTTCTATGTGCTACATTGTCTCATAATGTAGATACTAGTTATAGCCCACACATCATAATCAAATAGCGTACAACTTCTAGTTAGTAGGTGATGATTTCTTTTAATTTAAGTACTCGAGTCGACTATAGTTTTAGTAGTATATTTATTCAATCATATTGATTAGAGATAGTTGGGGGTCATGTCTCGCTACCTATAGTCAATATTACTAGAGAATATATTCAGCAAAAACATCTCTTTAACTTATTTATTTCATATTTATGTATCTTATTCAGTCGCTCATGAGTTATGCCTGTATCATGGGTTAGCTTAGGATCACTTGTGGTTCTAAGCACCATGTGACATTAAGAGGGTAGTCTCGGTGCATTACAAACATGGTATTAGATAACTGAGTTCAAATGTCCTAGGGTGTCTATGAAGCTGTGTCAAGTAGAGTCTTATGGAATAGTACAGATACATCTGTACTTTTCTTCGAGAGGCTACATGGCATTTAAGAAATATTTCCCATCTTCAAGATCTAGATCATGCTATAAAGTTGTTCTCTTAGAAACTTTTATCAATTTGTATGTTACTCCATAATTCTCCATCTATGATAAATTCTTGAGATAACATGATTAGTAATTTCCAATTTCTCCCAAGATAATGCTCTCAGATTTACTATTGGTAACTTTAGAAGTCACACGAAGGACTTTGGAGAAGCCCGCTACTGTGTTTAAAGTCCTTCAATTCAAAAACTTATGTCCTCTTCCATATGAATTGTATAGTTAAGAAGGATATTCTACATAATAAGATTTTTCCTTTAGCCTTTCATTACAGATAATGCTCATGATAGGAGAGTTTATGTACCTAGATTTTGAATATAGATTTACTTAAGAGATATTGTTATTTAGTGTGTTACAATTCATAAGTAGTAGAACACCTTAGAGTTGGAAGTATGGATTTAGTAGTGTAGTGACAAGAAATTTAAAGATCGTGAATGGATTAGAATATATTCATGGATATATTCATGCTATTAAGTAATGATTGAGGTGATGTATCTTTAGGTGTTACCTAAAGGAGTAGTGAATATGGTGTAGGTTTCGTGGTGGAAGGTAGAGAAGAAGTTATTTGTTAAGGTGACTTAGAGTATACTTGGAGTAGGAAAGGGGTTCTTGATTGTATTACATAGAGTTAGAAAAGTATAAATTATTAATGAATGTATTTGGTGGTTGAGTATTGTCAATTTAGTCTTCCATTGTGGTTTTGAAAAAATAGGAGTTTAGTTTAAACTTATAGAGCTATGAAAGTAATTCAGGTGTATACATGGGTAAATAGTAGTAATGTGTAGAAGGAGGATGTGCTAATGTATTATAATAAGATGTACCATATTATTATGATTGATTATTGTTATTATGAGGTTCTAGTGGGCTAGTGTTTCATGGTGTTTTATTTTATATCCTTAAAGCGAGAATTTTATGTGAGTGTGTGTTGTTAATCATATCTAGCACTAGACACTAAGTTTGAACAGTAGATGATCAGCAAGGTAGAAATAATGATTGCTTGGTTAGTGATGCTAGTTATATGGAAGTGATCTAGTGGGTTAGGAATAGTGTATGCAAGAGTTTAAGTTCATTTATATTCAATTAAGAATGATGTTGTAGGTATGATTTACAGGTATACCAAAGGTGATATGTGGGTTGTATTATTTTTTAAGATTATTAAGGGTTGTATGTGGTTAGTAGTACCCTTGAGTTTCTAAATGGGAAGAAGGCTAGTTATATAGTATATGGTATTCTTAATACCTAAGTTATGGAGTTGTGGATAGATGATGTTGAGTCTTTTGGTATGATTTTGATTCTCGTGGTTTAGGGAAGAATATAAGTTTATAAATATTATACAAATTATGTGTTTAATGAGACAAGTATGTTTGCGGGAGAGAGTGTAAGTCTATGACGATGATTATTAAAGATAGAGAATGTTAAGGATGGTATATATGAAGGGATTGTCCAAGAATGAAGTTAGTATGTTTTAAATATAGTTCATTCGAGTGAGTTGAGCATTTCTCTATAGAACATTAGAATCAAGAAATTATGGATCAGTCCTAGGGATATGGAAAAGATCCATAAGCTTAAAAGGTTGTCTTTAATCTAACAAGGAGATGATAGTGGTGATGAACAAAGCCTTCCTAATTCTTTAGAGGTAGAGGTATGGACTGCGTACATCTTACCCCCCCAGACCCCACTAGGTGGGAATACATTGGGTTTGTTGTTGTTGTTGTTGTTGTTGAGAGAGTAAATGTTTCTTTTTGAGGAAAAATTGTTGTATGCGTGTTTTATGTAAGGCTATTAGTTTGAAGGATGGTTGAGTCAAAACTTTTGATACATGTCATGGTGAGTTGAGAATTTTATGGGTTTTTTATTCGGATAGTACATCGGAGTTGTTATTGAAAAGGTCTATTAGAGAAGGTGGAGAAAATTTTCCTAGATAGGTTATTTGCTTAGAAGTTCATATGTGGTTATAATAATATGCTTGAGTGTCATATTGATATATAAGTGGATGGGTGCATTGCACACTAGTGAATTCCTAGTAAGAGGTTGAATTTAGTTGTGGAAATGGTAAGAAGAATTATTCTTAAGATGAGAGCTGTGAAACGTGCATGGGGTATTAAATTCATGGTTCAGACTTGTTTTATGGTGTATTGTGTAGGACCTTGTGATTATGAGTTAGGCTTGATCATGGTGAAGGTATGTAGTTCAACTCATACTTTGGAGGGAATGGTTATGTGTACCCATGTGAGAATTATAAGTTGCATCAAATGAGCATAGTATTTAAAAGGAACAGTATAGTTGAGAGAATGTTTTAGAAGTGTGGTTAAGCTTGAAATTAGTAGTTGCATTGCCTAAGGCTTAGAAATTATAACATATCTTATATTTCATAGTCCTATATTCCATGTTATAGAGTTGTAGCCATGTTGCAATTCCTTCTTCAGATATCTTATTCAAATCATGACCAAAAGTTCCTTGCTCTCTAATGTTATTACAACTTCTTGCAAAGAGTATTGAAGAAATACACCAGTTGAGTATAAACTTTCAGTATGATTTAGTCTGTGTAGCCAGCAATTCAGTTCAACAATCAAACAAATAAGCTCATATGGTTTTCCATCTTGCCATCTAGTCTTACTATACAAAGTTTCATGAGTATGGCTATGCAATGAGGTAAAATATTTGCATCCATGCAAATTACGAATTTAGCTCAGTCCATGCATCATGAATCAGTTTCAAATTCAAATATTAAGCCATAATTTAACATGTAAGTGTTTAGTGCATCATCTCATCCTTACCCAAGTATTTTAACCAAGTTAGTTTTATTTGGGGATGAATGATCCCAAGGGGGAGATATTGTAATACTCATCTCTAAAAGTTTTCTATCCATCATATGACTCATCCCCTGAATCGTATGCACAACATACAAGTGGTATGTTAAAATTGTATCCAAAGTGGTATGGCATGGTGAGAAGTCTATTAAAGGTATTAACTGACCCTAGGAGTTGTCAAAAAGGGTATGAGTCGTATGAGGTCAAGTCGTGAGAACGTTAGTAAAGACTCTTTGAGAATCTGTCTAAGATACGAGTGGAGGGGGGTTAAGAGTCATGTGATCATGATAGGAGTCATAGGTTGAACTCATAGGTTGATAAGTGTATGCCCTCCTAGATATTTCCAAGATTACGAGTCATGGAGGCTAGTCGTACCATTGCATGCGAGTCGTATGGTAGACTCATAAAGACTGGTGAGTAAATTCTGAGAAGCTAAGTTAAGGGGATTTTTAGTCTTTTTCTCCTTATAACTCCCAACCCACGGCCCTATACTAAGGAGAGGCATTACTTTTCCTTCCTTTCCTATAGATTAAACCACACAAAACTTCTCATTTCATTATCAAGTACAAGATTAGGGTTTCTCTCACGATCATCTCCCAAGTATCAAAGGTCAAGTTTACTTCACCAATCCAAGAACTTCGAGGTATATGGGTTTTATGAACTAGGATATTCTTTCATCCTTGTTCCTAAAACTTGTTTTAAAGTTAAAGTTATATGATTTGAAATTATGGTCCATACCAAAATTATCTTGTCTTGAGTTTATGAAATTATCATGTGATTGAAGTATTAAAGTGTATACATGTTCTCATCTATTTATGTTTTGACTTGAAGATTCTCTATTATGATTTGAATATCTTGAGTTTGATTTAAAACATTGATTAAATATTTTCAATTGAGTTTTAAGCATGATATTATATTACAAGTTATATGAAAGAAAGTATGAGATTTAAGGCTTAAGTATAAGTACTAAGTTTACAAGAAAGTTTGATCTTTTGATTCAATGACAAAACTTGAAATCCACATTTGTTCGTTTTAATAATGATTTAAAGTAAAGAAAAACATAAGTGGTTTTCACTCTATAAAACCCTTATGCTAATTTAAGGTGGATTTCCTAAAGTTTGAGCCTATAAGTATTCTAGGATTAGTATTTAGCACCGAGAAGTGAATGCCGATGAGTGTATCCTAAATTCCTAGAAACTACGAGCCACCATAGGTTAAGATTTTTCCTAATATGGATGAAGTAAAGTGATCACTAAGATTAAGTTTCTATTCCAATGGCATGGGTAGATTAGCTCTCCCTAATATGGGTAAGACGTTTGACTTACAGGTAGCTCACATAGTTTATGTCGGTTAGAAGAAACTTCCATAAGAAAGTCTAAAAGTAAAATTGTTAGAACTAAGTGTTATGACACAAAAATTTTATTGTTATGCTACGTTACTCATGTTTATGATTTTGCAGTCTTTGTTTTATTCAAGCTCAAGATGAGGTATTTACACTTAGCATGAATCATTTGAAAGTCTATGTGTATTCAATATTATTTGACTTATGAATTCACTCCCACATACTCAGTACATTCTAGAAGTACTGACCCATATATATGTCTATGTGCTAGATTGTCTCATAATGTAGGTACCAGTTGTATCCCACACAACATAATCTGATACTTTGCAGCTTCCAGTCAGCTGGTGATGAGTTCTTTTGATTCATGGAATCGAGTCAACTATAGTTGTAGTAGTATGTTTATTTAGTCATATGTGTTAGGGATAGCTGAGGGTCATGTCCCGGCTACCTATAGTTAATATTAGTAGAGTATTTATAGACGGTCATTTAAAGTTGATGTATTTACTTCCAGTTTTGATTTTTATAACCAATGTCTAAATTTTTTAAATAGTTTTGTATTGAATATATTCAGCAAAGACATCTCTTCTACTTATTTTTATCAGATTTATGTATCTTATTTAGTTTCTCAAGAGTTGTGACATTATCATGGGTTAGAGTAGAATCATTTATGGTTTTATGTACCGTGCAACGTCAAGGGGATAGTCTCAAGGCGTTACAGATACCCGCACTTCCCCTACTTTGTCAATCTGCTAGGGTTTCCACAACCCTAGCTATGGGTTTTAGATGTTTATTCATGCAAAGAAATCAGTAACATTCATAATTGAAAGTATAAATGAACTCACAATAATAAGAAGTATAAAACCCACAACCATAACTGGATTAATTACAAAAAGTCAATACAAGAGAGTCCCAAGATCAAAATTAGATCTTGGAATCAAAATATGTTTTTGAATATCAAAAGTGTGTTCTATGTACTAAAAATCACATAAAGGGTATTATAGTACATGAGGAAACCCTAAAACCAAAGCCTAAATGAAATAGAAGAAAGCAGGGTCGGTGGCCACATGTGGTCTGTACCTGCTCTCTGACCCTGGGAGAAGGTAGCATATGCGGTCTGTACTTGTGCCCTAACCATGGGCACAGATAGTACCTGTGGTCAGTAGGGTGAGCGCAGGTACAGGGCGCAAGTACTAGATAAGAAATCCTGCAAGTCAGTTTTTGAGATTTTGGACTTCTGGCACTTGCTTTTCCTACTTGCAGTCCATAGGTCATACTTGCAGTACACATGTTGACTTCATAAGTGTCAAGAGTCATATTTTAGCTCTTCTTTGATTCTCGAACATGATTTGATCACGAACAAGATAAAAAGTGTCCCGAAAATCCAAAATATCTCCAAATATCCCAAAATACCCTTTTCACCTTTTTCACAAACTTAGCATCCAAAACATTATTTCCTACAAAACATACCCAAAAAGCATCATATCTAACCAAATAACCTCAAAAACTTGCATATTTTCCTCATTTTAAGCATTAAAAGTCCTATATTTCTATTGCACATCAGTGCTGAGGTGCCTCAATATCCATTTAAACGGTCACGATCTTCCTTGCACTACTTTCATTTAAGTGGCTGCAATCTCCAAGGGTAATATCCATCAATGGATGGTGATCTTCGTTGCTGAGGGCATGGTAAGGGTATTTAATAGCCTTTAAGGCCACGTTTTGGGCATTTCTCCCTCATTATTGAGATCTAAAAGCCCTAATATGGTATTCTAAACTCAAATTGAGTATTGGGAGTGTCTTCATAGCTTGATTGACATATATTTTTGTGATTAACATCAAATTAAAGGTATAAATATTTTATTTTCATGTTTGAATTTCTTGATTATTTGAACAAAGCCACAAAGAGCTTGAGGGCTTGATTTTAGCCTAAATATACTTAGTTTTTACTTGTTTGTTGATGTTTATGATTCCTTGATGGTGTATGAAAATTGGGTTGACCTCAGAAATGTGTTTTACGTAAGTGGCACCCACTTGGGGTTTTTGGGATTATTTTTGGACCCAAAGCACAATGGTGCAATATGGGTATCGATATTCTCATAATGATGTGTAGAATGTATTTTTGATATCTTGGCATCTTGAAGAAGCTTCTCGGAAGGGAAAAACGAAGGTTTATCATATTGTTGAGCATTTTTTGAATTTGAGGTATGCTAGTTTTATTCCTTTTTAGATTGAACTATGTCTTGATATAATTGTGATATCTTGTTAGATTAGGATGGGTTTTAAGTAGTGGATTGATGAAATGAAAGACTTGGGTTAGTTAGACCATTTAAGCTATGTGAATCTTATAGTTGAAAAGCTTGACTTGTTTTCCTTTGACCTAGGTGGAATAGACTTCATTACTCATGTTTAGCATGGGAATGCCTTAGAATACTCAATATTAGGTGAAGTACTCTAGTTTCTAATACTTAGAGTAAGATTGGACGTAGTTTCTTATGCTAGAGAACGTTGCCTTAGCTCCATAATATTTAGTAAAGGTGCTTGTGTAGAATATCAACCTTAGGGCTTATGGTGTCTTGTTGTACATCTAAGAGTTGATTTAGATATCTTAGCCTAGCCCGGGGTAGAAATTGACATAGAATGTATTTCAGGGATTTAGAAGCGGGCTAGTTGACCCACCTTAAGGCATGATTGAGGATTAGTTCCCTTGAACCCTTACACTTAGTAATTTACTAGAGAGTTCCCTTTGAGGCAATATTTATGATTTCTATTGTTTGTTGGTTATGTGGAATGCATTGAGAATGATGCCCAAGTGATTATGCCTTTGTATTCCTTATTGGCTAAAGCTTATATTAAGTTATTAATTATGCTATTGTGATTAACCATTGTTTGGGCTAATGGAAGTGCTATTAAATGAGACCTTACTATAATATGGACTCAACCATAAATAATGTTAATGACCATGCTACGAATAAGCTATCGATTATGTGATTCTTTAGCCATTTCTCTTACTAATGATAAATTACCTTTAGACCAATAGCAGGCCAATGAATATACTTCTAATAGGCCATTGCTTATGATATCTATTATTATTAGGCCAATGTTAAAAAAATGACTAGATTATGGATTATGTAATGATGAGTCCTTAGTTATACTCTTGATTAAGCCATTGATTAGGCTAGTGTTTAAGTCGTTAACTACGCTATTGCCCAAGTTATTATCATACTTAATAATTATGCTAATAATTATATCGGAAATCTTCCTTAATGTCAATATTAGAAGTGATGATGTTAATGGTGCTAGAAGAAACGCTTATTAACTGTATGTAAAGATATTCTATAGATTATGCTTAGACTCATGATACTTCCTTATATAATTACTTATGCTAATGTTTTTGACACTTCTTATACATACCTATATACCCATGTCTTATGGGACTGAAGGAAGATGTTTGTATTAGAGATAAGGGAGAAAACCCATGATAGTTTATATTATTCATTTTACATATATATATATATATATATATACTGATAAAGTGACATTGATGATGAATGTTGGATTATTGAGGTGTGCTCTTCTTTGCTTCTCCTTTATCTCTATTTATTTTATCCCTCGTGGAGCTTGTCATTTACTTTAGGCCTCACAGAACTTTCCATTTACATTATCCCTCATAGGGCTTGTCATTTACTTTCACTCTCATAAGGCTTGCCATTTGCTTTAGCCCTCATGAAGCTTATCATTTACTTTTTCCCTCATGGAACTTGTCATTTAATTTTTTCCTCATGGCTCTTGTTCCTTATTAATGATATAAATTTAAGTATTGTGATATTATGATAATACCTGGCAAGGCCAGAGAATATGATAATATTATGATGATACTTGGCAAGGCCAAAAGATGTGATGATGGTATGATGATACCCGACAAGACCAGAGGATATGCTTATAATATGTTGATACCCAGCATGGCCGGACGATATTGTGATATTATGATGATACCTAGTGTGTCCGGAGGATATTTTGAAGATATGATGATACTTTATGTGGCCGGATGATATTGTGATGTTATATTGATACCCGGCAAAGTCGAAGGATATTATGTGGATATCATGATACCCAGTGTGGCTTGATAATAGTATGATGTTATATTGATACTCATCAAGGCCGGAGGGTACTATGATTATATAATGATGCCCGACAAGGAGGAAGGATGATTATTGATATGCATATGTGTACATCTACAGGTTCGAATCCAGCTAGCCCTATGTATGGCAAGAATATGTTTATTTATTCTCTTGTGTAGTTGAGTATTATATTGATATTAAATATATCGGTTGTAGTATAATAATGTGTTAATGTATAAATTCGTATAGTGGTTGATTTAAGGATGAAAGATGTTTAGTGATGGATATTTCCTAAGTGGCTAATAGTGACTAATAGATTAGTGAACATTAGTGATAAATAGAACTAGTGGCATTAATGGATAATAGTAGTGATGATTATTATAATATGGAGATTAGCGATAATGGGATTAGCGATGGTGATGATTAGTTTCTATTGATGACTAACTTTATGATGTTGGTTAGTTGTTAAATAGGGATTTATGGATTAATGATGCTAGTTAATGAAGGATGTTAGTTAATAGATGGATAATGATTAACTAGTGATTGGTGGACTTTTGTTAGATGGTCGATAGTGAAATTATGATGGCTAGAAATAAATATTTGTTAATTGGTGGATATGGTCTAGTGGTGACTCTTAAATAGATGCTAGGTATTGGATAGCTAGTGAATAATGGTTTGACGTTGAACCGCGAATAGTGATTATGTGGTGAATAGTGGATAAATAGCAATTAATGGTATTATGATGACTAGTGAGTAATTGGTTTGGTATTAAACATTGTCTAGCTAATAATGTATGAAAAGGGTATATTGACGAGATAGATGTCTATATGATGGTATGGTTACGGTTATGAGTTTATTGGTATATGTTTTTCCATTATGATTATTGATGATGATTATGTATGATGAAAAATGGTTGTTTGATGAAAATTGCAGAAAACTATGGATAAGGAGGAAGTTTGGATATATTGTTGATTTGATTCCTTTATATTTCTCTTGGGTGTACTCTCCACTGGTATGGGACACCGTGATGAATTTTTTACTTTATGAACTAGTTGGTGTATGGGTATCAACTTTGTATTTATGTTTTCTTGGGATTGTACTTTTGTTACTTTATGATTTAAAACTATTTATTTCTTATGCACGAAGGTATTGGCATGCGTTGATGCCATATGTTATATTGTTATTCTGACATTCAATACTTGTTATATACTGTGATATTGGCATGCGTAGATTCCTTATGTTATATTGTTATTATGATATTTAATGCTTATTATGTACATCGATATTGGCATGTGTTGATGCCTTATGTTACACTATTTTTTTGATTTTCTTACTTATTATGTACAGTGATGATGGAGATTATTTTGTTTCACTTTTATACCATGACTTAGTTATGATTATCTTGTACTTTATCATCCTTATATCATGATTTTGCTCAGCTGGCCGATGATGCCAAATGAGTACTCATTGTTTTGGTACTCATACTACACTTCTGTACCTTTTTTCTGGAGATCTGATTATTAGCTGTCATCATTGATTGTGGTTCATATGGAGATTAATTTTTGGATAAAGGGTGAGCTCTTGGAGTTTGAGCCACCCAATTTCCTTCTATCTCTTTTACGCAGTCTTTATTATTTGAGATAGATGTATTGACTATTCTAGACTTGGAGTTGTATTAATACTATTAGTTTCCCTTTTACTAACTCTACCAGGTTTTAGGATTGGCATCTTATTTGACTATATATTTAATCTAGAACACTTATGTTATAATTGATGTCCTTATATTTTGCCTATGTTGGGCCTTTCTTACTGGATTAACCCATTATGTTAGCTCTGGGTTATGGTATTAGCTTACCTATTCATAGGAATTGGTAGGTGCCATCATGACTCGTAAATTGGGTCTCACAAATTGGTAACAGAGCCAGGATTCATCAGTATTATTGGTACAAGAGAAAGTGTCTAGTAGAGTCTTCCAGATCGAATGTTGACGTCCGTTTTCTATTTGGGAGGCTTTGAGACATTCTTAGGAGTTCTTCACTTTTTTCACTCATATCATATGCAAAGAGGCTAAGTTGGTTTGTAGAATATTCACTAGACCTTACTCTTCCACAGAAGGCCAGGACACGTGCTACCGCTAGACGAGATTAGGGCCTCGAGACCGAGCCCAGGGATCCTACTCTTATATTGAACATGGAAGACATAGAGGTCGTGGACCACCTAGAGACATGTCCCTTGCTAGAGGCCCGGATAGGTCACCTTCCCCAGAACCTATTTGTATACCTGAGCTAGATATTCATCCGCTACAACCAGCGATTGTCCAGGCACCATCTACGGTCCACCGGGGTTTATTTCTTCAGTAATTCTTAGAGATGCATTAGTTTAGTATTATTATTGGTGTGCTATCTGATGGTGCACAGTCAACAAATCAGAGTGATATTGAGGTGGGGGTGCAGCCTATAGCTGTAGATCCCCGAGTTAAGAATCCTCTTGCATCGGTATTTACTCAATCAGTAGTCACCTCACCAGTGGTTTCCCAACCTACTATGTCTTTTAAAGAGCAAAAGATATTGGGTAAATTCTTGAGGTTACCTCTGCCAAGATTTTATGTTGCTCCTGGAGAGGATGCGTAGGAGTTCTTGACTGCTTGTGAGGTTAGGTTTTTTTATTTAGGCTTTGTTGAGACCCATGGTGTGGATTACACCATATTTCAGTTGGACTTGTCTGCTTATCATTGGTGGAGAGGTTTTATGGATTCTAGATCAGCTGGATCTTCTCCTTTATTATTGACTCAGTTCTCCAAAATGTTCTTAGTGAAGTATATGTCGCGCAACCTTTGAGATTGGTTATGAGATCAGTTCGCTAGATTAGAAAAGGTCTCCACAACAATTTCTAAGTATAAGATGGTTTGCTGCTTTGTTAGAGGGTTGAGTTTTTCTATTCACATGTCTTCTCGACGTAGTTATCTTCTATGTCTATCTTTTTAGCCTCAAAGTCAGCCTAGTAAACATGTTCTAGCAACCTTTTAGATTACTGACAGAGGTCAGTCTAGTGATAGGGATCGCACTGGTAAGGGTAATGATCAGTATTTGAGGGGTTCATTCTCTGGTCTATCTAGATATGGTGGTCTTCTAGGTCAATTAGATTTGTTGGTTCTGATTTTTCTCATACTTTCTATTTTACTTGTGGATTTCCTAGTCACCATTCGTAGGATTTTCCTAGTCGTGGGGCGATGGTTAATTCAACTTAGAGTGTTTTTCCTTATTAGAGAAGTTTACCCCTTAGTTAGAGATAGTTCTCATGGTCACAGTGGTGGTTTCTATGGTACTTAAGGAGGTTCTTAGATAGGCAAGATAGGAAGTCGATCTAGTACCCAACCAGGTAGCTGGTGTGATCAGTTGTCTGTAGTACCTTTTTACCCAAGTCTTAGACTTTGGATATTGTAGTTATAGGTGTGACTTTATTGTGCCTATAGTCGACCCTTGCTTTGTTTTATTTGGTATCCACTTATTCTTATATATCTGCTTAGTTATGATTATCTTGTACTTTATCATCCTTATATCATTATTTAGCTCAGTTGGCCGATAATGCCTTCTGAGTACCTGTTATTTTTGTACTCATACAACATATTTTTACCTTTTTGGTGTGAATCCATGTATTAGCTATGGTCTTTGATCATGGTTTGTGCAGAGATAGATTTCCAAAAATAGGGTGAGCTCTTGGAGTTCGAGCCACCCAATTTCCTTCTATCTATTGTATTTTGTCTTTAGTATTTAAGATAGATGTATTGACTATTCTATACTTGGAGTTGTATTGATACTATTAATTGCTCTTGTACCAGCTCTAAGAGGTTTTAGGAATGGTATCTTGTTTGACTATCTACTTAATCTAGAACCCTTATGTTATAATTGATGTCCTTAAATTTCACCAATGTTGGGCCTTTCTTACCAGATTAAACCATTGCATTAGCTCTGGGCTATGGTATTGGCTTACCTATAAGTAGGAATTGGTAGGTGTCATCATGACACATAAATTGGGTAGTAACAATCTCAGAATCCTATAGTTACAGAAAAGGAGCTGAAAAGAAAAGAAGGGTAAGGAGGTTATGCTACCATTGAAGAATACTCCCTAACCTCCTTCATTATTTCGTAATGATTGAATCATAAACCCGATAAAAGAAAAGTATAAAAAGTTTATAGTTATGCTGAAGAACTTGACTGTGAACATCTCTCTTCTCGAAGCTCTAGAACGAATGCCTGGCTAAGAAATATTTATGAAAAATTTGGTGACAAAGAAGAGAACAGTCAGTTATAAGGATGTTGGTGGTTTGCATAATTATAGTGCAATTACATCTCGATCTCTTGTGCAAAATAAATATGATCCCAAAGTTTCCACTGTTCCTTATACTATTAAGTCATCTAGATTCTCCATCGATTTATGTAACTTGTATGCAAGCATTGACTTGATGCAACTGGCAGTGTTCAAACAATTGGGTTTAAGATCTCCCAAACCAATGAATATACGATTATTGATGGTGAAATTTATGTTTAAGAAGCCTTTAGGCATATCATTTGATGTTTTGGTCAAGGTGGTCATCTTTCTGGTCTAGTTTGTTGTCTTGGATTGTGAGGCTGATTTTGAGATGCCCATATGTAATACCCCGTAAGATTCTAAGCTCAATTCAGTTTTAGTTGTATGCTTAAGGGGTCCAAGGCTTATAATTTTCACTAAGTTTTGAGGAGTTAGTTATTTGCAAGAACCCAAAACTCTGCGGATTTTATTTTTGGCCTTCCCGATCCTGAGGCGTTGTATTTTGAGTTGAATCATGTTTAGGTTCATTAAAGATATGTCTCAGGAGAGTTTTAGTACTTTTGGATGGGGTTCGGGGAATGTTTGGATAGAGAAGACAAAGAGCCCTCGCGATAAGCCTGTGGCATGGTGGTTATTCCCACTATGATGAGGATCGCGGTGCACAGGTTACTCCCATAGAGTGAGGGTCGCGGAACATGGGTTACTCCCCTAGAGTAAGGGTCGCGATGCATTGGTATAGTGCATCCATTTTCTTAATTAAAGAGATCAAGGGGTAATTGAGTCTTTTCCCCCTACCTAAGTCATCCATAGCACGATTGGGGATATCCACTGGGAAATTATTTTCCCCTTTCTCTCAAAATTACTCATTAGAAACCCTTCCCCTTCCCAAGAACAAAATCCAAGTTCCTTTCCTAAGAATCCAAGAGTTCAAGCTTCCAAGTTCAAGCAATCTTCAAGAATCCAACTTTTGAGGTATGTGGGGTTTTGAAAAAAGTTAATATTTCAGCCTTATGCCCAAATGTATGATTTTCATGTTGAATTTACATGTTTTAAGTTAGGGTTTATTACCAAATTCTCATGTGTTGAAAGCGTAGAATTATTACTTGATTTAAGGGACTAAAGAGCATAAGAGTTGTACTCATTCATGTTTTAAACTACAAGTTTGATTTTTATCTTAAATTTTGTTATTTTGATGAGAAATTTCTATTCTCCTACATTTAATATGTTCTCATTCTTAAATTCATGCATTATACTCATGTATTGAACTGTCCAACATTTTGAGTCTCTGAACTATGATTTTGTATTATTCTTTTAAGAGTTGTTATCGTATTTTTGCAATCATTCAGTGTTGGCGGGTTATGAACACCCGATACCTATGTGTTTACTTGTTATTTCAGACTTCTCAAATACTAGTTAGTAAGAGTAGGATTTCATTATTATGTTCAAGTTTAGGTTGATCCCTCTTAGTACAGAACCATGTTATATTGAACCATGAATAACACCAGTGTCATTTAGTTGGGAGTAGGATTTAACACTGAAAGGGGAGTATGGATTCAGCGCATCCTACTTCCCAGAAACTACGTGCCCCCATACTATTTAGGGACTCGCCAAAGAACGTTTCCCATTTTTTTCCCAAATTGGGCTCAGTATAGTGATCACTCCAGTTCAGGTTCCACTCCGATGGCAAGTATGGAACAACCCTTCTCAATGTAGGTCAGACGTTAGACTCCAAGGTAATATCCATGGTTTATGTCGGTTACATTATATCTCCCACAGTTTCAGTCAGTATTGGCAGTCTATTTCAGTTCAATTTTACTAGACCAAGTACTCAATTTTCAACATTTATTCACTCAGTTATACATATTGTACCAGTTATTCAAGTAATGTTAGTGTATTAAAATACTTGTTCTTGCATATTTAGTTTTATATGTTCATGTAATTACATTCAGTTTTTTCATGTATTTCAGTAAGTCCTAACTTCACGTACCAGCACATTCAAAGTACTTATCGCATACATTTCTCTTGCGCTATGTTGTCTTATAACATAGGTTCAGATACACAGTTTCCCGACCATCCTTAGGCAGCTTAGCACTTTCTGATAACAGTAGTGGTGAGTCCTCATCCATCAAGGATGTGATATGTTATTTTAATTTTTTCAGCATTTCATTATGATTCAGTTACTTGGAGTTAGTTGGGGTTTGTCCCATAAACTCATGATTTTTAGAGGCTTTCAGAAAATTAGATAGTCGTTTAGTTTTTCAGTTCTTATTAGTTTTTTCAGACAGACAGTCTAGTTTTACAGTGTTTATCAGATACTTCAGACATGTCATTTTATATAATTCAGTATTTATATTGACGGTACCTTATGGGTTTATCTTTGAATTATGTTATGTTATTATCATTTTATTCAGTGCTCACAGTAGGTACTAGACCATGGGTTAGCTTAGGGTCAAGTGTGGCCTTAAGCATCGTGTTGCGATTAGGGGTTTCCTCAGGTCGTGACAAAACTTTGTATTAGAGACTAAGGTTTTAAGTGTCCTAGGGTTTCTGAAAGCCATTTTAAATAGAGTATTATTCATAAGTGTGAAGCGCGCCACACTTATGGACAAAATTCTATGAGACATTTTTGGAAAGTTTCCCTTCTTTTAGTTTTCATGTTTTACGAAAGAGCATGATCTCTATTGAATTGCTCTTTCGAACTCATCCTTCGCTCCATTTATAGATAATGCTTCCCAGAAGAAACAACAAAATAAGGAATGAGGATCAACCTATACCACCACCTGTTCAGGAAGATCCCCTGAATGACCACGTCTCTCACGCTGAGTTCAGGGCAGCTTTCACAGCATTGGCCTATTTTGTAGTTTCTCAGAACTACCAGCAGTCTATTGCCCCAGAAAATCAAGTGGAAAATACAGCTGCAGTTAGGATTTAGGATTTCACTCAGATGAATCCCTCTTTGTTTTTTGGATCCAAGTCCAAGAAGGATCCACAAAATTTTCTGGGTATGGTACAAAAGGTGACTAATATCATGGGTGTCACGTCAAATGAGAGTGTACAGTTGGCTGCATATAAGTTGTAAGGAGTAGCTCACACCTGGTTTAAGTAGTGGAAAGAAGACAAAGGTATGGAAGCAAAGACTATGGAGTGGGGGGAGGTTTCCATGGCTTTCCTAGATAGGTTCGTCCCACTAGAGTTGAGGGAAGCTAAGGTTCAGGAGTTCATAAACTTAAAGAAGGTAAGTATGAGCATAAAGGAGTACTCTCTAAAGTTCAATTAGTTGGAAAGGTATGCTCCTAAGATGGTGGTTGATAATAGGTCAATAAAAAGTAAGTTCATAGCTGGCGTAACTGATAGTGTGGTTAAGGAGTATAGGACTGACATGTTGATTAAGGAGATGGACTGGTCTTGACTTATGGAACATGCTCGGTAGATTGAGGAGGAGAAGCTTAAGGAGAAAGAGAGAGAGAATAAGAGGGCTAGAATAAGTAGTTTCATTTTTTCTCAACCAAGTTCGGAAGGTGGTAACCATTCTCAGTTCCTCCAAAAATTTTCAGCCCCAACTCCATATTTAGCTAGTGTACTAGTACCTAAATTTAGGAAGGACAGTCGAGATAGAGCACCAGGATCTAATACCCAAGGTAGTGTAAACAGTGGTCGTAACAACCCGATCTACAAGAAGTGTGGTAGGAACCATCAGGATTAATATCGATCAGGTAGTAATGTGTTCTTTGGGTGTGGAAAGCCAGGACACAGGATCAAGGAATGTCAAGAAGTAGCCCCAAAGGGAGGTGATTCACACCAACAAGGCTAGTCTAATTCTTCAGCAACACCAGTAGGTCTCCCAACTCAGCATGGTGCCACATCTAGTGCCACCAATAGGCAGTGTCAAAATAAACTTTATGCTCTCCAGACTCAACATGATTAGGAATGTTCTCCCAATGTGGTTATGGGTACATTACAAGTTTTCATATTCATGTTTATGCACTGTTAGATCATAGATATTCACTTTCCTTTGTGACCCTTACATAGTTGTAGACATTCGTGTCACTCTAAAAATGTTAGTAGAGCCTTTCTCAGTGTCTACTCCAGTAGGTAAGTCCCTTGTATCTAGATAGGTATACATAAATTTCCCTATGACAAGGTCTTAGAAAGTTACTCTAGTTGATCTTGTGGAGTTAGAGATGACTTATTTTGATGTCATTCTCGGAATAGATTGGCTCCACTCATGTTCCGCCTTAGTCGATTGCGGAAATAGAATTGTCTAGTTCCATTTTCCTAATGAGCTATTTATCGAATGGAGGGGTAGTATTTTAGTTCTTAAGGGTCAGATTGTTTCCTATCTTAAGTCAATAAGGATGATATGTAACGGGTGCATTTACCATCTCGTTCGAGTTAGGGACTCAAATTCTGAGACTCCGAGTCTTGAGTCAGTTTTAGTGGAAAGAGAATTTCCAGATATAATTCCCAAAGATCTTCTCAGAATTCCTCCGAAAAGGGAAATTGAATTCAAAATTGATCTCCTTCCATATACCCAGCGTATTTCTATTCCACCCTACAAAATGGCCCCAACCGAGCTTAAGGAATTAAAGGAACAATTGAAGGATCTCTTAAATAAGGGTTTCATCAGGCCTAGTGTTTCCCCATGGGTTGCTTCAGAACTATAAGTGCGCAATAAAGATGGTTCTCTCAGAATGTGCATCGAATACCATCAATTGAAAAAAGTCACCATCAAGAATAAATATCCTCTCCTCAGAATTGATGACTTATTTGACCAACCTCAGGGTGCAAGTTATTTCTGTAAGATAGACTTCAAATCCAGTTATCATCATCTTCGAGTTAGAGAATGTGACATTCCAAAGATAGCCTTCAGAACTTGGTATGGTCACTTCTAATTCCTAGTTATGTATTTTAGACTAACAAATGCCCATGCATCTTTCATAGACTTGATGAACAAGTTGTTCAAAAAATACTTGTACATGTTCATCATCGCCTTCATTGATGATATCCTTGTTTATTCCTGTAGTAAGAATGATCATCCAGACCATCTGAGAGTTGTGTTACAGACCTTTAGGGGTTGTTTGGTTTAAGGTATGAAAGCACACAATCTCGGGATAAAATAATAGTCCCGGGTAAAAATTTTGGTGCCTTGTTTGGTTGCCAAGTTTGGGATAACATATCCCGGGATTAATAAATAGTACCGGGATAAGTTATCACACCCTTTGGGTGGTATAAGTAATCCCAACATATATTACCTTAGGATAAATCCATAAAAGGAAAAAATGATCCTCCATATCCTTTGATTATCACTTATATATATATATTATATTACTACTATATAGAAGAGAGAATGTGAGATTTTGGTAGTCCTCAAATTTTTTTGTCAATTTTATCCCTTATTTAAATTTTAATTACCTTCCAAATTTTCATCCATTTTGGTAAATTTGAACATTGATATGGGCTTATTAAATGCCACAAAAGGGATGAGTCATGGAAAAATGATAGTGACACCATAAAAACTATTTGTACAATCAAGTTCAAAATTGATCCAAGGATTTATTATCTTTCTATTTTGTAGAAATGTTTATTAATCTTACTTCAATTTTTTATTTTTCCTAACAAATTTATCATGGATAAGTAATTAAAGTATCTTGGCATTCCCTTTCTAACTAAGTGCAGGCTTAATTATTAAATAAAAAGTTATATTTTATATATAGCTAAAAATGTTTGAAAATTTAATTTTAAAAAAAATATAATTTAACTCTCCAAATATTAATGATACTAAACATCACGAGATAACATATATAACGTACCAGTCACGACATCAGGTGATGCCTCAAACTCCTATCGAGATATAAGAGAATATGACCTATTTCGAACAGCACTAGCACCAGAAGCAGGAGTAGATGCCGAAGCAACACTACTAGGTGCAAGAGCAGAAAATGATGCAACGGGAGCTTTGACCGCTCCCGAAGCACCTTTACCAACCGGATAGTTTCTAAGCATATGGATTGGCTGACTATATTTAAAACACCTATCCCCCCTTCATCACAAAAACTCCGATAAAGACGACCACAGAACCGACTAGGAGGGCACGAAGAAGCAGATTGTGCCCCACTCGCCTAAGATTGGGCACCCGGTGCCCAAAAATTATCACCACCCTACTGACGCCTATCACCCAAAGGCTTCGGGCAAGGAGAACTAGATAAAAAGAAGGAACAAAAACTTCCCCACTTCTTCTTTGGCCACTTACCGCCATCCCAACTACCTTGTTGTTGCCTACCACTTTGTTCAGAAGACCTGAACTTCTTACTCTGTCTTTACCAAAACTTCACCTATTTCCTCTTTTCTTCCTCCATCTGTTGCATATGAACCACCAACCTAGACATATACATATCCTTGATCAATAACACAATCTTTCTTTCAAGGATCAAATCTCAAGATAGTCCAGAAGCAAACTTTCTCATCCTCACCCTCATATCAAACACCAATTTTGGAGCATATCTTTATAGTTGATGAAATTTCAAGGTATATTTCATGACTCACATTTTTACTTGTCTCAGATTGACAAATTCCTCCGCCTTCGCGTTACTCAACTCCTGAGGAAAAAAGTGATCCAAAAAAGTATCTAATAAATTCTCCCATAAGGACAACTCCTCAAAATCACCTCTAACCATACCCCACTACTCGTACCACTGGTACGCAATATCCTTTAGTTGATAAGCTGCAAAATTCACCCATTCCAAATTCGTGGCCTGCATCACCCTAAATATTCTCTCTATTTCATCTAAGAAACCCTGTGGACCCTTCTTCACCTTCACACTCGTAAAATTAGCAGGATTTATCTTCATAAACTATCCAACCCTTGTGGACTTAGTAGATGAAACACCAAATATATCCCGCTCAACTTTTGTAGTAACCAACTGAGCAATAGTATGAATCAATTGATGAAATTTTGTATACGTCACCTCACCCTGAAGAGGATTGGTAAAAATTGGTGAAACTCTAGAAATACCAAGGACTGAATCCCTAGATCGAGTATGGATCCCCTGTTTCCCATTCATATTGTCCCCAGATGGGACCATAAAGTTTCCTTATGTTCCATAAAATTGAGGCATGATCTGAAAAATGACCATATCAGGATTAGAAAAGATTCCAAGACTTAGACTCCAAGCTTGAGAATATAATGCCAAGAAAGTGAAACATTCCTAAACGCCTTGTAGCCTCACCCTTATGAGTGTGGTATGTTGCACACCCTTAAAAGAGAATTTACTAGATATAGGTTTGTGGACTCCCAATTGACCTTTCATCTAAAGATCTGATACCAACTTGACACGACTCGACCAGGGGTCTAATCGTAATGAGCATCTCAAGTCCAACCTGGATCGTAGACCACCCTTGATACCCGACCCAACCATCTAGTATGTAATAGAACTAATACAAACTTTAGGATAGGTCTACGACTGATACTGACCCAAACAAGCCCAGCCATCCTAAATCTAACCAATTACCATAACCAACAAAAATCGTAAGCCAAAATCAAAACAATAACCAAACCAAGTTCCATAACATAAGATAAAAGGATGGAACAGTGAGAAATTTAGTCCAATATTATCAGCCCTAATACCAATGACAATACAAAGGTTGACACCAAAACCGATCCCGCCCATACCACCCCATAATAGATCCACAAAAGCCTCTAACCAAATGAAACCTATATTCAATTGGGACATGCCCCCAACCATAGCCAAAATTAATAACCATAACTAAACCGAAGTATATAAAAATGTCCATAACATGAAATAGAGCCTTTGAGAAATATGGAAGCTCACCACTTCAATCAAAAACTAATCCCAAAATTTGATCACTATGCAGAAAGATTTGAACGGTTAGTTCCTGCATCGTGTGGGGATACAACTGCCTTAAGACAGGTTAGTGGGTGAAGTCTAGCATGAACTCAGGATAAGGATAAAATAATTTCATCTATTCAAACTAAGTAAACCAACCATATGCATACAAACCATAAATATATATATATATATATATATCCATGCCTAGAAAGAGAACCTGGTTCACATGCAATTAAAACCATTAACCTGGGTATGTGTAGCTTAACCGTCCTAAACCATCCATGATCAATATAGGTCCATTCTAACCTAATGAACGGGCCCCGATGCATGTAGCCACACAAACTAGAGATACCAAAATAGTAGGGGATTCCTAAAGTACCTTTCGCTCTCCATTATACATATGTACAGTGTACCTAGAAGATTCACATGTACCTCATAGTATCATATATGGTCTCCATGACCAACCTCTCATATCAGCAAACATGAGTTTCTAGTGTTCGTTCATTAAAATCCTACCTTCATGATTAGCTATCACACCCCGCCATTATTGCCCAATTAAAAACTATTTCCAATTAACCAATCCATTATTCTATTTATTATTAACAAAGGCTCTTAATAATGGTATCGTCATACCGACTATAACTTGCAAGTATTGTCCTTAGCCAAACCTTTTTGGGTAAAGGGATTCCCATATACCCATTTACCAAGTTAACTTTGGGAGTCCCATGTACCCCACAAGTGTTCTATTATTATATTTTCTTGGGGGAGTCTCATGTACCCTACGAGTGTTCATTAATATGTTTACTTGAGGGATTCCATCGTACCCCACAAGGATTTTAATTATACATAACCATTACTACCAAACCATTCCATTTTACCATTTTAAAACATTTATACCATTTAGGGTTCCATTACAAAACCATACCATGCAATAGTTCCATTAAAAAGTCCAACAATATAGTAAAAGGATTCTTATTGGCAGTTTATCAAACATACTAGGGGCATATTTTTTCCAAAACAAAAATCAAATACCAATTAACTATTCCCATATAACCAAGTATCCAAACCACCATTAAAACATGTAAATACATAATTAAAACATGGGAAAACCATAACCAAGACATTATAACCAAAATGCCCAATATATATTTGAAAATCCAAAACCATATAACAATTATGCAATGAAAACAATTTACAATATATGTCTTTAGTTGGAACTAACAACGAGGGAAGGATTACATGCCTTAATTGAGAAGATAATGGAGACAAATAACTAATACAAGCCCCAAATTTATCCTTAAGATGAAACCCTAGCTTTCTTTTCCCAAGAACTTTAGATAGGATTAGAGAGTGTTTTCTAAGTATTAATGAATAGAATAATAAGGCAAATAACCTCCCAAGTATGTTAAAAGTCGTGGGGACTTAATAGGTTAAGTGGAGAAATGTCCAGATTTCCCTCACTTAAACTGCATAAAATTCCTGTTAAGGGGTAAAACTACCAATACTAGTAGTACGCTCCAATACGAGTGGTACCCACCACTCTTACCCTAGGCCTACCCATTGGACATAACATTGTCCAAGGTACGACTTACCTAAACCAATATATAGTCAATGCATACGACTAGTACCCTTGACCCATACTCCTAGCTGAATAGAATCACAAGAGGTTTGAATACTATCCACCATACGATTTGTAACGCCCCAATTTGCTGAACCGGAATGCTACACGGTGCTCATGACTCCGAGGGACCACAAGCTAACCCATGACTGATATTTGTACCTGTATACTACAAATTATGTTATAATAATATGGAATACTTAAAACTGTAAGGCCATAAGGTTCAACTAAATAAAACTATGTCTGAAAATCATAACGTCCATGTGGGTGAAAATACCCAAAACAACTTAATCGGAAAGCTAAGTCTGAACGTAAATCTGAACATAAATCTGAAAGCCTATAAACTATCTGACTAAGGAGTTGAAGGAATATGTCTCCAACTAACTCTGTAACACTGAAATGAAGAAATAAATAAATGTATCAAATCATATGGTCCTCAAATCAATGAGGACTCACTGTGTCTCTGCGACTGGAATGTTATCGCTACAGCTGGGCCGGAGCTCGTGTCTCGGAACCTATGGAGTAACATGAAAAGAAAGAACCATAGCACAAATGCGTCAGTACAACTGGAGTACTGAGTATACGAGGAAGGTAGGCTGAACATAAGGGTTTCATGCATGAACAACACTGACTGACTAATATGAACGTGGGAGTGCAAACATACATATATAGAAATTGGGACCGTGAATGCATGATAGCAAGACCTGTAAGCTAATACATGGTTTACTGATAACTATCATAATTGATACTGCAAGCTGATAACATGGACGGCTATATCTGATAGTCCTGTAAATACTAAAATCTGAAGAACATAACGATTGTATCTGACAATCCTGTATATACTGAAATCTGAAGAACGCCTTGAGTTCTTTTACTGAGACTGATACTAAAACTTTAGGAGGTAGTGTTTAACCGACATGCCCCGTGTATGCCGTTATGGCTAAGCTGGGGTCCAATCTCTGCCCTGACTGGAGGGGTATCATTACCATGCCATGGGTAAGGACAACTTGTGAGTGACCATTATCTGGAAGGTACTCAATGAGAATAGTGGGAACCCTAGACTGACAGGTTAAACAACCTCATCAACCCTAATCTAATAGGTTAAGATGTCTCAACCTGTGCTGGCTATGTAGTTCTGGAATAGAAGGACTGCTTCTAAAATCACACCCTGAACTGGCGAGTGGGTTCCCATCCTTGGGTTCACTCGGTGCTAACCTCTACTCCTATATAGAGGTACTAGACATGAATAATTGACTATACATGACTTAACCTTATTGAATTCCGTTGACTAGTGGAATGTTACTGATATCTGACAACTGAGTGAGATCATAAGGTTTTCCTGAGTCATAGCTTGAGTTCCAATATCGTGAAACATGACATGGCTCTAGGCACACAACTATAGTTTTCGGGTACAAATACCCCCAGGACTTGATAGGAGTAAATTGACACACATGACATGACTTGATCACAAGATTTGAGTCCACAATTCACAATATCATAAGTAGGGGATAGTATACTTTATGTATTTCTTCAATATTTCAAACATGATAGGAAAAGAATGGATATATTTTATGTAAATAATTTATATCTCCATTATCATACATGCTTTATACCACAACAATAGCAACACATAATTTTCATGGAAATTCATATTGGAGTGTATGGTTAACATGAACTTGTTATATAGATATCATGAAATCATGTAAATCTGAAGTTCTAACATACTAGGCATTTTATCGAACACCTTTCATGAATTCTTTAAGGCATAGGTGGATTTCATACTTGCATTCTATCAATCCACCTAAAGTTCATGTTTTTCAACTAACAACATAACTTTCATGAGATGTACAGTCACGATACTATTATATAGTAAAACAAACAAGCATCAACATGGGTATGATCATATCACCACAACCAACCAAGATTTTGTATTTTAAAGATTGATTCTTGAACTCCATGGATGAATGGAATACATGGATGAACACTATGCATACCTTGGAAGGGAGGTTCTTGATGATTGACGGAGGAATTTCCGTGAAATTTGATCTTCAAGATTGATTGTGCAACCCTAGTTGTTTTTCTCCTATGGTTCTCTTAGATAATGAACTTTGAGATGTTAATAGGGTTGTAATGTGTTTAGAAGCTATAAATTTCATGAGGTTAGGTTTAGGGACATGTAAGGAGTGTTAAAAGACTTAACTACCATCGAAATAACTCAAAAACTAAGTGTTTTCGTGGCTGAAATCATACATAGGCGCCGCATATGATATCACCTATATTTACATATGCGCCGCATATGATATCGCCTATATTTACATAGGTGCCGCATATGATATCGCCTATTCTTTACATAGGCGCCGCATATGATATCGCCTATGCTTTCCAGTGTCCATGTGCGATTGGTTAGGCGACACATTCTACTTTGAAAGGCCATAACTCCTTGCTCGAGTGTCGGATTTTGATGAAATTGGTATCTTTCCTCGTTGGAAAGCTAATTCGATTCTCTACAATTTGGTGGGTATAAATATGCCAAAATGTCATATATCAATCACGTTATTCTTTTTCAAAGATGACCCTTGCAAAATCAAACACTAAGACTTGATGGATTCAAAAACTCTTAGCTTGAATCACTCTAAGCGACTCATATGAGCATGCTTAAGACATTGCAAGCTATCCTATCGCTAGGATATTCATTGTAAGTCATGCACCAAAATTCTACTCACAGGATAGGAGGTTTCATACGTAGGGAAACTTATTCACTTCCTAGCTTAGAAACATGCAGGGTATTACAATATCTCCCCCCTTGGGAACATTCGTCCTCGAATAAGAATTTACTAAGAGGGGATACAAGACAACAATACCTGAAATGAACATGAAGAACTGAAACTTGATATCATGACTGACATGTTAAACATACTGAACTCGTGCATATCTGATGCATGGACAACTGATACATAAATGTATGACTGAGTATGCAACGGTTAATAGGAGCCAAGTTTATACTGGAAACATGAACATGAAACTAAATAAGCTTAAGGAGAATTGTTACCTTGAGCTTGATCTAAATTGGCGGGGAAGAGGTGAGGATACTTGGTACGCATATCTGCTTCTTCTTCCCAAGTAGCTCCCTCATAAGACTGATTTTGCCAAAGAACCTTGACTAGAGAGACTTCTTTGTTCCTTAATCTACGAGTTTGATAATCTAAGATTTTGACTGAAATCTCTTCATAATAGAGATTGTTCTGAATGTCGATGCTCTGAATAGGGACAACAACTGCTGGGTCACCTATGCACTTCTTTAGCAAAGAGACATGAAAGACTGGATGGACTGAGGCTAGATCTGAAGGAAACTCAAGCTCATAAGCTACCTTGATAAAGCGACAGAGAATTCTGAAGGTACCGACATACCGGGGACTGAGTTTCCCTTTCTTGCCAAACCTCTTCACTCCCTTCATGGGAGAGATCTTAAGATAGACATAGTCATTAACCTCAAACTCAAGATCCTTTCTACAAATATCTGCATAGGACTTCTGTTGAGTCTGAGCAACCCGGAGTCTCTTTCTGATAAAGTGAACATTCTCTAAGGCGTCGAATACTAAGTCAAGACCTATGACTAAGGCCTCACTAACTTCGAACCAATCAATCGGACATCTACATCTCCTACCATAGAGAGCTTCGAATGAAGCCATCTGAATACTAGTATGATAGCTATTGTTGTATGCAAACTCAATCAAAGGCAAGTGGTTATCCCAACTTTCCTTGAAGTCAATTGCACACGCTCTTAGCATATCATCAAGAGTCTGAATGGTCCTCTCTGCTTGACCATTTGTCTGAGGATGAAATGTTTTGCTGAGATGGACTTGGATACCGAGACCCTTTTGGAACGCTTTCCTAAAGTGAGAGGTAAACTAGGTACGTCTGTCTGAGATAATAGATAGTGGAACACCGTGTAACCTAACTAAGTCCCTGATATAGAGTTTGGCATAATCCTCAGTGGAATAAGAAGTACAAACAGAAAGGAAATGAGTTGACTTAGTCATTCTATCTATAATAACCAAGACTAAATCATGTTGATGACGAGTTCTAGGCAAACCCATCACAAAGTCCATGTTAACTTCTTCCCACTTCCAAGTAGGAATGGTGAACTCTTGCATGGAACTACTAGGTTTTTGATGCTCTATCTTAACCTGCTGGCATGTAGATCACTTAGCCACAAACTCTGCAACATCTCTCTTCATCCCACTCCACCAATAGATCTCCCATATGTTGTGGTACTTCTTAGTGGACCCTGGATGAATAGTGTATCGCGCACCATGCACTTCTGCAAGAATTCACTGCCTTAATTCATCTATACCTGGAACACATAGACGACCCTGAACACGAAGAACACCATCTCCCCCTTGGGAGAAAACCTCGACTTTCTGATTTTGAACTGACACTTTGAGCTTAACAAGGCTAAGATCCCTGTCTTTCTTCTCTTTCACCTCAGAAACTAGAGATGACTCTGAACTACTGTGAACACATACACCACCCTCTGAAGAATCAACTAAGCGAACACCTAGTCTGGCAAACTGATGGATCTCCTGAGCTATTTTTTTCTTGCTACCCTCAACGTGAGAAATACTACCCATGGAGAGTCTACTGAGAGCGTCGTCCACAACATTGGCCTTGCCTGGATGACAAAGAACACTCATGTCGTAATCCTTCAAGAGCTCTAATCACCTTCTCTGACGAATATTGATATATTTTGGGGAAAAGACATACTGGAGGCTTTTATGGTTTGTGAATACATATACATGAACTCCATAGAGATAATACCTCAAATCTTAAAGGAAAAACCTACCGCTGCTAACTTAAGATCATGAGTAGGATAATTCTTCTCATGTGGCTTTAACTGTCTGGAGGCATAGCCTATGACCTTACCATGTTGCATCAGGACACAACCTAAACCCACTCTGGATGCATCACAATAGACTAAAAAACCTTCTAAACCATTTGGAAAAGCTAGAACTGGAGCTTAGGTGAGTCGAGTCTTCAACTCTTGAAAGCTCTTCTCGCATGAATCTGACCACTGAAACTTAATCTTCTTCTGAGTCAATCTGGACATGGGAGATAAAATAGAATAAAATCCCTCGACAACCATCTGTAATAGCCAACCAAACCCAAGAAACTCCTGATATCTGATGAAGATACGGGTCTGGGCCAATTTTTAACTACCTCGGTTTTCTGAGGATCTACTCTAATGCCATTACCGGAAATAATATGGCCAAGGAATACTACTGATCTTATCCAAAATTCGCACTTGCTGAACTTAGTGAATAACTGGTGATCCCTGAGAGTCTGAAGAACAATCCTGAGATGATCTGCATGATCACGCTCTATGCGAGAATAGACCATAATATCATCTATAAAGACTATGAAAAACATGTCTAAGTACTGCTTGAACACACGGTTCATCAAATCCATGAAAGTTGTAGGGGCATTGGTAAGACCAAATGACATGACTAAAAATTCGAAGTGACCATACCAAGTATGGAAAGCTGTCTTCGGAATGTCATATTCTCTAACTCTGAGCTAATGATAGCCTGATCTGAGGTCTATCTTAGAGAAGTAACTGGCACCCTAAAGTTGGTCAAATAGATCATCAATCTTGGGAAGAGGATATCTGTTCTTGACCGTGACCTTGTTGAGTTGACAGTAATTAATACACATCCTGAGAGAACCATCTTTTTTGCGCACGAATAATACTGGTGCACCCCATGGGGAAATGCTGGGTCTTATGAATCCCTTATCTAAGAGATCCTTCAACTTATCTTTCAGTTCCTTGAGTTCTGTTGGTGCCATTATGTTTGGCGAAATAGAAAGAGGTTGAGTATCTGGAGGAAGGTCTATGCCGAAGTCTATTCCCTTTCAGGAGGAATGCCTGGAAGATCTTCGGGAAAGACATCTGAGTATTCATTAACAACTGGGACTATTTCGAGACTGGGAGATTCAGAACTAGAATCGTTAACATGCACGAAATGATACACACACCCCTTAGAAATCATTTTCCTTGCCCGAAGGTAGGAAACAGTTGACCCCTGAACGCTGAAATACTACCCTTCCACTCTAGGATGGGCTCATTCGGGAACTGAAACTGAACTATCCTATTTTTGCAATCAACTGTGGCTTAGCAGGGATGAAGCCAATCCATGTCGAGAATGACATCAAAATCAGTCATCTCTAACTCAACTAAATCTGCTGACGTGGATTTCTGAGATATCATAATCGAGAAGTTCCTATATACCCGTCGGGCTATGATGGTTTTACCCACTGGGGTAGAGACTGAAAAGGGCTCTGCTAGAATTTTGGGACTGATTTCGAAATTTCCTGCTATGTATGGAGTAACAAAAGACAAGGATGCACCTGGGTCTAACAAAGCATAAACATGAACATGGAAAATCTGTAACGTACCAGTAACAAAATCAGGAGAATTTTCCTGATCCTGCCAGGAATGAAGAGCAAAGAGTCTGTTTGGGCATTGCCCACTGGTAGCACTGGAAACGGAACCCTAATGGTTCGGGCGACCGGACTGAGCTGCAGAATGATTTTGCTGACCCTGAAGACTTGACTGCGGACACTCCCTAATCCTGTGGCCTATCTTTCCATAACCAAAATAGACATTACTACCGGCTCTGCAAATGCCCTTGTGGTTCTTACCACAAGTCTGACAAATGGGATTTGTTCGGGCACTGCTAACACTGCCCTGAGATTTAGAGCCTGGCGCTTTGTCTTTGTTTCTATCTATGAACTTTGGCACTGGAGCACTGGAAGAGGAAGGGGATGGAATGACTGACTTGGAGAGAAACTGTGAACGGTTTCCTCCATCTGACTTGGGGTGAGCAAACTTGAAGTTACCTGACCTTGATCTCTTGTTCTGCCTCTCCCTAGTCTTAACCTTCTGCTCTTCTACTTGATGGGCATGGGTCATGAGTCTAGCTAAGGACATATCACCGATCTGCATCACAGACCTATACTTATTTACCATGTTATCGTTGACCCCTGACATGAACTTGCTCATCTTAGCCCTATTGTCTGCAACCACATGAGGAGCATACCTGGATAGCTGAGTAAATCTGAGAGAATACTTCCTAACCATCATATTCCCTTGTGTGAGGTTGATGAACTCAAGAACTTTGTCTTTCCTCAACTCTTGGGGAAAGAATTTGTCTAAGAAGGACGTGACAAATTCCTCTCACATGATAGGTCCTGCATTATCTAACCTCTCAGACTTCCACTGTTTGTACCAATCATGAGCAACATCCTATAACTGGTAGGCGGATAACTCGGCACTCTCAATAGAAGTAACACCCATGATGTCAATGACCTTCTGGACTTGGTCAATGAACTCCTGAGGGTCCTTATCAGACATAGACCCATGGAAAGATAGAGAGTTCATCCAGGTGAATTCTCGATCCCTAGATGCTATGGGATTAGCCACTGGATTGGCCAGAATAACTGGTGGCCATTCATTCTGTGCAGCCACGGACTGAGAAAGTATGGTAAATGCGGCTCTAAACTTCGCATGAGAAATATGTTCGCCCAAAGGATCTTCGAGCTGAGGAGATGGCTAGTTTATTTTCTTTGGGGCCATGGTCTGAAATAAGAGAAGAATGGATTTGACTGAGATTTTAACTTGCGATTATGCTCAGTAGCATGACATGAATACTGAAGAAAGGGGACTGTTCCTAAAACATCTAATAGACTCTTGTACATAAATGTGGCACGCAACACACCCATGTACAAGACTCTACTAGATACGGCTTTCAGACTTCCTAGGACTCTATTGAACCTTAGGCTCTGATACCAAGTTTGTAACGCCCCGATTTGCTGAACTGGAATGCTACACGGTGCTCATGACCCCGAGGGACTACAAGCTAACCCATAACTGATATCTATACTTGTATACTGTAAATTATGACATAATAATATGGAATACATAAAATTGTAAGGACATAAGGTTCAAATGAATAAAACCATGTCTAAAAATCATAAAGTCCATGTGGGTGAATATACCCAAAACAACACAATCTGAAAGCTAAGTCTGAACATAATTCTGAAAGCCTATAAACTATCTGAATAAGAAGTTGAAGGAACATGTCTACAACTAACTCCGTAACACTGAACTAAAGAAATAAATAAATGTATCAAAACATATTTTCCTCAAATTAATGAGGACTCACTGTGTCTCTGCGACTGGAATACTACCGCTACTACTGGGCTAGAGCTCGTGTCTCAGAACCTATGGTGTAACATGAAAAGAAAGAACCATAGCGCAAATACGTCAGTACAACTGGAGTACTGAATATACGAGGAAGTTAGGCTGAACATAAGGGTTTCATGCATGAACAACACTAAATGACTAATATGAACGTGGGAGTGCAAAATACATATATAGAAACTGGGACCATGAATGCATGATAGCAAGACCTGTAAGCTAATACATGCTTACTAAATACTGTCATGACTGATACTGCAAGCTGATAACATGGACGACTATATCTAATAGTCCTGTATATACTAAAATCTGAAGAACATAATGACTATATCTGATAGTCCTGTATTTACTAAAATCTGAAGAATGCCCTGAGTTCTTCTACTGAGACTGATACTAAAACTATGGGAGGTAGTGTTTAACCGACATGCCCCGTGTATGCCGTTATGTCTAAGATGGGGTCCAATCTCTGCCTCGACTGAAGGGGTGTCAATACCGTGCCACGGGTAAGGATAGCTTGTGATTGACCCTTATCTGGCAGGTACTCAATAAGAACAATAGGAACCCTAAACTGACAGGTTAAACCACCTCATTAACCCTAATCTGACAGGTTAAGATGTCTCAACCTACGCTATCTACGTTGTTCTGGAACACAAGGACTGCTTCTAAGAATCACACCCTGAACTGGCGGGTGAGTTCCCATCCTTGGTTTTACTCGGTGCTAACCTCTACTCCCATCTGGAGGGATTGGACATGAATAAATGACTATACATGACTTAACCTTACTAAATTCCATTGACTGGCGGAATGTTACTGATATCTGACAACTAACTGAGATCATGAGCTTTTCCTTAGTCACATGAGTGACTGAAGTCTATGGAATCATAGCTTGAGTTAGGATATCGTGAAACATGACATGGCTCTAGGCATACATCTATAGTTTTTGGGTACGAATACCCCCAGGACTCGATAGGAGGAAACTGACACACATGACATAACTTGATCACAAGATTTGAGTCCACAATTCACAATATCATAAGTAGGGGATAGTATACTTCATGTATTTATTCAACATTTCAAACATGATAGGAAAAGTATGGATATATTTTGTGTACATAATTTATATCTCCATTATCATACATGCTTTATACCACAACAATAGCAACACATAATTTGTATGGAAATTCATATTAGAGTGTATGGCTAACATGAACTTGTTATTTAGATGTCATGAAATCATGTAAATATGAAGTTTTAACATACTAGGCATTTTATCAAACACCTTGAATGCATTCTTTAAGGCATAGGTGTATTTCATACTTGCATTCTATCAATCCACCTAAAGATCATGTATTTCAACAAAAAACATAACTTTCGTGACATGTACAGTCACGATACTATTATATAGCAAAACAAACAAGCATTAACATGGGTATGATCATATCACCACAACCAACCAAGATTTTGTAATTTAAAGATTGATTCTTGAACTCCACGGACGAAAGGAATCCGTGGATGAAAACTACGCATACCTTGGAAGGGAGGTTCTTGATGATTGACGGAGGAATTTCCTTGAAATTTGATCTTCAAGCTTGATTGTGCAACCCTAGTTGTTGCTCTCCTATAGTGCTCTTAGATGATGAAATTTGAGATGTTAATAGGGTTTTAATGTGTTTAGAAGATATAAATTTCGTGAGGTTAGGTTTAGGGGCATGTAAGGAGTATTAAAAGACTTAACTGCCCTCAAAATAACTTAAAAACTATTGTTTTCGTGGCTGAAATCATACATAGGCGCCGCATATGATATCTCCTATATTTACATAGGCATCCCATATGATATCGCCTATATTAACATAGGTGCCGCATATGATATCGCTTATGCTTTCCAGTGGCCATGTGCGATTGGTTAGGCGACGCATTCTACTTTGAAAGGCCATAACTCCTTGCTCGGGTGTCTTATTTTGATGAAATTAGAATCGTTGGAAAGATAATTCGATTCTCTACAATTTGGTGGGTCTAAATCTGCCAAAATTTCACATATAAATCACGTTATTCTTGTTCAAAGATGACCTTTGCAAAATCGAACACTAAGACTTGATGGATTCAAAAACTCTTAGTTTGCATCACTCTAAGCGAATCATATGAGCATACTTAAGACATCGCAATCTATCCTATCGATAGGATATTCATTGTAAGTCATGCACTAAAATTCTACTCACAGGATATGATTTTTCCTACGTAGGAAAACTTATTCACTTCCTAGCTTAGAAACATACGGGGTATTACATGATTTCATAGTATGAATCATGCCCTAGCTTACAGCTCATGGTGAGCCACTCGTACTCAGATCCAATGTAAGTTTCCAAGTCTAAGATTAAGTGAAGGAAAGAACTAAACCTAATAACCCGTATCTGCCAATACGATTCGTACCTCCTAAGTTGTATCAATTGTAGAAACCAAATTCAACCCACCATCAATCATTAGTCAGCATACGACCAATATCATACCACTTATACGCTAGTGTAAGACTCGATCCCCCTAGTCGTAACTTTCATAGAAACCAAAAATCTAGGAAATTTTCTAAGGATCGAAAACTCAAGGTCTTATATTATGTGATTTAGGTACTAGCATTAATCTGATACGACTAGCAATATACAGCTAGTTGGGGTTGGGGTCACCTAAACCATATTGATGAGACTTCTCATGATGGATCGCACTGTGAAGAAGCCTGTGGGGATCATATATTAATTTTTGGTATAGGTTGTAAACTTTATTTTTTTCTAATTTTGTCATCCTTGATTGTAAGGTGAACTTTAAGGTTTCCATTATTTTAGTGAGACCATTCCTTGCAACTAAATGAAAATTAATTGATATAGAATTTGGGTAGATGATGTTTAGATTGAATAAAGAATATGTGACTTTCAATGCATTCCAAAATCCATGAAGTATACAAAGGATATGTGTGTGACTTTTGTGATTGATGTAATCAATGAGGATGCATTGGTAGCTCCTACTAAATAAAGGATTAGTGTCATAGTATTAGCATAGTCATTATAAATTTTAATGGTGATAAAATTGATGGATATGATAAGATGGTTAGCACACTTAAAGCTAAGGGTTCATACAACTCTGCACCAAAGAAGATAGATCTTGACTTGAAGAACAGAGTCACCCCACTTGCTAAGCATTCTATTGAGAAGCCTTTAGTTTTAGAGATTAAGGCTCTTCAATCCCATCTTTATTATGCATTTTTAGGAGACAATATTATTATAGCTATTGAATGGAAGATTGGAAAGTTAAGGCTTTAGTGTATATTTTGCAAAAATTCATGAGGGCTATTCGATGGACCATAGTTTATATTATTACGATTTTACCTTGAATTTGCATAGACAAAACCAATTTGAGCTCAATTATGTACATAGTATTAAGCATCAATGAAGACTAAATTTTCTAATTCAAAAAGTGGTGGGTGGATTACCCTATTACCAACAGCAAATGGGTGAGCCCAGTCCAATGTGTGCCATAAAAGGGTAGAATCACTATGGTTCCAAATAAGAAAAATGACCTTATTACTATGAGGTGGGTCACTGTTTGGCATGTATGCATGGTCTATCAAAAATTGAATGGATGGACTAAGAAGGATCATTTTTTGATGTATTTTATGAATCATATATTAGACAATCTTGTTGCAAAGAATGATAATATTTTTTAATGGTCATTTCGGTTACAATAAGATTTTGATTACCTATGAAGACCAAGAGAATACCAATTTCATTTGTATATATGGGACTTTGGTATTTAAAAGAATGTCTTTTGGTCTATATAATAAACTAACAACCTTTTATCATTGCAAAGTGTCCATTTTTCGACATAGTAAAGGACATTATTGAGGTATTTGTTGATGACTTCTCTGTTGTTAGTGACTCATTTAACGATTATTTGGATCATCTTGCTAATTTCATAAGGAAAGGTGAGGACTGCAACTTCGTGCTAAACTGGGAGAGAAGCCACTTCATGGTCAAAGAAGGATGAATATTTGGTCATAAGATTTCATAAAAAGGGATTGATGTTGACAAGGCAAAGATTGAGGTAATTGAAAATTATCCTCTACTAACTTTTGTGAAAAGTATACAAAGTTTTTGGCAAAAACGCAAGATTTTATTGCAGATTCATCAAGTAATTCTCTAAAATTACACATCATTAGTGCAAGTTGTTAGAGAAGGAGGTGAAAATCATTTTTTATGATGCTTGCCTTAAAGAGCTTAAGTGCTTGAAAGAGAAGTTGATTTCATCCCCTATTACTATGTCAGCTAATTGGTCCATCCTATTTGAGATTTTGTGTGATGATAATGGCATCACACTAGGAGAAGTTTTATGCCAAAGGTAAGAGAAGATCTTACATCCTATCTATCAAGCTAGCAAATCACTTAACCCTACTTAGAAAAATTATGATGTAACTGAACAAGAGTTGTTTGTTGTGGTATTTGTGTTTGCAAAATCTTGATCTTATTTATTTTGAGCAAACGTGTGTGCATATTGACCATGTAGCTCTTAGTTACCTCATGCAAAGAAGAATATGAAACCAAGGTTGATTCATTGGGTACTTCTATTGTAGGAATTTGGCTTTGTAGTCAAGGATAAAAAAGGGACTAAAAATCAAATGGCTAGCCACTTATCATATCTTTAAGAGTAGGAAATACTAAACCTGAAGGGTGGACTTGATATTGATGATAATTTTCCAAATGAGCAGTATTGGCCACATCAGAAAACTTGATTCCATGATTTACAGATTTTTCCAGTTATTTGGTCAATGATGTGGTGTCTGAGGACCTATTACTCCTTTAGAAAAGAATTTTATGCAAGATGTGAGGAAGTTCTTATAGGAAGATCCATGCTTGTTCCAAATTTATGTAGACAGAGTGGTCCAAAGATATGTTCCTGAGGTAATGATAATAAGTATATTAGAGGCATATCACTCATCAATAGTCCAGCGTCTTCATAGTGGTGCATAGACTAGGCATAATATCTTACAATATGGGTACTATTGGTCCACCATTTACAAAGATGCACATGATTATGAAAAATCTTGTGACCAATGCCAAAGGCAAGGAAATATCTCACGAAGACAAGGACTTGCTATGACCACAATTCTAGAGCTTGACCTATTTGATATATGAGGCATTAATTTCATGGGATCCTTTGTGATATCTAATGGTATAAAGTATGTTCTAGTTATTGGTAACTATATTTTAAAGTGAGTTGAGGTAGTTGAACTTACAAACAACAAAGGGAAGATTGTCACAACATTTCTGAGGAAGAATATATTCTCTAGAATTTTTACACTAAGGGCAATTATTAGTGATGGAGGCTTTTAATTTGAAATTACCTAGTCAAAGCATTTCTTGAAAAAGATGGTGTAACTCATTGGGTGGCAACACCTTATCATTCTCAAATAATTGAGAAAGTTGAGGTCTCTAATTGGGAGATCAAATCCACTTTGACGAATACTATAAATGCCAATAGAATGGATAGCTCTATAAATTTAGATGATCCATTATGGTCCTACTACCAAACAATATTTAAGACTCCTATTGGTGTTTCCCCGTATTATCTTATGTTTGTCAAGGCCTGTCACTTGTCAATTGAACTTAAGCATAAGGTGTTGTAGGCTCTAAAGAGGATAAACATAGAATGCAGTGATATGGAAAATCTAAGACTTGAGAAGCTAAATGAGATAGATAAATTCCATCTTATAGCTTATGAAAGTTTAACTCTGTACAAGGAGAAGATGAAGACATTCCATGACCAAAATATTGAGAAGAGAGAGTTCATCATTGGTGATATGGGTTTTTTGCTTAAGTCCAAGCTAAAGATGTTTCTTGGCTAGTTGAGTTTGAGATAGAGGGGACCTTATCGAGTGGCGATCATGTATCCTTATAGGTCCATTGAACTTGAAAATAATGAAGGACTAAGGTCTAACATAAATAGACAAAGGGTGAAGCATTATCTCTGTAACACTGATGAGATCAAGATAATGTGAAAAGTAGTTCTTGGTAAAGTATAAGTAACCAAGAACACTCGAGTCGTGTAGTGAAGTTAAATTAGGAACTTCATGAGATGCAACCCATGGGCTATCTTGGTGAAGTTTGAGTAACTAAAGTAGCCACATCATGTTGTAGTGTTAAATTGAGCATTGTGTAGAGGTAACCCAAGGATTTTTTTATGTATTTAATTTATAGGGTAACGTTTGATACATGTGCATGGACTATGAAGAAAAGAAACCAATACACTAGAACAAAAACTTAACCCTTGAAATAGTGTACAATCATAGAAAGTTCCTACAATCATGGGTTCTATCATCTTTAGGAAGTCCGGAGAATTGATTTCTAGGAGTTGGTCCCATGATTGATCATAAATGATTGTACTAAGATTGCACGGTCATGGAATCCATCCTCTGATTGAACTCCTTTAAATCAACATTAAGGTGTTGGAACCAATGATTGGAAGAAAAAACTGTAGTCAGATCCAACGATCATCCTTAAGCTTCATAGGTTCCTGAATAAGCTTTTCCAAACTTTGAGGGTATGAATACATGCAACAATCGTGGAATGAAACCTTCCATTGGGTCCTATTGTTTTAAAATTACCCAAACCAACCTAACCCAACTTGTTTTTTATCCCTTAGTTTATATACCCTTAACTCTATATGACTCATTCTCCATTCAAACAAAATTTCAAACCTTAAGTACAATACAACACATAAAATAAGTGCAAAATTACTTGATTCTCCCTAGAAATTTGAGCAAAGTCGGTCATGTTCTCTCTCAAGTCCCTGAACATTTGCTCATTTAAGATATTGTGAACTCTCTAAATTGTAGTATTTTTATCATGTTTTTTAAATTATTAAGTTTTTGTGTGAAGGGATAAAAAGAAGAAGAAGAAGTATGAGTACCTTAATGTACAAAATAGGGTCAATATGGGTCAATGTCTTAAAATTTAAACTAATAAGTGTCTGTGCAGACTCCATTAAATTATCATTATATCCATATATTATCATAGTTTGGATCATTGTGGGTGCCAGTTTTTGATGTTGCAGGAGTTTATCAGACGATAACATCCATGATCATAGTATCTTTATATGATTGTGGTACGTAATTGTCTGATATGACAAACCCTTAAGACATTTTAGTAGGTGCTTCGTACGATCAAAATGATGATCTTACTTCCTTAGTACAATCATGCAATTGATCATCTGGTTGACTTACTGAGTACCTAGTTTTGACTTTATTGAGACTAACAATTATACATACAGGTACTATGGCACCCAAATATCTCAAAAAAAGCAAGAGGAGGCACTTCCTAAGAAAATAACTAAGGAATAGGCACCTAAAGATTTGGAATACCTCAAAAATTGAATCAACCGAATCTAGTGAATCAGATGTTGAGTATTCATCTAGCAATGATGATGGTCAACACTCACCTCAAACTACTATAGCCTAAGACAAGGCCAAGACCACACCTTCCACTATATTGGTGACCATAGCCAACCTATTGAGTCTCCCCAAGATGAAGTGGGAGGACAAGTTGAGAACCAGAATATGAGAGATCCCAAAGCTAAAAAAGATGTTGATGCTAATAGCTTCTCTAAGGAAAAGGATTCATTGAGGGTTTTTAGAGTGCAAATTTGAAATTTTCAACTGAAGTTAACCCTACTACTCAGTCCCGGGGGGGAAGACCCAAGGAGATGAGTTGTCCCAAAATCTAGAACCTATTATAAGGATGGATTTTCCCTAAAAACAAGAGGAATTAGAAAAAAAGCATACAAAAAGAACCTTATATGCTACCGGGGGCACTACAGAGGGTTCCTGAGTTGAATCTAGCATTTCAGCACTACCAATTGTAGTGGATGACCAAGTAGGTTGGAAACTTATACAGTTACAATATAGACCATGACTCTTTCTAGGAAGGAAAAAGACATGAGGAATCGGGCAAAGCTAGATTCAATAATGGTAAGGGGTACACCCATTAACATCATAGAGAAGACTATCTCTAAAGACTCATTTGATGATGATTTTAAGCCACTAGTCAAGACTCTAGAGTATGATTACCAGATATTAGAGTTGAAAAAGGCAAAGATGTTAAACTTACAAGACAAATTGATGCATTAAAAATAGTTGTCGGACTATATAGTTGAGGCAAAAAAGAGAGGTTTATGGGTGAATAGTATGGTAATTTATAAGAACACTCTAAGTTTCACTACCGAAGTGTGGTGGTATATTATTGTGCACCATATTTTATTAACAAAAAATGATAACAAATTTATTATTGACAAGATTAACATGGTAGCATCCTTTAAAATAGAGCTGGACTTAAGTATTTTGTTGATTATCGTAGAGAAGATTTAGGAGAGGGAACTACTTTATCATACTGCATTCCCTTTCCTGATCTTAGTTACATTGTTATGATAGAGATCTAATGTGCTATCTTTTCTAGTAGTTGCTAGATTTGTACGATCAACCAAGATTGAAAATATAGCCTTGATCAAAGATAATCTAAACCCAGCAGCTCGAGTCTATGGTATTTTTCCATATTAGCCTCTATAGGCAACTAAGGAGCCTGTAAAGGTAATAGATATCTCAACTTCTAAGTCTAATGCTTCTTCATTATTATCCCAGGAGCCTACTTCCCCCTTGCATATATTTTGGTAGGTTCCTACTAGTTACACATTAGTACCAACAACCCTTCTCAAGTAGATATTAAAAAATTAGGCTATCTTAGATACACGAATCAAAAAGTTGGAGATGGTGGTAAAGCCCTATATCTAGGATGAAATAAAGGTTGTAGTACAAGGAATGCAGACTTATTTTGACAGATTTTAGAGCCAAATGATATCTAGGTTAGAGACTGTCTACTCCCCTGATTTAAGGACAATTACTGAAGAGTTGGATGATTTGAAGATTAAAGTGAAAAAGTTAACTGAGTGGAAGTTCCTAGTTATGAAGACTCCACATCTCTTAAAATTTGCAAATTTGAGTATTGATATTGATATACCAGATTTTTATACCAGATCTAGACAGTAGGGGTGAGTGTATGGACATAGATAAGGTGATGGATAAGACAAGCAAGGATTCACAACCTAATATAAAGAATAAAAAAATGGGACAAAGATGAAAAGAAAAGAAAATATAAGGAAGGAATAAATGGGAAAGATAATGGAGGCACGACAATTGTAGCTTTTGAGACTGAGTGGACCTCAAAAGTACATGTTTTGGAGTTGATTGAGGTTCTGCTTACAAGTGTTTGTACTATTGTTTCTAATGTTGTTACATAGAGTTTCAGGCATATAAAAATTGTGCTCATGCTGACATCTTTGAGTGCATCATCCACCACTTGTGCCCACTTGATTGAGAGTTCCATAGCCACAGTCGAGGCCATTATACATGGAGTGCAAGCATAGGTCCTATTTGTGACCCCCATTGATGAGTCTACAACAGGCATCTAGTGCAATGTAGGTGTATTTCTACACTTATTTTCCATTATTTTCATATTTTTATAGGATGGGAACATTGAAATATTTTTAAGTTGGGGTGGGGGTGACCATATTAGAGGGTTTCTGCTGTTGGTTTTTTTCCTCAAACATGTTATATAGTTAGAACCAATATGTTTATGAGTGTTATTATTTTTATTTTTTTGTTATTTTTATGTTTTTTGTGTAACTAAGAGGGAAATAGAAGAACTTAGTACAGTCGATATAAAAGAGCATGCAACCTATGTTTTATTGTTTTAATGATACCCCCCAATAAAAAAAATTGTCATATTTTTTTTGTGTTATGTGCTTAGCCTAAATTATGACCGATGTGGATCTCATTATGTCATTGGAAGTATGGATGTGATAAACGTAGCCTATTTTTTGTGAATCAAATAGGTAGTAACTGAGTACGAAGCCTTGAGCCAAATGTATGTGAGGTTTAACCTAGTTGGTATGTGTGTGCAATATAGAACTTGCCTAGTTAGTATCGCCAAAGTTGTATAATGGTAGATGAGAAAAGGATCATAGTTCGTTCTTAAATAGTCCACTAAAAGCCTAAAAAGACTACAAAATAAATGTAATATCCCTTGATTTTGAAACTTGAGCTTAAATAGACCTCTTCTTTGGACTAGCCTATTCAGCTTTCCAATCATTTACAATGAACCTTCTTTGGCCCTGATCCCTCCTTGGAAACTATGTACAACAACTCAAGAAAATATACTAAATTGAGGGCGGTTATTTTAGGGGTGCATAAAAATTTAGGTGTGTAGAAGAAGTTAGTAAAATGAAAAAAGATTTGGGCGCGGTATTGTGTGAAAAGGATAAAAAGGGTGTAAAATAAAAGTATGAAAAAAAGAGAGAAAAATAAAAAGAGAAAAAATTAAGAGAAGAGTCTGAAAAAAAAAGAGAAAGAGAAAGAGAAAAAATAAAGTTGTTAAAAGAGAACCACATTCGATGTCCAAAAAAAATTAAAAAGGGTGTAAAGTGAAGAAAGTAGGAAAAACAAAGTCAAAAGTAGTGTAGTGGCAAGGAGGATTAGTCATTTTCTCCATACATACCATACACATCCCCAATCCTACATTACAATCCATTAGAAGTCCTATAATGATCCTAATTCGACTGTCTGAAAATTGAGGTGCATAAAATAAGGGAAAGCTTATGGTATCAAATGCACATAGTTTGAACTTTTTAAGAGAGTTATTACTTATTTTAAGTCATTGTATTTATATTTATTGCATATGTTCAGCATTCATAACTTCTTTGATATCAGGGCATAGGGGTTGCATTGGGGTTACTACTTATTTCAGTATTGTCATTGGTTTGTGTCCTAAGTTCTCTATTGATAATGTAATGTCATTTCTTGATACTATTGTTTTATAGTGAATGGTTTGTGTACAGACAATGAAGTTTGGTTTTCATAATATTCAGAGAGGGGTTGAACTTGTTTTTGATTTATGCATGCTTAAATTGAGTTTTTGAAAATAGGACTATCGTAGTACTCTTGGATTTCTCTTTGTTAAGCATCAGTTAGTTTAGTTTTATTTTAGTTTTATTTTTTTTCCCAAGGATAGGAAAATGTTCTAAGTTGAGGGTGTTGATGTGCCATGAACTTATGGAACTTTCAATGCTTAAAACTAGAGATATTTTTATGTACAAAAGGCATTTCTACGTGGGTATGATGTGTTTTTTGTGGTATGTCTAGGTCAAAAAAGTCTAGTAAAGGAAAATGCAGAGTTTTTAGGACTTAAAGATATTAGATAGAGACATTCCATGACAGTGGGATCTAACCATGATCATACCATAGCCATCATTGGTCATACCTGGAAGATGATATTCAGTTTTCCATCAGACAAAAGCTTCAGCTGCGTAATTGATTGTGGGAAGGAAGTCCAAAATTGAAGGTTGCAGATGTCAAGTGTAAAGAGGATCATACTGGAGGATCTTACAATTGTGGTATGATACCATAAGCTCCTACTAAAGATCATGGAAGAACTATTCTACAAAGTGAAAATCAGAGGAAGATTTTGTAAGAGGAAAGAATGATCATACAATGATACCATGATTTGATACTGATCATCATCCCAGTCAAGTCCTGAAAAGTGAAAAATCCAAGATCCAACCTATGAGAACAAACGATGATCGTGGTATCTAACCACAATCGTACCTTCGTTCATCTGAGGCACTGACTCAACAAATCCTTGTGTGTTTAGGATAGGATTTTATTTTGTCTATAAATACTCTTAGTGAGTATTTTGTACCAGTTTAAATTCCTTTAGATATTATTACAGTTTCAAGGCATAATCTTGTTCTTGAAATTATAAACATTGATTTTGAGGGTTTTATTCATAATTGAGATTTGTGGTTTTTCATCTTATTCTTGTAAGTTCATAATTATGCTTTCTTACAAAAATTATTCTTATATGATTATGAATAATGAGTAGCTAAACACCACAACTAGGGTTGTAAGAACCATGACAGATTTACAAAGTAGTGTTCGTAATACAAAGTCATTCTCAAAGGTTGTCTAGGTGTGTGTTGTTTGTTCTTTTTGATTTTATTGCTTTTAGAATGATGTAGATGCTAGAACTCACTTTATCTTATTGCAATAAAATTAATGGTAACCAATGGGAAAGGGTAATAAACAATAGGTAATTAGAGATATCAACCTTCAATGAATAGCTTGAACTGATAATTTGGGAAAGCTAATGTTGGGATCCGAGATAGGGGTTAGAAATACAAAAAATAGGAGAAGAAAAAATTTACAAAAGGATAGTTTCTTAAACAAATGCATAAATACATTTAGGTAAACATAACATATCAATTCTTCATGCCAAGCACCACAAGAGATCACTAAGTATGAAGAACATACAGATTTATGAAATTATTGGGGAACACGGTCCTAGTGCTTCTCTCATATTGATTGCAAATACAACAAAATCAACAATTGTTACTATTTATACTTTGATTTACAAAAAACCCCCTTCTCGTTGAAAATGATTTACTAGTCAGTTAGATAAATAATTGATAGATAGTTCGACCTATTCCTCGTAGGATTGACCCCAACCTAGTTGAGTTCTATATTTGATAAAGGACTATTTTATACTTTGTTTAGAGGTATAATTTGGGCAACATCAAATGGGTACTATTCCTTAAGACTTGTTGACTCCTCAGCTGTAGGGGGTGGCCTCCATAGATCATAGTCAAATGTTTCATTCCATACATGTGGCTTACAAAACTATTATCTCGTTTATTCCTTTCAACATTTGTTAAGGGAGGTGAAAAAGCAGATTTGAGCTCTTGTACCTTTGAAACATTAATACCCCTCAAGGTATAGGGAGTTTTGCAATGCGTGGGGTCTTTTTTTACCCTATTATACTTCAAGAATTGTGACATTAGGCCACCAGAACCACACTTCACCCTAGCCTTTCTCATTAAGGATCTTAGAACTATACTGATATTAATACCTTCATTATTTAAAAAATCAAAAAATAAAATTACCCTTCCACATGTGATGTTGGACAAGTAGGAGATTGGAATCAAGCAAGCACACAGAATCCTCAACCAAAATCTAGCTTTCTTATTCAAGTGGGGGCAGGGGAATGTGTTGTGATGTCTCTTATCTTGGTAGTGTTCCCAACTTTCCATAGACCTCAAGTTGCAAAGATCTTGATGAATTACATGGTAATATGTCCTACTAAACAATGCCCTCACACCACCATAATCCACGTTTGCTATTCCAAGAAAAGCATTTAATGAATCCGCATTAAAATTTAGGGTCTAAACATGAATATGAACCTAGTTTTCCCTCTTCTTAGGAAACCAATTAGAATTAAATCCATGAAGAATATCTAAGTTGTATTTATACCAATCATTGAAGATGAAGTCCATCCCTAATTGATGAATCATTTCCATAACATTCGGGGTACTTAGTGTTCAACCGCTCCCTATCGATCCTCTCTATAGATACATAATTCTCCTTCTTTCACCATATTTTTCCTTCCTTATCAATAGATTTTATTCCTAACACAAGGGGTTGTGGGTGGTGTGACTTGGCTAGCACGAGCCTTTTTTTTATATTGGCTAGAAGTAGATGCCATTTTTTATCCATTGCTAGTTTTGGGTTCCATGATTCTGTCAAACAATCATAATGCAAAAAAACTATTTAAGCCCAAGTAGCTAACCACAATTAATCTTAAGGTGGTTGAAACCAGACCATACTTAATTTGTTAGCATACTTCAACTAGTCTTCATTTTTGGGTACTCAGACTTCCCTTACTAACCATCATTGACTAATGTACATGTTTCATGGTTCAATTACATACCCATAATATTACTTGCCAATTGTTATTAGACATGATAGGTATTAAAACTTAATTTAATTACAAACAATGTAACATTCTTAAGATCACAAGGTACCAAAATACATTTCGTACATTCAAGAAACAACATGAACAAGAATAATATCTCTACATGCATAATGTTTTATTAACTTCCATGCACATTCATATAATTTAAACAAAATTTGGGACATGTGAATCACCAATTAATGTTTTTCCGTACAACAATCCATATTATCACAAGTGTTGAACTCAAACTTTAACTCATGCACCACCATACCCAAAAAAACATGGTGTTTTCAAAAGAAAATTCAAACATAAGGTTAAAACCCACACTAAACATCATTTAAAAGAACTAAAAACAAACCCAAGCGACTTTCAATGGATTCCATTATTAAAATCACCAAATCAACATGAACATTTACACAAAATAAAGTCCATACCCAAGTTCAAGTGGAATAATGGAGCATTCATCACAATGAATTAAGACGTCAAGAGTTGGCATCTAAAAATTTGGTTTATCAAGTTTTACATGAGAAGATTCAATTCTTTTAGCACAATTACACTACAAAATTGAAGAATCATGAAATATTACCTTCTTCTTGTTTACCAAGTGAAAAAGATGAGGAATTGGATGAATAGGTGTTGCATTGCGAATTGGGACTGAGAGAGAGAAGGCATGCGACACTTAGGGTACAGGAATTGGGGTTTTTATGGGTAGGTGTTTAAATAGAAAACCTATCGGGTTAGGTTTACCCGATCAAAATTAAGAAAGTCCAGGACCTTTCTAGTAGCTCCTTTCAGTGTTACCACTACGTAGAGCTCAAAGCGGTTAATGGATTCCACACTACCGAGCCCCAATTACCTGTACTAAATTTTACCTTAGTGTAATTGTATTTTTATTCTATCTTTCCAATTCTCCCTAATACTTTAATACCTAAAAATCACTAGAAAAAACAAAAAAATAGTTAGAAAAGTTGTTTGCCTCGCACCAAATGCCTTAGTTTTGGTTGCAGCATGACTCAACTTTTCTTGTATTTTATTTTTCTCATTTTTTTGAATAAAAATCCTATGCTATTAAATTACATTTATGGGTTGCGCCCATGTAGATCCTGATTTAACATAGCCATACAACCCAACTAGTGCCACGGATATCTTCTACAAGTCTTCATTTGGTCCAATAATGTTTCATTCTTTGTCCGTTCACCAAGAACGTCTTGACTTTTTCTTTGTCTAATAGTTTAATAGCTCCAGGGGTGGTCTTCCTTACAATTTCAAATGGTTCATACAACTTTAACTTAAGCTTTCCACGAAAAAACTTTAATCTAGAATGAAACACCAATACCTTCTGTATAGTCTCAAACATGCGATATGCAATATGCTTAACATCCCACCCCTTTGTCTTCTCTTTGTAAAGCTTTTCATTCTCATACGCATGTAATCTAAATTTCTCAAGTTTGTGCAACTTTAGCACTCATTTCTGTCGTGCCAAAACAGAATTCTTCTTCACCATCTTTATAGCCTAATAAGCTTGATGTTCTAACTCAACAAGAAAATGGCATACCTTCCTAAAGACTAACCAATAAGGTGACATCCTGGTGGGCATCTTGCACTCCATTTTGTATGTATCACCAAATTTCATCTACTAATACTTATGCTATGCATTGATTGTCTTTGTATAATCTACTTTACTTCATGACTCGATACCTCAACTTGGCCTGTAGTTTAAGGACGATAAGTTGTGGAAAACTTATGTCTCATCCTATACTTCGCAAAAAAATTGAACATATTATTGACAAAATAGGACCTTTCATTACTAATAATATCACTCGGTGTCCTAAATTTTGTGAATGTATGCTTCTTGAAGAACTTCACCACTACTTTTGAGTCATTGGTGGTGAGCACCGCTACTTCTACCCACTTAGCAACATATTGACAACAACAAGAATTAATATGTTTCAAAATGATGGAGGAAAGACCCCTTGAAGTTTATTCACCACACATCAAAGATCTCCACTCTTAAAATGTTGTTCAAAGTCACTCATGGCTTATAGAAATAGTACCCATGCGCGAACATTGGTCTTACCTTTTGTAAATACAGTCGCATCCTTGAATTAGTTGGAATAAAAAAACTAAATTATAGAACTTTATGAGGCGTATGCTCTCCACCATGATGACCTCAATAAGGAGATGAATGGCAACTTTCCAATACCTACCTTGCTTTATATTTTAGAATGAACCTTATAATTACTTAATCTTAGCCATGTTTGAACATGTAGGGTTCATTCCAGGTGTAAAAATGGGACTTATAGTAAAACCTCTTCCTATGCTAACTAGTAAACTCAAGTGGATACACTCCATTTTCTATTAAGTTTATGATAATCATTTACTAGGTAGATCTATAATGCTCAATGCTAAGAGTTGTTCATCAGGAAACTCTTCTCAAATATTCCATCTTCTAGAATATTTAACCAACTCTCTATCCTAGATAATGGATAGCTACTTGGCTTTTTGACCCCTTTTGTTCTTTAAATTCTAAATCAAATTCTTATAGTAACAGAAAACACATAATAAGATGAGGATTAGAATCATTCTTATTTAACAAGTACCAAATATCTACACGATGATCTATGTAAATGACCCCCATGGTACCCACCAAATATGATCAAAACTTATCAAAGACACACACCAAAGACAACATCTCCTTCTCTGTAATAGTGTAAGTATCTTGAGTTACATCAAGAATTTTTCTATCATAATATATAAAATGAAAGATCCTCTTTTTTTCTAGCACAACACTTCTCCCATAGCCACATCACTATCACCACACATCAACTCAAATGGAAACTCCCAATCAGTAGGATTTAATATTAGAGCTTCAATTTACTTTTTTTTCAGTGCCTCCAAGGCCTTCATATAATCATCACAAAACTGAAACCTTACCTTTTTCTCAAGTAGTTGCACATGGGTCACAAAACCTTTCAAAAAACTTTAATGAATCTCCTACAAAACCCTAGATGCCTTAGAAAACCACACACACCCTTTGGTTGTAAATTTTCTATCACTTTAATTTTGGCATGATCTACTTCAAAGCCTCTCCTTAACACTTTATGACCAAGGAAAATTCATTCTTTGACCAAAAAGTAGCACTTCTACTAGTTCAATACCAAATTCATCTCTTTGAAATGAGCAAACACCATATAAAGGTCCTACAAAAATATTTCAAAAGAGTTATCAAATTCAAAAAAATCATCAATAAGTACATCTACAAAGTACATAACCATATCATAAAATATTTCCATAATGCAGTATTGGAAAGTGGCTGGTGCATTGCATATCCCAAAAGGCATATATTTAAAGGCGTAGGAACCATATAGGCGTATGAACATTATTTTCACCTGATCCTCTAGAGCAATGGTTATCATATTGTATCTTGAATAGACATCCAAGAAAAAATAATATTCCTGACTTACAAGTCTATATAACATTTGATCAATAAAGGGAATTGAGTAGTGATCTTTTGGGTCGCCTCGTGATCTTACCATAGTCCATGTAAATTATCTAACCTATAACTATCTAGGTTGGGATCAACTCATATTTTTATTAGTGGTTACATTCATACCTCTTTTGGGGGGATGTACTGGACTGGATTGACCTATTTTTTATTAAAAATTAGATAGACAATGCCTGCATCTAACCACATGATCAATTCTTTCCTCACCATATCTTTCATCACTAGATTCAGTCTTCATTGATGCTACACACTTGGTTTCTACCCCTTCTCCATAAAGATTTTATACATGTAATAGGTAGGGTTTATTCCATATATATCCAACATATTTCATCCAGTCGACGTTTTTTTCCATTTTAAGATAGTTAATGCTTCTCTAACCTATGTCTTAGACAAACCTGCAAAGAGAATAACTTGTAAGGTATCATTTTACCCTAAGTATACATACTTGATATGTGACGGTAATGTCTTCATCTTTATGTTGGGGCTTTCAAAATAGATAGTATGGGGTGGCGCACGAGGCTTATTTATAGGCTTGAATTTGCTAGTGTGAATGAATATGTTGTCCATATCTAAAATTTTCATCCTATACTAATCATATTCATCTCATAAAATATCATACCCCAGCACATCTTTCTCTAAAGGATCATTTAAAGTAATCAATGGAAGCTCTGACTCAAGATTAATAAAGGATCATTTAAAGTAATCAGTGGAAGCTTCGACTCAAGATCAATTATGTGATTGCATTGACTCCTCATAGATAGAAAACTGTGTCAGTGCTTTATAGACATCAAATACTCTAACCTTGTCATATTCCCATGTCGTTAACTGTCTAGCAACTACATCTATTAACACTGCAAGAAAAAAGCTTATTTATGAGCAACATTTAAGGACAAGCTAATAATTTCATATCAAAAGTATATATATTGGTATGAGATTTTATTCCAGTCACTATTATTGTATATTATCGTGAAGGTACTAAATGTGATCCCTAAAGAACTTAGTAGCTTATCCCAAATTATAATTTAGGGCCTTGACCGAGAAATAGTGTCTCAAAAAATATTTTTTTTAAATAGAACTACTAATAAAAAATCATGTGCCCAAACGAAGTGAAAATTCAAAAAAATAACTTTTATTTTAATTAGAAAACTAGGCACCAAACTGAAGTGGAAATTGTAAAAAGTAAAAAAAAAAACTATTTTCCCTAAACACAACCTATCGCAATCTTGCCCTAATCTCCAAAAATGAATCGCTAAGTAATTCATCACAGCTCAGTTTTATCCAAACATATCTCATCGTAAGATGTTTCTAGAGTTTCTTCTTCTTTGAATGTGTTATAGCTCTGCCCTTGTCTCTAATTTACATCTCGCTCGAATGGAAATTTTTGGTACACCTCCTCTTTGAATCAAGTTTCTATTTTCTTTACTTTCTCTGAAGCTTCATCATATTTGTTCATGATTCAGTACATTTTATTAAATGATTCATGTTCCCTATAACCCCTTCTATTTTCAAAATTACTTCAGTGTTTATTCATATTTTTATTTGGAGGTGTTTTTTTCCACTATAAAATCGGGGATTATTGATGTTACTATGTGAAAGTAGAGATTCGTATTATTTGTAATTAGTTTGATGTTTGAATTGTCAATTTCATGATATGAATTAAATGGTTTTATATGAAATGATGTTTGAAAAGATGAATTCATAATAGAATGGAACAAAATCTATGTTTTGTACGGTTAAAGAATAATCGAATTTTGGCATCTGAGTTTTCAAACAACTTGATTTCTTTGGTCATTGCAGCTCTACCCTTACCTTTTTTTGTTGCTAAAGTTTGAATTTTGTAATATATTTGACTATTGTTATACATTACATAGTCCAACAACTAATTTTCCATTGTAAGTTCCATGACACTTTGTATGTACTGTTGTTTTTCTGGGTTTAGTAAAATTTGTATTTTCAATACAAATTTCAAACTATAGTATAAACAATAAAATGATGTTATAACTCTATATTTACAACTTTGAACTTTAATAAGTTGAACCAAAACTTATGAACAACCAAAAATAAAGTTCAAATTATTTTCGGAAAAATAGCAAAACCAAATGTTTAGAAAGAGATGAAGATGGAAAGATTTAAGTCCACCAAATTCACAGTGTGTCTTTAAGGAAATTATTTACCTCAAGCACCCAAGGATATGGAATATATATCCTCCTAGGATAAAATGAATGACTTCAACATCATAGTGGTACCATATACTCTGTCGAACTATGGTTCCACTCAACAATTTACAAACACACTTGAGTTTTTTGGAAGAAGAAGATGTTTTCAATTAAAATTTCATCTCTATACCTGAGTAAAAATTAGGTATTTATAGACAAAAGGTGGTGCTTCAGAAAACAAGCAATGGTTCTAAGAAATTGCACTATTTTGGAAATGATGCCTGACCTACAGACCCCATCTATGGTCACAGATTGCCATATACGGTCATCGGTCGCCCTTTTACCATTAAATAAAGTTTTTGTCGCAACTATAGAGCCCATCTATATTGATACATGGAAAACTGTGCCCACAAGCCCATTAAATTTTTCAAACAGTGCCTTAAAGGGTCATGTCCCTTTGAGGTGCATTGTGACATATGTCTGTACATGTTTGTGTGCATCCTCAACCAGATAAATTTCATATTGATTTTTTAGGTCGTTAGCTCTCAAATTTCAAATAAATTTTGTCCACAAAGATAATCTCTCAAACTATCATTTGAAAAATCCATATTTGAAGCCAAAGTCGAGCTGAGCGACGATGACTATGAGGGCTTGAGGCTTGATTTATTCCTCCCTAACTAACAACATGTAGTATTTATTCTATATTTAAGCATGAAAGAGTTTATTTCTCCCACCAATGAGGGAGAACACTCTTTTCTTAAAGTTAAAACATATTTCACTTTTTCCCTCAATTTTCCATTCACATGTCATCGCTAGAACGCAATAATCCCCCACATGAATAGGGAATGGATATTTCATAAAAAGTTTATGAACAAGTGTATGATCGACAAGCAAAGACTAATTATATCTGGATATGTAGGTTTTCCTTTGAACTTTCCATAGAGAACTTGCATCATATGAACTCAATCAATCGATAGATGCAATATTTTTGAACCATCAAACTTTTGTGAACACCTAGACAACACAAGTCACACAAATAACTTTTTACCACTTATGATTCTCAAAGTTTTGTTCATTTCAGTTTAGCCATGAACACTACATGGTTTCATGAGAGCTTATAGAATGGGCTTTACTATTATTCTCCTGGAAGAGGCTTCCATTTTTCCCTTACATAGGTGATTCCTAAACATTTAATCCTACAGATCAAACTAGTTAGTAAAACTACAAAACTTAGATACCATTTAAAATCTTCAATCCAAAATCCATATTCTAGTTTCTTTAACATTGTCTTCATCATGAAAATGAATTGAATTAATTGGCAATGTTAAACCATCAGTCGCAACTATTTTTGATCTTCTTGAACCAAGATATTAGGATCTTCACGCAGTGTATGCATAATAGTGCCAAAGGTTTATGTTAATAGGGTATATCTTCCAAGAAATTTCAGAGTTATTCAGCTTCTTCACCAACTATATCTAATGTAATAAATTTAGATTTTATTTTAGAGCATGTAATACATGTCTGTTTGGATGATTTACAAGAGACTGCTTCTCTACGTAAAATAAATAAATGTCCTCTCATGGATTTTACTTCATTTGACCTAGTGATCCAATTTGCATCACTATATCCTTCAATTAATAGTGGATATTTATTATAATACAAAGCATAGTCTTCAGTGTGATTTAGATACCCAAAAACTCTTTTCATTACCGTCCTATGAATTTGATTGGGATTATTTATTTACTAACTTAATTTAGTAATAACACATACTATATCTAGTTTTATACAATTCATGATATCATCAAACTTCACAACAGTCTTGTATACTTGAATTGTGAGTCACTTTCACCGTCATTCTTTGAAGTGTGAAGCTCACATCCAATGGTGTCTTGGCAATATTGAAATCCAAATATCTGAACTTGTCAAGTCCCTTTTTAATTTAATGATACTATAATAATGCAAACCCTTATGGAGTACTATGAATTCTTATCTCTAAGATCACATCAACAAATCCAAGGTCTTTCATAACAAATTTTATCTCAAACGTTCATTTAGTAGCATTTATGTCAGAAATGTCTCAACTGATGATCAACATATCATCCACGTACAAACAAAAAATGACTTTGTGATTTGGAGTGTCTTTAATGGAAACACATTTCTTACATTGATTTATCTTAAATCTGTTTCCCACCATGGTTTGTTCAAAATTTACATTCCACTATTTAGGTGCTACCTTTAGTCCATATAGTGACTTAATAAGTTTTCACACTTTTCTTTACTTACTAGGAATCACAAAACCCTTAGGTTGTTCCATCTAAATGTCTTCCTCCAATTCTCCATTGAAGAAAACTTTTTTCATATCCATTTAATGGACTTCAATACCATATACTTCCACTAATGCAACCAACAATCGAATGGATATTATTGTTGTTACTAATGAGTATGTGTCAAAATAATCAAGGCCTTCTTTTTGTCTAAACCCTTTCACAATAAGTCTTTTTTTGTATTTGTCAATAATACCATCAGGATTTATTTTTCTTTTAAAGATTCATTTAGAACCTAAAGGTTTATTTTAGATAGTAAAATCAATCAACTCCTAAGTATGGTTGCTCAAGGTTGAATCAATCTCACAATCAACAGCCTCTTTCTAAAAGGATGAGTCCGCAGATGACATCACTTTTTCGTATGTTTGGGGTTCATTTTCAAGAAGAAAAGTTATAAATTTGATCCAATGGAATGTAATGTTCTTTTTTCCTATTATACCTTGGATTATCTTCATTAAGAACATTCTCATTTGGGTATTCCTAGGTCGTTTAGACCCTTCATTAGCCAGCTCATGTCAAGTCTTATACAGATAAATGTGTTCAAACAACTCAACATTATCGGATTTAAATACCATATTATCATGCATATCCAGTTTTTTAGATCTATGAACCAAAAATCGATATGTTTTACTATTTGTTGCATATTCAATGAAAACACAGTCCACAGTCTTTGGCCCTATTTTCACCATTTTTGGTATAAGATCTTAGACTTTTTCTAAACACCCCCACACTTTAAAATATTTCAAGTTGGCTTGTTCTACCATGTTTATCTAATTTCATTTCTTGTTCTTATTTAGAACTTGACGATTTAGAGCTTTGTGTTCAAGATTACTACAATTATAGCGCTTGCCTTTAATCATTTTCTGGTTTTGCTCTTTCTCTTATCCAGAAGACTTCCTCCTTTTCCTTATTATTCGGCGCATCATCCTTAATAATATTTGCAACCATCATTGATGATTTCTCATTCAATTATTATACTATTATATCTTGAGATGACTCAAAAGATCTTCCAAACTAGTTAATTGATTTTCAAACATTCCTTTTTCTGGAACAGGAGGATCTCCACTTGTGAACATTTGCAATTAAAATTTGATCAGCTAAAAGAACATCATTTGTTGTAATTCTTTGAAGTTCACACCAAAAAAAATTTCTAGTTTCTCTATTGATGCCACTTCTATAGAAACATCTAAACAGATTAATGACGCAATATTGACTGTCATTAGAACAACACCATTCACAACCAAATTAATCTATTGTTCAGTTTCATTCATCATATTTTTGTCCAACTTTGACAATTAATTTAGTATTTTAGGATACTAACAATAAATACTTAATCATTAAATAACTTATTTTTAGTCAATAATGAAGTTTTTATGTCTTCAAATCATCAATTGAATGAACTTTGTAACCTGATGAAGTTTTTTTTCTTCAAATCAGAATCAAATTCGAACAAAGTGAAAACCATAGGTTTTTAAACTATAGAAACCAATACTTAGAGTTTAGTGAATCATTAAAGTTTTAATATTCTTCAAATTTAATTCCCAATTTGATTTCTCGGTGAAGTTTCTATATTCTTCTAATCGAGGAAGTATATATCAAAAGATCTTAGTCTCGGCAAAGTCAAACTCAATTTAGATTAATCAAGTACTTAATAATTTCCTTAAGATTATTTTTTTTACATTTAGTAAAATCTATATTTTCAATATGAACTTCAAACACATGTTCAAACTAAAGTATGAACAATCAAATAAAGTTATGACTCTGTATTTACATCTTTGAACAACAATAGGTTCAACCCAACTTTTGAACAACCAATAATAAAGTTTAAACTATTTGTAGAAAATAGTAAAATCAAATATTTAGAAAGAGATGAAGAATAAAAAATTCAAGTCCATCATATTCACGGTGTGTTTGTAAGGGGATTAAGGAATATATCCTCCTAGGATAAAATTAATTACTTCAACGGAATAGTGGTACCTTAAACTCTGTCAAACTATAAATGCACTCAATGATTTGCCAATCACACTTTAGTTTTTAGGAAGAAGAAGATATTTTTCACTTGAAAATGTCATCCCTATGCTTGAGGAAAAATTGGGCATTTTAAACCAAAAGGTGGTGCATCAGAAAAGAAGTAATGGTTCTAAAAAATGCATTACTTTTGAAATTACGCCTAACCTACGAACCCCATTTATGGCCACAGATGGCCACATACATCCACAAATCGTGTTTTCACCAAAGAAGAAAGTTTTTGTCTCAACTATTGAGCCCATCTGCATTTGCAGATGGTGACCTGTGCCTGCAGGTCCCACTTATGTTTTTCAAACAATACCTGAAAGGGTTACATCCCTTCAAGGTGTGTTATGTCATGTATATGCATATTCTCGTATACATCAGCAAATGGAGAAATTCTGTATTTAATTTTTGAATCATTTACTCCCAAGTGTCAAATGAATTTATCCAAAAATATAATCTCTTGATTGATCATTTTGCAAATCCAAAGTCAAGCCGAGCAAGCTATAGAGATGATGTGAGGCTTGCTTTCTTCTTGCCTCACTAATAACATAGAGTATTTCTTCTATATTTAAGAATGAAAGAGTTCTTTTCTCCCACCAATGTGGGAGAACACTCTTTCCTTAAAGTGAAAATACAATTCTCTTTTCTCTCAAATTTCCATTCATATTTCATCACTAGAAGCCAACATGTACTGCGCCACTTTGTATTAAATATATATGTTCAGTAGTTCCTAGAATAACTTAAAAAGTTCATGGGACAAAACTAAAACAAATAATAATTAGTAGTATCCCAGGTTCTACAATTAGTTTTATATGAATGATCATATAAACTGAGTTGAATGAGATAAGTATGACTTCCTAAGTGTGCATCTGAGTAGGTTTTTGAAAACAAATAAGACTTTTATTTTAGTGGAACATGCATCTCAAGTATTTTATGCTAATGATAATTTCAACAAATACTGGCATGTAGTGAGGAATACTTAACTTTGGATTCCTATGACATTGTGAAACAAATGGATGATGATGTTGTCAATGACTTAGAAAGTCCTTCACAAAAGAAATGAAAAAGATTTTTTTTGGTTTAATTTTAGGATTTTCTCATTAATACTTACAGAAACACATAGTCTTTACAAATTGGGTCAGCCCAATCCAATAAAATTCCAAAATAAAATAAACCGACCCGTCCCAACCCAATAAGTAAATATTACATATAGCCAATGATTAGGGTTTCCTAATTCATTTCCCCTTTACCTTTCACTCTATCTTCCCTTCAATGTTACCGTCTTCCATGTTCATCCACCAGATTGTCCTCCTTCGTCTTTGGGTGATTAACATCATGCCATAGCATCTGTAGAAATGTATCTTTATCATCTTGCAGAAGTAAGTAGTATCTCCAACTTTGATTTTTTCTTTTTTTCATCTTCTTCCATTGATTGTATTGTTCTTTGGATTTATTCAACTGAGTTCTCTGATGGATGGAACAAAAATCATCTTTTTATGCTTTATTGAAGGGTCTAATAACCTAGATCTGATTACCCATTCTGAGTAAGTACTTAAACCTTTGAGCTAAGATTTTGTTCCTCCTGCCGATGCTAAGCTCCTCAAAAATTATAGATGCAGCTAGGATGAAGATACTGGGATGCTTGGACCTACAAGTGTTTGGAAATTAACCATTATCCAAGTTATGTAACTCTAATATGCCATAAGGACCCTTTCTTTTTGTTGCGAGTCCAATATGTAGACTGCTGTAGAATAGGATATATAACCTTGCTTTGTCTTTATGGCCTTACATAGATTGTATATAGATAATTATGACCTATTTAAGCATTAGCCTCTTCATTCTCTCACCTCCTCTTTGGTGACAATCTTAAGTATGGTACTTATGATTTATCACTATTAAAGATCTTCTTCCCTGCTTGTTGTAACTGTTGGAACTTTGTAAATGTGAATTATCTTATCTCAAAAGCATGATTTGCAAGATAGTCAGCAAATATGTGCCCTTCCCTTAAAATAAGTTGATATTGCACTATTGTGTGTTGTAATAAACTTCTTATTTATGCCACAGTGTCTGCTATGCTCTATGGACATTCCCACTCTTTGTTTAGAATCTTTAATATGTTTAAAAAGTCTGTCTAGATTATTACTTTGCTAATTTGCGCCTAAATGGAATGAACTACTGCATGTAGAAAAGCTTCTGCCTCTGCATCTAGATTTCTAGCGTTATCTATAACTGAACCTTTTGCATATATTAAGTTCCCTACCCCATCTCTCAAACAAAAAGCATAGGAAATTATCCTCGGATTTCATCTAAAGACTCCATCTATATTGTACTTAACCCATCCCTGTTGAGGAAATTCCCAATTTACCTTTTTTACCTTCACTTTAGTCTTGTGGCTAGACAATTCTTTTAATATATCTGGCCATGTATAAGGGAAATATTGATCTAGCTTCCATACCTTAAGAAGCATTCTTATGTTCCTGATGATGTTATGTTGTACACATAGCTCAATAACCTGCTTCCCTTCATGCTTTCCTCTATTTCTCCTTTTCCAAAGTTCCCAGATAATAATGCTAGGAATGTCTAGATAGTAACTTATGTCCCTGAGTGTGACATTTGAATTCCACCATGCCATAATTGTTTCTCTAAATCTTAAACCTTGTATATTTATACCTACAAAAGAACAAAAATAGGACCATGTCCTGCTAGCAATAGGGGATCTAAGAAACACATGTGAAATGGTTTCTTGAGCCGAATTAGTACAACACCAACATTTAATATGTCCTTCCACTCCCCATCTTCTAATAGCATCTTCTACTGGTATTTTCCCTTTCCAAATTCTCCACATTAAGAATGATAATTTAAAAGGTAAACCTCTTATCCAAATCTCTTTAAAAATATTGTTCCTTTCCTTCTTTTGCCTTATATACTTCCATGCTAACTTTATAATGAATTTACGATTAGATTCTAACATCCAAATGGGTTTATCTTCTTCCATAATCAACTCAAGCATCTTTATTTTGAGCATCACATAATTAGTAATCTCTGTTGTTATCAATTGTTCCAACAAATTAGAATTCCAGCTTCCCTGACTGACCAAATCTCTTACATTCTGATATCTCTCATCCCATGCATAATTTATTTCTATAACATTATATATACTACCAAGAGATGTCCAGTTATCCCACCAAATGCTAGAATTATCTTTCCTAATTTTCCATAAAATTAATGCTCTATCATATCTCTAGCCTACAACATTTTCTTCCATACTTGTGAGCCTCCTGATCCCTTCTTCCACAAAATCATATTAGGATACTCCTTTTTGAAATATTTATTATGCATATACTCAGTCCATATGGACTTTTTGGTTCTGAAATTCCACCACAACTTGCAAAACAAGGCCATAGAAACATTTTTTAACATCCTAAACCCCAAGCCTCCTTCTACTTCTGGTGCATATATATTCTACCACCTTACCCAATGTGTAACGCCCTGAATTTGGTACCCAGAATGCTACACAGTTCTCATGACCGGGAAGGAACATAAGCTAACCCTTAACTGATATTTGTACCTGTATACTACATAAAATACTTTATAATGCAAAAACATGAACTGAAAGGCCATAAGGTTCAATAATGAACATGATCTGAATGATATAACATCTGTGTGGGGTAATAGAATACCCAAAACATACTGAAGTCTGAAACATGATAGTCTAGAAAGCCTCTAACTGACTGAACTGTCTGAGTAAGGAGTTAATGGTACTTATCCCCAACTAACTCCAATAATAAACTGATTAATGAGATAATAGGGAAATAATAATGTCCTCGAAAGATGAGGACTCACTTCTAACTCTGTCTGTGGATATCTGGAATCTACTGTTGCTCTAGAGCTCGTGTTTCTGAGCCTATGGTATAAGACACCATAGCGCAAATGTGTTAGTACTTTGAATGTATCGGTAGTCATGTGAGGTAGGCTAAATGCATGGGGTTCATATGCATGAACAATAATAATAACTGACTAACTATCATGAGCGTGAGAATACATACATGAGACATAACAACTAACACTAATACTGTGATAACATGATTACTGAATCTGAATATAACTGATAACATGAGTGACTGTATCTGACAGTTCTGAATCTGATGGAACTATCTGAGTTCCGTACTGCATCTGAGATGACTGTATCTGACAGTCCTGAAATCTGAAGAACTGTCAGAGTTTTATTACTGAGACTGATACTGAGACTGTGGGAGGTAGTCATCTAACTGACATGCCCCAAATAATACGTTATAACAGAATTGGAGTCTAATCTATGCTCTGATTGGAAAGGTGTCAATATCGTGCCATTGGTAAGGACAACATGTGAGTGACCCTAATATAACAGGTAACTCTAGTGAGAACGATGGGAACCCTCATATAGTAGGCTAATCTACCTCATCTATCCTCATATAGCAGGCTATGATGTCTACATAGTTCTGGAATGCAAGGATTGCTTCTAAGAATCAAACCCTCATATAATAGGTGAGTTCCCATCCTTAGGTTCGCTCAGAGCTAATTTTGACTCCCATCTGAATAGACACTGAACATGATTTACTGAACTGCACATAGACTGAGTTACTGAATTTTGTTGACTGACAGAATACTACTGATATCTAACAACTGACTGAGTTCATAATATCATGAAGATTTCCTGAGTCATAAGACTGTCTGAAGTCTAAGGATCATAGCTTGATTGAGAGTATTGTGAAAACATGACATGGCTCTAGGCACACAGCTAATGTTTCGGGTACGAGTACCCCCATGACTCGATGTAAAGAAACTGACCAAGCATAAATTACTTGAACATATAACTAACATCATAATCCATAATACATTTATAGAAGCATCTCATCAAGACATGTGATAGGCATAACTTGTACATACATGGGGATTTCATGGTATTATGCTAGTTAGACACTTTTCCTTCATCTAGGCATTTAATCAAACATATTGTAGGCAAGGTACATATAAGCATCATTGTACAATAATTAAACATCATGGTTCAATTCTAATTTCATCATTCAAGGGTTTAGTCATAGGTTTGCATGAATGTATATCTATAATAATTTAACCCACATAAAATTTATCACCCAACATGGAGTAGAATTCAATTTCTCATTATCCACATGAACAAGAGCAGCTCAATCATGAAATTCATAAGAAAATCCATAAACTTAAATTAAGAAAAAAGATTCTTGGGCTTCATAGATGAAAGATGTTCATGAATGAACACTATGCATACCTTAGTTCATGATTTCGTGAAGATTGATGGAGAAATTTTCTTGGAATTGGAACTTCTACGAAAACCCTAGCTTGTTCATGAGAGGTTTTTGAGAGAAGAGAGTGTATTTTTGGGTAAAAAATGGATGAATCACGTGTTAAAGAGATTGAATAGGGGTGGGAAGTTGACCCTTTTAACATTGGACGCGTCATTTAATTTCAGTAAAATTTTCCCGAACTGAACCCCTAGCGCAACGCGGTGCTATCGCACTGTGTCACTGGAATTTGACAATTGGGAAACTGAGGGATGGCGCGACGTGGAGCCATCACATTGCCCCTTCTTTTAGGAATTGGAACTTTGGTGCGACGCAGAGAAAATCACGCTAAGACACTGGAAAAGGACAATTCTAAATTTAGACCCTAGCTCAATGTTCCATAATCATGGATCCCTACTAGAATTTTCCAAATGCCATTTACTCTTGTGGCACGGCACACCACTGACTAATATGGTGTTGTTTATAATGGGAACTTGAAATAGTCATAACTTCTGACCCGGTTATCTGATTTGGGTGAATCTTTTATCAATGGAAATCTTATTGAATTTCCCTCACGACAAAAAGGGAAAATATTGAGAATTCCTCATGGAATAACCATCTATAACACTTTGATTTTCTGAACCGGAATGCTACACTGTGCTTATGACCCCGAAGGACCACAAGCTAACCCATGACTCATATCTATACATGTGCACTACAATATATAATGTAATAATATGGAAAATATAAACATGTAGTCCATAAGGTTCAACTGAATAAAGAATCTGTAATATAGTAACATCCGTGTAGGTGAAAGATACCCAAAATAACATAAAACTGAATCTGAAAGCTAAATCTGAGCGTAAATCCGAAAGCCTCTAAGTACTGTCTAAAATAAGAAGTTACAGGAATATGTCTCCAACTAACTCCGAAAAATTGAACTGAAGAAATAAAAGAATAAATCGAATAATATCGTCCTCGAATAAAGAGGACTCAATGCAACTCTGCATGCTGAATGCGACTGCTAATGCTGGTCTGGGACTCGTGCCTCTGAACCTATGGTGTAATATGAAAAGTAATCACCATAGCGCAAATACGTCAGTACAACTGGAGTACTGAGTATATGAGTGAGGTAGGCTAATGCAAGGGTTTACGTGCATGAATAATACTACCGACTGTCTAATATAAATGTAAGAGTAAAAACATACATTCATATTTACTAAGATCATGAGTACGTGATGGCTAAATCTGTACGCTAATACATGGCTGGAATCGTAGTTTTGATAACATGGATGACTGTATCTGACAGCCCTGAATCTGGTTGAACTCTCTAAGTACTGTGCTATAACTGAATTTGACCATATCTAACAATCCTGGTATACTGATATCTGAAGAACTTTTGAGTTCTTTTATTGAGACTGATACTGAAACTATGGGAGGTTGTTATTTTACCGACATGCCCCATATATGCCATTATGGCTAAGAAGGGGTCCAATCTCTTCCCTGACTGGAAGGATGTCAATACCGTGCCACTGGTAAGGACAACATATGAGCAACCCTCATATAACAGGTAACTTTAGTGAAAATGGTGGAAACCCTCATATAACAAGTTAATCCACCTCAGCTACCCTCATATAACATGCTATGATGTCTCAACCTATGATGGACACATAGTTCTGAACTCAAGGATGACTACTAAGAATCACACCCTCATATATAGGTGAAATCCCATCCTTGGGTTCACTCGGTTCTAACTCCAACTCCCATCTAAAGAGAATAAACATGATTCAACTAACTGTACATAGACAGATTAACTGACTTCCATTGACTGACGGAGTAGTACTATTATCTGAGAGTTAACTGGGATCATGACATTTCTGAGGTTTCCTGAGTCACATGACTGACTGAGTTCTATAGATTATAGCTTGACTGAGATTATCGTCACAACATGACATGGCTCTAGGCACACAACTATGTTTTTTGGGTACTAATACTCCCAGGACTCGATAGAAGAAAACTAACACACATCATGACTTGATCACAAGATTGGAGTCCACAATTCGCTATATCATAAGTAGGGGATAGTATACTTCATGTATTTAATCAACACTTCAAACATGGTAGGGAAAGCATGGATATAATTCACACACAAAATTCATATTTCCATCATCATACATACTTCATGCCATCACCATAAGAATACATAAATAGCATGGGCATTTATATTAAAGTGTATCGCTTACATGGACTTGTCATTTAGATATCATGAAATCATGTAAATATGAACTTCTAACATCCTAGGAATTTTATCAAACACCTTACATGCATTCTTTTAGGCATAGGTGGATTTCATACTTGCATTAGTTCAACCCACCCAAAGTTCATGATTTTCAACCAACAATCACATATATTCCATGAAAAACACCTTAGATATCATCTTAAAACTTGAACAACAATCATCAACGTGTACATGCTTATATCACCACAAAAGTTTACAAAATAACATTTAAAAGAATGGTTCTTGAATTCTATGAACGAATTGAATCCATAGATGAACACTACGCATACCTTAAATCTTGATCTTGAAAGAGATCTAATGTTTCAGACGGTTCCTGAAGAAATCCTTAGGCTTGCCCTTGATTATTCTTGACTGGGGTTTAACCCCTTTGGGAAAGAATGCTCTTGTTCCTGAGGAGATGATCTTGAGAGAAAACCCTAATCTTATGGTTGAAAGTGTAAGAGAGGGATTTTAAGATGTTTTAACTAAAGAGAATGGAAGATAATACGTTCCTTGAGGGTTATAAGTCATGGGAAATTAAGGGAAAAGACCAAAATACCCTTATGAAATAAATTCCCAGTTGCTGAAAATCATAGCTGACGACATTTGTGACAAGGCGTCAAAAGTTTGGTAAGCCATCAAAAATATTGTCACAAAAGAGCTGGAACTGATGGTTTCTACCTAAGTCTGACGACCTTCGTGGTAGGGCATCACAAATATGGTAAGCTATCACGAATGTCGTTACACAGGAGTTGGATTCTGCCTAAGGCTGACGACCTTTGTGGTAGGGCATTACAAATATGGTAAGATACCACGAATTTTATCACACAGCAGATGGATTCTACCTAAGGATGATGACCTTCATGGTTGGGCATCACAAATGTTGTAAGCTACCACGAATGTCGTCACACAGGAGTTGGATTCTGCCTAAGGATGACGACCTATGTGGTAGGGCGTCATAAATATGGTAAGCTACCACGAATGTCGTCACATAGGAGTTGGATTCTGCCTAAGGTTGATGACCTTTGTGGTAGGGCGTTACAAATATGGTAAGCTACCATGAATGTCGTCACACAGTTTCCAGCTTGACGTGATGGAGTAACATAGAATAACTCTTTGCTCCGATATTGGATTTAGGCGAAATTGGTACATTTGGAAAGCTAATCCAATTATCTATCTATTGATAGTTCATGATCTCAAAAGTTCCAAGTATAATGAGAGATATACTCATTTGAAGTTGACTATACCAATATCCTTCTCAAGAATTCAATCGATAAGGAATGTTTTGATTCGTCTGATAGTTAGGAGTTATTTGAAGCCTTAATATACATCTGACTTACTCGTAAAACTATAAAAGAACCATGATGTACTATTCATGGGCTTGGTACATGGCTCTAATATTGGTTTGGATTTTTTGGGGTATTACAATATCTCCCCCTTGAAAACATTCATCCTCAAATGATGACTACTTGAGAGGGGAGAAAAGATAAAACGATGCATACACTGATCATGCTCAACTGGCACATGATTTTAGGACTGAATTGAATTCTAAACTAAATATAGCCCAACTGAACATGCATATCTTATGCATAACTGATAAGATAAACTCATGAATGCATGATAAGATATGCAATGATACTTGATACCAATTTTATACTAGAATTTTGAACATGTAACTAAATCAGCTTAAGGAAAATGGTTACCTCGAGCTAAGTATGAATTAGCGGAGAAAAGATGAGGGTACTTGGTTCGCATGTCTGCTTCTACTTCCCAAGTAGCTCCCTCCATGGATTGATTCCGCCAAATAACCTTGACTAGAGGGAATTCTTTATTCCTTAGCCTACGAGTCTGATAGTCAAGGATTTCGATTGGAATCTCTTCATAAGAGAGGCTATTTTGAATGTCAATGTTCTGAATAGGGACTATAACTGTTGGGTCACCTATGAATTTCTTGAGCAAAGAGACATGGAAGATTGGATGAACTGAGGCTAGATCTGAAGGCAATTCGAGCTCATAGGCTACCTTGCCGAAGCAACTGAGAATCCTGAAGGGACTAACATATCGAGGACTGAGCTTTCACTTCTTGCCGAATCTATTCACTCCCTTCATGGGAGATATCTTAAGATATACATAGTCATCGACCTCAAATTTGAGATTCTTTCTACGAATATCTGCATACGACTTCTGTCGGCTCTGATCAGCCTGAAGTCTTTCTCTGATCAACTGAACTTTCTCTAAGGCATCAAATACTAAGTCAGGCCCTATGACTGTGGTCTCACTAACTTCGAACCAACCAATCGGAGACTTGCATCTCCTACCATAGAGAGCTTCGAATGGAGCCATCTGAATACTGGGGTGATAGCTGTTGTTGTATGCAAACTCAATCAAAGGCAAGTGGTCATCCCATCTTCCCTTGAAATCAATTGGACACGCCCTTAGCATATCTTCTAGAGTCCGAATGGTCTTTTCTGCTTGACCATCTGTCTAAGGATGAAACGTTGTACTAAGATGAACTTGGGTACCAAGACCCTTTTGGAACGCTTTCCAAAAGTGAGAGGTAAACTGGGTACCTCTATATGAGATGATAGATAGTGGAAAATCATATAATCTGACCAACTCCCTGATATAGAGTTTGGCATAATCCTCGACTGAGTAAGAGGTACGAACTGGAAGAAAATGAGCTGACTTGGTCATTCTTTCTACAATGACCCAACTGAATCATGCTGATGGCGTGTTCTAGGAAAACCCATCACGAAGTCCATGTTCACTTCTTCCCACTTCCAAGTAGGAATAGTGAACTCCTACATGGAACCACTAGGTTTTTGATGCTCTATCTTAACCTGCTGACATGTAGAGCACTTAGCCACAAACTCTGCCATATCCCTCTTCATCCCACTCCACAAATAGATCTCCCGCAAGTCATGGTACATGTTAGTGTCCCCTGGATGAATAGAGTATCACGCACCACGCTCTTCTGCAAGAATTCGCTACCTCAAGTCATCTACACAGGGAACACACAGATGACCCTGACAACGAAGAACACCATCTCTCCCTTGGGAGAAAACCTCTACTTCCTGACTCTGAAATGACTCTTTTATCTTGACAAGGCTAGGATCCCTGTCTTGCTCCTCTTTTACCTCAAAAATTAGAGATGACTCTAAACTACTCTAAACACATACACCACCCTCTAAAGAGTTGACTAAGAGAATGCCTAGTATGGAAAGCTGATGAATCTCCTGAGCTAATTTCTTCTTACTATCCTCAACATGGGAAATACTACCCATGGATAGTCTACTGAGTGCGGCGTCCACTACATTGGCCTTGCCAGGATGATAAAGGACACTTATGGCATAATCCTTTAAGAGGTCTAACCACCTTCTCTAACAAAGATTGAGATCTTTCTGGGAAAAGACATACTGAAGGCTCTTATGATCTTTGAAGACGTCTATATGAACACCATATAGATAATGTTTCCAAATCTTTAAGGCAAAGACAACTGTTGCTAACTCAAGGTCATGAGTAGGATAATTCTTCTCATAGGGCTTTAACTTTCTGGAAGCGTAGGCTATGAATCTACCATACTGCATGAGGACACAACCTAAACCTACTCTGGATGCATCACAATATACTACGAATCCATTGAAACCGTCGGGAAGTGCTAAAATTGGAGTTGAGGTGAGTCGAGTCTTTAACTCTTGAAAACACTTCTCATAAGGTTCTGACCACTAAAACTTGACCTTCTTCTGAGTCAATCTAGACATAGGAGATGCAATAGAAGAAAATACCTCAATGAACCATCGGTAATGGCCATCCAAATCCAAGAAACTCCTGATATAGGATGGAGAGACAGGGCGAGGCCAGTTTCTTACCGCTTTGGTTTTCTGAGGATCTACTCTAATGCCATCACTGGAAACAATGTGGACAAGGAATGCTACTGATCTTAGCCAAAATTCATACTTACTGAACTTGGCGAACAACTGGTGATCCCTGAGAGTCTGAAGAACAATTATGAGATGGTATGAATGATCAAGCTCTGTGCGAGAATAGACCAGAATATCATCTATGAAGACTATGACAAATATGTCTAAGTACTGCTTGAAAACCCGGTTCATCAAGTCCATGAAAGTTGTAGGCGCATTGGTAAGACCAAAGGACATGACTAGAAATTCAAAGTGACCATACCGAGTACGAGAAGTTGTCTTCGGAATGTCACATTCTCTAACTCTGAGATGATGATAGCCTGATCTGAGGTCTATCTTGGAGAAATAACCGGCACCCTAAAGTTAGTCAAACAAGTCATCTATCCTAGGCAGCAGATACTTGTTCTTGACCGTGACTTTGTTGAGCTGACGGTAATCAATACACATTCTGAGAGAACCATCTTTCTTGCGTACGAATAAGACTGACGCACCTCATGGGGATACATTAGGCCTGATGAATCCCTTATCTAAGAGATCCTTTAATTGATCTTTTATTTCCTTGAGTTCTGCTGGTGCCATTCTGTATGGAAGAATAGAAGTAGTATGAGTATATGGGAGAAGGTCTATGCCGAAGTCTATTTCCCTTTTGGGAGGAATTCCTGGAAGATCTTCAGGAAAGACGCCTGAATATTCATTAACCACTAGGACTGATTCGAGACTGGGAGATTCAGAAATGGAATCCTTAACATACACGATATGATACACAGACCCCTTAGAAATCATTTTCCTTGCCCGAAGGTAGGAAATAAGCTGACCCCTGAAAGACGAAGTTATACCCTTCCACTCTAGGACGGGCTCATTCGGGAACTAAAACTGAACTATCATGTTTTTGTAGTCGACTAGGGCATATCAAGAATAAAGCCAATCCATGTCGAGAATGACATCAAAATTAGTCATCTCTAACTTTACTAAATCTGCTGATGTGGATTTTTGAAATATCATAACCGAGCAGTTCCTGAGTACCCACCTAGCTATGATGGTTTTACCCACTGGGGTAGAGACTGAAAAGGGCTCTGCTAAAATTTTGGGACTAATTCTAAAATCGTCTGCTATGTATGGAGTGACAAAACACAAGGATGCACCTGGGTCTAGCAAAGCATAAACATGAACATGGAAAATCTGTAACATACCAGTAATGACATTAGGAGAATTTTCCTGATCCTATCAGGTCTGAAGAGCATAGAGTCTGTTTGGGCGTTGCCTACTGGTAGCACTGGAAGTGGCACCCTGCCGGTTCAGGCGATCGAACTGAGCTGTGGAACGATTTGCTGACCCTGAGGACCTAGCTTAGGACAGTACCTAACTCTTTGTCCTATCTTTCCACAACCAAAACAAATGCCTTGACCCGATCTACACACACCCTGAGGGTTCTTACCGCAGGTCTGACACTGAGGATAAGTGCGGGTACTGCTAACACTACTCTAAGATTTAGAGCCTGGTGCTCTGTCTCTGTTGCCATCCCTGAACTTCGGCACTGGGGCACTAGCGGAGGAAGGTGCTGGAACTGCTGACTTAGGAAAAAACTGCAAATGATTTCCACCTTCTAATTTGGGCTGAGCAAAAGTAAAATTGCCTGCTCTTGTTCTTTTATTCTGCCTTTCCCTAGTCTTAACCTTCTGCTCCTCTATCTGTTGAGCGTGGGTCATGAGCCTGGCTAAATTCATATCATTGTTCAGCATCACAGACCTACACTCATTTACCACGCTATCATTCACCCCTGACACAAACTTGCTCATCTTAGCCCTATTGTCTGCAACCACATGAGGGGCATATCTGGCTAGCTGAGTAAATCTAAGAGAATACTCTCTAACTGTCATATTTCCCTGCCTGAGATGATGAACTCAAGAACTTTGGCCTCTCTCAGCTCTTGGGGAAAGAATCTATCTAAGAAAGACGTGAAAAATTCTTCCCACTCAACAGGACTTGCATCCTCTAACCTTTCTGCTAACCACTTCTTATACCAAGTGTGAGTGACATCCAGCAATTGGTATGCGGCTAACTCGACACTCTGAGAAGAAGTGACTCTCATGATATCAATGACCTTCTGTACTTGGTCAATGAATTACTGAGGAACCTCGTCTGGATTAGACCCAAAGAAAGATGAAGGGTTCATTCGGGTAAAGTCCCGAATCCTAGCTGCTGCTGAATTGGCCACTGGGTTGGCCAGAATGACTGCTGGTCGTTCATTCTGGGAAGCTATAGACTGAGAAAGAGTGGTAAATGCATTCCTGAACTCCGCTTAAAAAACATGTTACCCAAAGGATCTTTGGGCTGAGGAGCTGGCTGATTTCTTCTCTTTGGAGGCATGTTTCTAAAATAAAAGAAGAGCGGATTAGATGAGAGACTGACTTGAAATTATGCTTACTAGCACGACATGAATATTGAAGAAAGAGAACTATTCCTAAAACATCTCATAGCCTCATGTACATAAATGTGGTGTGCAACGCACCCATACACAAGACTCTACTAGATGCGGCTCTCATAATTCCTAGGACTCTATTGAACCTTAGGCTTTGATACCAAATTTTTAACACCCTAATATTCTAAATCGGAATGCTACACGGTGCTTATGACCCCAAAGGACCATAAACTAACCCATGACTGATAATGTACCTATGTACTGCAATATATAATGTAATAATGCGGAAAACATAAATAAGTAGGCCATAAGGTTCAACTGAATAAAGAATCTGTAAAATAGTAACATCCGTGTGGGTGAAAGATACCCAACAAAAATAAAAATTAAATCTAAAAGCTAAATCCAAGCGTAAATTCGAAAGCCTCTAAGTATTGTCTGAAATAAGGAGTAGAAGGAACATGTGTCCAACTAACTCCGTAAAACTGAACTGAAGAAATAAATGAATAAATCGAATAATGTTGTCTTCGAATGAAGAGGACTCGCTACAAATCTATATGCTAAATGCAACTGCTATTTCTGGTCTGGGACTCATGCCTCTGAACCTATGGTGTAACATTAAAAGAAAGAACCATAGCGCAAATGCGTCAGTACAACTGGAGTACTGAGTATACGAGTGAGGTAGGCTAATGCAAGGGTTTACATGTATGAATCATACTACTGACTGACTGATATGAATGTAAGAGTACAAACATACATACATAGTGACTAAGATCGGGAGTACGTGATGGCTAAAGCTGTACGCTAATACATGGTTGGAATCGTAGTTCTAATAACATGGATGACTATATCTGACAGCCCAGAATCTGGTTGAACTCTCTGAGTTCCGTGCTATAACTGAATTTGACCGTATCTAATAGTCCTGGTATACTGATATCTGAAAAACTATCAGAGTTTTTTTACTGATACTGAAACTGTGGGAGGTAGTTATTTAACCGACATGCCCCATATATGCCATTATTGCTAAGATGGGGTCCAATCTCTGCCCTGACTAGAAGGGTGTCAGTATCGCGCCACTGGTAAGGAAAACATGTGAGAAACCCTCATATAACATGTAACTCTAGTGAGAATGGTGGGAAACCTCATAAAATAGGTTAATCCACCTCATCTACCCTCATATAACACGCTGCGATGTCTCAACCTATGTTGGCTACATAGTTCTGGAACGCAAGGATGACTACTAAGAATCACACCCTCATATACAGGTGTGTTCCCATCCTTCGGATCACTCGGTGATAACTCCTACTCCCATCTGAAGAGAATAAACATGATTTAACTAACTGTACATGGACAGATTAACTGACTTTCGTTGACTGACGGAGTAGTACTATTATCTGAGAGTTAACTGGGATCATGAGATTTCTGAGGTTTCCTGAGTCACATAACTGACTGAGTTCTATAGATTATATCTTGACTAAGATTATCGTGACAACATGACATGGCTCTAGGCACACAACTATGTTTTTCAGGTACAAAAACCCCCAGGACTCGACAGAAGAAAACTGACACACATGACATGACTTGATCACAATATTGGAGTCCACAATTCGCTATATCATAAGTAGGGGATAGTATACTTCATGTATTTAATCAACACCTCAAACATGGTAGGGAAAGAATGGATATAATTCACACACAAAATTCATATTTCCATCATCATACATACTTCATGCCATCACCATAAGAATACATAAATAGCATGGGCAATCATATTGAAGTGTATTGCTAACATGGACTTGTCATTTAGATATCATGAAATCATGTAAATATTAACTTCTAACATCCTAGGTATTTTATTAAACACCTTACATGCATTCTTTAAGGCATAGGTGGATTTCATACTTGCATTAGTTAAACCCACCCAAAGTTCATGCTTTTCAACCAACAATCACATATATTCCATGAAAAACATCCTTAGATATCATCTTGAAACTTGAACAACAATCATCAACGTGTACATGCTTATATCACCATAAAAGTTTACAAAATAGCATTTAAAAGCATGGTTCTTGAACTCTATGAATGAATTGAATCCATAGATGAACACTACGCATACTTAAAGCTTGATCTTGAAAGAGATCTAATGTCTTTGAAGGTTCCTGAAGAAATCCTTAGTCTTTCCCTTGATTTTTCTTAACTAGGGTTTAACCACTTTGGGAAAGAATGCTCTTGTTCCTGAGGAGATGATCTTAAGAGAAAACCCTAATCTTGTGGTTGAAAGTGTAAGAGAGGGTTTTTAAGATGTTTTAACTAAAGAGAATGGAAGATAATATGTTCCTTGAGGGTTATAATTTGTGGGAAGTGAAGCGAAAATACAAAAATACCCTTATAAAATAAATTCCCAGTTGCTAAAAATCATAGCTGACAACATTTGTAATAAGGCATCAAATGTGTGGTAAGCCATCAAAAATGTCGTCACACAGGAGATGAAACTAATTGTTTCTGCCTAAGTCTAATGACCTTCGTGGTAGGGTGTCACAAATGTGGTAAACTACAACGAATGTCGTTACACAGGAGTTGGATTCTGCCTATGAATGACGACCTTCTTGGTAGGGTATCACAAATATGGTAAGATACCACGAATATAGTCACACAGGAGTTGGATTCTGCCTAAGTCTAACGACCTTCGTGGTAGGGCATCACAAATGTAGTAAGATACCACGAATGTTGTCACACAGGAGTTGTTTTCTGCCTAAGGCTGATGACCTTCGTGGTAGGGCATCACAAATGTGGTAAGATACCACGAATGTCATCACACAGGAGTTGGATTCTTCCTAAGGCTGACGACCTTCGTGGTAGGGCGTCACAAATGTGGTAAGCTACCATGAATGTCGTCACACTGTTTCCAGCCTAATATACTGGAGTAAAATAGGAATAACTCTTGTCTCCGATATCGGATTTAGGCAAAATTGGTATCGTTGGAAAGCTTATCCAATTATCTATATTTTTATAGATCATGAGCTCAAAAATTCCATGTATAATGATATATATTCTTGTTTGAAGTTGACTATACCAATATCCTTCTCAAGAATTTAATCGGTAAGGAATGTTTTAATTCGTCTGATAGTTGGGAGTTATTTAAAGACTTAATATACATCTAACATACTCATAAAACTATAAAAGAGCCATGATGTACTATGCATGGTCTTGGTACAGTTCTCTATTATTGGTTTGGATTTTTTGGGGTATTACACCATCATTCAATTTAGAAGATAATACTATACATTCTTGAGATGAAATCAGCTAGGAAAAGTACGGGGTATTACACAATGTCTGCTCCTACCTCCAATATAACTGCTCCAAAGAAATTAAGAAAGTATCTTCTGAATATTATTACGGACATTCATAGGAGGTTTCATCACTGACAGACAGTGAACCAGAATACTCTGAAGCACATGTTTAATAAGAATAGTCGTACCTCCATATAAAAGTAGTTTACCCTTCCAACTCTGTAACTTACCGCTAATTCTGTTCATTAAACACTGATAGTAATCTTTCTTCTTTGTCATTTGAAAAATAGGACATCCCAAATATGTAAAATAAAATCTTTCCTTAAAATACCTATTACCACTTCTTCTATGGCCACTACACTATAAGACACACCTTTATGTAAGTAAATAGCACTTTTCTCTTTATTGATTTTCTGGACAGCTGTACTCTTATACTTCTCTAGATTCTCAGTCAATATCTTCAATGTGTTCATCTCTAACTTCCATAGAATAATTATATCATTAACAAAAGCTAGATGATTTATTTTTGGACTTCCCCTAGGCATTCCAAAAGTTTTAAACTCCTTTTTCAATAATAATCCTTTTAATGACATTGAAATGACCTCAGCAGCAATAATAAATAAAGTTTTAGATAAAGGATCTCCTTGTTTCAGTCCTCTTGATGATCTAAAAAATCTTTTGGTTGATTATTCAAAAGGATTGAATACTAGTTATTGCTCAGCAATCTATACACCAAATCAATGATAACTTCCCCAAATCTCATCTTTTTCATAACTTTTGTTAAAAAAAACCACTGCACCCTATCATATGCTTTCATCATGTCCAACTTCAAAACCATTCTAGGAATATTACCTCTTTTCCTTATTTCTACCACTATTTCTTGAACCACCAGAATATTATCAGATATGTTTCTTTCTTGCACAAATCTTGCTTATTCCTATGAAATAATCTCTACCAGTAACTTCTTAACTCTGTTATAAATTATTCTTGAAAATATCTTGTTGACAAAATTACATAGGGATATTAGTCTAAAGTTAGAAAAAGTATTAAGAACTAACTTCTTAGGCAGCATCACCAAATTTGTAAGGGTAATAAACTTGGGTAGTTCATGTCCATAGAAAAAAGAATTTACCATTTCATATATATCATGTCCAACTATATCCTAAGCATTTTGATAAAAATCCCCTGACATACCATCTGGGCCTCCAGTACTATTTATGTTTAATTCCATGACTGCATCTTTCACTTCTTGCATAGTTGGAAATTTAATTAACTCCTCATTCTGCTGAGAATCAATCAATTCTGGAATTTCTTCAAGAATACAAAAATCCTCACATTGTTTCTCTTTAGTAAATTGTTTTTAGAAAAAATTTATTGCAGCATCTAAAATAGAATTATGATTCTCCAGCCGAATTCCCTCTTCATTTTGAATTCTACTGACCTTCAATCTATTTCTTCTTTCTCTTACTATAGTATGAAAAAAAAATTGTTCTTCTCTTCATCTTTAAACTATTCCAATGCTACTTTATGTTTCTAGAAGTCTTCTTCTCTTCTTAGCTGCATATTTAGTTCTGCCTGGGATTTAAACAATTTGGCTCTATTTTCTCCTAAAGGATTCTATTCAAATTGTATCTCTATCACCTTAATAACATCTTCAAGAGTTGCAATCTTTGAAAAACGTTACCAAATTTCTCTCTACTTCATTGAGTCAGTGCATGTTTGGTCTTCTTCAACTTATGATGAAATATAATAAAAGGGTTACCTTGCATCTAAATGTTCCAATTCTACTTAATCACCTCCAAACAAGTTTCCTCCTTCAACCAAAAATTCAAAAATCTGAAGGATTTGATGATTTTCTCCTTAGGATTAGTAAACTACAATAGTAATGAAGTATGATCCAACCCACTCCTATTAAAATGTTCTACTTCCAGTATAAGAAATAAGTTTTGAATCATGCTATTCCATAATACCCTATCCAGTCTTTCAAATATGTTGTCTTCATCAACTCTCCTATTCCATCATGTGAACTTACTACCTTTGAATCCCGAATCTTCTAAATCACACAAACTAATAAAATGATTGAAATCAGTTATATCTGCCAGTGTAACTGGTAAACCCCCTAGTTTTTCTTCATTGTATGTTACAACATTGAAATCCCCTCCTACAATCTATGTCTCATTCATTGTCTGGGAAATGTCAAGTAAAGATTCCCACAGAGCCAGACTTTCTTTTTGAGTGCGCGTAGCGTATACTAATGTTACCAACATTCCTATCCATGCTTCTTGATTATACAACTTTAATGTTAGTTGTTGCTCTTCATTCCTTACAACTGTACACTAGACTACACTATCATAGAATGCCTAAGTTTTTCCTGATGAATTAGCCACTGTATGTTGTATGCCTAATCTAATTTTATACTCCTCTATGTTACTAGAATCTTGAAAGGTTCCAAGAGTCCAATAAAATAAATGTGGTATCTTTTCTGCAAAGTGATCAATTTTGTAAAAGTCCTCTTTGTATTTACTAATCTTATATTCCAAATCAACACCTTCATCCTGATTTATGTTTAAAGTGGATCCTTATTTGCATTATAGTAGCACCTGCATTCTTATTCTTTTAATATTTACTCCTCTGTGCTACATTTATTGTATCAATTTGTTTAGGAGATAATCCTCCTTCAATAGATACTTTTTCAATAATTTCCTCCAAATCTTTATCATCCAGATCTTCTTTATTCTTATTGGTAAGTTCCATCTGCTCAGCTTCTTAAATCTCCAAAAGTAAGATTCCTTCAAGTACCTTATCTGTACCATTATCATTATTATGCTTTACCAGTGCTAACTCTGTTGATTCCATTTTCTGATCTCCTTCTTTTTTATATGCATTCTTTTGTTATTTTTGTTCCTCACTGAGTTTTTCTGTTGTTTGTTTACCGTGATACTTGCCTTCATCATGAGTTTTTTGTTTTCCCTTATCTCTACGAAATACACTATTTACCCAATCATTGGTGCTTTCTTTCTTTCTGGTATCTTTTTGCATGTCCTCCTTCTATTGTGATTCAACAACATCTTCTTCACCCCCATCATTTTGTAATGCTGCAAATGCATTGTAAACTTGGACCTCCTCTTGTTTATTTTCTTCAATCTCACCAAGAATATGTCCATAATTATCTCTTTTGTATTTATTCCTCCTTTTAAGAAATTGTTGTTTGTTATCCATTCTCTCTCCATTCTTAGCAAATCCTTGCTCTGGTTTTTGTTCTCCCTTGTTGTTTGTGACCTCATGATTGATCTTATCCTTTTTTGGCTTCTTTTATTCTCTTGTAGATTCACATAATTTAGGGTGTACATTCCAACAACTATTTTCATCATGACCTTGCAAGCAACACTCCTTACAATATTTGGGCCTTTAGTCATACTGAATTGATATCCACTTTGATTTAATTTTGACTATCACATTATTTTCTTTATTAATTCTCACTCTTTGTGGTAGTTTAGTGTAAGAACCCATAAAATCCTAATCATAATTCAGTCCTTTAAAGCTTGTTAAGGGGTCCCAGACTTAAAAATTTTTAGCTAAGTATTCATACTTAAGTTATTTTAGCCTTCATAGTTGGCCATCTTATTTTGTGACCCTTACAACCATTAAATGTCAATTTTTAAGTTGCTTCATGATCAGGAATGTCAGTAGGTGTTCTCAGATGAGTTTTAAATTTTTCAAACATCGTTTGAAGAACGTTTGGGAGTCCAAACTAGTGTATCAACGCGATCTCGATACGAAGTGACGCCTATCACATCAATGAATATTTTCCCTAGCTCCCAATGCAATTTCCAGTGAACCAATGCAGAATCGATGCAGTTCATCGTCCATCATGTCGATCCCATCGACTCGGTGTGTCGGTCTGCGCATCGGTAAGCTAGTTTTCAGTCATTAAAAATTCGTGTCCTCTGGGATATTTGGGTTATTTTCCCACGTCTATCAACCCCCAAAACATGATATTTAGACACTTTAGAGGCAAAATCCATTCATTATTCTCAAAACCCTAGGGCTTCTAATTCAAGGTTCAAGATTCAAGAACTCACCATCAACCTTCATTAATTCGAGTACTGAGGTATGTAAAGTGTTCATCCAAGGGTTCATTTCACCCTTGGAGTCCAAGAAACTTTTTTAAAATTTCAAGTAGATTGATTTCATGATTTCCATGATTGGATTTAAGTGTATTCATGATTATAATGTTAATTGGGTTTCGAATCCATGGTTTATTACAAGTTTCATGTGGAATTAATTATCATGTGTGTAGTATCATGTGAATTTATGTTGAAGCCATTGAATTTGGAAATTGATGTTATGATGCCTACATGTTGTTTAGTATTGTAAGACCCCGCAAAATTCTAAACTTAATTAAGTCCTTTAACGCTTGTTAAAGGGTCCCATACTTAGAAACTTTTAGCTAAGTATTCATACTTAGAGTTATTTTAGCCTTCATAGTTGGCAATCTTATTTTCCGACCCTTACGACCATTAAATGTCGATATTTAAGTTGCTTCATGATCAGGAATGTCAGTAGGTGTTCTCATATGAGTTTTAGATTTTTTGAACATCATTTGAAGTACGTTTGGGAGTCCGAATCAGTGTATCGATGTGATATCGACACGCCACATCGCCTATTGCGTCGATAAATATTTTCCCCTAGCTCCCAGTGCAAATTCCAGTGAGCTGACATGGACACGGCATGGGGCGTCGGCCATAGCATCGACCTCATCGATGCAGCACGCCGACCTGTGCATCACTAGGTATGGTTTCTGCTCATTTACAGTCATATCCAGAAGGGTAATTGGATAATTTTCCCACCCCTATTCAGCTCCTAAAACACGAAATTTATCATTTCTAGGGAAAAATATTCATTATTTTCTCTCAAATTACTCAAAAACAAACCCTAGGGAATCTACTTTCAAGGCTCAATCTTCAAGAACACTCCACCAGTCTTCATTAATTCAAGTACCAAGGTATGTGAAGTGTTCATCCAAGGGTTCCTTTCACTCTTGTAATCCAAGAAACTCTTTTAAACTTCAAGTAGATTGATTTTATGATTTCCCTTTCTGGATTTAAGTGTATTCATGATTATAATGTTAATTGGGTTTCCAATCCATGGTTTATTACAAGATTCATGTGGAATTTATTACCATGTGTGTAGTATCATATGAGTTAATATTAAAGCCATTGAATTTGTAAATTTGGGAATTTATGTTATGATGCCTACATGTTTTTTAGTATTGTGTGCATATTGGTACTCCCCAAGTGTTTGTTAAAATGCTCATGTGAATTAAATGGGGGGGGGGGGGGAATCATGACACGCTATGTTAGTATATGTGTAAACTTATTCCATACAATTGTTTGATAAAATGTCTCTATGGATGAGTTATGAGCAAGGGCACAATGTTATGTTTTTCAAGTTTACCCTATTTACTTTTCATGTTATCGAGTCCTGGAGGTATTCAATACCCAAAAATTTAGTTGTTTACCTAGAGCTACAGTAGTTATAGAACAGTCTCAGTAGTGTTATGAACAGTAGTACTTAGTAATTAGTCTCAGTTCAGTATTCAGTTCAGAACTCAGTGAACTCTATCAGTCAGCGGAACCCAGTGAACTCAGTTCAGTTCAGTTAGACAGTATGATCAATAATAGTTTAGTCAAGACTATTATGGACTAGAAATTAGTTCAGTGTCTATTCATTTGGGAGTAAGATTCAGCATTGAGTGAACCCAGGGATGGGGGCATTCCTACAAACATAGGGTTAGCCCCTTACTAGCAATCCTTGTATTACAAAACTATGTAGCCAGCGTAGGTTGAGATATAGAATAGGGTTGATACATCTCATACGAGTTTTCCTTCCAGCGAGGGTTGACGAAAGAGCTTCCTATTAGAGAGGGTTAACTCACAGCTTGTCTTTACCCGTGACACGATACTGACACCCCTCCAACTGGGGTTACAGGTTGGACCTCAATCCATTCAGAGAGGGGCATGTCGGTTAGATAATTACCTCCCACATTTTTAGTTTCAGTTTCACTAAAGAACTCAGTTTAGTTCTATAGAATCATGACTGTCAGATATAGTCACCCAGCTCAGTATAGAATTCAATTCAGTTCTATAGAAGAAGGACTATCAGAAATAGTCACCCAGTTAGCAATCATGACTATCAGAAATAGTCACTCAGTTATCAGTATTACTGTAATAGTAAACTCAGATATCAGTTAATCGGTATTCAAAACTCAGTAACCAGTGTCAACATGATCTCAATTATAGTTTGTGTGTTCATGCATGTTCTTTCATTCAGTTATGTTCACGTTACTCAGACAGTTATTGTTCATTCATATGAACCCATGCATATCATCCTCATTACTTAGCATACCAGTACATTCAAAGTACTGATGCATAATTTTCTTTTGCGCTATGATGTCTTATATCATAGGTTCAGACGCACAGGCTCCTGACCGTAGTTAGCATCCCAGCTTATCAGCAGCAAACTTAGTGGTGAGTCCTAATAATTTGAGGACATAGTATTATTTCAGTATTTTAGTACAGTTACAGGTAGTTGGAGTTAGTTGGGGGCTTATCCCATCAACTCAATAATTCAAACAGTTAGAGGCTTTTAGACTAGAGTATTTCAGACATGTGTTTCAGTATTCAGTTATCAGTATTTAGTATTGGTTTTTAGTTATGAACCTTATGGAGTTTACTGCCTCACTTCTGCATTTATTTCAGAAAGGTTGTTATTACAGTATTATTATCATACAGTACTCACAACAGGTACCAGTCATGGGTTAGCTAGTTGTGCTTCGGGGTCGCTAGCACCATGTAGCATCTAGGGTACAAACTTGGGGCGTTACAAACTTGGTACCAGAGCCTAAGGTTTAATAGAGTCCTAGGAAGTTTGAAAGTCGCATATACAAGAGTCTTGTGCATGGGTGTGTAGCGCACCACACTTATGGACAGGAGGCTACGAGATGTTTTAGGAAAAGTTTCCCTTCTTTCAATATTCATGTCGTGCCAGTGACCATAAGCTCAAATTAAAGTGTGGTGCTCAAATTCGGAAATAGATTTTGATGTCATTCTCGCATGGATTGGCTTCATTCATGCTATGCCTCAGTTGACTACATAAACAAAATTTTCTAATATCATTTTCTGAATAAACCTATCCTAGAATGGAGGGGTAGTACCTCAGCACATAGGGTTCAGCTTGTTTCTTACCTAAGGGCGAGAAAAATGATATCTAGGGGATGTGTTTATCATCTTGTTTAAGATAAGGATTCTAATTCAGATACTCCCATTCTTGAGTCAGTTCTAATAGCATGTGAATTCCCAGATATGTTTCCCAATGATTTTCCAAATGTTCCTCCCGAGAGGGAAATTGACTTTGGAATAGACCTTCTTCCTGATACTCATCCCATATCTATTCCGTTATACAAAATGGCTCCAACAAAACTCAAAGAATTAAAAAATAGCTAAAGGATCTCCTAGATAAGGGATTTATCAGACCCAACGTATCCCCTTGGGGTGCACCAGTTCTATTCATGCGTAAGAAAGATGATTCTCTTTGAATGTGTATAGACTACCGTTAGTTGAATAAAGTCACGGTCAAGAACAAGTATCCACTTCATAGAATTGATGACTTGTTTGACCAACTTCAGGGTGCCAGTTACTTTTCTATGATAGACCTCAGATCAGGCTATCATCATCTCAGAGTCAAAGAATGTGACATTTCAAAAATAGCTTTCAACACTTGGTATGGTCACTTCGAATTCCTAGTCATTTCATTTGGTCTCACTAATGCCCCAGCAGATTTCATGGACTTGATGAACCGTGTGTTCAAGAAGTACTTGGACATGTCCGTCATAGTATTCATTGATGACATTCGTTTCTACTCCCATAGTGAACATGATCATGCTTACTATCTCAAAAAAGTGTTAAAGAATCTTAGAAACCATCAATTGTTTGCCAAATTTAGTAAGTATGAATTTTGGCTAAGGTCAATAGCTGTTCTTGGCCATATAGTTTCTGGTGATTGCATTAGAGTGGATCCTTAAAAGACCGAAGTAGTGAGAAACTGGCCCATACCCATCTCTCCATCAAATATCAGGAGTTTCTTGGGTTTGGCCGGCTATTACCAATGGTTTGTTGAGGGATTTTCATCTATTGTATCCCCTATGTCCAGATTGACTCAGAAGAAAGTCAAGTTCCAATCGTTACATTCTTGTGAGAAGAGTTTTTAGGAGTTGAAGACTCGACTCACTACAGCTCTAATTTTGACTCTACCAGATGGTTCAGATGGGCTTTTGGTATATTGCGATGCCTCCAGAGTTGGTTTGGGGTGTTTTTTGATGCAGAGAGGTAAGGTCATAGCCTATTACTCTAGACAACTTAAGCCCCCATCAAAATAACTATCCCACTCATGATCTTAAGTTAGAAGTTGTAGTATTTGCCTTAAAGATTTGGAGGAAGTATTTTGTATGGTGTAGATATTGATGTGATCACAGACCATAAGAATCTCCAGTATGTGTTCTCTCAGAAAGACCTAAACCTCCGTCAGACAAGGTGGTTGGCGTTGTTAAAAGACTATGACATGAGTGTCATGTATCATCCGGGCAAGGATAATATAGTAGTTGATGCTCTCATTAGGATGTCTATGGGTAGTGTTTCTCATGTGGAAGATGATAAGAAGAAGTTAGTTTAGGAAGTTTATCATCTTGCCCGACTAGGTGTCTGCTTAGTCTATTCAGCAGAAGGTAGTGTATGGGTACAGAGTATTTCAGAATCATCTCTGGTTTTTGAGGTAAAGAAAAAGCAAGATAAAGATCCCAGTCTAGTTAGGTTGAAAGAGTCAGTTAGAGATCAGAAAATAGAGGTTTTCTTCTAAGGGGGAGATGGTGTATTGTGTTGCCAGGGTTGGCTATGTATGCCAGGTGTAGATGCCTTGAGGCAGCAGATTCTTGCAAAAGCACATAGTGCATGCTACTCTATTCATCCATGGGCCACTAAGATGTACTGCGACTTAAGGGAAGTCCATTGGTAGAGTGGGATGAAGAGAGATATTGCAGGGTTTGTAGCTAAATGCTCAATATGTCAGTAGGTTAAGATTGAACATCAGAAGCCTAGTGGGACCATGCAGGAGTTCAGTATTCCCACATGGAAATAGGAAGAAGTGAACATGAACTTTGTGACGGGATTGCCCCATACTCATGTCAGCATGATTCAGTTTGGGTTATCGTAGATAAGATGGACAAGTCAGCTCATTTTGTACCAGTCCATACCTCTTATTCAGCTGAAGATTATGCCAAGATCTATGTAAGAGAATTGGTCAGATTGTACAAAATTCCATTATCCATCATCTCAGGTAGAGGTACCCAATTTACCTCTCATTTTGGGAAAGCCTTCCAAAAGGGTCTTGGTACCCAAGTTCACCTCAGTACAACCTTTCACCCTCAGACAGATGGTCAAGTAGAAAGGACCATCCAGACTCTAGAAGATATGCTAAGATCATGTGCCACTGACTTTAAAGGCAGTTTGGATGACCATTTTCCATTGATTGAGTTTGCGTATAATAATAGTTACCATTCCAGCATTTGGATGGCTTCGTTTGAGGTGCTCTATAGGAGGAGATATAGATCTCCCATTGGTTGGTTTGAAGTGGGTGAGGTCGTAGTAGTAGGGCCTGACTTGGTATTTGATACCTTAAAAAAAGTTTAGTTGATCAGGGAAAGGCTTAAGAAAGCTCAGAGCCAATGGAAATCATATGTTGATGTGCACAGAAAGGATCTTAAGTTTGAGATTGGTGACTATGTGTATTTGAAAACCTCTCTTATGAAAGGAGTGAAGAGGTTTGGCAAGAAGGGGAAGCTCAGTCCTTGATATGTCAGTCCTTACCGAATTCTCATCCATTTCGGAAAGATAGATTACGAGTTTGAGTTTCCTTTAGACTTAGCTTCAGTGCACCCAGTGTTTCATATCTTCTTGCTAAAGAAATGCATAGGTGACCCAGCAGTTGTAGTACCTGTTGAGGTTATAGATGTTCAAACCAGCCTCTCTTATGAGGAAATTCCAGTCGAAATTCTTGATTTTCAGATTTGCAAACTGAGAAACAAGAAGTCTCTCTAATCAAAGTTCTTTGGCGGAATCATCCCGTTGAGAGAGCTACTTAGGAAGCAGAAGAAGATATGTGGACCAAGTATCCTCACCTTATCTCCAAAAACTCAAACTCAGCTCAAGGAAATAGTTTTCCTTAAATTTACTCAGTTTAATAATCAGATGTAGTTAGCAACTTAGTATTAAGTAACGTTGCATACTCAGTCATGCATTCATGAACCTGTTCATTCATGTACTCATGCATCAGATATGCATGTTTAGTATACAAACTCAGCTTATCAGTAATATCAGTTACGAAATCAGGCATCAGTTATGAATATTCAGTATGATAATTCAGTATATCAGTAGTCTCAACCATGAAATCATGCTTCAGTTGTGCATGTCCAGTATGTATTTTTAGTTTATTATTTCTCCCATCTTAGTCAGTCTAATTCAAGGATCAATATTCCCAAGGGAGAGATATTGCAATACCCTACAAAATCCTAAGTTTAATTCAGTCCTTTAAAGCTTGTTAAGGGGTCCCAGACTTAGAAAGTTTTAGCTAAGTATTCATACTTAGAGTTATTTTAGCCTTCATAGTTGGTGATCTTATTTCGTGACTCTTATGACCATTAAATGTCGATCTTCAAGTTATTTCATGATCAGGAATGTCAGTAGGTGTTCTAGGATGAGTTTTAGATTTTTCGAACATCGTTTGAAACACGTTTGGGAGTCCAAACCAGTGCATCGATACGATCTCAATGCACCGCATTGCCTATCGCGTTGATGAATATTTTCCCCAGCTCCCGGTGCAAATTCCAATGAGATAACATGGACTTGGCGTGGCATGGTAGCCATAGCATTGATCTCATAGACGTGGCATGCGCATCACTAGGCATGATTTCTGCTCATTAAAAGTTGCATCCAAAGGGGTAATTTGGTAATTTTTCCACCCCTATTCAGCCACAAAAACATGAAATTAATCATTCCTAGGGAAAATAATTCATTATTTTCTCACAAATTACTCAAGAACAAACCCTAGGGAATCTACTTTCAAGGCTCAATATTCAACAACACTCCATTAGTCTTCATTAATTCAAGTACCAAGGTATGTGAAGTGTTTATACAAGGGTTCCTTTCACCCTTACAGTCTAAGAAACTCTTTTAATCTTCAAGTAGATTTATTTCATGATTTCCTTGATTGGATTTAAGTGTATTCATGATTATAATGTTAATTGGATTTCTAATCCATGGGTTATTACAAGATTCATGTGGAATTGATTACCATGTGTGTAGTATCATGTGAATTCATGTTAAAGCCATTGAATTTGTGAATTTGGAAATTTATGTTATTATGATTACATGTTATTTAGTATCATGTGCATATTGGTGCTCCCGAAGTGTTTGTTAAAATGCTCATGTGAATTAAATGGGGAAAAAATCATGACATGCTACTATATGTGTAAACTTATGCCTTACAAGTATTTGATAAAATTTCTCTATGGATGAGTTATGATCAAGTGCACAGTGTTATGCTTTTCAAGTTTACTCTATACTTTACTTTTCATGCTATCGAGTCCTGGGGGTATTCAATACCCGAAAATTTATCTATTTACCTAAAGCTATAGTAGTTACATAACAGTCTCAGTAGTGTTACGAACAGTAGTACTCAGTAATCAGTCACAGTCTTAGTTTAGTATTCAGTTTAGAACTCAGTGAACTCAGTGAGATAACTAGATTCAGTAGTACAATGTCAGTTAGCGGAACCTAGTGAACTTAGTTCAGTTTAGTTATACATTACGATCAGTAACAGTTCATTCAAGCATAGTGTGGACTAGAAATTAGTTCAGTGTCTATTTAGTTGGGAGTAGGATTCAGCATTGGGCGAACCCAGGGATGGGCGTATTTCTGCCAGCATAGGGTTTGACTCTTAGTAGTAATCCCTTTGTTACAAAACTATGTAACCAGCATAGGTTGAGATATTTTCCTACCATACTAGGGTTGATACATCTCATATAAATTTTCCTACCAGCGAGGGTTGACAAAAGAGCTTCCTGTCAGAGAGGATTAACTCACATCTTGTCTTTACCTATAGCACAGTACTAACACCCTTCCAATTGGGGTTACAGGTTAGACCCCAGTCCATTTAGAGAGGGGTATGTTAGTTAGATGATTACCTCCCACATTTTTAGTTTCAATCTTATTATAGAACTCAGTTCAGTTCTACTGAATCAAGACTGTCAGATACAGTTACCCAGCTCGGAATAAAACTTACTTCAGTTCTACAGAATCAGGATTTTCAGAAACAGTCACCCAGTTAGCAATCCGTACTATAAAAAATAGTCACTCAGTTATCAGTAGTACAGTATCAGTAAACTCAGATATCAGTTAATCAGTATTCAGAACTCAATAACTAGTGTTAACATGATCTCAGTTACAGTTTGTGTGTTCATGCATGTTCTCTCATTCAGTTATGTTCATGTTACTCAGTTAGTTATTGTTTATGCATATGAACCTATTCATATGAGTCTACCTCACTTAGCATACTAGTACATTCAAAGTATTGATACATACTTTTCTTTTGTGCTATGATATTTTATATCATATATTCAGACGTACGGGCTCCTCACCGCACTTAGCAGCCCAACCTATAAGCGGCAGACTTAGTAGTGAGTCCTCATAGTTTGAGGATAGAGTATTATTTCATTATTTTAGTACAGTTATCAGTAGTCAAAGTTAATTGGGGGCTTGTCCCATCAACTTTATTATTCAGACAGTTAGAGGCTTTCAGACTATAGTATTTCAGACATGTGTTTCAGCATTCTGTTAACAGTATTTAGTATTGGTTTTCTGTCATGAACCTAATGTCGTTGACAGCCTCACTTTCGTATTTATTTCATATAGGTTTCTCTTACAGTATTATTATTAAACAGTACTCACAATAAGTACCATTCATGGGTTAGTTGGTGGTCTTTCGGGGTCGCTAGCATCGTATAGCGTCGGGGTATAGATTCAGGTGCTACAAGTATCATGTACATATTGGTTCTCCCCAAGTGTTTGTTAAAGTTCTCGTGTGAACTAAATGGGTAAAAATCATTACATGCTAGTACATGTGTAAACTTATGCCTTACAAGTGTTTTATAAATTATCTCTATGGATGAGTTATGAACAAGTGCACAGTGTTATGCTTTTCAAGTTTACTTTATGCTTTACTTTTCATGCTATCGAGTCCTGGGGGTATTCAATACCTAAAAATTTAGCTATTTACCAAGAGCTACAGTAGTTACAGAATAGTCTTAGTAGTGTTACGAATAGTAGTACTCAGTAATCAGTCATAGTCTCATTCAATATTCAGTTTAGAACTCAGTTAACTCAATTCAGTTCAGTTAGAAAGTACGATCAGTAATAGTTCAGTCAAGCCTAGTATGGACTAGAAATCAGTTTAGTGTCTATTCAGTTGGGAGTAGGATTCAGCACCGGGCGAATCCAAGGATGGGGGCATTCCTGCCAGCATAGGGTTTGACCCTTAGTAGTAATCCCTACATTATAGAACTACGTAGACAACGTAGGTTGAGATATCTTCCTTCTAGACTAGGGTTGATACAACTCATATGAGTTTTCCTGCTACAAGGGTTGATGAAAGTGCTTTCTATCAGAGAAGATTAACTCACAGCTTGTCATTACCTGTGGCACGATACTGATACCCTTCCAACTGGGGTTACAGGTTGGAACCCAATCCATTCAGAGTAGGGCATATAGGTTAGATGATTACCTACTACAGTTTTAGTTTCATTCTCAGTATAGAACTCAGTTCAGTTCTACAGAATCAAGACTGTCAAATACAGGCACCCAGCTCAGTATAGAACTTAGTTCAGTTCTACAGAATCAGGACTGTCAGAAATAGTCACCCAGTTATCAATCAGAACTATCAGGAACAGTCACTCAATTATCAGTATTACAGTATCAGTAAACTCAGATATCAGTGTTAACATGATCTCAATTATAGTTTGTGTATTCATGCACCTGAACCCATGCATATCAGCCTACCTCACTTAGTATACCAATATATTCAAACTATTGACGTATACCTTTTTTATGCTATGATGTCTTATATCATAGGTTTAGATATACGGGCTCGTAACCATACTTAGCAGCCCAGCCTATCAGCAGCAGACTTTGTGGTGAGTCCTTATAGTTTGAGGACAGAGTATTATTTTAGTATTTCAGTGCAGTTTTTAGTAATCAGAGTTAGTTGGGGGCTTATCCGCTCAACTCCATAATTCAGACAGTTAGAGGATTTCAGACTAGAGTATTTCAGGCATGTGTTTCAGTATTCAGTTATCAGTATTCATTATTGGTTTTCAGTTATGAACCTTATGGTGCTTATAGCCTTACTACCGTATTTAATTTAGACAGGTTGCTATTACAGTATTATTATATAGTGCTCACAGCAGGTACCAGTCATGGATTAGCCGGTGGTCCTTAGAGGTCGCTAGTATTATGTAGCATCCGGGGTATAGACTTGAGGCATTACAAACTTGGTATTAGAGCCTAAGGTACAACAGAATCCTAGGAAGTCTGAAAGTCGCATCTAGTAGAGTCTTGTGTATGGGTGTGTAGTGGGCCACACTAATGGATATAAGGCTACAATATGTTTTAGGAAAAGTTTCCCTTCTTTGAGTATTCATGTTGTACGAGTGATAAAAAGATCAAATTAAACTCTCAGTCTAATCATTTTCTCCCTTTCGTTTATAGAACATGCCTCCAAGGAAGAACGGAAGAAGAATAGGAAATCAGCTTGCACCTTAGCTCGTCCAGCCAGATCCTCTGGATGAGCATGTCTCCCACAATAAATTTAGAGAATCTTTCATCATCCTAGCTCATTCTATGGCAGCCCAAAGTGAACACCCAGCTACTGTTCCGGCCAATTGCAGTAAGGATTTGGGACTTTACCCGAATGAACCTACTGCATCTTAGAGTGAACACCCAGCTGCATTTCTGGATGAGAATGTATCCCACACGAAATACTAATGCAGCCAGGATTTGGGAATTCACCCGAATAAACCCTCCCTCTTTTTCCAGATCAAAGTCAGATAAGGATCCACAAGAATTTCTTGATCAGGTGCAGAATGTTATAGATATTATGGGGGTGACAGCTAGTAAGAGTGTTGAGTTAGACACATATCAATTATAGGATGTCTCTCACTCGTGGTTTAAATAGTAGAAAGCAGAGAGGGCCGCAGATGCAGGCCCATATAATTGGAGGAGTTTGCTATTACTTTTCTGGTTAGGTTCTTCCCTCTAGAGTTGAGGGAAGCAAAGGTTTTAGAGTTTATTAATATGAAGCAGCACAACATGATAGTACAAGAGTATTCTCTCAAGTTTACTCAGTTAGCCAGCTATGCCCCTCATGTGGTAGCAGATAGCAAATCTAAAATGAGTAAGTTTATTTTAGGTGTGTATAGCAGTGTGGTCAAGGAATGTAGTACTGCAATGCTGATTAGGGAGATAGACATATCCAGGCTCATGGTCCATGCTCAGTAGAGAGAGAAAGCTAAGAATAAAGAGAAGGAGAGGGAGAATAAGAGAGATGGAATAGGTAGCTTCAACTATACTTAGCCCAAGTCACAGGGTAGGAATCGTTCTCATTTCTACCTAAAATCATCAGTTCCAACTCCGTCCTCAGCCAGTGCTCCAGTGCCAAAATTCAAAGATGACAATAGAGATAGGGCATCAGGCCCTAAACCCCAGGGTAGTGTTAGCAGTGCCCAAATAAATCCTCTCTGCCAGAAGTATGGAAAAAACCATTAGGGTGTCTGCAGAGCTGGTAGCGATGTATGTTTCGAATGTGGCAAGAAAAGTCACAGGTTCAGACAGTGTCCTCAGGTGGGTTTGCAGAGTCAGCATAATCGTCCCTCAACTCATTTTGGTCGCCCAAATCAGTAGGGTGCTGCTTCCAGTGCCACCAGTGGGCAACGCCCAAATAGACTCTATGCACTTCAGTCCCGAAAGGATCAGGAAAGTTCTCCTGATGTGATCACTGGTGCATTAAAAGTTTATCATTTGCATGTTTATTCATTGCCATATCTAGGAGCTTCCTTGTCCTTTGTAACTCCTTATGTAGCTATTGACTTTGGAGTCAATCTCGAAATCCTAGCAGGACCTTTCTCAGTCTCAACCCCAGTGGGTAAGTCTATCATAGCCCAATAGGTATACAGGAACTATCCAGTCATGGTATCTCAGAAAGTAACTTCAACAGACTTAGTAGAATTAGAGATGACAAATTTTGATGTCATTCTCAGTGTGGATTGGCTTTATTCATGCTATGCCTCAGTTGACTGCAGAAACAAAATTGTCCAATTTCAGTTTCCGAATGAACTTGTCCTAGAATATAGGGGTAGTACCTCAGCACTTAGGGGTCAGCTTGTTTCTTACCTAAGGGTGTAACGCCTCGAAATCTAATTCCCGGGACACCACACAGTGCTACAAACTACAAGTAGTCCTAATCTAACCCTAGCTGCTTTCTACTAAATCTAAATCCCAAAATAAGGGAAAATGGACATAGAAACATAATAATTGCGTAAATCTTATCTAAAGAATACGAATCTCAAAATTTTTGGTAAAACAATACTGAAAAATTTGGATACGAAATCAAAGTTTTAAACTGAATCTAGTAGTCCGACAAGCCTCTACTGACTGAATCTAGAGAGTCACTGGGATAGGTCCCAGCTGACTCAAACTATCTGAAATGAATACTAAACCATCTACTAGATAAAAAGAAAATCTGGATAGTTAAGTTCACAAACTATGAGGGCTCACCAACTGCAGAGATATAGATGAGATGCTCAAAAAATCACTCACGCTGCTGAGACTGAGCACCTGAACCTACATTATGAGACAATATAGCATATAGACGTATATGTGGATCAGTACTTTGATGATGTACTGAGTATATAGGGGTGGCTGATATAAGTAAACAATATCATCACAATTTATAAAATCATGCATGCTAAATGTAAATGACTCACATAGGATTGAGTAATCTGAAATCTGAAGATCATAAATCATGAACAACAAAGCATATAATATGAATCTTGTGAGCCATTACATTCAGTTCTAAAATATGTTCTTTTCTAAAAACTACCACATTATCTTGTCAACTTTAAGGCAAATACTTCATCTCACGACTTTAAGAAATATTAAAAACCATATCTTTCAAAACAAATACTTTTATCTTATGGCTTTCAACCAATAGACTATTTTAAGAGTAGGGGACTTCTTTTGGGAGGTTATTCTAACCGACATAAACCATGTGAGTATTCAGGGAGTCTAAAGTATTACCCATGTTGGGGAAAGTTTTTCTACCCTTTTCGTCAGAATAGAACTTCTTATCTTAAGTGATCGCAATCTTAGTCATCCACATAGAAGTGGGAATAATCTTAATCCTACGGTGGAACGTAGTTCTGGGGAATGAAACCTTAGTAATATACTCATCTCGATGCTAAATACTACTCCCATTCTTATGCTCAGGATCTTAGGAAATCTACTTCAAAAATAGCACAAGGGTTTACAAGAAAAAACAATTATGCTTTTCTTTCTTTAAATGTCAAGTCATATGAACAATGTGGATTATTTATCTTAGATTAGGACAAAAAGGTCAAATCTTTATCGAAAATCTGAGAATAATCTTATCATAGAATGCTCATGGCACAAACAATCTTGAAATAACAATCTTTAATTAGGACTTAATGACCCATGCTTCAAACTCATGTAAAATCATAGTGAAACATCATGCTCAATATGCTTCTTGCAAATACGTCAACAATATCAAAATAATAAAATCAAGAATCTCAATATCATGTTTAAACTCAATTGGGAAAATCTGGAAAATCACATTATACACATAATTATATGAAAATAGTCATTCAATTCAATATTAAATCACTTGAAATCTCATAAGCTTGTAAATAACAATAATGGATATAAACCCTAACTTGAATTTAATGGGAAATCATATAAAATTCAGTAAAACTGGTATTAAAATAAGTTTTGGGCACAAGGATGAAAGGATTGTCCTTGTTCATAACCCCACATACATTAATTGATGATCTTAGATGCTAAAACTTGAAACTTGGATCTCTATTGATGCTTTGGAGATGAATTCTTAGAGTTCTTGAGTTGGGGATTCTAAATCTTGAATTACCTTGGGGAATTAATGGAGAAATTGGATTTCTTAGAGAAGGAGCTTTGATGATCTAGGGTTTTATTTTGAGAGAAAGTGGATGAAATAAGCATAAATTTCTTTAGAATATGTTAAATCTTATGTTTTGGACGGATTAGGGGCTTGGGAATTGACCAAAATGCCTCCTTTAAGCTTTTAAACGGAACTAAAAATGCAATATTTTTTGAACTAGGTGGTCACGGCAATGCGCCACTATCGCGGTGGCTCACTGGAAAGTGGACAACTGGGAACTAGGGTTTCACTGTGACGCACTAAAATTGTGGTGCCCTTTAGTTTGCCATTTTGGCCACTGGCGCAACGCACCAGTATCGCGAAGGCTAACTAGAAATTTACAAATGGGAAATTGGCCCTCTCTGTGATGTGCCAATATCATAGAGGTCCACTGGAATTTCACAATTACGAATTTTTCCTTTCCCACGATGCACCAAGTGCCCAAGTGGCACACGGTCAACTTTAAAATGCCATAACTTCTTCAACGAGTGTCGGATTTAGGAGAATCTTATATCGATGGAAAGCTTATTCAATTTTCCACACAATAGGAAGTCTAAATCTGAAAAATTCCGCATAGATAAATATTATTCATTTTTGAAGCTATCTGTTAATGTTCTAGGAATGAATTTAGGCTAAGAAAGTTTGGGGTATTATAATATCTCCCTCTTGGGAACATTAATCCTTGAATATTGCTAGTTAGACTAAGAATTCTGAGGAATCTGAGACTATATGATAGAATGCACAACTGAAGTAAACTGAATAACTGAATCTAAATCATTCTGAGCTTCTAAGTAATTATGTGAGTGCATGAACTTACATAAGGACAACTATTTAGCTGAATACATGATTAGAAAAGAACTGAATCAAGGAAAAGTATTACCTTCGGCTAAATCTGAGTTTTTGAAAGAGAGGTGAGGGTACTTGGCTCACATATCTGCTTTGGTTTCCCAAGTGGCACCCTTAACAGACTGATTCCGCCAAAGAACTTTAACCAAGGGAACTTCTTTGTTCCTTAGTCTACGAATCTGATGATCTAAAATCTCGACAAGAATCTGTTCATATGAAATACTTTTCTGAATATATGAGCTTTCTAAAGGGACTACAATAGTGGAGTCACCGATGCACTTCTTAAGAATAGAGACGTGGAATACAGGATGAACGGCTAACAAGTCTGTGGGAAACTCAAGCTCATAAGCTACTTTCCCAACACGACTCATAATTCTAAAAGGGCCAACCTATCAGGGACTAAGCTTCCTTTTTTTGCCAAATATCTTCACTCTTTTCATGGGTGAAATCTTTAGATACACTAAATCACCAACCTCAAACTTGAGATCCTTTCTCCTTATATCTGTATATGATTTTTGTCGGCTCTGGGTTGCTCTATGATTTTCTCTGATCAACTGAACATTCTCTAAGGCATCAAACACTAAGTCAAGCCCTACTACTGTGGCCTCACCTACTTCAAACCAACCAATTGGAGATCTACCTATCCTACCATAAAGAGCCTTAAACGGAGCCACCTGGATACTAGAATGATAGCTATTATTCTAAATGAACTTAATCAAAGGAAAATGCCCATCCCAACTACCTTTGAAATTAAGAGCACATGCCCTTAATATATATTCTGGAGTCTGGATGGTCCTTCCATCTTGACCATCTATCTAAGGGTGGAAAGATAAACTAAGATGGACTTGGGTACCAAGACCCTTCTGAAAGGCTCTCCAAAACTGGGAAGTAAACTGAGTATTCCTATCTGAAATAATGGACAAAGGCACTCCATGCAATCTGACTAACTCTCGAATATACAACTTAAGATAATCCTCAGTTGTATAAGACATGTGAACTGGAAAGAAATGCATTGACTTCATTAATCTATCTATAATAACCCAAATTGAATCATGATGATGACGCGACTGGGGTAAACCAGTCACAAAATCCATATTTACCTCTTCCCACTTCTAGGTGGGAATACAAAACTTTTGCAATGAACCACCAGGTCTTTGGTTCTCTACCTTAACCTGTTAATGAGTTGTACAGTTGGCCACAAACTTGGCTATGTCTCTCTTCATACCACTCCACTAATAGATTTCCTGAAAGTCGCAGTACATCTTGGAATTACCTAGATGAATGTAATAACGAGCACTATGCGCTTCCGCCATAATCCGTTATCTAAAATCATCAACACATGGCACACACGATCTACTCTGGTATCTCAACACTCCATCTCCCCCTTGGGAGAAAACCTCTACCTTTTGGTCTTTAACCGACTCCTTCAGTTTGACAGAACTAGAATCCATATCTTGTTTCTCCTTTACTTACGAAACTAGGGAAGATTCAGCACTACTCTGAACCCAAACATTCCCTTCAGCTGAATCAACCAACCTAACACCCAATCTAGACAAATGATGAACTTCTCAAGCTAACTTTTTCTTGTCATTCTCCACATGATCAACACTGCCCATGGATAATCTACTAAGGGCGTCTGCCACTATATTGGCCTTGCCCAAATGATACAACACACTCATGTCATAATCCTTCAACAACTCCAACCAACTTCTCTGATGGAGATTCAACTCTCTCTGGGTAAACACATACTGCAAGCTTTTGTGATCCGTGAACACATCCACATGTATACCATACAAATAATGTCTCCAGATTTTCAAAGTAAACACTACAGTAGCTAACTCAAGATCAAGGGTTGGATAATTCTTATCATGAGGCTTAAGTTGTCTAGATGCATACGCTATGACCTTACCTCTCTGCATCAACACATAACCCTAACTAACTCTGGAGACATAACAATACACTACAAAACCATATGTACCATCTGGTAGTGCTAAGACTGGGGCTGTAGTGAGTTGAATCTTCAATTTCTAAAAACTATTCTCGCAGGAATCTGACCATTGGAACTTAACTTTATTTTGGGTCATTCTAGACATAAGAGATACAATAAACGAGAAACCTTCAACAAAAAGGTGGTAATAGACAGCTAAACCCAAGAAACTCCTAATTTCTGATGGATAAATGGGTCTAGGCCAATTTCTTATGGCTTCTATCTTTGGGGATCAACTCTAATACCATCAGCAGAAATAATATAACCAAGAAAGCCAACTGATCTTATCCAAAATTTACACTTTCTGAATTTGGTGAACAATTGATGATCTCTAAGGGTTTGCAAGATGACTCTAAGATGATCTACATGATCATACTCACTACGGGAGTACACAAAGATATCATCTATGAATACTATGACAAACATGTCTAGATACTATTTAAGCACTCCGTTCGTGAGGTCCATGAAAGCTGCAAGAGCATTGGTTAGCCTGAAAGACATGACTAGAAACTCAAAATGACTGTAACTGGTCTTGAAAGCTATCTTGGGAATATCACATTCCCTTACCTTAAGCTGATGATTGACGGATCTAAGGTATAACTTTGAGAAATAACTTGCACCTTGTAATTGATCAAAAAAGTCATCAATTCAAGGAAGAGGGTATTTTTTCTTGACCGTGACCTTATTCAGCTGATGATAATCAATGGAAATTCGCAAAGAACCATCTTTATTTCATACGAATAGGATGGAAGAACCCTATGGAGAAACACTGTCCTTATAAAACCTTTATCTAAAAGATCTTTAAGTTGCTCTTTTAATTTCTTAAGCTCGGTGGGAGTCATATGATAAGGAGGGATAGAAATAGGCTGAGTATCTGGGAAAAGTTCAATACTGAATTCTATTTCCCTATTAGGAGGTACCCCTGGGAGATCTTTTGGAAAAACTTTAGAAAACTTATTGACCACTCAGACGGACTGAATTGTTGGAGTCTTAGACTTAGTGTCCTTGACTAGAACTAGATGATAAATTCAACCTTTGGAAATCAACTTTCTGGATTTAAGATAAGATATAAAATGACTCTTGGGAGACATTGAATTTCCTGACCACTCAAAGACTGGCTCACTTGGAACTGAAACTTCATCACTCGGGTGCGACAATCTATAGAAGCATAATAGGAATGGAGCCAATCCATACCAAGGATAAGATCAAAATCAACCATATCTAACTCTATCAAGTCTGCTGACATGACTTTATGAAGGACAATGATAGGACACTTATTATAGATTTATTTAGCAACAACTGACTCACCTACTGGAGTAGAAACCTAGAAGGCCTCAGGGATCTTTTTAGAATTTATCTCAAAATTTACTGTAACTAATGGGGTCACATAAGAGAAACTCGACCCAGGGTCTAACAATACATAAACATCAAAATAAAAGACATGAAGCATAGCAGTAACTACATCTGGTAAATTCTCCTACTTCTGGAGGGATGGTAAAGTATAAAACTGATTCTTGTGTTGATCACCACCAGTACTGGATGATGCGCCCTAAGGAGGAGCTGGGAGACCTAGAGAAGCTGGTGCACTATTAGACTGAGTCTAGGGTTGAATATCCTTATTTCCCTGTCCAGCATGCGGGCACTCTTTGATTTCGTGACCCAGCTGGACACATCCATAACAACCTTTCTGACCCCACAAATACTCACCCAGATGGGTTTACCACACTTAGCACACTGAGGATAACTGGGTGTAACAACCTGATTTGCTGAACCGAAATGCTACACGGTGCTCATAACCTCGAGGGACCACAAGCTAACCCATGACTGATATTTGTACCTGTATACTACATAAGATAACTTAATAATGCGGAAACATGCACTGAAAGGCCATAAGGTTCAATACTGAACATAACTGAATGATATAACATCTGTGTGGGGTACTAAAATACCCAAAACAAAACTAAAAATACTAAATTTTGTACATGATAGTCTGTATCTAGTCTGAAAGCCTCTACTGTTTGAAGAATCTGAATAAGAAGTTAATGGGACATGTCCCCAACTAACTCCAACTAATAATTTAATCAATGAGATACTAGAAAATTATTATATCCTCGAAGGATGAGGACTCACTTCTACTTTGACTGCTGAATTTGGAATCTACTACTGATCTGGAACTCGTGACTCTGAACCTATCGTGTAACATAAAAAGAAAACACCATAGTGTGAATGCGTCAGTACATATATACCGAGTATACATATGAGGTAGGCTAAATGCAAGGGTTCACATGCATGAATAATGCTAACTGACTGTCCAAAATGCATGTGAGAATACATGCATAAATACATAACTATAACTTACAACGTGATTTCGTGATTTCTGAGTCTGTATACTAATAACGTGGCATGCTAGTAACTTATATGACTGATAACATTAAGGATTATATCTAAATAATACTGATAACATGGGTGATTGTATCTGAATATAACTGATAAAGTGGGTGACTGTAGCTGACAGTCCTGAATCTGATGGAACTATCTGAGTTCCGTACTGTAACTGAGTTGACTGTATCTGACAGTCCTGAAATGTGAAGAACTATCTGAGTTCTATTACTGATACTAATTGACTATATTCTACAGTCCTGATTCAGTAACATGAAACTATGGGAAGTAGTATCTAACCGACATTCCCCAAAGGTGCTATAATAGCTGAGTTGGGTTCTAATTTATGCCCTGATTGGAAGGGTGTCAATATCGTGCCACTGGTAAGGACAACATGTGAGTAACCCTCATATGGCAGGTAACTCTAGCAAGAATGGTGGGAACCCTCACATAACAGGTTAATCCACCTCATCTACCCTCATATAGCAGGCTACGATGTCTTAACCTATGCTAGCTATATAGTTCTGGAATGTAAGGATTACTTCTAGGAATCACACCCTCGTATAACAGGTGAGTCCCCATCCTTGGGTTCACATGGTGATAATTCCTACTCCCTTCTGAATGGACACTGAACATGATTTACTGAAATGAACTGAGCATGGACTGAGTTATTGAATTTCCATGGCTGACGGAATACTACTGATATCTGACAACTGACTGAGTCATGAGATCATGGAAATTTTTCCTAAGTCATAAGACTATCTGAAGTCTAAGAGTTTATATCTTGACTGAGAGTATCGTGAAAACATGGCATGTCTCTAGGCATACAGCTAATATTTTGGGTACAAGTACCCCCAGGACTCGATAGAAGGAAACGGACATAGCATGATTTACTTGAAGACTTGACTAACATCATAATACATACTACATTCATAGAAGCATTTCATCAAACATGTAGTAGGCATGAACTTGTACATACATGGGGATTTCATGATATCATGCTAGTTAGACAATATTCTTTCATCTAGGTATTTAATCAAACATATGACAGGCATGGTACATGTAAACATCATAGTATAGCAATTAAACATCATGGTTAACTTCCAATTTCATCGTACAAGGTTTTAGTCATGATATTTCATAAATCTTTATCTATAATAATCAACCCACATGGAATTTATCGTCAAATCATGGAATAGAAATCAATTCCTCATTTATCAACATGAAATAGAACATACAAAGCATGAGCACATGAAGAAAATCCATAACTTGTAGTTGAAAAGGGATTCTTAGGATTCATGGACAAAAGTAGCCCATGAATGAACACTATGCATACCTTAGAACATGATATCGTGAAGATTGATGGTGAAACCTTCCTAAATTTGAATACCCAATAGAAACCCTAGATTGTTCTTGAGATAAACTTGAGAGAAACTAATATGTTTTGGGTGAAAAGTGTCTGAATCATGTATTAAGTGATTATATAGGGGTAGGACATTGACCTTTTTAACCCTGGACACATCATTAAATTTTCAGTAAAATTTCCCGAATTGGGCCCTTGGCACGACGCGGCGTTATCGCATCGTGTCACTGGAAATTAACAAATGGGAAACTGCACGGTGGCACGATGTGGAGCTATCGCGTTGCCACCTTGTCTATGACCTGGAAGTTTTCCGAGATGCACCAGTATTGTGGAGAAACACTGGAATTTGACAATTTCTATTTGAGCTATCTCTGTTACTCGCTGAAGGCTCAGGTCAAACACTATCTCACTAAAAAGGCTCTAACTCTTTGCCCGGGTGTCAGATTTAGGCGAATTATATATCGATGTAAATCTTATTCAATTTACCACATGATAGGAATTGAAAATTATGGAAATACCACGGGTATAATAATGAATTCTTATTTCAAAGAAATTTCTAACATCCTTGAGATGATTTTCAAGCTAAGAAAAAAACACGGGTATTAAACTGGGCCTACCACTCACATTATTCTGAGATTTGGACATAGAATACTTACCCCACTAATCCTGCCTATTTTTGGGTGCGGGAGAACTAGTTGAAGAAGGTGCAGTCATAAATGAACGATTTTGAAACTACGAATGATTTCCTCCTCCAGACCTATTCTGACCATAATCAAACTGCCCTGTTCTAGCCTTCTTATTTACTCTATCTCTTTCTTTCAAATTTCTCCCTCAATATTCTATGCATGCATCATCAATCTAGAAAGATCCATATCTCCAAAGATAATAGTAGTCCTACACTCCTTAACTACCAACCCAGACACACCGGTCACAAACTTACTCATGCTTGACCTAGGGTCAGCCATCTGATCAGGGGAATACTTAGACAACCGGTTGAACTTGAGGCAATACTCTTTCACTGTCATAGAAACCTACCTCAGGTTTATGAACTCTTCTATCTTAGCTTTATCTCACGTGGGAAGAACTTGTCTAAGAACGCATCCTGAAATATCTTCCAGGTCATGGGAGCTCCATTCTCCCCTCTACTTTTCTTCCACATCACTACTCAATTATAAGAAATATCCTTTAGCCTATAGGATGCCAATTATACACTCTTCTCTTCAGAAACATGCATAATTCGAGTGGTCTTCTTCACCTCATCTAGATAAAACTGTGGGTCCTTACCTGCCTTCTACCCAAAGAACTCTGGAGGGTTCATTCTCATAAAATTTTGAATTTTGGATGCGGCTATGTCCCAATCTTGATGGGGTAGGACTACAATCTGACAGTTGCCCTGAACATTAGTTGTATAAGCTTGGGCTAGCGCCTGAAAGACAACCTAAAACTCTGCATGTGACACATTCTCATTCAAAGGATCTATGGGAAAAGGTGGTTGGTTATTATTTCTGTGTGCGTTATATCGATGAGGAGTCATTTTCTATCATATGAAAGCACGATTTAGAAATATATAGACACACGAAATACACAATAGATCATGAAAGAAGAGATGATTTCCTAAAATGCCCTATAGCCTCTTGCTCATGATGTTGCGCGCTTCATACCGATGATCAAGACTCTAATTAATGCGGCTTGTCTGACTACCTGGGACTCTCTAGACCTTAGGCTCTGATACCAAGTTTGTAACGCCCCAAAATCTAATTCCTGGGATGCCACATGGTGCTCTGAACTACAAGTAGTCATGAACTAACCCTGGCTACTTTCTACTAAATTTGAATCTCAAAATAGGGGAAAATGAACATGAAAATATAATAAATGCAGAAAACTTATCTGAAGCATACTAATCACACAAGTCTTGGTAAAATAATACTAAAAAGTCTGGATATATAATCCAAAGTCTAAACTGAATCTAGTAGTCCAAAAAGCCTCTCCTGACTGAACCTAGAGAGTCACTGGGATAGGCCTCAGCTGATATAAACTTTCTAAAATGAATACAAAACCATCCACTAGATAAAAAGAAAATCTGAATAGTTAAGTCCTCAAATAATAAAGGCTCACCAACTGCAGAGATGTAGATGAGATGCTCAAAAAATCACTCACATTGCTGAAACTGAGCACCTAAACCTACATTATGAGACAATGTAGCACATAGATGTATATATAGATCAATACTTTGATGATGAACTGAGAATATGGGGGTGAATGCAATAAGTAAATAATATCATCACAGTTTATAAAATCATGCATGCTAAATGTAAATAACTCATATAGGCTTAAGTAATCTGAAATCTGGAAGATCATAAATCATGAACAATAAAGCATATAATATGCATCTTGTGAGCCATTATATTCAGTTCTAAATTTTTTTCTTTTCTGAATACTAACACATTATCTTGTCAATTGTAAGGTAAATACTTCATCTCAAGACTTTAAGAAACCTTTAAATCCATAGCTTACAAAATATATACTTTTATCTTAAGGCTTTCAACTAATAGACTATTTTTATAGTAAGGGACTTCTTTTGGGAGGTTCTTCTAACCGACATAAACCATGTGAACATTCATGGAGTCCAACGTCTTACCCATATTGGGGAGAGTTGTTCTACCCTTTCCATCGGAATAGAACTTCTTATCTTAAGTGATCACAATCTTAGTCATCCACGTAAAAGTGAGAATAATCTTAATCCTCTGGTGGCACATAGTTTTGGGGCATGAAATCTTGATAACATACCCATCTCGGTGCTAAAAACTACTCCCATTCTTACGCTCAGGATCTTAAGTCCACTTCAAAAATAGCACAAGGGTTTACAAGAAAAAATAATTATTCTTTTCTTTCTTTAAATATCAAGTCATATGAACAATGTGGATTCTTTATCTTAGCTTAGGACCAAAAGTTCAAATTTTTATCGAAAATCTGAGAATAATCTTATCATAGGGTGCTCATCGCACAAACAATCTTGAAATAGCAATCTTTAATTAGGGCTTAATGACCCATGCTTCAAACTCATGTAAAATCATAGGAAAACATTATGCTCATATGCTTCTTGAAAATACTTCAACAATATCAAAATAATAAAATCAAGAATCTCAATATCATGCTTAAACTCAATTGGGAAAATCTGGAAAATCACATTATACACATATTTATATGAAAATAGTCATGCAATTCAACATTCAATCACTTGAAATCTCATAAGCTTGTAAATAACAATAATGGGTATAAATCCTAACTTGAATTTCATGGAAAATCATACAAAATTCAATAAAATTAGAATTAAAATAAGTTTTGGGCACAAGGACGAAAGGATTGTCCTTGGTCATAACCCCACATACCTCAATTAATGATCTTAGATTCTAAAACTTGAATCTTGGATCTCTATTGATGCTTTGGAGATGAATTCTTAGAGTTCTTGTGTTGGGGGTTCTAAATCTTGAATTACTTGAGAGAATTAGTGGAGAAATTGGGTTTCTTAGAGAAGGAGATTTGATTAATTAGGGTTTTCTTGTGAGAGAAAGTGGATGAAATAAGCATAAATTGCTTTGGAATATGTTAAATCTTTGTTTTAGATGGATTGGGGGCTTGGGAATTGACCAAAATGCCCCCTTTAAGATTTTAAATGGAACTAGAAAATGCAACATTTTCCAAAATGGGTGGCCACCGGGACACACCACTATCGCGGTGGCTCACTATAAAGTGGAAGAATGGGAATTGGGCTTTCACCGCAACACGTCAAAATTGTGGTGCCCTTTAGTTTGCCATTTTATCCACTAGCGCGATGTGCCAGTATCGCGAAGGCTCACTGGAAATGGACAAATGAGAAATTGGACCTCTCCGCAATGCACCAATATTGCGGAGGTCCACTGGAATTTGATAATTACGAATTTTTCCTTTCTCGTGACGCGCCAAGTGCCCAGGTGGCACACTATCAACTTTAAAATGCCATAACTTCTTCACCGAGTGTTGGATTATTACAAAGGGAGAGAAAAATGATATCTAGGGAATGTGTATATCATCTTATTCTAGTCAAGGATTCTAGTTTTGATACTCCCAGTCTTGAGTCAGTTACAGTAGTATGTGAATTCCCAAATGTGTTTCCTGAATATCTTTTTCGGAGTTTCTCCGAAGTGGAAAATTAACTTCAGAATAGACCTTCTTCCAGATACTCAGCCCATATCCATTCTTCCATATAGAATGGATCTAGAGAAACTCAAAGAATTAAAAGAACAGTTGAAGTAACTTCGAGATAAGGGATTCATTAGACCCAGCCTATCCCCTTGGAGTGCACCAGTTTTATTCGTGCGTAAGAAAGACAGCTCTCTTAGAATGTGTATATATTACCATCAGTTAAATAAAGCACGGTCAACAACAAGTATTCACTTCCCAGAATCGATGACTTATTGGACCAACTTCAGGGTACCAGTTACTTTTCTAAGATAGACCTCAGATAAGGCTATCATAAGCTCAGAGTCAGAGAATGTGACATTCTGAAAATAGCTTTCAAAACTCGGTATGGTTACTTTGAATTCCTATTCATATCATTTGGTCTCACCAATGCCCCAGTAGTTTTCATGGACTTGATGAACTGTGTGTTCATGCAGTACTTGGACATGTTCATTATAGTTTTTATTGATGACATTCTTGTCTACTCCATAGTGAACTTGATCATGCAGACCATCTTAGAATAGTGTTATAGACTCTCAGAAACCATCAGTTGTTCACTAAATTTAGTAAGTTCAAGTTTAGGCTAAGGTCAGTAGCTTTTCTTAGCCATATCATTTTTGGTGATGGCATTAGAGTTGATCCCCAAAAGATCAAAAAAGAGAGAAACTTTCCTAGACCCATCTCTCCATCAGATATCCGGAGGTTCTTGAGCTTGGTCAACTATTACCGATGGTTTGTTGAAGGATTTTTATCTATTCCATCCCCTATATCTAGATTGACTTAGAGAAAAGTCAAGTTCCAGTGGCCAGATTCTTGTGAGAAGAGTTTTTAGGAGTTGAAGACTTGACTCACTACAACTCTAGTTTTGACTTTACTAGATGGTTCAGACGGGTTTGAGGTATATTGTGACACCTCTAGAGTTGGTTTGGGGTATGTTTTGATGCAGACAGGTAAGGTCATAGCATAGGCCTCTAGAAAACTTAAGCCCCATGAAAAGAACTATCCCACTCTGGTTCCTGGGGTAAAGGAAAAGTAGGATAGAGATACCAGTCTAGTTATGTTGAAATATTCAGTCAGAGATCAGAAAATAATGGTTTTCTCACAAGGGGAAGATGGTGTATTATGTTGCCAGGGTAGGCTATATGTGCCAGGTGTAGATGACTTGAGGCAGTGGATTCATGTAGAAGCGCATGGTAATTTCTACTCTATTCATCCAGGGGCCACTAAGATGTACCATGACTTGTGGGAAATCTATTGGTGGAGTAGGATGAAGAGTGATATTGCAGGGTTTGTAGAAAAATTCTCAATATGTCAGTAGGTTAAAATTGAACATCAGAATCCTAGTGGGTCTATGTAGGAGTTCAGTATTCACACATGAAAATGGGAAGAAGTGAACATAGACTTTGTGATGGGTTTTCCCCGTACTCATCATCGGCATGATTCAGTTTGGGTTATCGTAGACAAGATGACCAAGTCAGCTCATTTCTTACCAGTCCATACCTCTTATTCAGTTGAGGATTATTCCAAGATCTATGTCAAATGATTGGTCAGATTGCACAGAGTTTCATTATCCATTATCTCAGATAGAGGTACCCAGTTTACCTCTTATTTCTGGAAAACCTTCCAAAAGGGTCTTGGTACCCAAGTTCAACTTAGTAAAGCCTTTCATCCTCATACAGATGGTCAAGAAGAAAGGCCCATCCAGACTCTAGAATCTATGCTAATAGCATATATCATTGACTTTAAAAGCAGTTGGGATGACCATTTGTCATTGATTGAGTTGTGTTTAAAAATAGTTACCATTCCAGCATTTGAATGGTTGTATTTGAGATGCTCTATGAGAGGAGATATAGATCTCCCATTGTTTGGTTTGAAGTGGGTGAGGCCATAGTTATAGGGCCTAGCTTGGTATTTGATACCTTAGAAAAAGTTTAGTTGATCAGGAAAAGTCTTAAGATAGCTCCGAGCCAACAGAAATTGTATGCCGACATGCGTAGAAAGGATCTTAAGTTTGAGATTGGTGACTATGTGTATTTTAAAACCTTTCCTATGAAAGGAGTGGAGAGGTTTGGAAAGAAAGGTTAATGAATTCTCAGCCATTTTGGAAAGGTAGCTTATGAGCTTGAGTTGCCTTCAGACTTAGCTTCAGTGCACCCAATGTTTTATGTCTCCTTGATAAAGAAATGCATAGATGAACCAGGAGTTGTAGTCCCTGTAGAGGGTATAGATGTTTAGAACAGTTTCTCTTATGAGGAAATTCCAGTCGAAATCCTTGATTTTCAGATTCACAGAATGAGGAACAAAGAAGTCCCTCTAAATAAAATTCTTTGGCGGAATCAGTCCATTGAGGAAGCTACTTGGAAAGAAGAAGTATATCTGCGGACCAAGTATCCTTACCTCTTCTCTGCAAACTCAGACTCAGCTCAAGCTAATAGTTTACCTTAAATTTACTCAATTTCATGTTCAAATGTATTTACCAACTTGTTATCAAGTAACATTGCATACTCAGTCATGCATTCATGAATAAATTCATTCATGTACTCATGCATTAGATATGCATGTTCAGTATACAAACTCAGCTTATCAGTAATATCAGTTACAAAATCATGCATCAGTTATGCATGTTCAGTATGATAATTCAGTATATCATTAGTCTCAGCCATGAAATTTTGCTTTAGTTGTACATATCCAGTACGTACTTAAAGTCTATCTGTTATCCCATCTTAGTCAGTCTCATTCGAGGATGAATGTTTCCAAGGGGGAGATATTGTAAGACCCCGCAATATCCTAAGCTTAATTCAGTATTTTAAAGCTTGTTAAGGGGTCCCAGACTAAGAAAATTTTTGCCAAGTATTCATACTTAGAGTTATTTTAGACTTCATAGTTGGCGATCTTATTTTGCAACCCTTACGGCCATTAAATATCGATCTTTAAGTTACTTCATGATCAGGAATATTAGTAGGTATTCTCAGATGAGTTTCAGATTTTTTGAACATCGTTTGTAGCACGTTCAGGAGTCCAAACCAGTGTATCTACGCAATGCCAACGCACCGCATCACCTATCGTGTCGATGAATATGTTCCCTCGGCTCTTAGTGCAAATTCTAGTAAGCCAACATAGACTCGATGTGGCGTGCCATCCATCATATCTATCCCATCAATGCAATGTATCGGTCTACGTATCGCTAGGCTAGTTTTCTATCATTAAAAAACCACATCCTTAGGGGTATTTGGGTCATTTTCCCACATCTATCATCCCCCAAAACACGAGATTTAGCCACTTTAGAGGCAAAATCCATTCACTATTCTCAAAATTACTAAAGAACAAAACCCTAGGGCTTCTAATTCACGGTTTAAGATTCAAGAACTCACCATCAACCTTCATTAATTCAAGTACTCAGGTATGTAAAGTGTTCATCCAAGGGTTCCTTACACACTTGAAGTCCAAGAAACTTTTTTAAAACTTCAAGCATATTGATTTCATTATTTCCATGTTTGGATTTAAGTGTATTCATGATTATAATATTAATTGGGTTTCTAATCCATGGTATATTACAAGTTTCATGTGGAATTAATTATCATGTGTGTAGTATTATATGAATTTATGTTGAAGCCATTGAATTTATGAATTTGGGAATTGATGGTATGATGCCTACATGTTGTTTAGTATCATGTGCATATTGGTGCTCCCCAAGTGTTTGTTAAAGTTCTCATGTGAACTAAATGGGGAAAAATCATGACATGCTAGTATTTGTGTACACTTATGCCTTACAAGTGTTTGATAAAATATCTCCATGAATGAGTTATGAACAAGTGCACAGTGTTATACTTTTCAAGTTTACTCTATGCTTTACTTTTCCTGCTAAAGAGTCCTGGGGGTATTCAATACCCAAAAATTTAGTTGTTTTCCTAGAGCTGGAGTAGTTACAGAACAGTCTCAGTTGTGTTACGAACAGTAGGACTCAATAATCAGTCACAGTCTCTGTTCAGTATTCAGTTCAGATCTCATTGAACTCAGTTTAGTTCAGTTAGACAGTACTATCAGTAACAGTTCAGTCAATCCTAGTATGGACTAGAAATCATTTCAGTATTTATTTAGTTAGGAGTAGGATTCATAACCGAGCAAACCCTGTGATGGGGGCATTTCTGCCCAACAACTTGTTCAATGGTTGAATTACTATCTACTCTAAAGGTAAGTAAATCCTTGAATGACAGAAATAAATCCTTGACTACCTTAGAATATGAGATGGAAAAACTAAGAAAAACTCTTGATAGTATTGTTGCACAACAATCACATATCCCGCATATGCCATTTTCATTCAACTGAATGATCATTGATTTGTTTTGCTAATCAAGTAATAATAATATATCGAACTTTATTTATGAATATTCACTATTGTAGTTTCTATAATGCTGAACTCTTAAGAAACTAACAAAGAGAGGTTAGGTGACAGCGCCTAAGCACAGATGTAAGTGTACGTGGTCTTATCAAGTAGTAAAGTGGCCTTCAAGAAGTCAAGTATCGATCCCACAGAGACTAGATTCGACAATAATATTATTTTAGTTCACAATTTAGACAAGTTTGATGAAAACGTAACCAAGAAGAGAGTTTGAATATTGTAAAAAAGGAAAAGTAAACAATGCGTAATTAAGAGTCTTTAAAACAATCAATAGGAGAAAACCCAGGGTTAAATCACTTTATACAATCATACTATGTTGTTGAATTTCATTCGTTAACTTGCTTATCTTGGTTGTTGATTCATAGGGTTAATTGTGTGATCATGGTCTCCCGACCTCTAATCCTTTACCTAAGTTGAACCTTACAACTACATCGTTGAGCGATGATGTAATAGTCCACTTAAGTTCTTTAAGCTATCATCCTACATGTGAATCAAGTAAGGTATCTAAGTACATCCTTGTCCTAGACACTTTGAATTCCTTATTTTATAAAGAAATACAAACCATACTTTGTTCATCCCCATATTTTATCCCCTATTCCCTCTCCCGAGATCAAAAGGTAGACAATTCATGAATTCTAAGGGTCGTGAATCCTTAAAATAGTAAAACCAAAGATGAACACACAACCAATAATGATAAACAAAATTAGCGAACTTAATTCAAAACAATAGTACTCATATCTTTGGCTTTAACCCCGGAAAAGGGCGATTAGCCACTCATAGTCATAATTGTAATCACAAAGTTGTAATTAACGACTAAAACATGAATGAACTAAATTAAAATAATAAAAACCTAAATAACAATCTGTAGCATCCCTTTTCTTTCCAAAATATTTCCAAAAATGTGTAAAAACGTGATACAACATGTATTTATAGTATAGGATCAAGCCCATTCCATGTTGGACAAGAAAACCTTCAGTTATTTAACTTGAGACTAGGTGGGGTGTCACCCTGGGTTGAGTCCCGATTAAGTCAAGGTTTCTCCCTGGATATATCCCAGCTCCAGGTAGGGTGACGCCTCCAAATCACCCTGCCTCTCTGGAATGTGCTCTCCGAAATTTGGCTAAGTGTTGAGTCTCCCCTGTTGACCCCTTGTCTTGTGGCATATTTTCCATGAATTCCAAGGCTCTTTCACATCAAAATATCATCATATTCAGATCAAAAATACTCCTACAGAATCACACCACACGAATTAAGATAAAAACACAACACTATATCCATTATGACGAATTAAAACAAGAGCTAAGCTAAGCTAGTTCGCATTGATCTTTCACTTATTGCTCCATCTATACACTCATTCAAATTGAAATTTTCTCACTAACAACAAGTTATTCCACTCATAATTACAAATTAAAACCATAAGTAACACATTAAACACCATATAATCCAATGGGATCAACTAGACAAGCACCTAGCTCAAGCTAGTAATGCTAGTTTTCCGGGTTGAAATCTAAATGAATCTTTAAGGCACCGACTTGTTTGGAATTTATTTTGAACATCATAAACACATGATTTAACCCTTTGATACACATTTATCTAATTATAAACCCATATAGCACACGAATCATCCTCAAAACATGGCTAAAAGGACTAGAATTGTGAAACTAGAATGCATAAATACACCCAACATCACCACCCCACACTTAAAGCCATGTTCGTCCTCGAACAAATCTTAACTATAAACCTCATTATCTGGAGATTCTACACTTCTATTTCATTCAAGATACTTAAGCTAGTACTACTATGACAACATAGATTGCAAGTTTCTACACTAAGAATGCTATTTAAACAATTGATAGCTCATGAACACTACTTCAAAACATCCTACCCTCAAGAATTAACTCACATAGTTGGCAAACTTATTCTTATGATTCAATCAAGTACATCATATAAATCACCCATATTCATCAAACATGTGCCCCTCACAACAAGAGAGTTACCCATAATCACTCAAAATTAAGCAATTCAAAACATGATGGGTACAAGAATCAAATTACGCTCAATCTCACAAGGAATTTAAAAATTACATACAATGAACCATAGGATTTCCCTTAGTGTAATGATCCACTAATATTAGAATGTAAGGCTTAGGATCAATTAGGACTTTTCTGAGTTGTAATGTAGACTAAGGGATAGGTAGGAACTATTTGGGAATAGTGACTAACCTCTCTAAGCGCTTTAATACACTACATTGTACTTTAGAACTGATCTCCAACAACCAATTTACATTATTTTTCTACCCCATTCTTTTATTTTTTCCCATCTCTTTTAAGCATTTTCACAAACACATGGTGGGCGTATTGTTTATTCCTTCAAGATTCAATTTTTCTTATTTTCTACACCTATGGAAATATTTCTAACACCATTTATATAAATCTCAACCACCACACATCAAATATAAAAACCAATAACTATTACCTTGGGGAATCAATTTCACCTTTTTCTTCTTCAATTTATCAAACTCCTTACTAAATCAATTTTTCATAAAAGCACTTAGGAGCTTTATGGATAAAATTATGTTCTATCAAAGAAAGGGATTAGGCTACATATGAGGCTACAAAAGAAAAGGTTAAAGGCTTAATGGTGGTTAACTAGGATAATGCACAATGGGTAGGACAAATAGAAGGTATAAGAAAAAGCTAGCAAAGAAATGCCTAAATCATCTTCTAAACCCACACTCTTTATTTTACTTTACTCACACACCAAGAAAGGTATAGACATCACATGCAACAAAAAACATACAAAAATCTCACATGCACATGGCACGTGCTCAACTTAATAGGATCATCATAAACTCCCAACCAAATAATAGCATGAATTCAAATTTAAGCCTAAAAGTACAAGAGTCACAAAAATGAGTCTGAGAGTATTAAAAATTAGCAATTCTCACAATTCACATGATTTTACAAACAAACCCACTTGCATCATGTAATAAAAAATAGCACCAACAAGAATATCTTACACAAAAAAAATTAAAATTGAGCCAAGATTTAGGAATTTCCCTACCCCACACTTAAAATTCTTCTTTGTACCCAAAGTGAGAAGAAAAGTAAAAGATAGAAATACTCCCTGAGGCCTCTATTCCTAGCTAGTAGCATCTTTACATATAAATGAAATCCATGGGACCCCACACTCAGTTTTTGCCATGCTCATTAGCTCAAGTTTATGGTACTCAAACTTCCCATGAACCTGTGACTCAACCAAAAACAAAAACTATGTGAAATAAAAAAAAACTAAAAATAAAACATACCTACTTAACTTGGGTTGCCTCCCAAGAAGCGCCTGATTTAGTGTCACGGCACGACTCAGCTTAACTCAGCCAAATTCCTTCATTTTTTTTCCTCACACTTTGAGGCCATCTTTTATTCTTTTTACCCTTCTTGGGTGTGAATTCTAAGGTGCAGCAGATTTTAAACTTTAGCCTTTTCAGGGTCATCAATTAGCATCAAATCAGGCTTAGGTGGTAGAATCTTAGGTTGCTCAATCAGGTAATCTAAAGAGGTCTTTGGTGGTCTAGCCACCCCACACTCATCCCCTTCAATCACATTGGTCATATAGAAGTCTTTATATTGGGATGTTAGTGTGGGTGCTTTGTATACGTCAAATACCATCTCTTCATCATCTACCCTCATTTTGAGTGTGCCTTCTCTAACATCAATCAATGCTCCTCCAGTTGCTAACAATGGACACCCCAAGATGATTGGTACCTGTTCATCTGCCTCAAAATCAAGAACAATAAAGTCAGCAGAAAGAATAAATTTACCAACCTTTATGAGGAAATCCTCAATGATTCCATCTGAATATACAAATGACCTCTCTCCCAGTTGTGAACCAAGGTGGTTTCTTTAGGTTTTCCCAAGATCAATTTTTCAAACAGAGATAGTGGCATCAGATTTATGCTAGCCCCTAAGTCACTCAATGCATAGACCACTTTACTCCCATTTTTAATAGGAAAAGTAAACTTCCCCGGATCTCTTAATTTCTTGGAGATTTTCTGTGTCATTACCATGCTACACTCTTCAGTGAGTGTTATCTCCCCCATATCCTGCAATTTCACTTTATTTTCTACTGCATCCCTCAAGTACCTTGCATATTGGGCATACTCTGCAAAATATCTAACAAAGGTAAATTAATATGAAGCCCTCTGAACGTGTCAAAGAACTTATTAAACATTGCATCCTTCTGCGCTTTCATGTGTTTCTGAGGGAAGGGTAGTGGCGGTACTTTCTTCACTTCTTCTGTAATAAATTTTTCTTTCAAGTACTTAGACTTTCTTGAATTTTTAGCATCTTTCTCATTTACCTGTTGGGTCACCACATCAGCATCTACCTTCTTAGTTGCCTGTGGAGGTTCTTCTTAAAGCTCTTTACTACTCCTTAAGGTGATTGCCATGACTTGTTTTAGATTTTTTGTGTCTACTGGAAAACCACCTTATGGCATAGTATTCATTGCTCTTGATAATTTTCCCAACTGCAGCTCTAAACTTCTTGTGGTCGCTTGCTGATTTTTCATGTTTATAGTCAACTGTGTCTGACTAGCTAGAAGTTGTTTTAACATCCTGTCCATGTTGCTAGTTGACTGATTCCCCTATGCCTGTGGTTGTTGAATTTATCGTTGTTGGGCGTTCCACAATTGAGTCTTCCACTTCATGTTATAAGCATTACCATAATTTGGCCTTTGAGCATTGCCCACATACATCACTGATCCTGGATTTGAAGCACACATGGCAGCAATATTACCGCTATTCTCGCAGATCTCACACCAACCTACAGCTTGTTGGATGGTATTGATGGTGGTTGCAGGTTGTGGAGCTTATAATTTCAGGTTGCTGAACTGAGTGTTGATCATATTCTGTAATGCTACAATATAAGATGATAAGGTCGTGAATTGGTCTACCTCCAATTCACCCGTAATTCCTTTCATGGCACTTCTAAAATTTGAATGCCATTCGGGATTTGCTTGGGCTATGTGGTTTAACAATGTACAACTCATCATAAGTCAATTCCAGAACTTGACCACCTGCGGTTGAATCTATCAAAATCTTCATATTGTGATCAAAAGCTTCTACAAAAGTATGAGCAAGTACCTCATGGGACTGTTAGTGGTATGGACAATCCCAAAGAAGATCCTAAAGAATTCCCAAGTATGATATAGATTTTCATTAGGCTTCTGTTTGAAGCTCACTATCTCACTGTAAAGTCTCGCAGTCTTGCCTAATCGAAAGAATCTGATGAGGAACTTTCTAGGAAAGTCATCCCGGGATGTGATTGAATTGGACGGCTCCGCATTCAACCACCTTTTAGCTTCCCCCAACAATGAAGGGGGAAACTATGTCAACCTCACGAAATCTATACTCACCCCAATTAGAATGAATGTATCAGTAAGCATAATGAAAGTCTGCAAGTGAACTTGTGGATCCTTGTGTAAAAGCCCTACGAACTGTCCACTGTTGATTAGAAACTGCACCATGTTGTGCTTTAACTCAAAATCACCCTCAGCATTCGGTCTTTGAATTGGGGAAGTTAAGTTCGTCAAAAGTGGGACTGCCACTTCCCTAAATGTCCTACGGTATGCTTGTTCTTGAGACATAGGATTAGGAACTACTTGGTCTTCTTCTATTTACGAAAATTGGAATTGGATTGTGTCTATCCTTCATTGATGGAAGTGTTGTTCAGGTTTGGGGTTTGGTTCAGCCAAATACCTATCCCTTGCTAGCTTTCTAACCTTAAAATCTTTTTCCTACAAAAACAAAAACCAAGACCAAGCATAAAAACACCAAATAAATCTAAAAGTAAAACTAAAATAAACAATTGCCAAGTACAAGTCCCCAACGACGGCGCCAAAAACTTGACAGCGCACACACAAGTGTACGTGGTGGTATCAAGTAGTAAAGTGGCCTTCAAGAAGCCAAGTATCAATCCCACAGAGACTATATTCAACAACAATGCTATGATAGTTCACAATTTAGATTAGTTTGATGCAAATGTAACCAAGAAGAGAGTTTGAATATTGTAAACAAGGAGAAGTAAACAATGGGTAATTAAGAATCTTTGAACTAATTAATAGGAGAAAACCTTGGGTTAAATCACTTTTGACAATCATACTATGTTGTTGAATTTCATTAATTAACTTGCTTATCTTGGTTGTTGATTCATAGGGTTAATTGTGTGATCATGGTCTCCCGACCTCTGATCCTTTAACTAAGTTGAACCTTACAACTACATCGTTGAGCAAGGATGTAATAGTCCACATAATTTATTTAAGCAATCATCCTACGTGTTAATCAAGTAAGGTATCTAAGTACATCCTTGTCCAAGACACTAATTTGAATTCCTTATTTTATAAATAAATACAAATCATACTTTGTTCATCTCCATGTTCTATCCTCTATTCCCTCTCCCGAGATTAAAAGGTAGACAATTCATGTATTCTAAGGGTCATGAATCCTTAAAATAGTTAAACCAACGATGAATACACAACTAATAATGATAAGCAAAATTAACAAACTTAATTCAAAACAATAGTACTCATGTCTTTGGATTTAACCCCGAAAAAGGGCGGTTAGCCACACATAGTCATAATCGTAATCACAAAGTTGTAATTAATGACTAAAAACATGAATGAACTAAATTAAAATAATAAAAACCTAATGATAATTTTAATTCTTTATTTTATAAAGAAATACAAACCATATAGTGTTCATCTCCATGTTCTATCCGTTATTCCCTCTCCCGAGATCAAAAGGTAGACAATTGATGTATTCTAATGGTCATAAATCCTAAACATAGTTAAACCAAAGATAAAAACACAACCAATAATGATAATCAAAATTAACAAACTTAATTCAAAACAATAGTACTCATGTATTTGGCTTTAACCCCGAAAAAGGAAGGTTAGCTACATATAGTCGTAATCGTGATCACAAAGTTGTAATTAACGACTAACAACATGAATGAACTAAATTAAAATAATAAAAACCTAATGAAGAAGTTGTATCATCCCTTTTCTCTCAAAATATGTCCAAATATGTGTAAAAACATGATAAAACATGTACTTATAGTATACGAGCAATCTCATTCCGTGTTAGACAAGAAAACCTTCAATCATTGAGCTCAAGACTGGGTGGGGAATCACCCTGGGTTGAAACCCACTCCAATAAAGGCGTCTCCCTGGGTATATCCCAGATCCAGGTGGTGCAGAGCCTCCAAATTGCCCTGCCTCTCTCGAATTTGCTCTCCAAAATTTGGTTAAGTCTTGAGTCTCCCCTCTTGATCCCTTCTCTTGTGGAATCTTTCCCATTAATTCGAAGCCTCTTTGACATAAAAATATCATCATATTCAGATCCAAAAGACTCCTGCACAATCATACCACACGAATTAAGATAAAAACACAACACTACATCCTTAACGACGAATAAAAACAAGAGCTAAGCTAAGCTAGTTCGCATTGATCTTTCACTTATAGTTCCAGCTATACACTCATTCAAATTGAACTTTTCTCACTAAAAATAAGTTATTCCACTCATAATTACTCATTAAAACCATAAGTAACACATTAAAAACCATAGAATCCAATGGGGTCAACTAGACAAGCACCTAGCTCAAGCTAGTAACGTTAGTTTTCCGGGTTGAACTATAAATGAATCTTTTAGGCACAAACTTATTTGCAATTCACTTTGAACATCATAAACACATTCTTTAACACTTTTATACACATTTCTCACATTATCAACCCATATAGAACACAAATCATCCTCAAAACAAGGCTAAAAAGGCTAGTATAGTAACACTAGAATGCATAAATACACCCAACATCACCACCTCACACTTAAAGCCTTGTTTGTCTTTGAAAAACTCTTAACTATAAACCTCATGATTTGTATATTCTATACTTATATTTCATTCAAGACACTCAAGCTAGTACTACCATGACTACATAGATTGCAAGTTTCTATAATAAGCATGTTATTTATACAATTGATATCTCATGAACACTACATAAAAACATCCTAGCCTCAAGAATTGACTCACCTAGTTGGAAAACTCATTCTTATAATTCGATTAAGGGCATCATATAAATCACCCACATTCATCAAACATGTTTCCCTCACAACAAGAGAGTTATCCATAACCACTCATAATTAAGCAATTCAAAACATGATGGGTACACGAATCAAATTATGCTCACTCTCACAAGGAATTCACAAGTTACACACAATGAACCATAGTCTTTCCCTTATTTTAATGCTCCACTAATATTAGAATGTAAAGCTTAAGATCAATTAGGACTTTTTCAAGTTGTAATGTAAGCTAAGGGATAGGTAGGAACTATTTGGGAATAGTGACTAACCTCTATAAGTTCTTTAATATATTATATTGTATATTCGAACCGATCTCCAACAACCAATTTGCACCAATCTTGTCTACCCCATTCTTTTATTTTTCCCATCTCTTTTAAGCATCTTCACAAACACCCGATGGGCGTAATGTTTACTCCTTCAAAATTTATTTTTTCTTATTTTCTACAACAATGGTTATATTTCTAACTCCATTTATATAACTCCTAACCACCACACATCAAATATAAATACCAATAAATATTACCTTAGGGAATCAATTTCACCTTTTTCTTCTTCAATTTCTTAAACTCCTTACTAAATCAATTTTTCGTTAAAGCACTTAGGAGCTATTTGGATCAAATTATGGTCTATCAAAGAAGGGGATTAGGCTACATATGTGGCTACCAAAGAAAAGGTTAAAGGATGAATAGAGGTTAACTAGGATAATGCACAATGGGTAGGACAAATAGAAGGTATAAAATAAGGCTATCAAAGAAATGCCTAAATCATCCTAAACCCACACTCTTTATTTTGCTTTACACACACACCGGTCTAGTTCTAGACATCACATGCAATAAGGAATATACAAAAATCTCAAATGCAGATGGCACATGCTCAACTTAATAGGATCATCATAGACTCCCAACCAAATAATATCATGAATTTAAATTTAAGCCAAAAAGTACAAAAGTCACAAAAATGAACCTAAGAGTCTTAAAAAGTAGCAATTCTCAAAATTCACATGCTTTAACAAAAAAAACCACTTGCATTATGTAATCAAAAATAGCACCAACAAGAATATCTTACACCAAAAAATTTTAAATTAGGCCAAAATTTAGGAATTTCCCCACCCCACACTTAAAATTCTACTTTGTCCCCGAAGTGAGCATAAAAGTAAGAGACAGAAATACTCCTTGAGGCCTCTAGGCCTAGCTAGTAGCATCTTTACACATAAATGAGATTCATAGGACCCCACACTCAGTTTTATCCATGCTTGTTAGCTCAAGTTTTTGGTACTTAGACTTTCCATTAACCTGTGACTCAATCAAAAATAAAAACTACGTGAAATAAAAAAAAATTGAAAATAAAACATACCTACTTAACTTGGGTTGTCTCCCAAGCAGTACCTGATTTAGTGTCGCGGCACGACTCAGCTTAACTCAGCCAAATTCCTTCATTTTTTTCCTCACACTTGGAGGCCATCTTCTTATTCTTTTTACCCCTCTTGGGTGTGAATTCTAAGGTGCAGCAGATTTTCAACTTTAGCCTTTTCAGGGTCATCAATTAGCATCAAATCAGGCTTAGGTGGTAGAATCTTAGGTTGCTCAATCAGGTAATCTAAAGAGGTCTTTGGTGGTCTAGCCACCCCATACTCATTCACTTTAATTACATTGATCATACATAAGTCTTTATATTAGGATGTTAGTGTGGGTGCTTTGTATACATCAAATACTACTTCTTCATCATCTACCCTCATTTGTGCCTTCTCTAACATCAATCAACGCTTTTCCAGTTTCTAACAATGGATGCCCCAAGATGATTGGTACCTATACGTCTACCTCAAAATCAAGAACAATAAAGTCAGAAGAAATAATAAATTTACCAACCTTTATGAGGAAATACTCAATGATTCCATCCGGACATGCAAATTACCCGTCTGCCACCTATAGAACCAAGGTGTCTACTTTAGGCTTTTCGAAGCTCAATTTTTCAAATAGAGATAGTGGCATCAGATTTATTCTATCCTCTAAGTCACTCAATGCATGGACCACATTACTCCCATTTTAAATAGGGAAAGTAAACTCCCCCAGATCTCTCAGTTTCTTAGGGATATTCTGTGTTATTACCGTACTATAATCTTTAGTGAGTGTTATCGCCCCCACATCCTGCAATTTCACTTTATTCACTACCACATTATTTAAGTACCTTGCGTACTTGGGCATACCCTGCAAAACATCTAACGAAGTTAAATTAATGTGAAGTCCTATGAACGTAACAAAAAATTTCTTAAACATTGAATCCTACTTCACTTTCATGTGCTTCTAATGGAAGGGTAGTGGCGGAACTTTCTTCACTTCTTCTGCAATAAGTTTTTCTTTCAAGTACTCAGTCTTTCTTGAATTTTCAGCATTTTTTCATTTACCTATTGGGTCGCCATATCAGCATCTACCCCTTAGTTGCCTGTAGTGGTTCTCCTTGAATCTCTTTACCGCTCCTTAAGGTGATTTCCATGACTTGTTTTGGATTTTTTAGGTCTGTTGGAAAACCACCTTGTGGCATAGTATTCATTTCTTGTGATAATTTCCCCAACTGGAACTCTAAACTTCTTGTGGTCATTTGTTGATTATTCATGTCCGTAGTCAACTGTGTCTAACTAGCTAGAAGCTACTTCAACATCTTGTCCATGTTTCTAGTTGACTGATTCTCTTATGCCTGTGGTAGATGAATTTATTATTGTTGTGCATTCCATAACTGAGTCTTCCAATTCATGTTGTATGCATTACCATAATTTGGCCTTAGAGCATTGCCCATATACATCACTGATTCCAGATTTGAAGCACACATGGAAGCTACATTACTGCTATTCCCACGGATTTCACACCAACCTACAGCTTGTTGGATGGTATTGACGGTGGTTGTAGGTTGTGGAGCTCCTAATTTCAGGCTGCTGAACTAACTGTTGATTATATTCTGCAATGCTGCAACCTGAACTAATAAAACCGTGAATTAGTCCACCTCCAATACACCTACAATTCTTTTCATGGCATTTCTTGAATCTGAATACCATTCGAGATTTCCATCTACTATGCGGTTTAACAATGTGTACATCCCATCATACGTCAATTTCAGCGCTTGACCACTTGCGGTTAAAGCTAGCAAAATCTTCATATTGTTATCAAGAGCTTCTATAAAAGTATGAGAAAGTACCTCATTGGACTATTGGTGAAGTGGATAATCCTGAAGAAGAGCCTTGAAGTGTTCCCAAGCGTGATATATATTTTCATCAGGCTTCTATTTGAAGCTCACTATCTCACTGCAAATTCTCGCAGTCTTTACTGATTAAAAAAATCTAATGAGTAACTTTCTATCTAAGTCATCTCGTGATGCGATTGAATTGGCCAGCTCCGCATTCAACCACTGTAATACCCCGATCATTTCTTAAGCTTAAATCCATCTTTTGAGTGAATATGAATGACTTCCAAAGTGATTGTTTTTTATATCGTGTTTTGTTTCCCTAAATTCCACTTTATATCATGTGAAGAATTGGATAATCTTTCCATCAACATAAGATTCACCCGAATCGGATACCCGGTGAGGGAGTTAGAGCCATTTTGTAATACCCCGAGACTCTAACCAATAGTTCAACCATGAATCAAGCTCATGAGAAATAAATTATAGTGCTTTGTTTGTTTTATAATAAAGGGTGATGTGTATTAAGGCCTCAAAGATGTCCTAGCGATTAGGTGAATCAAAACATTCCTTACCGATTGAATTCTTGGGAAGGATTTTTCCATATCCAACTTCAAATGATCATATATCTCGTTATACTATGAATTATTGATCCCATTACCTACCAAAAGATATATAATTGAATTATCTTTCCAACTATACCAATTTCGTTAAAATCTGATATCGAAAAAAAGAGTTATTGTTATTTTACTCCAGCGTGTCAACTGGAAACTCCGTGATGACCTTTTGTGATGACTTGTCACAAGCCTGACGGCTCGTCACAAAATGTCATCACCTTAAGGTAGAAATTCACAAAATCCAACCTTTTGTGACGACATTTTGTGACGGCTTGTCACAAGTTTGATGGCTTGTCGCAAAATGTCGTCAACCTTAAGCCGAAAATCATAAAATCCACCCTTTTTGTGACGACAATTCATGACGGCCTATCACGGGCCTGACGGCTTGTCACGGATGTCATCAGCTATTTTTTTTCAGTAATTAAGGGACATTTTTGTAAGGGAATTTTGGTCATTTTCTCCCATTTTGGCCCTATATATATATCCTAGTAGAGAAGAGAAGTTCATTTTCTCTCATTTCTCTTCCAAGAAAGATCTAGAACTAGGGTTTCTTCCAAAATCCTAAATCAAATCTTCTACAAGAAAATTCAAGAATCTTCCAAAGATTTCGCCAAGTTGTTCAAGAATCAAGTTCTCCAAGTCAAAGTCATCAAGAACTTAGCTCAAAACTATGAAGAAGAGTTTCCAATGAAGCTTGCTCATCTTAAAATCATAATCCAAGGTATGTGGGGTTTTGAACAAGAACACTTCTTTCGTTCTTGTGTCCAAAGATTTAATTTCTATTGAATTTCATGATTTTTGGAAAGTGGATTTACACCCAAATTAATTTATCAAGGATTTATGAGATTTGAGCTATACAAGATTGACATATATGACTACTTCATTGTCTTATTTCTTAAATTAAGAATTTATGCCATGAGTTGTATATTGTTATCATGAAATGATGATTTCTAAGTGATTTACGATAAGTGTCATGATTTATGTTTTTTCCATGAGAATTTTGTCTATTGAATCTATGTTGATATTGAGCTTGAGAGTCAAGAACGAGTTCTATGATGTTTTCTTGAAGATTCTGATACTTGATATGATTTGATAAGCAAGTATACTTGATGATGATAAAGATTATTTTGAGATTGAGTCGAGTTAGGAATCCACAAGTTGATTATGATTTACAAATGAGATATATATTTATATTTTGTTCTTCATGATAGACCCTTGAGTTGATTAAGGTGGATTTCCTAACGCGTTCTGAGCTTAAGTCTGGGAGTAGTATTTAGCACCGAGCAGGAAGTGTGGGTTCAGCACATCGTACTTCCCCAGAACTACGTGCCACCGTAGGATTAAGATTAAGGGCCAAAGGCCAAGACAGTGATCACTAAAGTTAAGGTTCTACTCCAATGGAAAGGATAGAAAAGCTCTCCCTCAACGTGGGCAAGACGTTAGACTCCATGTAAGCTCACATGATTTATGTCAGTTATAAGAAACTCCCAAGTCCATAAGAGTTCAAGTTTCATGAGTTACCGAGTCACTCTAATCATGAGTTAAAGAGTTTGAGTTGAGTATAATGATTTATGAGATATATAATGCTTGCATTACTATTGATGATTGACAAGGAATATATTTCAGTTAATTCAAGCAAAGAAAGTCGTTATCGTCAGCATGCATGATTTTCATAATCATTTATGATATTATTTATAATGTTGCATTGCACCCCCACATACTCAGTACATTTCTTAAAGTACTGACCCCCATATATTTCTATGGCTACAGTGTCTAATAATGTAGGTACAAATTGTAGCGTAGATACCACATTCAGTCAGTCCGCCGCTCCCAGTCAGCAGGTGACGAGTCCTTTTGATTCGAGGGCTTGAGTTTGTTATACCACTCTCGGATTCGCTATCAACAACACAATAACAAGATAAAGAGGTGTGTTCTCAACACCAAAACAGCAAAAACAACAATAAGATGAGAATAATATGATAAGAACAATAACAACAAGAGACAACAACTCACGGGTTGAAGATTACAAGATACACAAACGGTTATAAGATTACAATAAACAAAAATGATAGATAGTTAGACCTTGGTTGGTATAATCTTAAGAACCCAAGAACATGTGATACTCTTGAACGAACCCTTAACGCTACACACAACGGTTAACCTAACTCCTACGTTGACACAAGAGGCACTTTACCTCCTCTAAACACCAACGTCTTAAGCCATGAATGCAACACTAGTGATTCCACACTAGTATCACCCTATTTTTGGGTTGCCTCCTAAAGAGAAGAGAGGACTTTTCTTTTAAAGTGTTATACAACTTACAATATCATCAAAGTCTAAAACAAAATGACCTAAAATGTTCTATTTATACTAGGTTACAACTAGAATACAAAATGACAAAAAGGCCCTTTAATGAAAAGCCTCAAAATGCAGCCCATGGAGTATAGTGTAGGTTCGGTTTTGGTGTGTTTTTTAGGCCCTCTTTTGCATTTTTCTTGCACACTCCAAGCCTCGAGTTCATTACACTTTCACAAGTCCATCCTCTTGGTCGTACTTGTATCATCCTCCCCTTCTTGAAAAGAATTCGACCTCAAATCCGTACCTTGAAAAATCAAGAGAAGACAAACAAGCACACATCCTCATGACTGAGGGGTTAGGGTTAGCAAAAAAAAATAACACATCAACATTCCATGCCGAGGTGGAACAAACTTAAAGTATATCCACGGGTCCTTTGTTTTAGTCATGAAAAGATTAGTACAAATGTTACAAAGGAAGTGGCTTGGACAAGCATCAAGACAAAAGGAAAATAGGCCGAGAGTCATCCTTTCCCACCCAAAGATGGTACCGGGATCAAATGGAAAAATTAGCCAAGGGCCTAAGCCGAGGCTAGCCCTTCCTTCCCCTAGAATGTCACTCCCACATTCACACAAAAAAATATTTTCATACACATGATCTCTATGAACAAAACTAATTGCAATGTTTTTACCACACAAGATGTTCAAAGAGACATGCGTATTATCAAGATCAATTCTATAGACACCATCACTAACTTGAGAATTTTTAAGAACTCCATTTACATGCTCAAGTAGTGAACTACATTCAAGAGTAAATTGATCATCATGCACACCAATAGTACTATCAAGAGTACTCATTTCCGAGACTACACATTCCTTGCCCATAAGAGTACTCTCATCTTCCAAGAAGAGATTTCCATCTTTAGGAGGAATGTTGTCACACCATAGTGGGTTAGCATATCGGATATAGCCTCCAAGGAAAGCTATACCATTATTTTCACCACTAGGTCCATTAGGAGTCTTTATATCATCTTCGAACAAGACATTAAACCTAAAGAGATCATGATCTATCTCGCGGACAGATTTGGAACTAGCAAGTGCTTCACTCTCTATAAGTTCACTGTCAAGTACCAAATATGTTTCAATATCCTCTTTACCTTGGTGTGGGTCGGGTCATCCCACCTCTTCCTTCGGGAAGCTTTCATCGCAATGTTCTTGGACAATTGGATTTTGTGGGTAGAGTTTGGGTAGCAATTGGCGTATAATTTCAACGTGCCATTTCATGTCTTCAATATTGTCATTGATGCGATCACATGTGGCATTGAAATTATGGGAATCCATTGTACCTATCAAAAAGACACAACAAACAAAGAAAACAAACAAACTTGTTAGATCAAAAATGTCTCACCACACTCTCACTCTCGGTTTTACCTCGCACTTGGTTTCACAAGTGTTGAAAGTCGGCTTGTACTTCGCGAGTGATTGAGGGTCGAGTCTACACTTGCGCGGAATAGATTTTTATTTGAGTTGACTCAAAGAAAATTTGTTTACGGACTGGAACCAAAAAGATACAACGAATTTACAAAAGAGAAAAGCACACAAAGAACGTCAACACGAACAAATGGACACAAACTAATTTACAATCTAGTAGGAGTTTACTAACTTGTCAATTAGAGTTTGGACAAATCAAACAAAACTACGGAACAATAAAAAGAAACTAAGAAAATCTGAAATTTGAGCCAAAATTGTTGCATGAACAGTAACAAGGATGACGTGGCAGTACATAATTGGTTGCGGTTTTTAACAATTTTTGTTTTCCAATTTCATATCTAGGTCAATTTACAATTTAGGAATTGGTGGAATTTGTTTTAAGGAGGGAAATTCAAACAAGTCTTGGAGCCTTTTCAAATTCAAGTTTTCAAGACTTGACTTTTATAGTACTTTTCCTTAAAACTTGGACCCTTGTTTCATGGGAAAGTGGTTGAGAAGTGATGTAAAGTCTTTAGTGTGTAGGAAAAGTCTTTGAGTCACAAGTACTACACCTTGAAACTTGGATCTATGTCTTGCAAGACTAACACAATACACACTCTTTTTTCTTCAAATTCTAAGATCAACAACCACTTTTTTTTCAACAATATATGGAGATGGTGAAGAACACCAAGAACACCAAGAACACAAACTTTGAGTCTTGAAGTTCTAAGGTTCAAGTTGGACCTCCCAAACAACAACAACAACTTTCCAAGCTTAAATTACACAACACAATCTCCACAATACACGTTCAAAACTTGAACCAACAACACATCACACGTTCAAGTCTTGAACCCGCAACAACAATACCAACAACAATACCAACAACAATCGGCCAAGTCCAAGTTCACAATAACAATATCAACAACAAAGGCTCAAATTATGATATAGACTCAAAGTGTTAGTGAAGAACAATACAAACACTAGAAACACTTAATACAAGTAAAAATCTTGGCCAAGATACAACAAGAACACAATTTTTGGCCAAGAACACAAAGTGAACAGATTGCTATTTTCTGGAAATTTCAATTTTCAGTTTTTTTGTTTTTTATAGTTTTCAAGTCTCAAGCCCAAGATTGATCTTGTTAGAACAAAATCAACGATGCATTTGATACCAAATGATACGAGAAAAACAAGAGAACACAAAACAACTCCAAAATAATCCACTAATCTTAAGGATTTGAGGACCCTTTTGAAGACCACTCTCGGATTTGCTATCAACAACACAATAACAAGATAAAGAGGTGTGTTTTCAACACCAAAATAGAAAAAACAACAATAAGATGAGAACAATATGATAAGAACAATAACAACAAGAGACAACAACTCATGGGTTAAAGATTAAATGATACACAAACGGTTATAAGATTATAATAAACAAAAGGGATAGATAGTTAGACCTTGGTTGGTATAATCTTAAGAACCCAAGAACATGTCATACTCTTGAACCCTTAACTTTACACACAACGGTTAACCTAACTCCTACATTGACATAAGAGGGACTTTACCTCCTCTAAATAGCAACGTCTCATGCCATGAATGCAATACTAGTGATTCCATACTAGTATCTCCCAAAGAGAAGAGAGGACTTGTCTTTCAAAGTTTTATACAACTTACAATATCATAAAAGTCTAAGACAAAATGACCTAAAATGTTCTATTTATACTAGGTTACAACTAGAATACAAAATGACCAAAAGGCCCTTTAATGAAAAGCCTCAAAATACAGCCCATGGAGTGTAGTGTAGGTTCAGTTTTGGTGTGTATTTTAGGCCCTCTTTTGCATTTTTCTTGCACACTCAAATCCTTGAGTTCATTACACTTTCACACGTCCATCCTCGTGGTCGTACTTGTATCATTATACAGTTCGAGAAGTGTTATATTTTCTTATTCTAGCTGTATTGAGCTTAGATAGTTGGGAGTCATGACCCGGCTATCTAAAGTCAGTACCAGTAGAGGCTTCATACACAGACAGTAGAAGTTGATGAATTTAGTTTCAGTTTCATTTGGTAAAAGTAGAGTTATAATCTTGCAAGTTCATGTTTATATTGATCAAGTTCAGAGAAGTTCTGTGTTTTTGCTGATTTTATATAGATTTAAGCATTTTATCTAGTTGCTTATGAGTTATGCTAGTAGGAGGGTTAGCTTGGGGTTACTTGTGCCCCTAAGCACCGTGTGATGTCTCGGGACCCAATTTTGGGGTGTTACAACCACCTTTTAGCTTCCCCCAACAATGAAGGGAGAAACAGTGTCAGCCTTACGAAATTGGTACTCGCCCTAGTTAGAATGAATGTATCAGTAAGCTCAATGAAAGTCTGCAAGTTAACTTATGGATCCTGGTGTGAAAGCCCTACAAATTTCCCACTGCTGATTAGAAGTTGCACCATGTTATGCTTTAACCCAAAATTTTGCCTAGCAGTCGGTCTTTTAATTAGGGAAGTCAAGTTTGTCGGATGTGGGACTGCCACTTCCCTAACTTTCCTGCAGGCTTATTTTTCTTCATCCATTAGAGTAGGAACTACTTGGTCTTCTTCTATTTATGGAAATTGGAAATAGATTCTGTCTCTCCTTCATTGTTGGAAGTGTTGTTCGAGTTCGGGGCTTTGTTCAACCAAATCCCTATCCCTTGCCAGCTTCCTAACCTTAAAAACTGTTTCCTACAAAAACACAAAACCAAGACCAAGCGTAAAAATACCAAATAAATCTAATAGTAAAACTAAAGTAAATAATTGCCAAATATAAGTCGCCGGCAACGGTACCAAAAAATTAACAGTTCCCAGCGCACACGCAAGTGCATGTTGTCATATCAAGTAGTAAAGTGGCCTTCAAGAATTCAAGTATCTATCCCATAGAGACTAGATTCGACAACAATTCTATTTTAGTTCACAATTTAGATTAGTTTGATGCAAACGTAACCAAGAAGAGACTTTGAATATTGTAAACGAGGAAAAGTAAACAATGTGTAATTAAGAGTCTTTGAAACAATCAATAGGAGAAAACCCAGGGTTAAAGCACTTTCGACAATCATACTATGTTGTTGAATTTGATTTGTTAACTTGATTATCTTGGTTGCTGATTTGTATGGTTAATTGTGTGATCATAGCCTCCCGACCTCTAATCATTTAACTAAGTTAAACCTTACAACTACATCGTTGAGCAAAGATGTAATAGTCCACATAATTTCTTTAAGCAATCATCCTACGTGTGAATCAAAAATGGTATCTAAGTACATCCCTGTCCTAGACACTAATTTGAATTCCTTATTTTATAAAGAAATACAAATCATATTTTGTTCATCTCCGTGTTCTATCCCCTATTCCCTCTCCCGAGATCAAAAGGTAAATAATTGATGTATTCTAAGGGTCACGAATCCTTAAAATATTTTAAGCAAAGACGAACAAAAAACCAATAATGATAAAAAAAAATTAATGAACTTAATTCAAAACAATAGTACTTGTGTCTTTGGCTTTAACCCCGGAAAAGGGCAGTTAGCCATGCATAGAGATAATCGTAATCACAAAGTTGTAATTAATAACTAAAAACATGAATGAACTAAATTTAAATAATAAAAACCTAATTAAGAAGTTTTATCAGCCCTTAGCTCTCCAAAATATGTCCAAAGATGTGTAAAAACATGATACAACCTATATTTATAGTATAGGAGCAAGCCCATTCCGTGTTGGACAAGAAAACCTTCAGTCATTGAGCCCAGGACTAGGTGGGGTGTTGACTTGGGTTGATACCTGTTCCAAGAAGTGTCACCCTAGATATATCTCAGGTCCATGTGGGGCGGCTCCTCCAAATCACCCTGCCGCTCTGGAATTTGCTCTTCAAAATTTGGGTATGTGTTGAGTTTTCCCTCTTGATCCCTTGTCTTGTGGCGTCTTTCCCATGAATTCCAAGCCACTTTAACATCAAAATATCATAATATTCAGATACAAAATCCTCCAACACAATCACACCACATGAATTAATAGAAAAATACAACACTACATCCATAACGACAAATCAACACAAGAGATAAGCTAAGCTAGTTCTCATTGATCTTTCACTTATTGTTCCAGCTATACACTCATTCAATTTGAAATTTTCTCACTACCAACAAGTTATTTAACTCATAATTACACATTAAAACCATAAGGAACACATTAAATATCATAGAATCCAATGGGATCAACTAGACAAGCACCTAGCTCAAACTAGTAAGGCTAGTTTTCCAGGTTGAACTCCAAATGAATCTTTTAGACATAGACTTTTTTAGAATTAACTTTGAACATCATAAACACATAATTTAACCCTTTTATACACATTTATGTCATTATCAACCCATATAGCACACGAATCATCCTCAAAATAAGGTAAAAAAGGCTAGAATAGTGACACTAAAATGAATAAATACACCTAACATCATTAGGAATGAAAAAATATCATTATAAATTGTGCCTAATGAGTAACAATTTTCAAATGAATTGTTTTCTTAGGAGAAATTATAAACTTCTGGTTATCGTATTAAGTACAGCATCCATGCAATTACTTTTATGTTGTTGAATGATGAATTGAAATAACTGATCAACTTCATATTTCTTAAGGGAGGATCCTTGCTTCACAACACTTGTTTGACTTGTTCCTCTTTTCTATCTTACACTAATTCTAGCAGTTGCTCGACCCTTGTTTTACATCAGTTGTTGTTTTATAATATGGAATATTAGTTTATTGTGGATGTTAGGATACTGCGTGTATAGAAAAAAATTGTTGCACAACTTCTTTTTCATCTATTCCATCATTAACCACTGAATCTTCTTATTTCTTTACTTTTTACATACTTTCTGCACAGTTGTCGTATGTCTTCATCCTCTATTTTTACATAATTTTTGCATAGTTGCACAAAAAAATTTCTTTTTTAGTTTTCTATTTTCTTCACAACCACAAAAATTCTTCTCCCTCTTTTTTTTATTTTCTACACAGTTGCACTAAACTTCTTTCTCATTGCCTACTCACTCCTGTTCTCTACAAGAAAGGTTGTTATTCAACAAAGTCGTGTGATATTCTCTATTCCTCAAGTTGCTCTGTGAACTACAAACATTGTGGAGAATTCTATTAGAACTTCTTCTTCTATTTTTTAAATTTTCTGCACGGGCACGTCTTCTTTCTCAGCATAAGATTGTGACACAACAACAAAAACAATGGTTTGTGATATTATTCTGTATGAGCCTGTGTATCATTACCAGTACACTAAACACTTGTTACATCCACCTGTACAAGGATTTTTGAAGTTTCCTCAAACCTTAAACCAAATATTATCGGGTCATTTTCCTTTTAGACCTGGAATCTTTAAAACATGTTTGCTCATAGTTTTCAAAATATCTAGACTTCAATCTACCCATATACTACTAGTGGGAATTTTGATTTGGTAGCTAATCCACTTTTGAATATAATGCAACACTAGCTATAATAAGATTTTATTTGTGAGGGGAGTTTAAAATCAACTCCCAATAGTTTCTTAAAGAGTATCTGAATATACTTCTTGTTGATAGAGAAATTTATTTCTCCATTTGTATTGGGGAATCTTACTATCTTAGTCGGTTAGTTACATGAGCTCCCACCTAGGTGGTGAGGGCTTGATTTCCCACTTTATATTCCCCTCCCTTATGCCCTGTCCCTTTCCCCCAGTTTTCTTTTAAAAAAAAACATTTCTCTATTTGTACTAGATTTGTACTAACTTTATTTGAACTTCTTGTAGTTTGTTAATGTTTTTTTATAACACGGGTAAGTTTAGAGTTTTTTTTGCGGTGGATGGTTTAACTAATTCTAGTGTTAAATTTACATATATTATTATATATATACCAATATTTATTTATTGTCTTTTAAAAGATTTGTACTTACAGATTTCAAAGATTGAAGTTATGAGTCAAGAAGCAGAAGATCATTGTTATTTTGCTTCGAAAGTTACATAAAACATGATATCATAGTTTAGATCGGGATGTTAATTAGGTAAGTTTTTTTAAGAAAATATTGAAACTAACACTAAAGGATATTGACCAGTTTTTATAATTAATCACTATATATATATATATCATCCTTTTTGTATCGAGAATTTCAGTAGTAACTTTATATTTATTAATTTATGAATTTATAGTTTTGGTCTCTAAAGGTTAATTTAGGATGAGGTACTTGTTCGTCCTCAAGGGTTCATTTTAGATGAGATACTTGTTTGTCCATAAAGGTTCATCTAGGATGAGTTAGCTTCTCGTCTCTAAAGGTTAATCTAGGATAAGGTAGCCACTCATCGCGGAAGACTAACCGAGGATAAGGTAGTTTTTCATCATGAAAGGGACTTAACGACCAGAAAATAACTATTTTTCATAGAAGAAAATAAACTATTTGGGATGAGATATGTAGTCTATAAAAGTAATTCAGTTATTGACTTTGATTTCATCTCTAAAAAATTTAGCAACTAGCTAAGGAAACTCATCATAATTGACTTTTAGCAAATGAGGCTAAAAGGATGGGTGGCGGCCAGCCTTTTCCCATCGCAATAGACCATTTGGGACCAAATTCAAACTTTTAGGGACCAGATTTCCCTTCATTAGAGGTTGTTTTTCTTGTAGTGTAAAGCATGTCCAGTGGACAAAATAGGCGTCCCAAAATAAATGGGTTTTTTAAATATGCATCAAAATCCAAGATGATAAAATCCACGATGAGAATAAGTGACCCTACTTATACTAACACATCCTCAACTATCCCATCAACCCTTGCAAGCGAATGATCAGCTAGCTGCAAAATAACTATGGTGGGACTTGGAAATCCCAACCCTAGATTTTTGAACAAAGAATTGGATATCAAGTTAATGTTGTCCCCAATATCACACATACTTCACTCATTGATGGACTGCCCAACAATAATCTGGATAGTGCACTCTTTAGTAAGTTCAATAGTAGCATACTTCATCAACCTATTATTGTTTTCCACAATGTCTTTATTTACTCATCGTACGTAGGAATTCTTTACAAAACATCAACAAAACAAATATTAATGTGCACCTTTTTCAGTAAATCAATAAACTTTTGAATAAAAACTTCATCTTTTTACTTCTTTATCCATTGTGGGACTTTACACTTTCTGCATTATTCTCACTATTCACACCTTTCTAAGACTCTACTTGTTTCTCATCTCTCATCACAGCTTTATGAGTTTTTTTTTGGGCTCTATCTCCTCCAATTATCTACCACTTCAAGTGGAAACTGCATTAACCTACTTGGGATTAGGATTTTTATCACTTAGTAGACCTTCTTGGTATTTAGTACTTTGTGTCCTAACAAGTTGTCACATCTAAACCTCTAGAGTCTTTGTGGCTAACTTCTAATTTTTTATGTCATCATTTATTTATGCTTGGTTATCTATAATCAGCTTTAATATCTCTTTAATATTGCTAGAGTGAGAATTGTTGTAACTACCCTAAACTTATTGTTGAAGATTCTAAACTATTTGGTTCCTATACTAATTTTAGTTGAGTTTGTGTCCTTGATTTCTATTCCATAAGAGGTTGGGGTAATTTCGCTAACTTTGGTTATAAGTGTACCCAAAATTTTAATTTCCTTGGTGTTGAGAATTACCTACAAAGTTTACTAATTCTAGATTATCTCTATATTTATTTTTCTAGTAATCAATGTTACTATATACCTCACACGCAGTATGAGTTTGTTGCACCATATTCATGAGTGCTTGTTGATGTCCCAAATTTAGAATTCTAAATTGAGAGTTTATTTGATTCTTCAAAGAGGCAATCTATGCTGCTATGACTGTTAATTAATCTGCTTCTAATAACTCTGCAGCCTTCTTTGTGGTGTTTCTTAAAACATCAACATTTTATTCTAAGTTTTCTTATGATATGTGATTCATAAGCGTATACAACTTATCCTATCTCTTTTCTAAGGGTTTTCCACCAGTTGCTTAATATGTTATGGTTTCATTGCACTTTCGACGCTTAAAACAATAAAAATATGCAGGTTACTTAAGTCTTTTTGTTATATATGATGAGTTTTGTGTTATGTTTTGCAGGAAATTGAGTTTTAAAACTATTCTGGAGAAAAATAGTGAAAGTTGAAGTTTTGGACCACTGAAGTGGTCCCCTACAGACTGTATTTACTACCTACGAGGTGTAGGTTTTAGATAATATGTCAGAACTTATGAAACAGAGGGTTAGAAGCTGAAGAAAAGAAGACCCTGGCACTTATAGAGGGCACCTACATCCCGTATGTGCCACCTATGATCTATAGGTGACAGAGTAGGTTTTAGAGGAGAAAATTTCAGAGAAGGATGAAGAATATTTTGGACCAGGGCACCAACGAGGGACCAACCACGGCCCATAAGTGGCTCAGTAAGTTGACACCGACCTTGATTTTCCTATTTTGTTTGGAAATGGTTTTCTAGGGTTTCCTTGAACTCTATATATACCCTTTTGATGTTTTTAGTTATTTTACACACTTTTGATACTTACAAATATATATTTGATTCTAAGATCCGATTTTAATCTTGGGATTACTTTGTTCTTAATTTTGGTTGATAATTCAGTTGAAGACTTTGGGTTTTATTCATTGATCATTATGATATTATTTAATGAAAATGTGAATTTTATTGCTCATTTCACAACAATGAGCAATCTAGGGTTGTAGCAACCCTAGAAGATTGACAAAGTAGGGGAAGTGCTAAGTTGTTCTGAGCTGATATTCTTGTATGTATTGTGGTTACCTTCAGTTTAATAGATTTTTTAGCGGCTGCAAACATTAAGATCCTACCTAGTATATCACTACTTAGTTCATAAGAGGAGTAGAGATCAAGAAAAGATAATCACAATAGTAATTTAAAGATTAATTGTCGATCTAGGCTAATTAGCATCATCTACTTAAGACGATTATCTTTCATCTTATAACTTGAGACTCAAAAGGTAATAGTTAATTGGGCTATAGTATAAGTGTTAGTAATGCGACATCCTGAGACTCAAAAGGTAAAAGGTGAAATTTGTTAATCAGTCCACAAGACATTTGATGGTACACAACTTATCGGATTTTGCATGAGGGATATCGGGTTGGTTGAACAAACCGCAATAAAACTAATGAGTTGAGAAGCCATGGGTAACACAGTCCTAGTGTTCATCTCCAATTGATTACAACTACAGTTAAGTTCTGTTACTATTGACTATTTACAACTACAAAACCCCTATTTACTTTCTGCACTTCCCATTGATTCCAGCAAGCGAGAGATATATCCACATATTTCTTTTGATTCGACCCCAACTTGATTTTGGTTATTATATTTTACATTGACTGCTTTAGCCTTATTTGGAGGCATAGCTTTGGGCGACATCAAAATTTTGGCGTCGTTGTCGAGGAATACGATGTTGAGTTGTTGATTCAAGTTTTAGGGTATTTGTTTTTTAATTTTTAGTTGAGTGTACACTGGTGTATTCCTAACATAAGGAGTCAAGGAATTCCCTTATTCCCACGAAATCCTAACCCAGAAAGAATCTTACAGCCCAATCATACAATGATGAAACAAGTACATGCAGGCCATCCTGAAGGGGTTTATGATGATCCTAATGTTGTGCCTTCATCATCTACGATATGAGTTTAGGATATAGTTTATTAGAAAATAGAGCAGTTATTAGTAGATGCAGATGATAACTAGAGAAAAGAATCAGAAGTTCAGTATTTTTCTCATGAGGCTGATCTAGCTAGGCATAGACCTAGAGTAGATCGTTGAGCAGCACTCAATGGAAATTGATATAGAGTTAGAGGTAGTAGACCTTAGGTAATTCCAACATATCAGTACTTACCTCTATATGATGATCTAAAGAAGGATATGGGTTATGTTGAGCCTGCCGAGATAAGAACCATCATTCCTCCTACTTTGCCACCAGGTGTTAAGTTTGACATTACTAGTGCTATGATCCATCTCTTGAACTTGAAATATGTGTTTTCAGGTTTGACTATGTATGATGCAAATATGCATCTTGCTAATTATACTGGGATCTGCACTTCTTATACTATACCTGGGGTGGATCAAGAAGCGCTCACGCTGAGGTTGTTCCCTTTTTCATTGACTTGGGAATCTTTATTATGGTTGGAGGAACTTTCTCGAGGATCGATTACTACTTGGAATGAGTGGCGTAAAAAATTCTTAGATCATTTCTTCCCGCCATCTAGAATGTTGTAGTTAAAAGATGAGATACACAACTTCTGGCAGTTACATTCTGAGTCGATGTATGAGGTTTGGTTTTGATTTAAGAAGAATTTGAGTATGGCACCCAATCATCACATTTTACGGAAAAACTTTCTTGAGATATTTTATAGAGCCCTGAACATTAGTTCCAAATATATGCCAGATACAATCACTGGAGGATTCTTCATGTGTTTATGCTGGGAAGTAGCAATTGATATTCTAGACTAGATCTCTCTTATAAATCGATGATAGTATACTCAGGAGGTAGAGAGGGGTGTTTGCACTTATGCCACTGGGGCTTCTGGCGACCATTAATTGGGTGATGATTCTATGTCATAGGAGATTACATAGTTTAGAACTGATAGTGGGCTGCTGACAAAGTATTGTACAATAGTGAATTCTAAGAAGGTGAACGCATTAGGGTCACAGGGTGAAGCCTCTAGATCATATGAGTCTGACTTGGAAGAGGAGGCTAAGTATTTTGATTGATAATTGGAGGGTTTTCAAGTCAAGAGGCAAGGAAACCAAGGTCGAAACTATTACAAAGGCAGATATAAAAAATATAGTAGGGAGTGTGATGGTGACTGGAGAAGAAAGGATGACTACAAGGATAAGAGATTCAAGTATGTTCCATCAGGAAGTTGGGATACTGAGTCATGGATAGAGGTGATGTTTTACAATCTTGTTAAGGGTTAGGAAAGTTAGGAAACCTGCCTTATGGAGATTAGGGCATATATCTCAGGATTGACCCTAAAGGTTGAATCACATGGAACTGTGATAAAATAATTAGAAAAATACTTTTGGTAGATGTTTGTAACTTTAAATCAAAGGCAGTCGAATACCCTTTCGAGCAATATAGTTCAAAATCCCAAGAGTGATGGTCATTGACTAGCTGTCACCACTCGCATTTCTAACTCTACTAATGATCCCTCATTGTCTATTGTTGATGAGTCAATGAATGATAGTACTATGGTTGATGAGACACCTGCCATGGAGTCGAAAAAGGTAACAAGTATTGATGTTAATGGTAAGGGAGATAAAGGGAAGGTCAAGATCGATGAGCTTGTAGTGAAGAAAAGTCCATGACCACCCCACCTTTCCTCAACGTTAAAATAGAATAACGAAGAAGGAAAGTTCAAGAAGTTCATTGCGATGCTAAAAGAGTTGAGCTTGAACATCCCTCTTCTTGAGGCTTTGGAGAAAATGCCTAAGTACACTAGGTTTATGAAAAAATTGGTAACGAAGAAGAAAGCAACTAGTTTTGAGGATGTTGGTGGATTACACCATTACAGTGTAGTCACGTGTAGTCACTTCTAAATTTCTATCCCTAAGGAAGGCTGATCCTGGAGCCTTCATGATCCTATGCACCATTAGGACATCCAGGTTTTCCATAGCGCTATGTGACTTGGGATTCAGCATTAATTTGATGTTACTGGTCATGTTCAAATAGTTGGGCTTGATCCCTCAAGAACCAATGACTATGTGATTATTGATGGAAGACTGAACAGTGAAGAAACCTGTGGGCATATCATTTGATGTGTTGGTAAAGGTTAATAACTTTATTTTTTCAACTGACTTTGTTATCCTAGATTGTGAAGTTGACTTCGAGATGCCCATCATATTGGGAAGACCATTCACGGCCACGGGAAGAGTGATGGTTGATATGGAGAATGTGGAGCTCAAGTTCAAAGTCAAGAACAAGGAAGTAGCATTCAATGTCTGCAAAACTATGAAGAAGCCAACCGACATGCGGGTGGTATCGATTATTCATTGTATTGATGACCCAGGAGGTTAATCTTTTGGGTACCTTGATGAATTCTGAATAATTAAGGTATCCACGTCGTACGGCCGCGATGTTAAATCAAGCACTGCATGGGAATCAACCCCTGGTCTTGTTGGTAAAGTCTAAAAAACCAACTTAGCCACGTCATGCCGCGATGTTAAATAAGCTCTGGGTGGGAGGCAATCCACTAGTTTAGTGTTCAGATTGTTTTCTTTTTTGTAGATTAAATAGCATAAGGAATGGCATGGAACATGGTAATATATTTCTTAATTCATAATATTCCAGGTAATGGGATGTCTTAACCCACTCATAGTGGTCAAAAGTTCCACTCGGGCCAGGTAAGTTGTTCATTGAATGCTAAAACGAAATTTTGAGGATTTTTGGGGATTTTTGGACTTAAACTTGTGAACATACTTATGAGGTCATAAGTACGACTTATGACTTCATAAGTAGTGAAATATGTGTCAGAAAAACAAGTCTAGAGAGAATAAAAAGGGACCAAAATTTGGGCCCACCTATTGTCTGTAGGTAGTGCCATAAGTGGCCCAATTTATTTTAAAAATCTAGGCCCACCCCAACCCAACCCGACCCAAAACAAACCCCACGGGGATATTTAAGCACCCCAAACCCAATCCTCAACCCCACAAAACCTTAAAATATCCTTTTCCCTCTAAAATTCAAACTCACCACCTTCCTACAAAATCCATATAAGGCAAGAACACTAATTTTTCTCCATACTAACTTGTCTAAATTGTACATATTGCATATCAAAGCTAGGTTCCTTCATCTTTTCAATCTTCACTTCCAATTATTGAGACAAAAGGTAAACTTCTTGGCTCATAATAGTAGTATATTATCCTAAGCTTGAAATAAGGAAGTTGATCTGTTCAATTGCATGCAAAATATTTGAAAATCAACAACCTTATATATGCGATCCTAGAATTTTTCTAAAATTAGATATAGGTGCATTGTTCTTTAAATATAACTTAACGAGGACCTAAATATAAGTAGAAATTGAAAAGGTTGAGGAATCCAAAGAGTTTAGTATGACTTGGTTGAAATTGAAAATTTGATCCTAGTTTTACATGCAAATATTGAACTTGTTTGAGCTAAGTATAAGTTATAGGGATGTGAAATTTAGGAAAATTCAAAGTTTTCATATTTTGAGTTTTTTTCAAGTCTTGTAGTCCCTTACTATCTTTTGTACACTAACACTTGTTTTTTCAAGTACACATGGCAACAAAGGCTTCTAAGAAGAAGGCGGGACCATCGAGGTGAAGGGATGAATCCCCCTAGCATAGTGGCTCGATGGAGGGGTCTCCTATTTCCCCAACCAGAGCATCTCACACACGAAATAGGGTTCTAATATAGTCTTCTACAAAGTATGTTATTAGGAAGACTCTAGGAATCCATGTTGTATCACATTCACAGTGGAGAAAATGCCCCATATATACCAAACTAGAGGCCATCAGACAAGGTTTTCGACTGAGGATGAAAGCAGTCAGGATGCTACCGCTACACTCTTCATAGCCTATGAAGGGAGATTATTATATGTATATTTGATGATTAGCAGCTAACTGCAAGGGACTAGGTCCCTGGATGTGCAAGATACAATATAGCTGGCACGCGTTGTCTGCATAGTTTTTCATCTTGTGTAACAAACTTGCAGGTGCTATTTTATATTGATTAAGATAGATAGTCCAATGATCTTTCAACCCTAATTATCACTTGGCTATAAAATGGATTCCTCTTCATCAAGAAAAAAGTGAAGAGAGGAAGCATAAACCCAGTTTCAACACTGCTCAAGTTCTTAGCTTTATGGGTGCTTTAATAGAAATTATTCTTGAGTGAGTTCTTATTAGTAAACAAACTACTCATGCTATAAGATTAATGATAGTTTTCTTTGAGTAGAGAGTGCTTAGGTAGAGTTGCCTAAGCTAGTTACTGATTAGAGTTAATCAGTAGAGAGGGTCCTTGGTAGAGTTACCAAGATAACCTTGTAGTAGAGTTGCTATAAGTTAAAGGAGCCTAGAGGTATGCTGAAATCTAGATTGTAATTAGGATGTTTATTATAGTGGATTTCTTTGGTTCTTGTGAGGGAAAGCCATGGTTTTTCCCTTTTTTGGTTTCCATGTAAAAATTTGTGTGTTTTTACTCTTCTTTCATTATCTTTTATTTTCCTACACGTTTACTATTTGTTTGCCTATGATTGACTTTGGGGGTCCTAGTCCCTCATAGTGTGGTGCAAGACCCAAGGGTTTCAATAATTAGTATTAGAGACAGGTCACTCTAAAAGGTTCTCACCTAGAGTGTCTTGGTTAGCTTGGCTGATCCATTTAACCTGAAAGAAGGGTAATCAACCACTAAACCACCTAGATTCAATAGATAGTACTATGGGTGGTGGAAAACAAGGATATTTGACTTTATTATGGTTAAGGACAGTGAGCTAATGGACATAATTATCGATGGTCCTCATGTTCAAGTTAAAGAAGTCAAAGAAGGAGAAATAACAAGAATGGTAGTAAAAAGTAGGAGAGAATATAATGATAAAGATAGAAGAAAGGTTGAGAAAAACTACAATGACAAGAAATTACTAGTCTATGGTATAAGGCGTAGTGAATATAATAGGATCTCAGCCTGTGAAAATGCCAAAGATATTTGGGATTGCTTAAGGAATGCATATGAAGGTACTACTGATGTGAAGGATTCTAAAGTAGACATGTTGACTACTCAGTATGAAACCTTCACTGTGAAAGAAGGGAAAACAGTCCAAGAAATGCATACAAGATTCACTTCTATCATTAATGAGCTTCACTACCTAGGAGAAGTGATTCCATTATATAACCAAATGATAAAAATTCTTCGTATTCTTCCTAAGTTCTGGGAAAGTAAATTAGATACCATAACTGAAGAAAGAAACCTGAAGACGCTCACCATGGATGAACTGATTGGAAATTTAAAAACCCATTAGCTCAAGAAGTTGCAAGGGCTGGAGAAGAAAGAAACAAGAAAAGAGGAATCTCTGGTATTGAAAGCTTCTAAATATAATCCAGTTGATGGTAAAGACACTGATGTTTCCTATTTAGAAAATAGGATTGTTAGAGTTATGAATATGAGTGGTCAGTTCTAAAAAAAGGAAGCAGCAGCAAAAAGAAAACTAGTATTGAGGTATGTCACAAATGTGAAAGTACTAAGCATTTCATTAAGGACTGTCCATTGCACAAAATGGATTACCAGGGGTATCTCTAGACTAGAGGTAACAAATAAAATAATAGGTACCATGTCCCTAAAAATTCAAGAAGGAAGACAGCAATTGAGTATGTTGTAAAGCAAGATCGGGCAGCATGGGGAGACTCGTCTAGTAATTCAAGTAAAGATGGAAAGACTAGAAATATTTTTATGCTAGCAGTAGAAGATAGTCCAGTTATCTATGATTCCTTGTTTGCTTTTATGTCAAACACTAAAGATGACGAAGAAAATGAGGTAACACTTTTTGATCTTAAAGAAAACTTGGATAACTATACTGCTAGAAAGATAAAAAATGCAATATGTTGATTGACTCTATGTGTGAGATGACTGAGAAAAAAATTTCTCTAGAAGAAAAGGTGGAAAGTCAAGAGCTTGAGTTAATTTCTCTAGATCTCCAAATATCTAAAATCAAAGAGCAGGTTACTAAGTTAAAATCTAAAAATTAGAAATTAGTGAGTCAACTAGAGAAAAGAGATGATGCTTATGACAAAGAAAAGAATAATGCTCTAGAAGAAAAACTAGAAGATCATAAGCTTTGAGTTGATAGCCTTGACTCTACAGATATCATAAACTGAGCAATAGGTTGCTAAGCTGAAACTTAAAAATCTGAGTTTGGTAAGTCAACTGGATAAAGTAGATACTTCTGAGTATAAAGGAAAGAAAGAAGTCTCAAAGTTTCAAGTTGAGCTTTATGAAAAATTAAAGGATTCACAAAAGCTTCTCATGACTGCACTTCAGAAAAATGAAAAGTTAGAAAGGGACCTGGTCTATTTGATGGAAGAACTTAAATAATCCCTACAATGGACTACATCTTCTCAGATTCTTTCTAACTTAATTGGTCAAGGTGCTAATAATGAAAAGGGTCTTGGTTATCAAAAAGGAATCCAAGTTTATGGGTCTCAAGGAAAGATTGATCATGCTGCTAAGAACAAGGTCCACAAGCCTCTATACACATAATGTAGAAGAGATGGACACCAAAAATAATATTATTAAATCTAGCTCAGAGCAAGAATGACAAATATTAGACATGTCCACTAGGGGAGCACCTGTCCCAAAGGTGTAAGACCTTGGAAAATCCATAAAGAAGCTCACACTACCTAAATGGACAATGAAGGATTTAATAACACCTCTGTCCTTCTACTAGAACTCAAACTCAAATGGGTTCCCAAGCCTAACAAATGATTGTGAATACAGGAGGAAGAAAGGGTTTGTGATTAGAAAATCATTTTGTTATGTAATTTCTCAAGGTTATAAATGGAAGGTCTGATAATATTCTCTTTCCTAAGACAATTTAATGTAAAGGTATCTTATATGATCAGCATTTCTTTCTCAAGGATGAGCTCAAGGATGTGAAAAAGCTGGCAAGATCAAAGCAATATAGAAGGAACTTTGGACAATTAAAGAATGCCAAGTCTAGGACCTGGTCCTCATACTTATTTCCAGAACAAGTTGTGGTATAATTCGGTGTAATAAATCTATCAAGTTGATCCTAGTATTGATCAAACTAACCTAAACTTCTATCAAGTGAATCAGTGTCTCTTCAAAAAATTAGCTATGTTCAGGAGGCAGGTATCCTTGGTAAATTTGTACTTGTTGGACTAACTCGGTACCATACCTTTGAAGGTAAACACCCATGGTAACAACTTTGGAGGTGGTCAAATGTGACAAGCACAATGTTGAAGATTTACACAAACTAGAAAGGGACCTGGTCCCATCTCTCACGTTAGTAAGTTGTATGTGCAAATTTTGTCTGTTCTGCCAAGAAAAATCCACGTCTTCCTTGTCATGGTGTCAAAATGAAGTTTACCTATTCTAAAAGGAAAGGTGAGGCACCTAAAATCTAATATTGTTCATATCTTATTCTCCCAAAAAAAACTTCCTTGTGCTCATTATTCCTTAAATCTTGTTGCACCCACTCCTTCTCGAATAAAAAATGGAAAATCCAAAATTCCAAATAGCCCTTCTAAAAGAAAGACCTTCTTGATGGTTGCAACTCTTCTATTTTCATATACTTCAAAGTATTATGAGCTTAGCATTGTGAAAAAATCCTTCCTAAACCATCCTAAAAAAACATCCTTATTCTCCTACTCTTCCAAAGCTTGACTCTTTCATCACAAAAATTGTTAATAAAGAATCCTCCATAAATCTTCAAAACTATTTTGTTGATGTTGTGGGGGATGAAACTTGGGTAGCTAAAAAGCTCATTTTATTATCAAAAAGCCCAGGAAAGAGCATAGTTGATGAAACACTTTGTTATTCTGATCCTTGAATATTTCTCGAGTCTAGAGCTTTCTGATCATCACATGACTCACCTTACTAGTCGTATGGTATAGGTACGGGTCAGGTGACCCAACTCGTAAGTTGTCCAGTGTCATGGTGGTTGGGTTTTTGTTGTGGTTATTGGTTGGTGATGATAAGTCATATGTTCATGATACAAGAAGTATAGTGCCCAACCATATGTTGTCAAGTGACTAGCCTTGATGCCCTGCTTAGGGTATGACTTGAAGGATACTAATCGTATTGTGATGGTAAAAGTTAGGCCTAGGGAGTCGTATGTTAGACAGAATGTGGTGTCCAACCTGTTGATCAAGTTATGAGTAGAGGGTACCACTCGTATGGTGTGGATTTGAGTTTCAGGGTCCAACCGTACCCACCTATGGGATTCTTACAATTTAAGTTGAGGGTATTCTGGACATTTCCTCTCTTAACTCCTTTTGACCCCACAACATAAAATATCTTTAGAGGCCTCATTAACCTATTATTCTCAATCAAAAACTCTTGAACACTCTTAAACTTTTGGTTCAAAAAAAGGCTAGGGTCTCTTCAAGTCAATCAATTTGGGGATTTTAAGAGGGATTCTCTCCATCATCCTTGGTGTCTAAGGCATGTTACTCCTCCTTCATTGTTAGTTCAACTAAAAGCATGTATTAATGAATGGTTTTCATGGTATTATTGTGGCAATGCTTGTGTTTTGAAATATATGTTGGGGGTTTTGGTGGTTCTTGGTTGGACAATGTTTTCCCATGTTTTTATTATAGTTTTCATGTTATAATTGTGGTTTGAACATATGGTTGCATGGGAATAGTTAATTGATACGTGGTTTTTTGGTTTTGGAAATCTTATGCCCTCAACATATTTGTTAAAATACCTATGCCAAGGATTTTGTCACATTGTTTGACTATTATTGAAAACCTTGCATTGCACAATATGATAATAAAACCAAAATTGGTTTGGTTGGCTTTAAATATATTGGGAAGGCCTTGGTGGCCATGGCTTTGGTTTATTTGGAAATCTTATGGGGTACATGGGAATCCCCTAAGTTTTGGCTAATAACAGTGCTTCCAAGTTATAGTCCATATGACGATACCACTTCATAATTCCTTAATAATTAACTCTTGGAATTGGTGGTTTGGTTATATGCTTAATGTTTTAATTGGACGATAATGGTGGGCTATAATAGCAAATCATGAAAGTGTGAGTTCATTGGACAGACATTAGAAACTCATGTTTGCCGACATGAGGGGTGATCATGGTGATCTTATGCTTGTGGGGTACACGGGAATCCCCCAAGTTTATACTTGTATAGATATATCATGAAGGGCGAAGGGTACACGGGAATCCCCGGCCCCTATGATATCTCCGATTAGTACGACTACACATATTAGGGCCTATTCAGGGGGTAACACTAGGCCTATATAGCCCATCAGTGGATTATGATGGTAAAGTTATACAACCCAGGTTAAGGTTTTAAATGCATGCTAAACCTGATTCCCTTTATCTGCATGGTATATATGTATGTATATGGTTGCATATGATTAGTTTTTTGGTTTTGAATAATGGCATTATTTTATCCTTATTATTGAGTACATGTTAGCGTTCACCCACTAACCGTCTTCGTGCATTGTATCCCTATGCGATGCAGGAACCGGCCATACTACTTATCCTGCTTAGTGACTTTGATTCAGGGACAGCCTTTATGTCTGACTGAAGTGGTGAGCTTCCATACTCTGGAAGACTCCATTTCATGATATGGACTTTTTTATAGTATTTTTGTTTCTTAGACTTTGGTTTTGGTTATAATTGGGGTATGTATCGACCGAATGTTGTTGGTGTTTGGATAAAGGCTTTGTGTGACTTCTATGGGCATGGACAGTGTTGTTATTAGTGTCAGCCTTGGTATTGATATTGGCATATGGGCTGACACTGATTGGGTATTTGGTTTTTTATGGTTATAAAATTCTTTAAATATCATTCAATTGATTTTTATATATCTTGTTATATGTTTGAACTTTATCCGACATAGGTTGTAGGGCGGTTATGGTTGGGTCTTGGGAGCGAACTTCAATCTCGGTTGGGCTTGAGATACCCGACATGACTAGGCCCTAGTTCGGGTTATGTCACATTGCTATTAGAGCCCTAGGTTCATGGTCACTTTGGAGTCCACAAAGCCATGTCGAGTAGAGTATCTTTTAAGGGATTGTAGCGCACCATACTCATTAGGGAGAGGCTATGAGGCATTTAGGAATATTTATTTTTCTTGTGTTCTACTTTTAAGCTGTAGAGTCTAGGGTCCTGAATTCTCCTCTAATTTCTATTTGTTTGCTTTTCAGATCATGTTTTCTCGATGATCTGAAGCTCATAGAAACTCTTCTATTTCACCCGAGGATAATTTTGATGGGACACATTTTATTTATGGGGTCCAGACCTGATCTAGAGGTCCAGTTCTTGATTGTCCTCCTGGAGTTCCACCAGTTCCCTCTAGTCCTTCTCGAGCTCCTTAGGCTGAAGTGATGAACGTTGAGTTTAGTCAGTCCAATTATATGCTGGCACAATTGGAAGTTTCTCAATCTGATTATGGTGTTCCTGTTACTCTATCTTTTGAGTCCATAAGGGTTGGCCTATTTATGAAACTTAACCCTCCTACATTTACTAGTGTTAAGGTTTAGGAGGATCCTCAAGGTTTTCTGGATGAGATGGAAAAGATTTTTTATGTTATGTAAGCCACTAATGTGGAAGGCGTGGAGTTTTCCGCCTACCAGCTGAAGGATGTGGTGTAGCAATGGTACGAAGAATAGGATCAATCAAGTGGTGACAATGTTGAGTCATCTATGTGGAGTATTTTTCTAATGCTTTTTTGTACCACTTCTTACATCGGGAGTTGAGGGAAGCAAACATGGAAGAGTTTGTTAATCTGAAGCAAGGCAAGATATCAGTCAAGGAGTATGCCTTGAAGTTTCACCAATTATATCGGTATTCTCCAGAGATGGTTTTGAGCATGAGGGCTAGGATGAGAAAGTTTGCTTCTGGGTTGTCCCGAGACTTGATATTAGAAAGTAAGGCTACTTTGTTGATCAAGGAAGTGGATATCTCCAGGTTGGTTATGTACATTCAACAAGTGGAGAAAGAAAAGAATAACCAAGCTGAGATAGGGGAGAGGTAGGGCAACAAGTTTAGGTTCTCAAAGTAGGGTGGTGGCAAAAAGCAGAGTGAAAGGGATGATGATAAGTGGCCCAAGAAAAAGTGGGGCAATTCTGGGTCTTACTCGATGCCTAGTACTCTCTACCCAAAGTCATCGGGTGATAGGAATTTTCAATGTGGCCATAACTTTAGAGCTTAGGATGACTAATTTTAAGCTAGTGGGCCCCAATCAGCTCTTTCATATCCTCCCTACAGGTTTTGTGGTAGATAGCATTGGGATTTTTATGATGAGGGAAGGGACAGGTGTTTCAGCTGCGGTCAGCCAAGGCACATTCTTAGAAATTATCCTATTAGTAAGGTTGCCTCTGCAAAGTTCTAGTTGGCACTTCTTCTGCTCCAGAACCAAAGGGTGCACCATCTAGCTCTGGTATTGGTTGGAATAGCCTCTATGCACTCACCACCAGATAGTAGTACGAGGTATCACCTATTATCATAACTGGCATGTTGAAACTCTATTTCCATGATATGTATTGTTTACTTGATTTATGGTCCACTCTCTCTTATGTGACCCCATTTGTGGTTATGCATTTTGGTTTTAGTCCCGAGTGTGATTTAGACCCTTTTTATTTCTACCCTAGTAGGTGACACTGTGATTGCTAGAAGAGTCTATGGGGGGTGTGGTATCTGTTGGTAGCAAAGACACGGTGGTGAAGTTGTTTGAATTAGACATGGTGGATTTTAGTGTCATATTTGGGATGGATTGGTTGCACCCGTGCTATGTTTCTCTAGACTCTCAGACCTGTAAGGTCATCTTAAATTCCCTAATGAACCAGTTATTGAGTTGGAGGGTGGTTCCCCAACTCCTAAGGGGAAGTTTATATCTTATCTTAAAGCTTGGATATTAATATCCAAGGGGTGTCTCTATCATCTAGTCCGAGTTAAAGATTCTAACTCGGAGGGTCCTTCTTTACATTTTATCCCGGTGGTAAATAAATTTCCTGAGATCTTCCCTGATGACCTTCCTGGTGTTCCTCCTGATAGAGAGATTGAGTTTGGGATTGATCTTGTTTTGGACACTCGTCCTATTTCTATTCCCTCATATAGAATGTCTCCAGCTAAGTTGAAGGAGCTTAAGGTGCAACTAAATGATTTTTTAGACAAGGGTTCATCATCCTTGTGTGTCTTCGTTGGGTGTACCGGTGCTATTCATGCATAATAAGGATAGTCCCTTTTAGATATGTATTGATTACCGATAGTTGAATAAGGTGACGGTAAGAATAAGTACCATCTTCCGAGGATAGATGATTTGTTTGATCAGTTGCAGGGTGTTATTTTATTTCCAAGATTGATCTTTTATTTGGATATCATCCTTTGACGGTTATGGAGGTGGATATCCCTAAGACTGTCTTTCGTACTCGTTATGGGCATTTAAAGTTTTTAGTTATGTCATTTTTGTTAACCAATGCCCCGGTGGCATTCATGGATTTGATGAATAGGGTTTTCAATCAATTTCTGAACTAGTTCTTCATTGTTTTCATAGATGATAGTCTAGTGTACTCTAAGAGCGGGGTGGATTATATGAATCACCTCCGCATTGTATTGCAGACCTTGAAGGAGTAGCAGTTGTATGCCAAATTTTGTAATGTGAATTCTAGTTAAAAGCTGTCACTTTTTTAGGTTATATCATCTCTAGTAAAGGGATCATGGTGGATCTACAGAAAGTTGCAGTGTTGAAAAAGTGGCCTAGACTCACGACTCCAATCGATATTCAATGCTTCTTGGGTTTAGCAAGTTGCTACAGGAGGTTTGTAGAGAGGTTTTTTACTATTGCCCCATTGACTAAATTGACTTAGAAGAAGGTAAGGTTCCTGCGTTTTGATACTTTTGAGGGTAGTTTTGAGAGGTTGGAGAATAAATAACTTTGGCTCTGGTCTTAGCTCTGTCTGAAGGCACTAATAGGTTTGTGATCTGTTGTGATGTATACCATGTGGGGCACGGTTGTATCTTGATGCAGCATGGCAAGGAGATAGCTTATGCCTTTAGACGGATTGAGCTTTTCAAGAACTATTATATGAGTCTTCACTACCACCCAGGTAAAGCTAATATGGTTGTTGATGCTCTTAATAAGTTATCCATAGGGAGTCTAGCTTATTTGGATAAGGAAAGGCAGGAGTTGGTGAAGCATATTCATTATTTGGCTAACCTTGGAGTTTGTCTCTTGTACTTCGAGAATACTGGTATGTTTGTGTAGGAAGTGGCACGGTCGTCGCTTGGAGTTGAGATCAAGGAGAAATAGATGTTAGATCCTATCTTGATAAGGATCAAGGGAGATGTAGGTTGACAAAAGGTGATGGTCTTCGAGATCAGTGACGATGGAACCTTGCGGTATCAAGAGTAGTTATGTGTTCTCGATGTCAATGTCTTGCGAGTGAGGATCTTGGCTGAGGCGCATGAGTCACGCTATGTTTTTCATCCTGGTTCAATGAACTCAAGGAGATGTATTGGTAGAGCAATATAAAGTGGGATGTGGCTAATTTTGTGGCCAAGTGCATGGTGTGCTAGGAAGTGAAAGTTGAGCACATGAGGCTCGGTGTATTGTATCAATAAATTAAGTTCCTTGTACGGAAGTGGGAAGTGATCAATATAGTTACCATTCTCCCTCAGTCTCAGAATCAGTTTGATTTGTTTGGGTCATTACAGATAGGAGATAAAGTCTGCTCATTTATTGCCAGTAAGGACTAACTTCTTGGTTGAGGATTATGCAAGGTTGTATCCACATAGATTGTGAAGTTGCATGGGGTTCCTATCTCTATCATCTCAGATCATGGAATGTAGTTTTCATCTCACTTTTGGCGGTCATTTCAGAAAGGTTTAGGGACCAAGGTGAGCTTAGTACTGCTTTTCACCTATAGTTGGATGGGCAAGTGGAAAGAATTATTTAGATGTTGGAGGATATGCTTCATGTTTGTGTAGTTGGCTATGGTGTTCGATGGTTTGAGCATTTTCCTCTTATACATTTTGCCTATAATAATATCTACAACTCTAGCATTGGGATGGCTCCGTTTAAAGCCTTGTATGGTAGGAGATTTAGATCCCCTATTGGGTGGTTTGAGGCTGGAGAGGCAGATATGTTTCGCCCGAATTTGGTTCACCAAGCTATGGAGAAGGTGAAGGTGATTTCGGATACACTTAAGGCTGCCCAAAGTCACCAAAAGTCCTATGCAGATTTGAGACAAAGAAAGTAGAAGTTTGAGGTTGGGGATAGGGTGTTCCTAAAGGTGTCTCCCATTAATGGAGTAATGCAATTTGGGAAGAAGGGGAAGCTAAGTCCCCGGTATATTAGTCCATACTTAGTTTTGAGAAGGGTTGGTAATGTTGCGTATGAGTTGGAGTTGCCTTCTAATTTGAGCTCCATTCACCCGGAGTTCTATGTTTCTATGTTGAGGAGGTATATAAGTGATCCATCGCAAATTAATCCTATCAAGGATATTGGTATTTCGGATTCTTATCCTTATGAGGAGATCCCGATTGAGATCATGGATTGATATGTTTTTCGGTTACAGACCAAGGACATGGCCTCGGTAAAGGTTCTATAGAGGAACCATAAGGTCGAAGAGGCTACTTGGGAAGCCGAAGAGGACATGAAGTTGAAGTATTCGTTCCTATTTTCTACTCTGGAAATTCATGCAAAAGGTATGTGTTTTTCATAACATCTTCTTTTTCTAACTTAGTTAAAGAAAAGATTGATTTCCTTGCATCTTTGTTTTCTAACTTAGTTAAAGGTCAGATTAGAGGTATTGGGGTTTAAATTGTGCTCGTACAGCCTTGTCCTATCATTTGAGGATGAATGATCCAAGTGGGGGAGAATTAAAACACCCTGGGATTCTAGTCCTTACAAGTTTCCGAGTCTTGAGCTTATTAATCATCATCCGACTCACCTTACTAGTCATATGGTGTAGGTATGGGTCAGATGACCCAACTCATAAGGTGTCCAGTATCTACTGATTGGGTTTCTATTGTGGTTACGGGTTGGTGGTGATGAATCTTATGTTCATGATACGAGAAGTATAGTGTCCAACCATATATTATCCAATGTCTAGCCTAGATGCCCTTCTTAGGGTACGACTTAAAGGATACTAGTCATATGGTGATGGTACAAGTTAGGGCTAGGGAGTCGTATGTTGGATAGAATGTGGTGTCCAGCTTTTTGATCAAGTTATGAGTAGAGGGTACCACTCATATGGTGTGGATACGAGTTGAGGGGTCCAACCGTACCCACTTGCGGAATTTTCATAGTTTAAGCTAGGGATATTCTAGAAATTTCCCCTCTTAACTCCTTTTGACCCCACAACATAAAACACCTTTGGAGTCCTTATTAACCTATTGTTATCAATTAAACACTCTCTAAACTCTTTTAAACTCTTGGTTTAAGAAAAGGATAGGGTTTCTTTTAGTCAATCAATTTGGGGATTTCAAAAGGGATTCTCTTTGTTTTCTTTGGTGTCTAAGGGATGTTGCTCCTCCCTCATTTTTAGTTCAACTAAATCATGTTTAATGAATGGTTTTCATGGTATTATTGTGGTAATGTTTGGGTTTTGAAATATATGTTGGGGGTTTTGGTGGTTCTTGGTTGGATAATGTTTTCCCATGTTTTTCTTATGGTTTTCATTATATAATTGTGGTTTGAACATGTGGTTGCATGGGAATGGTCAATCGATAAGTGGTTTTTGGTTTTGGAAATCTTATGCCCTCAACATGTTTGTTAAAATGCATATGAGAATGATTTTGTCACATTGTTTGACTATTATTGAAAATCTTTCATTGCATTATATAGTCATGGAACCTAAATTAGTTTGGTTGGATTTATTGGATTGGGAAGGTCTTGGAGTCCATGGCTTTGGTTTAATTGGAAACCTTATGGGGTACATGGGAATCCCCTAAGTGTTTACTAATGACATTGCTTGCAATATATAGTCGGTATGACGATGTCAATTCATAATACCTTGATAATTGACTCTTGGAATTAGTGGTTAGGTTATGTGTTTAATGTTTTTATTGGGCGATAATGGAAGGTTATAATAGCTAACCGTGAAGGTGTGAGTTTGATGGACGGACACTGGAAACTCATGTTTTCCAACATGAGGGGTGATCATGGTGACCATATGCTTGTGGGGTACACAAGAATCCCCCAAGTTTATACTTGTATATACATATTATGGAGGGCGAAGGGTACACGGGAATCCTCATCCCCTATGATATCTCCGATTAGCGCGGCTACACATACTGGGCCTGTTCAAGGGGTAACATTAACCTGTGGGTAGATTATGATGGTAAAGCTATACAACCCAGGCTAAGGTTTCAAATGCATGCTAAACCTGGTTCCCTTTACCGGTATGGTATATATATGTGTATGTGGTTGAATATGATTATTGTTTTGGTTTTGAAAAATGGCATTATTTTATCCTTATTCTTGAGTACATACTAGCATTCACCAACTAACCGTCTTCAGGCATTGTATCCCCATGCGATGTAGGATACGTCCATACTACTCCTCTTGCTCAGTGACTTTGGTTTGGGGACAGCCTTCATGTCCAATTAAAGTGGTGAGCTTTCATACTCTGAAAGACTCTATTTCATGATGTGGACTTCTTTATAGTATTTTTTTTTCTTAGACTTTGGTTTTGGCTATGATTGGGGGAATGTCTCGATCAGATGTTGTTGGTGTTCAGATAGAGGCTTTGTATGACTAATAAGGGCATGGATGGTATTGGTATTAATGAGCATTGGTATTGGTATTGGCATTGGGGATGACACCGGTTGGGTATTTATTTTGTTGTGGTTATGAAATTCTTTAAATATCTTTCAATTGAATTTTATATACTTTGTTATATATTCGGAATTCATCCGACATAGGTTGTAGGGAGGTTATGGTTGGATCTTGGGGGTGGTCTCCGGTCCCGATTGGTCTTGAGGCACCCGACATAGCTGGGCCTTGTTCAGGTCATGTCAGTCAATCACAAGAAAAATACTATCAGTAAAACACCAACAATCTCTAGAAAATGGTCTAGAAGTTTTACTGAGAAGCTGCCGACTCTTGAGGGACCGGGTCCCAAGAAGAGAAAAGAAGTTGAAAAGGAATTTGTGATCACTTATACTAGAAGAAAGAATGTGGAGAAAAGTAAGGATCCATCCAAGGAAGTTATAAATAGTTTCTTGATTATTCAAAAGGTGTTAACTGGATTTATTTTTATTCTAATGTGCTAACAGAACCTGGTATGGTGGAATTAGTGGAGTTAGTTAAACATCATGGTTGGATGGATCTCATGGAAGGACTTATTCCCACTGTTTTTTATGACATAGTCAGGGAATTCTATTTCACTTTAGAATTCTCAAAAGATTGGATGAGTCTGACTGCACAGGTCCATGGAAAGGAAATAAAGCTGAATGAGAAAACACTGGGAAGAATTTTGGATGCTCGTAAATATGTGGTGAGAATTGTCTCCAAGCAGCCGCCTTCAATAGAATTCTTAGAAAATACATCCAAGGTCAAAGGGAAATCTGTGGCTGCAGTGAATAGGAACTCACTCAAGAGTGAGTTTCAATTGATTTTTTACTTTGTGAATAAGGTAATCTTGCCTAGGTCACAAAAGAGAAATATTGCCTAAGACACTGACTTATATTTGATGGCATGCCTTAGTTTCTATGAGATCATTAATCTACTTGCATTGATGATAGAAAATATTCACAAATGGGTTCTTGGTAAGAATGGAAATCATGGCATGCCTTATGGATTTTGGCTGAACAAAGTACTTAATCGTTATGGAATTGTCTGTGATTCTTGAACCCAAGGATCTGTGGTTCAAATGCTTGATATGAAAACACTAGTCAAGATTGAATGTGTCAAACTAGATAGTATTTATCAAAGAGAACTCAGCAAGGAAATAGAGAAGGTGAAGTTCAACCTAACTGCCAAGGATGAAGAAATCAGCAAACTTCAGGTGACAATTCAGCATTTCTCCAAAGGAAACCCATGTGACAAAGAAATGCTTGGAACTGAGAATGCTGAACTGAAGAAGAGGGTGTCAATATGAACTGATGTCGTCCTTAAATCATATGCAAAGATAAGGCATCTCAACAACAACTTGACCCTATTCCTTAAAAATCTTTTTCCCAATTCTTCACTTCTTAATCCTTCTTGATTCATGTGGCTTTTTCCCTAAGAACATTTAATTTATGAACAACAATGGTACTTATCCACTTATGTGACACGACCCAAACCAAGGCCTAGTGATGTCGAGTGTGTCAAGCCCAACTGGGACAGCATACCACCCCCAATACCCCAACCATAACCACCCTACACCATATGTAGAATAAATTTCAACTTTATATAACATAACAAAATGGAACAATCATATATCAAATGCAGTCAAACAATGTCAGCCCTAATACAAATACCAATACCAAGGCTGACACCAATACTGACACCGCCCATACCAACCCAAAATAGTGTCACAAAGCCTCTAACCAAAATCAAAACAACTTCTGGTCGGGACATGCCCCCGACCATAGCCAAAACCAAAATCTAAGAAATATCAAAAGTATGTAGAGAAGACCATAACATGAAATGGAGTCTTCCATAGTATGGAAACTCACCACTTCAATCAAACACCAAGCTGTCCCCGAATCCAATCACTGAGCAGGAGGAGAAGTATGGCCAGTTCCTGCATCGCATAGGGATACAGCACCCAAAGATGGGTTAGCGGGTGAATACTAGCATGTACTCAGGAGTAAGGCTAAAATAATATCAATATTTAAAACCAAGTAATAAACCATATGCAATCACATACATATATACATATATACCATGACGAGAAAGGGAATCATGTTTAGCATGCATTTAAAACCTTAACCTGGGTTGTATAGCTATACCTTCATAATCCAAACACGGACTATATGGGTCCAGTGTTACCATTGAACGGGCCCCAGTACGTGTAGCCGCACGAACTAGAGATATCATAGGGGTAGGGGACTCCCATGTACCATTCGCCCTCTATGATACGTATATTCAAGTATAAACTTAGGGGATTACCGTGTACCCCACAAGTATATGGTCATCTTGACCAACCCTCATATTGGCAAACATTAGTTTCCAGTGTCTGTCCATCCGACTCACACGTGCAAAGTTAGCTACCACAACCTGCCATTATTACCTAATTAAAATATTTAGCACATAACCAAACCACCAATTTTTGAGTTAATTACCAAGGAATTATGTACTACTATTGGAATACTGACTATAGCTTGCAAGTAATGTCATTATCCAATCTTAATGGATTCCCATGTACCCCGTAGTTTCAATTATTAAAATCACTTGGGGGATTTATGTGTACCCTACAAAGTTTTTCATTTAAACCAAAGCCATGGCCACCATTCTCTTACCATTTAACCATTTAAACCATCCAAACCAACTTTAAGTTCCATTACCATATTATGCAATGCAAAGTTTTCAAAAAATGTCCAACTATGTAACAAAACCATTCTCATAAGAATTTTATCAAACATATTTAGGGCATATAGTTTTCAAAACCAAAACCAAATACCAATTGACCATTCCCATATAACCACAAGTCCAAACTATAAATATAACATGAAAAACCATAACTAAACCATGGGAAAACATTAACCAGCTATTAATAATCAAAAACCCCAACACATAGTTCAAAACCCAAAATAATATCACAATTATGACATAAAAACAATTAATTAAAACATGCCTTTAGTTAAATTACCAATGAGGGAGGAGTAACATGCCTTAGATACCAAAGAAGATGGAGATATTTTTCTCTTAAAATACCTTGATTGATTATATTGAAGAAACCCTAGCCTTTTTCTTGAACCAAAAGCTTGAGAGAGATTTGAGAATGCTTCAAATGTTTTAGATTTAGAATAATAGGGTAAATGATGTCCCAAATGTGTTTTAAATCATGGGGTCATAAAGAGTTAAGAGGGAAAATGTCCAGAATACCCCTAACTTAAACTGTATAAATTTCTGCATGAAGGTACGACTACACCCCTTCCAAACCGTACCCTAACATACGAGTAGTACCCACCACTCATACCCTAGGCAGCAACTTGGTCCCTAACACTGACCAACACACGACCACAAGGGCCAACTCGTACCCAAGCATATGACAAGTACCTTATAATTATACCTTAGGTAGAATAGAATCATCTAGGCTAGATATAGGACATCATACGATTGGCACTATAATTCTAGTACCCTAACATACGACTAGTATGATGTCTATTCATACCTTGGATAGAAATCAACCCAACCTCACTAATCAACATAAAAGTTGAGGTCCCTAAACTGTACCCTATCATACGACAAGTACCCCCAATTATATGATGTCCAGAAGCTCAAACTCAAGAAATTTTCTAAGGATCAAAACCCAGGGTATTTAAATTTCCCCCACTTGGATCATTCATTCTTGAATGATGGGACAAGGCTTGACTATCATGATTTACACTCCACCACCTTTAAATATAACCTTTAACAAAGTTAGAAAAAAAATGCAAGGAAGTCAATCTTTTATTTAACAAAGTTTGAAAATAAAAGTATGATGTAGAACGCATACCATCCACATGAACTTTTTGAGAAAAAAATAGGAACAGATACTTAGAGTTCATGTCCTCTTCAAATTCCCAAGTAGCCTCATCAACCTAGTAGTTCTTCCATAGAACATTAACCGAAGCTATATCGTTGGTCTGAAATCAACGAACATGCCGATCTAGGATCTCAATTGGGACCTCTTCATAAAAAAGGAATCTAAAATACCAATATTCTTGATAGGCATAATTTGAGATGTATCACCTATACACTTCCTCAACATAGAAACATGGAATACAAGGCGAATAGAACTCAAATTAGAAAGCAACTCCAATTCATACGCAACATTGCTAACCCTTCTCAAAATCACATATGGGCTAACATATCGAGAACTGAGCTTCCCCTTCTTACCAAAATGCATTACTCCCTTCATGGGAGACGCCTTCAAGATAATTTATCCTTAACCTCAAACTCTAACTCTCTTCGTCTCACATCCACATAGGACTTTTGGAGACTTTGGGAATCCTTAATCCTATCACAAATCACTTTCACCTTTTTCATAGCCTGGTGAACCAAGTCTGGTCATAACATATTCGCCTCACCAATCTCGAACCACCTAATAGGATATCTACACCTCCTACCATACAATACCTTAAATGAAGCCATCCCAATGCTAGAGTGGTAGCTTTTATTTTATGAAAACTCTATAAAAGGTAAGTGCTCAACCCAACTACCACTATAGACAATCACACAAGTGCAAAGCATGTCCTTCAATATCTAAATAGTCCTTTCTGCTTGCCCATCCGATTGTCGGTGAAAAGCAGCACTAAGACTAACCTTAGTCCCCAAACCTTTCTAGAATAACCACCAAAAGTGAGATATAAACTGTGTACCATGATTTGAGATGATGGAAATAGGTACCCTATGCAAATTCACAATCTCATGCAGATTCAACCTTCCATAGTCCTTATCGGAGAAGTAAGACCTCACTGGAAAAAAGTGAGCTGACTTTGTCATCCTATCCACGATGACCCAAACTGAATCAAACTGATTTCAAAACCAATGAAGACCAGTAACAAAATCCATATTGATTAATTCCCACTGCCATTCAGGACACTCAATCTCTTGATATAAACCTCTGGGCCTCGTTTGCTTAACTTTCACTTGTTGGCACACCATGTAATTAGCCATAAAATTAGCCACATCTTTCTTTATATTATTCCACTAATACATCTCCTTAAGGTTATGAAATATTTTTGTCAATCCACGATGAAAAATATAGCATGACTCATGCGCCTCAACCAAGACCCTCTCATGCAAACCATTGACATTGGGAACACATAGCCACCTTTGGTACTGCAAAGTACCATCACCACTAATCTCAAAGTCCATCACCTTATGCCCACCTACATCACCCTTAATCCTCATCAAGACATATCTAACACCTATTTCTCCCTGATATCAGCACTAGGTTAACTCAAAAAAAGTTAAAGTTCTTATGATTCGAGGCTTGTGAGAGCAGTTTTGAAAGGTTAAAAGATAGGTTAACTACTACCCCTCTTTTTCCATGTATTGAAGGTACTAAAGGGTTTGTCGTGTAATTTGATTTATCCCAGGTGGGACTTGGTTGTGTGCTTTTGCAACATGGTAAAGTGGTATCTTATGCGTCCAGGAAACTTAAAGTTCATGAGAAATACTACCCCGCTAATGAACTAGAATTAGCGGTTGTGGTTTTTGCACTTAAGATTTATCATCACTACTAATATTGGGTATATGTTAACATTTTCACTGATCACAAGAGTCTATAGTATGTGTTCACACAAAAAGAGTTGAATCTCAAACAAAAGTGGTGGCTTGAGTTGTTGAAGTATTATAACATGAGCTTACACTATCATATATATAAGGCTAATATTGTTGTTGATTCTCTTAACAGGTTATCCAGGGGCAGCCTTTCTCATGTTTGAAGAAAAAAAGGGACTTGGAGATTGGGGTTGAAGATTGGGTATTTTTAGAAGTCTTCCCTATAAAAGGATTTATGAGGTTTGGAAAGAAGATCAAGTGCATTCCTTGATACATAGGTCCTTATTAGAATATAAAAAGGATTGGTAGTGTTACGTATGAGTTAGATTTACCTGTGAACTTGGTTCAGTCCATCACGTCTTTTATGTGTCTATTCTTAAGAAGTGTGTTGGCTATCATTCTTATGTTATTCCTGCAAAGTATATTAGAGTGAAAAAATCCTTGTTGTATGAAGAAGTTCCCATTGATATTTTAGATAGACAAGTTTGCAAGTTGAGAAGCAAGGAGATAACTTCGGTCAAGGTATTTTAGAGAAACCAAAAGGTAAGAAAACCTACTTGGGAATCAAAAGATCATATGTGTACCAGATAACCCTCACTATTTGAATTTTTGTACAAATTCACAGAAGGTATTAATCTCCATCTTGCCCTTATTGCATAATGCATTTCTTTAAATCATGCTAAACGTGAACCACTATCATAATTATGGGATGAATGATCTCAAGGGGGATAATGTAACACCCCTAATGTTTAGTCACTTAAATATAGCTAAGAACTAGCCTATGTGACCCCTATATTAAGTATAAATCACTTTAGGATGAGTTCGAAGGTGCTGGGGTGATTTTAGGCATGAAAAAGGGACATGTATGGCAAAGGGGAGACCCCATGCACTAGATAAACATCGTGTGGACCTATTAGGGGATACTACATCACCCAAAGGTGTCCCCATGCAATGAAGATGAGGCTACTTTTCTAAGAATGCACCGCACCCGCCTCTTTTCGTTAATAGGTGGTTGTTTTAACCCATTTTAGGGGCGTTTAAGTCTTTTTACACTATAAAAATGTTCCCCATTCACCCAAAACATTCATAAGACACTTTAAATAGGACTCCTAATAACAAAAATCATATTCTAACTTTCCCCAATTCAAAAAAAGAGAGAACTAGCTAAGGTTCAAGGCTCTAAGGGTAGATTCTTCATCAAATTTCCATCACTAGAAGGTATGTAGAAATACCCTAATATTATTGTATTTTGAAACTATGTTTTCTAAACATATATAATATGTATAAATTTTTGTTTTTCATCTAATTTCAAGAGCATGTTTCTAAATTTCTGAATTTTGCCAAGAATCATAAGATTTTGCTAAGTATGTGGATTGTTTTATAATTAATGAAGGGTTTGGGTTTTTGAATGTTTTTTCGTTATCGAATCATTCATTATTTATGCAAATAATTTTGAAGGCTACTTCTCATGTTAAAGTTGCTCATGTTTTCATGATGATTGTCTGAATACTTGTAAGAGATGAGTCTACCTTAGAGTTTTACATAGATTTTGAATGAGAAATACTTTTGCTTAAACCCTTACATTGGTTTTGAAGAGTATCATTATTTAATCCTTGAATTAATTTATGGTGGTCAATGAATTATTGCATGAAAGATAAGAAATATAATTTATGAGATGGCTTATATGACTTGCAAGTCTTGGTATAACAATACCAATATAGAAATTTCCATGTGGAATTAGAATGAGTTTTTAGAAAGATGCTTATTTTAAGAAGCTAAAAATAGTCTTTAAGAGAGTTAGATGGTTACCCAAGAATGCATGAGCTAAAAAGCTTATAGCCTAAAATTGTGTTTTACCAATACGAGATTAATTATGTCCTGAAATATGGATAATCAATGTATTCTTGCTTCATGTTATAGAATACTAGACTATAGAGACTCGAATCTTTGCGGTAAACTTGGATTCAGGGCTTGACCGATGAGTTAAAGTTGGACCCATCTAGCCCATGGTATAGTAGAAATATCGAGAATACCATCTTTCTCAGAAGTAAAAAAATTAAAATAGAGTTTTAAATAAACAAATTTTATTGAAATTCTGATATTGTATGTTGATGATTTAAACATCTACTCTATCATGTATTTCGCCCAAAGTTTTACTGTCATCATTATTATTATTTTTGGGTGTTCTACATGCTAATACATTCCAAGTATTAACCATATTCGGGCGGCTGCATCATCTCATGATGTAGGTTCGGAGCCTCAATCTCGTGATCTAGTGTAGCGGTAGGATTATCCCAAAAACATTAGAATTGGTGAGCCATCCATCTTTCAAAAGGCAGTTTATTTTTTACATTTAGTACTATCAATTTTATGGTATCGCTGAGGCCTTGTCCTGGTTTAGACAGTTTAGTTATGATTAGAGGATTCATAGACTGGGTTGACAAATGTTTGTTATGATATTTTATTCAAATTTTGGGATTTCTATTTCATTTAGCTTGAAGGACTTTCTTTGATTTTCATCATACTCCTGCACTTCAGTTTAGATTATGCTTATGATAGAATGGTTAAGGGGTCTTCTTGGGCCTTCATGGTATGGCATGCCTATTTTGGCCAGGGCCTCAGCTCTGGTCATGAAAATATAAGACAACATTCAAAAATCATATCGGCTCATCTCCATATCAATTTGTGCATGGCAAGGCATGTCGCGTGCCTATTTAACTTGAGCATAAAGCATTATGGTCATTAAAGAGGTTGAATCTGGAATGGAGTGATGCAGATAAGTTGAGACATAAATAGATAAATAACATGGATTAATTCCATATCCATGCTTATGAGATCTTGTCCTTGTATTGTGAGAAGATGAAGATATATCACAATTATAAGATTAAAAGGCGAGAATTCACTGAAGGTGATATGGTACTATTATTTGATTCGAGGGTGAAGCTATTTCCTGGGAAGTAAGGTTGAAATGGAATGGACCATATAGAGTGGTTACAGTGTTCCTCTATAGAAAAATTACACTTAAGAATAAGGATGGAAAAAAATTTAAGGTCAATGGCTAATGAATGAAATACTACATGGGTGAAAGTAAAGACCAAAGGTTGATCTGTGAAGTGGACTTAAAGGGTGCTTAGGAAATCAAGCCAAATCGAGTCGAGCTATGATGTTAAATCATGCACTTCATGGGAGGAAACCCACGGTCTTGTTGGTGAAGTTTAAGTAACCAATATAGTCATGTCATGCGGCAAAGTTAAACCAAGCGCTTCTTGGGAGGCAACCCAAAGATTTAGGTTTTTTACTTTATTTTATTTTTCTTGTTATTTATGTTCATTAGTATAAGGATAGTTTATTGAAGTATGAAAGGACTAATTGGCCTAAGGAAAAGATGAAAATATGGAAAATCCATTACCAAGTAACTGTGTCACGAATTGAGTCCATGGGTTATGAACTATGTCTACGAATCGTAGACTCCACCCATGGAAATCAAGGTGGAGTGACCTCTTTCAGAATATATTTCACGAGTTGAGTCCACGGGTTATGGACTAAGTATACTAATCGTAAACTCCGTCCATAGAAATCAAGTAAATTTCTTGGCTTCAGAACATGACCTATGAATTGATTCCATGTGTCATGGACTAAGTCTACCAATTGTAGACTCCACCTATAGAAATCTGGTAAGTTTCTTAGCTCCAGAACATGACCTACGAATTAATTCCATGGTTCGTGGACTAAGTCTACCAATTGTAGACTCCACCCATAAAAATCATCAAAGTTCCTTTCTTTTTTACTTATTTATTAATTTATTTTGATGTTCATACCCATACAGATCGACCCTTCCAACCCTAAGTTAAAGCAAATCAAACTAACTTATTTCTCAACCCTAGCACTCGAATTATAACCCGTTAATCTCCCCCACACTCATTAATCCCTCTTGTTCGCACACTCTGATAACCCAACCCCAGTGCATGGAACCCAACTATTTCATAGACATAATGAAGCTTGGCATAAATTCTTATGTTGTTTCATCTATTTCCACAACTCTTCCAAGGTATGAAGCTTTTGTTTGCTTGTGGGTCCCAAAATTACATGCCCTAGGTTGCAAATATTTATGTAGGTATATTTAAGTTTCAAACTAATTTCTATGTTAATTCGATAATACAGTGGTGTTGACATATAAAGAAGGTGAATGCGTATATGTGATACTACAAATTTAGCATGTTGGTGGATGATTTGTGAAAAGCCCACGAGTGTAATCAATGGCTCGTAAGCTTTATTCATGATTCGTGAATACCCCTCGTAGGATTTAGAATGCCTAACATCTACAACTTGGATTCTACCATTGAGGTTCACGACTAGTTTCTACTCATCGTAGATCTAGTCTACCAATTGTAGACTGAAGTCGTGGACTTCAGACCTACACTGTCATCCATTGGTTTTTTATACATCCTAATTCCTTTCTATATAGGTACAATGTCTCCCAAAGGAAATTAAAAATGAGGTGATATGGCATCCATATCAAAAAAAGAAGGCTAAAGTTCAAGAAACCAAATCTAGACTCTGAGATGAGTCTTTTAAAAAAAAAAAAAGTGGGTCGGAGGAGGAATATGAAATCGAGATTAATGACAGCCCAGTTTTGCCTCACCACGTGAAGCAAAGAAAAAATGAGCAAACTACAGTACATCCCATACCTCAAGATACTCCATATCCTCAGCCAGAGGTTACACCAATAATTACTATGCAGGCATCTGACACCTCTCCCAAGTCTGATAAGGGAGAGAAATCTTCTGAGCATAGTAATAGTGAGGAAAACAATGATACTACCTTTGATTCTTGTACTGGGATATATAGTTCAACAACTATATCAAAGTTACCCTTAGCCGAACAAATGACTCGGTCAGTAATAGTCCAGAAAAATAAAAGGTGGTATATTTAGTATATGGAACTAATCTACGATAGAGATGTAGAACCAAATGAGAAAGGTTTATTAAAGAGGAATATTATGTAAGAACCCCATATTTGGAAAATTTATTTGGCTGGTATTCCAGAGATAATGGCATTGTTTGATCAATACAAGTTTAGTTGGATGGGGGAACCATCAAAGAGCTATAGTCTGGAGTTAGTTTTTAAGTTTTATGCTTCTTATGTCACTTTAATCGACTTGATCACTCCTTAAGGACAGTGATCTAGGGACCAACCTCCATTGAGTAACACATTCTATATTCATCTACAATGGGCGTAACATAGCCGGTTATATGATACATAACCTGTTGATTCTATATGTCGGATACCATAAGAGATCACTAGAGTACGGAGAACTCGCAGAGTTATAAAGTTATTGGTGAACATAGTCCTAGCACCTTTCTCATATTGATTAAAAATCCAACAAATCAACACTTGTTACTATTTTTTTTGTTTCACAAAACCCCCCTCTTTTACTTACTTGTCAATTACTTAGACAAATGCCCGATAGAAATTCGACCTATTTCCTGTGGATCGACCCCAACCTATTTGGGTATTATATTTGGTCAGCGGCCACTATATACTTTTTAGGAGGTGTAATTTGATTGACATTGGGGTCAGCTTATGATTAGGACATTGGGTCATCTTTTTCTTGAAGCTAAATCAGGTCTCATGTAATGCCTCATTCGGTAGTTACCTGGAGTTGTTTATTTCATCCCTCAATTGTAACATCCTAGAAAGAAATGAAAAAAAAAAAAAATAAAGCTCATTATACTACCTCTAATTTGTTATAGACTCAGTTAATCACAAAGTCACCTCCCCAGGCAGAGACAACAGAAACAACCTCAATCAAATCACATTCTGCCTAACACCGAGATAGCCAAAGGACTTGCATTTATTTATGAAGTTAACCAAATGCATATTTGAATCATCACCAAGTACCCTTCAAATAAACCATTAAGGTTTAGTAACTGAATCATCTTGTTGGTGATATTAAACTTTGTCCCAAGAGCTAGCGGTGGTAAGACAATGTCTCCAATGGAACCAACCTCGTTTAGATCATTATCATCTTCATTATTAAGAGTAAAGTTCATTGTAGTTTGTTGATGTCCTCTACCTATCTATCACTAATTTTGGTTAGCTAGAGCAATATTTCCAACATTTTATTTTCTATCAGCATCACCCAACTCGTCATCACCAAAAATTTTACAATCATTATGTGGAACATAAAATGATACATCAATATTTTATTGATTCAGTTGAGCTACAGCAAGTGTATTATGTATTTATTCTTCCTGTTGTTGTGCATCCATGTTTCTTCTTAATGTTTTATTCAACTCAGGATTGGAGGGTAATAGTTAAACAATCATCAAGTACTTAGCACGCATAACTAGTATCTTGTAATTACAAAAAAACAACAAATAAAAGTAAAATTAGAAAATGGAACTTAAAGTCAAATAATCACATCAATTTAATCAACAATTTTATTCCCCAACAACGATGCAAAAAATTAATACACCCAAATTATAACTCCTTCAAAAAGCATAACCGGTCTTTGTCAAATATATAAACAATAATACCACGTACTTTTTCCAAGCTTAGTTTAGCCTCTAGTGTGTCAAGGGTTATCTTTGAAAATGAATAACTCTTGATACCTATAGAATTTTCAAGATCTAGACCCACCAATGTGTAGATAATTGGCTCATCTTTCCAGCGATACCAATTTTGTCTAAACCCGATACTCGGTTAAGAAGTTATGGCATTTTTAGTAAAATAGTATGGCAATTTGATAGGAACCGCATCGCAATGAAGTCCCAGTTCCTATTCATCAATTTCCATTGGCTCACCGCGATAGTAGCGCATTGCGGTGATGGCCTAAATAGCATTTCAGTGGCTTACCGTGAAAGTTTCTCATCCCGTTCAAATTCCAGTTCTTATTCGTTCTTTTTTAAGTAAGACGACGCGATTTCATGGCGTCACAGTAATGGAAAAAATTGGGCTCATCCCTTTTCCAGTGAGCCACCGCAATTGTGGCGCGTCGCGGTGGATGACCAAATCGGGATTTTTTTTAGTCGCAATTTAATTTCCAAAGATGGCAGTTTGGTAAATTCCACTCACCCTAATTCGTAAAAACAAAGGATTAAACCTCATTATGAGCATATTACAACCTTTATTCACAAAATTCTCTTTAAGAAAACCCTAGAACTCAAAGCTTAATCTCCTAGAAATCCAATTTCCTCCATTCATTCTTCAAGATAGCTCAAAATTCAAGGTTCCCGATTCAAGATAATCAAGAATCCATATTCAAGAGCACAAATAGGAATCCAAAAATCAAGTGTTCTCATCTATTGCATCAATTAAGGTATGTGGGGTTTACAAACAAGGATAATCCTTTCATCCTTGTGCCCAAAACAAGTTTTAATTACATATTTACATGATTTTGTAAGAATATACATGAGTTTCAAATTAGGGTTCATACCCATTATTGTTATTTGCAAGATTATAAGATTTCAAGTGATTTAGAAGTTGAATTGCATGTCTATTTTTGTATTTTCATATGTATTGCAGTAAATTCCATGTTTTGAGTTGAATTGTAAATATTTACATTATCAAGCATGAACATTATGATGTTTTAACATGAAATTGATGCATGGATCATTAAGCCCTAATTGGATATTATTATTTCAAGATTGTTTGTGCTATAAGCACCCCATGAGTAGATTATTTTCAGATTTTAAATAAAGATTTGATCTTTTGATCTCAGCATAGACATTGATTTCACTTTACAATTTCAGATTACAGATTAAAGTAATAGATATATAGTTAGTTTTTATTATAAACCATTATACAAGATTTAAAGTGGATTTCCTACAGAGTGAACATACGGATTAAAGAAAGTAGTATTTAGCACTGAGTTGGGTATTTTTATGCCCCGGAGCTATGAGCCAACGTAGGTTCAGATTATCATATTATTTCCATTTCTATATGGATGACAGATACAGATTGTGATCACTTAGATTAGGCTATACTCATTGGCAAGAGTATGACACCTCTCCCCAACGTGAGGTTTTACCATAAGGGAACTAGATGTTGGACACTATGATAGCTCACATAGTAAATGTTGATTAGAAGATCCTCCCTACAGACTACAAGCTATAGATTTCAGAATAAAATAATCCTAACAGAAAAGCTTTTAGAAACTAAGTGTAAAGGCTCACAATTTTACTAAGATATTTCTTTATATAAGCCCTAGCTATAGATTTCAGCTTTAAGATTTTAGATATAAAAGTGAGTCATTTCTACACTTAGGCAACATGATTTAAAGATAGAATATAAGTATAGCTTTTAGAACTAAATGTTATGACTCACTAGATTTGTACAGCATATTTTGCTACTCATGATTTTAGATTTTAGTTTTTAGTTACTTAAGCTTACGTGAGTCATTTACATTTAGCATGCATTGTTTTGCAAGTTGATAAAGATGTTGATATAATGTTTTACTTATTCATTCACCCCTATATACTTAGTACAATCCAAATGACTGATCCATATATACGTTTATGTGCTACATTATCTCATAATGTAGGTTCAGGTGCTTAGTTTTCATAGCGTGAGTGATTTCGAGCATCTTCATCTACATACCGACAGTTGTAAGTCCTCATAGTTCGGGGACTTAGTTATTTAGATTTTTAGCTTATTAGTATATATGATTTAATATTTTCAGATAGTTCCAGTCAGGTGGGATATTGTCCCAGTGACTCTCCAGTTATTAGTAGTAAAGGCTTGTCAGACTACTAGATACAATTCAGATTTTCTAGTATTGATTATCCAGACTCTTAAGTCTATTATCTTAAATATTATAATTTAGATAATCTCAGTATAGGCCAAATAGAATTCTGCATTTCAGCTTTGATTGTATCTCTATATTTCCTTATTATGAGATTCAGACTTAGTAGAAGGTAGACAGGTTAGATTATGGCTACTTATAGTCTTGAGCACCGTGTGATATCTCGGGACCCATTTTTGAGGCGTTACAAACTTGGTATTAGAGCCTAAGGTTATAAGAGTCCTAGGGAGATAGACAAGCCACGTTACGTAGAGTCTTGATCATGGGTGTGATGCGTGCCACATTTATGAGCAAGAGGCTATGGGACGTTTTTAGGAAATCATCTTTTTCTTTCATGATCTGTCATGCTTACAGTATCTCTATCTAATTTTAACTCGTGGTCTTACGTGACAGTTGAATATGCCTCCTCGTTGAGCTAATATCCGCAGAAATAATAATCAGCCACCCTAGCCTGCTGACCCTCTAAATGAGAATGTATCCTATCCTGAATTTTAGGCTACCTTTCAGGCGTTGGCCCAAGATGTGACTTCCAATGTTTAGGGAAACCATAAGGCAGAAGTCACACTTAAGCAGAATAGTGGTTTAGCAGCAGCCAGAATCTAAGATTTCATAAGAATGAATCCGCCAGAGTTCTTTACGTCAAAAGCAGGTGAGGACCCCCAGCTTTAATTAGATGAGATGAGGAATATCACCCAGATTATGCATGTTTCTGAAGAGAAGAGTGTAGAGTTAGCATCATATAGATTGAAGGATGTAGCATATAATTGGGTGGTTATGTGGAAGAATGGTAGAGATTGATGTTGGGCGTATTTATACCCCTAATAACCATAATTTACCCATATTTTAGCTAAGTTTTGAGGATAAAATATATAATTCCTGCACTTTTAGTATATTTTCCTTTAAGTGAGCTAACCTATGTGATTAGCATATTTTCAGGTATTAATGATGAAGATTTCAGCACTTTGTGGACCTTTGGGCAGCGAAGGAAAACTTCATATAAGAGGGAAGGCAGCTTTTGGAATCTTGTGGACTGAATGTGATGCATGGAGAACTTGTCCCGGGAAAAATCAGTATTTCTAAATACTTAGGGATGCAGCAGTAACTTAGTAGGACAAGGATGTTATAAAAACCTTATTTGCTGAATTTTTCAGCATTGATTCATTCATTCGATCACTTTTCATTATTCAGTTTACATATTCTGTAAGTTTAAGACAGAGAAAAACGCTAAGGCTACACGAACGGCTAAAGGGAAGAAAAATGTCAACCTCTTGTTTGATGCCAAACTCACTCCCATCGTGAGATTATTCTAACTTTGGTATGATGATGATGTTTTCTTTGATTTCTGTTGTATCCATGAGTAGCTAAACTTCTCTGTTAGGGTTATGGAAACCTTGTAAGATACTATTTGTTGCTATGAGTTTGTGAATTCTTGACGTGTATGCTACTTATATCATTACTCTCTTTGTTTTAATTAAATTCTCATGGTTACAAACATAGAGAACATGCCATTATAGCATTAACTTGTTCGGGAGAAAAGTTACATGTTTGGAAAAGAGAGTGTGACAAGGAAATAGGGCTTCTAACCTCTATTTACACGTTAATGCCATAATCGGATTAACTTCTTGGAGAATTTGTACCATTTGTTATACACTTTAGGCTCGGGAGAGCTAAAGTGAAATAAATCCTTGATGGTTGGGAAACACTTGGATTTAGAATTAGAATACGATTCTCTATAAGTGCATGCATGTCTAAATTTCGCGTTACTCATAGTTAATAGAGAAGTAGAAACTACAAGGTGGACATAACCCTAACTTATTATTCTCTATGATTAAACATTACTAAACAAATCATTCATTCCTTACTTTGATATTATTAATTCATGCCTAAATCAAAACCCCCCTTTTTCGTGGAATTTTTGACCAACAGTCTACTAACAATTGCAACACTTAGTGACCAAGTATTCCCTGTGGGATTCGACACCCAACCCAGTTGGGTTCTATATTTGACAGCGACCGCTTACACTTTCTAACGAGAGTTGTAGTTTGGGCGTTATCAAATTTTGGTGACGCTGCTGGGGAATACGGTTGGCAACTAAGTTTGTGATAGTTACTAGACCCTTTGGTCAAAGATTCTCGAATTTTACTTTTTGTTTGTTGTTTTTGTTTTGTTCAGGTTTGGTAGAGTGCATCCCAAATACACGAAGATCTGGTCAGCCATTATTACCCATAAATCCCGAACCACAACTTATTGGTAGAATGGATGCACAACGTGACATTGAAAGAAGGGCTTCTCAACAGGAGCAGGCTAGGTTAGCTGCATTGGCAGCTGCTCAAGTGCATCAATAGAATATTGATAACCCAGGTCGGGCAATAAATCCTGATGATGAGGACCTAGGTGATGATGAGTTACTTAATCCACGACGGGCAGATGAGGTAGCAGCACCTGTGAACAGGAGAGATCGTCAAGCTAGAATGAGACCTGAACACCGAGCTGTGCAGGCTCCTTTTGATGATGATGATGATGATCTGGATGGAGCTGGTGCCACAGGGGCTATTATTCCTCCGCCCTTGTCACCCGAAGCCAAGTTCAATATCACTAGCACCATGATTCAGCTACTGCAACTTAAGGGGTTATTTGGTGGACTTGCAGGCGATGATCCGAATATGCATCTGATCAACTTTATCTCAACATGCAAGTTGTTTGACAATCCAGGAGTTGGACAGAATGTAATTTGACTGCGTTTATTTCCATTGTCTCTATCTGGAGAGGCAACTTTATGGTTGAACGGGCTAACTCCTAACTCTATTACTAATTAGAGGCAACTGAAAGACGCTTTCCTAGAAAGATTCTTTCCGTCATCCAAGAGAGCACAGTTACGAGATGAGATCAGTAATTTTCGACAGCTTCCAACTGAAGCTCTCCACGAAACATGGGAGAGGTTCAAGAAGAAGCTTATGCGGTGCCCAAATCATCAGATGATCAACATCCACTTGATGGAAATAATATACAGGGCGTTGAACTCGGTGACTAAGCCAGTGGTTGATAATGCTGGAAGTGGGTCATTCATGGACCTTACTTTTATTGAGGCTGGTGATATGCTGGATCGCATGACAAAGCAGAGTAGATCTTGGCATACCAGGGATTCTGAGGTAGCAAGCTCTACTGTATCTACGGGCATGACAGCAGAACAGAGGCGAAGAGAAGAGGAACGTGACCAAGATATGGCTCACATGAAAACTCAGATGGACCTTCTTACCAAGCATTTATTATCAGGGAAGACAGAAAAGGTCAAGCTTGTTGTATCGCAGGGAAGAGATAAATCTGATTCTGAAGAGGAAGTAAATTATTTGAATAATCAGGGGGGGTTTCGAGGCAATGCCCAAGAAAACCAAGGTCGGAACTATTATGATAAATCCAGATACAAGAATAAGACTGACAGAAGTGGTTTGTATGTTCCTCCTGGAAATCGTGAGGCCACGGCATCTGGCTCTGGGAAGATGTCCATGGAAGATATGATGGCTAAGCTGTTGAAAGGAGTGGAGGCAACCAACACGGGACTAGCTGAGGTAAAAAATAATTTGTCCTTAATAAATCAATTGGTTGACTCGTATTCCACTGCAATAAAACAGCTGGAACAACAAATGAGTCAACTATCAGCGATATTCAATCAAAGAAAAGCTGGCACCCTACCTAGCGACACCGTGCAAAATCCAAAGAATGATGGATCATGTATGGCTATTACTACCAGAAGTGGTAAGGTGTTGGAAAATCCATCCAAAGGCAAGCAGGTGGTTAATACTATATAAAAGAATGTGATTGAAGCAGATTGTGATGATTTTGTAGAAGATGAAAATCAGAATGAGAAAGTTCATGACACTACACCTAGACATCACCAGCCTGAAAAGATTGATAATCGGAAGCAAGATAAAAATGAAGTGGTGGAGAAAACTCTTCCCCTTCCACCACCACCTTTTCCTCAGAGACTGAAGAAGAAAGTTGATGACACCAGGTTCAGTAAATTCATGACGATGTTGAAGCAGCTGACTATTAATGTTCCTTTGGTGGAGGCGCTGGAACAGATGCCTGGGTACGCTAAATTCATGAAGGAACTTTTGACAAAGAAGCGGGCAGCAAGCTACGAGATGGCAGATAATGTTCATCATTGCAGTGCAATCGCTACAAGATCGTTTGTTCAGAAGAAGGCAGATCCTGGTGCTTTCACTATTCCTTGGACGGTTGGATCTTTGGATTTTGCTAAGGCGTTGTGCGATTTGGGTGCTAGCATCAATTTTATGCCGCTATCTATTTACAGAAAGTTGGGGTTGGGCGATCCTTCACCAACCAATATGCAGCTCGTGATGGCTAATAGGTCGGTAAAATGACCTGTTGGTATCTTATATGATTTATTGGTGAAGGTGTCTACCTTCATTTTTCCTGCAGACTTTGTTATTTTGGATTGCGAGGCGGATTCTAAAGTACCCATAATCTTGGGTCGTCCTTTCCTTGCAATAGGAAGTGTGCTTATTGATTTACGAGCCAATGAGCTTTTGTTTAGGATGAATGACGAAGTAGTTTGTTTTGATGTATGCAAATCAATGAAGCAGCCAAATAATATGAATGTGTTTTCTATAGATGACGTTTATCATGAGGATGCGAAGGAACTATCATTAGAAAAGCAGCCTACTGTTGAACCATTGTCTGCTGAGCGTTTGAATTTTGAGCGTGAGGATGTAGAAGATTATGAAGAAACTATTTGTGCTCTAACAGGAATAGGGTCCTATTCTCATACTCCTAAGAAGCTGGACCTTGATCTTAAGAATTGATCCTCACCACCAAAAAAACCATCCATTGAAGAGCCACCAGTGCTAGAATTGGAAGATCTACCCAGTTACCTAAAGTATGCATTTTTGGGAAGTGGTGATACACTTCCAGTTATTGTTGCGGATGATTTAGGTGAACAACAAGTAGAGGCTCTCATTTTTGTTCTAAAGAGGTACAAGAGAGCTATTGATTGGACTATTGATGATAAATTGGTATCCCTCCTAGGATATGTATGCACAAGATTCATCTCGAAGAAGATTGCGTGCCCACAATTAAGCATGAGCGTCGTCTGAATCCATTCAGAAAATGATGCACCATATATTTCGATGAAGTCCAAGTAATCGAGATGACTATGTCGTGCCGCGACAATAAATCAAGCGCTGCATGGGAGGCAACCCATCATTTTAATCGTTTTGTTTTACTAGGAGTTTTTTTTGTTAAATTAAAATCCAAAAAGAAGAGTCGAGCCACGACCAAAACTAAGGCGCTTGGTGGGAGGAAACCCATCCTTCTAATTGTGTTTGTTGCTTTTGATTAAGTATAGGTGCAAGACTTACAAAGGAGGGGATTAGTCCTAAAAATCATGATTTGAAAGTGAGCCATGCTAAGGGTGGTAAGCTAGGAATGATGGAGCAAATGCTATTGGTTAGGCATTGCTTATGCTAATCTAGGCAATGGACAAGGCAAGGCCTATGCTAATATAGGCAATGGACAAGGCAAGGCCTATGCTAATCTAGGCAATGGACAAGGCAAGGACTATACCATTGCCTATGCTCACTGCCTCACATAGGCAGCGGACAAGGCATTGCCTATGCAAATATAGGCAATACCATAGGCGCCGCCTATGCAAATCTAGGCAATACCATAGGCGCCGCCTATGCCATGGCCTATGCTCACTGTTTCAACTAGGCATTCACAAAGGCACCGCATATGCCCAACTAGGCATTGACAAAGGCGCAGCCTATGCCCAACTAGGCATTGACAAAGGCGCCTCTTATGCTAAGCATAGGCAAAGCATTAGGCGCCGCCTACTTATACCTTTTTGTCTCCTAACCCGATTTTACATGGATCAAACCCGACCCATGGCTTAGGCTATAAATAGATCTTCACCCTTAGACCAAAATGCAATTGTTTGCTCCATATAGGCGTCGCCCAAGCTTCCCCATTCTCTCAAAATTTTTCTTTTTGCTCATCTAATCTTGCAAGCTCATCTTCCGAATCCATCATCATGTAAGTTATTCTTTTATATTCCATAGTTGTTGAAATGCTACGTTTATAATGATTTATTAGATTTTGAAGTGGTGTGGTGATTAGAATATGGTTGGTTTGTTATGATACATCTAGTTGAGTGAAAGAATATGTGTGGGTGTTCTTGACTTTGTTCTGACTTGTATTTGATTGTTATACACTGTCATAGTTTTATGAAGTCAAAATTGTGAAGTTAATACATAATCTTGTAAGTTGAAAGCTTGAATGTTTGAATGACTCATTCATCGAGATAAAGATCATGATTGACCACAAGCATGAGACGTGGTAATTATTTCTATGCATTAACTTGATACAATCTCTATGTGGTAGTCTTGTTCAAAAAGTGTGTTAATCCAATGAAATAACATTGAAAAAGATAGTCAAGATTACATGAGAATATGACTGTGCTAAACATGTTGTTGGAACATATCGCCTAAATATATGTCGATGAAGTCTGAGTAATCGACATCACTCACTTAATTAGTCTTGGCAAACAAATTAAGTGTGGGGTGGTTCCATTACTGTTTGTATTTCGATTGAATCTTCTTAGATGAAGCTAACATGACTCTATTGTGATCTCAGGTAGAATGGCACCGAAAGAATGACAAGGAAAAGAAAAAGTGTCCACCTCGCAGAAAGGTCAAAAAAGGGGAAGAAAAGATCAAGCTGAGTCCTCCTCTCTACAAATACCTCGACGCACTTTCGGGATAAAGTGGGTCCTAGAGGAGGAAGGAAAGGAGTGGTACAAAAACAATAAAGTAAAAAAATATGTTCACGTGGATTTGATGCAGAAGGAGAGTCCAGCAAAGAGAGAGCTCCGCATTTTGGCTAAAATCATAGCGTTAAATCTTGATTTCATTTTTTGAGATATGGGGGAATGCAATCTTGATCTAACACGATAGTTCTATGCCAATTGGTCCCCAAAGACTACCGGAAGTGAAGTGAATATTCGGGGCCAAGTCTTGCAACTGAATGCGGAGTTCTTCAACTCTATTCTGGGTCTTCCATCCGTGGATCCTTCACCGCTCAAGGAGCTTTATCACAGACCAACCTACAGGGCAATCAGACACACACTGTGCGGAACAAGGTCAATGGCACGTTGGATTCGTCACAAGGATAATGGTCGGCACAATACCTTCTTGTATGTTTCCTTGAACAGAGAAGCTCGTATATGGTTGAGGATAGTCAACTCTTGCTTGATTCCTTGGACACAGTACACAAAGATCACACGTGATCGAGTATTCTTGGTGTATGCTCTGATGACAAATATTCCCATCAATATTGGTACGGTTATACGATCGTCAATGCGTAAAGCAAGGCTGCACAAAAGTTCCCATTTCAGCTTTCGCAATTTGTTGACTGCGATTTATGGAAGGAGCACATTGATGAGGAACCTACAGATCATAAACTTCCACACAACCCAAAGAAGGTTGATCTTACAAAAGTTAAAGAGCCTGAAACTGGTCATGGCATCAACCTTACCACTGCAGAGCGGCATGCTCGAGATGAAAGCTTCTTTTGCCATCTATATGGCATGACGAGGTTTACCATGATGAGTGGGGGTCGTGTTCCGACTGATGCAGAGCTTCAGAAGTTGGATTATGACTACCCGATGAATGAGCATGCGTGGGCTATGTGTGGAGTAGGGGTACATTTTGAGGAACCTCTCGATGATGATGTGCCGACTAACGATAATCGCCGACTGCCAGACTCAGACGTGAAGGACAACTCTGATGACGACGACACTGATGATGATTCCGACGCAGGGGGTATGACCCCAGACATAGAGGAAGAGTCCGACTAATCAGGTTCTCCTTATTTATTTTCCACTAAGGGAAGTGTGTCCAGTCTAAGTGTGGGGTGCTAGTATTTGTATGTTGTATGGTAATTCTTTGCCTACATTTGTTCTTGTTTGTTAATTAGTCGTAATTAGTTATTAAATTCTAGATTTTTTTTAGATTTTGCATGAAATTATTCTGATAGACGGCATGGTAGTATAACAAGAGTTTGTGCTAAATCATTACTATTGAGACATTTAGGCTCTACGTGTGACTCACTGTGTGATAATTGTGTGGTTTAATTCATTCATCTGTTGGGTCAAGAGTCTATATTGCTCCCAATAAAGTTGACCATGTGCCTTATGTGTGTGAGGTTATAGTATATTCTGTGTTGTGACTGATGCTAGAACTTGCCTGGTGTGTGTGTAAAGCAAAATAAAGTGTGTGAGTTTAGGAGATGATTTAGGCATTTCTTTGGCAGCCTGTAATTGTTTACCTTCTTTTTACCTACCTTTGTACATTATCCTAGTTAACCCCCTTTGAGCCTTTAGCTATTTTCTTTGACAGCCTCATATATAGCCTAATCCATTTTTTTTTCAAGACCATAATTTGATCCAAATTCCTAAGCGCTTTAAATTGTAGAGTCATGTGACAAAATAAGAGGAAATTGGGTGAGAGTGATGCCTCAGAGTGTATTGGCACTTGAAATTGTTGTGAAAAAGAGTGGCTATCATAGAGGTGTTTTATAAAAAAAAAGAGAAAAGAAAAAAAAGAAATAGAAAAATAAAAAGATAGTTGTGTTTATAATTGAATAACAAAATAGGTTAAAAGGGGTGGTAGATGAAAGGAAAGTAGAGGGGTTGTTTAAAAGAGAGTGTTAATGACACAACGTAGTGTATTAAAGCGCTTAGGGAACATAGTCACTATTTCTGGCCAAAATAGTCCTACCTGTCCCTTAGCCTACATTACAACCAGTAAAGACCTATTTGATCCTAAGCGTAGCATTCTGATATTAGTAGAGCATTACACTAAGGGCAAGCCTATGGTCATCAGTTGCAACATAAGAATTCTTTGTGAGAGTGAGAGCAAGGAGAGTCTTATACCCATGTTTCGAATAATACAAAACTTTTGAGTGATTATGGGTAATATCTTGTGTGAGACACACATGGTTGATGATATTTGGGTAGTGTTATAAGATTCTTTGTGGCTTAACTTGTGGATACGAATTAACCATCCTCATGAGTCTATGTTGGAGGTTAAATTGTTTCTAGGAGTGATCAAGAATCCTACTCTTTGTTAATGATTGTCGTGCATGTCTTGTTGAACATTTTGTGTTGCTACTGTGAAATTCTAGTTAGATGTTTGCATGGACGTAATATTTTGTTCGAGGACGAACAAAGATTTAAGTGTGGGGTGGTGATGTTGGGCGTATTTATACCCTTAAGAACCATAATTTACCCATATTTTAGCTAAGTTTTGAGGATAAAATATATAATTCCTGCACTTTTAGTCCAGTTTCTTTTAAGTGAGCTAACCTATGTGATTAGCATGTTTTCAGGTATTAATGATGAAGATTTCAGCACTTTGTGGACCTTTGGGCAGCGAAGGAAAACTTCATATAAGAGGGAAGGCAGCTTTTGGAAGCTTGTGGACTGAATGTGATGCATGGAGAACTTGTCCCAGGCAAAATCAGTATTTCTAAATACTTAGGGATGCAGCAGTAACTTAGTAGGACAAGGATGTTATAAAAACCTTATTTGCTGAATTTTTCAGCATTGATTCATTCATTCGATCACTTTTCATTATTCAGTTTATAGACTCTGTAAGTTTAAGACAGAGAAAAATGCTAAGGCTACACGAAAAAACGTCAACCTCTTGTTTGACGCCAAACTCATCCCCATCGTGAGATTATTCTAACTTTGGTATGATGATGATGTCTTCTTTGATTTCCGTCGTATCCATGAGTAGATAAACTTCTCTGTTGGGGTTATGGAAACCTTGTAAGATACTATTTGTTGCTATGAGTTTGTGAATTCTTGATGTGTATGCTACTTATATCATTACTCTCTTCGTTTTAATTAAATTCTCATGGTTGCAAACATAGAGAACATGCCATTATAGAATTAACTTGTTCGGGAGAAAAGTTACATGTTTGGAAAAGAGAGTGTGACAAGGAAATAGGGCTTCTAACCTCTATTTACACGTTAATGCCTTAACCGGATTAACTTCTTGAAGAATTTGTACCATTTGTTATACACTTTAGGATCGGGAGAGCTAAAGTGAAATAAATCCTTGATGGTTGGGAAACACTTGGATTTAGAATTAGAATACGATTCTCTATAAGTGCATGCATGTCTAAATTCCGCGTTACTCATAGTTAATAGAGAAGTAGAAACTACAAGGTGGACATAACCCTAACTTATTATTCTCTGTGATTAACCTTTACTAAACAAATCATTCATTCGTTACTTTGATATTATTAATTCACGCCTAAATCAAAACCCCCCTTTTTCGTGGAATTTTCGACCAACAGTCTACTAACAATTGCAACACTTAGTGACCAAGTATTCCCTGTGGGATTCGACACCCAACCCAGTTGGGTTCTATATTTGACAGCGATTGCTTACACTTTTTAACGAGAGCTGTAGTTTGGGCGTTATCAGAGATGAGACAGCTCATTTGAGTTGGCAGGTATTTCAGGATGCATTTCTAGACAGGTTCTTTCTATATGAAATGAGAAAAGCTAAGGTAGAGGAATTTTTGAACCTGAGGCCGAGCCCAATGACAGTGAAGGAGTACCACCTTAAGTTCAATCAGTTGACTAAGTATGCCCCTGATATGATGGCTGACCCTAGGGCAAGTATAAGTAAGTTTGTTACTGGAGCATCTGGTTTGGTAGTCAAGGAGTGTAGGACTACCATGCTTATTGGAGACATGGATCCTGCTAGGTTGATAATTCATGCCCAGCAGATTGAGGCAGAAAATTTAATGTAAAAAGATAAGGGAAATAAGAAGGGTAGAACTGGGTAGTTTGAGTATGGCCAGGCTAGGTTTGGAGGGGGAAATTGTTCGCAATTCCAGAATCATGCATTTATGACATCACCATCTTCAGCTAGTGCTCCCACTCATTGAGCTAGGAAGGAGCTGTGGGGTAAGTCTTCTATGCCCAGATCTCAGAATAATGTTAGTGGAAAGCCCAGTTATCCTCAGTATGCTAAGTATGGTAGAAATCATCCTGGTAAGTGCCTATTGGGACAAAAAGGTTGTTATAGTGGTGGTAAATTAGGAAATAGAATCAAATAATGTCTGCATGCTAAGTAGGGAAATAGGGATGCTCGTCCACAAACTCAGGCTACTAGTGCACCAGCTCCTCTAGGTCACCCAGTTTCTCCTTAGGGCGCATCATCCAGTACCAGTGGCGGTCAGTGCCAGAATAGGTTTTATGCTTTACCACCCCATCAGGAGCAGAGGATTCACAAGATACTGTTACTGGTATGATTCGTGTCTTTCATTTGTATATTTATGTGCTGCTAGACCCCTAGTCGAGTTTCTCTTATGTGACCCCATTAGTTATAGTTAATTTGAAATGGGTCCTAAAAAACTTTCTGAGCCTTTTTTGGTTTCTATCCCAGTGGGTGAGTCAATTATTGCCAAACTGATCTATAGAAAGTATCCTATCACTGTCCTTCATAAGATTATGTTAGCAGACTTAATAGAGTTAGATATGATTGACTTTGACCTTATTCATGGCATGGATTGGCTCTATTCCTGTTATGCATCCATAGATTATCGCACTCGACCGGTGAAGTTACAGTTTCCAGGTGAACCAGTCTTTGAGTAGGAAGGTAATTCAGTGTCTCCAAAGAGTCATTTTATATCCTATTTTAAAGCCAGAAAGTTGATCTCAAAAGGGTGTATCTATTATCTAGTTCGAGTCAGAGACACTAAGTATGAGACTTCAACAGTTCAGTCAGTCCATGTAGTCAATAAGTTTCCTGATATTTTTCCTGAAGATTTTCCAAGGGTACCTCTCGATAAGGAAATAGAATTTGGTATCGGCCTTCTCCCAGACACTCAGCCTATCTTTATTCTCTCATATTACATGGACCCAGCCGATCTTAAATAGTTAAAAGAGTAGATTAAAGATCTACTAGATAAAGGTTTCATAAGGCCCAGTGTTTCTCCATGAGGCGCTCCCATCCTATTCGTGCAAAAGAAAGATGGTTCTTTGCGAATGTGCATTGACTATCGTCAACTGAATAAAGTCACGGTCAAAAACAAATATCATCTTCCTAGAATTGATGACTTATTCGCTCAACTCCAAGGTGAAAGTCACTTCTCCAAGATAGACCTTAGATCCGGCTATCATCAGCTTAGAGTAAGGGAATGTGATATTCCAAAGACAACTTTTAGAACCCGTTATGGTCATTTTGAGTTTCTGGTCATGTCCTTCGGATAACAAATGCCCCAGCAACCTTCATGGACTTGATGAACAGAGTGTTCAAACAGTATCTGGACATGTTTGTCATAGTCTTTATCGATGATATTCTTGTCAATTCTCATAGTGAGGATGATCATGCAGACTATCTTAGAATTATGTTGCAAACTCTTAGAGATCACAAGTTTTTTGACAAATTTAGCAAATATTAATTTTGGCTAAGATTAGTAGCTTTCATCGGTCATATTATTTCCAGTGAGGGTATTAGGGTTGATCCCCAAAAGACAGAAACAGAAAGAATTTGGTCTAGACCTATCTCTCCGTCAGACATTAGAAGTTTCTTAGGTTTAGATGGCTATTACAAATGTTTTGTTGAGGGTTGCTCATCTATTATGTCCCCTATGTCTAGATTGACTCAGAAGAAAGTTAAGTTTCAGTGGTTAGATTCCTGCGAGAAGAGTTTTCAGGAGTTGAAGACTCGACTCATATCAGCCCCAGTTTTAGCATTACTTGATGGTATATATGGATTTGTTGTTTATTGTTATGCCTCTGGAATCGATCTGGTTTGTGTTTTGATGCAGAAAGGTAAAGTCATAGCCTATGCCTCTAGACAGCTTAAGCCTCGTGAAAAGAATTACCCTACCCATGATCTTGAGTTAGATGATATTGTATTTGCATTAAAAATCTAGAGGCACTATCTTTACGGGGTGTATATTGATGTGTTCACGGATCATAAAAGCTTACAATATGTGTTTACTCAGAGAGAGTTAAATCTTCATCAGCGAAGGTGGTTAGAATTATTGAAAGATTATGATATGAGTGTGTTGTATAATCTGGGAAAGGCCAATGTAGTGATAGACGCCCTTAGTAGATTGTCCATGGGAAGTGTTGGTTATGTGGAGAATGATAAGAAGGAACTAGTTTAGGAAGTTCATCAATTAGCAAGGTTGGGTGTGAGATTGGTTGATTCAGCTGAAGAAAATGTTTGGGTTCAGAGTAGTTCTGAATCTTCTCTAGTTCCAGAAGTGAAAGAGAAGCAGGATAAGGATTATAGTTTGGTCAAACTGAAAGAGTCAGTTAAAGACCAAACGGTAGAGGTTTTCTCCCAAGAGGGAGATGGCGTGTTCAGGTACCAGAGTAGATTGTGTGTGTTATGTGTTAATGATTTGAGGCAGCGGATCATGGCAGAAGTGCATGGTGTGCGTTATTCCATTCATTCGGGTGCCACCAAGATGTATCGCGATTTGTGGGAAGTCTATTGGTGGAATGGTATGAAGAAAGACATAGCAGAATTTGTAGCCAAGTGTGCAACTTATCAACAAGTTAAGGTAGAGCACCAAAGACCTGGTGGTACATTGCAAGAGTTTGGTATCCCCACTTGGAAGTAGGAAGAGGTGAATATGGACTTTGTGACTGGATTACCCCATTCGCGTCATCAGCATGATTCAATTTGGGTTACTGTAGACAGATTGACTATGTCAGCGTATTTCTTGCCAGTTCACACATCCTACATAACTGAAGATTATGTTAAGCTATATATCAAGGAGTTGGTTAGACTGCATAGAGTTTCTTTGTCCATCATCTCAGATAGGGGTACTCAGTTTACCTCTCAGTTTTGGAAAGCCTTTCAGAAGGGTCTTGGTACCCAAGTTCATCTCATTTTGGCTTTTTATCTGCAGATGGGTGGTCAGGAAGAGAGGAACATTCAGACGTTAGAGGATATATTGAGGTCATGTGCTTTTTATTTCAAAGGCAATTGGGATAACCACTTGCCGTTAATTGAGTTTGCCTATAATAACAGTTACCATTCTAGTATTCAGATGGCCCTGTTTGAAGTTCTTTATGGGTGGAGATGTAGATCACCAGTCGGTTGGTTCAAAGTGGGTGAGGCCGCTTTGATTGGGCTAGATATGGTGTTTGAAGTTATGGAGAAAGTTTAGTTGATTCGAGAGAGATTGAAAGTAGCTCAGGTTTGTCAAAAGTCTTATGCAAACGTAAGAAGGAGAGATCTTGAGTTTGAAGTAGATGATCTTGTTTATTTGAAGGTTTCACCTATGAAAGGAGTGAAGATATTTAGAAAAAAGGAAAGCTTAGTCCCCGATACGTAGGCCAATACAAGATTTTGAGTCATGTAGGGAAGGTAGCGTATGAGCTTGAGCTACCCGCAGATTTATCCTCATTTTATCCCGTGTTCCAGGTGTCCTTATTGAAGAAGTTCATGGATGATTCAGCTATTGTAGTCCCTTTAGAGAGTATAGATATTCAGAATATCCTTTCATACGAAGAACTTCTAGTAGAGATTCTTTATTATCAGATCCGTCGACTAAGGAACAAAGAAGTTCCCTTGGTCAAAGTTTTGTGGAGGAATCAGTCCGTTGAGGGTGCTACTTGGGTAGCAGAAGCAGACATACGTACCAAGTATCATCATCTCTTCTCCATGAACTCAGATTCATCCGAAGGTAACAGTCTTCCTTAATTCGGTTCTTTTCCAATCTCAGATTCAGCTATATAGTTATCTTCATGTAAATTCATGCACTCACAGATTTGCTCAGTGACTCAATATATTTTAGATTTAATCATGCAGTTTGTTTCAGTTTTGCATGCCAGCATATAGCCTCAGATCCTTAGTATTTTTAGTTTATCTAGACATATTCGAGGATGAATGTTCCCAAGCGGGAGATATTGTAATACCCCGTACTTTTTCCTAGCTCATTTTATCCTCTAGTGTGTCAAGGGTTATCTTTGAAAATGAATAACTTTTGATACCTGTAGAATTTTCAAGCTCTAGACCCACCAATATGTATATAATTGGCTCAGCTTTCCAGCGATACCAATTTCTCCTAAATCCAATACTCGATTGAGAAGTTATGACATTTTTAGGAAAACAGTATGGCTTTTTGACAGGCATCGCATCGCGGTGAAGTCCCAGTTCCCATTCGTCAATTTCCAGTGGCTCACCGCGATAGTATCATGTCGTGGTGATGGCTTAAATGGCATTTCAGTTGCTTACTGCGATAGCTCCACGTCGCGTTAAAAGTCTAGTTTCCATTCATCCTTTTTCCAGTAAGGCGATGCGATTTTACCGTGTCACGGTAATGGACAAAACTGGGCTCGTCCCTTTTCCAGTGAGTGATCGAGATTGTGGCGTATCATGGTGGGTAACCAAATCGGGGTTTTCCTAGTCGTGATTTAATTTCTAGAAAGGGAAGTTTGGTAAATTCCACTCACCCTAATTCATAAAAACAAAGGATAAAACCTTATTATGAGCATATTACAACCTTTATTCACAAAATCCTCTCCAAGAAAACCCTAGAACTCAAAGCTTCATCTCCAAGAAATCCAATTTCCTCCATTCATTCTTCAAGATAGCTAAAAATTAGAGGTTCCCAATTCAAGATAATCAAGAATCCATCTTCAAGAGAACAAATAGGAATCCAAAAATCAAGTGTTCTCATCAATTGCATCAATTAAGGTATATGGGATTCATGAACAAGGATAATCATTTCATCCTTGTGCCCAAAACTAGTTTTAATTACATATTTACATGATTTTGTATGAATATACATGAGTTTCAAATTAGGGTTCATACCCATTACTGTTATTTGAATGATTATGAGATTTCAAGTGATTTAGAAGTTGAATTGCATATCTATTTTCGTATTTTCTTGCATATTGCAATAACACTCAGTTGCTAAGTAACAAAAATTCGCAGCTATAACTATGGACATCATCTCTGATTTAGGGAGGTGCACATACACATGACAAATATACAATCTCCTTGGCAACATTCATGAACTCTCTGCTCTTTTTTTCAAACAATCACAGGTTTCTCTCTGTCTAAATAACATATACAAGCTCTGAGTACATCACCCTTAATACGTGAGCTCATTTGGAGTCCCTTCTAGTATTGGAAAACATCTAGTTTACATGTTGAGTTGTTCATATATTGAGCCCACTTAGTAGTTGTCTACTGTTGCATATCCATACATAAAGAGAATTTCGGATCAATTTGCAAGCCCAATCTTTTAGCTATAATCATTTTTCCCTATATAAGATACTATGTAATGAATCTTAATTTTTTTTCCTGTTGCATTATTATACATAATTGCCTTCTATGGGACTCTAGGTACAACAGGCGAGATAGCATAGTAAATTTGATGAATGACACTCTTGCATGGTTGATAATTAGAAAGATGTAATAAATTAGGATAGAAGCAAGAATACTCTTAACTAACCAACATGCTTGTTTATGTACTTGTAGAACCTCAAGTTGCTACCCTTTTATGTCGGACGCATAGACCTACAACCTTTCTTGCTTATTGGTAATATCCTAAAGAGACTTTCCTAAAGTTGCTTTGTTTTATAGAAGTATACCGGTGAGGTTAGGAGTGCAAACATGTTCCCAAGCTACCAAAGACTTCTTTGGGATTAAACCACTACCTCACCATAGGTAACTCCTGTTGTTAGCATCTATAAGATTAAAAACTTTAATTGGAATAGAGAAGAATTAAGCCCAATAAGATTGGATACTAAAAATAACTAATTGTATAAGTTGAGTCCTATTGGCATAGGATAGGTTTTTTGTTTTCTGTGAAAGTATTCTAGATGTGATTCTGTCTAATTGTAACATCCAGAGTTTGTACCCCAAACGCTACACAATGTTTACGACCCCGAAGGACCACAAGCTAACCCATGACTGATATCTGTTGTGAGCCTTGAATAATAACAATGTAATAAATACAAAAATTAGGTTGAAATGCCATAAGATTCTAAATCTGAAATACTGATAAAGAATATCAACTGTAACAATAATCTGCAAAATTGAATAAAGTTTAGTCTGAAAAGCCTCTAACTGAACTGTCTGAATATGGAGTTGATGGGACAAGCCCCCAACTAACTCCGACTACTGAAATACTGAAGTTACTAAAAATACTAAAATAACTGCATAACCTCGATAGATGAGAACTCACTATTGAATCTGACACTGTTGGCAGAATCTGAATCTGTCTATGCGCGGTCAGAAATCTGAGCGTCCGAATCTATGATATGAGACATCATAGCGCAAAGAAAGAGTATGTGTCAATACATGGAATGTACTGGTATGCTAGATGAGGTAAGACCGAATGTAAGGGTTCATATGTATGAACAATAATTGACCGAATGATATAGAGTAACTGAATATGAGAGTACATGGATAACTAAAACTGCTGTAAATACTGAGTATCTAATACTGTGTATATACGTATATACTGTAACTGAACTTTTACTAAAGCTGGTTGACTGTAACTGATAGTCCTGATTCTGTAGAAATGAACTGAGTTATATACTGAGACTAAAACTGAAACTGTGGGAGGTAGTCATCGAACCAACATGCCCCAAATAAGATAACTAGGGTCCAACCTATAACCCCAGTTAGAAGAGTGTCAGTACCGTGGCACGGGTAAAGACAACTGAAGAGTTACCCTCATCTGGAAGGTACTCTAATGACAACGGTGGAACCCTTAACTGGTAGGTTATAACATCTTATCAGCCCTCAACTGACAGGTTGATGTCTCAACCTACGTTTGTTGCGCAGTTCAAGAACGCAAGGACTGCTTTTAAGGATCACACCCTCTACTGGTGAGCCCCCATCCTTGGGTTCACTTGGTGCTGAATCCTACTCCCAACTGAATGGACACTGAATGATCCCCCATCATTGGGTTCACTTGGTGCTGAATCCTACTCCCAACTAAATAGACACTGAACTGATTATACTGAGCTGAACTAGACTGATACTGAGTTCTGTAACTGACTGAGTACTACTGTTTCATGTCATGACTGAGACTATTCTATAACTACTGTAGCTCTAGGTAAACTGCTAGATTTTTGGGTATTGAATACCCCCAGGACTCGATAGCATGAAAGTAAAGCATAGCATGATCTTGAGAAACATAACAATGTACACTTGTTTATAATTTATTCATAGAGACATTGTATCAAACACATGTAGAGCATAAGCTTGTACATATACTAGCATGTCATGATTTCACCATTTAATTCATATGGACATCCTATCAACCACTTGGGGAGAACAACATAATGCACATAATCATAGATATCATATAACTATTGCAACTACAATGCCCAAACTTGCAAATTCAAGGATTATAACATGGAAATTATGCAATTCAACATACATGCTATTTCAATTTCATGGAAACCACAATTAATCATTGATTGAAACTCAATTAATGTCATGAACATGAATACAATCCAATTTCAAGCATATAAATAATAAATCAAAAATCTCATGGTTTAAAAAATGGATTCTTGGACTCTATAGGTGAAAGGAACCCATAAATGAACACCTAACATACCTTGGAATGTTAATTCTTGAAGGTTCTTGGAGGAATTCTTGAGTTTGTTCTTGAATTATTGAAGCTAGGGCTTTGTATCTTGAGAGAGAATGTTTTAATTCTTGAGAGAAAGTGAGGAAATAATGATATAATAGGGTATTTACGGCTTTAATCCCATGTTTAGGCTAACTGGGTTAAGGGAAAAGTACTTAAAAGCCCCTGGAATTAAAACTCGGAATTAACTGAAAAATTCCAATTTGGCATGCTGGCGCGATACGGCGCTATCGCACTGTGTCACTGGAATTTACACAACTGCGATGTAGAAGCTTGGCGCGACGCGGTGGAATCACGTTTCTTCACTGCATAGGAATTTTACCCTTGGCGCGACGCACCATGATCGCGACGAAACACTAGAAAATGATACTTTGGAATTTGGCTGGTAGCACGACGCGATGGTATCGCGGAACTCCACTGGAAATCGCCAAATGCCACTTGGCCTGGCTTTGCGACGCGTTGAAGTGCCAGTTGGCACACTGTTTTACAAAATATGCTATAACTTCTCACCGAGTATTGGATTTAGGCAAATTTTATATTGTTGGAAAACTGATTGAATTTCCTACGCAATGGCAGGCTCTATACTTTAAAATACTGAGTATTTTAAAATTTTATATATGAATACTCATGTACTGAGAGTTAAATTAAGTTAAGGGAGTACGGGGTATTACAATATTTTCCCCTTGGGAACATTCGTCCTTGAATGAGATTGATTAAGCTGAGAAATATTGATGGACTGAGTTTAGACAGTAAACATGCATATCTGATGATAGGCATATTTACACGCCTAAAGTACTATAATTGACCCATATTTTAGCTAAGTTTTGAGGACAAATTATATATTTCATGCACTTTTAGTCTTTTTTCCTGTAAGTGAGCTAACAAACATGATTAGGAGGTTTTCAGGTATAAATGATGCAGAATTCAGCATTTTATGGATAACTTAACGCCAAAGAAAGCTTCACGAAAGGAGGAAAGAAAAACTTGGACGCCAAGGACCAAAGGTGGCGCATGGAAAATCTGTCCCGGGCAAAAACAGCAATTCTAAAGACTTTGGGGACTAGCAGTAACTTATTAGGAGTAGGATAATGATGCAGTAACCCAGTAGGATTGGGTTAAGTAATGCAGTAGCTTAGTAGGAATAGGATAGGAGTATTATAAATACCCTATTCTACTAGAGATTTTGAGAATATGCCCATTACTTTTAACTCTGAAAATAATTCTTCTACTTTTAATTCTACTTTTTATTCATCTATTCAATTCTTAATTTCCACAACAAGAGAAACGTTACTCTGCAAGGGAGTTTGCGCCTAAAACGCCACACCACACCTTACTACACGAGATTTTCATTGTGGTATATTAATAATGTCTATTGTGATTTCCTTCGCACTCATGGGTAACTAAACTTCTCTGTTGGGGTTATGGAAGCCATATGAGATACTATCTATTGCTATGAGTTTGTGAATTCGTGACACGTATGTTGCTTATATCATTATTCTCTTCATCTTAATCTAAATTCTTTGTGGTTGCAAACGCATAGAATACTCCAGTATAGCATTAACTTGTTCGAAAGAAAAGTTATATGTCTGGAAAAGAGATAATGTCAAGGTAATAGGGCACCAACCCCTGTTAAAAAGTTAGTGTCGTAACTGGATTAACCTCTTGGAGAATTCGTACTGTTAGATACGCTTTAAGCTCAAAAGAGTTAAAGTGAAATAGTCCTGGTTAAGGTCGAAAGACACCTGGATTTACCATCGAATACAATTCTCTATAAGCGCATGCATGTCTGAATTCCGCACAACTCATAGCCAATAGAGACGTACAACTCATAAGGTGGACATAACCCCAACTTCTCAATTCTCATTGATCAAAAACCAACCAAGAAAACCATTTTTACTCCTTTATTTGATGTTTTTATTACTTTGTTTACATTACTTGCACGTTAAAATCCCCCCTTTTTACAAGACTTGATCCAAAAGTCTAGTAATCTTTGCTTACTCATTGACCGGCTATTCCCTGTGGGATCGATACCCAACCCAGTTGGGTTATATATTTGACAACGACCATTTTACACTCTTATGAGAGCTGTAGATTGAGCGTTATCAAAAATTGGCGCCGTTGCCGGGGAATACAGTTGTCAACTAAGTTTGTGATAGTTACTAGACCCTTTGGTCAAAGATTCTCAGATTTTACTTTTAGTTGTTGTTTTTGTTTTATTCAGGTTTTGTTCAGTGCATGCCAAATACTCAAAGTTCTGGTCAACCGTTATTACCTATCAATCCTGAACCACATCATATTGGCAAAATGGATGCACAACGTGACATTGAAAGAAGGGCTACTCAACAGGAGAAAGCTAGATTAGCTATGTTGGCAGCCACTCAAGTGCATCAACAGAATATTGATAATCTAGGCCGTGCAACAAATCCTGATGATGAGGACTTGGGTGATGAGGAGCTACTGAATCCTAGGCATACTGCTGAGGTGGCAACACTTGCTAACAAAAGAGATCGTCAAGCTAGATTTAGACCTGAACGCCGAGCTATGCAGATTCCTTTTGATGATGATGATGACGATCTGGATGGAGCTGGTGCCACAGGAGCTATTATTCTTCTTCCATTGGCACCCGGAGCAAAGTTCAATATTACTAGCGCCATGATTTAGCTTTTGCAACTCAAGGGATTATTTGGTGGACTAGCAGGCGATGATCCGAATATGCATCTGATCAACTTTATTTCTACATGCAAGTCATTCGACAATCCTGGCGTTGGGCAGAATGCAATTCGACTACGCTTATTTCCATTGTCTCTGTCTGGGGAGGCAACTCTATGGTTGAATGGGCTGACTCATGATTCTATTACTAATTGGAGGCAATTGAAAGACGTTTTCCTAGAAAGATTCTTTCCGCCATCCAAAAGAGTACAGTTGAGAGATGAGATCACCAATTTTCGACAGCTTCCAACGGAAGCTCTCCACGAAACATGGGAGAGGTTCAAGACGAAGCTAATGCGGTGCCCAAACCATCATATGACCAATGTCCACCTAATGAAGATACTATACATATCCTTGAATTCAATAACTAAACCAGTGGTGGATAATGCGGCTGGAGGATCATTTATGGACCTCACCTTTGTTCAGGCAAGCAATATGCTAGACCGGATGACAAAGCAAAGTAGACCTTGGCACACCAGGGATTCTGAGGTAGCAAGCCCCACTTTGTCTATTGGCATGACTATAGAGCAGAGGCGTAGACAAGAGGAATGTGATCAAGATATGGCGCACATGAAAACACAAATGGATCTTCTTACAAAGCATCTATTATCAGGGAAGACCAAAAAAGTCAAAGCGGTTGCGTCAAAAGGAAGAGACTAATCTGATTCTGAAGAAGAAGCCAACTACTTGAACAATCAGGGGGGTTTCCAAGGCAATGCCCAAGGGAACCAAGGTCGGAACTATTATGATAAATCTGGATACAAGGACCGCGATCAAGGTAGTTGGAAGAATCAGACTGACAGGAGTGGTTTGTATATTCCTCCTGGAAATCGTGAGGCCACGACATCTGGTTCGGGGAAGATATCTATGGAAGATATGATGGCCAAACCGCTGAAAGGAGTGGAGGCAACCAATATGGGCTTAACTGAGGTGAAGAACAATTTGTCTTCAATGAATCAATTGGTTAATTCGCATTCCACTTTAATAAAGCAGCTGAAGCAGCAATTGAGTCAACTTTCAGCAGCATTCAACCAAAGGAAAGCTGGAACGCTACTTAGCGACACAGTGCAAAATCCAAGGAATGATGCATCGTGTATGGCTATTACTACCTGGAGTGGTAAAGTGTTAGAAAGTCCATCCAAAGGAAAGCAGGTGGTTGATGATGTAGCGGATAATATTATTGATGCAAAATGTGAAGAGGCAGAATAAGATGAAGTGAGCACTCATGACGTCACTCCTAGACGTCTGCAGCCTGAAAAGATTGATAGTTGGAAGCAAGATAAAAAGAAAGTGGTGGAGAAAACTATTCCCCTTCCACCACCACCTTTTCCGTAAAGACTGAAGAAGAAAGCTGATGATACCAGGTTCAGCAAATTCATGACTATGTTGAAGCAGCTGACTATTAATTTTCCTTTGGTGGAAGCGCTAGAGCAAATGCCTGGGTACGCAAAATTTATAAAGGATCTTTTAACAAAGAAGCGGGCAGTAAGTTATGACTTGGCAGATGAGGTTCATCATTGCATTGCGATTGCCACGAGATCGTTAGTTCAAAAGAAGGCAGACCCTGGTGCTTTCATTATTCCTTGCACAATTGGATCGTTGGATTTTGCTAAGGCATTGTGCAATTTGGGAGCTAGCATCAATTTGATGCCACTATCTATTTATAGAAAGTTGGGGTTGGGAGACCCTACACCAACCAATATGCAGCTCGCAATGGCAGATAGGTCGGTAAAATGACCTGTTGGTATCTTGAATGATGTGTTGGTGAAGGTGTCTACCTTCATTTTTCCTGCAGACTTTGTGATTTTGGATTGCGAGATGGATTCTGAAGTTCCCATAATCCTGGGACGTCCTTTCCTTGCAACAGGATGTGTGTTTATTGACATGAGCGCTAATGAGCTTTTATTTCGGTTCAATGACGAAGTGGTCCGCTTTTATATATGCAAAGCAATGAAGAAGCCCAACGATATGAATGTGTTCTCTGTAGCTGATGTTCATTATGAGGATAAGAAAGCATTACCTATAGAGAAACAGCTTACTGTTGAGCCATTGTCTGTTGCGCTGCTGAATGTTGAGAATGAGGACGATGAAGATTATAAAGAAACTATGTGTGCTCTAACAGAAATAGGGTCCTATTCTCATACTCCTAAGCAGCCGGACCTTGATCTTAAGAATCAACCGTTACCAACAGCGAAGACTTCTATTGAAGAGCCCCCAGTGCTAGAATCGAAAGAGCTCCCCAATTATCTAAGGTATGCATGCTTGGGAAGTAGAAATACACTTCTGGTGAGTGTGACAGATGATTTAAGTGAACAGCACGTAGAGGCTCTCATCTCTGCTCTGAAGAGATACAAGAGAGCTATGGGTTGGACTATTGATGATATAATTGGTATCCCTCCTGGGATATGTATGCACAAGAGTCATATCGAAGAAGATTGCATGACTATAAGTAAGCATCAGCATCGTCTGAATCCATTCAGAAAACGATGCCCCATCTATCTCGATAAAGTCTAAGTAATCGAGATAGCTATGTCGTGCCGCGACAATAAATCAAGCGCTTGGTGGGAGGCAACCCATCGTTTTAAATTATTTTGTTTTCTTAAGATTTTGTCGAGCCACGACCAAAACTAAGGCGCTTGATGGGAGGCAACCCATCGTTCTAATCGTTTTTGTTGTTTTTGAGTAAATGTAGGTGCAAGAGGTGTAAAGGAGGAGATTGGTTTCAAATTTTAATTTGGAAGTATTGCATGTTGAAGGTGGTAAGTTAGGAATGAAGAATCAAAAGGCTATGGGTTAGGCATTGCCTATGAAAATATAGGCAAAGAACAAGGCAAGGCCTATGTAAATCTAGGCCACGAACAAGGCAAGGCCTATGCTATGGCCTAAGCTCTCGGATTCTAGAGTGCCATAGCATAGGTGCCGCCTATGCTTAACAATGCCATAGCATAGGCGCCGCCTATGCAAAAGCATTTTGCCTATGAATCTCATGTGCCATGGCATAGGCGTCGCCTATACCTAACAATGCCATGGCATAGGCGCCGCCTATGCTCAACAATGATTTGCAAAAGGCGCCGCCTATGCCAAGCATAGGAAAAGCAAAAGGCGCAGCCTATGGTCACTTTTGGTCTCCAAATCCGATTCCAAATGGGTCAAAACCCGACCCAAGCTTGTCCTATAAATAGAACCTTAGTCTTAGAACAAAAATGCATTGCAAATTCAACCTAAGTGCCGCCTACCTCTCCAAAATCTCTCAAAAATTTTCCTTTTGCTCTTTTACTTTGCAAGAACATCTTCCGAGGCCATCAACCAAGTAAGTACTTCTTTGTTCTTCTTTTATATTCCGTAAGTACTACACTACTACGCCTATAATGAATTGTTAAATCTTGAAGTAGTATTGGTGATTTGAATGTGGTTGATTTGTTGTGATACATCTCGTTGAGTGAAAGAATACGTGTGGGTGTTCTTGATTTTGTTCCGACTTGTATTTGATTGTTATACACTGTCATACTTTTGCGGAGTCGACATGGTGAAGTTAATTGCATAATCTTCAAAATTGAATGCTTGAATGTTTGAATGACTCGTTCATCGAGATATAGATCATGATTGAATACAAGCATGAGATGTTGTGATTATTTCTATGCCATAAATTGATACGATATCTATGTAGTAGTTTTGTTCAAAAGATGCATTAGTCCAAACACGAAAGCATTGTCAAGATTGCATAACGTTAAGAGGACATGAAAGTATGACTGTGCTGAACATATTGTTGGAACATATCACCTAAATGTATGCCGATGAAGTCTGAGTAATCGACATCATTCACTTAATTAGTTTGTGTCAACAAATTAAGTGTGGGGTGGTGCCACTATTTTTTGTTTGTCGATTGAATCTTCCGAGATAAAGCTAACATGACTTTATTGAGATCACAGGTAGAATGGCACAAAAAGGACGACAAGGAAAAGAAAAAGCAACCACTTCACAAAAAGGCCAGAAAAGGGGACGAAAAGAGCAAAGTGAATCCTCCGTGCTGGAAATACCTCGACGCACTCTTGGAATCAAGTGGGGTACTTATGAGGAACTTCTGAGGATGACGACTCTGATGATGATTCCGACGCAGGGGGTATGACCCCAGACATAGAGGAGGAGTCCGACTAACCAGGTTCTTCTTATTTATTTTCTACTGAGGGAAATGTGTCCCGTCTAAGTGTGGGGTGCTGGTATTTGTATGCTTTACTTCTTTATCTGCATTTTCATCTATTTAAGTTTGTTTGTTTTGTTTTTTTTAGTAGTTAAAAAATTTTTTGCATGAAATTGTTCTAATAGGCAGCATGGTATTATGACAAGAGTCTGTGATAAAACCATTACTATTGAGACGTTTAGGCTCTAATTGTGACTCACTATGTGATAATTGTGTAGTTCAATTCCTTCATCTGCTGGGTCAAGAGTCTATACTACTCCCAATAAAGTCGACCATGTGCCTTGTGTGTGTGAGGATATAGTATATTCTATGTTTGTGGCTGATGCTAGAACTTGCCTAGTGTGTGTGTAAAGCGAAATAAAGAGTGTGAGTTTAGGAGATGATTTAGGCATTTCTTTGGCAGCCTGTGATTGTTTACCTTTTGTTTACCTACCCGTGGACATTATCCTAGTCAATCCTTTTGAGCCTTTAAGCCATTTTCTTTGACAACCTCATATGTAAGCCTAATCCATTTTTTTCAAGACCATAATTTGATCCAAATTCCTAAGTGCTTTAAATTGTGAAGTCATGTGACAAAATAAGAGGAAATTGGGTGAGAGTGATACCTTAGAGTGTATTGGTACTTGAATTTGTTATGAAAAAGAGTGGCTATCATGGAGGTGTGTTATAAAAAAAAAGAAATAGAAAAACAAAAAGATAAATTGTGTTTATGATTAAATAAAAAGATAATTATGCTTGAATGGCAAAATAGGTGAAAAGGGGTGATAGATGAAAGAAAGGTAGTAGGGTTGATTAAAAGAGAGTGTTAATGGCATAATGTGATGTATTAAAGCGCTTAGGAATATAGTCACTATTTCTGGCCAAAATAGTCCTACCCGTCCCTTAGCCTACATTACAACCTGTAAAGACCTATTTGATCCTAAGCTTAACATTCTGATATTAGTATAGCATTACACTAAGGGCAAGCCTATGGTCATCAGTTGCAACATATGAATTCTTTGTGAGAGTGAGAGTAAGGATAATATTATACCCATGTTTTGAAAAATGAAATACTTGTGAGTAATTATAGGTGACATATTGTGAGACACACATGGTTGATGAGTTTTAGGTAAGTCGTATATGATTCTTTGGGCCTTAACTTTTGGATACGAATTAACCATCATCACGAGTCTATGTTGGAGGATGAATTGTTTCTAGAAGTGATTAGAAAACTACTCTTTGTTAATGATTGTCGTGCCTGTCTTGACGAATATTTTGTGTTGTTGCTTTGAAACCCTAAGTAGATGTTTAGATGGACATGATATTTTGTTCGAGGACAAACAAAGCTTTAAGTATGGGGTGTTGATGATAGGCGTATTTACACGCCTAAAGTACTATAATTGACCCATATTTTAGCTAAGTTTTGAGGACAAATTATATATTTCATGCACTTTTAGTCCTTTTTCCTGTAAGTGAGCTAACGAACATGATTAGCAAGTTTTCAGGTATAAATGATGCAGAATTCAGCATTTTATGGATAACTTGATGCCAAAGAAAGCTTCACAAAAGGAGGAAAGCAAAACTTGGACGCCAAGGACCAAAGGTGGCGCATGGAAAATCTGTCCCGGGCAAAAACAGCAATTCTAAAGACTTTGGGGACTAGCAGTAACTTATTAGGAGTAGGATAATGATGCAGTAACCCAGTAGGATTGGGTTAAGTAATGCAGTAGCTTAGTAGGAATAGGATAGGAGTATTATAAATACCCTATTCTACTAGAGATTTTGAGAATATGCCCATTACTTTTAACTCTGAAAACAATTCTTCTACTTTTAATTCTACTTTTTATTCATCTATTCAATTCTTAATTTCCACAACAAGAGAAACGTTACTCTGCAAGGGAGTTCACGCCTAAAACGCCAGACCACACCTTACTACACGAGATTTTTATTGTGGTATATTAATAATGTCTATTGTGATTTCCTTCGCACTCATGGGTAACTAAACTTCTCTATTGGGGTTATGGAAGCCATATGAGATACTATCTATTGCTATGAGTTTGTGAATTCGTGACACGTATGCTGCTTATATCATTATTCTCTTCATCTTAATCTAAATTCTTTGTGGTTGCAAACGCATAGAATATGCCAGTATAGCATTAACTTGTTCGAAAGAAAAGTTATATGTCTGGAAAAGAGATAATGTCAAGGTAATAGGGCACCCCTGTTAAAAAGTTAGTGTCATAACTGGATTAACCTCTTGGAGAGTTCGTACTGTTAGATATGCTTTAAGCTCGAAAGAGTTAAAGTGAAATAGTCCTGGTTAAGGTCGAAAGACGCCTGGATTTACCATCGAATACAATTCTCTATAAGCACATGCATGTCTGAATTCCGCACAACTCATAGCCAATAGAGACGTACAACTCATAAGGTGGACATAACCCCAACTTCTCAATTCTCATTGATCAAAAACCAACCAAGCAAACCGTTTTTACTCCTTTATTTGTTGTTTTTATTACTTTATTTACATTACTTGCACGTTAAAATCCACCTTTTTTATGAGACTTGCTCCAAAAGTCTAGTAATCTTTGCTTACACATTGACCGGCTATTCCCTGTGGGATCGATACCCAACCCAGTTGGGTTATATATTTGACAACGACCGTTTTACACTCTTATGAGAGCTGTAGATTGAGCGTTATCAATATCTGATGCATGGAATACATGTGATAAGCTGAGTTTTCATACAGAACATGCATATCTGATGCATGAGTACATGACTGAACTGATTCATGAATGCATGATTGAATATGCAACGATAAAGAATACCAAGTCTATAACTGTAACTAAACATGGAACTGAGTGAGGCTAAGGAAGACTTTTACCTTAAGCTGATTTTGAGTTTGCGGAGAAGAGGTGAGGATACTTGGTCTGCATATCTACTTCTGCTTCCCAAGTAGCTCCCTCAATGGACTAGTTCCGCCAAAGAAGTTTGACCAATGGAGCTTCTTTGTTCCTCAGTCTACGAATCTAACGATCGAGGATCTGGACTGGAACCTCTTCGAAAGAGAGATCATTCTGAATATCTACGCCCTCTACGGTAAATATGACTATTGGGTCACCAATGCATTTATTTAGCAAGGAGACGTGGAATACTGGGTGCGCTGAAGCTAGATATGAAGGCTATTCAAGCTCGTAAGCTGCCTTTTCAAAACGGCTGAGAATTCTGTAAGGATCTATATATCGGGGACTGAGCTTTCCCTATTTTCCAAACCTCTTTACTCCCTTCATGGGAGAGATTTTCAAGAACACAAAATCATCGATCTCAAACTCAAGATCTTTTCTCCTCACATCTGCACACGATTTCTGCTGGCTCTGGCTGCCCTGAGCCTTTCTCTAATCAACTGAACCTTCTCTAATGCATCAAACACTAGCTCAAACACTAACTCAGGCCCTACTACTGCAGCCTCGCTTACCTCAAACTAACCAATTGGAGATCTACATCTCCTACCATGGAGAGCCTTAAACGGATCCATCTGAATACTAGAATGATCGTTGTTATTGTATGCAAATTCAATCAAAGGCAAGTGGCCATCCCAACAATCCTTAAACTCAACAACACATTCTCTTAACATATCTTCTACAATCTGAATGGTCCTTTCTTCTTGACCATCTGTCTGAGGGTGAAAAGTTGTACTGAGGTGAACTTGGGTACCAAGACCCCTTTGGAATGCTTTCCAGAAGTGAGAGGTAAACAAAGTACCTTTATCTGAGATGATGGATACTGGAACTCCATGTAACCTGACCAACTCTCTAATATAGAGTTTGGCATAGTCCTCGGCTAAAGAGAAAGTATGAACTTGTAATAAATGAGTGGATTTGGTTATCTTGTCTACAATGACCCAAATAGAATCATGCTGACAACGAGTACGAGGAAAACCCGTCACAAAGTCCATGTTCACTTCTTCCCATTTCCATGTGGGAATACTAAAATCCTGCATGGACCTACTAGGCTTCTGGTGCTCAATCTTAACTTGCTGACACATAGATCACTTAGCTACAAACTTTGCAATATCCCTCTTCATCCCACTCACCAATAGATCTTCCGTAGATCACAATACATCTTAGTGGCCCCTGGATGAATCGAGTAATGCGCACCATGCGCTTCTGCAAGAATTCACTGCCTCAAGTCATCTACACCTGGAACACATAGCTGACCCTGGAAACGCAACACACCATCTCCCCCTTGGGAGAAAACCTCTACTTTTTTATCTCCGACCGACTCCTTCAGTTTAACTAGACTGGGATCTCTGTCTTGCTTTTCCTTCACTTTGGAAACTAGAGAGGATTCTGAACCATTCTGCACCCACACACTGCCCTCTGCTAAATCGACTAAACGGACACCTAGTCAAAAAAGATGATGAACTTCCTGAGCTAACTTCTTCTTACCACTCTCAATATGAGCAACACTACCCATAGACAACCTACTAAGAGCATCAACCACTACATTGGCCTTGCTCGGATGGTACATAAAACTCGTGTCATAATCTTTCAACAACTTTAACCACCTTCTCTGACTCAAATTTAAACCTTTCTAAGAGAACACATACTGCAAGCTCTTGTGATCTGTGAACACATCAACTTGCACCCCATATAAATAATGCCTCCAAATCTTTAAGGTAAACACTACGGTTGCTAACTCAAGATCATGATTAGGGAAATTCTTCAAATGGGGCTTAAGTTGTCTAGAGGTGTAGGCTATGGCCTTACCTCTCTACATGAGGACACAACCCAAACCTACTCTGGATGCATCACAGTACACAACAAACCCATCTGAACCATTTGGTAGAGTCAAAACTAGGGCTGAGGTGAGTCGAGTCTTCAACTCCTGAAAACTCTTGTTACGGGAATCTGACCACTGAAATTGACTTTCTTCTGAGTCAATCTGGACATGGGGGATGCAATAGACGAGAACCCTTCAACAAAATGATGGTAATAGCTAGCTAAACCCAAGAAGCTCCTGATATCTGATGGAGAAATAGGTCTAGTCCAGTTTCTCACTGCTTTGGTCTTTTGAGGATCAACTCCAATGCAATCACCAGAAACAATATGACCAAGGAATGTTACTGACCTTTGCCAAAATTCGCAATTACTAAATTTGGCGAACAACTGATGAGCTCTGAGAGTCTGAAGTATGATTTTGGGGTGATCTACGTGATCATTCTCGCTACGGGAATAGACAAGAATGTCATTGATGAAGATGATAACGAACATGTCCAAGTACTGCTTGAACACGCAATTCATTAAGTCCATAAAAACTATTGGGGCATTAGTAAGACCAAAGGACATGACTAGAAATTTAAAGTGACCATACCGTATTCGGAAAGCTATTTTCAAAATGTCACATTCTCTGACTTTAAGCTGATGATAGACTAATCTGAGGTCTATCTTAGAAAAGTAACTGACGCCCTGAAGTTGGTCAAACAAGTCATCGATTCTAGGAAGTGGGTATTTATTCTTGACTGTGACTTTGTTCAACTGACGGTAATCTATACACATTCTAAGAGAACCATCTTTCTTACGCACGAATAAGATTGGTACGCCCCACGGGAAAATGCTGGGTTTGATGAACCCCTTATCTAAAAGGTTCTTTAACTATTCTTTCAATTTCTTGAGTTTTGCTGGTGCCATTCTGTATGGAAAAATAAATATAGGCTGAGTGTCTGGAAGGAGGTCTATCCCGAAATCAATTTCCCTTACGGGAGGAACTCCGGGAAGATCTTCGGGAAACACATCTGAGAATTCATTTGCTACTGGAACTAACTCAATACTATGAGTCTCTGAACTAGAGTCTTTGAATCGCATAAGATGAAAGACACATCCCTCGGATATCATTTTCCTCGCTCTAAGGTAGGAAATCAACTGACTCTTAAGTGTTGTAGTAATACCCCTCCATTCAAGGACTGGTTCATTTAGAAATTGAAAATGAATAATTTTTTTCTACAATCAACTGATGCATAGCATGAATGGAGCCAATCTATGTCGAGAATGACATCAAAATCCTCCATCTCTAGCTCTACTAGGTCTGGTGAAGTAACTTTCTGAGATATCATAGCTGGACAGTTCCTGTATACCCGTTGGGCTATGATAGATTTACCCACTGGGGTAGAAACTGAGAAAGGATTTGCTAGGATTTTTGGATTGACACCAAAGTTAACAGCTATATAAGGAGTTACGAAAGACAAAGAAGCTCCTGCATCTAGAAAAGCATAAATATGTAAATGAAAGATATGTAACGTACTAGTGACCACGTCAGGAGAATTTTCCTGATCTTATCTTGACTGAAGTTCTTAGATCCCGTTTGGGCATTGCCTACTGGTGGCACTGGAAGCGTTACCCTGCTGATTCGGGCAACCGGATTGAGCTGAAGGATGATTATACTGACCTTGAGAACCTGACTAAGGAAAATCTCTGATTCTATGGCCTGGCTTGCCACACCTGAAACAAATATCACTGCCAGCTCTGTAGACATCGTGGCGGTTTCTACCACATTTCTGACAAAGAGGATTTGTCCGAGCACTGCTGACACTACCCTGAGATTTAGAGCCTGGTGCCCTATCTTTGTTACTATTTCTGAACTTAGGGAATAGAGCAGTGCTGAGGACTGAGTTGGAACTGAAGATTTTGGGCAAAACTGTGAACGGTTACCACCCTCTGCCTTAGGCTGAGTGAAATTGAAGCTACCTATTCTAACTCTCTTAATTTCCCTCTCTCTCTCCTTATTCTTAGCCTCTTCTATCTGCTGAGCATTGACCATTAGCCTGAATATGTCCATCTTCTTAATTAATATCATAGTTCTGCATTCCTTAACCACACTCTCTAACACCCCAGATACGAACTTTCTCATTCTAGACCTACTGTCTGCTACTACATGGGGATCATACTTGGCTAACTGAGTAAACTTGAGGGAATACTCTTTCATACTCATATTGCCTTGCCTGAGATTGATGAACTCTAGCACCTTGGCTTCTCTCAGCTCTAAGGAAAAGAATCTATCTAGAAAAGCAGTAGCAAACTCTTCCCACTCTATGGGCTCTACATCTGTACCCTTGTCTACCTTCCACTTCTTAAACCACGTATGAGCTACATCTTCTAGTTGGTAGGCAGCTAACTCAGCACTCTCGCTGGATGTCACTCTCGTGATATCTGTGACTTTCTGAACCTGATCAAGGAACTCCTGTGGATCCTCTTTTGACTTAGATCCTGAGAATAGGGGAGGATTCATTCAGGTGAAGTCCCAAATCGTGACTACAGCAGTATTGGCCACTGGTTTGGCCTGAACAACAGTTGGTCGTTCATTTTGAGATGCTACAAAATTGGCTAGAGTGGTAAACGCAACTCAAAATTCTGTATGGGAGACATGCTCATCCAGGGGATCTGCCTGAACGGGCTGAGGTCAGATTGTTTTTCATTCTTTCTTTCGTTAACTTTTCTAGGAGGAATTTTCTGTAAACGGAAGGGAGAAAGGATTAGACTGAGAGTTTAACTTGAGCTCATGCTCACTCGCACGACATGAATACTGAAAGAATGGAAACTTTTCCTAAAATATCGCATAGCCTCCTGTTCATAAGTGTGGCGCGCTACACACCCATTCACAAGACTCTACTAGACATGGCTTTCAGACTCCCTAGGACTCTGTTAAACCTTAGTCTATGATACCAAGTTTGTAACGCCTCGAGTCTATAACCTGGATGTTACACGGTACTTACGACCCCGAAGGACCACAAGCCAACCCATGACTAATATCTGTTGTGAGCCCTAAATAATAACAATGTAATAAATGCAAAAAATAGGCTAAAATGCCATAAGGTTCAAAATCTGAAATACTGATAAAGAATATCAACTATAATAATAATCTACAAAATTAAATACTGTCTGAAAGTCTAGTCTAAAAATCTTCTAATTGAACTGTCTGAATGTGGAGTTGATGGGACAATCCCCCAACTAACTTTGACTATTGAAATACTGAAGCTACTAAAAATACTAAAATAACTGCATATCCTCAATAGATGAGGACTCACTAGTGAATCTGATATTGCTGGCTGAATATAAATCTGTCTATGCGCGGTCAAGAATCTGAGCGTCCGAACCTATGATATGAGACATCATAGCATAAAGAAAGAGTATGTGTCAGTACGTAGAATGTACTAGTATGCGAGATGAGGTAAGGCTGAATGCAAGGGTTCATATGCACGAACAATAATTGACTGAATGATATGGAGTAACTGAATATGAGAGTACATGGATAACTGAAATTGTTGTAAATACTGAGTATGCAATATTGTGCACATACGTGTATACTGTAACTGAAATTTTACTGAAGCTGGTTGACTGTATCTAACAGTACTGATTCTGTAGAACTAAACTGAGTTCTATACTGAGACTGAAACTGAAATTGTGGGAGGTAGTCATCTAACCGACATGGCCCAAATAAGATAACTGGGTTCAACTTGTAACCCCAGTTGGAAGGGTGTCAGTACCGTACCACGGGTAAAGATAACTGAAGAGTTACCCTCATCTAGCAGGTACTCTAATGAGAATGGTGGAACCCTTAACTGGCAAGTTTTAACACCTCATCAACTCTCAATTGATAGGTTGATGTCTCAACCTATGCTGGCTGCGCATTTCTGGAACGCAAGGACTACTTCTAAGGATCACACTCTCTACTGGCAAGTGAGCCCCCATCCTTGGGTTCACTCGGTGTTGAATCCTACTCCCAACTGAATGGACACTAAACTAGACTGATACTGAGTTCTGTAACTAACTGAGTTCACTGAGTTCTGTAACTGACTGAGTACTACTATTTCATGTCATGACTGAGACTATTCTATAACTACTGTAGCTCCAGGTAAACAGTGTATTGAATACACCCAGGACTCTATAGCATAAAAGTAAATCATAGCATGATCTTGAGAAACATAATAATGTACACCTGTCCATAATTCATTCATAGAGACATTTTATCAAACACATGTAGAGCATAAGCTTGTACATATACTTGCATGTCATGATTTCACCATTTAATTCACATGGACATTCTATCAACCACTTGGGGAGCACAACTTAATGCACATAATCATGGATATGATATAAACATTGAAACTACAATGCCCAAACTTGCAAATTCAAGGATTATAACATGAAAATTACGCAATTCAATATAAATGTTATTTCAATTTCATGAAAACCATAATTAATCATGGATTGAAACTCAATTAATGTCATGAACATGAATACAATCCAATTTCATGCATGTAAATCATAAATCAACAATCTCGTGATTTTAAAAATGGATTCTTGGACTCTATGGGTGAAAGGAACTCAGAGATGAACACCTAATATACCTTGGAATGTTAATTCTTAAAGGTTCTTCGAGGAATTCTTGAGCTTGTTCTTGAATTCTTGAAGCTAGGGTTTTGTATCTTGAGAGAGAATGTTTTAATTCTTGAGAGAAAGTGAGGAAATAATGATATAATAGGGTATTTAGGGCTTTAATCTTGTGTTTAGGCTGACTGGGTAAGGGAAAAGTACTTAAAAGCCCCTAGAATTAAAACTTGAATTAACTGAAAAATCCTGATTTGGCATGTTGGCGCGACGTCACTGGAATTTGATAACTGCGACCTAGAAGCTTGGCGCAACACTGTGGAATCGCACTGCTTCACTGCATGGGAATTTCATCCTTGGTGCGACGCGCCATGATCGAGACGGAATACTGGAAAATGACAATTTGGAATTTGGCTGGTAGCGCGACGTGGTGGTATCGCGGAGCTCCACTAGAAATCGCCAAATTCCATTTGGCCTGGCTTCGCGATGCGCTGAAGTGCCAGTTGGCACACTGCTTTACAAAATATACTATAACTTCTCACCCGAGTATCGGATTTGGACGAATTTATTATCGTTGGAAAACTGATTGAATTTCCTACGCAATGACAGGCTTTAAACTGTAAAATACTAAGTATTTTAAAAATATATATATGAATACTCATGTACTGAGAGTTAAATTAATATAGGAAAATACGGGGTATTACACTAACAGAGGTTGTTAGTATATTATGGAGATCTTTTTAGTAGCTAAAGACTCCCCAGGTACTTGAAATGTAGCTTCCCACATCTATATCCCAGTAGTTGCAAAATACTATCTGGTTCCTGATAACGCCCAAATTACAGCTCTCGTTAGAAAGTGTAAGCGGTCGTTGTCAAATATAGAACCCAACTGGGTTGGGTGTCGAATCCCACAAGGAATACTTGGTCACTAAGTGTTGCAATTGTTAGTAGACTGTTGGTCGAAAATTCTACGGAAAAGGGGGGGTTTGATTTAGGCGTGAATTAATAATATCAAAGTAACAAATGAATGATTTGTTTAGTAAAGGTTAATCACAGAGAATAATAAGTTAGGGTTATGTCCACCTTGTAGTTTCTACTTCTCTATTAACTATGAGTAACGCGGAATTTAGACATGCATGCACTTATAGAGAATCGTATTCTAATTCTAAATCCAAGTGTTTCCCAACCATCAAGGATTTATTTCACTTTAGCTCTCCCGAGCCTAAAGTGTATAACAAATGGTACAAATTCTCCAAGAAGTTAATCCGGTTAAGGCATTAACGTGTAAATAGAGGTTAGAAGCCCTATTTCCTTGTCACACTCTCTTTTCCAAACATGTAACTTTTCTTCCGAACAAGTTAATGCTATAATGGCATGTTCTCTATGTTTGCAACCATGAGAATTTAATTAAAACGAAGAGAGTAATGATATAAGTAGCATATACATCAAGAATTCACAAACTCATAGCAACAAATAGTATCTTACAAGGATTCCATAACCCTAACAGAGAAGTTTAGCTACTCATGGATACGATGGAAATCAAAATAGACATAATCACCATACCCAAGTTAGAATAATCTCACGATGGGGGTGAGTTTGGCGTCAAACAAGAGGTTGACGTTTTTCTTCCCTTTAGTCGTTCGTGTAGCCTTAGCGTTTTTCTCTGTCTTAAACTTACAGAATCTGTAAACTGAATAATGAAAAGTGCTGAATAATAATGATCCAATGAATGCTAAAAAATTTAGCAAATAAGGTTTTTATAATATCCTTGTCCTACTAAGTTACTGTTGCATCCCTAAGTATTTAGAAATACTGATTTTGCCCGGGACAAGTTCTCCATGCATCACATTCAGTCCACAAGTTTCCAAAAGCTGCCTTCCCTCTTATGTGAAGTTTCCCTTTGCTGCCCAAAGGTTCACAAAGTGCTGAAATCTCCATCATTAATACCTGAAAAACATGCTAATCACATAGGTTAGCTCACTTAAAGGAAAATGGACTAAAAGTGCAGGAATTATATATTTTATCCTCCAAACTTAGCTAAAATATGGGTAAATTATGGTTCTTAGGGGTATAAATACGCCCAACATCACCACCCCACACTTAAAGCTTTTTTCGTCCTTGAACAAAATATTACGTCCATGCAAACATCTAACTAGAATTTCACAGTAGCAACACAAAATGTTCAACAAGACATGCACGGCAATCATTAACAAAGAGTAGGTTTCTTGATCACTCCTAGAAACAATTCAACCTCCAACATAGACTCGTGAGGATTGTTAATTCGTATCCACAAGTTAAGCCACAAAGAATCATATAACACTACCCAAAAAATCATCAACCATGTGTGTCTCACACAAGATATTACCCATGATCACTCACAGTTTTGCAATTTTCGAAACATGGGTATAAGACTCTCCTTGCTCTCACTTCTCACAAAGAATTCTTATGTTGCAACTGATGACCATAGGCTTGCCCTTAGTGTAATGCTCTACTAATATCGGAATGCTAAACTTAGGATCAAATAGGTCTTTACAGGTTGTAATGTAAGCTAAGGGACAGGTAGGACTATTTTGGCCAGAAATAGTGACTATGTTCCCTAAGCGCTTTAATACACTACGTTATGTCATTAACACTCTCTTTTAAATAACCCCTCTACTCTCCTTTCATATACCACCCTTTTTCACCTATTTTGTTATTCAATTATAAACACAACTATCTTTTTATTTTTCTATATCTTTTTCTTTTTTTTTTCTTTTCTCTTTTTTTTTATAAAACACCTCTATGATAGCCACTCTTTTTCACAACAATTTCAAGTACCAATACACTCTGAGGCATCCCTCTCACCCAATTTCCTCTTATTTATTCACATGATCTACAATTTAAAGCGCTTAGGAATTTTGATCAAATTATGGTCTTGAAAAAAAATGGATTAGGCTACATAAGAGGCTGTCAAAGAAAATAGCTAAAGGCTCAAAGGGGGTTAACTAGGATAATGTACAAAGGTAGGTAAAAAAAAGGTAAACAATTATAGGCTGCCAAAGAAATGCCTAAATCATCTCCTAAACTCACACTCTTTATTTTGCATTACACACACACCAGGCAAGTTCTAGCATCAGTCACAACACAGAATATACGATAACCTCACACACACAAGGCACATGGTCAACTTTATTAGGAGCAGTATAGACTCTTGACCCAACAGATGAATGAATTAAACCACACAATTATCACACAGTGAGTCACACTTAGAGCCTAAATGTCTCAATAGTAATGAATTAGCACAAACTCTTGTTATAATACCATGCTGTCTATCAGAACAATTTCATGCAAAATAAAAAAAAAATCAAAAATTTAACTGACTAATTACCTAATTACGACTAATTAGCAAAAACAAGAATAAATGTAGGCAAAGAAGTACCATACAACATACAAATGCAAGACTTGGCCCCAAATATTTACTTCACTTCCGGTAGTCTTTGGGGACCTATTGGCATAAAACTCTCACTTTAGATCAAGATTGCATTCCCCCATATCTCGGAAAATGAAATAAAGATTTAGTGCCATGATTTTAGCCAAAATACGGGGCTCTCTCTTTTCTAGACTCTCCTTCTGTATCAAATCCATGTGAACATATTTTTTTACTTTATTGTTCTTGTACCACAAAGAATTCATAAATGGGCCCATAAAATCAATACCCCATACATCAAATAGCTCCACTTCAAGAATTTTATACATGGGCATCTCATGGTGCTTTGAAATCGCGCCTTGCCTCTGACACTGATCACATTTTCTCACAAAATCATAAGCATCCTTGATTAATGAAGGCCAATAATAGCCGTTTTGCAATACCTTCCTGGCTGTCCGATCACCTGCATGGTGACCCCCAACTTGGGAAGCATGACTTGCTTCCAAGATGCTAGGCACCTCCACATCAGAGATGCATCGCCTAATAACACCATCAGCACATCGTCGAAAAAGATACGGTTCATCCCAGAAGTAGTGTTTCACATCATGCATGAACTATCTCTTTTGATGAAAGGAGAGATTCTCAGGCATCACTTTACTTACCACGTAGTTCGCAAAGTCTGCATACCACGGTAAGTCTTCCACCATAGTGGCTAGGATCTCTTTGTCGGGAAATGCATCATCAATCTCAAGGTCGGGTTGCGCTATGTGCTCACTCTCAAGTCTAGATAGATGATCAGCTACTTGGTTTTCACAACCTTTTCTATTCTTTACCTCAAAATCAAATTCTTGAAGCAATAACACCCACCGAATTAGCCTTGTCTTAGAATTCTTCTTTGCCATTAAATATCTCAGAGCCGCATGATCTGTATGAACCACCACTTTGGTTCCCAACAAGTAAGCACGGAACTTTTCAAAAGCATAAACAACTGCTAGAAGCTCTTGTTCTGTGACGATATAGTTCTTCTGGGATCCATTCAAGGCCTTGCTCGCATAGTATATTGGATGAAATAGCCTTTCTCTTTTCTGACCAAGTACAGCACCCAAAGCTACCTCACTTGCATCACACATCATTTCAAACGGTAGAGACCAATCGGGTGCTACAATAATAGGAGCTTCAACTAGCTTCCCTTTGAGGCATTCAAATGCCTTCAAGCAATCTTCACCGAAGTCGAACTTTGCATCCTTCTCCAAAAGTTTGCATAATGGACTAGCAATCTTGGGGAAGTCTTTAATAAACCTCCGATAAAAACCTACAAGACCTAGGAAACTACGAACTCCCTTTACAGAAATTGGAGGTGCTAGTTTCTCGATAACTTCAATCTTGGCTCGATCCACCTCAATTCCTCTTTCAGAGACATTATGCCCAAGAACAATGCCTTCCTTCACCATAAAATGGCACTTCTCCCAGTTTAGCACCAAGTTGAATTCAACACATCTCTTCAACGCCATACTCAGATTTGCCAAGCATGATTAAAACGACTCGACTACTACTGAAAAATCATCCATGAACACCTCCAAGGTGTCTTCAACCATATCAGAAAAAATGGACATCATACAACGCTGAAAAGTGGCAGGTGTGTTACATAACCCAAATGGCATACGTTTGAAAGCAAACGTACCATACGGGCATGTAAAAGTTGTTTTCTCTTGATCTTCAGGAGCAATGCAGATCTGATTATTGCCGGAATAACCATCTGAGAAACAAAACTATTTTTTCCCTATCAATCGATCAAGCATTTGGTCCATGAATGGCATTGGGAAGTGATCCTTTAGCGTCCACGAATTCAGCTTCCGGTAGTCCATGAACACTCTCCACCCTGTGACAGGTCTGAGTGGAATTAGTTCATTCTTTTCTTTTGCGACTACCGTCATGCCACCTTTCTTGGGCACACATTGTACCGGACTCACCCATTTACTATCGGAGATTGGATACACCACCACAGCATCTAACCACTTAATAATTTCTTTCTTCACCACCTCTTACATAGGTGGATTCAAATGACGTTGATGCTCAATTATGGGCATGCAATCTTCTTCGAGCTGAATCTTGTGCATACATATCCCAGGAGGGATACCAATGATATCAGCAATAGTCCAACCAATGGCTCTCTTGTATTTTTTTAGAACAGAGATGAGAGCCGCTACTTGTTGTTCACCTAAATCAGCCGCAACAATAACCGAAAGTGTATCACCACTTCCCAAAAATGCATACTTCAAGTGGCTGGGCAGCTCTTTCAATTCTAGCACTGGTGGTTCTTCAATGGATGGCTTTGCTGGTGGTGAAGGTCGATTCTTAAGATCAAGGTCCAGCTTCTTAGGAGCATGAGAATATGACCCTATACCTGTTAGAGCACAAATAGTTTCTTCATACTCTTCAACATCCTCACGCTCAAAGTTTATAAGCACAGCAGCCAATGGATCAACAATAAGTTGTTTCTCTACAGATAATTCTTTCTCATATTCATAATAAAAAACTGCTACAGAAAACACATTCATATCTTTAGGCTGCTTCATTGATTTGCATACATCAAAACGGACCACTTCATCATTCATCCGAAATAAAAGCTCATTAGCTCTTAAATCAATAAACACACTTCTTGTTGCAAGGAAAGGACGCCCCAAGATTATAGGAACTTCAGAATCCACCTCACAATCCAAAATAACAAAGTCTGCAGGAAAAATGAAGGTGGAAACCTTCACCAATACATCATATAAGATACCAACAGGTCATTTTACCGACCTATCTTCCATCACGAGCCGCAAATTGGTTGGTGTAGGATCACCCAACCCTAACTTTCTGTAAATAGATAGCGGCATAAAATTGATGCTAGCTCCCAAATCGCACAATGCCTTAGCAAAATCCAAAGATCCAACCGTGCAAGGAATAGTGAAAGCACCAGGATCTGCCTTCTTCTGAACTAACGATCTTGTAGCGATTGCACTGCAATGATGAACATTATCTGCTAGCTCATAGCTTACTGCCCGCTTCTTTGTCAAAAGGTCCTTCATGAATTTAGCGTACCCAGGCATCTGTTCCACCGCCTCCACCAAAGGAACATTAATAGTCAGCTACTTCAACATAGTCATGAATTTACTAAACCTGGTGTCATCAGTTTTCTTCTTCAATCTCTGAGGAAAAGGTGGTGGTGGAAGGGGAATAGTTTTCTCCACCACTTCCTTTTTATCTTGCTTCAGATTATCAATCTTTTCAGGCTGGTGACGTCTAAGTGTAGTGTCATGAACATTCTGACTTTCAGCTTCTACAGAATCATAACAATCTGCTTCAATCACATTCTCTTCTGTATTATCAACCACCTGCTTGCCTTTGGATGGATTTTCCAACACCTTACCACTCCTGGTAGTAATAGCCATACATGATCCATCATTCCTTGTATTTTGCACGGTGTCGCTAAGTAGGGTGCCAGCTTTTTTTTGATTGAGTGTCGCTGATAGTTGACTCAATTGTTGTTCCAACTGTTTTATTGAAATGGAATGCGAATCAACCAATTGATTTATTGAGGACAAATCATTTTTTACCTCCGTTACTCCCGTGTTGGTTGCCTCCACTACTTTCAACAGCTTAGCCATCATATCTTCCATGGACATCTTCCCAGAGCCAGATGTCGCGGCCTCACAATTTCCAGGAGGAACATACAAACCACTCCTGTCAGTCTTATTCTTGTATCCGGATTTATCATAATAGTTCCGACCTTGGTTTCCTTGGGCATTGCCTCGGAAACCCCCCTGATTATTTAAATAATTTACTTCCTCTTTAGAATCGGATTTATCTATTCCCTGCGATACAACATCCTTGACCTTTTCTGTCTTCCCTGATAATAAATGCTTGGTAAGAAGGTCCATCTAAGTTTTTATGTGAGCCATATCTTGGTCACGTTTCTCTTCTCTTCGCCTTTGTTCTGCTATCAAGCCAATATATACAGTAGAGCTTGCTACCTCAGAATCCTTGGTATGCCAAGATCTACTCTGCTTTGTCATACGATCTAGCATATCACTTGCCTCAATAAAAGTAAGGTCCATGAATGACCCACCTGCAGCATTATCAACCACTGGCTTAGTCACGGAATTCAAAAACCTGTATAATATCTCCATCAAGTGGATATTGGTAATCTGATGGTTTGGGCACCGCATAAGCTTCTTCTTGAACCTCTTCCATATTTCGTGGAGAGCTTCAGTTGGAAGCTGTCGAAAAATGCGGATCTCATCTCATAATTATGCTCTTTTGGATGGCGGAAAGAATCTTTCTAGGAAAGCGTCTTTCAGTTGCCTCCAATTAGTAATAGAATCAGGAGTTAGCCCGTTCAACCATAGAGTTGCCTCTCCAGATAGAGACAATGGAAATAAGCGCAGTCGAATTGCATTCTGTCCAACTCCTGGATTGTCAAACGACTTGCATGTTGAAATAAAGTTGATCAGATGCATATTCGGATCATCGCCTGCAAGTCCACCACATAACCCCTTAAGTTGCAGAAGCTGAATCATGGTGCTAGTAATATTGAACTTGGCTCCGGGTGACAAGGGCGGAGGAATAATAGCACCTGTGGCACCAGCTTCATCCAGATCATCATCATCATCATCATCAAAAGGAGCCTGCACAGCTCGGCTTTCAGGTCTCATTCTAGCTTGACGATCTCTCCTGTTCACAGGTGCTGCCACCTCATCTGGACGTCGTGGATTAAGTAACTTATCATCACCCAGGTCCTCATCATCAGGATTTGTTTCCCGACATGGGTTATCAATATTTTGTTGATGCACTTGAGCAGCTGCCAACGCAGCTAACCTAGCCTGCTCCTCTTGAGCAGCCCTTCTTTCAATGTCACGTTGTGCATCCATTCTGCCAATAAGTTGTGGTTCAGGATTTATGGGTAATAATGGCTGACCAGATCTTCGTGTATTTGGCATGCACTCTACCAAACTTGAACAAAACAAAAACAACAAACAAAAAGTAAAATTCGAGAATCTTTGACCAAAGGGTCTAGCAACTATCACAAACTTAGTTGACAACCGTATTCCCCGGCAACGGCGCCAAAATTTGATAACACCCAAATTACAGCTCTCGTTAGAAAGTGTAAGCGGTCGCTGTCAAATATAGAACCCAACTGGGTTGGGTGTGGAATCCCACAGGGAATACTTGGTCACTAAGTGTTACAATTATTAGTAGACTGTTGGTCGAAAATTCCACGGAAAAGGGGGTTTTTGATTTAGGCGTGAATTAATAATATCAAAGTAACGAATGAATGATTTGTTTAGTAAAGGTTAATCACAGAGAATAATAAGTTAGGGTTATGTCCACCTTGTAGTTTCTACTTCTCTATTAACTATGAGTAACGCGGAATTTAGACATGCATGCACTTATAGAGAATCGTATTCTAATTCTAAATCCAAGTGTTTCCCAACCATCAAGGATTTATTTTACTTTAGCTCTCCCGAGCCTAAAGTGTATAACAAATGGTACAAATTCTCCAAGAAGTTAATCCGGTTAAGGCATTAACGTGTAAATAGAGGTTAGAAGCCCTATTTCCTTGTCATACTCTCTTTTCCAAATATGTAACTATTCTTCCGAACAAGTTAATGCTATAATGGCATGTTCTCTATGTTTGCAACCATGAGAATTTAATTAAAACGAAGAGAGTAATGATATAAGTAGCATACAGATCAAGAATTCACAAACTCATAGCAACAAATAGTATCTTACAAGGTTTCCATAACCCTAACAGAGATGTTTAGCTACTCATGGATACGATGGAAATCAAAATAGATTTAATCACCATACCCAAGTTACAATAATCTCACGATGGGGGTGAGTTTGGCGTCAAACAAGAGGTTGACGTTTTTCTTCCCTTTAGCCGTTCGTGTAGCCTTAGCGTTTTTCTCTGTCTTAAACTTACAGAATCTGTAAACTGAATAATGAAAAGTGCTGAATAATAATGATCGAATGAATGCTGAAAAATTCAGCAAATAAGGTTTTTATAACATCCTTGTCCTACTAAGTTACTGTTGCATCCCTAAGTATTTAGAAATACTGATTTTGCCCGGGACAAGTTCTCCATGCATCACATTCAGTCCACAAGCTTCCAAAAGCTACCTTCCCTCTTATGTGAAGTTTCCCTTTGCTGCCCAAAGGTTCACAAAGTGCTGAAATCTCCATCATTAATACCTGAAAAACATGCTAATCACATAGGTTAGCTCACTTAAAGGAAAATGGACTAAAAGTGCAGGAATTATATATTTTATCCTCCAAACTTAGCTAAAATATGGGTAAATTATGGTTCTTAGGGGTATAAATACGCCCAACATCACCACCCCACACTTAAAGCTTTTTTCGTCCTTGAACAAAATATTACGTCCATGCAAACATCTAACTAGAATTTCACAGTAGCAACACAAAATGTTCAACAAGACATGCACGGCAATCATTAACAAAGAGTAGGTTTCTTGATCACTCCTAGAAACAATTCAACCTCCAACATAGACTCGTGAGGATGGTTAATTCGTATCCACAAGTTAAGCCACAAGGAATCATATAACACTACCCAAAAAATCATAAACCATGTGTGTCTCACACAAGATATTACTCATGATCACTCACAGTTTTGCAATTTTCGAAACATGGGTATAAGACTCTCCTTGCTCTCACTTCTCACAAAGAATTCTTATGTTGCAACTGATGACCATAGGCTTGCCCTTAGTGTAATGCTCTACTAATATCGGAATGCTAAACTTAGGATCAAATAGGTCTTTACAGGTTGTAATGTAGGCTAAGGGACAGGTAGGACTATTTTGGCCAGAAATAGTGACTATGTTCCCTAAGCGCTTTAATACACTACGTTATGTCATTAACACTCTCTATTAAATAACCCCTCTACTCTCCTTTCATATACCACCCCTTTTCACCTATTTTGTTATTCAATTATAAACACAACTATCTTTTTATTTTTCTATTTCTTTTTCTTTTTTTTTTCTTTTCTCTTTTTTTTTAATTAAATACCTCTATGATAGCCACTCTTTTTCACAACAATTTCAAGTACCAATACACTCTGAGGCATTACTCTCACCCAATTTCCTCTTATTTTGTCACATGACTCTACAATTTAAAGCGCTTAGGAATTTGGATCAAATTATGGTCTTGAAAAAAAATGGATTAGGCTACATATTAGGCTGTCAAAGAAAATAGCTAAAGGCTCAAAGGGGGTTAACTAGGATAATGTACAAAGGTAGGTAAAAAGAAGGTAAACAATTATAGACTGCCAAAGAAATGCCTAAATCATCTCCTAAACTCACACTCTTTATTTCGCTTTACACACACACCAGGCAAGTTCTAGCATCAGTCACAACACAGAATATACTATAACATCACACACACAAGTCACATGGTCAACTTTATTGGGAGCAGTATAGACTCTTGACCCAACAGATGAATGAATTAAACCACACAATTATCACACAGTGAGTCACACTTAGAGCCTAAATGTCTCAATAGTAATGAATTAGCACAAACTCTTGTTATAATACCATGTTGTCTATCAGAACAATTTCATGCAAAATAAAAAAAAATCAAAAATTTAACTAACTAATTACCTAATTACGACTAATTAGCAAAAACAAGAATAAATGTAGGCAAAGAAGTACCATACAACATACAAATACCAGCACCCCACACGTAGACTGGACACACTGCCCTCAGTGGAAAATAAATAAGGAGAACCTGATTAGTCGGACTCTTCCTCTATGTCTGGGGTCATACCCCCTGCTTCGGAACCATCATCAGAGTCGTCGTCATCAAAGTTGTCCTCCACGTCTGAGTCTGGAAGTCGGCTATTATCGTCAGTCGGCACGTCATCATCGAGAGGTTCCTCAAAATGTACCCCTACTCCACACATAGTCGCGCATGCACATTCATCGGGTAGTCATAATCCAACTGTTGAAGCTCTGCATCAGTCGGAACCCGACCCCCACTCATCATGGTAAACCGAGTCATGCCATATAGATGGCGAAAGAAACTTTTATCCCGATCATGTCTTTCTGCAGTGGTAAGGTTGATGCCATTACCAGTTTCAGGCTCTTTAAGTTTCTTAAGATCAACCTTCTTCGGGTTGTGTGGAAGCTTATGATCTGCAGGTTCCTCTTCAATGTGCTCCTTCCTTAAGATCGTAGTCAACAAATTGCCAAAGTTGAAATGGGACCTTTTGTGCAGCCTAGCCTTACGCATTGACGATCGTATAACCACACCAATGTTGATGGAAATATTAGTCAACAGAGCGTACACCAAGCATACTCTATCACGTGTGATCTTTGTGTACTGTGTCCTAGGAATCAGGCAAGAGTTGACTATCCTCAACCATATACGAGCTTCTCTGTTCAAGGAAGCATACGGGAAGGTATTGTGCCGACTGTTATCCTTGTGACAAATCCACCGGGCCATGGACCTTGTTCCGCATAGTGTGTGTCTGATTGCCCTGTAGGGCGGTCTGTAATAAAGCTCCTTGAGCGGCGATGGATCCACAGATGGAAGGCCCAGAAAAGAGTTGAGGAACTCCGCATTCAGTTGCAAGACTTGTCCCCGAATATTTACTTCACTTCCGGTAGTCTTTGGGGACCAATTGGCATAAAACTCTCGCTATAGATCAAGATTGCATTCCCCCATATCTCGGAAAATGAAATCAAGATTTAGTGCCATGATTTTAGCCAAAATACGGGGCTCTCTCTTTGCTAGACTCTTCTTCTGCATCAAATCCACGTGAACATATTTTTTTACTTTGTTATTCTTGTACCACTCCTTTCCTTTCTCCTCTAGGACCCATTTTATCCCAAAAGTGCGTCGAGGCACTTGTAAAGAGGAGGACTCAGCTTGCTCTTTTCTTGATTGTTTCTGACCTTTCTGTGAGGTGGACACTTTTTCTTTTCCTTGTCGTCCTTTTGGAGCCATTCTACCTGAGATCAAAATAGAGTCATGTTAGTTTCATCTCGGAAGATTCACTATAATCAAACAACAACCAGTGATGGCACCACCCCACACTTAATTTGTTGGCACAGACTAATTAAGTGAGTAATGTTGATTACTCAGACTTTGTCGACATACATTTAGGCAATATGTTCCAACAACATGTTTAACACAGTCATATTTTCATGTAATCTTGACTATCCTTTCCAACTTTATTTCAATGGATTTATGCACTTTTTGAACAAGACTACCACATAGAGCTCTTATCAGGTTATTGCATAGAAATAATCACACCATCGTATACTTGTGGTCAATCATAATCCATACCTCAATGAATGAGTCATTCAAACATTCAAGATTACAACGTTCAAGATTACGCATTAACTTCACAATTTCGACTCCATAAAAATATGATAGTGTATAACAATCAACTACAAGTCGGAACAAAGTCAAGAACGCCCACACGTATTCTTTCACTCAATCTAGATGTATCATAACAAACCAATCATATTCTTATCACCAAACACCACTCCAAAATCTAAAATACCATTATAAGCGTAGTATTGCAACAACTACGGGATATAAAAGAATAACTTACTTGGCGATTGTTTGGGAAGATGATCTTGCAAGATTAGATGAGCAAAAAGAAAAATTTTGAGAGATTTGGGAAGCTTAGGCGGCGCCTAGGTTGAGAAAACAAGTGCATTTTGTTCTAAGGTTGAAGATCTATTTATAGACTAAGCCATGGGTCGGGTTTGATCCATGTAAAATCGGGTTAGGAGATAAAAAGGCATAAGTAGGCGGCGCCTAATGCTTTGCCTATTCTTAGCATAGGCGGCGCCTTTGTCAATGCCTAGTTAGACATAGGCAGCGCCTTTGTCAATACCTTGTTGGGCATAGGCGGCGCCTTTGCCAATGCCTTTGAAACAGTGAGCATAGGCAATGGCATAGGCGGCGCCTATGGTATTGCCTAGATTTACATAGGCGGCGCCTATGGTATTGCGTAGATTTGCATAGGCAATGCCTTGTCCGTTGCCTATGTGAGGCAGTAAGCATAGGCAATGGTATAGGCCTTTCCTTGTCCATTGCCTAGATTTGCATAGGCCTTGCCTTGTCCATTGCCAAAATTAGTATAGGCATTGCCATGTCTATTGCCTAGATTAGCATAGGCAATGCCTAGCTGATAGCATTTGCTCCATCATTCCTACTTTACCACCTTTAGCATGGCTTACTTTCAACTCAAAATTTAGGACCAATCTCCTCCTTTATACATCTTTCACCTACACTTAATCAAAAACAACAAAAAATGATTAGACGGATGGGTTGCCTCCCACCAAGCGCCTTAGTTTTGGTCGTTGCACGACTCTTCTTTTTGAATTTTTATTTAACAAAAACAAACTCCTAGTAAAACAAAACTATTAAAAACTATGGGTTTCCTCCCATGTAGCGCTTGATTTATTGTCGCGGCACGACATAGTTATCTCGATTACCTTAGACTTCATCGAGATAGACGGTCGCTATACATTTTATCGAGTCAAGTGGACCGATATATGGCTTCACTCATTGGCCATTCACCTTAAAGACACCACCATCATTGTTTTCTAACTCTACTACTCCAGACGAGTAGACTTGGCTAATTTTAAATGGACCAGACCATCTAGACTTCAACTTACCTGGAAATAGCATCAGTCTGGAGTTGAAAAGAAGTACCAAATCACCCTTCTGTAAGTTTTGTTGGATAATCCTCCGATCATGGTACTTTTTCATCCGTTCCTTGTAGAGGTCTGCTCTTTCATACGCGTGTAGACGGAATTCATCCATCTCATTCAGCTTTCCAATCTCAGATTAATAGCATCATCCCAATTCAGGTTAAGCCGTTTCAACGCCTACAGCGCTTTATGTTCAAGCTCGATTGGCAAGTGACAAGCCTTGCCATAAACTAGTTGGTAAGGTGACATACCAATTGGTGTCTTGAATGCAGTCCTATAAGCCTATAAGGCATCATCCAGCTTTCGGGACCAATCCTTCCTACTAGCATTTACAGTCTTAGCAAGGATCAGCTTGATCTCCCGATTAGAAACCTCTACCTGCCCACTAGTTTGTGGGTGGTAAGGTGTAGCTACCTTATGTTGCTTGACCCCATAATTCACCAACACGGCTCTGAATAGCTTGTTGCAAAATTGTGATCCTCCATCGCTTATGATGGTACGTGGTACCCCAAAACGAGAGAAGATATTTCTCTTTAAGAATGCTACAACACGCTTACCTTCATTATCAGCCAGCGCTACCGCTTCGACCCATTTGGATACATAATCCACAGTAACTGGGATATATTTCATCCCAAACGAATTCATAAATGGGCCCATAAAATCAATACCCCATACATCAAATAGCTCCACTTCAAGAATTTTATACATGGGCATCTCATGGTGCTTTGAAATCGCGCCTTGCCTCTGACACTGATCACATCTTCTCACAAAATCATAAGCATCCTTGAATAATGAAGGCCAATAATAGCCATTTTGCAATACCTTCCTGGTTGTCCGATCACCTGCATGGTGACCCCCAACTTGGGAAGCATGACTTGCTTCCAAGATGCTAGGCACCTCCACATCAGAGATGCATCGCCTAATTTCACCATCAGCACATCATTGAAAAAGATACGGTTCATCCCAGAAGTAGTGTTTCACATCATGCATGAACTTTCTCTTTTGATGAAAGGAGAGATTCTCAGGCATCACTTTACTTACCACGTAGTTCGCAAAGTCTGCATACCACGGTAAGTCTTCCACCATAGTGGCTAGGATCTCTTCGTCGGGAAATGCATCATCAATCTCAAGGTCGGGTTGCGCTATGTGCTCACTCTCAAGTCTAGATAGATGATCAGCTACTTGGTTTTCACAACCTTTTCTATTCTTTACCTCAAAATCAAATTCTTGAAGCAATAACACCCACCGAATTAGCCTTGTCTTAGAATTCTTCTTTGCCATTAAATATCTCAGAGCCGCATGATCTGTATGAACCACCACTTTGGTTCCCAACAAGTAAGCACGGAACTTTTCAAAAGCATAAACAACTGCTAGAAGCTCTTGTTCTGTGACGATATAGTTCTTCTGGGATCCATTCAAGGCCTTGCTCGCATAGTATATTGGATGAAATAGCCTTTCTCTTTTCTGACCAAGTACAGCACCCAAAGCTACCTCACTTGCATCACACATCATTTCAAACGGTAGAGACCAATCGGGTGCTACAATAATAGGAGCTTCAACTAGCTTCCCTTTGAGGCATTCAAATGCCTTCAAGCAATCTTCACCGAAGTCGAACTTTGCATCCTTCTCCAAAAGTTTGCATAATGGACTAGCAATCTTGGGGAAGTCTTTAATAAACCTCCGATAAAAACCTACAAGACCTAGGAAACTACGAACTCCCTTTACAGAAATTGGAGGTGCTAGTTTCTCGATAACTTCAATCTTGGCTCGATCCACCTCAATTCCTCTTTCAGAGACATTATGCCCAAGAACAATGCCTTCCTTCACCATAAAATGGCACTTCTCCCAGTTTAGCACCAAGTTGAATTCAACACATCTCTGCAACGCCATACTCAGATTTGCCAAGCATGATTAAAACGACTCGACTACTACTGAAAAATCGTCCATGAACACCTCCAAGGTGTCTTCAACCATATCAGAAAAAATGGACATCATACAACGCTGATAAGTGGCAGGTGTGTTACATAACCCAAATGGCATACGTTTGAAAGCAAACGTACCATACGGGCATGTAAAAGTTGTTTTCTCTTGATCTTCAGGAGCAATGCAGATCTGATTATTGCCGGAATAACCATCTGAGAAACAAAACTATTTTTTCCCTATCAATTGATCAAGCATTTGGTCCATGAATGGCATTGGGAAGTGATCATTTAGCGTCCACGAATTCAGCTTCCGGTAGTCCATGAACACTCTCCACCCTGTGACAGGTCTGAGTGGAATTAGTTCATTCTTTTCTTTTGCGACTACCGTCATGCCACCTTTCTTGGGCACACATTGTACCGGACTCACCCATTTACTATCGGAGATTGGATACACCACCACAGCATCTAACCACTTAATAATTTCTTTCTTCACCACCTCTTACATAGGTGGATTCAAATGACGTTGATGCTCAATTATGGGCATGCAATCTTCTTCGAGCTGAATCTTGTGCATACATATCCCAGGAGGGATACCAATGATATCAGCAATAGTCCAACCAATGGCTCTCTTGTATTTTTTTAGAACAGAGATGAGAGCCGCTACTTGTTGTTCACCTAAATCAGCCGCAACAATAACCGAAAGTGTATCACCACTTCCCAAAAATGCATACTTCAAGTGGCTGGGCAGCTCTTTCAATTCTAGCACTGGTGGTTCTTCAATGGATGGCTTTGCTGGTGGTGAAGGTCGATTCTTAAGATCAAGGTCCAGCTTCTTAGGAGCATGAGAATATGACCCTATACCTTTTAGAGCACAAATAGTTTCTTCATACTCTTCAACATCCTCACGCTCAAAGTTTATAAGCACAGCAGCCAATGGATCAACAATAAGTTGTTTCTCTACAGATAATTCTTTCTCATATTCATAATAAAAAACTGCTACAGAAAACACATTCATATCTTTAGGCTGCTTCATTGATTTGCATACATCAAAACGGACCACTTCATCATTCATCCGAAATAAAAGCTCATTAGCTCTTAAATCAATAAACACACTTCTTGTTGCAAGGAAAGGACGCCCCAAGATTATAGGAACTTCAGAATCCACCTCACAATCCAAAATAACAAAGTCTGCAGGAAAAATGAAGGTGGAAACCTTCACCAATACATCATATAAGATACCAACAGGTCATTTTACCGACCTATCTTCCATCACGAGCCGCAAATTGGTTGGTGTAGGATCACCCAACCCTAACTTTCTGTAAATAGATAGCGGCATAAAATTGATGCTAGCTCCCAAATCGCACAATGCCTTAGCAAAATCCAAAGATCCAACCGTGCAAGGAATAGTGAAAGCACCAGGATCTGCCTTCTTCTGAACTAACGATCTTGTAGCGATTGCACTGCAATGATGAACATTATCTGCTAGCTCATAGCTTACTGCCCGCTTCTTTGTCAAAAGGTCCTTCATGAATTTAGCGTACCCAGGCATCTGTTCCACCGCCTCCACCAAAGGAACATTAATAGTCAGCTACTTCAACATAGTCATGAATTTACTAAACCTGGTGTCATCAGTTTTCTTCTTCAATCTCTGAGGAAAAGGTGGTGGTGAAAGGGGAATAGTTTTCTCCACCACTTCCTTTTTATCTTGCTTCAGATTATCAATCTTTTCAGGCTGGTGACGTCTAAGTGTAGTGTCATGAACATTCTGACTTTCAGCTTCTACAGAATCATAACAATCTGCTTCAATCACATTCTCTTCTGTATTATCAACCACCTGCTTGCCTTTGGATGGATTTTCCAACACCTTACCACTCCTGGTAGTAATAGCCATACATGATCCATCATTCCTTGTATTTTGCACGGTGTCGCTAAGTAGGGTGCCAGCTTTTTTTTGATTGAGTGTCGCTGATAGTTGACTCAATTGTTGTTCCAACTGTTTTATTGAAATGGAATGCGAATCAACCAATTGATTTATTGAGGACAAATCATTTTTTACCTCCGTTACTCCCGTGTTGGTTGCCTCCACTACTTTCAACAGCTTAGCCATCATATCTTCCATGGACATCTTCCCAGAGCCAGATGTCGCGGCCTCACAATTTCCAGGAGGAACATACAAACCACTCCTATCAGTCTTATTCTTGTATCCGGATTTATCATAATAGTTCCGACCTTGGTTTCCTTGGGCATTGCCTCGGAAACCCCCCTGATTATTTAAATAATTTACTTCCTCTTTAGAATCGGATTTATCTATTCCCTGCGATACAACATCCTTGACCTTTTCTGTCTTCCCTGATAATAAATGCTTGGTAAGAAGGTCCATCTAAGTTTTTATGTGAGCCATATCTTGGTCACGTTTCTCTTCTCTTCGCCTTTGTTCTGCCATCAAGCCAATAGATACAGTAGATCTTGCTACCTCAGAATCCTTGGTATGCCAAGATCTACTCTGCTTTGTCATACGATCTAGCATATCACTTGCCTCAATAAAAGTAAGGTCCATGAATGACCCACCTGCAGCATTATCAACCACTGGCTTAGTCACCGAATTTAAAAACCTGTATAATATCTCCATCAAGTGGATATTGGTCATCTGATGGTTTGGGCACCGCATAAGCTTCTTCTTGAACCTCTCCCATGTTTCGTGGAGAGCTTCAGTTAGAAGCTGTCGAAAATTGCTGATCTCATCTCTTAATTGTGCTCTTTTGGATGGCGGAAAGAATCTTTCTAGGAAAGCGTCTTTCAGTTGCCTCCAATTAGTAATAGAATCAGGAGTTAGCCCGTTCAACCATAGAGTTGCCTCTCCAGATAGAGACAATGGAAATAAGCGCAGTCGAATTGCATTCTGTCCAACTCCTGGATTGTCAAACGACTTGCATGTTGAGATAAAGTTGATCAGATGCATATTCGGATCATCGCCTGCAAGTCCACCAAATAACCCCTTAAGTTGCAGTAGATGAATTATGGTGCTAGTGATATTGAACTTGGCTCCGGGTGACAAGGGCGGAGGAATAATAGCCCCTGTGGCACCAGCTCCATCCAGATCATCATCATCATCATCAAAAGGAGCCTGCACATCTCGGCGTTCAGGTCTCATTCTAGCTTGACGATCTCTCCTGTTCACAGGTGTTTCCACCTCATCTGCACGTCGTGGATTAAGTAACTCATCATCACCCAGGTCCTTATCATCAGGATTTGTTGCCCGACCTGGGTTATCAATATTCTGTTGATGCACTTGAGCAGTTGCCAACGCAGCTAACCTAGCCTGCTCCTCTTGAGCAGCCCTTCTTTCAATGTCACGTTGTGCATCCATTCTGCCAATAAGTTGTGGTTCAGGATTTATGGGTAATAATGGCTGACCAGATCTTCGTGTATTTGGCATGCACTCTACCAAACCTGAACAAAACAAAAACAACAAACAAAAAGTAAAATTCGAGAATCTTTGACCAAAGGGTCTAGCAACTATCACAAACTTAGTTGACAACCGTATTCCCCGGCAACGGCGCCAAAATTTGATAACGCCCAAATTACAGCTCTCGTTAGAAAGTGTAAGCGGTCGCTGTCAAATATAGAACCCAACTGGGTTGGGTGTCGAATCCCACAGGGAATACTTGGTCACTAAGTGTTACAATTGTTAGTAGACTGTTGGTCGAAAATTCCACGGAAAATGGGGGTTTTGATTTAGGCGTGAATTAATAATATCAAAGTAACGAATGAATGATTTGTTTAGTAAAGGTTAATCACAGAGAATAATAAGTTAGGGTTATGTCCACCTTGTAGTTTCTACTTCTCTATTAACTATGAGTAACGCGGAATTTAGACATGCATGCACTTATAGAGAATCGTATTCTAATTCTAAATCCAAGTGTTTCCCAACCATCAAGGATTTATTTCACTTTAGCTCTCCCGAGCCTAAAGTGTATAACAAATGGTACAAATTCTCCAATAAGTTAATCTGGTTAAGGCATTAACGTGTAAATAGAGGTTAGAAGCCCTATTTTCTTGTCACACTCTCTTTTCCAAACATGTAACTTTTCTTCCGAACAAGTTAATGCTATAATGGCATGTTCTCTATGTTTGCAACCATGAGAATTTAATTAAAACAAAGAGATTAATGATATAAGTAGCATATACATCAAGAATTCACAAACTCATAGCAACAAATAGTATCTTACAAGGTTTCCATAACCCTAACAGAGAAGTTTAGCTACTCATGGATACGATGGAAATCAAAATAGACATAATCACCATACCCAAGTTAGAATAATCTCACGATGGGGGTGAGTTTGGCGTCAAACAAGAGGTTGACGTTTTTCTTCCCTTTAGCCGTTCGTGTAGCCTTAGCGTTTTTCTCTGTCTTAAACTTACAGAATCTGTAAACTGAATAATGAAAAGTGCTGAATAATAATGATCGAATGAATGCTGAAAAATTCAGCAAATAAGGTTTTTATAACATCCTTGTCCTACTAAGTTACTGTTGCATCCCTAAGTATTTAGAAATACTGATTTTTCCCGGGACAAGTTCTCCATGCATCAAATTCAGTCCACAAGCTTCCAAAAGCTGCCTTCCCTCTTATGTGAAGTTTCCCTTTGCTGCCCAAAGGTTCACAAAGTGCTGAAATCTTCTTCATTAATACCTGAAAAACATGCTAATCACATAGGTTAGCTCACTTAAAGGAAAATGGACTAAAAGTGCAGGAATTATATATTTTATCCTCCAAACTTAGCTAAAATATGGGTAAATTATGGTTCTTAGGGGTATAAATACGCCCAACATCAGTTCCACCTTTGTTACCCCACCAAAAATACTAAGCTTGTACCAAGATTTGATAAAAGGCTAGATGTCTGAGAGAAATTCTGAAGCAATTGTGGAGTGCATAAATTGATGATATATCCTCTCTAGTAAAAAATAATAAATCACCATAAAACATAGGTGGCTAATGCTCATCTTGGCACATCTAGGGTGGAAATGAAAACTTCTCCTCTTTCAGTTCATACAATAGCCTACTGAGATAGTCCATTCCTATAGCAAAATGTAAGAGGGACATAAGATCCTCCTGCCTCAATCATTTAGCTGCTATGAAAGGCTTAGAGACTTCACCATTGATAAGGATGCTATAGCTCATAGTTTGCACGCATTCCATGATCCCGGTTAATAAATAGCTCAAGGAAGCCAAGCTCAGTCATAATTTATTTCAAGTAGCCCCACTTCAAAAAGTCATAAGCTTTTTGCAAGTCAATCTGAAACATGCATCTAGAGGATATGTGTTTCCTTTTGTGGACTTTAATCAATTCATGAGCCAAGATGATATTGACTTCAATTTTTCTTCCAGCTATAAAGATAACTTGGGCTTCACATATTAATACTAGACACCACCTTCTACAATTCGTTTCTAGGATCCTTTTGCGACAATCCTTTAGCTACTTTGAAAGGCTTAGAAAGTTCACCATTGATAAGATGTTATAGCTCATAGTTTGCACACATTCCATGACCTAGTTAATAAATAGCTCAGGGAAGCCAGGCTTAGTCATCATTTGTCTCAAGTAGCCCCACTCTAAAGAGTCATTCGGTTTTCACAAGTCAGTCTTAAACATGCATCTACAGGATATTTGTTTTCTTTTGTAGGCTTTAATCAATTCATGAGCCAAAATGATATTAGCTTCAATGTTTCTACCAGCTATAAAGACAACTTGGGCTTCACATATTAATACTAGTCACCACTTTCTGCAATTTGTTGCTAGAATGTTGATTTAATTCTTTTTAACTATAGTTGGATTAGGAATTTTGGCACTAGTATAATACTTGTACAGTTTGTTAATCCATTTCCCTAACCTTAAAAATAAAGTATTATATGCAGAATCAAGAGTAAGGCTACTTTGTTATCTTAAATATTACTCATTTAGCAGTATGCACGTGTTAACATAATATTTTTATATGAAATCAAATATTAAAATATAATAAAATGCTCTTAAAATGTTGACTTACGTTAATGTCCTTCAATATGGATTAGTCTTTCAATATCAATATATAGAAATTTAAAAAAATACTTCATATTGAGTATTAATTATTTGATAATGTTACTTGTCGTTTCACTACTCTTAATTAACTATAATAATAACCACTAAATGCTCTGATTTATTTAGAATGTGAGATACATTATGAGTTTTCGATCATAAACATATTTACTTTTGGGATATCATTAGTTACATTTAGTAGACATATGCCTATACAAAAAGATCAACTCACTAAACGCAAAGCATCTAAAAAAGACAGCATATAGAGGCAGCTAAAAGGTGAAATTTCTTGATGCATTTTAAAGTCTCATATTTAGTAATGTCCATACTCTTGCTCTATAAAATTATTTTGTTAAAGTTTCGTATATATTATACTTTTTGTATACACACCATAATCGCATATACTGATTCTTTCAATTATTTATTGAGGTTATGAGAAAAACGAATCAATAAAATTTACCTAATCTGACAAGTAAATTTCTGATAACTTTGAAATTTTTATTAGTTTTAGTTCATAAATCAAATCATTTGATGTCACACGTTCTTCTCATAAGAGGACAATGAATGGTAGCCTCTAGAGAAGTAAATAAGTTTTTTATACTCTAAGTAGATGAGTTCTTTTTATTGCTCGAGTCGACTTTGAATATATTTCGGAGTTGAATATATAAACACTATATTACAATATTTTCTCTGTTGTGGAACCACATAAACCCTTTTTTTTGTTTTTCACTACTCACGTTCTACATTTCTATTAAATGCTTTAAAAAACTAATATTTATTTTGATACAAGACTAAATACTAAATAAAAGAGAGTAAATTACTTTGAAGTTTATAATTCTTTAAGATGTATGGAAGTTTAGTGGATGGAGAACATATATTTAATAAAGTAATGTTCTCATATTAAAAGGGAGAAAAATACAAACTCGTCATGTCTCCCAAAAGAGTGTTGGAATTAGAAACATGATGGTCAATTATCAATGTGAGTTTCCTCCTTCCAGTTTCACTATAAATCTCATACACATAATATTTACACTTTAAAAGTATATATTACTTAACAGTTATGAAAACAATACCGATGGTCGTGCAAAACAATATACTATAAATAAGTTTAGGTAAAATATAATTTTTTTACCTTGGTATTCATTAATTTAGAGAAATAACAAAATAATAATCTAATCGGAAGTTGTGATTTTTCAAAAGGAATAGGTAATTTTTCATTTGGGTTCAACAAGGACAATATATAATGTGATTCTTTTAAATTACGGTTGCAATTTTCAAATTTATAACATACCTTGTTCTTCACAAAAGAATATTTTGAATTTAGATAATCACAAAATTCATGCATCATACGTTAATAACTAGTGAATATCGAATCGTTCGTATCAAAACCAAACAAGTTAATACAAATAATTTTATCATTATTTTTATGAATGAAACAACTTTTATTAATTGTTAAATATAATACAACATGTGAAAAATTATGATTTTAAATTTAATAGCGTGCATAAAAGCAATAACTTCTATAAATATAATTCTCTTTAGTATATTTGTTTTCATATTTTTTTTAAAAACTTTTTCTCTAAACACTCACAAGTAAGTTAAATTTATTTTTAGCTTTTTTTTTTAATAGCGATCTTCTATTCTAGTCAAATGAATTATATGTCACTAAAAGATTATATTAGGTTTCTCAAAATGTTAGATTAATGTGATATTGTGCAAATTGTTATGAAACAATTAGCTAGTGTCATGCATTTATATCAACAAGTGTAAATAGATGTATAAAAAATTCATGTTGTAGACATTTGAATATCTATTGTCTTTCTATATTTTTTGTTTATATTATTATTTATTTTCTCTCATTGTACAATATATTATCAACAAAAGTCTCTAAATTCGTTTTAGTATCATCTCTGAGTTGAGTGCAATTTGATTCTGTAAGCAGTGACCATTTTGTAACCGAGGCTCAAGAGAGAACAACTTTCAATCATTTCAAGTGTATTGCCTTCTGATCCTTTACTTTTGTTAGTCGTAACTCTTATTTTTCTTATGAAATGAGAACGCCTCAAAACTATTTTTCATACTGGTTACATAATTTAAATTATTATTGTACTTCAATAATATTATTGGGTGCAGCTATAGAAGACTGCAATATTAAAGACTCATAGTTTTTGTTATATTTAATATATTTCATACATCTTATTGAAAATTATTCTATTAGGTAAATAATTTTAAAGGCTCGAAGTTGAGTATCATATTTTACTTTGACTTATTATGCCATTAGCTAAGGGTAGGATAATGAATTCAAATTTCACTACATGAAGAAGGTAAGACATGGAGTTTGAGTTTTACTATATGACTACAACAATAGTAACATTATACTAAGTATAGTTATACAAGTTGATCCCACAAATAGTGTTTTAAGAGAGTAGAATGTATCCAAATCTTGCGATATTGGGTTCAATTCTCATTGTATTATGACTGAATGCACATACTTTCAAACTTAATATTATGATGTTTTCTATATTTACGGTTTAATTCGAGACATCTACACCATTACCTTGATATTAAATATCACGGTATCAAGAGGATAAGACATCATATTTGAATCCTAGTGTATTATGATAATAATATAAGATGTTGGGTTCAAGTCTCATGATATTACAGCCTAGCTCACACATCTTCTTTTTTTTTAGTAACCAAAATTTTTATTGATACCAAGTGGGAAATTATATAGCTAGACTTGGAGCAAACCTCCAGTCTCTTAAGCAAAGACAAACCAAACTATTCTATCATCTTAATACCATTACAATTCAAAATCAGTAACTATTCTAATACCGCAGAAAATTAAGACACTATAATACAAAGGATCTACTATGGCAGGCTAGGTAGGTTGGCTAGAGTTGATTGCCACTTCGAAATAAATTAATCTCTGAAATGTATATAGAGTACAATTTTTCTGCAAACCGCCTCAAAATTAGTGTCATGTCCTGAATCTCATCTTGTTCTTCTCCCTTCAGATCGTTGTTTTTGTCATGGCAAATAATACAGCTTATTATGGTTGTTCTTCCAAATATTTTTGTAGCCCAGTCATTCACCCATTGTAGCTCTTCACACCAATTTCTAATGTACCTGTATTCTCTAATCCATTGCAGCATCCTGGTCCATAAATATCTTATGATTGGGCATTCAAGAAGAGATGACTAAAGGATTCAAATGTAGAGCTACAAATAGCATATTCAGGAGGTACATACATAAATATCAAATTTCTCCAACCTTTTGTAATACCCCAAAAATCCAAACTGATGTTAGCGCCATGTTTCAAGCTCGTGACTAGTATATTAGAACTTTGATAGTTTTATGAGTTAGTTTGAGGTATATTAAGGCCTCAAAAAACTCCCAGCTGTTAGACAAATAAAAATAATCCTTACCGATTGAAATTTTGATAAGAATATTGTGTTAGTCAAATTCAAATGAGCATATCTTTTGCTCTATTGAGAGTTTTCCAGATCAAGACCCACCAAATGATAGGAAATTGAATTAGCTTTCCAACGATACCAATTTTGCCCAAATTCAATACTCGGGTGAGAAGTTATGACACTTTTAGTGCAAAATAGTGGCCCAACGCGATAAGGCCCCGTCGCGGTGACGACCAGTTTCACGTTCGTCCTTTTTCAGTGTGTCACCGCAGTAAGTACCGCGTTGCCAAGGGTTATTTTTGTAGTTGTCATTTTCTAGAAAGGCACCGCAATTACCATCACGTCGCGCTAATGTTCCAATTCGAGATCGTCCTTTTCCAGTGGCGCAACGCAATGGCACCGCGTCGCGCTGCTGGGCAAAATGAGATTCATCAGTTTTCCAGTGGCCCGACGCGATTATACTGCATCGCGCCGGGTGTCAAAATCGACATTTTTAGTTTTAATGAATTAAATTTCAGGGACTGTTTGTTCTTTTCCCATAGCCTCAAATCCATCCAAACACGAGATTTAAGTCCCAGTAGAGTATTATTTGCTCATTATTTTATATATCTCTCTAAATTAAGTAGCCCTCTTTCAAGAACAAAACCCTAGCCTTCAAAATTCAAGATCAAATCTCAAGAACTCACCATCAATTCTCACGAATTCATCAACCCAGGTATGTTAAGTGTTCATCCATGGGTTCCTTTCACCCATGGAGTCCAAGTATCTAATTTTAAATTAAAAGATCTAATTATTACAAGTTATTGTGATTTTAAATTATGATTTTAACCCTAAATCTCCATGAATCTTGATTTTCTTACCATGCTTAAATGAAATTGTTGTTGTTAGCAAACCACACATGTTTGAATTAAATCATGATTAAGTGTTATTGATGTTGAAATCATGTTATTACTCCAAGTTTTATATTATTTCTGTGCTTAGTTTAAACTATGCATTACAAGTGTTTGATGAAATGCCTATAAGAATAAATTTTTGATAAATGCTTTCATGTTGTGTCCTCCAAGTTTAGTACTACTTTACTACTATTGCTATCGAGTCCTGGGGGTTATGAATACCCGAACCCATAGTTGTTTACTTAGTCTCAGCATCTTTAGAATAGTTTCAGAATATGTTATGAGCATTATCAGTTTAGTTAGTCATCATAATCAGTTAAACTTAGAACAATTCAGTATTCCGAGTCAGTTCAGTTGGGAGTAGGATTTAGCACCGAGTGAGTGTAGGGATGACAGCTTCCCCGTCAGATAGGCAGAGTCATTAGTAGAAGTCCTGGTACTCTAAAACTACGTAGCCAACGTAGGATATGGGGAGTCACCCGTCAGTTTAGGCTTGACTACCTCGCAGGGGTTGCGCGTCAGTTTGGGCTTGACACCCTTAGTCCTTCGGGATAGTATATTAGTAGATCCACACAACCAGCGTTAGTACCTATGGCACGATTCTGACATCCTTTAAACTGGGGTTACAGGTTGGACCCCAATAAGCTCAAAGCGGGGCACGTCGGGTAGATGATACCTCTTACAGTCTCAGTCCAGTAATCAGCTCAGTAATTCAGTTTCAGTTGCACGACCATAGCATACAGATATCAAATATTCAGTTATCAAATTACAGTATTTTAGTTTACAGATTTTATTCAAAATATGTTTTATGTTTGGTCACGCATCCTCAATATTTATAGCTTTCATGTATCCTCAGTATTTATAGCTTTCATACATCCTCAGTATTTATAGCTTTCATACATCCTCAGTATTTATGAATTTCATGTATTCGGTTCAGTATGTCATGCTATTTATTCAGTTAGTTATTATTCATGCACATGAAACCATGCCTATCAGCCTAACTCATTTAGCATATCAGTGCATTCAAAGTACTGATCGCATACTCTTTTTTTACGCTATGATGTATCATATCATAGATTCGGATGCTTAGTTCTCGAATCACGCATAGACTTTCCAGATTATCAGCACTAGCAGTGGTGAGTCCTCATATTTCGAGGATAAACTATCTTATTTTCATATTTTCAGTTCAGTAGTTAGATGGAGTTAGTTAGGGCATGTTCTATCAACTCTTATTCAGTCAGTTATAGAGGCTTTTCAGACTAATACAGACAGTTAGTTAGTTTTTAGTTGTCATTGACAGACGTTTTCTCAGTATTATCAGTTTTGTCTTACAGAATTTATCAGATTCATGACTTAAAAGCTTATGGAATTCTACAGTTAATTCCACATATGATATTTTATTATCAATTTTATTCAGTGCGCACAACAAGTACCAGCTCATGGGTTAGCTTGTGGTCCCTCGAGACTGTAAGCACCGTGTGGCGCCCAGACTGTACTCTCAGGGAATTACAAACTTGGTATTAGAGAATAAGGTTTTAAAGTTTCCTAGGAAGTCTGAAAGTCGCATCAAGTAGAGTCTTGTGCATGGGTGTGAAGCGCGCCACACGTATGGACAAGAGGCTATGAGGTGTTTAGGTAAAGTTTCCCTTCTTTCAGTGTTCATATCATGCGATTGAGCATGAGCTCATGTTAAAATACCTGTCTTATCTGTTCTTTCTTCCGTTTATAGAACATGTCTCCCATAAAGACAAATGGAAGAAGGAACGTAAACCAGCCAACACCCCCACCCGTTTAGAAAGATCCCCTGAACGAGCATGTTTCTTATGCAGAGTTCAGAGTTACATTCACTACTCTAGCACACTCTGTGGCAGCTTAGAATGTTCGAGAAGCTGCTATTTCGGCCAACCCAATAGCCAATACTACCGCAGCTAGGATTCAGTACTTTACCCGAATGAACCCTCCTCTATTTTCGGGATCCAAATTTGAAGAGGACCCAAAGGAATTCTTAGACATGATGCAGAAGGTAACATGTATTATGGGGGTGACTTCTAGTGAGAGTGTTGAATTGGCTGCTTACCAGTTGCAGAATGTAGCTCATACATGGTTTAAGCAGTGGAAGGTAGATAGAAGAACAGATATAGGGGCTATAGAATGGGAAGAGTTTGCTACTACTTTCTTAGATAGGTTCTTTCTGTTGGAGTTCAGAGAGGCCAAAGTTTTAAGAGTTTATCAACTTGAGGCAGGTCAACATGAGTGTGAAAGAGTATTCCCTTAAGTTTACTCAGTTGGCTAGGTATGCTCCTTATGTGGTAGCTCATAGCAAATCTAAGATGAGCAAGTTTGTGTCTGGTGTATCTAATAGTATGGTCAAGGAGTGTAGGACTGCAATGCTAATTAAGGAGATAGACTTGTCTAGGTTGATGTTCCATGCTCAACAGATTGAGGAGCAGAAGACTAAGAAGAAAGAAAGGAAGAGCAAGAGGGCTACAACAGGTATCTTTAATTTCAATCAGGCAAAGTCAGAAGGTGGTAATCATCCTCAGTTCCGTCAAAAATCTTCATTCCCAGCCCCATCTTCAGCTAGTGCCTTAGTACCCAAATTCAGAAATGACAATCGGGATAAGGCGCCAGGCTCTAAGTCCCAAGGAAGTATTAACAGTGGTCGTACAAATCCTCTTTGCTAGAAATGTGTTAGAAACAATTAGGGTGAGTGTTGAGCTGGCAGTGATGTATGCTTTGGGTGTGGCAAGCCAGGCCATCGGATCCGAAAGTGTCGGGTAGTTTCTTAGAAAGATAGGGATTTATGCCAACAGGGTCAGTCATATCAGTCATCAGTTCCAGTTATCCGTCCGACTCAGCAGGGTGCCGCTTCCAGTGCTACCAGTGGTCAGTGTCCAAACAGATTATATGCCCTTCAGTCTCGATAGGATTAGGAAAATTCTCCTGATGTGGTTATGGGTACGTTACAGGTCTTTTATTTATATGTTTATGCTTTATTAGACCCTGGAGCTTCTCTTTCTGTGTAACCCCTTATATAACTGTCAACTTCAGAGTCAGTCCCGAAATCCTAGTAGATTCTTTCTCAGTGTCTACCCAAGTAGGTGTGTCTATTGTAGTCCGATGGGTATACAGGAACTAACTGGTTACAATATCTCAGAAAGTTACTTTAGTTGATCTTGTGGAGTTAGAGATGACATATTTTAATGTCATTCTCGGCATGGATTGGCTCCACTCATGCTATGCTTCAGTTGATTGTAGAAATAGAGTAGTTCATTTTAAGTTTCCAAATGAACCAGTCCTTGAATGGAAGGGTAGTACTACATCGCTCAGGGGTCAGCTTGTTTCGTACCTTAGAGTGAGGAAAATGATATCCAAGGAATGTATTTATCATCTTGTCCGAGTCAAAGACTCCAATTCTGAGACTCCTAATCTTGAGTCAGTTGTAGTAGTGAGGGAATTTCCAGACGTGTTCCCTGAAGTTCTTCTCGAAGTTCTTCTCGAAAAGAAAATCGACTTCGAAATAGACTTTCTTCCATATACCCAGCCTATCTCTATTCTTCCATACAGAATGGCTCCAGCTGAGCTTAAAGAGTTGAAATAACAGTTTAATGAGCTCCTAGATAAGGGATTCATCAAGCCCAGTGTCTCCCCGTGGATTGCACCAGTTTTATTCGTGCGTAAGAAAGACAATTCTCTTAGAATGTGTATTGACTACCATCAGTTGAACAAAGTCACAATAAAAAACAAATACCCACTTCCCAGAATTGATGACTTGTTCGACCAACTTAAGGATGCCAGTTATTTTTCTAAGATAGACCTCAGATCCGGCTATCATTAGCTTAGAGTTAGAGAATGTGACATCCTGAAAATAACTTTCAGAACTCGGTATGGTAACTTCGAGTTTCCAGTCATGTCCTTTGGTCTCTCGAATGCCCCAACAGCCTTCATGGACTTGATGAATTGAGTGTTCAAGCAGTACTTGGACATGTTCATCATAGTCTTCATTGATGACATTCTTGTCTACTCCCGTAGTGAAAATGATCATACAGACCACCTCAGAATAGTATTGCAAACTCTTAGAGCCCATGAGTTGTTCGCTAAATTCAGTAAGTGCAAATTCTGACTGAGATCAGTAGCTTTCTTGGCCATATTATTTTCAGTGATGACATTAGAGTTGATCCTTAAAAGACCAAAGCAATGAGAAACTAGCCCATACCCATTTATCCGTCAGATATCAGGAGTTTCTTGGGTTTGGCTGACTATTACTGATGGTTTTTTGAAGGATTTTGTCTGTTGCATCCCCCATATCTAGACTGATTCATAAGAAAGTTAAGTTTCAGTGATCAGATTCTTGTGAGAAGTGTTTTCAGGAGTTGAAGACTCAACTCACCACAACCCTAATTTTGACTTTGCTAGATAGTTCAGACGGGTTTATTGTGTACTGTGATGCTTCCAGAGCTGGTTTTGGGTGTGTTTTAATGCATAAGGGTAAGGTTATGGCCTATGCCTCTAGAAAACTTAATCCCCATTAAAAAAATTACCCTACCCATGATCTAGAACTTGCAGCTGTTGTGTTTGCCTTAAAGATTTGGAGGCACTATTTGTATGGGGTGCATGTTGATGTGTTCACAGATCATAAAAGCTTGCAGTATATGTTTCGCAGAAGGATTTGAACCTGCATCGGAGGAGATGGTTAGAATTATTGAAAGATTATGATATAAGTATTTTGTATCACCAGGGCAAGGACAATGTAGTGGCAGATGAGCTAAGTAGATTCTCTATGGGTAGTGTTTCTCATGTTGAGGATGGTAAGAAGAAGTTAGTTCAGGAAGTTCATCAGTTTGCCAGGTTGGGTGTTTGTTTGGTTGACTCAGCCGAGGGTAGTGTTTGATTTCAGAATAGTTTGGAATCTTCTTTGGTTGCCAAAGTGAAAGAAAAGCAAGACAGTGATTCCAGTTTAGTTAGATTGAAAAAGTCAGTCAGAGACCAGAAAGTAGAGTTTTTCTCCCAAGAGGGAGATGGGGTGTTGTGTTGCCAGGATAGATTATGTGTGTCGTGCGTTGACGAGTTTAGACAGCGAATTCTGGCAGAGGCACATGGTGCGCGTTACTCTATTCATCCAGGGACCACGAAGATGTACCGCGATCTGCGAGAAATCTATTGGTGGAGTAGGATAAAGAGGGATATTATTGAGTTTGTGGCTAAGTGCTCCATTTGTCAGCAGGTTAAAATTGAACATCAGAAGCCCAGTGGGTCTATGCAGGAGTTCAGTATTCCTACTTGGAAGTGGGAGGAAGTGAACATAGATTTTGTGACAGGATTATCTCGCACTCGTCGACAGCATGATTCAATTTGGGTCATTATAGACAAGATGACCAAATCAGCCTATTTCTTGCCAGTTCATACTTTTTATTCAGCCGAGGACTATGCCAAACTCTATCTCAGAGAGTTGGTTAGGTTGCATAGAGTTTCGTTATCTATCATTTCAGATAGAGGTACCCAGTTTACCTCTTACTTTTGGAAAGCTTTTCCGAAGGGTCTTGGTACCCAAGTTCACCTCAGTACAAACTTTTATTCTCAGACAAATGGTCATGCAGAAAGGACCATTCAGACCCTTGAGGATATTTTGAGAGTGTGTGTAGTTGACTTTAAGGGCAGTTGGGATGACCACTTGCTTTTGATTGAATTTGCGTATAATAATAGTTATCATTCCAGTATTCAGATGTCTCCATTTAAGGCCCTATATGGAAGATGTAGATATCTAATTGGCTGGTTTGAAGTAGGTGAGGCAGTGGTAGTAGGGCCCTGACTTGGTGTCTGATGACTTAGAGAAAGTTCAGTTGATCAGGGAGAGGCTGAAGGCAGCCCAGAGCCGACTGAAATCATATACAGATGTGACAAGGAAAAATCTTGAGTTTGAGATTGGTGATTTCATATATATGAAGACCTTTCCCATGAAGGAGGTGAAGAGGTTTGGTAATTAGGGGAAGCTTAGTCCCTGATATGTTGGCCGTTACAAAATTGTGAGCCATTTTAGAAAGGTGGCTTATGAGCTTGAGTTGCCTTCAGACTTACCATCAGTGCACCTAGTATTCCATATCTCCTATTTGAAGAAGTGTATTGGTGGCCCAATTGTAGTTGTTCCCTTATAAAGCGTAGATGTTCAGAATAGCCTTTCTTACGAAGAAATTCTAGTCGAGATCCTTGATCGACAAATTCGTAGACTAAGGAACAAAGAAGTTCCCTTGGTCAAAGTTCTTTGGTGAAATCAGTCCATTAAGGGAGCCACTTGGGAAGCAGAAGCAGATATGCAGACCAAGTACCCTCATCTTTTCTCCGCAAACTCAAATTCAGCTTAAGGTAATAACTTTCTCAGAATTTCTCTTCTCCATGCTCAGTTTCAGTTGCACATCATTCTCATGTCAGTCATGCATGCATAGAACTAGTTCAGTCATGTATCATGTTTCAAACTCAGTCATATAATCATGTTTTTATCATGTATATTCATCATGTAGTCTCAGTTCCTCAGTACTTTCAGCTTAACCAGTCTCATTCGAGGACGAATGATCCCAAGGGGGAGATACTATAATACCCCAAAAATCCAAACAATGTTAGTGCCATGTTTAAGGCTCGTATCTAGTATATTGTAGTCCTTTGATATCTTTATGAGTTAGTTTGAGGTATATTAAGGCCTCAAATAACTCACAGTTGTTAGACGAATCAAAATAATCCTTACCGATTGAAATTTTGATAAGAATGTTGTGTTAGTCAACTTCAAACGAGCATATCTCTTGTTGTATTAAGAATTTTCTAGATCAATACCCACCAAATGGTAGTAAATTGAATTATCTTTCCAATGATACCAATTTTTTCTGATACTCGAGTGAGAAGTTAAGGTACTTTAGTGCAAAATAGTGGCCCAACGCGATAAGGCCACCTCGCAGTAACGACCAGTTTCACATTCGTCCTTTCTCAATGTGTCACCATAGTAAGCACCGCGTCGTACCAAGGGTGATTTTTGCAGTTGTCATTTTCCAAAAAGTCACAATGATTACCATCGCGTTGCATCAATATTCCAATTCGGGATACCGCATCACGCCGCTGGGCAAAATAAGGTTTGTCTGTATTCCAGTGGCCCAACACAATTGTACCGCATCGTGTCGGGTGTCAAAATTAGGATTTCCAGTTTTAGCAAATTAAATCCCAGGTACTATTTGATCTTTTCCCATAGGCCTAAATCCATCCAAACACGGGATTTAAGTCCCAGTAGAGCATTATTTGCCCATTATTTCACATCTCTCTTTAAATTAATGTAATACCTCGTATATTTCTAAGCTAAAAAATGAACCGTTGTTCCTACACATGAAACCTCCTATCCTGTGATTCATATAGGAGTACATGAATTAGGATGAGTATCCTAGTGATAATAGATCTTATGATGTGTTAAGCATGCTCATAAGAGTCACTTAGAGTAAGCCAAGCTAAGAACTTTTGAATCCACCAAGTTTTCGTGTGTGATTTCACATAGGTCATATTTGAATGAGCATAACTTGGTTTATAGGTTGTATTTTGGCAGATTTATACCTCCAAATTGTAGAGAATTGAATAAGCTTTCTGTCGATACCAAATTTCCCTAAAACGGACACCCGGTGAAGAAATTATAGCGATTTAAAGTTTCAGCAGCGTCATTTCAGTCAGTGGCTCGTCGCGCCGTAAGTCAAAATGATGTTTGTCAATTTCCAGTGTCTCTCCGCAATTCTACCACATCGAGGTAATTTTTCAGTGTCTCTCCGCAATTCCACCGCATCGAGGTGATTTTCCAGGTCACAAATGGGGGCAACGCGATATCTCCGCATCGCGCCGGGGGTCCAAATTGGGTAATTTTCATAGAAATTAAATGACACATTCAGAGGGGTATTTGGGTCATCTTTCCACCCCTATATATAGTCCATAAACACAGAATTAAACCTTTATTTCACCAAAACATATCCTTTCTCTCAAAATCCTCTCAAGAACACATTAGGGTTTTCAATTGGGGATTCAAGTTCAAGAAAATTTCTCCATCAATCATCAAGAATCTTCTATCTAAGGTATCCGTAATGTTCATCTATGGATCCATTTCGTTCATAGAGCTCAAGAACCATGTTTTAAATATTATATTGTGATTGTCTTGTTATGATATGACCATGTACATAATGATGATTGTTGTTTAAGTTTCAAGATGATATCTAAAGGTATTTTCATGAAGTATATGTGTTTGTTAGTTGAAACCCATGATATTTATGTGGTATAATATGGTGAGATTCAAGAACACAACTAAGCTAAAAAAAATGCATGCAAAGTGTTTGATAAAAGGTCTAGGATGATAGACTTCATGTCCCATGATTTAATAGTGCTTAAATGACAAGTCCATGCTCTATGCTTTATAATTTCATATGAATTCCACGTGATTGATATGCGTCGTTGTTGTGATATGGATTGAGCATGATATTGAAGCTATGCAAGTATACACATGCTGTATGAATTTCCCTTCCTTACGTAAGATGTTGAGAACTATGCTTAGTGTGAAATCCCCTACTTATGATATAGTGAATTGTGGACTCCATTTTATGATCAAGTCAGTAATGTGTGTCAGTTTCCTTCAATCGACTCCTGGGGTACTAGTACCCAAAAAATATAGTTGTATGGCTAGATCCATGTCATGTTATCACGATAATCTCAGTCAAGCCATGATCTATAGAACTCAGTCAGTCATGTGACTCAGAAAATCTCAGAAATCTCAAGATCTCAATAAATTCTCAGATAATAGTACTATTCCGTCAGTCAACGGAAGTCAGTTTCTCGGTCCATGTACAGCCAGTTAAATCATGTTTAGTCTCTTCAGATGGGAGTAGATGTTAGCACCGAGTGAACCCAAGGATGGGAACTCACCTGCCAGTTTAGGGTGTGATTCTTAGTAGTCATCCTTGTGTTCCAGAACTACGTAGCCAGCGTAGGTTGAGACATCTTAACCTGCCAGATTAGGGTGGATAAGGTGGCTTAACCTATCAGTTTAAGGTTCCCACCATTCTCATTTGAGTACCTGCCAGCTAAGGGTCACTCACAGATGTCCTTACCAGTGACGCGGTATTGACACCCTTCCAGTCGGGGCAGATATTGGACCCCAACCTAGCTATATGTGTTATTAGGGCATGTCGGTTAAGCAACTACCTCCCACATTTTCAGTCCCAATCTTAGTAAAAGAACTCAGATAGTTCTTTAGATTTCAGTATACTAGGACTGTCAGTTACAGTCAATTCAGTTACAGTATGGAACTCAGGTAGTTCCATCAGATTCAAGACTGTCAGACACAGTCATCCATGCTATCAGAATTCCAGTATCAGTCATGTTAGATAACAGTAAACCATATATTAGCGTACAGATCCAGATATCACATATTCACAATCTCAGTTACTATGTATGCATGCTTGCACTCTCACGTTCATATTAGTCAGTCAGTTAACATTGTTCATACATGTAAACCCTTTTGCATTTAGCCTACCTCACTCGTATACTCGGTACTCCCAATCGTACTGATGCATTTGCGCTATGGTGCTTTCTTTCATGTTACACCATAGGTTCAGAGACACGAGTTCCAGATCAGCAGTAGCATTTCATTCATAGAGTTGCAGTGAGTCCTCATCTATTCGAGGACGATATTATTTTATTTCATTCATTTTTTCAGTTCAGTTTTGCTAGACGAAGTTAGTTGGAGACATGTTTATTCAACTCCTTATTTCAGACAGTATTTAGAGGCTTTTAGATTTAGTTCAGATTTTAGATTCAGCTTGCAATTGTTTTGGGTATTTGTTACCCTATATGGATGTTATTATTTATCAGATATTCTATTCAGTTGAACCTTATGGCCTATTGTTCATGTTTCCCGTATTCTACAAGTATATTATGCAGTGTACAGGTACAGATATCAGTCATGGGTTAGCTTGTGGTCTCTCGGGTCATAAGTACCGTGTAGTATTCCGTTTCAGCAAATCGGGGCGTTACAAACTTTGTATCAAAGCCTAAGGTTCAATAGAGTCCTAGGAAGATATGCCCTTAGGCAGGGTAATATGATGGTTAAAGAGTATTCTCTCAGATTTACTCAGCTAACCAGATATGCCCTTCATGTGGTTACAGACAACAGGGCTAAGATGAGCAAGTTCATGTCAGGAGTGAATGATAGTATGGTAAATGAGTGTAGGTCTGCGTGCTGAACAGTGATATGACTTTAGCCAGGCTCATGACCCATGCTCAGCAAATAGAGGAGCAAAAGATTAGGACTAGGGAGAGGCAGAACAAAAGTGCAAGATCAGGTAGTTTCAGTTTTTCTCAACCCAAATCAGAAGGAGGAAATCGTTCGCAGTTCTGTCCTAAGCCAGCAGTTCCAACTCTTTCCTCTGCCAATGCCCCAGTGCCAAAATTCAGAGACGGCAATAGAAATCGAGCACCAGGATCTAAGTCTTAGGACAGTATCAGCAGTGCCCAAACTAATCCCCTATGTTAGACTTGTGGTAAGAACCACAAGGGTACTTGTAGAGCTGGTAGCGATGTTTGTTTCGGTTGTGGAAAGCCAGGCCACAGTATTAGAGAGTGTCTGCAGTCAGGTTTACAGGGTCAATAGAATCGTTCCATAGCCCAGTCCGGTCGCACAAATCAGCATGGTGCCACTTCCAGTGCTGCTAGTGGCAATGCCCAAACAGACTCTATACTCTTCAGACCTAACAGGATCAGGAAAATTCTCCTGATATCATTACTGGTACATTACAAATTTTCCATGTTCATGTTTATACTTTGCTAGATCCAGGTGCATCCTTGTCTTTTGTTACTCCTTATATAGCAGGCGATTTCGGAATCATTTCTAAAATTTTAGCAGAGCCCTTTTTAGTCTCTACCCCAGTGGGTAAAACCATCATAGCTCGGCGGGTATACAGGAACTGCCCGGTTATGATATTTCAGAAATCCACGTCAGCATATTTAGTTGAGTTAGAGATGACTGATTTTGATGTCATTCTCGGTATGGATTGGCTTTATTCCTGCTATGCCACAGTCGACTGCAGAAATAGGATAGTTCAATTTTAGTTCCCGAATGAGCCCGTCCTAGAGTGAAAGGGTAGTACTTCATCTTTCAGGGGTCAGCTTATTTCCTACCTTCGAGCAAGAAAAATGATTTCTAAGGGATGTGTTTATCATCTCGTTTATGTTAAAGGCTCTGGTTTTAAATCTCCTAGCTTTGAATCAATCCCAGTGGTTAATGAATATTTAGATATCTTTCTCGGAGATCTTCCAGGCATTTCTCCCGAAAAGGAAATAGACTTCGGCATTGACCTTATTCCAGATACTCAGCATATTTCTAGTTCGCCATACAGAATGGCACCAGCAGAACTCAAAGAACTGAAGGATCAGTTGAAGGATCTCTTAGATAAGGGATTCATTAGGCCCAATATTTCCTCGTGGGGTGCACCAGTCTTATTTGTGCGCAAGAAAGACGGTTCTTTCAGGATGTGTATTGATTACCGTCAGCTCAACAAAGTTACAGTTAAGAACAAGTATCCTCTTCCCAGAATAGATGACTTGTTTGACCAACTTTAGGGTGCCAGTTATTTCTCCAAGATAGACCTCATATCAGGCTATTATCATCTCAGAGTTAGAGAATGTGACATCCCAAAGACAGTTTTCCGTACTCGGTATGGTCACTTTGAATTTCTAGTTATGTCCTTTGGTTTTACCAATGCCCCAGCCGCTTTCATGGACTTGATGAGTCATGTGTCCAAGAAGTACTTGGACATGTTCGTCATAGTCTTCATAGAAGATATCGGGGTCTATTCCCTCATAAAGCGTGATTATTCAGACTATCTCAGAATTGTTCTTCAGACTCTCAGAGATCACCAGCTATTCGCTAAATTCAGTAAGTGCAAGTTTTGGCTAAGGTCAGTATCATTTCTTGGCCATGTTATTTCCGGTGATGGCATTAGAGTAGATCCTTAGAAAATCAAAGCGGTAAGAAATTGGCCTTGCCCTGTCTCTCCATCATATATCAGGAGTTTCTTGGGTTTGGCTGGCTATTACAGGCGGTTTGTTGAGGTATTTTCTTCTATTGCATCCCCCATGTCCAGATTGACTCAGAAGAAGGTCAAGTTTCAGTGGTCAGATCCTTGCGAGAAGAGTTTTCAGGAATTGAAAACTCGACTCACCTCAGCTCCAGTCTTAGCTCTTCCAGATGGTTTAGATGGATTCGTAGTATACTGTGATGCATCTAGAGTAGGTTTGGGTTGTGTCCTCATGCAGCATGGTAAGTTCATAGCCTACGCCTCCAGGCAGTTAAAGCCCCATGAGAAGAATTATCCTACTCATGATCTTGAGTTAGCAGTCGTAGTATTTTCCTTGAAGATTTGGAGGCATTATCTATATGGAGTTCATGTAGATGTCTTCACAGATCATAAGAGTCTCCAATATGTCTTTTCTCAAAAGGATCTTAATCTTCGTCAGAGAAGGTGGTTAGAGCTCTTGAAAGATTATGACATAAGTGTCCTTTATCATCCAGACAAGGCCAACGTTGTGGCCGACGCTCTCAGTAGACTCTCCATGGGTAGTGTTTCTCACGTTGAGGATAGCAAGAAGAAAATAGCTTAGGAAATCCATCAGCTTGCCAGACTAGGTGTTCGCTTAGTCGATTCTTCAGAGGGTGGTGTATGTGTTCAGGATAGTTCAGAGTCATCTCTAGTTTCTGAGGTGAAAGAAAAGCAAGATAGGGACCCTATCCTTGTCAAGCTAAAAAAGTTAGTTCAGAATCAGAAACTAGAGGTCTTCTCCCAAGGGGGAGATGGTGTCATTCGTTGTCAGGGTCGTCTCTGTGTTCCAGGTATAGATGATTTAAAGTAGTGAATTCTTGCAGAAGCGCATGGTACGCGATACTCTATTCATCCAGGGGCCACTAAGATGTACCGCAACCTACGGGAGATCTTTTAGTGGAGTGGGATGAAGAGAGATGTTGCAGAATTTGTGGCTAAGTGCCCTACATATCAGTAGGTTAAGATAGAGCATCAGAAACCTAGTGGTTCCATGCAGGAGTTCACCATTCCTACTTGTAAGTGGGAAGAAGTGAACATAGGCGTCGTGATGGGTTTGCCTCAAACTCGTCATCGGCATGATTCAGTTTGGGTTGTTGTAGATAGAATGACCAAGTCAGCCCATTTTGTTCCAGTCCATACCTCTTATTCAGTCGAGGATTACACCAAACTCTATATCAGGGAGTTAGTCATATTACACGGTGTTCCATTATCTATCATTTCTGATAGAGGTACCCAGTTCACCTCTCACTTCTGGAAAGCATTCCAAAAGGGTCTTGGTACCCAAGTTCATCTCAGTATAATTTTTCATCCTCAGACAGATGGTCAAGCAGAAAGGACCATTCAGACTCTTGAAGATATACTAAGGGCGTGTGCAATTGATTTCAAGGGAAGTTGGGATGACCACTTTCCTTTGATTGAGTTTGCATACAACAATAGCTATCATTCCAGTATTAAAATGGCTCCGTTCAAAGCTCTCTATGGTAGGAGTTACAGATCTCCAATCGGGTGGTTCGAAGTTAGTGAGGTCTCAGTCATAGGGCTTAACTTAGTATTCGACGCCTTAGAGAAAGTCCAGTTAATCAGATAAAGACTCCAGGCTGCTCAGAGCCGACAGAAGTCGTATGCTGACGTTCGTAGAAAGGATCTCGAGTTCGAGGTTGATGACTATGTCTATCTAAAGATCTCTCCCATGAAGGGAGTGAAGCGGTTCGGCAAGAAGGAAAAGCTCAGTCCCCGATATGTCGGTCCCTTCAAGATTTTCAGTCGCTTAGGCAAGGTAGCTTATGAGCTCGAATTGCCTTCAGATCTAGCCTCAGTTCATCCAGACTTTCATGTCTCTTTGCTCAAGAAGTGTATAGGTTATCCATCAGTCGTAGTCCCTATTCAGAGCATTGACAGTCAGAATAGTCTCTTCTATGAGAAAATTCCGATTGAAATTCTAGACTATCAGACTCGTAAACTGAGGAACAAAGAAGTCCTTCTAGTCAAAGTTCTTTGGCGAAATCAGTCTGTTGAGGGAGCTACTTGGGAAGAAGAAGAAGACATGTGTACCAAGTATCCTCACCTCTTCTCCGCCAATCCAGATCAAGCTCAAGGTAACAGTTCTCCTTAAGTTTATTCAGTTTCCCGTTCAGTATTCTATACAACTTGGTATTCAGTTCATGCTCACGTTTCATCACAAATCTGGTATCAAGTACCATTGCATATTCATTCATGCATTCATGTATCAGTCTAGTGTATAATCATGCATCAAATATGCATTCTCATTGGGAGAACTCAGTTATTAGAAATCTCAGTTATGCATTCATGAATCAGTTACTCATACATCAGATATGCATGTCTATCATGATATGTTTAGCTTATCAGTCATGTCCGTCATGAGATCATGTTCCATTAGTGTATTTCTTTCACGTACTCCATTTTATCATCTATCCCCATTTCAGTCAGTCTTATTCGAGGACGAATATTTCCAAGGGGGAGATATTGTAATACCCCGTATATTTCTAAGCTAGAAAATGAACCATTGTTCCTACACATTAAACCTCTTATCCTGTGATTCATATTGGAGTACATGAATTAGGATGAGTATACTAGTGATAATAGAGATTATGATGTAATAAGCATGGTCATAAGAGTCACTTAGAGTAAGCCAAGCTAAGAACTTTTGAATCCACCAAGTTTTCGTGTGTGATTTCACATAGGTCATCTTTGAACTAGAATAACTTGATTTACAGGTGGTATTTTGGCAGATTTATACATCCAAATTGTATAGAATTGAATAAGCTTTCCGTTTCAGCAGCGTTATTTCAGTCAGTGGCGCGTCGCGCCGTAAGCCAAAATGACGTTTGTCAATTTCCAGTGTCTCTCCGTAATTCCACCGCGTAGAGGTGAGTTTTCAGGTCATAAATGGGGGCAATGCAATATCTTCGCGTCGCGTCGGGGGCCCAAATCGGGTAATTTTCACAGAAATTAAATGACGCATCTAAAGGAGTATTTGGGTCATCTTTACACACCTATATATATTTCATAAATACAGAATTAAGCCCTTATTTCACCAAAACATACTCTTTCTCTCAAAATCCTCTCAAGAACACATTAGGGTTTTCAATTGGGGATTCAAGTTCAAGCAAATTTCTCCATCAATCATCAAGAATCTTCTATCTAAGGTATGCGTAGTGTTCATCTATGGATCCATTTCGTTCATAGAGCTCAAGAACCATGTTTTAAATATTATATTGTGATTGTCTTGTTGTGATATAACCATGTACATGATGATAATTGTTGTTTAAGTTTCAAGATGATATCTAAAGGTGTTAACATGAAGTATATGTGTTTGTTAGTTGAAACCCATGATATTTATGTGGTTTAATATGGTGAGATTCAAGAACACACCTAAGCTAAAAGAATGCATGCAAAGTGTTTGATAAAAGGTCTAGGATGATAGAATTCATGTCCCATGATTTAATAGTGCTTAAATGACAAGTCCATGCTCTATGCTTTATGATTTAATATGAATTCCACATGATTGATATGTGTCGTTGTTGTGATATGGATTGAACATGATATTGAAGCTATGCAAGTATACACATGTTGTATGAATTTCCCTTCCATACGTAAGATGTTGAGAACTATGCTTAGTGTGAAATCCCCTACTTATGATATGGTGAATTGTGGACTCCATTTTATGATCAAGTCAGTTATGCATGTCAGTTTCCTTCCATCGAGTCCTGGGGGTACTAGTACCCAAAAAATATAGTTGTGTGCTTAGAGCCATGTCACGTTATCACGATAATATCAGTTAAGCCATGATCTATAGAACTCAGCCAGTCATGTGACTCGGGAAATCTCAGAAATCTCATGATTTAATAAATTCTCAGATAGTAGTACTATTCCGTCAGTCAATGAAAGTCAGTTACTCAGTCCATGTACAGCCAGTTAAATCATGTTTAGTATCTTGAGATGGGAGTAGAAGTTAGCACCGAGTGAACCCAAGGATGGGTACTCACCTGCCAGTTTAGGGTGTGATTCTTAGTAGTCATCCTTGTGTTCCATAACTACGTAGCCAGCGTAGGTTGAGACATCTTAACCTGCCAGATTAGGGTGGATGAGGTGGCTTAACCTATCAGTTTAGGGTTCCCACCGTTCTCATTCGAGTACCTTCCAGCTAAGTGTCACTCACAGTTGTCCTTACCAGTAACGCGGTATTGACACCCTTCCAGTCGGGGAAGAGATTGGACCCCAACCTAGATATATGCGTTATTGGGGCATGTCGGTTAAGCAACTACCTCCCACAGTTTCAGTCCCAGTCTCAGTAAAAGAACTCAGATAGTTCTTTAGATTTCAATATACTAGGACTGTCAGTTACAGTCAATTCAGTTACAGTATAGAACTCAAGTAGTTCCATCAGATTCAGGACTGTCAGACATAGTCATCCATGCTATTAGAATTCCAGTATCAGTCATGTTAGATAACAGTAAACCATGTATTAGCGTACAGATCCAGATATCGCGTATTCACGATCTCAGTTACTATGTATGCATGTTTGCACTCTCACGTTCATATTAGTCAGTCAGTTAACATTGTTCATGCATTTAAACCCTTTTGCATTTAGCCTACCTCTCTCGTATGCTTAGTACTCCCAGTCGTACTGACGCATTTGTGCTATAGTGCTTTCTTTCATGTTACTTCATAGGTTTAGAGACACGAGTTCCAGATCAGTAACATTCTAGTAGTTGCAGTGAGTCCTCATCCATTCGAGAATGATATTATTTTATTTCATTCATTATTTCAGTTTAGTTTTTCTAGACGGAGTTAGTTGGAGACATGTTCCTTCAACTCCTTATTTCAGACAGTATTTAGAGGCTTTTTGATTTTAGATTCAGCTTTCAGTTGTTTTGGGTATTAGTTACCCTATATGGATGTTATTATTTATCAGATATTCTATTCAGTTGAACCTTATGGCCTATTGTTCATGTTTTCCGCATTCTACAAGTATATTATGCAGTGTACAGGTACAGATATCAGTCATGGGTTAGCTTATGGTCTCTCGGGGTCATAAGCATCGTGTAGCATTCCGATTTAGCAAATCGGGGCGTGACAATTAAGTAGCCCTCTTTCAAGAATAAAACCCTAGCCTTCAAAATTCATGATCAAATCTTAAGAACTCACCATCAATTCTCACGAATTCATTATTCCAGGTATTTTAAGTGTTCATCTATGGGTTCCTTTCACCCACGGAGTCCAAGTATACAATTTTAAATTCAATGATGTAACTATCAAGTTATTGTGATTTTAACCATGAATCTCCATGAATCTTGATTTTTTTACCATGCTTAAATGAAATTGTTGTTGTTATCAAATCCCACACGTTTTAATGTTGTTATTCACTGAATCAAATCATTATTAAGTGTTATTGATGTTGAAATCATGCTATTACTCTATGTTTTAAATTATTCTCATGCTTATTTTAAACTATGCATTACAAGTGTTTGATGAAATGCCTACAAGAATAAATTTTTGATAAATTCTTTCATATTGCGTCCTCCAAGTTTAGTACTACTTCACTACTATTGCTATCGAGTACTAGGGGTTATGAATACCTGAACCCATAGTTGTTTACTTAGTCAAAGTATCTTCAATATAGTCTCAGAATATGTTATAAGCATTATCTGTTCAGTCAGTCATCATAATCAGTTAAACTTAGAATAATTCAGTATTCCGAGTCAGTTCAGTTAGGAGTAGGATTTAGCACCGAGCTAGTGTAGGGATGACGATTTCTCCGTCAGATAGGCAGAGTCATTAGTAGCAGTCCTGGTACTCCAAAACTAAGTAACCAACGTAGGATATTAGGAGTCACCCGCCAGTTTAGGCTTGACTACCTCGCAGGGGTTACGCGTCAGTTTGGGCTTGACACCCTTAGTCCTTCGGGACAGTATATTAGTAGATCCACAGAACCAGCATTAGTACCCATGGCATAGTTTTGACATCCTTTCAACTGGGTTTACAGGTTGGACTCCAATCAGCTCAGGGCGGGGCATGTCGGTTAGATGATACCTCCCACAGTCTCAGTCCAATAATTCAGTTTCAGTTGCATGACCATTGCATACAGATATCAAATATTCAGTTATCAGATTGCAATATTTTAGTTTACAGATTATATTCAGAACAAGTTTTATGCCTGGTCACGCATCCTCGATATTTTACGCTTTCACGCATCCTCAGTATTTATAGCTTTCACGCATCCTCAGTTGACAGTGCATACGCAAGTGTATGTGGTCTACAACGTAATATAGTGGCCTTCAAGAAAACCGAATATTGATCCCACAGAGACTTGATTTGGCAATGATTTGATTTTAGTTCATAATTTAGATTCAATTGATGTGAGAGTAACCTAAATGGAGTTTGGATATTGTAAATAAGTAAAGGTAAACAATGTGGAAAGTAAAGGTCTTGAGATAATCAATAAGAGAAAACCCAGGGTTGAAGAACTCTGAACAATCATATTATGTTATTGGATTTCGTTCATTGACTCTCTTATCTTGGTTGTTGATTCGTAGGGTTAGTTGCACGATTATGGTTTTCCAACCTCTAATATTTTACCTAAGTTGAAACTTACAACTACATCATTAAGTCGGAATGTAATAGTTCACTTAAGTTCTTAACAAATATCATCCTACATATGAATCAAGTAAGGCATCTAAGTACATTTTTGTCCTAGATACTAATTCAAGTTTCTTTATTTTATAAGGAACAAGAACCATACTCTACTTATTCCCATGTTCATCCATATATCATCATCTTAAGCTGATAAAGGATCCTATAAGAACACACCACACGAATTAGAAGCACAAATACACAACATCCATTACGATGAATAAAAAATAAGAGCTTAGACTAGATTGATTTCCATGATCTTTCACTTCAAGTTTCCACTCTTCTCTTGACTCATTTAAACTTTATATACTCCTAAAAACTTGTTCCACATTTAATAACACATTTAAAACCACAAGGAATACATATAACACAATATAATCCAACAAGATAGACTAGACAAGAAGCTAGCTCAAGCTAGAAAGTCTAGTTTTCTCTATTGAACTCTAATTGACTCTTTTAAGTAACAACTAGTTGGAAAACCCTTGTAACCATTATAAACACATGCTTTAACACTTTGATACATATTTATCTCATTATCTACCAATATAGTATAGAATCATCCTCAAAATAAGGCTAAAAGGACCAGAATAGTAATGCTAGAATGCAAAATACACCCAACATCACCACCCCACACTTAAAGCCTTGTTCGTCCTCAAACAACTCTTAAATATAATCATTATCAACTAAGGAGATTATACACTTCTTCTGAATGCATGACACTCAAGATAGTACTACAATGACTACATAGAATGCAAGTTACTACACTAAGCATGTTATTTACACAATTGAAAGCTCATGAACACGACTCTAAAACATCCTAGCCTCAAGAATTGACTCACCTAGTGGCAAACTCATGCATATTGCTTAATCAAGGACATCATACAAATCACCCACATTCATCAAACATGTGCCCCTCACAACAAGAGAGTTACCCATAATTACTCACAATATTGCAATTCATAATATGATGGGTACAAAAATCAAATTTTGCTCACTCTCACAAAGAATTCACAAGTTACACACAGTGAACCATATGCTTGCCCTTAGTGTAATGCTACACTAATATCGAAATGTAAAGCTTAGGATCAATTAGGACTTTTTCGGGTTGTAATGTAGGATAAGGGATGGGTAGAAACTATTTAGGGAATAGTTACTAACCTCTCTAAGTGCTTTAATGGACTACATTATACATTTAAAACCAATCTCCACAACCAAATTACACCATTTTTGTCTACCCTGTTCATGTTTTATGCCCCATCTCTTTTAAGCATTTTCAAAAACACTTGGTGGACGTATAGTTTACTACCATAAGAATTATTTTTTCTTGTTTTCAATACCTTGGCAATATTTCTAACATAAATCATATCACATCCATCCACCACACATCACATATAAACATCAATAACTATTACCTTGGGGCATCAACTTTACCTTTTTCTTTTTCAATTTCTCAAAGCCCCTTACTAATTTAATTTTTGATTAAAACACTTAGGGAGTTTTTTGGATCAAATCATGTTCTATCAAAGAAGGGGATTAGGCTACATATGAGGCTATCAAAGAAAAGGATAAAGGCTTAATGAGGGTTAACTAGGATAATTCACAAGGGTAGGATAAATAGAAGTTATAAAATAAGGTTATCAAAGAAATGCCTAAATCATCTCCTAAACCCACACTCTTTATTTTGTTTCACACACACCGAGCAAGTTCTAGACATCACATGCAACAAGGAAGATACAAAAGTTGTACACTCGCATGGCACATGCTCAGCTCATATAGGATCATCATAGACTCCCAACCAAACCATAGCATGAATTCAAATTTAAGCCAACAAGTACAAAAGTCATAAACCTGAGCCTAAGAGTTTCAAAAATAGCAATTCACTCAATCAACATGCTCTTACAAACAAACCCACTTGTATCATATAATCAAAAATAGCACCAACAAGAATATCTCACTTATTCCTAACCTAAAAAATTTTAAATTAAGCCAAAATTTGGGATTTTCCCACCCCACACTTAAAAATCTACTTTTTCCTCAAAGTGAATTTTTAAAGTAAGAGATAGAAATACTTCCTAAGGCCTCTAGGCCTAGCTAGTAGCATCTTTATACATAAATGAGATCCATGGGACCCCATACTCAGTCTTTGCCATGCTTCTTAGCTTAAGCTTATGGTACTCAGACTTTCCATTAACCTGTGACTCAATCAAAAACAAAAAACTATGTGAAATAAAACAAAAAAGGAAACATACCTAATTAACTTAGGTTGCCTCCCAAGTAGCGCCTGATTTAGTATCGCGGCACGACCCAACTCAACTCAACCATATTCTTTCACCCTTTTACTCCCTTTTGAGAGCCATTTTTTCATTCGTTTCTGACCTCTTGAGTTTGCACTCTCAAGGTTAACATCTCTTTTAACTTCAACCTTCATCATATTGGGAAACAGTGGATTCAACTTGGGCTACTTAATCAGGTAATCCGAAAAGGTCTTTAGTGGATTAACCATTCCACACTTATCCCCTTCAATCACATTGATCACACACAAATCTTTAATTTGGGATCTTATGATAGGTGTTTTGTAAACATCAAATATCAGCTCTTCATCATATACCCTCATTTTGAGTGTGTCTTCTCTAACATCAATCAAGGCCTCTCCAGTTGCTAAGAATGGATGCCCCAAGATGATTGGTACCTGTTCATCTGCCTCAAAATCAAGAAAAAAAAGTCATTAGGTATAATGAATTTACCAACCTGTATGAGAAAATCCTCTATTACTCTTTCCGGATACGTTATGGATCCGTCTGCGAGCTGCATAACCACTGGTGTCAATTTAGGCTCTCTTAAGCCCAATGTTTTAAACAATGATAGGACATCACATTAATGTTTGCCCCTAAGTTACTCAATGTATGGACCGCTTTACTCCCAATTTGAAAAGGAATAGCAAACTTCCCTTAATCTTTTAATTTCTTGGGGATTTTTTGTGTCATGACAGCACTACAATCTTCAGTGAGTGTTATAGCTCCCACATCCTACAGTTTTACCTTATTAGCCACCACATCCCTCAAGTAATTTTGTATACATGTTCATACTCTGCAAAACATCTAAAAGAGGTAAATTAATATGAAGCTCTCTGAATGTATCAAAGAACTTCTTAAACAATGCATCCTTCTTTGCTTTAAATTGCTTCTGGGGAAGGGTAATGGCAGTTTTTTCTTCACTTCTGGTTTAACTTTTTCTTTCAAGTACTCAGAATTTATTGATTTCTCAGCAACTCTGTCATTTACCTATTGGGTCACCATATCAGCATCTACCTCCTTTGTTGCCTTGGGAGGTTCTCCTTGAAGATCTTTACCACTTCTCAAAGTGATTGTCATAACCTGCTTTGGATTTTTTGTATCTGCTAGCAAACCACCTTGTGGTCTAGTATTTATTGCCTGTGATAATTGGCCTACTTACAACTCTAAACTTCTTGTAATCGCTTGCTGATTTTTCAATTCTGCATATTGACTTTTCATATCCGCAACCATTTGTGCTTGACCAGCTAAGAGTTGTTTCAACATCTCTTCTATATTGCTCGTTGACTGATTTGATTAAGTTTGGGGCTGTGGGGTGTTCCATGGCTGATTTGGTGGCTGAGTTTGCCACTTTATGTTGTAGGCATTACCATAATTTGGCCTTTGAGCATTGCCTACATACAACACAGATTCTAGATTTGAAGCACACATGGTAGCCGTATGACCACTATTTCTGCATACTTCACACCAACCTGCAACTTGTTAAATGATATTGACTATGGCTATAGGTTATGCTGCTCCCAACTTTATGCTGTTGAATTGAGTATTGATTAAATTCTGTAATACAGAAACCTGTGCTTATAAGGTTGTGAATTGGTCCACCTCCAATACACCCGCAATTTTTTTCGCGGCACTTCTAGAATCTGAATGCCATTTTGGATTTCCTTGTTCTATGTGGTTCAGTAATATGTACAACTCATCATAAGTCAATTCCAGTGCTTAACCACCAGCGGCTGAATCTAGTAAAATCTTTGTATTGTGATCAAGAGTTTCTACAAAAGTATGAGCAAGTACTTCATTGGACTGTTGGTGGTGTGGACAATCCCAAAGTAAAGCCTTGAAGCGTTCCTAAGCATGATAAAGATTCTCATCAGGCTTCTGTTTGAAGCTTACTATCTCATTGCAAAGTCTCGCAGTCTTGCCTGATGGAAAGAACATGATGAGGAACTTTCTGGCTAAGTTGTCCCATGATGTAATTGAATTGGCCAGCCCCACATTCAATCACCTTTTATCTTCCCCCAAAAGTGAATGGGGAAACAGTGTCAGCCTCACATAATCTAAACTCACCCTCATTGGAGTGAATGTATCAGTAAGCTTAATGAAGGTCTACAAGTGGACTTGTGGATCCTCAAGTGAAAGCCCTACAAACTATCCACTGCTGATAAGAAGCTGCACCATATTGCGTTTTAACTTGAAATTCCCCCTAGTTGCCTGTCTTTGAATTGGGTAAGTCAAGTTAGTCGGAAGTAGGATTGTCATTTCCCTAACTATCCTGTGTGCTTGTTGTTCTGCCGCTATTATCGCAGGATTCTCTTGGTCTTCTTGGATTTGAGGAATTCTGAGGAAAAGAATTGTTTCTCTCCTGCATTGGTGAAAGTCTTGCTTGGGTTCAAGGCTTGGTTCTACCAACTCCCGATCCCTTGCCAGCTTATCAACCTAAAAACCCATTTCCTGCAATAACAAAACCAAGACCAAGCATAAAAACACCAAATAAATCTAAAAGTAAAACTAAAATAAACAGTTCCCAAATAACAAGTCCCCGTCAATGGTGCCAAAAACTTGACAGCGCCCAAGTGCACACGCAAGTGTGCGTGGTATACCAAGTAATATAGTGGCCTTCAAGAAAGCCGAATATCGATCCCACAGAAACTTGATTCGTCAATGATTTAATTTTAGTTCATAATTTAGATTCAATTGATGCGAGAGTAACCGATATTGTAAACAAGGAAAAGTAAACAATGCGGAAAGTAAAGATCTTGAGACAATCAATAAGAGAAACCCAGGGTTGAAGCACTCTGAACAATCATATTATGCTATTGGATTTCATTCGTTGACTTGCTTATCTTGGTTATTGATTCGTAGGGTTAATTGCACGATTATGGTTTCCCAACCTCTAATCTTTTACCTAAGTTAAACCTTACAACTACATCGTTGGACGGGGATGTAATAGTTCACTTAAGTTCTTAACAAATATCATCCTACATATGAATCAAGTAAGGCATCTAAGTACATCCCTGTCCTAGATACTAATTCAAGTTTCTTATTTTATAAAGGAACAAGAACCATACTCTACTTATTCCCGTGTTCTATCTTCATATTCCCTCTCTCGAGTTCATAAGATTGACAATGGATGTATTCTAAGGGTCGTGAATCCTTAAAATAGTTAAAACAAGAATAAGAAAACAACCAATAATGATAATCAAAGCAAACAAACTTAAGCCATAGCAATAATACTCATGTTCTTGGCTTCAACCCTAGAAAGGAGGCGTTTAGCCACGCATAGTCATAATTGTAATCACAATGTAGTATTTAATGAGTAAAAATATGTATGAACTAAATGAAATTAATAAAAATCTAATTATAAAGTTGTAGAAGCCCCTTGATCTCCAAAATATATGTAAGAACATGATACAACATATATATATAGCATAAGGGTAAGCCAAGTCCGTGTTGGAGTAGAATTAGAGTGAAAAGCCTAGGGGTGGAGTGGACCATGCATCACACCCTCTATTCCTATGGAATGGATCATGCGACGCACCCTCTAGTCCATAGGAATAGAGCATGCGACGCATGCTAATAGCATGATGCTACTGGAATTTGCCCTCCGAATTTTGGTTAAGTATTGGTCCTTCTTTCTTCCATCCCTTGTCTTGTGGTGTCTTTCCATTAATTTTCAAGCCTCTATATAATATATATATCAACATATTAATCTCATAAAGTATCCTACAAGAACATACCACACGAATTAGAAGCACAAACACACAACATCCATCACGATGAATAAAAAACAAGAGCTTAGACTAGGTTGATTTCCATGATCTTTCACTTCAAGTTTCCACTCTTCTCTTGACTCATTTGAACTTTATACACTCCTAACAAATTGTTCCACATATAATAACACATTTAAAACCACAAGGAACACATAGAAAACAATAGAATTTAACAAGATAGACTAGACAAGAAGCTAGCTCAAGCTAGAAAGACTAGTTTTCTCTTTTGAACTCTAATTGACTCTTTTAAGTACCAACTAGTTGAAAAACCCTTGTAACCATTATAAAAACATGTTTTACCACTTTGTTACATATTTATCTCATTATCTACCAATATAGTATAGAATCATCCTCAAAACAAGGCTAAAAAGGCCAGAATAGTGACACTAGAATGAACAAATACACCCAACATCATCAGTATTTACGGATTTCATGCATTCTATTCAGTATGCCATGCTATTTATTCAGCCAGTTATTATTCATGCACATAAAACCATGCATATCAGCCTACCTTATTTAACATACCAGTACATTCAAAGTACTGATCACATGTTTTTTTCTTGCGCTATGATGTATCATATCATAGGTTTAGATGCTTAGTTCCCGAATCGCGCATAGACTTTTCAGATTATCAGCAGTAGTAGTGGTGAGTCCTCATATTTCGAGGACAAACTATCTTATTTTGATGTTTTCGGTTTAGTAGTTAGATGGAGTTAGTTGGAGCCTGTCCCATCAACTCTTATTCAGTCAGTTATAGAGGCTTTTCAGACTAGTACAGACAGTTAGTGTAACACCCCGTAAATTTTTTCGTACACTTATCGCGATTATATGGAGTCCTAAAGGCTTGCGTATGGGTTAAATTACGTTTATGGTGTTCGGAAGTATCCCGTCAATAGTTGTATGTGTAGGTATTGGAATAAGCTTTCCAACGATATAAAGTTTGCCCAAAACAGAGGAGTATTTCATATAAGCGAGCACATTCAAAATTTCAAAACGGTGGCCGGGAAGCCTGTGAACAGTAAATCTGCAGGGAAATTACTGCAGCTAGGCAATTTTTTTTGGATCAACTTTAGACGATCATAACTCCTTGTACAAAAAGAACTGTGTGATCTTCTATATATCGACGAAAATCTTCGAGAGTCTTCTTTCCGATGAAATTGGTTTCATCTAAATCTAATGTCTGAGTAAGGAGCTATACCCGTTTTACTACAGCCTATAAAAAAAAAACAGAATTTTGGGACAGATTTTTGGGTCAACTTTAAACGACCATAACTCCTTATACAGGAAGAAATGAGTGGTATAATTCATATGAAAATGAAATCCCTTTGAATTATCTTTCCAATGCAATTGGTTTCACCCAAATCCAATACCGGAGCAAAGAGTTATGATCGATTTACTTCAGCCTGTCAAAACTGTCCACTGGGGACAGATTCGGATTTATTTAAATTTTTAGGGCAAAATAGTCATTTTCTATTACCTCTTGGACGAAAATTGGCCTTTATAAACATACACTTAGCCTCATATATATCATATATCATCCAATTATTAAGAGAAGGTGAAAACCTAGCCTAATTTCAACTTCAAATATTTTGTGATTCAACCGTAGAAAATTCGAATTGGTTCCGTAGTTGTGTTCACCATCTCGAAAGCTTCGAGAAGCACCCCATGGTTATGTAAGGAGGATTCTAAATACAAGAGTTCATTGTTAAGGTATGAATATTGTTTATTCTTGATTTTTATCCATGAATAAGTATTGATAAGGGATTATGAGTATTGTCTTGATGTTGGAAGATAACTAGAAACATAGTTATGAATTGTTTTGTATAAATTGTTAGTAGTAAATTATGGAAGTTGTTGGTATTGGATTATGGAGGATGAATTGTGGTGATATATCATTATATTAGTGGTTATGTATGCCTAGTGATCATGTTGGTATTGGATGGTGATTAAGAGGGGAAATAAAGGCTAAGAGTGATGTTGAGGGATATTGCATGAAAATGCATGATATGTGAATGTAATAAGAGTATAAGAGGATGTATGTAGCACTCTTATTGATGAGTTAAAGGATTACTTCCTAGACATTATTTGGTGAAGTTAATACCTAAATGGTAAGGTTTGGTTGCTAATACTAGTTTGCCACAAATGACTTATTGTAGATAAGTGTTCGAAAAGTACGGGAAGTCAAGTTGGACTTGTATTAAAGTGGTTATATCAAGGTATGTAAGACATACTCTATCTAATCTTTGGCATGAATAATGACCCATGGCACTCTCAAGTAAGCTTCCAACATTGTCCTACGACACATGACTCATAATAACATCATATGATCTTCGACACTACCAATTGAACTTGTTTTCACTTTTAAGATGTCCGGCTAGTCAAAAAATGTCCATATACTATTGTTGACTCCGAAATGGTTTAATGAGGTATCCATGATTCTCTACTTCATTTTCATGATATTGATTACCTATTTACATGTTTTTCCTATTGAGGTATCATGGTTTCAAGTTCCATAAGGTGTGACCACAAAGTAACCAATCTCAAAGATTAATTGAATTAAGAAATGGAATGTCCTTATTTTAAATTGATGATATGTTGTATTGTATTAGTACCACTGATCAGTTGGCCATTGTATTATAAAGATTATGTATATATGCTATTCCAGGGGTGGTCCCTGATGTATTGTATTAGTACCACTGATCAGTTGGCCATTGTATGACATATGTTATGTATTGATAAGGAATACGGGAAGTAATGATATGAAAGTAATGTGCAGGTATCCCATCAGCTCTTTTAAGTGTGGTCTACTCATATTGTTTATTCACTGGTATCTGGGTTCTGTTGATCTTTTGTATCTCATCTTGATACTCACTGCCTTACATACTCAGTACATATTTCCGTACTGACGTCCCTCACGGGGACCTGTATTCATACCTGCAGGAATAGGTACTTCAGGTCGTACACCTCCGCAGTAAGAGCCAGGACTTTCTGTTGATAGTGGTGAGCTCCAGTTGTTTCGGGGCATCCCAAGTCGTTTCTATATGTACTTTTGGTATTTGTATAAAAGTCTTTTGTGGGCGGGAGTTTGTCCCGACCCTAACTCAGTTGTGTATCTATGTAGAGGCTTTTGTAGACATATTGTACAGCCATAGGAGTGTTTGGTTGATAGACGTGATGGCTCTGACGGCCAATTACTGTTTATATATATATATGCGTGTCTGCTGGGCTGATACAGGTACTGTTTTCTTCTATTTACAACGAAGTGCTGCCCAAATTTCTAATTTTCATAAGTAATGTATATGTGAAAGTATAGGTTATGAACGGGTTCTCCCGGGCCTCCTCGACTACGGGTGCCAGTCCGCTCCAATGGGATTTGGGGCGTGACAGTTAGTCAGTTTTCAGTTGTCATTGTCAGATGTTTTCTCAGTATTATCAGTTTTATCTTACAGACTTTATCAGATTCATGACTTAAAATCTTATGGCATTCTACAGTTAATTTTACATATGATATGTTGTTATCAGTTTTATTCAGTGCTCACAGCAGGTACCAGCTCATGAGTTAGCTTTTGGTCCCTTGAAACTATAAGCACCGTGTGGCGCCCAAGATGTACTCTCGGGGCGTTATATCTTTCAACGGTAGCGAGCCTTCTCCATGCAACAAACCAAAGAATTAATTTGTATTTGGGATGAACATATGGGTGTAGAATGAGTTATTTCCCTGGGGCAGTTGGATATGGCGACATCAACAAATAATACTTCCTATGAATTGAGAGTTTTCCATCTGAGATGACAGTATTGATCCTTGTGATCAGGTCTCATTGCAGCTATTGAAATTGTAATACATACTTCCTTGACTCAATGATATTTCTAATAACCCAAGTTGCATTTTGTGGAATTAGACAAGAATCTACTAGTTCATCCTTCAAGTAGTGAGAATGCAACCCCATCTAATCTATAGGCTATATTTGTTTATGCAAACCCACCATAATAGTCACACATATTTTACCATTTTGAGTACTAGGAGGAACATATGATAGTGTGTTGCCTCTTTGTGTTGCTCGATTTTCCTTGTAATCAGCCTTGTTTACCCGTGGTGAATCTGATAACCTGTCTAGCTTAATAGAGTTCAGGGGTTCCTTTGTATCCGTCGGTGTAGGTCGAGCTGATGTCGCTACTTATGCGAACTGAATACATCGAGCTGCATAGGAAGCTCCAAAAGCTGCAGAGTCCTTCAAGCATAACTAACTCTTTCTTGCCAGTAATAGATCTTTGACCTTCACCCTCCTCACGAATAGAGCAAAATCGTAGAGGAAATAACTCTCAAAAGTGATTGGGGGAAGATGAGAGTTGTTACCATTCTCCAGCGTGACAAATTTCCTCGACTAAGTGTGAGAAGACGTCATTTTTCAATCAAGGTGCAGGATAGCGATCCTAGCTAAACATGCATCGAGAGCGTCAGAACCTGGTTCCCCCTCTTTCTTTCTCACACACATCTTTTTTCGAACTTGATGTTACAATATTTTTTATATTTAGTACTCAAACTCGAGATATCTAATTAGTGCCAAATTAGAATATAAAAAAATAGTTTAATTAGGGAGTAAGACAAATTTGGTGGCTAAAAGTAGTCGTAAGGAGGATATAATTAGCATACAAATCCTTATGACAATTGCCTCCCAACCCTCAAAAAGTCAAAACAATGGGCTCGCTCGACATTGAGCCCGTTTTCGGGTATATACACCCAGCCCCAGCGCACGATAGCCTTGCCTCCTCTTCATTGTTCATATGCCCTGCGAGCTTTATCTTCCTTTTTCTCCCCTCAAAACAACAACAATAATCACCAAATTCGCCGACGAATTCGGATCGAAATAGTGTCGAATTCTCCAGATCTGGAAACTATTCGTTTTGCTCTCTAAGAATCCAGCTCCTTTTTCTGATTTCAGTTGATTTGGTAGAGATACAGGTAAGTTTTACGGTTTTTTCCTGTTTTTTCAAAGTTTTTTGCTTTTCTCTGATTAGATTTTGCCTTGTATGGTCTTTTGGATTTGCATTTTAATTGGATCGATAGAGATAATTCTTTTTACCATTTTTTCCGTTTACCCCCAAAATTTTCCGTTTTTTGGATTTGTATTCGAATTTCACTTGACCCGGAAACAATTCGCTTCGTTATCTAAGAATCCAGTTGTTTTTTTTTTCAGATTTCAATTGATTTAGAAGGTGGATACAGGTAGATTTTTACTATTTTCCCCTTTTTTTCGAAGTTTTGAGCTTTTTCTGTGATTAGGTTTTACCTTGTATGATTTTTTGGGTTTGCATTCGAATTCCATCGATGCAGCTAATTTTTATTTTTTTCATTTTCTTGAAGTTTTAGCTTTTTTTTTGTAATTAGATCTTGTCTTGTATAATTTTTGGATTTGCATTCGAATTTCACTTGATTCGGTAGATCGATACAGCTATTTTAAAAAAACTATTTTCCCTTTCTTCCAAATGTTTTTGCTTTTTTGGTGATTAGATTTTACCTTATATGATTTTTGGATTTGCGTTAGCATTTCACTTGATTCAGGTAATTTTTTTACTAATTTTCCTTTTTTTCAGATTAGATTTTGTGCTGTATGATTTTTGGATATGTAGGATTAAGAAATCTTGTAAAGATATGTTCTCTTTCATTTCAGTGGAAAAGAGAATTCTTAAGTAGATTGATTCATGTTCTTCTGATTTTTGTGTCAAGATATGATCTTTGTGAGCTGTTTGAGCAAACTTTTAAAAAAAATTCTAGAAAAAAACATGCCTTTGAAGAAATTTGGTGCAAAACAAGAATGTTTGGATACTTATAGTTCTTTTGAAGTTAATTGGTTAATGTTTTTCTGATTTTTTCTGTCAAGATCTTGTCTTTGTGAGCCGTTTGAGCAGACTTTTAAAAAAAATTCTAGAAAAAAAATGCTTTTGAAAAAAAAATGGTGCAAAATAGGAATGTTCGGATAGTTGTAGTTCTCACGAAGATATGTGAGTGTTTTGTGATGGAAGAAAAATCGGTTTCTTGAAAAACGCCCTCAGATCTCATCTTGGATAACGAATTTAACTCTTTTTATTTGTGAAAACTCATGAATGAACGAGACAGAGAAGGATTTTGTAAAAACATTTTGCAAGATTGAGAAAATCAAATACCACTTCATTTATTTGGTTTGTTGTCTACTAATTGATTCAAGATGATGTCCATTGAATATTGTTCCCTATGGATCAAGATTTATATTTGTTGAAGCTTTTCTTCTTAATGTTCCTGGATGAATTGTTTTTAGGTTTCTGTCTTGTTCACATTTGGTGGTGATAGATTTCATTCTCTCTTTCATTTCAGGAATTCTACTTGGTCTTCTCTGTCCTTTCCAAAATCAGGTCACCCAAGTCAAGCAGCTATGTCGCGATATGAAGAAGATGTAAGCTTATTTGGCCTTTTCTGCTTCCCATTTTTTATCTGATGCATTTATATCACCTTGTATGGATACGTGTGAGATATGAAAAATAGAAAATCTTTAGTTTTAGGAAAACCTTAATTTGCTTTCAAAGGTAAATTATTTAATTTCGAAATGAAATAGACTTAAATCAGATAGAATGGATAAAAAGGAAGCATGTAGCAGATTCTTTGATTGATTCTGGAATTGGGATGAAGCATAGTTGATTGGACACTTCCATTTGACCACTTAGTTTATATTCATGCAGGAATATGATGATTATTTGGATGAATATGAGGATGAAGGTGTAGATCAAGAAGAGGAAGAGGCTGGTGAGGAGGAGTACGAGGATGAAGAGCCTCAACAGCCGTCACAGGAGTTAGAGTTCCTGGAGCTGAGGCAACGGTTGAAAGAGGATATCAGGAAGCAGAGGAAGAAAGAACTAGGCAGTGGTTCTCATGACATTAAGAAGAGTGCTTCATCCAGGGATAAGTGAGTGCCAACTAGTATGTTGATATGATACTACATGTGTTGCTCTGATTGTGAAGTTATCAATTTCACAAAATTTATTTGTTTTACTTGCCCCACTTGTGGGAATATACTTGTTGTTTATTTCTTGTTACTTAACTTGGTCCGATAATTGTTTAAACAGATGATTGTAACAATGTGCTCGATCTTGTGCATAGATTTCTATTATGATCTACTACTCCATCAGTTAAGTGAAAATATTTGGTGCATATTTTTTCCGTAGAAAAGATGGTTGTGCGCTCTCCTGTAGTTTTTTAATGATACATCAGTAAAGGGATTTGAGAATTGGCCTCTATTGAATCTTTTTAATGCTTGTGTCAGAGGAAGGTGATGTAGATGGACAAAGAGAAGTGTGTGCTTCTCTTTGTACTGGTGAAATGATGGATCATTTTAGGCTAAGTTTATATTACATTTTTTGATTTTGAGGCTTATGGTTTTAGTCTTACTGTCTCTATTTTCCGCTGCAGTTTTGGTTCCTTCTTTGGACCTTCACAGCCTGTTATCTCCAACAGAGTAATCCAAGAAAGCAAGTTGCTATTGGAGAATCCAAATCTGGCAGCTAAAGTCATGAAATCTAGCCATTCTGTATGTATCGAATTTCAAGTGCATATCAAGTTGCTTGTACTATTTTGTTTTTCAATTATATACCTATGGATGGTTTGTACTAAAGGGGGACGAGGTGGACCTAAAATCATATGGGGGTTGTTTCGGAGGACCTACAGTTTCTTAGCTGAAGATAGGACACAATGGAAGTGAAAATCTATTTAGCTTAAGTCTGAGCCTTTTTTACGAGTATTTTAGTCTTGGTGTAGATTAATATGCTGATAAAAATTTAGAAAATATTTAATACTAATATTGTTATTATTTTACTATCATTATATATATTTAATTTATTTTTCGTTCTTTTACTTTTATTTGGTATAGTTTTTACATGAGATGAGTTTAAATGGGGAGACACGGTAATTGATGATTCATATAGCGGACTCCAACTTGTTTGGGACCGAGGCATAGTTGTTAATGCATTGTTGCCTCATAAAGTTCCTGTAGGGCATATTAAGGTCATCAGCTTTAGCTTCCACTTTCGCACTATCAGAATGATGTAGTCATAGCATTTTCCAATAAATATTTTCAGCGAGATATGCTCTGCCTGGTTGATTGAAGTCATGTTAATTGGGGCTAGTACATATCTTTTTAGCAAATGTATCCTTTTGGTTTCTGGTCTTGTACATTACATCTGATGCTAATCCTTGCCTTTACAGCAGAGCAATAAGAGTGTTGCTTCAAAACCTGCTGGATCAAAAGCTTCCACCAGCAACAACCATGCACCCAAAGTCAAAACTGGGGTAATACTTCAGTCAGTGCAATTTTCTCGAACACTTCATATGTACTCATGGTATTTTACTGAGACATTTTGTGTAATTTGACTTTCTGTAGTTAAAAAGAAAGATTGATATGGTAAAAAATACCAGGGACTATTCATTTCTATTATCTGATGATGCTGAACTTCCTGGTCCATCAAGAGGTTCTTTAACTCAGAAAGTGTCTGCCCCTTATTGTGGTGCGCTCTCGGTCGCTGTTTATTCATGTTTCTATTAATCTATCAGAACGCGCTATAGTTATTGAGAAACTTATTCAGGGTTTTTGATGATATTGAAGATGCACGGTTAGTCCAACGTCCAAGCGGAAAGCAGACTTCAAGTGATATTGGGAGAAAGCTTGTAGATGATCGTGAAGTGAAAAGAGGCAGCCAAATGCAACAGAAGGCTGTGATTCAGAAATCGATGTCTATTAATAGACCAACTCAACCAACGTTAGACTCTAGGAAACAGTTCAGTAGCAGTAATGGAAGTGGGCGTGGAAGGTCTTTGGGGCCAAAAGGGGTGCCCCCCAAGGTTACAGGGGATCTAAATGATAAGAAATTTTTGGCACCAGGCACCAAGAGTACTGTGTCTGTTTCCAATAGGCCACTTCCTTCAAGAGTACAACCCTCTGTTCCAAAGCAATCTTCGGTACAGAAAAGGATACCAAATGAATCTGGTAATTCAAAAGTGATGTCAAAACAAGGTATGCCTGTCTCCAAACCTCAGATTCAGAAACAGCAAGCCTCCATGTGTAGACCTCAGGTAAGCTGTGCCTTGAATTGTATTTAATATTTTCTTTGCTAGGGGTCCTGTTTTTTAAGTAAATATATTTTGGCTGTTTCATTTTCGTTGAGTAGGGGTGAGATTTTTGTTTATTTTTTGTAACTTTTCAACCTTAGAGAATTTACTGATCGAAATTTGTGATGCTAACAGATAAAACCACCACCTCCTAGAAATTTAGCACGTCCCTTGGACGATAGGCGCCCAACATTTCAGCAAAGAGATAACAGGCGCCCAGCACCTCAGCAAAGAGATGATAGGCGCCCAGCACTTCAGCAAAGAGATGACAGGCGGACAGCACTCCAGCAAAGGGATGACAGGCGCCCATCACTTCAGCAAAGGGATGAAAGGCGCCCATCACTTCAGCAAAGGGATGACAGGCACCCATCACTTCAGCAAAGGGATGACAAGCGCCCATCACTTCAGCAAAGGGATGACAGGCGCCCAGCACATCAGCGAAAAGATGAAAGGTGCCCAGCACCTCAGCAAAAAGATGACAGACGCCCAGCACTTCATCGGAAAGATGATAGATGGCCAGTAAGAAAACCAATGAGATATGATGAAGAAGATGATGAAGAAGAAGCCATTAGTATGATTAGGAAGATGTTTGGGTATATATTTTCCCTTCTTTCCCTTACAAATTTATGTCTTGTTCCTTTTTCTATTTGGGAGTTCAGTTGGCATTGCATAAATTATAACATCTAGCTCTAGAACATTTAAGACTGCTAATTTCTTTAAGTTGAGACTTAATGGGGTTTGAAAAGTTTACATCCCCTTTGCCAATTGCCTATTTGAATAGAATTAAGTCAACTAACTATCCTATTGATACTGGATCTGTCGTTAACTGAATGATGTTCTGTTCGTCTGATTTGACTGTTCTTCACTTGAAATAAGTTAGAATATTAGGAAAACATATTATTTTTTGTTTTGGTTATTGCTTATGTTAATGTATCTCATCTTTTCGGCTGATTGAAGTGTTCTTTGTTTTCCAGGTATAATCCTAACAGGTACCGTGATGACGACGATGATAGTGACATGGAGGCTAATTTCGATGAGATTTTGAAGGAAGAAAGGCGGAGGTTCGTAACATGTCTTGTAAAGCAGACTTATTTTCAAAACAAAAAAGGAGTTCGGAAAAGCAGACTTATTTTCACTTTTTTGGGGGGCTATATCAGTTCAGCTGACGATGTTCTTAGTCCTTTTTAAGATCGATATATGAAAGTTATATATGCTCATGTTTGTGCATAGTACTTTAGTTTGTCAAGATAATGTACTCTAATTTTTATTGCAGAAGTAAACAGTAAGATGAGGGATTAAACAATCCTGACCTTCTTTCTTTCCTCTTTTTTTTTCCCCAGTGCGAAAATAGCTAGAGAAGAGGATGAAGAAGAACTCCGGAAAACAGAAGAAGAAGAAAGGCGTGAGCGGCTGAGAAAACAGGCAAAGAAGCGCAAGTTGAGCCATCAATGACGAAGATAAATTGTTTTTACTTTGTCGATGAGCACCTTTAGAAAGGTGTGTTGTAGCCTTTTCTGTTCGGCTGGTTATAGGGCAGGATAATGATGGGGGGTTGAGGGTGGAATTGTACAGTCTGCAGCTTAGTTTTTGCATTGATGTTGTATCTATTGGTTTATTTGTTGGGGTTTATTGTCCAATTAGTTTATGGCAGAAATTCTTCTCATACTTGGCAACAATAATGGTGGCCCCAAAGCTGAATCTGGTACCCTAAGCGTCGGAGGGTGATCGTTAATTTAAAATATCGGAGCTTCTAGCAGTTGTGCTTGTGTTGCACCAGTTAACTTCTCTTATTTTTAACCGTTTGGTATATACCGGTTTATTGGTCTCTTGGCTAATTTGAATGTGTGGTAATGCCACGCATACTTGGCAACATTACCATACAGTAAAACTATATATGGTAATGCCAGGGTATCATGTTGCCGCAAGGGTGGCCGAGTAGGGTGAGTGGGATGATCTGTCAAATGGGAGTTTCAGTTTTGAAACTTCCTGCGTGCTTTTTTGGTTGAAGTTGTTGCACAGACTTGTCGAGTGCAGTTTCTCTTTACTGTGGTTTGAGCCAATTTTGGGTGCACCTGAAGAATAATGTAGGATAAGCCATCTTGAGGATTCATTATTTGGTTGTAACTCAAGATTTTTATAAGGAAAAATTACATATATACACAAGTTCACTTTACCTTATTATATAAAATCTCATATTGAAAAAGAAATTACAAAAATTCAAAGTAATTACTTAAATTCCTATTTTTTTTTACTTACTCTCTCCTATAACTTATACATTCCGGACCACCGTTTTGCTCTAACTTTGTGCTCCATATTTTCCACCTAAAATTTTGCTACCGTGATTTGGCGGTTTCAAAATATTTTTACTTATCAAGCATTAACTGATCTAAGTAATTAACTTCATCACTTTCTTTATTTAAAATAAAAAATTATTCCGTCTGTTTCTTTGTTGCGTATGTAGTTCTTAGACTCCCTCCACCCCGCCCCACACCCACTAGACTAAACTCCTCGTGATACACGATATATTGATCTGTTGGCTTTGCTTCGGATACTGATAAGGTAAACATCGGAAAAAATTAATTTCGCAAACCAGTATCAACCTCATCTTTCTCTTCAGGTTTGTACATCTGTTAATTCAAATCCCTCCTTCAATTCCGCCTCCTCTTTCCGGCACATAAACTTTGTTGGTTTTATGGTCACATTATACTTTAGATATTTACACTATACATTAGAAAGTTAAATTAGATATTACTTTTATATGTTGTTGGTTTTATGGTCACATTATACTTTAGATATTTAGAACAAAAAATGCAATTGCAAGGAAAACAATTGTAGTGATGTTTCAAGAAGTTTTTGAATTTGTATTGCAGTTCTTATTTTCAAGCCTCCATAAAATCAACACATTAATTACCGGAGTTAATTGTGTGAGAGAATAATAGTATCTGATTTTACTTCCATAATTGTAGGCAAAATAGTTACCTCATACATTGTAGTAACGTATAAGGCAAAGAGTAATGTATATGTATTTTTCAAAAGCTGGGAGAGAGAAAGTACATCCGAAATTCTATGTAATTACTTTTATTAAAGATGAGATTTATGTTGTTTATACATTTTATAATGAGGTTCATTTTGGCTCACAAAAAGGTGAACTAGGCTAGAAGTTGAAAATTTTATGTATATTTTTGCGGAAAAGTACAACACATAGCCACTTGGAAAAACTATTGAAAAAATTACGAAAAGTGACAAACTTAAAATCATAATTGTTATGAAATATAAATTGAGAACAAGAACAAATAAAGAGAAAAGGGAGGAGGCTTCTTTATTTCTCTTCAAGTATGAGAGATCATAAGATTGAGGATACAATGAACAAACCCCCTCTATTTATAGGAAGAAAATACTTCTAGTTTCTCTCTAAAAGATAGATATTCCATTGCCTAATAGATATCAACTAGATTTTGATAGATACATGAATTAATGGCTACTATCTCTGATGGAGATGATCCATCGGATGAAAACATGAAACATAATCAAGTAGAAGGAGAGAAACAACAAGGTGTGGCACCAAAATATGCAGATCTATTGAAGACAAAGCCATACGTGCATGAAAAAAACAAGGTTCTCCTAAACCAGTCATAATGGAGCATGGAGAGCCAAAAATGACATGCAAATCATCTGAAGTTCAAGCATTGATTATACAAGAGAACCTACAGTATGCAGTTATTGGTAAGTTCTCTTATGGCAGGCCGAAGATGAATGTTTTGCGGAAAATTACCCCTAATAAGTGTGGGATAAAGGTGACTGTACAATTGGGGTTTTGGATTCAAGATATATTTTAATCAGATTGAATTAGCTAGAGGATTATGTAAATTTGTTATCGACAGTAGCTATTCATATTAAGGTCAATGATGTGTATTCACAAACGAGGACTCTCAAATGGGATCCTTGGTTCGAACCAGATGTGGAAACAACAATAGGTATTGCATGGATCTCCATGCCAGACCTACCACCAAACTTTTTTGCCAAAGAAGCAATTTTTTCAATTGCTTCAGCAATTTTTTCAATTGCTTCAGCAATTGAAAAACCTTTAATGGTAGACATGGCGACAAAAAACCACACAAGGCCAAGCTGTGCAAGAGTCAAGATTGAAGTGGATTTGGTGACGAAATTACCTCAAAGGGTAAAAATCAATGAAGAAGATGATACAAGTGGAAAGATTAAATCAAAGTGGATCACTATTCAGTATGACCATAAGCCCAAATATTGTCAGGAATGTTGTTTGCAAGGTCATGATGAAAACTCATGTTGGAATATTCACCCAGAAATGTATGAGAAGATCCAGGAGCAAAGGGGAGGAAAAAAGTATGGCAAGGAGAAGGAATAAAACAATGAACAACATAAGGAACAAGGCCATGCAACAGCAACACAAGAGAACAATAGAAACCAATGGCTACTGAGAAAGAACAAGTACAAGAAAAATAGGTATGGACATATAGTTGAGGAGATGGGTGAAAAGACTGATGATGTTCAAATGTCAAATTCATTTGATGCTTTGAATCAAGATCAGTAGGAAAATCAAAAGGATCAACATGCAACAGAATGAAAGCACCAAAGAATGGGTGAACAGAAGCTTTGGCAAAGGTGAAACAGGAGACCAGATAGACAGTGGTTCCAATCAACAACAAAAAGAGAGTAACAGAGGAAAAAGTGAAGAGAAAGGGGAAGTAACAACAGAAGTACATGAAAATAAAAAAGAATCTCAGCAAGGTCAAATTCACAATCAGGAGGAGGCAGTACAAAATCAAAATGAAGAGAAAAAGAGTAAGAATACAGAATTGGCTCTAGTGCAATATGATTGTACAGACAAGAAGGACCAGATAATAAAAGATGTAGTGCCAATTGTAGTGGATGCAGGCAATCTTTTGGAGATAGTCAACAGTAAGAATGTTGATTTGGATGAGAAGAACCTGGCAAATAATATTAAAAATGCCACAGAGGAAGGGGATTTATCACCGGAACAAGCTCAGTCTTTGAATCAAAAGCATGGAAAAAGACAGAAGAAAAATAAAAAGACTAGTGCAAGAAAAATGCGGACAATGAGTCACATGTTGAAATCATTATCAAAACGAATGCATTAATTTGGAATATCAAATCAGTTAACACACAAAAAGAATTCACAAGATTGATAACAATGCATAGAAGGTTACATTTTGTATTTATAGGCTTAATGAAATCTTTTTAAGAGAGTCATCTTATAGAGGAATATAAAAGAAGATTAGGAAGGCAACATACAGTGGTGAATTTCTCAGGTAAACTATGGACTTTCATGGATAACTTAATTAATTTTAAAATAGTAAGGGATGAAGAACAACTAATTACCCTAAAGTTGGAGAATCAAATTGTTGGGGTAGAGGTGTTTGTTACCTTAGTATATGCAAAATGTAGTCAGAATGAAAGGCTAATGCCGTGGGATTCCTTGGGGGAGATTGCCAATAACATGCAACACCCTTGGCTAGTAGGGGGTGATTTTAATGTGATCAGAAGTAAGGAGGAAAAGCTTGGTGGATTACAAGTCACAGTGGATCAGACTGAAAACTTTAATCATTGTATTAGCATGTGTAATTTGAAAGATTGTGCTTTCAAAGGAAGAAAGTTTACATGGTGGAATGGCAGGGTTGATGAAGATTGTATTTTTTAAAAGGCTAGACAGGGTACTGGTTAATGATAAAATGCAGGAGTTGTTTCCAGTGTTGGAATTGGAAAATCTGGTAACGAGTGGGTCTGACCATGCTCTAATGTTGGTGCAATTTAGCACATCAAGTGAACAACTGATCAGACCATTCAGATTTTATAACTTTTGGTTGAAGGAAGAATCCTACTTAGATGTTATTAAGGGAAGCTGGACTACTGAATGTGAAGGAAATCCTTTAATCAAATTCCACCAAAAGATGAGGAAAACAAAGGTTGCACTGACTAAATGGATTAAGCAAACTTTTGGAAATATTTTCCAAGAGATTTCCACCTTGGAGGAAGTAATAAAGGTAAGAGAGCAGCAGTTTGAATTAGAGCCATCAGGTTCTAATAGAGTTAGTTTATCATAGGCTCAAGCACAACTAGCAACTCAGCTGAAAAAATAGGAGGAGTATTAGAGGCAGAAGGCTGGGTTTTAATGGTTTAAGGATGGAGAGAAGAACACAAAAAAATTTCATACTGTAGTCAAAGGGGGAAGAGCCAGATTAAAGATAAACAAAATTCAAAATATAGAGGGGATTTGGTTGGATAAACATGATGAAATAGCTGAAGCAGCAGGAGTTTTCTTTCAGAAGCAATTTGAAAAACAAGCTGATGTAGAAGACTTTTCAATGATGGATGAGTTACCAAAGCTAGTCACAGATGATCAGAATGAAGAATTGAGAAAAATTCCAACATTGGAGGGAGTTCAGCAAGTAGTTATGGGCTTAAATAGGAATAGTATTGGGGGTACTGATGGAATGACCGGTGCATTTTTCCAGGATGCATGGAGTATTATTTCAAATAATTTACACTAGATGATTATAGCTTTTTTGTGTGGTCAGGATCTTCCAAGATTTATCAGTCATACTAATTTGGTTTTTCTTCCAAAGAATTTAGTGGTAAATACTTTATCAGATCTAAGACCAATATCCCTTAGTAATTTTGTGAATAAAATCTTCTCTAGAATTATTCATGAAAGAATTAAGGGTATCCTTCCCCACATAGTATCTGAAGAACAAGCTGATTTTGTGAAGGAAGGAGCATAACAGAAAATATTTTGGTGGTGCAAGAGATTGTAGCTGAGATTAGAAAGAGGGGTAAAACACCAACCATGGTCATGAAACTAGATATGATGAAGTCATATGACAAGATAGAATGGTTATTTATGTCCAAAGTTCTGAGAAAGCTAGGATTTTGTGAACAATTGATAGATATGATGTTCAAGTTATTAGCAAATAACTGATACTCCATTCTATTAAATGGAAAACCAAAGGGTTTCTTTAAATCCTCTAGAGGTCTTCAACGAGGTGACCCCCTGTCACCTGCTCTGTTTATCATTGTAACAGAAGTTTTATCCATGAGCTTGAAGAAACTCTTATTTAAAAAGGAGTTCAGGCCTTTTGGGATGCCTAGGGGAAATACTAAACTCAACCATCTGGCCTTTGCAGATGACATGATAATTCTTTGTAATGTAGAACTAAACACTTTGCAACTGGTGACTTCTACTCTAGAAAGATATGAAAGTGTTTCAAGGAAGAAAATTAATAATGAAAAAAGTGCCATATATTTGCATGATAGTGTTTCAAATGGAGTAATAGTAATGACAGAAGTTGCTACAGGCATTTTGAGACAACAGTTTCCTTTAATTACTTAGGATGTCCTATATTCTACATGAGGAAGAAGAAAGTGTACTATCAACATATCATGAATAAAATAAGTTCCAAGTTGCAATCCTGGAAAGAAAAGTTGTTGTCATATGGTGGTAGAGCAGTCCTCATCAAGCATGTGCTACAAAGCATACCAATTCATTGTCTGTCAGTGATGAATCCACCTAAGAATGTCCTTATTACTATTCAGAAGATAATTACAATTTTTTTCTGGAGTAGCACTATAGGAGGAAGAGGTAGACATTAGGTATCTTGGACATCTATGTGTCTACCAGAAGTAGAAGGGGGATTGGGTTTTAGAAGGTTGCAGGATATATCAACAACTCTCTTCTGTAAGTTGTGGTAGAATTTTAGAATACAGAAGTCTATATGGAGTGATTATATGATGAACAAATATTGCAGGAAGTATCATCCTAAGGAAGTTAAATGGAAAGTAGGTTGTGGTTCTTAATTGTGGAAAAAATTGCTGCAAGTAAGGGATTTAATTAACCATCCCATCATTTGGCAAGTTCGGAGAGGGGATATTCATTTGTGGTATGGTAATTGAAGTGTCTTAGGGGACTTGTATTCTATTATTAAAGAAAGTTATGAATGGGATGAAAGGTATCAATGGGTGAAAAACATAATGTCTAATGGTAGATGGAATGAAGAAGCTTTGAGGAGTACGTTTTCAGAGGATATTGTGGCACATGTGCTGAACAAAGTAAGGGCATGGGGAATAACTAATCAACAAGATAAGACAATATGGAGTTTGGAGGCAAGAGGGAATTTCATAGTAAAATCTGCATGGAATTATGTAAGGCAGAGGGAAGAATTAAATGACTTCTATAAGCGATTATGGATAAAAGAGATGCCTTTTAAAATTGTGTTCTTTATGTGGAGAATGTGGAAGGGGAGGATCTAAGTGGATGATATAGTTAGAATATTAGGGATTCATGGTCCTTTCAATTGTTGGTATTGTCAGAACCCAACACAAGAGACCACAACACATGTGCTATTGAGATCATATTCAGCTAACAGGACCTGGTCCTACTTTTCTTCTTTTGCAGGAATAAACATACAAGGAAGAAACCTAAGAGAGACAATCTATGCTTGGTGGAATGCCAAGGTAAAACAAAGAGAGAAAGCATATTTCAGAGCTATACCAACCATCATAATATGGGAGCTATGGAGGAGAAAAAACATCAAAAAACATGAAAGAAAGAAAGTCAGTATGCATAGGATGATATTCAATGTTGCAAGGCAGTTAAGGATGCTTCTTAAAGTGAGAAAACCAATGTTGGAATTTTCTACAGATTGACCAATTATATTACATCAATTAAATCAAATGAAACCTAGAGTCACAACTAAGGTTGTACTTTAGGAATTCCCTGAGCATGGTTGGTGTAAATATAACACAGATGGGGCATCTAGAGGGAATTCAAGGAGAAGTTCATGGGCTTTTTGTTTAAGGGATGAAAATGGAGATCTAATGCATACAGAAGGAGCAATTATGGAAGACACGGATAATATGATAGAAGAAGCAAAGGCTATTATGCAAGCAACTCATCATTCTAGTAGTCAAGACAAGACAAAACTATCATACAGACTGATTCATTAGCAATGCAGAAGTTCTTAAATCAAGAATGGGAAGTACCATGGATACTTGTAGATACAGTAAACAAGATAAAGATACTATTATATCACAAGCAAGTACAAATTAGTCATATTTTTAGAGAGGTCAATCAATTAGCGGATTACTTAGCTAATTTAGCATTTGAACAGGAACAATTCATCTTTACAACATTCAACAGCTACCAAGCACAAGTAGGAAGCTACTAAATAGTGACAACCAATAATGTCCATATCTGAGGCTAAGAGTAGCAACATGCTAACGGGACTGGAAAGGCTACAACAAATATTTTCACTAACAACTTATGTACAAACAGGGAAGCTGAACAAAAGGGTGAAAATTCTAGTTTGCCTATTTACACCAGCCAACAAAAAGAAAATCTCAGTAGATTAGGGGTCACCAAGTCAGATCAAGTTCAAGCAGCTGAATTTCTTTTTCCTCTTCAACTATCAACGGTTTCGAGCATCTCAGTATCTTCATCCCAGCTATAACTTCATATGGAGAAGGAAAAGAGGGTTAGTTTTAAGATACAAGTCAAGATACAAGTTCCTAAAGGCAGATAACTTACAGGAGGAAGGAGTCAAGCTTCAGAAGACGAGACCCAAAGTATTCGGACCAAAAATCAAGGAGAGCATACTGAAGATTTCATCTGGAACAAAAATAAAGAAGGCAACACAATAAGATTTCAGTAGGGGATAAAGTTCATAAGGAGCAATAGAAAAGATAACTCACTCATACAAGCTGGAATCTTCCATATGGAGCAACAAAGGCAAGGTGTTTATCACCCACAGCTGAAGAAGAACAAATCGGAGATTGGTGAAGCTGAGCATGCTGATGGAGGCGAAGAAAAGAAAAAATTAGCTTGGTTGATGAATTTGGAAACCCTACTCAATTTATTTGAGTATGGTGGATCGGGTCATGCAGTTGGGCCGGTCCATATGTGTTTAAGTGGGTCATTGTATATTTGGGTCAGATTTGTTTTGTTTTTGCATTTTCCCAATCATGTATTAGACTGATTTAATTTATTAATAAAATGTTAAATTAAACCAAAAAAAACTTATCTATATTCTTGATAGACATTCACTATAATGTAAATACATTCATAACACTCCCCCTTGAATGTATAATTGATAGATAATGTGTCTCGTTAAAATCTTACTAGAAAAAATCCAGTGGAAAAAAAATTTAGTGATGAAAAAAGAGTACACATCTCTAACAATACACATATAGGCTGCCTTATTAAAAATCTTACAAGGAAAAAATATTGAGATAAAACCTCATAATGAAAAAAAAGTACAACGCGTATTAACTCCCCTTAATGAGAACATCCTTGAGCCTTTGTATCCCGATCTTGTGCACCATCTTCTTAAAAGTTGCAGTTGGAAGAGACTTGGTGAATAAATTAGTCATATTATCACTTGAACAAATTTGTTGCACGTTAATATCACCATTCTTTTGTAGCTCATGTGTATAGAAGAACTTTGATAAAATGTGTTTTGTTCTATCTCCTTTTATGGATCCTTCCTTAAGATGTACTATGTATGCTGCATTATCTCTATATAAAATTATGCGTATATTGTCACATTTCAAACAATATTTTTCTCGAATGAGATGTATCATGCCTCAACCATACACATTCTTGTCTTGCTTCATGAATAACTATTATCTCAGCATGGTTCGATGAAGTGGCTAGATAGACTGCTTTGTATACTCCAAGATATGGCAGTATCCCCGTATGTGAATACAATGCATGTTTGAAATCAAAATTTATATGGATTAAATAAATACCTACCATCGGCATAATCAACAAGATCAAGAGTGTAATAAAATAAGATCATGTGTTTGATCCCATTTCGATGTCTCCCAGTAAAAGCAGAACTATACCTTGGTAATAAATTAACCAAAAAGGCTACATCCGGCCTTGCAGTATTTGCAAGATACATTAGTACATCAACTGCACTAAGACATGGTACTTCATAACCAATCCAATTCGGTATATTTCTCATTTCAGCAAATAATCTATTGTTTTTGAAAACACTCCAAGAGTTTCAATAATTTTCAACTTAAAAACTTATGCAATATAAGGATTATAAATAAGTTTTCCAGAAACTTTTATATGCTTCAAGCATTTTGAATCCTTAAAAAGTTTCATATAATTTTTGTCAAGTGGTAATATTCAGCATTTCACGTGTGACATCTTCAAGTGTTTGAATTGCAAATCAAATAAGTTTTATGCTTACCAAGATGCATCCTTTCATGTTATTTGATAAATGTTTCTACGTTACCATGCTTAAATAAATGTAGAATTCAAATCCGCATAATTTTTTATAATATTGCGCCAATATTTTATCAAAGATATTGATGATATATCATTTCGTATCGGTTCACAGTGTGACATAACATTTTGAGATCTCATCACTTTATTATTTTCAGGTACCTAAACCTCTCATAAGTTTTTTTGAAGTGTTATGTCGTAGGCTCTTTAAGAGCACATTACCTTCTTATTATGATTATTTGCTCCTTATCCTTTTTAAGAAGAATTTCATTTGGAATCGATTGATCTATCATGCTTCACGCATACATAGACTTTGTCCTTTAGGGACACAAAATAGGAGCACTTACAGCTTAAATATGAGATGCTTCTGGTATTTGACTTTAATTATCTTTTGAATGAGGATCTGATGATAATTCATAACATATTTCATAGCCGCTTATAATTTCCTCCTTACGCTAGGAAAACTAACATACATCCTCTATCTTCTTTGAGGAATACATATTTGTACATCATGGTATATTCATTAATTATATACCACACATTAACTATTAGATGGAATAGTTGGTTCCTGACCTTGAACCAATTGAGAGGGAAGAAATAATCATAATTTATTGATCTAATGCATACAAGTGCTATTGTATGCAACATATCATATTTCAGACCATTTCATGAAGCTTTATTCTCATTAGCAATGGTTTAAATATTTATCGAAGGCATTCAATGCCAAACCATCATCATTAAGATGAGTTGTCTTGATTACACGATTTGAAAGTTATGCTCTTCACTCAATTTTATTGAGCAAAAAACTTTATTAATGTCGAACTATAGGTTGACAATAAATGTACATGTGATCATCTGATATCGATGCATCTTAATAGATCACATGACTGCTGAGCATGCCCATATTCACCTTTTATATTTTTTAGAATTTAGGGGATCAAATTCCAACATTAGTTGGTCCAACCAACTTATCATGAGAACATGCAACATTAAAAGTTCATGAAGAATTTTCTAATTCTTCAATATTTATTTAATACTCACTATGCACATATTTGGAATGTCACAATCGTTCATGTCAATTTTTGAACTCACTACTTCAGAAGTAGATTTCAATATAACTCTTCTCATTTATTCTGCATCATTCGGAGGTGAGTTATGATACCATCACAATCAAGTGAACGTTTGTATTGATAAGCTTCACTAAATATATATTATCACATTCACCCCAGGGAATGGATATGTGCTTATAATAATCAAAATTCTCATTCTCTTGGAATGGAATATAACCGTGCCCTAAGTCTATCAAATTTTGATAGCTTATAACCTTTTTCATGATATTGCTACTTCAGGAGCAAATCGAGGCATACATATGATTTATTGCTACCTCATTCACTTCGGGAAATGGATCATATTCAATGAGACAAATTTCATGTCTTTCGCCAAAAATATATTGGTTTACCTTAGCCATTATTATATCATCAATATGATGCATTGATATTCAAAATCAATATATTATCCATATAAAGGCATCTTAGGCATAAATTGATAGGACTTAAACCTAATATTTTATCATCTCAGTGCATTGAGACTCTAATCCGATGTTTTATCCTTGTATGAAACATAAGCTCATTAATCTTATACACCATGTAAATTCATACCTGGATAATAATCTAGATGTTCATGATCCACGACAAAACTTCAATTATTGCATCAAAATTTTTAGGCAAACAAAATATCTCCACAAAAGAAATTATTCGATAATTCACATGTAAAAGAGAAGGGACAAAAAATTCCTTTGGACCCTTTTAAAAACAAAATTAAAATTGGAATGATTAGATGATTATATATATCTGGAGAAATTATTACACAATTATATATTTGCTTCTAGGCCACGTGAACAAGTACTAAAACATACATATGGTACATGTACTCTACAGATTTATAAATCTATAACTATCTAATAGATAGAGATAAAAATATGAAATTTGCCATCCAAACATCTGCATAATATATTGTTAAATTATGTCCATAAGATGAGAATATCATATCAAGTTTACCTTTAGTGAACCTACCATTAATTTGATGGTTGTTTAAAACAACACTAACCTATTAGTGATTAAATTGGTGTCAACATAAATCAAACGGTATTACATTCAACAATGTTACCTCCATCAATCTCACAAGATGTACGTACTATTATAGTAGTATAAACTTAATTAGAAAATTAGAGACTCGTGTTGATAACGTGCTATGAAATATAAATTAAGAACAAGAATAAATAGAGAGAAAAGGGAGGAGGCGTCTTTATTTCTCTTCAAGTATGAGAGATCATAAGATTGAGAATCCAATGACCAAAACCCCTCTATTTATAGGAGGAAAATACTTCTAGTTTTTCTCTAAAAGATAGATATTTCATATTCTAATATATATCAACTAGATCTTGATAGATCTTATCTATATTCTTGATAGACATTCACTATAATGTAATACATTCATAACAATAATTATGATAAATAAAAACACTTTAAAAAAATACATTTTTTAATAACAGTTATCAACAAATAACTTATCTTATTTTCAATTTAACACTTTATCTCTTTCTTTCTTTATCCTTTATTTTTTTCTAAAATGACTCTTATTTTTTAGATTTTCATTTCATTTTCTCACGTTTTTCTCACCTTGTAGATAAAGATTGCTCCACTAATTAGGATAACTATTAATTTGCTTGCATGTTATCTCTTCCACATATTTTATATATTTTGTATTTTTTTTTTGTTCATCATTGTTATTGTGATTTTTTTTTTCGATTTTTTTTGTTTGATTGTGGAGTTCTGCTCTAATGGCAGAACAAACACCATATAGAAGATTAAATAGAGATATACCACCTATCAATTTATCTTTTGATAATCCACCACCATTCATACTAGAAAAAACAGAAAAAACAACCACAAATACCGACCACATGTGGTCACTTTTCCTATTTTTGCGAGCACAAAAGCGACCACAAGGCGTGGTCGGAAAAAGAGTGATAGCTTTTTTAAAATCGACCATATGTGGTCGATTATATATATATATATATATATATATATATATATATATATATTTAAAATTCAATATTATTTTTAAAAAAAATATCAGTTTTTTTTTTTAAAAAGCGACCACCAGTGGTCTCTTTTATAAAATTAATAAAAATAAATTTTAAAAAAAAGCGACTACAAGTGATTGTTTTTGTATTTAAATTAAATAATTAATTTAAACAAAAGCGACCACATATGGTCGATTTTTTTTATTTAATCATTTATTTAATAAAATTATTTTTAATCAATTATATTAAAGTGACCACATGTGGTCGGTTTTTTTTTTAAATCCAGAATAGCAACCACATGTGGTCACCTTTTTAAAATTTTTTCAAAAAAGTGACCACATGTGGTCGGTTTTCTGAAAATTTTCCAGAAAAGCAATCACATATGGTCAGTAATTTTGTAAAAAAAATAACAACACATATCTATGATACATTTCATCAAACCTGCTATACAATACAACCCATCAATCAACATTTAATATACAATCCACCACTATAAGAATACAAACATTAAAAATCAAATTATTTACAAAATTTATCAACGTTCCAAATTCAAACTACAAAACATACAAAAGACTAAAACTACAACTCATCATCTGCATCCTCATTCTCAGCCTCACCCATAGGATCTGATTCCACCTCTGTGGTGTAATAATCATCCAGTGATCCCAGGCTTTTGCAGCCCGAGCTGTATCTCCAGGACAAGGAGGAAGAATCCATGCAGATTGAAGAAAAGAGTTGATCTGCTCCTGCATCATTCTCATTTGTGATGTTGTTTCCTCCTCTTTCTGCTTTGGCCTCTCAGTCTGTGCAGCAAACTCTTTAGTGAGTTGAGAAACTATATTTTTTAGCAAATCAACGGTTTTTATATCAACTGATGAGGGAAAAGATGAATAACCAAACGAAGTCCTAATATTCTTGCTAAGCATTTTATGTGGTAGTCGTAGTATGCACTTCTAATTAGAGAACCCATAGTTTGTTTTCAATAATCCTCCTCTACATCTTCAGGTATTATTTCACCCTAACTTTCAGGAGGCGATACTCATTAATAGACTGCACATATTTGTCCTATATTAAAAGCAAAGTTAAAATTAATAGTAAAAAAATATTAAACAGTCGTACTTGAATAATATGAACTTTGAGAAAAAAAATTCATAAATACAAAATGCAATTCTTACACGGGTAGATTTTGCACAAGGCTCAACCCAAACATCTTCATCTGTTGGTTTCTTTTTCTTCTTTACATGGGTCTCCTCGAATACCTCATGAAAAGATACCTTCCTACCCAAAAAAATTTCCTTCATATGATAAAATTACTAATCTTCAAAAAATAAAAAATAAAAATAGAAACAAACAATTAAACCTGTAAAAGTTATATACCATTTTTTTCTCCATAGTAATCCAACTAACAGCTCCCGCAGTATGTAGAGAGCCACCCTTGGCCGATGCCCTGGCTTTCTTTTTTTTTCACTCAACTTTTGGTATTCTTCGCTATTCCAATAGTAAAGATAATATTGTCACATTCTTTCATCTATAAAACTTGGTCTTACCCTATTTTGTCTGGCATAATCCAACAAACCGTTCATTCTGAGGCTTGCTCTTTTATAAAAATTCTTTTGTATAGCAAAGTAATCTGTTGGATCCCACCAGAAATATTTATACAACAAAAAAAGGTTTAATATTCAATGTTTTGTTCTAACAATGTGTTAAGTAGTCAATAAGTTAAATCTTACCTGAAATTCTTTAAACATTTCATTTCTATAAAATTCTGGAACTTTTGCCAACTGGTCCAATAGCCTTTGAAGTGCCGACAAATGCATTTAGTCATAATTTTTGCAATTCTATCATCGGGCAAAAACCTACAACACAAGATTGATGATAGGCGAATTTACACGCCTATAACACTATATTTTGCCCATATTTTAGCCTAGTTTCGAGAACAAATTATATATTTTATGCACTTTTAGTCCTTTTTCCTGTAAGTGAGCTAACAAACATGATTAGCAAAGTTTCAGGTATAAATGATGCAGAATTCAGCATTTTATGGATAACTTGACGCCGAAGAAAGCTTCACGAAAGGAGAAAAGACAATCTTGGACGCCAAGGACTAAAGATGGCGCATGGAAATTCTGTCCCGGGCTAAAACAACATTTCTGAAGACCTTGGGGACTAGCAGTAATTTATTAGGATTAGGATAATGATACATTAACCTAGTACAATTGGGTTAAGTATTTCATTAGCTTATTAGGATTAGGATAATGATACATTAACCTAGTACAATTGGGTTAAGTATTTCATTAGCTTAGTAGGATTTGGTTAAGCATTTCATTAGCTTAGTAGGAATAGGATATGGGTATTATAAATACCCTATCTTGCTAGAGATTTTGAGATCATCTTCTTACATCTTCTTACATCTTCTGACATCTTCTTACATTCAATTCTATTCTATTCTACTTCTAAGACATTCTAGTTCTAAACAATCATTCTTCCATTAATTCTATTTTTCTTCTTCTATTCATCTATTCTTAAATTCACAACAAGAGAAACGTTACTTTGCTAAGGGATTCACGCCTAACGCCTACCACACCATTACAAACGTGAAATCTTTATTGTGGTATAACAACAATGTCAATTGTGATTTCCTTCGCACTCATGGGTAACTAAACTTCTCTGTTGGGGTTATGGAAGCCGAATGAGATACTATCTATTGTTGTGAGTTTGTGAGTTCGTGACACGTATGTTGCTTATATCATTATTCTCTTCATCTTAATCTAAATTCTTTGTGGTTGCAAACGCAAGAATACGCCAGTATAACATTTAACTTGTTCGAAAGAAAGGTTATCTGTCTGGAAAAGAGATAATGTCAAGGTAGTAGGGTCCCATCCCCTATTAAAAAGTTAGTGTCGTAACTGGATTAACCTCTTGGAGAATTCGTACCGTTAGACACGCTTTAAGCTCGAAAGAGTTAAAGTGAAATAATCCTCGAATAGGTCGAAAGACGCCTGGATTTACCATCGAATTTAATTCTCTATAAGCACATGCATGTATGAATTCAACACACTCATAGTCAATAGAGACGTATAACTCAGAAGGTGGACATAACCCCAACTCCTCAATTCTCATTGTTTCACAACCTACTAAACATTCTTTCTTTTTACTTTTCTATTTTCAGTTTTTGCTTTAATAATTTGGTTACACATTACAAACCCCCCTTCTTACGAGACTTGCACTAAAAGTGTAGTAATTGTTGCTTACTTGTTGACCAAGCTATTCCCTGTGGGATCGATACCCAACCCAGGTTGGGTTCTATATTTGACAAACGACCGCTTTACACTCCTACGAGAGCTGTAGATTGAGCGTTATCAAAAATTGGCGCCGCTGCCGGGGAATACAAGTGTCAATTAAGTTCGTAATAATTACTAGACCCTTTGGTCAAAGATTCTCGTACTTTTACTTTTAGTTTTTTTTTGTTTACTGCAGGTTTTTATTCAGTGCATGCCCCATACCCGAAGTTCTGGTCAACCGTTATTACCAATCAATCCTGAACCACAACGAATTGGCAGAATGGAGGCACAAACAGAAATCGAAAGAATGGCTGTACAACACGAGCAGGCGAGATTAGATGCTCTTGCCGCCGCCCAAGTACACCAACAAAACATTGATAACCCTGGGCGAGCAACAAACCCTGACGATGAGGATTTAGGTGATGACGAGTTACTAAACCCAAGGCATGATGCTGAAATCACAACACCTGCCAACAGAAAAGGTCGACAAGCTCGGTTTAGGTATGATCGCCAACCCATGCAATCAACTTTCGACGATGATGATGATGATCTTGATGGAGCCGGAGCCACATGAGCTATTATCCCCCCACCATTAGCGCCCGGAGCCAAGTTCAACATCACAAGCACCATGATTCAGTTATTGCAACTCAAGGGATTATTTTGTGGACTAGCAGGCGATGATCCGAATATGCATCTCATCAACTTTATTTCTACATGCAAGTCATTTGACAATCCTGGTGTTGGTTAGAATGCAATTCGATTACGTCTATTTCCATTGTCTCTGTCTGGGGAGGCAACTCTATGGTTGAATGGGCTGACTCCTGATTCTATTACAAATTGGAGGCAATTGAGAGACGCTTTCCTAGAAAGATTCTTTCCGCCATCCAAAAGAGCACAATTGAGAAATGAAATCAGCAACTTTCGTCAGCTTCCAACTGAAGCCCTTCATGAAACATGGGAGAGGTTCAAGACGAAGCTAATGAGGTGCCCAAACCATCACATGACTAATATTCACCTAATGGAGATACTATATAGAGCCTTGAATTCAATAACTAAACCAGTGGTGGATAATGCGGCCGGAGGATCTTTTATGGATCTCACCTTTGGTCAGGCAAGCAATATGCTAGATCGTATGACGAAGCAAAGTAGATCTTGGCATACTAGGGATTCTGGGGTAGCAAGCCCCACTTTTTCTATTGGCATGACTGCAGACCAAAGGAGACGAGAAGAAGAACGTGATCAAGATATGGCGCACATGAAAACACAAGTGGATCTTCTTACAAAGCATTTATTATCAGGGAAGACCGAAAAAGTCAAAGCTATTGCGTCGAAAGGAAGAGACGAATCTGATTCGGAAGAAGAGGCCAACTACTTGAATAATCAGGGGGGTTTCCGAGGGAATACCCAAGGAAACCAAGGTCGGAACTATTATGATAAATCTGGAAACAAGGACCAAGGTAGTTGGAAGAACAAGAATGAAAAGAGTGGTTTGTACGTTCCCCCTGGAAGACGTGACACCACCACATCTAATTCTGGAAGTATGGAAGACATGATGGCTAAACTATTGAAAGGAGTGGAAGCAACGAGCGCAGGAGTAACGGAGGTAATAAATGATTTGTCCTCTATGAAGCAATTAGTTGATTCTCATTCCACTTCAATCAAGCAAATAGAGCAGCAATTGAGCCAACTTTCAGCAGCACTCAATCAAAGAAAGGCTGGTACTTTACCTAGCGATACTGTGCAAAACCCAAGGAATGATGGGTCATGCATGGCCATCACTACCAGGAGTGGTAAGGTGCTGGAAAATTCATCCCAAAGCAAGCAAGTGGCCAAAAATAAGGAAGATAATGACGCCATAGAAGCTGACCATGACGTCCATGACGTCACCCCTAGTAGGTTGCAGCCTGAAACTACCAAAATTTGGAAGAAAGAGGAGAAAAAAGTCGTGGAGAAAAAAATTCCATATCCACCACCACCTTTTCCTCAAAGATTGAAGAAGCAGGCGGATGATACAAGGTTCAGCAAATTTATGACGATGTTAAAGCAACTGACTATTAATGTTCCGTTGGTGGAGGCGCTGGAACAAATGCCTGGGTATGCTAAATTCATGAAGGACCTGTTGAAAAAGAAGCGGGCAGTAAGCTATGAGCCGGCAGATAATATTCATCATTGCAATGCAATAGCCACAAGGTCCTTAGTACAGAAGAAGGCAGACCCTGGTGCTTTCACTATTCCTTGCACGGTTGGATCTATGAATTTTGCTAAGGCATTGTGCGATTTGGGATCTAGCATCAATTTGATGCCACTATCCGTCTACAGAAAGTTGGGGTTGGGCGACCCTACTCCAAATAATATGCGGCTCGTGATGGCAGATAGGTCGGTAAAACGACCTGTGGGTATCTTGAATGATGTGTTGGTGAAGGTGTCTACCTTCATTTTTCCTGAAGACTTTGTGATTTTGGATTGCGAGGTGGATTCTGAAGTTCCCATAATCTTGGAACGTCCTTTCCTTGCAACTAGAAGTGTGCTTATTGACATGAGAGCTAATGAGCTTTTATTTCGGTTGAATGACGAAGTGGTCCGCTTTGATATATGCAAAGCAATGAAGCAGCCCAGCGATATGAATGTGTTCTCTGTAGATGATGTTCATCATGAGGATAAGAAAGCATTATCTGTAGAGAAACAGCTTACTGTTGAGCCATTGTCTGCTGCGCCACTGAATGTTGAGCATGAGGACGATGAAGATTATGAAGAACTTATGGGTGCTCTAACAGAAATAGAGTCCTATTCCCATACTCCTAAGCAACCGGACCGTGATCTTAAGAATCAACCGTCACCAACAGCGAAGACTTCCCTTGAAGAGCCACCAATGCTAGAATCGAAAGAGCTCCCCGATTATCTAAGGTATGTGTTCTTGGAAAGTATAAATATACTTCCGATGAGTGCGGATGATTTAAGTAAACAACACGTAGAGGCTCTCATCTCTGCTCTAAAGAGATACATGAGAGCTATGGGTTGGACTATTGATGATATAATTGGTATCCCTCCTGGGATAGGCATGCACAAGGGTCATCTCGAAGAAGATTGGATGCCTACAAGTAAGCCTCATTATCGTCTGAATCCATTCAGAAAATGATCCACCATCTATCTCGACGAAGTCTAAGTACTCGAGGTAACTATGTCATTCCGCGACAATAAATCAAGCGCTAGATGGGAGGCAACCCATCGTTTATCGTTTTTCATTTTTCTTTCGTTCTATTACGTGTTTGCTTTTGATAAATAAAAATCCAAAAATAAGAGTCGTGCCACGACCAAAACTAAGGCGCTTGATGGGAGGCAACCCATCGTTCTAATCGTTTTTATTGTTTTTGAGCAAATGTAGGTGCAAGAGGTGTAAAACGAGGAGATTGGTTTCAAATTTCGATTTGGACGTATTGCATGTTAAAGGTGGTAAGTTAGGAATGAAGAAGCAAAAGGCTATGGTTTGAGCATTGCTCATGAAAATATAGGCATCGAACAAGGCTAGGCCTAGGTAAAACTAGGCCACGAACAAGGCAAAGCCTATACTATGGCCTAAGATCTCGGAATCTAGTGTGCCATAGCATAGGCGTCGCCCATGCTCAAGTATGCCATAGCATAGGCGCCGCCTATGCTAATGCCTTTTGTCTCTGAATATCATATGCCATGCTAAAGGCGCCGCCTATGCTCACCAAATGCTTTGCAAAAGGCGCCGCCTATGCTCACCAAATGCTTTACAAAAGGCGCCGCCTATGCTCACCAAATGCTTTGCAAAAGGCATGGCCTATGCTATGGCATTCTGCTCAACTAGGCAAAGCATTAGGCACCGCCTATGGTCACTTCTTGTCTCCAAATCCAATTTTAAATGGGTCAAAACCCGACCCAACCTTCTCCTATAAATATGAGACTTAGCCTTGAACCAAAAACACATTGGAAACCTAGCTTAAGCGTCGCCTATAGTCCCCAAATCCTCTCAAAAAATTTCCTTTTGTTATCTTACTTCACAAAAACATCATCCAAAGTCATCAATCAAGTACAATGGCACCCAAAGCAAGACAAGGCAAAGATAAGGCTACCACTTCACAAAAAGGCAAGAAAAGAGGTCGAAAAGAGCAAAGAGAACCCTCCTTGCTGCAAATACCTCGACTCACTCTTGGAATTAAGTGGGATACTTATGAGGAACTTCTGAGGAGTACGACTCTGATGATGATTCCGATGCAAGGGGTATGACCCCAGACATAGAGGATGAGTCCGACTAACCAGGTTCTTCTTATTTATTTTCCACTGAGGACAGTGTGTCCCGTCTAAGTGTGGGGTGCTGGTATTTGCATGCTATACTTCTCCATCCACATTTGCATTTATTTATGTTTGTTTGTAGTTAATTGTTTTTTTTAGCTTAGCTTCGCATGAAATTATTCTAATAGGCAGCATGAGATTATGACAAGAGTTTGTGCTAAAATCATGACTATTAAGACATTTAGGCTCTAATTGTGACTCACTATGTGATATTATTTTGTTTAATTCCTTCATCTGTTGGGTCAAGAGTCTATACTACTCCCAATAAAGTCGACCATGTGCCTTGTGTGTGTGAGATAATAATATATTCTGTGCTTATGGCTGATGCTAGAACTTGCCTGGTATGTATGTAAAGCGAAAATAAAGAGTGCAAGTCTAGGAGATGATTTAGGCATTTCTTTGGCAACCTATGATTATTTACCTTCTTTTTACCTACCCATGGACATCATCCTAGTTAAACCCTTTTGAGCCTTTAGCCTATTTTCTTTGACAACCTCATATGAAAGCCTAATCTATTTTTTTTCAAGACCATAATTTGATCCAAATTCCTAAGTGCTTTAAAGTGTAAAGTCATGTGACAAAATTAGAGGAGATTGGGTGAATATGATGCTTTAGAATGTATGGGTGCTTGAATTCATTATGAAAAAGAAGTGCTATCATAAGAGGTATGTTATGAAAAGAAAAAGGAAAGAAAAACTAAAAAGTTGGTTATGTTTAAAATCGAAAAACAAAAGAAGAGAAAAAGGGTGGTAGATTAAAAGAAAGTAGAGAGGTTGTTTGAAAGAAAAGTGTTAATGATATAATGTGATGTATTAAAGCGCTTAGGAACATAGTCACTATTTCTGGCCAAAATAGTCCTACCCGTCCCTTAGCCTACATTACAACCAGCAAAAGACCTATTTGATCCTAAGCTTAGCATTCTGACATTTAGTGGAGCATTACACTAAGGGCAAGCCTATGGTCATCAGTTACAACATATGAATTCTTTGTGAGAGTGAGAGCAAAGATATTTTTATACCCATGTTTGAAAAATATGCTATACTTGTGAGTGATTATGGGTAATACATTGTGAGACACACATGGTTGATGAGTTTTGGGTGGTCGTGTATGATTATTTGTGCCTTGACTTTTGAATATGAGTTGACCACCATCACGAGTCTATGTTGGAGGCTGAATTGTTTCTACTAATGATCAGAAAACTACTCTTTGTTGATAATTGTTGTGCTTGTCTTGACGAATATTTTGTGTTGTTGCTGTGAAACCCTAAGTTGATGTTTAGAGGGACATGATATTTTGTTCGAGGACGAACAAAGCATCAAGTGTGGGGTGTTGATGATAGGCGAATTTACACGCCTATAACACTATATTTTGCCCATATTTTAGCCTAGTTTCGAGAACAAATTATATATTTTATGCACTTTTAGTCCTTTTTCCTGTAAGTGAGCTAACAAACATGATTAGCAAAGTTTCAAGTATAAATGATGCAGAATTCAGAATTTTATGGATAACTTGACGCCAAAGAAAGCTTCACGAAAGGAGAAAAGACAATCTTGGACGCCAAGGACTAAAGATGGCGCCTGGAAATTCTGTCCCGGGCTAAAACAACATTTCTGAAGACTTTGGGGACTAGCAGTAATTTATTAGGATTAGGATAATGATACATTAACCTAGTACAATTGGGTTAAGTATTTCATTAGCTTATTAGGATTAGGATAATGACACATTAACCTAGTACAATTGGGTTAAGTATTTCATTAGCTTAGTAGGATTTGGTTAAGCATTTCATTAGCTTAGTAGGAATAGGATATGGGTATTATAAATACCCTATCTTGCTAGAGATTTTGAGATCATCTTCTTACATCTTCTTACATCTTCTGACATCTTCTTACATTCAATTCTATTCTATTCTACTTCTAAGACATTCTAGTTCTAAACAATCATTCTTCCATTAATTCTATTTTTCTTCTTCTATTCATCTATTCTTAAATTCCACAACAAGAGAAACGTTACTTTGCTAAGGGATTCACGCCTAACGCCTACCACACCATTACAAACGTGAAATCTTTATTGTGGTATAACAATAATGTCAATTGTGATTTCCTTCGCACTCATGGGTAACTAAACTTCTCTGTTGGGGTTATGGAAGCCGAATGAGATACTATCTATTGTTGTGAGTTTGTGAGTTCGTGACACGTATGTTGCTTATATCATTATTCTCTTCATCTTAATCTAAATTCTTTGTGGTTGCAAACGCAAGAATACGCCAGTATAACATTTAACTTGTTCGAAAGAAAGGTTATCTGTCTGGAAAAGAGATAATGTCAAGGTAGTAGGGTCCCATCCCCTATTAAAAAGTTAGTGCCATAACTGGATTAACCTCTTGGAGAATTCGTACCGTTAGACACGCTTTAAGCTCGAAAGAGTTAAAGTGAAATAATCCTCGAATAGGTCGAAAGACGCCTGGATTTACCATCGAATACAATTCTCTATAAGCACATGCATGTCTGAATTCAACACACTCATAGTCAATAGAGACGTATAACTCAGAAGGTGGACATAACCCCAACTCCTCAATTCTCATTGTTTCACAACCTACTAAACATTCTTTCTTTTTACTTTGCTATTTTCAGTTTTTGCTTTAATAATTTGGTTACACATTACAAACCCCCCTTCTTACGAGACTTGCACTAAAAGTCTAGTAATCGTTGCTTACTTGTTGACCAAGCTATTCCCTGTGGGATCGATACCCAACCCAGGTTGGGTTCTATATTTGACAAACGACCGCTTTACACTCCTACGAGAGCTGTAGATTGAGCGTTATCAAAGATCAAACATTAATATCATAGAGCATAACAATAGCGTAAATGAAAAATGAATAATGTTGTTATATTTTAAAATCTTTCCTGCTCTATATGGAATAATATATTGCCTTTAATGATCATCTCTGTCTTTGAGCTGGGAAATAAGTGTTGTTGGATGCACTGGCGTGGGTGGATCTGAAGCACTGGATGATGTGCCTCTAACATGAAGATTTGTCAACCCAATAGATCCAGAAGAATCACTATGAGTGTTTGGGTGACTACTAGTAGAAGGTACTACAGACGATGGTAGATAACTGTATGTGCCAATGATTGTCTGATAGTACTATGATGACGATGGTATAGCGATGGGGGAAGAATGTGTCTCTATAGATCCATGAAGTGGACCCACATGCGTAGGAGTAGGAATTAAATGATGCGACGACCTAGAATAAGAGGATCGTGCTAGCACGTCATCTAATCGACCCTCAGATATATGAATACCTATCGGTCGTCTATAAGACGGAGGTTGATTTTTCTTTTTTGTCTTTATAGGATCAAATTTTTGATTACCTTTTTCACTTTTACCTCCCATCTAAGTTATGTAAATTTTTAGTCTTTATAAAATGAATATTAAAAAATGTCCCTTTTAGAATCTTATAAAAAAGGAAGATTTGTTGTGAAAAGAACACACATCTATTTTCAAGTCATTAGTACACATTCCAAGTAACTAATTTCAAGTTCCTAATTCACATTTCAAATTACTAAATCAGTATTAAAACACCAGTGAAATAGTTACATAACCATAGCAAGTTTAGGCTTACTCCAATAACACGAGAAAGACAAGAAAATTTCTAATACTACATAAAATATGGAAAAGTGACAACAATAATCTTACTCAGGATATTACATATCAATCTTAAACAAGAAACATAAAGGTAAATAGTACAAAGCATAAAGATATCAATACATAACAAATACAACCTACACAAACTAATTCTCCTCTCCCGAAGATTCTTCACTAAACCATTCACCCTCTTCGGAAGTTTACTCACCTTCTACGCACTCAGCCTCTTCTTCAACAATATTAACTTCTTCAAATATATTTTCTAGGTGGTTCAAACTATCCACTAAATCAATGTCCACAAGCTGGTGATCAATCAACATTTCATTTTGATTTGCAGTCTCCAACACATTCTCAACTTTCATCCGTCCTATAGGCTTTGTTTTGATTACAGCCCACCAATCAGACTTATCTCTGTAAAATAGATAAGGAGTCATAGTACACTTGTTTAGCATTTTGCGTGAGAACAAAGGGATCGTAAACAATATATGTCCTATTGTTCTTAACTTCAATGGTGTTATGCCCCTTAAGTACTATTGTGCCTTTTGTGCTTGGATCAAACCACTCTCATCGAAAGAGTACAACTTTTTTTATTGTCAAACTAGCATACTCCATTTTTAAGATCTCTTGTATGATTCAAAAGTAATCAATATCATCATCACCCTTAACCCAAACACCACTATTGTTTGTTTTCCTTTTCTAGAGTGTTCTTTGGTGGAAAATTTAAATCTATTTACTGTGTAATGGGACATTGTACGAGCTTCAACTGGTCCCAAAGAAATATCTTTCAAGAACTGATCTTATGTGGCCTCATTTGGTGAATGGTATACTTAAAAATATTATACTCTCTCCGTTTAAAAAAGAATGACCTACTTTGACTTGGCACAAAGTTTAAGAAAATAAAGAAGACTTTTGAATCTTGTGGCCTTAAATTAAAGTTGTGTCAAATGTACCAAAATTCTCCTTAATCTTGTGGTCCTAAACATGTCATGTGGAAAGTTGAAATTAAAGTATTACCAAAAAAAGAAAGGGGTCATTCTTTTTTAAATGGACTACAAAAGAAAAGTAGGTCATTCTTTTTGAAACGGAGAGAGTATATACATATATATATATATATACATACATATATATATTAGTTGAAGAATGTGTAAATGTTTAAAAGTTGTTGAAATATTAGTACACTTACACACCTCATATGTAAACCATGTTGCAAAGAATGCATACACTTGATTTTGGTGGAATTGAGTCTTAAATGAAATGTAGGTCCAACATGTGAAACACAATTAGTTTCCTTAGTGAAATGATTAAACAAATATGATATGTTAATATTTAATATCCTTACTTTAGAAAGGGCTCAACTTCCGGGAAATCATCTATCTTTTTTCTCAATTTTTTAACATTTTTTTAATTTTCCAAGTATATGATTCATTAGAAAATCTGAAAATTAATTCTTAAATTACATTCTCTTAATTATTTATTTATTTTTCAGTAAGACATACAAAGTTGTTTCTTTGTGCTCCATGGTAGTGAGCCGACAAAATATGGTCTTTTTTGCCTTACTACCAGATTTAATGAAAATTGATATTGGTTGCAATTGAGGCTCATTCTCATCATCCTAATGTCGATTCGGTCTGTTTCTTAAACAAGCAAATTGATCATCAAATTAGTATGAACAAAATTGAGATGTTTCTCTTGCAAGATATGCCTCAACTATAGAGCCTTTCACCCTATATTTATTGTTATAACCCCTTTTCAATTTTCCAATTGTCTAATTGTCCTGCATAATATTAATATTAGGTGTTTACTATATAAAAATAGATATATATGAATTTGAAGAATTATTTAATAAATTAAACATGTTGCAATTGCTTACCGCTCGCCTGGATACATCCACCTTATTTGAGCTGGACTACCTAGCCGAGCTTTGTGGACAAGGTGAATGGGAAGATGTTCCATCACATCGAAGAACCCAGGTGAAAAAATCATCTCCAACTTATTGGTGATAACAACAATATTACTTTCCATTCGATCCGAATTTTCTTCTTTTAATGTGGTGGAACATAAGTCTTTGAAGAACAAACTAATCTCTGCTATCGATTTCCATATGTTTTCAGGAAAACTAATTGGAAGTAATTGTTCCATGACAACATGACAATCATAACTTTTCATTTCATGTAAGATTCCTTGTGTCATATCAACCCTTTTTTCCAAATTTGAGGCATATCCACGGGCATCTTTAAACTTTGGACCCACTCATATATTTTTTGCTTTTGGTCCAACTTGAATGTATAACTAGCTTTGGGCTTCAGAACATTGGCATTGGTCCCCTCCTGCAAGTGTAATTTCCTACGCTTGCAATATTCTGGTAAATCAAGTATAGCCTTAGGATTATCCTTTGTCTTACCGGTAACATCTATAATTGTGTTGAACAAGTTATCAAAATAGTTCTTCTCAGTATGCATGACATGAATATTATGTCTAAGTAAATTATCTGACCAATATTCTAACTCCCAAAATATACATTGCTTAGTCCAATTATGTGAAACGTCATATCCATCAAACCTATATATTGGTTCCTCACTAACTTTTGGAAAATCCTGAACTATCTCCCAAATGTCATGATCAGATAACCTTGGAGGTGGACCATCATGTTCAGTTCTATTTTTTTTGAATGCGTTCTTGAGTCTCCTAAACTCATGATTAGGTGGCAAGAAACAACGATGTCAATCGAACCATGAATTTTTCTTGTCATGTCTCAATGTGAAAGATTTTGTATTTTCCAAGCAGTATGGACAAGCCAACTTTCCAGTCATCCATCCAGATAACATTCCATAAGTAGGGAAATCATTAATAGTCCACATTAGATATGCGCGCAGATTGAAATTTTGTTTAAGTAAAACGTCTCAATTTTCAACTCCCTCATGCCATAAAAATTGTAGCTCATCAATCAAAGGTTGCAAGTAAACATCTATTCCGCTTTTTGGATTACGTGGGCCAAGAATAACATAATTCAAAAATATATATGGACTAGTCATCAACATTTCAGGAGGAAGATTATACGAGGTGATAAATACAGGCCAACATGAATATGACGCAGCATCAACAGAAAAAGGTGAGAAACCATCTGTACACAATCCCTATTGAATATTTCATGGCTCGCCTGCAAAATCTGTATAAGTTACATCAAAATACTTCCAAGCCTCTCCATCAGATGGATGACACATAACACCAGTGGGTCTTTTATTTTCACTGTGCTATCTTATATGAGGAGCCGAGCTATTTGAAGCATACAACCTCTTCAACCTTGGTATTAGAGGTAAATAATACATCGCCTTATTAGCAATTTTATTTCCATGACAACTACGCTTATAACGAGGGTGTTGACCAAACTTACAAGACTCTAGGTTAGCATCTTCCTTAAAGTATAGCATGCAACCATTTTCACAACAATCAATTCTAACTGAGGTGAGACCTAACTTTGACACCATTCTTTTTGCCTTATAGAAAGAATCTAGAAACTCTAAAGCGGGGTCAACTAACTCTTTAATAAAGTATATCATTGATTCCATTCCTCCTTTAGCAATATTCCGATCAGATTTAATACTTAATAATCTAACAACAATAGACAATCGAGAGTGCGAACACCCATCAAACAAAGGATGACTAGCAGCATGCAATTGTTCATAAAAATGGTGCGTTTCTCTATTGGGAACATCTTTGACATTTTCCCTAAATTTGCCCCCTTGTTGCATCCTAAAAGCATCATGCACCATTTCTGTCATCCTAGTATCTTGATAGTTATTATGCCCGACAGACCTACTACTTTCACCAATAACAAAGTTATTTTGCCCAATATCACCATGACTAGTCACAATCTTAAAAAGTCCTCATGAAACCCCTTTCTATAAATATTATCCTTCACAACTTCTTCTTTTAGAATGCTTGTACCGTCACATTTAACACAAGGAAAATGAATCGCTCGAAAAAGTGACCAATCATCAAGTGTCTTGGCATGTTCAATAAATCGATTGACACATTCAACAAATTCCACCCTAAGACCTATTCTATTATCTTTATTTTCGTTGATATATTCAGCTATAATCAGGTTCCATCTATACAATCAATCACATTCAAGTAATTAGTTCAATTCGCAAAAGTTCACATTTAAAGTAACTACACTTGAACATAATTTTTAAGTCACTAATTCACTTCACAAGTTACCAAACTTAACTAAATTCAAGATAAAAGTTCACCTTTCAAGTAACTACACTTAAACATTTTCAAGTCACTTAGTCATTTCTCAAGTCACCACACTTTACTAAATTCAAAACACAAGTTCACATTTCAAGTACCTAATTTCAAAACACAAGTCACTAATTCATAATTCAAGTAACTACACTTAAACATAATTTTCAAGTCACTCATTCACTTCACAAGTTACCAAACTTAACTAAATTCAAAACACACGTTCACATTTCAAGTACCTACACTTCAACAATTTCAAGTCACTAAGTCACTTCACAAGTGACCACACTTTACTAAATTCAAAACAAAAGTTCACCTTTCAAGTAATTACACCTAAACATTTTCAAGTCACTAATTCACTTCTCAAGTGACCACACTTTACTAAATTCAAAACAAAAATTCATATTGCAAATACCTACACTTAAATATTTTCAAGTCACTAATTCACTTCTCAAGTGACCATATACATTACTAAATTCAAAACAAAAGTTCACGTTTCAAGTACCTACACTGAAACATTTTCAAGTCACTAATTCACTTCTCAAGTGATCATATACTTTACTAAATTCAAAAAAAAAATTACCTTTCAAGTACCTAAATTCAAAACACAAGTCACTAATTCATAATTCAAGTAACTACGCCTAAACATTTCAAGTCACTAATTCACTTCACAAGTTACCAAACTTAACTAAATTCAAAATAAATGTTCACCTTCAAGTATCTAAATTCAAAACACAAGTCACTAATTCATAATTCAAGTAACTACACTTAATCACTTTCAAGTAACTAATTTATTTATAGTATAAGTCAAACAATTGAACAAGTATAATAAAGCAAATAAGTAGAGGTGTCGCATGTCCCTCTCACACCATATAATCATCACAAAATTCCTATGGATTTCAAAGCCTTCTACAACGAACAATCCCATCTTAACACTACATTTAAAGACTTCATTAGAAGAAAATAGAGAGAAATCAACTTACCTTTGCTTGGCCTAAATTAAAGAGAAAGAGACAAGCGGTCACCGGAAAATATCAAAGCAATCCTTTTCTTGAATTCAGATATTGTCAAACAGCAACATCAAATTAACTTACAGAGGAAGACCATAATCTATTTTCTCAGATTTTTATGGACGAATGGAGTATAAGCATAACTGTGCTACAAGGTAAATACTAAAATCCCTATTGTCATTCACTTTTACACCACTTTAACGTGAGTATTACAACGATAAAAATGAGTACAGTACCAACACTCCTAGATTCTAATCTTACTACTATTAAATACTACTAAACTGCCAAATTATTAGTCCAAATACTACTCAAACCCAAAAATACAAAATAAATTTTAACAAATAACAAAAAAAAAAACTAGTTGTTGTCGGGTCGAGGTCGGGTCGTGATTTGATGAGTTGTTGCCGTCGTCGAGATGCTGTTGTCGCTGAGATGCTGTCGTCGCCGAGGTCCCATCACCGAGATGTTGAGTTGCTTCCATCGCGAATTGCCAAGATGCTGAGTTGCTGCCATCGCGATTTGTTGTGTTGTTGTGTTGCTGTGTTATAGAGTTGGTGGGGTGAGGGTAGGGTAATTAGAAAGGACAAGGGATATTTTGATGGGTTGGGTCGGGTCAAATATTTACTATTATAAAATTGTTGCCAAAATAACATATAAGTGTTCGATTTATTTAAAAAAAAGTTTCTATAAAAAAACAATCACTTGTGATCAATTTTTATTAAAAAATTAAATCAGATAATTAGTTATTTTATCATCACATTAACACGAGTAGTATATTTTCTCAATCATATAATAATATCAATGCATTTTATAAATTACGATGAATTTTTGGTTAATTAGCTTTTAAATACGATATTATATATATACCTCGTAATACAACATATTAATCAGATAAATTATCGATTAATTAGCTTACGTTATTATAACTTTAACAATATACCCGTGTCTACATTGACACAATTAGTATATGTATTTCCTCAATAGTATGATATCAACGTATTAGTTAAAATATTTTGAAATATAGATTCAGTTATCTAGCTTTTGATTACTGCATACGTCACTACACGAGATGTACGTATATATACATATATTCAATTGGCTATTAGCTTCCAAATACCTACTATATACATCACATACACGATTTTACTACCACATAATAATATACAACGTATTTTACATATACTCAAATGAATTATCGATTAGTTTATCTTATGTTATTATACCTTCACTACATAAAATATATATATATATATATATATATACACACTATATATATATACCTATACGTGCACACACATATACACACTATCGACTATCAAGTTCTAAATACGTACTATATACATCACATACGTACACGAGTATATTACCCCGTAATATAATGCGACATATTTCATATGCATACTTTGATGAGTTATCGATTAATTTGATTAGCTTACATTAATATAACTTTAACGTATAATATATTATTACTTCGATTATTTCAAATCAAGGTATTTAATATGTTTGGATAGATTCTGCTAGTTTTTGACCATATAGTTCATCGATCGGTCACTACATCATATATATATTTATGTATGTATATATATATATATATATATATATATTAACTCTTGAATATGTACTATATACATCATATCTACAAGTATATTACCTCATAATACAACACATTCATTATATTCTGATGAATTATCTGTTATATATGTACGTTACATTATTATAACTCCAATAGTAGCATACTATCATTACCTCAATTGTATGACATATACATATTCATTATACAAAGATTATATTTAACGTAATTTAACATATACACAATGAAAATAATAATTTATTTTATATATTGAAACATAAGTAAAAGATACAGATTATGTTTAACGTAATTTATTTATTTTATTTGATATATTTCCTAGTATAATTTAATTTACAAAATCTAAGTTTAATTAATTTTTATTATTATTATATTGGTTATTGACTACATGTGATCAATGTAATTTTAAAAAATAATATATTTGATTTTACATATAATAATTAAAATATATTTTTGTAATCAAAAGTGACCTCAAGTTGTTGTTTTGCAATTATTTTTTAATAAAAAGTGACCACAAGTGGCCTCTTTTTTAAAATAGTTTTTTGAAAATTTTTAATAGAAAATCAACCTCAAGTGGTCGCTTTTATATAAATATTTTTGTTTAATTTTTAAAGAAAACCAACCACAAGTGGTCTCAATTTATTTTTCATTTTTTTTTTATCAAAAAGTGACCACTAGTGGTCGGTTTCTTAAATATTTTTTTTATTTTTTTTTAATTTGAAAATCCACCACTTGTGGTCACTTAATAAAATATTTTTAATTTAATTATGAAAACAAGAGAGACCACTTGTGGTCGCTTTTTAAAAATAGTTTTTAATTAAATTTTTTAAATAAAAGGGACCACTTGTGGTCACTTTTTTTTTAAAAAAAATTATTCTTTTAATAGAAAAGCAATCACAAGTGGTTTCTTTTATATAAATATTTTTGTTTAGTTTTTAAAGAAATCGACCACAAGTGGTCTCAATTTATTTTTATCTAAAAGCGACCTGTAATGACATAAACATTTGATGAACTATGTAAAATTTGTGATTTTATGAATTTAACTATTTTACCCCTCTTCGTAGTTTCATTATGATATTTTTGGATATGGGAGTGATTGGTATGATTTTTGATGCATTTTGATATCATTTATGTGATATTGTGATTTTTGGTGGCTTCGAGAGCCTTATTTTGGACTTATGTGGATATTTTTTTATCCGTGCGATGGATGATCGAACGGACTGCGCCAACAACTTTGAAATATCAATTTTAGGCTAGATAGACCTTTCGTTCAGGTCCGGGTGCACCCGAGCTTATTTCGACCTATTAATCGAAAAGTTAAAAAATTAGAAATATGAGTGTAGGATCCACATTTGTTCGAAACAACCTCGGATGGAAATCCGACTTCGCTAGCAGATCCAGAATATTGAATTTAGGGTGTTTGCATGTTTGGTATGATTTTATGGCTTTTAAATCTCATTTCGATCCTCGGTTTGGAAAATTATAATTTCAAATTTTGGGGGTCAACTTTGTTGAAAAGATATTTTTTGGAAAATCTGATATCGCCATCACGTTCAGAACGTCGAATTTAGTATGGTTGCATAGTTCGTTTGTGTATATCGGACTCCGAACGAATCCCGAGCACCCCGTCGAAGTACATTTCGACTTAAGTGAAAAACCTGCACTAAATATTGCAGAAAAACTGCAATATAACAAGTTTTTTTCACATATTTTTGGCCCATTTTACACATTTTTATTTTGTCTCTTGAGAGTTAAACCCTAAAATAGTGTGAGAGGTTAAAAGTATGGTTTGTGGGAGCTTGGAAAGCTAGATTAACATTTATTTCTTGGTTTTATTATGGATTTAAGTTAAGTATTCACTTTTTTCTTAGTAATTTCTTGATTAATTTTTCAAAACTCCAAAAATCTTAGGGCTTGATTTTAAACCCCAATTTTACTTCTTTTCACTTGAATAATGTTCGTATCTTATAATTCCTAGTTTTTCATCAATTTAAACTTCAAAACAACTCTGATTCTTGATTTTAATCCGGATTTCAAAGATTCTACCCGGTAAAGCTCAAAAATAATTTTTCTTCAATTTGAACCTCATTTTTTTTACTCGATTTAGCTTGAATTTTCAGCTGTAGGTTCTTAAAAATATGGAGAATATATTTCTGAAATAAAGTTCTGATTTTTCCCTTCTTTCGAAAACCCGTTTCGGTGGTCCATTTTGATCACGAATCAAAAGTAGTCAATATGGGTGTTATTGGTTTTGTTTTGACGCGTAGATATCATATTTGATATTTTTAGTGGAGTTCGGGATCATTCATGAAAAGTAAGGTCGCGAGTTCAAGCATAGTAGATCTGTTTCGGCTTTCGAGGTAGGTTATGACTTAACTCTTTCAGACTGAGATGGGTAGTAAATGATGATACGAAATGCATGTTAAGGGTGGAAACTAATCATGAAAAATAGCTATTTATGTGTTGTGCCCGTGTGGGGGCCTATATGTGATGTCATTGTCGAAATTGAGTTATTATGTGATATAGTGACCGTGTGGGGTCCTATGTGATATTAATAGCCTTGAATACATGTGAATAATTGTATTGTGTTGTTAAGATGCTTAATATGGTACCATTGGTGTATTATGATTATATTCATACTTTATTTGACCTATGAGACATGTGGAAATTCATGGATGAAACTGAAATAATGAGTGGATATTGGCTTACATGGTTGTGGAAATATATCATTGTGGTTGATTGTAAAAATACTCATTGTGATTGGTTGTGAGCATTACATCCTCATATCATACTCATTCATGAAATATTGGTACCACCGTGACAACATCTGAGAAACACTGGCAACACCTTTTCAAAATCCTCCCTGATGGATGTGCCGTGAAGGACATATTGTAACACTTTATAAAACCCTTTCTGAGGGATGTACCGAAAAGGAGATATGAGATGTGTGGATTGTATATGGGTTGACGAACCCCCCATGGGTCCTACGTTGGGAAATTTTAGCTCTGTAGGTGTATACGGAGATTGTGCGATGATCCCGAAAGTTGTGCGAAGACCTCGTGCATCATCATCATCATCATCATATACATTGCACTTACTTTATTGTGTTATGTTGTGTTGTATTAGAATATTGACTTGTCATCTATGTTTTTTTCGTATCTTCTTTTACTTGTAGTTGATGATCTTGTATATGCATATTCCCCCTTGTTCTTCTTATATGTTATATAATACGTACTTTTGTTCTATCTTGGTGTGATGTTGCAATATATGCGAGATATATTAGAACTGTTAGTGCAAGCAGTGTGGGCTACCATTGTGGGATATTTTCTAATTACAGGTGACGTGCCCTTAGTGTATATTTTGTATGCTTTATTTACTACTTTGCTTGGTCGGCCTATGATACCTACTAAGTACAAGTGGACCGTACTCATGCCTACTGTGCCCTTTCGGTGCGGGTCCTAGCTCGAGTGCACCTCAACTTGTTTGGCTCGGGCGATTGTTGGAGCTTCCAAGGTAGCAGTTGGACATTCATGCGTCTGAAGTTTACCTCTATCTTTCTATAGCAGTTATGTCTTTATTAGTATTCAGAGATAGTTATTATTTCTTTGTGGTTGATTTTCCAATGTATTTGGCTCCTAAATTGTATTAGTAGTTCTTACACTATTGACACTTGATTTTGAGCATGATTGGTATTTTGGATAAGTTCTTTCCGCATTATTATGATCACTTATATGGTTCGGCTTCATTCTAGAAGCCTTATCTTGGGATATTTCTGTTTTTTCCTCTTTTTTGTATCGGTTTGGGTGATAGGCTTACTTGTCAAGGTGCGCTGCCACAAGTGCCATCATGACCCTCATTTTTAGGTCGTGACACGATCACTAGTGGTCGGTTTCTTTTTTTTTTTTTTTTTCCAATTTTGTGGTCGCTTTATAAAATATTTTTAATTTAATTTTGAAAATAAAAACGACCACTTTTTAATTAAATTTTTTAAATAAAAGCGACCACGAGTGATCATTTTTTTTTTAAGAAATAATAATTAATATAAAAATTCTTGATGATTATTTTATAATTTTAAAATATAAAAGCGACCACATCGCTCTTTTTTTATATTTAATTTAAAACAAAAATTAAAAACCGACTGACAGCGCCCAAGCGCACACACAAGTGTATACATGGTCTTATCAAGTAGTAAAGTGGCTTCAAGGAAGCCCAAGTATCAATCTCACAGGGACTTGTGTTCGCCGCCTATCTAATTCTAGTCTAACTCATTGAGAAAAATAAACAAGAAGAGAGTTTGTAATTTTGTAAATTAAAAATAAAATAAATAATGCGTAAAAATAAAAGTCTTGAGACAATCAATGGAGAAAAACCCAGGGTTAAAGCGCTTCGAACAGTTATACTATGTTTTTGAATTTCATTAGTCAACTTGCTTATCGTGGTTGTTGATTCGTAGGGTTAGTTGCATGATCATGGTTTTCCAACCTATAATCTTTTACCTAATATGAACATTACAAATATATCGTTGAGCGGGGATGTAATAATCCAATTAAGTTAATTAAAGCTATCATCCTATGTATGAATCAAGTAAGACATCTAAGTTAACCCAAACTTTGTTTATTTCATGTTCTATCTCCCTATTCCCTCTCCCGAGATCAAAAGGTTGATAATATATGTATTCTAAAGGTCGCGAATTCTTAAAATAATTAAAACACAAATAAACAAATAATCAAATACGATAAGCAAAAACTAATCAAAATTAATCCAAAATAATAGTACTCATGTTCTTTGCTTTAACCCCAGAAGAAGAATTTTTAGTCACTAATATTCATAATCATGATCCAAATAATTGAATACATGATATGAAAAATTAAAGACTTAAATAAAAAAAAAAACCTAATAAATCATGTGGCCGACTCCGTTTTTTTCTCTCCAAACTATGTCCAAGCCGTGTGTACCGTCTCCAGTACGTGTCCCTCTTTTGTCGAAGAATTGACCAAATATTAATTTTTTTTGTTCTCCTCTCACGTGACCAGCTCCATGCCCTTTATTTTCAAATAGTACAAATCCTATTAGGATTTAAAAAGCTGCACGGATCCCCAAATTAAAAGATTCCCACTTTGACCTTCCTTTTATCAATTTGCCATCCAAAGTCATTTAAAATAGGAAATGCTTGCCAACTGTACTCCTTGTTATATTCAAAATTGGTCATACTTTCAAGCTTGTGTCGGCAGAATTGTAAGTTGGCATTGCACATTACAGCGACGCGACGCGTCAAGTTAGTGTCGTTACACTAGAATTAGTATTGAAAAATCTGGTTAAGTGTAGAACGTTTTATTCTTTACCTATGCTTTTTATAGTGTATTTTCAATGAATTTTTTATCTTTAAATCATCAACATATCACCGTATTTAATTCAAAAAGCATCCTAAAATATCATACACCACAAATTAAAGATCAAAACAACACAATATTCTCAACATCAAATCAAAGCAAGAGCTAAGATAAGGCAAGTTCGCAATGATCTTCCACTTATTATTTCGACTCTTGACTTAATTAAATTTAATTTTGCATATTACAAACAAGTTATTTCACTCATAAGTTCGCAATGATCTTCCACTTATTATTTCGACTCTTGACTTAATTAAATTCAATTTTGCATATTACAAACAAGTTATTTCACTCATAATTACACCATTAAAATATTTAAAATAAATTAAACACATTAGAATCCACCGAAATCAACTAGACACACACCTAGATCAAACAAGTAAAACCAATTTTCCGGGTTGAACTCTAAATAACTCAATTAAACACAAACTTGTTTGAAAAATATCGTAGACATTGTAAATGCACACTTGGACACTTAAATGCTTATTAATATCAATATGAACACATTAAGAACACGAATTGCTCTTAAAACAAGGCGAAATGAGCTAAAATAATGATACCGAAGTGTATGAAATCACCTCAGATCATTACCCTACACATAAACTCTTGTTCATCCTCGAACAACTCTTCACTTTAAGCATAAAAAACTGAGGTAACGCTACACTTCTAGTAAATGCAAGACACTCAAGCTAGTACTACAATGACTACACGGAATACAAGTTTCTACACACAACATGTTATTTACACAATTGATAGCTCATGAACACTACTCCAAAACATCCTAACCTCAAGAATTGACTCACCTAAGTGGCAAACTCATACATATTGCTCAATCAAGGACATCATACAAATCACCTACATTCATCAAATATGTGCCCCTCACAACAAGAGAGTTATCATTAATCACTCACAATAATGCAACTTATAACGTAATGGGTACAAGAATCAAATTACGCTCACTCTCACAAAGAATTCACAAGTTACACATAATGAATCATAGGCTTGCTTTTAGTGTAATGCTCCACTAATAGTCGAATTTGAAGCTTAGGATCAATGAGGTCTTTTCTGGGTTGTATTGTAGGCTAAGAGACGGGTAGAAACTATTTGGAAATAGTGACTAACCTCTCTAAGCGCTTTAATACACTACATTAATCATTAAAAATCACTCTCCAACAATAAAATTACACCTTTTTTGTCTACTCCATTCATTTATTTTTACCCCATCTCTTTTAAGCATTCTCACAAACACTTGGTGGATGCTTAGTTTCCTACCACAAAAATCATTTTTTCTCATTTTTTCTACCATGGCAATATTTCTAACATCATTTATACCATATCAATCCACCACACATCAATTATAAACACCAATAACTGTTACCTTGGGGCATTAATTTCACCTTTTTCTTTTTATTTCTCAAACTCCTTACTCAATTTTTTTTTTCAATTAAAGCACTTAGGAGCTTTTTGGATCAAATTATGGTCTATCAAAGAAAGGATTAGGTTACATATGAGGCTACCAAAGAAAATAAGCTAAAGGCTCAATGGGGTTAACTAGGATAATACATAAAGGGTAGGACAAATAGAAGGCATAAAACAAGGCTATTAAAGAAATGCCTATATCATCTCCTAAACCCACATTCTTTATTTCGCTTCACATACACACCGGGCAAGTTCTAGACATCACATGCAATAAGAAATATACAAAATACCTCATACGCACATGGCACATGCTCAACTCAATAGGATCATCATAGACTCCCAACCAACAATAACATGAATTCAAAATTAAGCCAACAAGTACAAGAGTCATAAACTTGAACCGAAGAGTCTAAAAAATAGCGATTCACACAACTCAACATGCTTTTACAAACAAATTCACTTGCATCATGTAATAAAAAATATCACCGACAAGAATATCTTACACAAAAAAAATAAATTAAATTGAGCCAAAAATTAAAAAATTTCCTCACCTCACACTTAAAAATCTACTTTATCCCCAAAGTGAATTTAAAAGTAAGAGATAGAAATACTCCCTAGGGCCTCTAAGCCTAGCTAGTAGCATCATTACATAAAGGAGATCCATGAGACCCCATACTTAATTTTTGTCCTACTTCAAGCTCAAGTTTATGGTACTCAGACTTCCCATTATTCTGTGACTCAACCAAAAATAAAAACTATGTGAAATAAAAACTAAAAATCGAAAAGAAAATATATCTAATAATTTAGTGTCGCAACACGACCCATATCAACTTTTCCTTCACCCTGAGGATATAAATTTCACCCCCAACATAGCATCCATGTTTTTCCCTCACTCATAGGGTGGTGGTACAAAGATTAAGGCACCGGATAATGGAATGTGCATGGTAAACAACTCGACCTTCAAGTGAGGTGTGTTTTTATGTTGCTTATCCCGTGTAAAATCAAGAATATAGAATTCTTGTTCCTCATCTTCACACTCTTCCACTATTTTAAATAATTTCATAGACAAGACATCATCTAAACATAATGTAGAAAAGTGCTTCGAGTGAGGCCCAACCAATCCCACTTCATAATTTACACAATCTACTACACACTCACTTTTATTCACTTTCTCAATTTCAGTCTCAAGATCAAGATGACAATCGAGTGGCTGCGATTCTTGTGTTTTCTCTACACATTGGCTAATATCCTCCCAATATATTTTCTTGCTTAGCCACTGTAGAGATGGTGGCAGTGGCTCCATCATAATTTCCATAATATCAGTTTTCTATTACTCAGACTTCCTCAAATTATCTGCATCATATTGTGAAGGTTTCGTTCACGCACTTTCATAAAAATCTGAACAATAAGCCACAAGGTGGTGTCCTCCACAAAAACAACAAGAATTGTCATCACTCGAAAACCACCTATCCCAGGCTGACATCTAGAGAAGAGTGTGAGAAAAATAGAAATAAAAGAAAATAAAAAGAAACTAAAAAAAATATATTTACAACTCAATATAGAAAAACTAAAAATAAGATAGTTGCCTAATAACAAGTTCCCGACAACGGCGCCAAAAACTTGACAACGCCTAAGCGCACACGCAAGTGTACGTGGTCTTATCAAGTAGTAAAGTGGCTTCAAAGAAGCCCAAGTATCAATCTCACATGGACTTGTGTTCACCGCCTATCTAATTCTAGTCTAACTAATTGAGAAAAAATAAACAAGAAGAGAGTTTGTAATTTTGTAAATTAAAAATAAAATAAATAATGCGTAAAAATAAAAGTCTTGGGAAAATTAATGGAGAAAAGCCCAGGGTTAAATCACTTCGAATAATCATACTATGTTTTTGAATTTATCGTCAACTTGCTTAACATGGTTGTTGATTCGTAGGGTTAATTGCATGATCATGGTTTCCCAACCTATAATCTTTTACCTAATATGAATATTACAAATACATTATTGAGCGAGGATGTAATAATCCAATTAAATTAATTAAAGCTATCATCCTACGTATGAATCAAGTAAGACATCTAAGTACATCTCTGTCCTAGACGCTAAATTTAATTCTTTATTTTATAAAAGAATAAAAACCCAAACTTTGTTTATTCCCATGTTCTATCTCCCTATTTCCTCTCCCGAGATCAAAAGGTTGACAACATATGTATTCTAAGGGCCGCGAATCCTTAAAATAATTAAAACAAGAATAAACAAACAATCAAATATGATAAGCAAAAATTAATCGAAATGAATCCAAAATAATAGTACTCATGTTCTTGACTTTAACCCCGGAAGGAGGATTTTTAGCCATTAATATTCATAATCACGATTCAAATAATTGAATACATAATATGAAAAATTAAAGACTAAAATAAAAAATAAAAACCCAATGAACCGTGTCCCTCTTGTGTCCAAGAATTGACCAAATATTAATTTTTTTTGTTCTCCTCTCACGTGACCAGCTCCATGCCCTTTATTTTCAAATAGTACAAATCCTATTAGGATTTAAAAAGTTGCACGGGTCCCCCAAATTAAAAGATTCCCACTTTGACCTTCCTTTTATCAATTTGCCATCCCAAAGTCATTTAAAATAGGAAATTCTTGCCAACTGTACTCCTTGTTATATTCAAAATTGGTCATACTTTCAAGCTTGTGTCGGCAGAATTGTAAATTGGCATTGCACATTACAGAGACGCGACGCGTCAAGTTAGCGTTGTTCCACTAGAATTAGCATTGAAAAATCTAGTTAAGTGTAGAACGTCTTATCCTTTGTCCATATCTTTTGTAATATATTTTCAATGAATTTTCGGTCTTTAAATCATCAACATATCACCATATTTAATTCAAAAAACCTCCTAAAATATCAAACACCATAAATTAAAGATCAAAACAACACAATATTCTCAATATCAAATCAAAGCAAGAGCTAAGATAAGACAAATTCACAATGATCTTCCACTTATTATTCTGACTCTTGACTTAATTAAATTAAATTTTGCATATTACAAACAAGTTATTCCACTCATAATTACACCATTGAAATATTTGGAATAAATCAAACAAATTAGAATTCACCGAAATCAACTAGACACACACCTAGATCAAGCTAGTAAAACTAGTTTTTCGGGTTGAACTCTAAATAACTCAATTAAACACAAACTTGTTTGAAAAATACCGTAGACATTGTAAATGCACACTTGGACACTTAAATGCTTATTTATATCAATATGAACACGTTAAGAACACGAATTGCTTTAAAAACCAGGCGAAATAAGCTTGAATAATGATACCGAAGTGTACAAAATCACCTCAGATCACCAACCGCATGTTGTCATTTTTATTGCGACCACAAGCTGTGGTCAGTTTTTTGTGGTCGGAAAAACTATTTTTTTAGTAGTGATTTAGTATTGGCGATTAACTCAAGATGAAGTTGTTAAAGTGGTTTCTACTCCTATACAGTCGAAGAAACCAACCAACGTAAAAAAGGTGAGGTTGAAGCATCGTAATGATCTAGAGAAGATGACCGAAATTATGAAATGAAAAGGATTGAAAAAACTTTCATCTCCAAAAACTCCAAACATATAAAGATCTGAGAAAAAAAGAAAATCAAAAGAAATCTGAGAATCAAGCAAAATTCAAAGTCCTGATGCTGAAAACTCCTTTGAATATAATTCAGAAGAAGACAAAGACGAAGAGTTATTTGTATATGTATTTATTAACTAATGGGTAATAATTTTTATATATATATATATATATATATATATATATATATATATATATATATATATAAATCTTGTTGTATATATAGACATTTGAGACACGTGAATGTAGTTGTATTTTTGTATATATACATATGAAGTTTACATATGTATTTTTGGACAGTGTTGGGTTTGTATTTTGATTGTTCTATGTCCTTTTTGAGGGTAACATATGTATCTATTTATATGTATTTATTAGCTAATGTGTATCCATTTGTGTGTGTATGTGTGTGTATATATATATACATTTTCGGGGCATATACATGTATTATGTATTTTTGTTTACCTATATATATATTATATAATTGTCCTTTTTGTAATAGAGATTTATGTCATATATGTATATATACTAGTGTCACAATACATACGTTGCACGTGGATCTTGTAAAATGAAGGTAAAATATGTCTTTATGACCTAACATTATACTTAGAACTTTCATTGTAATTAAAATCGTTGTGTTTATGTAATAACTGTGATATTAAAGTATACATGAATGAATATAGTAAAAAATATTTTTCTTGTTCCATGTTGATCATAGTGTCATGTCTTTTGCTGTCAACATAAGTAAGTCTATATCGTCTATACCTATATGGGTGAATATTTATAGTGTAGTTAGAATTAATAATTATTAAAATCTTTGATGTTGTATAATAATATAATGAAATAATTCTCACCTGCTACTTCTTTATAAACAATATTGCGGGTATATGTTTCTTTCATTCATTTGGGTTGCTCTATCATACTCAGCACGGGAAACTACCCTCAAAGAATTCCATTCCCTCTCTTTCTATACTATTGGCCTCATTCTTAATAGTGGGTTGAACCTCCATTTTTCGTAGAAAACTCTGATTTATAAGAGATACTTTAACCGGAGACCTTATAAGTTTCTCAACTATCCTTTTCTTATGCTTTTGCTTCTGCGTTCTCTGAAAATGTAGCCACACTGGATCAGAGTAGACACAGATAGACAGATAGAAACAGACACATACACACAAACATATACAAATGCTAAAAATGCCACCTGATTAGAGCTAGTAGATGGTCAACCACCCTAAAAAATCCCTTTTATTACTCCAATTAACTCATTTTTAACTAAAATTTGATAGAGCACTGCATCTGAAATGGGGTGATCCAAAAGAAAAGGGGCTACCTTGTTGTGTCATTTCTACCTAGTATTTGACAAGGACATAAAAGTAACTATTTGCGAAACTCAGTTGTAGACTTGTAGCAGTAGCAGAAGCAGAAACTGGAATAAGCATACACATATATATACACGAAAATCAATATTCTTGTTCTTTTTCTCCTGAAAAGGCTGTTGGTTTTTAATCAATTGAGAAGAAATCATGGACCTGAAGAGACGAGGCAACCACCCTTCCTCTCTTCAATGTCTCATTCTGGGCATAAACTATGGCGAGGATTCTCATACCTCTCTGATGGCTAAATTATCATCACTACCACTTTTGAAAGATAGGAACTTCCCCACAAGTAGGCGTTTGGGGTATATTTGGCCCTTTTCTATTCTTCATACTCGACTAAACCTCCATTTTCTATGCTTTTGCTGTTGCTTTGCCGAAAAAGCAGGCAGGCAGGGGCGAAGTAGTCACAGATAGAGAGACATAAAGAGACATTAATATATGTAACTTTTGTGGCTAAGATTTTGTTGTATATGAATATGCAAAGCGAAAGCACCACATTCCATGGCTGCAAGACACCAGTTTGCATATGGATGCCAAGATACGGGTTGGATTTTCTCAATGCAGTAAACTAAACTATAGCCTAGAAAGAAGCAGACCATCATCACAGCATACATTGTCAAGTATTTGCATGATTTACCCCCCTCTCGGTCATTTTTCGGAAAATCAACATCAATAGAACACCTCATTTAGGCTCAGTACTCTTTGAAAAGCAGATACCTTTGTATTTAGAGGGACGTAAAAGTGGATATTTGTGAAAATAAGTTGTGGTAGTAAACAGAACAAGAAAACGGAAGAGCATATATAGTATTTTGCCTTTTTCAGCTAAAGGGCTGTTGATTAGAGAAACAAGAAATCATAAGCATACTGGAGATGGTCCTAACACCCTGAAAATCCTCTTTTTCCTCCGATTACCTCAACTTTGAGCCAATAATCGATGAAAAATAATTGGGTGTTCAACAAAACTGCAAAACCCAATAGGGTGTTATAGTAATACTTTTAGGGCTCAGATTTTGCTGCTCTACAAATATGCAGAGAGAAAGTGCTTGCCATGGCTACAGATACACCGTTAGCGAATGAACGCCTTACCGAGTCACGCCGCCAAGATACAGGTTAGATTTTCTCAACACGGTGAAATAGATTACTGCCCAGTAAGAAGTAAATCTTCTTCATTAAAACACCTCATTTAGGTTCCAAACTCTTGAGAGAACATCTACCTTTTTGTGTCATTTCTACCTTACAGAAGCAGAAGCAGTAAAAGGGAAGAAGCATATTAAAATATTTGGTATTCTATGACCCAACATCACCATAATTCTTGATCTTTTATTTTTTCTCAAAGGGCTGTTGGTTTTTATCAGTGAAGAAGAAATCATGCACATAACAGACAGGCGCAACCACCCTTTACAGGAAATCCCATCTCTGTGAAGTGTATTCCTTTCTGTACTAAAACTGTGATGAGTATTCTGCCATAAGAATTATCATCACAACCCCATTCAAAAGATGGAAACTTCCCCACAAGTAGGCATTTGAACAATGTCAAGCAACTTTTCACACACAGCAATAACTTACATAATGTCAAGCAACTTTTCACACACAGCAATCAACATTTCTAAGAGACTTCATGCTTGAGCTAAGATAAACTCATTGGCATACCGGAGATGGTCAACCATCCTGAAAAACACTTTTTACTCCGATTACCTAATTTTTGAACTAAAATTTGATAGAGCAGCTGCCTCTGAAATAGGGTGTTCAAGAAAAACTGAAGAACCCAATTGGGTATCTCAGTTTAGGGATCAGGTTTTGGTGTTCAAAAGACATGCAAGGAGAAACCAATACACGCCATGGCTGCAAATACACCAGTTTGCAAATGGATGCCATACCCGGTCACCCTTCCAAGATACGGGTTGGATCTTATCAACGCAATGAAGTAGATTATAGCCCAGAGAGAAGCAAATCATCAACACAACCCATTTTCCAAACTCTTGAAGAAAACAGCCATCTTGTTGTGTCATTTCTACATTACAGAAACACAAGCAGAAAAAGGAAGATCATATATAGTTTCTTTTGCATTTTTTGAGCTAAAGGGCTATTGAATAGAGAAAAAATAAATCATAGGCGTATCGGAGATGGTCAATTACACTGAAAAATCCTCATTTTTCTCTGATTACCTCTACTTTGAGCTAAAAATTGGTGAAGAGCTGCATCAGAAAAATAGTTTATTCTACAAAACTAAATAACCCAATTGGGTGTTATAGTAAAAATTTTAGCGCTCAGATTTTGCTGTTCTACAAACAAGTAAAAAGGATCAACACACGCCATAGCTGCAGATACACCAGTTTGCGAATGCGCCATATGGATTTCCCCGCCAAGATATGGGTCAGATCTTATCAACATAGCGAAGTAGATTATAGACCCGAAAGAGCAAATCATCATCACAACCCATATTTTCACATCAATCAACATCAGTTAGGTTTCAATCTCCTGAAAAAGCATCTACTTTAAAGAAGCACAAGCAGTAAAAGGAAGAGGCATATAAAAATTTAATAATTTCTTCATCTTTTCTTTTACTCAAACGGTTGTTGGTTTTTTTATGAATGGAGATGAAATCATAGACATGGCTGAGTGGGGGAAACCACCCTTTACAGAAAATCCATCTCTCTGATGTCTCATTCTTCCTTTCAGAGCCAAACTATGGTGAGGATTCTTCCATAAGAATCATCATCACAGCCTTATTTGACAGATGGAAACTTCTCCACAGGTACGCATTTGGACAATTTCAAACAACTTTCAACAAACAAATAACAACAACCACAACAACCACCAAGCCAGTGAAATTCCACAAACATAAGCAAAGAGGGATGTTTGGTCTAAGATTATTGAAAACAAGAAACAATAGTAGTACTTCTGAAGAGAGTTGTTGATTTTGTTTATCAGGAAATCATAGGCCAAACAGAGGGGTTAACCACCCTCCAAGAATTCCTTTTTTCTCTCAGTTGGCCTCATTCTCAATACTGGCCTGAACTTTCATTTTTCTGTAGAACACTCTGATTTATAGAACACAATTTAACCAGAGATCCTGTATGTCCGCTTTAACTGTCCCTTTTCCATGCTTTTGCTGTTTGTTTATCTAAAAATGCAGCCACAAAGAAGCAATGTAGTCACAGATAGAGAGACAGAAACAAACACACAATACAGAGGCACACACACATATGACATACAGCATAAAAAAAACCTCAAACATGGCTTCAACTTGGCCTCCGCTAGCAAGTAAACACTCCAAACTTTGAAATTGTACATCTAGACACTTCAACTTGGTCTAAATTAACACTAAAAGGTACTTTAGGCTTAATTATATAATTAAGAGTGTTATGTAAGTCTGTTATTGTTTCATTTAACTTCTGTCCAGTGAGTGCAAAGAAATTAGTGAACTCTATACTTAGTTTAGGATGCCAGTAAATGAAAAAGAACAAGATATTAAAGCTTATGTTCAATATTATATGATGAGGACAAAGGGAGAAACCGTAAGGATAACAATCTAGAAATGGCTTACTATGTGCTTCACCTATTGATAAAATGTGTACGAATATATTAAACAGTGAAAAGCAAAAGAATAATCGCAAAATGCAGACCAAAAATGACCGTAGAAGTCAATTCACTTCAAAGGAGGAACGTTAAGGGCTTGGCAGCTACAACAAGTTGAGTAGAAATATCGAGTTTTAATATAAATCTGAACTTACAATTCGTTTTTTTTTTTTTTTTTCTGAAAGTACATGTTGAGTAGAAATGATGGCCCAAGTAGTTAAAATAGAACAGATGAATGTGAATTGATTTTCTAAGTTATGATTTAATTTTAATGCAGGTATCTAGTGCACCACAATCTGTAACAGAGGATCGGGAACAGTGTGCATAGACAACCTGGTTCAATCTAATGGAAACTTGGACCGAAATAAGTTATTTTTTGAATCAATTCACCAAAGTAATTTATTTTTTGAAAATTTTACAAAATTAGTATAAACGTTGTGTCCAATAACGTTTTATGTTTTAAAAAGGTTAACGGCTCAAACGGAATTGGCGTTAGACGTTAGAATATAAAACGTTACTTACAGTAACGTTTTGACATAAAACGTTACTCTCGGTAACGTTTTAGACATAAGACGTTACCGCCAGTAACGTTTCTCTGTAGCTCTGCCACCCAAGAATCTCTGTACAAATTTGACATTAAATACGTTATCACCAATAACGTTTTAGCTGTAAAACGTTACTCCGAATAACGATTCTATCAAATCAACCCAACAACTTTTTTGATCGAAATTTTGCCTTGAAATCGTAATCACTAGTCACATTTTTAGTTAAAAACGTTACTGTGAGTAACGTTTCTAGCGAATCAAATCACAGACCTGCAAAGTTTTAGGACAACAGATTATATAAGTGACGGTATGTATAGAATGTTCAAACACATTTTTACAATTCTAACCAAAGCTTTTGCTTATGTGCTTTATTCTAGAAACGACATTTACAAAGTTTTAATAGGTATGGCTAGCCAATATTTTGTAATGCATTAAAATTATTTTGATGTTTTAATAATTATAATACATATCTTATTTTTGTGTATAGCAGAAAAATGGCTAATTTTGAAGAAAATGTGATGGTTGCTTTGTATTGGGGTGGTGAAATAATTTCTGAAATGAGCGGATTTAGATACATCGAAGGTGCTAGAATGATTGTTAGCATGTCTATTTCAACTAGCTACGTTGAACTAGTTGCAATGTTGCATGAAAAAATGAGGACAAACAGTGAAAATATTCAAATGAATATTTCTGGAAAATATCCATACTCATTTCAAGGTAACATTACAAGGTTTATTGAATTTAAAATAGAGAATGACCAGTCTTTGCTACAATTTCTTGTCATTCCTAAAAAAATTTCGAATAAAATTGATATAAATCTTTTGGAGATGTATGTAAAGACTAGACCAACAAATCATGATAATCTATTTCAAATGAATGGTCAGCATGGTTATCATATGAATTTATTAGCTCAAAATTATGGATTTGCCATGCTCAGTCATCCTCATTTTGCATATACTGCAACCCCTAGTATCCATCAATCACTTGATGCAAGCCCTAACGAACATGAGTATCAATCATATGATGAAGGATTAAGTAGTCAAGGACACATTGAAAGTGGCCACAGACAATATGAGATCAGGTCGGTGATCTTTACTTTTTTTGAAACTATAAGAAATCTTATGCATCACTACTTCACTAATTCATTATTTTTTTTTCCGCAGAGAAGATGAGGATAACTTTGATTTGTGTAATGATGCACATGCTCAAATTTGTGATGAAAGTTCAGAGGAAGATGAACCTTCAGAAGATGATGGAGAAAGTGAAACCTTAGAAAGTGAATTCGATGAAGATACCAATGATAGTGATGTATAGCGGTATCTGAAAACATATCTTGAGGACGCCCTAAAACACTCATGGTATCATTATGAATATGATTTACCTCAAAATGATATTGGTGTAATCTTCATAATCAATTTGGTCAAAGTGTGTTTGAAATGCAAAATCATGATATACCCTACTTTACAACATTAGAGAATGAAGAAGATATTTTTATCTCTACCCGTGAATCTGAGATGAATTGTTGTTCTGTTTGGTTTGACGATGGCAAAAAAGATTTAAAAAAAGGAATGTGTTTTAGCAGCAAAGATAGATTGAAACGGGCTGTGACAATTTGGAGTTTGCGCAAAAATAAAGAATTCATAGTTGTAACATCAAGCAAGAAACTATGGATTGTCAGATGCAGGTTTCACGAATCATTAGGTTGTCGATGGTTTCTTCGAGGCCGAAAGGTTGGAGGTAGCCTTTGGAAGATAGGAAAGTATTTTGATAATCATAGATGTGAGACTGAAGGGCTTACTACAGGTCACGCTAACCTAGATACCAATTTAATTGCATCTTTATTTCTAAATCAAATACGTAAAAATCCCAAATTGTTGGTAGTAGATGTCATTTCTAAGGTTCATGAGATATTTGGTCATCAAGTAACATATAGGAAAGCGTGGGTTGGACGTCAACGAGCATTTAAATTGGTGTATGGTGATTTTCAGAAATCATTTAGTGAGCTTCCTAAGTTTTTTGCAGCTTTTCAACACTTTAACCATGGAACAATTGTAGAATGGAAACACGAAGAGTCAATGAGTTCGTTAGAGGTAAAAACGTTTAAATTTGTATTTTGGGATTTCAAGCCATGCATTGATGGATTCCGAACTTGTCGTCCAGTTATTTCAGTAGATGGAACCCATTTGTATGGTAAATATGAGATAAAATTATTAATTGCTGTTGGAATTGATGGAAATGATAACATTCTCCCTCTAGCATTTGCTATTATTGACAGGGAATCGAAAGAGGCATTGAAATGGTTTTTTAGAAAACTAAGCGCACATGTAATAAAGGATAGAGAAGATGTATGTATTATCTCTGATAGGGCAAAAGGAATCTTAGCTAGTTTATCGGAGTTGTGGCAATTCCAGGAGCCTCGGGCCTTTTATTGATTTTGCGTAAGACATCTTAAGAGTAACTTTCAATCTTATTTTCCAAACAGGAATCTCAGTGATCTGATGTGGAATGCTGCATCGGCTCATCAAGTAAGGAAGTTCGAAGCTTTAATGTGGGAAATCAGGGAAGAAAATGAAGAAGCATATGAATATCTCATGCAAATTCCATTGGACAAATGGACGATTAGCCATGATGATGGAAAAAGATGGGGAGTGTTGACAACAAATGTTTCAGAGTCTTTCAACGGTCTTCTAAAGAAAGATCGAGGATTGCCTCTCACTACCATGGTGAGACTTTCATTGGAGCAAATAGTTGAATGGTATACCCGTAGATCTCAAACAACACACCAACTTGTAGAGCAAAAGAAATTATGGACAAACAGGTTTAAAGTAAAGTGGGAGAAGAACTACGAAAGTTCAAAAAGACACTTTGTTTTTGATTGGAATATATCCACTGGGACATATGAGGTTAGATCTATTCAAGTTGATGGTACTGGTGGTAATCCTCATCGTGTTTCACTAAATGATAAAAAATGTGATTGTGGAAAATGGGCTAATTTGCATTTTCCATGTTCACATGTCATGAAGGTTACTGAAAGAATGAGAGGGCTAGCTAGAAATTTTGTTAGCGAGCATTTCACAACAGAGAATTATGTTGCTACATATTCCGGGTCATTCTCACCGGTTGGGCACGAGGCATATTGGCCATCTCCAAGTTTTATAATGAGAAGTAATGAATTCTATCGTCGTCCTAATCGACAAAGGACAACTAGAGTACCTAATGAGATGGATCGTGGTCCTGCAGTATATGGGTGAGCTTGCGGGTTATGTAGACAGACTGGACATGATAGGCGCCGATGTCCAACTCGTAATCAAACTTAAGTGGGTACTCTTAAAATTTCTAACCATTTTAAGTCTAATGAATTCTGTTTTGTGGATTATTTCTAAGTCTAATAATTGTTTCATGAATTAATTGAGTAGAAATCTTGTACCAACATTCCAGCTAGCATTTGTAGCATCTAGTAGCATATGGACCCCTAGGCAAACCAGTAGGAAAAATATTTCTTGTACCTCTTTTTCCTACTATCTGTGGCCTAAGGACAGTGATCCTCTCCCATGCCCAAACCTGATATATATATATATAAATAAAAAAACTAAAAGAAATATCAATATATTTTTACAATTATTAGAATTATTAGATATACCTGAAGTAGTGGTAGAAATACGCTATCTCATTCTGGGTACTTTGTGAGGCTTTACAAAGAAAGCGATACAAGTACGCTAAAGTTGCACTACCCCAACTATAAGACCCAATTGCATTGACATCCTCGAGCATAGGCAGGTACATAAGCTTCAAATAAGCACCAGATGTATCTGCCATCATCATACCCACAATCATCCAAAACATGTAACACCTAGCCTTCTGATTGACTATTTCTTGGGTTGCCATGTCTGACAATTGTGGCTCACTTAGAAGGTGTGCTTTAAGCGCGGAGACCTTGAGAAAACTATTTTTAAAGTTCTAAAGAGATGGAAAAAAACCTAATAATCTTTGACAAATGTTTTGCCAATCTCTAACAGTTCTCGTAGTCTCAGTACCAAGTACCGGAGCACCATTCACGGGTAATCCATACAACATCTCGACATCTTACAAGGTCATAGTTGCTCCACCTGTTCTAAAGTGGAAAGTATGTGTTTCAGGACGCCACCGCTCAACTAATGAAGTGATCAAACTACGGTCGATAGCAGGCCTATTACATCTATAAACACCATACAATCCAGATAATCTAATCACTTCTAAAACTCGTGGATGGATAGGATATTTTTCTACGAGCTTCCAAAAACCTCCATCACTCTTTCTCGTATTAAGAACCATATCAACACTTCCATCCCCTATATCCCGTGACCTATGAGCGAGTTGTTCAGTTAATACACACGGTTCAAGTGGCCCAGGATCCAACTTGTATGAACTACTACCATCCATAAAAAAGGTACCTATGCATAAGTAAATATTTTTACTATAATAAACAAATTAACCAGCCATAAAGGAAAAATTATTCTCTAACAAAGTCTACAGATAATTCTTTCTCCTTTAAAAAATATCCCATCTCTTTGTCTACAAATAATTATTCATAATTTTGAGCATAGTTGAATAAAATTCGAGAAATATAAAGTTTAAAATAGCGAGTCAAGTTGAGGTAAGGAGAACAGAGAGTATATTCATACCAAAACTTGAGGCTAGGGTTTCACAATCTGAAACACGAACGATTAATTACTTCGATGAAAGAGATTGCACTGTCAATTGAATCAACCACAGATGATTGAAATTGCTAAAAAAACAAAGTAAGAAGCCATAGATGATAGACGAGAGACGAGATATGAGAGACAGAGACGAGAGGGAGAGAAGAGAATTGGGGATTTCTTTCAAAATTAGGGAAACGGCTACACTTGAAAATACTTTAAGTCTCATTTTTATTTGCTTTAAAAAAAAGAATGGCAGTCACGAATTATCCATAAAACGTTACTACTAGTAACGTTTTATGGTCCGTTAAGTTTTTACTCCGTTACTTTTGACCCTTATATATTTTTAATAAAATAATAGGGTAAAACGTTACTGACAACTACGTATATACTAGTTTCGTAAATTTATTATAAAGCATATTATTTTGGTCAATTGCTTCATAAAATGGCTTATTTGAGTCAAAAATTCAATCTAATGAGAAGAAGCCTATTCAGTTTTACAAAGGATGTGAAGGGTGAGACATCAACAACATGTTAAAATAATCGAATTTGGAATATACATACAATCTTATTTGTTAAGTTATGGAAGTCGAGTAGATGAATGGGAATTTACCTTACATTGGATTTGTTCTTGCATTTGAGAACAAATGTTTGCAGATTTGAAAGTATACCAGATGCACAGGATTTACTTTTTCAAGTGGTGGTGGATACATTTGCAGGTTGACAATAAGCACTTGAACTAAAAATACCAAAATCATATAAACAGAGCATCTACAGAATGTACATATTGAAGAAAAAATATGTGTTTAGTAGAACTTGTCAACAAATAATACGATTGTTAACAATAATCACATGAACAGAAAAATCGGACAAAACAAGTAAGCTATTTTGGAAGGAAGAAAATTTAACAGTTTTTATTGAGCGGGATATTAGATTTCACAACAAATAACTGTGAAACAGAAGAATTATTAGTGAATGTTGTTTTGTTTTGAGGCACATAAAGTTTGGGTAAAGAGAAATAACAGGGCATACCTATTTGTTTAAGAAGAAGTTGGAGATTTGGAGGAAAATTATCATTTGTGTGGTGTCTCTTAAACAGAGAGAAGCGTATAGTTGTATCGGTTCAGGTCGGTGTCTATCTAAGTTGAGAGACGTGGAAGAGGCGTCTATTCACATAGTAGAATTATTATTAGATCGATGTTTTAGGGTTGAGTGTTGGTTTTTTAAGTTGGGGGTAATTTAGTAATTTCACTTTAAGTTTTTTTGAGTTAGTACTTTTAAGGTAGTATAGATAGATATAGATATAGATAGATATAGATATGTATATATATATACATAATGGTCAGATATGTATTCTGTAAATTCATATGCAGATAAATATGTATTTTTGTATTGTAAATACATATGCAGATCTGTGTGTCTATGTATTTTGTATATTTTTGAAATATGTATATGTAATATAGATATATGTCTCTTATGAAAAAGCAAAAATTTAAATCATTAAAGAAATAATCAGTTGTGTACTTTTTCTAAAAATCTCAACTAATATAGATTTATTAGTTATGCAATTTAAGAAAAAATTCTTTAATAAGAGTCATTTATGAAAAAAGAATCCTCAGCTTTAAATGCATAGAGTAATTTAAGTGTTTGATTATTCCTTATTTGACTCAACTGATTTGAGAAAAAAATGGACGATAAATTTCGTTTGTATATGTATTTTGGTAGCAAACTTTGATTAAAATACAAAATACAACTTGCTATTTTGTGTAATTACAAAATAGTTTCTATGAAACTTCAAATTATGAGCTTAAGTTTGCTCTTTTTGACGTTTTCCCGAAACTATTTTCATTGATAGAAAATTACATGGGATGCAATAATGGATGACTTTGAATTTTTTACCTTCATAAAAAAAACTTAAAAAACTAGCCTTTTCTCTTTTTATACATAGTACAAGTACATTTTTGCCCATCTACACCTCAAATATTTTTAATTTTTTTATTCTCATTTGTTTCTCAACTTCTATTTTTTTTTATCTTTTTTTTACCTTAATTTTTTTTTCTTGTTTTAATTCATTTGTCTCAACTATTATTTTCTTTAACTTTTTTTTTTCTCTTTTCTCCCTTTTTCTCAAACATTATTTATTTATTCATTCATTTCTCTCACTTTTTTTTAATTCAATGGTCTCAATCTCTTTTTTTTTTTATCATTTCTCATTTTTCTCAAACTTTATTTTTATTTTTTTCTTCTCATGTTTGTTTTAATTAATCTTTTTTTTTCTCAATCTCTTTTTTTATTTCTCAATTTTGTTTGTTCTCTTTTTGTTCTCAACTTCTATTATATTTTGCTAATAAATAAAAAGTTAGATAATCTGCAAAGAAATCTTTTTTTTTTGGACATCAAATCAAATTTAAGGGAATGACTTGTTGTTAGAAAGTCCTTGAGGATAAGTCTTGCCTCTAAGGAAAAAATTATAGAACAACTCATAAATCAAGACACAATGTGGTAATGTCAAGTCTTGCTTCTTGAGCATAACGTGTTTCTTGAAAATTGTTGAGTAAAGTCTTGCTTCTAAGGAAAGAGTTATAAAACATCTCATAAATAAAGAAACAATGCGGTAGTGTCAAAATTTATTCATTGGGCGTAACTTGTTCTTTTGGGAGGTTCTTGGGATAAGTCTTGCTTCTAAGGCAAGAGTTATAGAATATCTAATAAATCAAGACATGATGAGGTAGCGTCAACTCTTTCTCATGGGGCGTAACTTGCTATTTGAAAGTCCTTGGACTAATTCGTGCCTCTAAGGCAATAATTATAGAACATCTCATAAATCAAGACATAATGTGGTAGTGTCAACTCTTACTCATAGGGCATAGCTTGTTGTTTGAAAGTCCTTGATTTATAAAACATCTTATAAATCAAGACAAAATATGATAGTGTCAAATCTTGCCCATGGAGCGTAACTTGTTATTTAAAAGTCCTTGGCTAAGTCTTGCCTCTAAGACAAGAGTTATAGAATAATAGGGCCAACTCTTACCCATGGGGCATAACTTTTTGTTTGAAAATCTTTTGCTTAAGTCTTGCCTCTAAGGCAAGAGTTATAGAATATCTCATAAATCAAAATACAATGTAGTAATGTCAACTTTTGCCCATAGGGCAAAACTTGTTTCTTGAAAGCCCTTGGTATAAGTCTTGCATGTAAAGGAAGAGTTATAAAGCACCTCATAAGCCAATATAAATATGGTGGTGTCAACTCTTACCATGGGACATAACTATTGTTTGATGGTCCTTGGGCTGAGTCGTACCTCTAAGACAAGAGTTATAAAGTATTTCATAAGTAAAAAACACAATGTGTTAGTGTTGACTCTTGTCCAATGTACGTAACTTATATGAAAATTCTTAGGATAAGTCATGCCCCTAAGTCAAGAATTGCAAAACATCTAATAAATGAAAACATAATGTGGTAGTGTCGACTCTTGCTTGTGGGGCATAATTTATTGTTCGAAAGTCTTTGAGCTAAGTCTTTACTCTAAGGCAAGAGTTGTAGAATATCTCATAAATGAAATATAATGTGGTAGTATCAACTCTTTCCCGTGGGGGTATAACTTGTTATTTGAAATTCTTTGAGCTAAGTCTTGCCTCTAAGGCAGGAGTTGCAAAATATCTCATAAATAAATACATAATGTGGTAATGTCAACTCTTGCTCGTGAAACATAATTTGTTGTTTGAAATTTCTTAAGCTAAGTATTGCCTCTAAGTAAAGATTTGTAGAACATCTCATAAATAAAAACATAACGTGGTAGAATCAACTTGTAATACCCCGTACTTTTTCCTAGCTCAGTTTAGCTTCGAGAGTGTCAAGGTTTAACTTTGAAAATGAATAACTCTTGATGCATGTAAAATTTTCCAGCTCTAGACCCACCAATGTGTATATAATTGAACTAGCTTTCCAACGACACCAATTTTACCTTAATCTAATATACGGTTGAGAAGTTATGGCGATTTTAGTAAAAAAACAATAGGGCACCGCGATAAGCACCGCATCGCAGTGAAGGAAAAATTTGCAATTGTCCGATTTCCAGTGGAGTACCGAGATTATCCTGCGTTGTGGTGAAGTTCCATTTCCCGTTCGTCCCTTTTAACTCACTATAATTTTCCCGTATCGCGTCAAAATCCCCAATTGGACAGGCTCCGCATCGCGGTGGAGTGTAAAATGGCACTCGTTCTTTTTTCAGTGACGCAACGTGATTTCACCGCGTCGCACCACAGGATAAAATGACAGTTGTCCATATTTCAATAAGCCACTACGATAGCGTCGCGTCGCGGTTGTGTGCTAAATCAGGATTTTTCAATTCCGAGTTAAAATTTACAAAGGGAAATTTAGTCATTTCCCCAAGCCCCAAATCGTGTAAAACACAAAATCTAGCCTATTCTAAGCTTATTATGCATGCTTTTAACATAATTTCTCTCCAAGAAACCCTAGAGCATTAAATCTTAATCCTCAAGGAATCTAAATTCCACCATTCTTTTTCCAAGATAACTCAAAATTAAGGATTTCTAATTCAAGAACTTCAAGAATCAATCTTCAAGAGCACAATTAGAAACTCAAAGTTCAAGATTCTTCATCTATTCAATAATTAAGGTATGTGGGGTTATGAACAAGGATAATCCTTTCATCCTTGTTCCCAAAACTAGTTTTAAAGATGATTTTATATGAAATTACATAAATTTTAGTTTAGGGTTTATACCCATTTATTACTAATTGAAGATTATGAGATTTTAAGTAATGTAGATGTTGAATTGCATGTCTTCTTTCATATTTTTATGCGTATTGCAGTAATTTCCAGATTTTGAATTGAATTATCAATATTTACATTATCAAGCATGAACATTATGATGTTTTGACATGAATTTAATGCATGAGTTATTGAGCCCTAGTTTATATGTTGATATCTCAAGAATGACTATGCTTTAAGCATCCCATGATTAGTTATTTTTAGATTTTGATAAAGATTTGATCTTTTGATCTTAGCTTAGACATGGAATCCACTTTACAGTTTCAGTTACAATTTAAATTAACAGATATAGAGTTTGTTTCCATTATAAACCATCATACTAGTTTTTAAAAGTGGATTTCATACAAAATAAGCATACAAATTAAATGACGTAGTATTTAGTACCGAGTTGGGTATGTTCACATGCCCCACAACTATGAGCCAACACAATTTTAGATTATTATATTATTCCCATTTCAATATAGATGATAGAAATAGATGTGATCACTTAGATTAGGTTATACTCCTTGGCAAGAGTATGACACCTCTCCCCAACGTGAGGTTTTTCTATAAGAAAACTAGACATTGGACACTATGACAGCTCACATAGTGTATGTTAGTTAAAAGAACCTCTATTGCAGAACAGTTTTAAAAATAATTTCCCTAAAGCCTAAGATTTCAGAATAGAATAGTCCTAACAAATTTTTTTTTAGAAACTAAGTGTAAAGGCTCACAGTTTTATCCAACTACTGCTTTATATAAGACCTTAGCGACAAACTTCAGCTTTCAGATATAAAAGTGAGCCCTTTCTACACTTAGATAACATGATTTAAAGATAGAATACGAGTACAAATTTTAGAACTAAGTGTTATGACTCACTAGATTTATACAACATGCTTTGTTTTTCATGATTATGATTTTTAGCTTTCAGTTATTCAAGCTTATGTGAGTCATCTACACTTAGTGTACATTCTTTATAAATTTTCGATAATATTAAGATATTGTTTTACTTGTGCATTCACCCCCATGTACTCAGTACAATCTAGAAGAACTGATCCACATATACGTCTATGTGCTACATTGTATCATAATGTAGGTTCAAGTTCTCAGTTTCCGCAGCATGAGTGATTTTGAGCATCTCCATCTACATCCCGAAAGTTGGTGAGTCCTCATAGTTAGGGAACCCAGTTATGCAGTTTTTTAGCTTAGTAGAATAGTAGATTTAGTATTTTCAGTTAGTTCGAGTCAGCTGGGGGTTAGTCCTAGTGGCTCTCGAGTTTTAGTAGTAGAGGCTTATCAGACTGCTAGATATGATTCAGATTTCCAATATTGAATGTTCAGAATCTTAAGTCTAGTATTTTCAGATATTAAATTCAGATAATTTTAGTTAGCTCACGCTGAATTCCACATCTTAGCTTGATTATATATCTTTATTTCCTTTATTATGGGCTTCAGATTTAGTAGAAGGCTGATAGGGTTAGCTTAAGGATACTCGCAGTCTTGAGCACCGTATGACGTCTCGGGACCCATTTTTAGGGCGTTACAAACTTGGTATCAGAACCTAAGGTTATAAGAGTCCTGGGGAGTCAGACAAGCTGCGTTATGTAGAGTTTTGATCATTGGTGTAAAGCGCGCCACATTTATAAGCAAGAGGTTACTAGACATTTTTAGGAAATCATCTCTTTCTTTCACCATCTATCTTGCTTACAGTAACTCTATATGCTTTTAACTCATGCTTTTATGTTACAGTTGAATATGCCTCCTCATCGAGCTAACACCCGCGGAAATGATAATCAACCACCCCAGCTTGCTGACCCTCTAAATGAGAATGTATCCCATGATGAATTTCGGGCTGCTTTTCAAGCGTTGGCCTAGGCAGTGACTGCCAATGTTCAGGGAAACCATCTAGCGGCAATCCTACTTCAGCAGAATGGTGATTTAGCAGTAGCCAAAATTCATGATTTCATGAGAATGAATCCGCCAGAGTTTTTTAGGCCAAAAGCAGGAGAGGACCCATAACTTTATTTAGATGAGGTAAAAAAGATCACCCAGATTATGCATGTTTCTGAAGAAGAGAGTATAGAGTTGGCATCCTATAGATTGAAGGATGTAGCATATAATTGGGTGGTTATGTGAAAAAATAGTAGAGGTGGGAATGCATCTCCTATGATTTGGCAGGTATTTTAGGATGCATTTCTAGACAGGTTCTTTCCGTGTGAAATGAGAGAAGCTAAGGTAGAGGAGTTTGTGAACCTGAGGCAGGGCTCGATGACAGTGAAGGAGTACTGCCTTAAGTTTAACTAGTTGTCTAAGTATGACCCAGATACGATGGCTGACCCTAGGGCATGTATGAGTAAGTTTGAAACTGGAGTATTTGGTTTGGTAGTTAAGGAGTGTAGGACTACCATGCTTATTAGGGATATGGATCTTGTTAGTCTAATGATTTATGCTCAATATATTGAGGAAGAAAAGTTGAAGGAAAGAGAGATGGGAAATAAGAAGGCTAGAACCGAGTAGTTTGAGTATGGCTAGACTAGGTTTGGAAGGGGAAATCATTCACAGTTTCAGCATCGTTCATCTATGCCAGAGCTATCTTCAGCTAGTGCTCCCACCACCATAGCTAGGTAAGAGCAGTGGGGTAAGACTTCTATGTCCAGATCTCAGAATAGTGTGAGTGGAAAACCCAGTTATCCCCCATGTGCTAAATATGGCAAGAATTATCCTGGTTAGTATTTGTTGGGACAAAAATATTGTTATGGTTATGGTAAGTTAGGTCATGGAATCAAAGAGTGTCCGCATGCTAAGCAGAGAAACAGAGATGTTCATCTCCAGACTCAGGATTCTAGTGAACCAGCTCATCTAGGTCGCCCAGTTCTTCCTCAGGGCGCATCATCTAGTACCGGTGGTGGTCAGCGCCAGAATCGATTTTATGCTTTACCATCCCATCAGGAGCAGGAGGATTCACCAGATGTTATTACTGGTATGCTTCAGGTCTTTCATCTTAATGTTTATGTGTTGTTAGACCCCGGGTCAAGTTTCTCTTATGTGACCCCATTAGTTGCAGTAAATTTTGAAGTAGGTCCTGAAAAGCTTTTTGAGCCTTTCTTGGTTTCTACTATAGTGGGTGAGTCAATTTTTGCCAGATAGATCTATAAAAAGTGTTCTATCACTGTCCTTTATAAGATTATGTTAGCAGACTTAATAGAGTTAGATATAGTTGACTTTGACCTTATTCTTGGTATAGATTGGTTCCATTCCTATTTTGTATCCATAGATTGTCGCACCCGAGTGGTGAAATTTTAGTTTTCTGATGAGCCAGTCTTTGAGTGGGAAGGTAATTCAGTGTCTCCCAAAATTCATTTCATATCCTATCTTAAAGCCAGAAAGTTGATCTCAAAAGGGGGTATCTATCATCTAGTTCAAGTCAAAGACACTAAGTCTGAGACTTCAACAATTCAGTCAGTTCGTGTAGTCAATGATTTTCCTGAAGTTTTTCCCAAAAATTTTCCAGGGATACCTCCCGATAGGGAAATAGAATTTGGTATTGACCTTCACCCAGATACTCAGCCCATTTCTATTCCTCCATATCGTATGGCTCCAACTGAGCTTAAAGTATTAAAAGAGAAACTTAAGGATCTATTAGATAAAGGTTTCATAAGGCCCAGTGTCTCTCCATGGGGCGCTCCCATCCTATTCATACAAAAGAAAGATGGTTCTTTGCTAATATGTATTGACTATCGTCAGCTGAATAAAGTCACAATAAAAAACAAATATCCTCTTCCTAGGAATGATGACTTATTCGATCTACTCCAAGGTGTAAGTTACTTCTCAAAGATAGACCTCAGATCCAGCTATCATCAGCTTAGAGTAAGGGAATATGATATCCCAAAGACAACTTTCAAAACCCGTTATGGTTAGTTCGAGTTTCCAGTCATGTCCTTCGGGTTGAAAAATACCCTAGCATCCTTCATGGACTTGATGAACAGAGTATACTAATAGTATTTGGACAGGTTTGTCATAGTATTTATCGATGACATTCTCGTCTATTCTTATAGTGAGGATGATCATGCAAACCATATTAGAATTGTGTTGCAAACTCTTAGAGATCACCAGTTGTTCGTCAAATTCAGTAAATGAAAATTTTGGCTAAGATTAGTAGATTTCCTTGGGCATATTATTTCCAATGAGAGCGTTAGATTTGATCCCCAAAAGACAGAAATAGTAAGAAACTGGCCTAGACCTATCTCTTCATCAAACATTAGAAGTTTCTTGGGTTTAGCTGGCTATTACAGACATTTTGTTGAGTGTTTCTCGTCTATTACGTCCCCTATGTCAATATTAACTCAGAAAAAAGTTAAGTTTCAGTGGTCGAATTCATGCGAGAAGAGTTTTCAGGAGTTGAAGACTTGACTCACTTCAGCCCCAGTTTTAGTGTTACCTGATAGTACTGATGGGTTCATTGTGTGTTGTGATGCCTCTAGAATTGGTCTGGGTTATGTTTTGATGCAGAGAGGTAAGGTTATTACCTATGCCTCTAAATGACTTAAACTTTACAAAAAGAATTACCCTACCCATGATCTTGAGTTAGCTGCTATTGTGTTTGCCTTAAAGATATGGAGGCACTATCTTTATGGGGTGCATGCTGATGTGTTTATAGATCATACAATCTTGCAATATGTGTTTACTCAGAGAGAGTGAAATCTTTGTCAAAGAAAGTGGCTAGAATTATTGAAGGATTATGACATGAGTATGTTATATCATCCAGGCAAGGCCAATATAGTGGCAGATGCCCTTAGTAGACTGTCTATAGGCAGTGTTGCTAATATGGAGAATAATAAGAGAGAATTAGTTTGAGAAGTTCATCGGTTATCTAGATTGGGTGTAAGGTTGGTTGACTCAGATGAAGGTAATGTTTAGGTTCAGAGTAGTTCAGAATCTTCCCTAGTGTCTGAAGTGAAAGAGAAGCAGGATAAGGATCATAGTTTGGTCAAACTGAAGGGGTCAGTTAAAGATCAAAAGGTAGAGGTTTTCTCTCAAGGGTGAGATAGTGTGTTGAGATACCAGAGTAGATTGTGTGTGCCATGTGTTGATGATTTGAGGTAGCAAATTATGGCAGAATCGCATGGTGCCATTACACTATTCATCCAGGAGTCACCAATATGTACCGCAACTTACGAAAAATCTATTGGTGGAGTGGTATGAAGAGAGATATCACAGAGTTTGTAGCTAAGTATCCAACTTGCCAACAGTTTAAGGTAGAACACCAAAGACCTGGTGGTACATTATAGGAGTTTGGTATTCCCACTTGGAAGTTGGAAGAAGTGAACATGGACTTTGTGATAGGGTTACCCCATTCGCATCATCAACATAATTTGATTTGGGTTATAGTATACAGATTGACTAAATCAACCCATTTCTTGCCAGTTCATATGCCTTACATAGCTGAAGATTATGCTAAGCTGTATATCAGAGAGTTGGTTAGATTGCATGGAGTTCCTTTGTCCATCATTTCAGATAAGGGTACTCAGTTTACCTCCCAGTTTTGAAAAGCCTTTCAGAAGGGTCTTGGTACCTAAGTTCATCCCAGTTTAGATTTTCATCCGCAGACAGATGGTCAGGAAAAGGGGACCACTTTAATCTTAGAGGATATGTTGAGGGCATGTGTTCTTGACTTTAAAGGCAGTTAGGATGGACACTTGCTATTGATTGAGTTTTCCTATAATAATAGTTACCATTCTAGTATTCATGTGGCCCCATTTGAGGCTCTTTATGGGTGGAGATGTAGATCCCGAGTCGGTTGGTTCGAAGTGGGTGAGGCTGCTTTGATTGGGCCAAATATGGTGTTTGAGGCCATATAAAAAGTTTAGTCGATTTGAGAGTATTGAAAGCGTCTCAGAGTCATCAAAAATCTTATGTAGACGTAAGAAGGAGAGATTTTGAGTATGAAGTAGATGATCTTGTTTATTTGAAAATTTCACCCATGAAGGGGGTGAAGAGATTTGACAAAAAAGGGAAGTTTAGTCCCCGATATGTAGGCTCTTACCAGATTTTGAGTCGTGTTGGGAAGGTAGTGTATGAGCTTGAGCTACCTGCGAACTTATCATTAGTTTATCCAGTGTTTCATGTGTCCTTATTGAAGAAGTGTATGGATAATTTAGCTGTTGTAGTCCCTCTAGAAAACATAGATATTCAGAACAGACTTTCATATGATGAACTTCCAGTAGAGATTCTTGATTATCAGATCCGTAGTCTAAGAAACAAAAAAGTTTCATTGGTCAAAGTTCTATGGAAAAATCAGTCCGTTGAGGGTGCTACTTGGGAAACAAAAACAGACATGCTGTAAGACCCCACAAAATTCTAAGCTTAATTCGGTCCTTCAGGCTTGGCAAGGGATCCCAGACTTAGAATATTTTAGCTAAGTACTCAGACTTAGTGTCATTTTAGTCTACGAAGGTTGGAAATCTTATTTTCCGACCTTTACATCCATTAAATATTGATGTTTAGGTTGATTCATGATCAGGAATGTTCGTAGGTATTTTCGGACAAGTTTTGGATTTTTTGGACTTCGTTTGAAGCTTCTTTGGAATCTTAAAATAGTGGATCAACGCGATCTTGGCGCGCCGCATCGACTATCACATTGATTAATATTTTTCCTAGCTACCAGCGTTTAATTCCAGTGAATCAACGCAAACATGATGCGATGCATTGGCTATCGCATCGATCCCATCGATGTGCCGCGTCGACCTGTGCGTCGGTAGCTCAATTTTCAGTCATTAAAAGACCGCGTCCTTAGGGGTATTTAGGTCATTTTTCCCAAACCTTCAGTCCCCCAAAACACGAAATTCAACCCTAATTCATAAAACTATACTCACTTTCTCTCAAAATCTCTCAAGAACAAAACCCTAGGTGTTCAAATTTCAAATGAAGAACTCAATAACACACCATTAAGTTTTCAGAATTCAGGTACTAAGGTATGTGAAATGTTCATCCAAGGTTTCCTTTCACCCTTGGAGTCCAATAAACCATTTTTAAACTTCAAGTGTATGAATTTCTTAAATTCCATGTTGGGTTTGATAATATTCATATTTATAATGACAAATTGAGTTTCAAATCCATGCTTCATGATAAGTTTCATGTCGGGTAAATTGATTTATATGTGTTATCATGTGAAATTATGCTAAAGCCTTCTAATTGTGAATTTGGTATTTGGAATTGTATCCTCACATGTTGATTGGTGTTATGTGCATATTTTATGCCTTTCAAGTGATTGTTGAATTAAGCATGTGAGTTGAATAGTGGAATTATATCATGTTAGCATGTATTCAAATTCATGCCATGCAAGTGTTTGTTAAAATGCCCCAATGAATAAATGATGATCAAGTTTATAGTTCACATGTTTCATGTTTATGCCATGTCTCTTAATTTATGCTATCGAGTCCTGGAGATACTTGTACCCAACAATTTAGCTGATTACCTAGAGCCATGGTCAGTTATAGAACAGTATCAGTTACGTCATGATCAATAGTACTCTCAGTCAGTTATAAAACTCAGGAAAACTCAGTAGATTCAGTAGTAGTTCAGTCTAACTCAGTATTCAGTTCAGATATTCAGTAAATTCTATTAGTTAACAAAATTCAGTAGAATTTTGTCAGTTAACGGAACTTAGTGAATTTAGTTTGGTTCAACTAAATAGTAATCTCAGTAACCGTTCAGTCAGCCTAGTATAGATTAGAAATTAGTTCAGTGTCTATTTAGTTGGGAGTAAGATTCATCATCGAAAGAACCTAAGATGGGGACTCACCTTCTAGTATAAGGTGTGATCCTTAGAAGCAATCTTTGTGTTCCAGAACTACGTAGCCAGCGTAGGTTGAGATATCTTCCTGCCAGATACTATTAGGGTTGATATATCTCATTTGAGTTTTTCCTTTCAACGAGTGTTAATGGAAGAGTTTCTTATTAGAGGGGGTTAACTCACAGTTTGTCTCTACCCGTGGCACGATATTGACACTCTTCCAACTAGGGTTATAGGTTGGAGCCTAATCAGTTTAGAGAGGGGCATACCAGTTAGATGATTACCTCTCACAGTCTCATTTTCAGTCTCAGTCTCAGAATAGAACTCAGTTCAGTTATATAGATTCAGGACTATCAGATATAGTCACCCAACTCAACTCAGTACGGAACATAGTATAGTTCCTCAGAATTTAGAACTATCAGATACAGTCATCCAATTATCCGTAGTACAGAATTAGTTATCCAGTAAATTAGTTGATCAGTATTCATACTTAGTTTTTAGTGTTATCACGATTTTCAGTTACGGTATACGTATTCATGTACTCTTATTCAGTCATACTTATGTTATCCAATTATTATTGTTTATGCATATGAACCCATGCATTTCAGGCTACCTCACTGAGCATACCAGTACATTCAAAGTACTGACGCATGCTTTTTTTTGTGATATGATGTCTTATATCATAGGTTCCAACGCACGAGCTCTAGATCACCCTTAGTAGATCAGACATTCAATATTCAGCATAGTGGTGAGTCCTCTTAGTTTGAGGACATGATTACTACTTACAGTATTTTAGTTTATGTCAGTAGACAAAGTTAGTTGGGGACTTGTCCCATCAACTCCACAGTTCAGATAGTTAGAGGTTTCCTAGACTAGAGTGTTTTCAAATAGTTATTCAGATTTCAGTACTTTGTTTAGTTTTGGTATTTAATACCGCATTCAGTATTATTTTCAGATTGAACCTTATGGAATGTTTCCAGCTAATTCTGCATATTATACGATATTATTTTTCTATTATTGCAGTAGGTACCAGTCATGGGTTAGCTTGTGGTCCTTCGGGATTATGAGCACCGTGTAACGTCTGGGGTACAGACTCGGGGCGTTACACATGTGTACCAAGTATCTTCACCTTTCATCCACGAACACAGATTCAACCTAACGTAACAATCTTTCTTAATTCAGTTCTTTTTTAGTCTCAGATTCAGCCATATAGTTATCTTCATCTAAATTCATTAATTTGCAGATTAGTTCAATCGCTCAGTATGTTTTAGATTAAGTCATGCAGTTGTTTTCAGTTGTGTATGTCAGCATATAGCCTCAGTTCCTCAGTATCTTTAGTTTAACTAGTTTCATTTGAGGACGAATGTTCCCAAGGGGGAGATATTGTAATACCCCGTACTTTTTTCTAGCTTAGTTTAGCTTCTAGAGTGTCAAGGGTTAACTTTGAAAATGAATAAATCTTGATGCGTGTAGAATTTTTCATCTCTAGACCCATCAGTGTGTAGATAATTGAACTAGATTTCCAACAACACCAATTTTTTCCTTAATCCGATATATGGTTGAGAGGTTATGGCAATTTTAGTAAAAAATAGTAGGGCACCGCGATAAGCACTGTGTCACGGTGAAAGACAAATTCGTAATTGTCCAATTTCTAGTGGAACACTGCGATTAGCCCACGTCGTGGTGAAGTTCAAGTTCTCATTCTTCCCTTTCCAGTAACCTATCAGTGATTTGCTCGTATCGCGATAAAACACCAAATTGGACATGCACCGCATTGCGGTGGAGTGCAAAATGACACTCATCCTTTTTCCAGTGACACAACCCGATTTCACCGTGTCACACCAGGGGACAAAATGATAGTCGTCTATTTTCAAGTAAGCCACCGCGATAGCGGCACGTCGTGGTGGTGTGCCAAATCGGGGTTTTCCAGTTCCAAGTTAAATTTTATAAAGGGCAATCTAGTCATTTCCCCAAACCCCAAATATGTAAAACACAGAATCTAGCCTATTCTAAACATATTATGCATGTTTTTAATATAATTTCTCTCCAACAAACCCTAGAGCATCAAATCTTAATCCTCAAGGAATCCAAATTCCACCATTTTTTTTCTAAGATAACTCAAAATTAAGGATTTCCAATTCAAGAACTTCAAGAATCAATCTTCAAGAGCACAATTAGAAACTCAAAGTTCAAGCTTCTTCATCTATTCATCAATTAAGGTATGTGGGATTATGAACAAGGATAATCCTTTCATCATTGTGATCAAAACTAGTTTTAAAGATGATTTTATATGAAATTACATGAATTTCAGTTTAGGATTTATACCCACTTATTACTAATTTAAGATTATGAGATTTCAAGTAATGTAGATGTTGAATTGCATGTCTTGTTTCATATTTTTATGCGTATTGCAGTAATTTCCAGATTTTGAATTGAATTATTAATATTTACATTATCAAGCATGAACATTATGATGTTTTGACATAAATTTGATGCATGGGTTATTGAGCCCTAGTTTATATGTTGATATCTCAAGAATGACTATGCTTTAAGCATCCCATGATTAGTTATTTTCAGATTTTGATAAAGATTTGATCTT